>CM060368.1:14105765-15424033 GCA_030545235.1 Helianthus tuberosus
ACCCTTTGGAAATTTCCTAATCTAAGCGCCTATAAAAGGGGTAAAAACAACCCTTTTTCATTTCAAGCTCCATCAAACACCTATCCAAAAAACAAAGGATGATTCAGCACACCATAGATATTGATATCCCAGCAGCCGAACAAGTTGTTATCGTCGACCCACCACAACCCACAAAAACTAACATTTTCACATTTTTCACCATCGCCTATTTGTTTCAACGCATGGGTCTAGTGGTGCCTCTCCGCCACCTATGGGCTCACTATTACCCGCGAGTAGCATATGGAGAAGAAGGTGTTGTCATGCCTCATTCTACACTTGGTTTTATCACCAATGCGCTCCTTGCTTTTGTGGAAATTAAGTCACAGTGTCTACCTGGATTCCCTTTCCAAACTCACCCTCATTCAATCATGTTCTCGGTTACCAGTCTCCTCGTGTATGGTCTGGCTTCCGCTGCTGAACTTGTCATTTGTGGTGCAGCTGGTGTTGACCGTTCTTCCGTTTATGCCATTATTGCTCACTTGGGAAAGATTGGCTCGCTGTGTATTTTGGTGGCATCTTTGGCGTCTTTGTTCTACTTTTGAATCTATCTTAATTATGAGTTGATTTATGCTGCAGCATACCCTGCCTGTTGTGTCTAAAATAGTACGTGAAGTGCATGATATATAAACTACATAAGTTGTGCATGTGGGTCGTATACTAATAACGGTAAAAAATAATAAACTCCTCTGTATTGTTGTTGTGGATAGTATTGTTGCAAGTCAAACCAGTCAACAATTGTGTTTCTTTTGTCTAGTTTTACATTTAATAAAGTCCAATGGTGTGAGTTGCAAGAAAATGAAAATGATAGTGGGGGTCCAATGTGAAAGTTATAATCACTACACATCCTAAACTACAAGGGTGTTATGGTAATTAAAGAAAAGAGTGGCGGTTACATAGCGGTTACAAAGTACGAGGACCAAAGTTAACAAGATGGAAGTTTGAAACTACCCTCACTAACCGAATGGGTGTGTCTCTACACACACACCATTTCGAATCAATACAAGGCAAACATCAAGGGACGCGACTGTTGATCATGCGGACGAGAATCAACACACCTCTTCAAGATCCAATCTCAACCACACATCCAAGAGACATGACTTTTCACGAAGAGACGCGTCTATTCACTCGTACCCTTAGAAAACTATAAATAGGGATAGTTAGATTCATTTGTACGTTGTTCATTACATTCGAAATCAATTGTATATACTCTCAATTCGATATTGTATACATTCGGTTATTATTCAAGTTATTCAAGTTTGTTTATCACGTTCTAGAGATCAAAGATCCATTTTGGGGCCAACAATTGGTATCAGAGCATCAGGCTCTAGGCGTGGGAATCGCAAGGCATCGCAGGGAATTCGCGATCAGGTTTCAATCTTGTTTCAATTCGCAAAAGTTTATTTCAGAATTTTCTTTTATTCTCGGTTCTAGTGCAATCGGTTGAACCGAAGGGTTGGTTAGGAATCTAGGGTTTGTTGATTCCGGGGTTTAGTGCGAATTAAGATTGATTGTTTATTACGCGTTGGGTTATACGCGGGGGTTAAGAATTAGAGGTTTGTAGAAACCAAGAAAGATAAAAGTTTTTTGAAAGTGAAGATTGTTCGGCAAGAAGTCATGTCAGGAACATCCGGACAAAATCAGATAATATACAAGGAAGGAAGTTCTCTTTCCCAGTTTCAGTGTCCGATTCTGAAACCAACAAACTACACGGTTTGGGCTATTCGTATCAAAACGATTCTCGAAGCGAATGGTTTATGGGAAACGATTGAACCGGCAGAAAATACGCAAACGGATGTTAAGAAAGATAAGGCAGCGATTGCATATCTGTTCCAAGCAATACCAGAGGATGTTGTATTGCAAGTTGCAAGTTGTAAAACTGCAAAGGAAATTTGGGAAAATCTCAAGACTAGACATGTTGGTGTAGACCGTGTGCAAAAGGCGCGTTTACATACACTCATGTCAGAATTTGAGTTATTGCAAATGAAGGAAGATGACACAATAGACGAGTTCACTGCAAAGATCAATAGTATTGTTACACGGGCAAGCGAGTACGGAAGGACATTGAATCAATCCACTCTGGTACGAAAACTTCTAAACGCCGTGTGTAACACCCTAGTTTCTATTTAACGGTTTTACGTGCGAATACCAACAATTAGATGTGTAGTTAAGACTACACATGCTATAAAAAGTACGGGTTTATTAGAACTTTTACATATTATAAGTTAGTCTACATAACGTGATCGAATTCGTTGTATAAAATCTACAACGTGGCAATGTGCGGAAGCGTGTATCTTTATCGTGTTCATGGACTATATCAAGAACTTATTTCAAAACAATCAATATTCATCAAATTAACACTCTAATTCAAGTGTTCTTTATATTGTCAATAAACCCATTTAACACACATGTAGGTAATCACCAAATCATTCAAGTCATAGCATCGTATGTATGATTTTCACTTAGGGTTTCGTTCCTAAGCAAGTATTCATCACTAATCTAGCCATAGCTTCTCTAATTCATGCCTAATTCATGATTAGGATGATTATCAAATTTTTACAACTTCACGAATGTTAGATATTCAACATACCTCACGATCCCCTTGACTTGGTGATCGTTTCTACACGTTCATGCATTGATTTGGATCTTGATTCGAGCTTCAATTTGGTGAATTTGTTGATTCTAGGGTTAGCTCCCATGGAGCTTGTCTCCTGCTTCTTCTCACGCACGCACACACACACTTGTGTGTGTGTGTTATGTTTTACTTTTAAGTTTATAATTCCATTTTCAAGTTACCCGGCTTTGGTCCCTCGTGTTTGGTTAGTTATTAATTAGGTCACAACCTAATTATTTTCAATAATATTCCCACTTATTAACTAGGTTTAATATTCCTAGTTAACTTAGCGGGTTCGGGAATATTTATGACTAAGTTTATTTTAGGTCCCGTTAACTCGGGCCTTTTATCCATCTTATTCCTTAAAAGCTTTTATTCACTTCTTATTTAATATTAGAATTAATTATTTAAATCCTAATATTTACCGGGTAAGTTTTACCACTAACGGTATTTTACCCGTCTCTTAGTGCTAATGCGGTTTGATCACCAAACCCATTTTCGGGGTGTTACACCGTGCCAGATAGATTTATTCAAATAGTTGCATCGATCGAGCAATACTCCGATCTAGACACAATGACGCTAGATGAAGCTATTGGAAGATTAAAAACTTATGAAGAAAGGTTAAAGTTGAAGAAAAAGGAAAGCCCCATGAACAATCTAGAAGAACTCCTGTATGCGGGTCATGGACAACATGTTGGAAATCGTGGACGAGGGAGATTCCGTCCATCACGAGGCCAAGGGAGAGGAAATTATCAACATAGGGGTGAAGGGCACACCTCTTACGAGTCGGAAGGAACCGACAAACCACAAAGGGATGATAGCAAGCAAGAAACATCGACTATGAGAGATAAGTCAAAAATCACTTGCTACAGATGTGAGAAACTTGGGCACTATGCCTATGAATGCCCAACCAAGAAAACCAAGGAAAATGAGACACTCTTGGTTGAAACAGAAGATGATGATGAACCGGCACTTCTGATGTGCCTAGACGCTGAAGAGAAATAGAAACGTGAAACTTGGTCGTGTGATACGATCAAGGGGAAGAACCGTGTGACGCGGAGATAACCTGTGAAAGGTATAACAAAACAGTCCAGTGAGTGGATCGGATCAAAGCGAAGAATCCGTGAGGGAAGCAATCAATGATGAAGAACCCGTTGTGAGAGACAACCGTGAAGAAGATATTTAATCTGTGATAGATCAAGAAGAAGACACGCGTATCCTGTGACTGGGTCAGAAGAAGGAATTGTTGTGTGATACAACCGCAAGACAAATCTAAGTGAGTTAGATTGTTTAAATCTATGCGAGATGGATTTAATTCATGTGATATGATGGTGGGCAAGTCAATCAAGACCGGTGGAGTTCGTGTTGAGACAACTACACAAGAAAAGGTTCGTGTGATACAAATCAAGTGCGGTCAAGACAAGTGTGAAGCAAGTTCGTGTGAAGCAAGTTCAAGTGAAACAAAGTTCATAAGGAGCAAGGTTGGTGAATAAGAAGATCCGTGTGAAACGTCGGATACCGAGGAATTTCAAGAAGATCAAAGTTCGAGATCTGCAACTCAAGGATGTTCGTGATTAGGGGGGTGAATGAAAGTTATAATCACTACACATCCTAAACTACAAGGGTGTTATGGTAATTAAAGAAAAGAGTGGCGGTTACATAGCGGTTACAAAGTACGAGGACCAAAGTTAACAAGATGGAAGTTTGAAACTACCCTCACTAACCGAATGGGTGTGTCTCTACACACACACCATTTCGAATCAATACAAGGCAAACATCAAGGGACGCGACTGTTGATCATGCGGACGAGAATCAACACACCTCTTCAAGATCCAATCTCAACCACACATCCAAGAGACATGACTTTTCACGAAGAGACGCGTCTATTCACTCGTACCCTTAGAAAACTATAAATAGGGATAGTTAGATTCATTTGTACGTTGTTCATTACATTCGAAATCAATTGTATATACTCTCAATTCGATATTGTATACATTCGGTTATTATTCAAGTTATTCAAGTTTGTTTATCACGTTCTAGAGATCAAAGATCCATTTTGGGGCCAACACAATGTAACCATTCTTTGGTTAATTTTAGATGAGTTAGGTACGATATACTCCCGTGTTTACTAATGGAAATAACTGAAAGAAAGTGAAAAATATCAATGTTTTAAAATCCGGTATTTTAATTGTATAGGGTTAGACTCAGAAATGGTTCAACCGGTTGAACCGAGTTGTAACGGGCAATTCAACCGTGTAAACTAATTAACTCTATAAATCCATAAAATATAATTTCAACTCAAAAAATAATCCAAAAGACCAAAACTACATTATTTCGTAATAAACAAATATTCTAAAAGTTAATCCATAACCAAAAAATTATCCAAAAGTTCATGATTAAAGAAGCCAAAGATACAACAGAAACATACATGAAAACCAGAAACATACATGAAAATCATCTGTCCCTCACTAGCAACTAATAAAGCACAAAATATAAAATTATATAGTTATGCCTTCACTCATAGATTATTCTTTTTATTATTATGCTAAGTCTTCAGTTTATCGTTCTCTTTCATAGAAATACACAAAATGTCACCGCTCGCCACAAGTGGCATGTTGGGCTACTACAACCAAAATTGTCGAAGATGGGCTTCCTGCTCGATCTGTTTTTGAAAATATTGTGCTTGCCGGTAGGCACGTAGTGGGCTATGGCAACTAGTCAAGGGATTAGAAAAAAAGACCCTTTGGAAATTTCCAGATCTTAGCATTGAAGCACCTATAAAAAGTACAAACAACCCCTTTTCATTTCAAGCTCCATCAAACACCTATCCAAACAACAAAGGATGATTCAGCACACCATAGATATTGATATCCCAGCGGCCGAACAAGTTGTTATCGTCGACCCACAACCCACAAAAACTAACATTTTCACGTTTTTCACCGTCGCCTATTTGTTTCAACGCATGGGTCTAGTGGTGCCTCTCCGCCACCTATGGGCTCACTATTACCCGCGAGTAGCATATGGAGAAGAAGGTGTTGTCATGCCTCATTCTACACTTGGTTTTATCATCAATGCGCTCCTTGCTATTTTGGAAATTAAGTCACAGTGTCTACCTGGATTCCCTTTCCAAACTCACCCTCATTCAATCATGTTCTCGGTTACCGGTCTCCTCGTGTATGGTCTGGCTTCCGCTGCTGAACTTGTCATTTGTGGTGCAGCTGGTGTTGACCGTTCTTCCGTTTATGCCATTATTGCTCACTTGGGAAAGATTGGCTCGCTGTGTATTTTGGTGGCATCTTTGGCGTCTTTGTTCTACTTTTGAATCTATCTTATGAGTTAATTTATGCTGCGGCATACCCTGCCTGTTGTGTCTAAAATAGTACGTGAAGTGCATGATATATATAAAAACTACATAAGTTGTGCAAGTGGGTAGTATACTAATAACGGTAGAAAATATTGAACTTCTCTGTATTGTTGTTGTGGATAGTATTGTTGCAAGTCAAACGAGTCAACTGTGTTTCTTTTGTCTAGTTTTACATTTAATAAAGTCCAATGGTGTGAGTTGCAGTAAAATGAAAATGATAATTTTAGATGAGTTAGTTACGATATATTCCCGTGTTTACTAATGAAAAGAACTGAAAGAAAGTGAAAAATATCAATGTTTTAAAAACCGGTATTTTAATCGTACCGGGTTAGACTAAAAAATGGTTCAACCGGTTGAACCGAGTTGTAACGGACGGTTCAACCGTGTAAACTAATTAACTCTATAAATCCATAAAATATAATTTCAACTCAAAAAATAATCCAAAACTATATCATTACGTAATAAAAAAAAATTATTCTAAAAGTTAATCCATAACCAAAAGATTATCCAAAAGTTCATGATTAAATACCCATTATATACCAATTAGCAAACACTATAACAAATAAAACATGAATGATTGAACAGAAGTCAAAAGAAGGTAATCTGGATGATCGGTTGAAGAACTTAATTTGAAAAATCCAATGATTTTTTATCTTTGAGTGAGGAAGAAGTTTGATCGATGTGGATAGTCAATTGTGGGCGCTAAGTTTTACACTTTGACTAAGAGGGTAAATACTAAATAGTCACCTTTTTAGGCACCTAAAAATTAAAAGTTCAAATTATGATCTTTGGTCCGGTATGAACCGGTACCGGTATACTGGTTTAAATCGGTATAACCCAATTTACCGGCGGTACAACTTTTTTGCCGTTTCCTTAGTTTACCGGTATGATTCGTGCCGGCCAAGCATCCGACATCCACTTTAACCAGTTCAGCCAACCGGTTTAAACCGGTTTTTAAAACATTCAAAAATATTACTAATGGTAGGAATTGAAGAAAATGAAAAAATATTTTTGTTCTATGGTATTTTTAAAGGAAGATCCCCCTCGTAACTTTTATTCCAAAATGAAAGAGGTGGAAAGAAGACAAATATAAAGTTTTACTAGTTATCATTTTATCTTCCTACTTAATCTATTATATACCCAACAATGGTATAATTGTAAACCTATACCTTTCTTTTCTTTTCTCTTCCATAGAACTCAGGAACAAGAAATGAAAATCTTTCTCTTTCCATTTTTTTTTCTTTTCTCCTAAATTCCCTTTCTCTTTTTTTTTTCCATTATTCGTTAGTTAATATAGTGATTAGCTTAATTGTTTTGGGTTTCAATTATTTTCTTCATACGATTGAAGCACTTCTTCAGTTTTCATCTTTGTAATTCGGTTAATGAATATTAGATCAACAATCGTTAGAGTCTTATTCTCTTCTTTGTCCTTCTTCTCTTAGATTTTCTTCGTGTGTTTGCATGTTAATTTCTACTAATACTAGCCTTGTTATCTGGCATAGTTACGAAGGTATATATAATCTCATGTCAATCAAACTGATATCATGGAGAAGGCACATAGTGCAATCATCTTGAATCTAAGGGATTTAGTTTTATATTTTATGTCTTGATTCAAAGGAGCACTTTATCAAAACAGAATTTGATTACTTTAAGTTCTGTCCTAAAACCTATTGTTTGGTCTTCAAAGTTAGACCTAGAAGCCTTACTGTTGGTTTTTCTCTACTCTTTTTAAGCATTTGGTTGTTTGCATAAAACACAACCTTCGGGTGGTTTCTGTTTGATTTAATCGTGTTTGTTTCATTCAGTTATCGTGTAGCACAAATTCAAGTTAATTTTCTGTTTTGGTTAAAACATGAATTATAAAACTAAGAGTAAATTACAAAGTTCGTCCTTTATGTATGTCATATATTACAAAGTATGTCCTTTATCTTTAATAAGCTTAGAAAACATACTCAATATTTGTAAACCCTTACAAGTTATGTCCTTTAGTCATAACACAATTAGTTTTCATGGTTAAAGTTGACTAAGTCAACCCCACATAAGGGTATTTTAGTCATTTTATCCTAAATATTATAATAAATAATCATAAAACCAATAAATAAAACAATTTTAGAATTATATATGTAAATATATACATACAGACATTATTAACCCCTTCTCCTTCTCTCTCTCACCTACCCCCACCACCACCACAACTCACCTGCCACCACCACCACCACCACCACCGATCTGCCACCACCACCAGTTTCACTCTCTTACTCTACCTGCTCTCTCTCAATCTCTCTCTACAATCTCCTCTTTCTCTCTCTCTCTCTCTCTAAACTTCCGTCGCAAGGATTTTGGAGAATCAAAGCAGTCTTGCTTTGAATTAATTGTGTAGCTAATCAACCACTTACAATTCAGCAATGCAGTTCGGAGGCTCTGAGATCAGTCCATCACCGCCGGTACTGACGGCATCCGGCAACAATGCGCATATGATGTACATCTTCAACAGAAATGGCGTTTGTTTCCTCACTCGGTCTCAACTCTCTCTCTATATAAAAGTACCCTACCACCACCACCCACCCATCTACCGCCACCATCACCCAACTACAGCCAACACCACCGCCCATCTCAAGACCTGCCACCATCAAACCCTTCCTCATCCATCTCAAGACAACAACCCCTAAGTTTAGTTTCAAAACTCTCTAACAAGTTATTATTATATTTGCCTCTGATTTGCGATTACAAACAACGTACCTGAGGTTGGAGTAAATTAGTGTTTTCGTTTCTTGCAGGTTGCCAAGATCTCACAGATCTGAGAGTGGCGGTGCCCGGGTGATGGTGGTGGTCGAGTGGCGGTGGTCGGGTGGTGGTTGTGTAGAACAGAGAGAAGTATGGGTCGCCGGAAAACTGGTTTGATACTCAACGGAAAACTGGTTTGGAACTTGCCGGAAAACTGGTTTGGAGCAGAGTAAACTTGCAGGTGAAGTGGTGGTGGTGGCAGATCGGTGGTGGTGGTGGTGGTGGCGGTGGCAGGTGGGTTGTGGTTGTGGGGGTAGGATAATTAGAAAGAGAGAGAGGGAGAAGACATTATCTGTATATATACACATATATAATTCTAAAATTGTTTTATTTATTGGTTTTATGATTATTTATTATAATATTTAGGATAAAATGACTAAAATACCCTTATGTGGGGTTGACTTAGTCAACTTTAACCATGAAAACTAATTGTGTTATGACTAAAGGACATAACTTGTAAGGGTTTACAAACATTGAGTATGTTTTCTGAGCTTATTAAAGATAAAGGACATACTTTGTAATATATGACATACATAAAGGACGAACTTTGTAATTTACTCTAAAACTAATAAAACAACACTTTTATTGACATATATTAACTTGGACTGTTTTTTTTAGAAAAATGTCAACCAAAAGCAACAACATTGTGGTTGGAACCCCGTTTAATGCCAACATAGTAAGAGCGGCCAATCATGCTGAAAAACCCGAGAAGTTTTCGGGTTTGCACTTAACAAGGTGGCAATAGAAGATGTTCTTCTATTTGACCACCTTGAACCTTGCGAGTTTCTTGACCAAAACCGCTCCCCAACTTGCGGAAGGGGAGTCTGACACTCAAACCTTGAGTTCGGTAGATGCTTGGAAGCATTCAAATTTCTAGCGTCGAGGCTGTGTGTTAACTGACCTTGTGGACTCATTGTATAATGTGTACTATAATATAAAGACTTCCAAAGTGTTATGTATTCAAGTTTTATGGTTCAAAGAGATTTCAATATTTTCATTTCTTCTGATCAAAACATACAACCATTATATAGAGGAAAACAAAGCTAAAAAAGGGAGCAAATAATAATGGCGTGATGTATGGAAAGAATTGAGGAGAGAAATATGGAGGAGAATAGGGAACTGATTTTATTCTCCAATACTCCCCCTCAAGTTGGAGTGTAGGTTGATAACACCCAACTTGCCAAGGAGAAAATTGAGTTGGGGAGTATTTCCAGATCGGTTATCAAAGCAAATATACCTTATTTTTAAGATGTTCGAGGTCATTAGTGAGATTTTCGAACAACTCCACAGTAGCTTTGTTAATGGAGAATGAAGGATTGACTTCACCCGCGGAAATGAAGTCAAGGACTTTCTGTTCTTCTGATGAAACCAAACCAAATTCATTATCGAGAAATTGAGTTGTATAATCAGACGAACAATTAAAGGCCAAAACTTGGATCCCAGAAGGACTCTTGCGAAGTTTATAAGTCGAAGAAGTTTCTAAAATCGCGCAAAATGCGTATGGAATGATATCTATGCTGCCCAGGAACTTGTCGAGCTCTACTTCACAGCCAAACCTACAAATTTATTGGATCAAAAGAAAAACTACATCATTGTTACAATATATAGAAAACTAAAGAACCTTGAAACGAATATTCAAAATGAAGCATTCGCTCATAGTCTTCCTCAATCTATCTCCTTTTGGATGTTTTTCTTGATGTTGAATTGAAGATTGCAGAAGAATATTTAAAAGGTCTAGTGTGTTGGCAATGGCATGGCAGTTTCTTGTGTTTTTGTTGGTAATTTCGAATTAAATGTTCATTTGCGTGCAAGGCAAGGAAACTAATTAAGGAGTGGATAATTATAATTATAATTATCATGTCCTAAAATAAATAGATTTTTAACAATTCTAGTTATAATCTAATAGGTGTGTTTAGATTATAAATACCATGCTGGGTATTAGGGATTGTATGAAGTCAAGTTTTGTGATAGTTTCTTGACATTAATAAAATTTGGATGCTTAGCCAAATTCTTATTATTTTCGTTTCCGTTCCTGTTCGATACCGATTCGTCTTAAGTTTTGGCGTTGACTAGTAGATGTCCTTCAAGTTATTAATTAGAATTTAGTGAAGACGATTTTATGTTAATTATTTATTAATCAAGAATAAAAAATTAACTTTTACCTATAGGGACGACATGTCGTCCCTATAGGTTAGATCATTTTTTATTATTTTTTTTGTACGAAATGGTGAGAAATTTTGCCTCCTAAATGATTTTTTTTTACTAATCTAACTTTTTAGAGACAACATGTTGTTTCTATAAGTCAAAATTTATTTGTTATTGTTTATACATTGATAATTATTAAAAGAAAATAGGGAAAATGTATTTAAACTTGTAGAGACGATATGTCGTTTCTAAAAGTTGAAATGCTTTTTTTTTTTTCTCAGTTATAAATCATGAATATAATAACGTAAAATAAATAATTTAGCCTATAAAGACGACATGTCGTCTCTACAGTTAAGATTATTTTTTTATTGTTATTTATTAATCAAAAATAAAAAGAAGAACAAAAAGATTATTTTTACCTACGTCCCTATAGGTTAGATTGTTTTTAAATTTTTTGTGTGTGGAATGGTGGGAAATTTTTCCACTTAAATGAAAAAAAAATTGACTAGTCAAACTTTTTAGAGACAACATGTCGTCGCTATAAGCTATCATATCTTTTTTATATTTTGATACTTAATAAAAGAAAATAAAAAATATATATTTAAACTTTGTAGAGATTACATAGGTTTCTTAGGCTTTATTATTCATCAAACTAGAATTTAAAAAAATAACAAATATATATATATATATATATATATATATATATATATATATATATATATATATATATATATTCACCCCTATAGAGAGGATATGTCGTCTCTATATTGTATCTTATCTAAAAAAGTACAATAACCCTATAGGGACAATATGTCTTCTCTACATGGTGAACTATAGAGACAACCTTTGTTGTCTCTATAGGTGTCGTCCTATAGGGTGTTTTTCTTGTAGTTGTAATTGACCTACAAGTATATTTGTATCATCAAAATGGCATAGGAACCTACTTGTTTTTTTCTTTTTGAACGGTGACTTTTTTTAGTGACCCAATGTCACACCGATTAACCGGCGGCCCTAGCCAAGTCTGCCCAGACTTACGTTGTTTTAACCGGGCCTACGCTGGGTTGGCCAGACTTGGTTACGACGTTCCCCCGGAAACCGTACTGCCTCCACACTAGTTGCCTCGCTGAAGTAACAGCCGGATGAAAACCGGGGTGCGGCTCAGGATCGAACCCCCCTCGGTGGGTTTGTCACCATCATTGCCCAATATGGCACAAGTGAGAATTGAACTTGAGTCTCCATTAGAAAACCCAAGTCTTTTACCACTAGGCCACACAAACGGGGGATAACCTACTAGTAATTTCATAAATAATGTTCATCATTTCCTTAAATGCCTTGAATAAATATAAGTGGAGAATCTTTGCTACACAGATCCCTTTCACTTTACACTTTCCATGGTTTTTGACTTTACTTTTTCTTTATCATACATACGTTTATAAAGGGTTGTGTTAAATACACCCTAAAATTATTTTTTTTACTTTTTCCCCTAAAAGTTAACTTTTCAAATTTTCATAAATTAATAATGGACCCACAAGTCAATTAATATTTTTTTTCCATAAACTTCTTTTAATATTTTAAAAAAGCAGGTTTTTGTTTTTATTTTTTTATAAATAAACCCATAATATTAATTTTTATATTCTTTTACGAAATAAACATATTTATATTATTATTTTTAATCTTGCTCGTATTATTGACCAATTCCGAGGAAAACCCGATAACTCACTCGCCCGTAGACATGACGGTGAAATTACCGGTAAAACCCGTTTGACTCAAGGATCAAACCCAGATTTCCCTGGGTCTATTATAAAAAAATAATATACACTGAAATTATTAAAACTATTCTAAGTATCTTACTAATACTAGCAAACATTAGCGAAGTGTGGGATACAAAAACAAAATTGAACATATGTTATTTTTTTTAAATTAAATTAATTCATAGTCCCATTAGATAGATGCTATACATCTAATTTCTTTATCTAAGGGAAATCAACTACATGGTCGATCAAGTAGGAAAATTAATTCATAGTTAATGTTTGCACGTTTACTTTTTTATTAGAGACTCGTTATTTATTTATTTATGTAGAATTTTTTCACTTTCGTGTTTATAATAAAGTGTCTTGATTATTTATTTATTAATATTGATATTAATACTAATAATAGTATAACAAAATATAAAAAAGTAACAAAAGTATCTATCTATACTTTCTATAAAAGGAGAAATCCTAATGACATAAGAAAAGCTGATGTGTCAGCAGGAGAGGCTATCCAACAATGCTTTTCTTTTGTCATTATTACATCATAAAGTCTAATCTATAAATCACTTTAAAATACATTTAATGTTCTATCAAACCATTGCCTTCTGTATTTTCAAATGTTGAAGGTCTGACCCACATTCCAAAGGGCAAACCACTGCCCATCAACGAGAAAGTAGTAGCTGGTTCCTTTGGCAAACGTATACTTAGCAGCAGCAGTTGTTGTTATCTTTCGTAATGCTTTTAGATCAGCAGATGTTTAACGCTAAGTACCGGGAAATTCAAATTCAAATATGCATGGGAATAAGTAATTAGCAATTAATGCATGTCACTCAGAAACTCCTGTCGCATCATCCTTCTTATATAAGGCTTTTCTTCTCATTTCTCTCTTCATATTTTATCACGCTTTCATCTTCTCTGATTTTGAAATTTGAAATTTCATCACAATCCGAATTCCAAATTAGAAGCATGTCAATATCAGTTGACAATAATAATCTTAGTTTTGTTAACGATTTGAATCCTGGGAAGGATATGTGGAACATGAAGGCGAGAATTATTCGAAAATGGAATCAGGGTTACAAGATGGAGATCATCTTCATTGATGAGAAGGTAATTTGTATCTCTGCTTTTCCGTTTTATTATGTCTTTTAGAAAATGTAGTGTTGTATGCTAAGAAGATACTTTCTTTAAATGTTCTTCAGGGTGCTAAGATTCAAGCAGGTATTAAGAATCATCTGATACCTATTTTTGATGGACAGCTGCAAGAAGATGCTGTTGTGATTCTGTCGAAATTTGGTGTTGGTGAGAATAAATATTTATATAAAGTAGTAGTGCAACCTTATAAAATCAACTTTTATAGATACACGACTGTTACTCCTGTGAGAGATTGGCAAGGTGTTGAGTATGGTTTCAATTTCAGAGCTTATGAAGATATTCTTCAAGGAGAGGCGTTAAACGCTTTGAGTGTTGGTAGTGTATATTTTTGTAATCATGTCTTGCTTGTATAATATTAGAGAGTTTTACTTATATTCTTGTATAATGTGATCATATAGATGTTGCTGGATCTGTGATTTTGTTGTGGAGATCTTGAAATCTTTGATCGGCCTCCAAAGGAGACTAAGAAGATGAATTTCGAGATTGAAGATTTGGAGTAAGTTGTTGTTTATATTTTCAGTCATGTACTGATCATTAAATTTATATAATGATGTTAATAAATAAGATGAAGAATGTTTGTATTTAAGGTGGGATCATGGTAATGGTAATAAATGAGATTTATAGTGTTTGTATGTAATGCTGAATCATGGTAATAAATGAGCTCTACAGTTTATTCTTAGTGAATATGGTAGTTAATTTATGGCTCATTTGCTACTTTAATAAATGTTATAGTTTTCCTGATTGATTTTCTGTTTCTATTTATTCAATGTTGTTTTGATATGAATATTCTTTTCATGTAGGGGTAAGGTTTTGCGGTGTACTGTGTGGAATGATTATGCTCTGCAGATTAAGGACTTCATTTCTAAAATACCACCTCATGAGCATGTGATGGCTGTTATACAGCATGGAAAGTGTAAGGAATGGAAAGGTATTTTTGTAAAAATTTTCTGCAAATCATAACTATACTGTTTATTTCTGGCAATATAAAGACAGGTATTGTTAAAATCGGAGGCTCTCATGATTGTGCTTGTTTGTGTAAATTGATCAGTCAATGAAAATGAAAACATGTAAAGTGCAGCGGAAATGAACAACAAACTTTGTAAACACAATCAAGGAAGAAAATAGTTTAGATAAACACATGATTTGCATTAGTCGAAAGATTACAAAGTCAATCAAAGGATTACAAAGCATGCTTACAAACTAAGCTCCCCCTCAGCCTGATACCTCAAGGTTGGATTGCACAAGATGAAAGGATTGAATTGAGGAGAAGAACTCACTCAAAACAAATCAAATGTAACAGTACAGAGTACTGCTCCATTTATAGACAAACCAAACCACTGAAGCATCTCAGCTGACGTCACCATGAAAGCGACGTCTAACAGCCTAACAACCTGTATCTACTGACCTTATACAAACACTGCTAAACCTAACCACTGACAATACATAAAATAGATGATATACTAAACTACTGCTCTCTCTAATCATCAGTGCTTTCCTCAAGGTTGATCAGTCCTTGATTGGGCAGTGCTTTGTCATCAGCGGTTTGTACCAACAGTGCTTAGTTTCCAGTAGTCTTCTAGGCTTCATCAGTAGTTAGGTAGAACAGCAGCAGTTGTATTCGGGCAGTGGATATAAGATCATCAGCTGTTATAATCACTGTCAAGGGAGAAGACTTAGTGTAAACTGCTGCTTATTGTGAATCCACTGTCATGATACGGTTTTGGCTTTCATTATCTGTTCCTCTGGTAGGGTTCAATCCCAACAATCTCCCCCTGGAACAGATAATGCCAAAACCCTTCATTATTCTGGATCTTTATTCCTCATCAGTAGTTCCCTTGCATGTCTTTTAAATTCTTCTTCAAATTCTTTGGAACTTGTGTCATCCTCATCCCTGCACAGTGAAAGTTCAAGGAGATCCTGCAAATCTTCAACACTAAGGCCTAGTGCTTCTTTCCTTGATATATACTTCACTTCGCCATTGGATCTGACCAGGGTCAATACGTGGGTCTTTTGATCAGACATCCACTTTAGTACTTTTAAACCCAATGGGTTTCTTGGGAGAGATTTATTCAGAGATGAGTTGGGAGATGTTGGCCTTGTGAAAACTTGCAGACTTTCAGACATTCGTTTGAAAGCCATTTCAATAACATTGTTTGCTGCAGCTATGTCTTCTGCAGTCTCCTTTTCTATCTGCTCCTGTCTCTTTTGTTGATCTGGCTCAATGTCTGAAACTTCTGAAGTAGATGGTGATGCAGGTTTAGTTAACACCTTCTTAAAAAGGTTTTGAAGTTTTTCCGAGCTCTCTTCTTTTAGACCCATTTTCATGATGGTTTCTGTGAAGTACTCAACTTCCTTTTCCTTTTCCTCTTCACTAGTCAGCTGTTCTCCTTCTTCTCGGTTTGACACAAGAGTAGGATTTCTAGTTGACCTGAACAGTGTTTTGAGGTTTTCAATCTGCTGTTCAAGCTTCATCATTTGTTCATGCTTCTTTGAAGTGCCTGAAATAGTTATCTTCCTTTTCTTTAGCCTTTCATAGGCTTCATCAGTTTGCTGCTTTGACCATTTTGATATGGCATTGGCAGTGTCCACTTTTGCATCCACCAACTCCTGTTTCTTTCTTTTGTACTCAGCTGTTAGGTCAGTGATGAGCTTTTTGTATTTGCTCCAATTTGGAGCATTTTTCTTCTTTCTAGGATCGTTCTTGATTCTATCAATCCTATCAGCTTCATGCTTTAAAGCCACTATTGGCCATTCTTCAAATTGGTTTTCTTCAGCAGGATAAAATTTTTCTTGCATTATGTATGCAAGAAGTTTTCTTCTCATCTCTTTTCATTGTTCTGCCTTTTCTTTGCTCAGCTCTTGTGCAAAATCTTTTATTTGTTTGACTTTTGTGAGCAGAAATTCCAATCTTTCAGCAATGGCTTCATCACCTTGACCTTTACATTCAACCTTTGCTCTTATCTTAGCCTGTCTTGTTTTGAGCTCAAGATATTCATCCATGTCTTCTGGAACCATAAAGCCAACGAGTGAAGAAAATCTTCTGTTTGAAGGATCATCATCAGTGTAAAATTGCCTCATCTCATTTTTTATAGCTTCTAGTTCCAACAGATATTTTGCAGCAGTGGGATCATATTGGTCCTCATCAGGCTGAGTAAGTTTTCTTTTTCTGGTGTAGAGCTTTGCTGGTTGTGATGTGAGACTGGTGGAAACAGTGGAAGATGACTGACTAACAGCTGTTGAAACAACTGGTGTTTCAACTGTTGTTGTAATTACAACTGCTGATATGTCAGCAGATGTCTTCTGCTTTAAGCAGGGGATGGAGGTGGTGAGGTAGTTTTTGATGGTGGTGATGGTGGTGGTGAATCATCAGATTATGACAATCCTTCTCCTTTTTATTGTAGGAGAGGCTGATGATGTCTTGGGTGGCTCAGTGGTTTGAGATTGAATGACAGTGGTTTGTGTTTGTGATTGACTAACAGCTGTTGAAACAACTGGTGTTTCAACTGCTGTTATCATTACAACAGATGTTTTAACATCTGTTGTCTTCTGTTTTATGACAGGAGGTAATGGTGGTAGGGCAGTGGTTTTGGTGGTGTGTGGTGAAGTTGTGTGTGTTGATGAGATGACAGCTATTTGGCTACTGCTAGCAGTTTTTGTAACTACTGGTGTATCAGCTGTTTGGATGGAAATATGAGATTTTGTGGTTTGAGGTTTGGATGTCTGTTTTACTTGATCTGGTTCAATATACAGACCATCCTCTATTCCCTTCTTCTTCAACTGGATTTTCTCCCCTTTTTTGGCATTATCTGGAAGGGGTTTATCCATGAAGAGGATGGTTGAGGGAACTTTTTCACCATGGTCAGTCTTTTGTATGCAGGCCTTTATAGCCTTGATGTCTGCTTGAGTATCTTTAAATCTTGACTCCACCATGTTTGTTAGCATTTTTACATGCATTTCATGCTGCTGATCAGCCATCTGTTTTTGTCTTTCAAGTAAGGGCTGGAAAATATTCCAGAGCTCATTTGCAGCAAATGCTTGTGGTTGAGCAGGTGCTTGAGGTGGAACAGCAGTGGATTGTGCTTTTTGAGCTTTCAAAATCTCTTGCACCATATCCTTTATTTCAGCAACTGAGGTTTCCAGTTTTTCAACTCTGTCCGTCAATTCCTGATATTTTGAATCATCACCTACGTTAGTAGGATCATCTGAATCCCCACCAGCAGTGATTGTATCAATGTGTGACTTAGGAACAGAGTCCCAAAAATCACCCATTGATGCCCCTTGTTCTTGGTACTGGGGACTTCTTTCTTCAGCACTTGATAAACCTTTGATGGTACCAGTGGTTAGAATCAACTCACTGGTGGTTACCGATGGTGCTATGGAAGAAATTGCCTTCAAGGGAGTCTTACTAATGAAACAACTGTCCAACTGAAGACCTGTTGATCCACCAGTTGTAGTTGCTGCTCCACTTGAACTACCACCGAGAGTTACATGTAACTCAGGGGGTGTAATCTCCTCAATTGTTGCTGGGATAGCAGAGGTATAAGCATCAGACCCAGTCACTTGTTGGAGTGTACTCTCTTTGATGGGTGATTGAGAGGAACTGGTTTGTGTCTGAGCTATAACAACTGCATGCAACAAGGGTAGCATGGATTGTGGTAACATTATTGGTGAGGGTATGGGAGTTGAAAGAGACATGTCCTTGGGATCAGGACTGAGGAAGATGGATCCGATTGGACTCAGAGCTTCATATTGTGGTGTCCCTGTGATTACAACCTGATCCTTTTGTGAGGATGCAGGAGGAGTTTTAGGCAATGGTGGAGATCTTTCTACCAACTGCTGTGAGGAAGTAGCAGCAGTGGTTTGTGGTGACATTTGTGTTGTCACAGGCAGTTGCTCTGGGATCTCATCTTCCAGAGTTGCCTTTTTCTTGGTTTTGGTGGGCTTTTTGTAAGATTTTCTTTTGGTCTTTTTGGTAATGTCAGGTGTGGGTTTCAAAGCAGTGGTAGTGCTGCTCTGATCACCTGGAGCAGTGGGCTCAACAGTAGATGCCTGAGGAGCAGTGGTTGTTTCTAAATTTTGCTCAGGCACCTCTGCTTTTAATTTTATTGGTGCCATCATTCTAGAAAATGTTTCAGTTGTTAACCCTTTTATTTGAAAATAGGCACCCTGTTTAAGCAAATTTTCATTTTCTTTTTCAAATTTTTGTTTAAAATAGTAGCTTAAAAATCTTGGAAAAAGTAAAAATGATTTGCTATCAGCATTTTTTACCAAGTCATTGAAGATCTCCTGGGAATAGTTGTAATTTTCATTATTTAAAATAGCATAGCCCAGACATTGAATCTTCAATGGTATTTCGTTAAACGCTGTTGTTTTATTTGAAATATAACTCAAAAGTGTGTGAAATAAAAACCTAGGTGCAGAAGGGAAATAACCTTTTTGTAAGGTATCTACCTTTGATTGTTCTGCATACCCTCTTTTTAAGAAATCCTTTTTCAACTCGGCTTTATCAAAAGTAGGTTTACCTTTCTGATCATCGAGTTTAAAGACTTCAGAGATTGATTGTGGAGTGATTTGAATCACTTTACCCTGTATCGAGGAGTTTATGGCTATGACCTTATCATCTTGTTTTTCAAGCGTAGCCTTTTTCCAGAACTCTCTCTGGGTTTGTAGATAAATGGGAGCATCTGCTGTCAACAAATTTTTGTACTTTGATGCAGATAATGTATCAATGATGGAGTCGAAGGTGTGGTTATCGGTGGGTTTTGTGAGCAAGCCCAGATAATTATGAGGAGATTTGTATGGTATCTCGATGGATTCTTCGGCCGTTTGAGCGACCTCTTTGGAAGATGGTGTTGATTTTGACTTTGATTTTGATTTTGTCATTTTTGCGGAGAAGAACGAAGAATGATTTTGGGAAGAAGGGTTGGAAACTGCTTTGAGAAGAGAATTTTGGAATTCAATTCCACAGTGTAAAACCCTGTTTGGGGGTTTTGATCAGGGTTTTATTTAGGGAAAAAAATGATCGCTGATGTGGCAGCGGTTATTATGATCTGAAGGCTAAAAACTGACCACGTGTCAATAGATGATGAAGAGATGAATTATGGAGAACAGTTGTTTTGGAAACCACTGATGAAGCAAATATCAGTGGTTACAACGGTCAAAATGAAGACAGTGGGTGATTTTTACTATCATTGGATAGCATGTCAGTGGATAAGACACTGATTTTGAGCATCAGTGCTTGTTAAGATAATGAAAGGATCAGTGGTTGACTTTCAGCAGTGGTCAATATTTAGGGAGCAGATGTTTGAACAAAACAGTGATTTGGGTAAATGGTACAGATTTGAAGGACAAGTACATCAGCAACTGTATAGAGAATTTTCCATTCAAGGTTTTTGCCACATGTCATTTTCATTTCTGACAAGGGTTTAGTACCCCTGATGATGAGAACTTATTGCTAAGGCAACTCATTTTCGTTTAATATCCAAATTAAAACATGAGTGCCCTAGTAGTTTAAGCACAGTTTAGCAATCAACCTTTGATTAGTGTTTAAAACAAACCTGAGTGTGACACGACCTTGACAAATGTACCATATCCTTTTGACCCATATTTGAGGACAATAGCACCAACAAAAATAAGGTACTATATCCTGACAGGAAATTGAAACAATTGCCAACAAAAACAAGCAAAAGTTCAAAATATATTATTCTTAAAAAAACGAACAATATATCCTTGTTATTCGAGAAAATCCTTTGTACAAAAATGGATAAGGGATTTTCTGAGAACGACATCAAAAAGGATCTGGTATATTTTCAATAAAATACGTAATCATATCATTCTCAAGTTTATGACAATACTCAGTGGTTTGACAGCAGTGGTAGGAAATTTTGAATACCTTTTGACCACTGTTTGATACCATTTTCTTGTCAGTTGATTGCAAACATGAGGACACATGGACACATGAGTTTTGAAGATCCTGTTATAGATCTCGTTACCATGTGATGATTTTGAATATTTGTCTATTCCTCTTTGGAGTTCATTCACCAGAATTTCCATTTTTACCAAAACCTTTTCCTGAACAGATGAATGCACACAGTTGCTTAATGACCATTATTACCCTAAACTTTGACTCATAAGTGTTTTATGTTTATACTCTTTTCTTCTGACTTCAAAAGTTTTGAGATAAACACACTTCTGAGTTTTTGTGAATTTTCTTCTTCCCTTTTTACCCTTCCCAATCATAAGTAATGAAATACTTACTGAGAGGCATTTATTGAAGGAATACTTGTTCCAAAATCATTTTGCAGTAATGTTTTGAGAGATTTGGTCATTTCTGCACATACTTATGCCAACCTCCTCATTACCTATGATCTGGACATTTTTTACTCCTGATTTTCTTAATGTATTTTAACAAAGTTGATTTTGTCCCTTTTTAGGATCTCAACCTGTTTTCAACACATAAGATCTGAATGGCTAAAGTTTTAATTTCCTTCTTTTTATGTTATAAAAAACATTAATGTTTTATGAACATAGGTTTTTTGTTAATCTGAGGTTCATACTCTAGCATTTAATACAGTGACATCACAATTTTTATAACAGCAGTTGAAATCAATTTTGAAAATAAGAAATAATCCCATAGTTTGACAGATATGTTTTCAGATCTGAAAACTATGAGTGACTTGTGCATGATATCACATGTTGTGTGAAATTTGTGTGTCATATGACATCTTGGTTGTTTTACAGAGTATTTGAATAGCAGTTTTAAGCATGGTTACTTGTTACTCTGTTTTTCAACTAAATACAACCAACCTTAGTATCAATGAATTTTGAGCAGAACTGTTATGTCAAATTGATTGTTAGATCGAATTTGACTGTCCAGGCTCTGATACCAATTGTTAAAATCGGAGGCTCTCATGATTGTGCTTGTTTGTGTAAATTGATCAATCAATGAAAATGAAAACATGTAAAGTGCAGCGGAAATGAACAACAAACTTTGTAAACACAATCAAGGAAGAAAATAGTTTAGATAAACACATGATTTGCATTAGTCGAAAGATTACAAAGTCAATCAAAGGATTACAAAGCATGCTTACAAACTAAGCTCCCCCTTAGCCTGATACCTCAAGGTTGGATTGCACAATATGAAAGGATTGAATTGAGGAGAAGGACTCACTCAAAACAAATCAAATGTAACAGTACAGAGTACTGCTCCATTTATAGACAAACCAAACCACTGAAGCATCTCAGCTGACGTCACCATGAAAGCGACGTCTAACAGCCTAACAACCTGTATCTACTGACCTTATACAAACACTGCTAAACCTAACCACTGACAATACATAAAATAGATGATATACTAAACTACTGCTCTCTCTAATCATCAGTGCTTTCCTCAAGGTTGATCAGTCCTTGATTGGGCAGTGCTTTGTCATCAGCGGTTTGTACCAACAGTGCTTAGTTTCCAGTAGTCTTCTAGGCTTCATCAGTAGTTAGGTAGAACAGCAGCAGTTGTATTCGGGCAGTGGATATAAGATCATCAGCTGTTATAATCACTGTCAAGGGAGAAGACTTAGTGTAAACTGCTGCTTATTGTGAATCCACTGTCATGATCCGGTTTTGGCTTTCATTATCTGTTCCTCTGGTAGGGTTCAATCCCAACAGGTATACATTAAATATCTATATACAGGTATACATTACTGAGGATCAAAGAAAAGATGTTTGCTGTCATTGTATTTTTTGGCGTTTTACATTGAGTTGTAAATTTTTTTAGCAACCACTGTGTGTTTTTTTGTGTTTTTTTGTTGTGATAAACGGAAGGTGGTGAGACGTTTCTATTTATAGAATTTTTTTGGCGCGTAAGTTAGGCCGGATGTTATTTTTATAACAAAAAATGTAATTAACATTTATCCGGATATAAACTTTGGCGTTATTTATAATGGCGTTTCATGCTTAAATAAGAACACAGAAAAAAGTACGCAGTGATAAAATTGGCGTTTTGTATTTATTTGGCGTTTTATTTTCAATGGCGTTTTATGTGAGGAATTGTTTTTTACTTTTTTTACCCTTAATGACGCGCTTCCACGTAATAAAATTGGTGTTACTTACTAAAATGCCACCGCGCCAATCTAGTCCATAGATTGTTTTGATCGGACGATCCATAAGCGTTCTCTCCGTTCTCACACTTTTGAGCGTTTTCTCTAAATTCTGACCCTATATATACTTAGATCATATTATGAACATATATTTTTTTTATTTCACATTATAATTATGATTCACCCCGTGTATTACACGGGGCAATAACCTAGTTATAAAACAAAATAACATTAAAAAACATAATTATTACTTTTGACTTTAGAATAAAATAATGTATTAAAGTACTTAATCATTATCAAGTTTGACTAATTGGGTATATTCATCCATATGTTTGGTGTATTTATCACACCCCTAATTATCACTGTCGTTATTTAAAAAAAAACAATAGATTTGTTTCTAAAAAAGCTCAAAACTTTTTTCACGCCCTTAAAGGCTAAGAAACAGCAAGTTGAGCTGCATATCACTCATAAGTTTAGCTTCAAACAATCTTTTTGATATTTGTTTATATACTTTACGGTATACCTGGAGTAGTGCTCTTTGAAAAACTATCATAATAAAACCCTGGAACATGTTAGCAAGATGTCAAGTTCCACTGTATTCTTGTAAGATCTGATGGTGTCTTTTTTTCTAGTTTATATTTTGGAAAGTGTAAGACTGCGGGGTATGGTGGGGCGGGGGTTGGGCTTGGGTTGGGGCATTTGTTGACACGTGGCTTGGGGTGGCAGACATGGGGCAACCCACATTTAAACAGGGTATGGTGGGGCGGGGGTTGGGGGCGTGGGTTTGGTGGGCTTCGCTGGGCTCTTTGTATTTGTTTTTAATTAAAGAAAATTACATAAAAATTAAAGAAAATTACATAAAAATTACATAAAAAAAATTACATAAAAAAATTTCCTAACGTTTATATTTGTTTTTAATCTCTTCTCTCATCTCCAAGACTATTTCCAACTCGTCACCCTTTAGGTGATCAATCGGCTGGGATAGAATTTTCAAATCCTCCCGTCTTTGTCTCTGGGCTTCTCTAGCGGCATCTCTAGCTTCTTTGCTCTTTCGAATTTCGGCCCTTTGTTGTTGGAAGACGTTGAATGTATCCATCTTGGATGAAATGTCATCCAACTGGTCGTTGTATATTCCTCTATGCAAGAGCGAACTCCCAGCTGAAGGTGATGCCGTAGCAGATCTTGATTTTTGAGCACGCCTTTTTGTGGCATCTCTTCCATACTCAGGCCGGTTTGGGCTTGGCGAATCATCAAAAAGGTCCTCAATCTCTTGATCTCGTGCATCAGATTGGGTTTGGGACGAGGCCCTCGACCTTTTGGAAGACGTGTTGCTTTCGCTACCACTGGGGATATTCGCCCACTTTGGATGAAACTTACAAATCTCCCAACAATGCATGAAACGGAAGTCGGTCCCCACATTTGTCTTGAATTGAACCAATGCATTTGTCACAATGTCGGCTTCGGTTTCACAACTTTTTGGGTTTTGTTTTGCTTTATTTAAAAAACCACTATATTTTGTAAGTTGGCCGCTTATCTCGGTCCACTTCGAGGATAAGCTATCGTTTTCACGATAAACCTCTTTTCCCAATTCTTGATGGAATATTCTACTAACCCCTTGCCACAAATAGGTTCGATGTTGAGAATTTCCTGTTTTTATAAAAACAAAATTTAATATATTACAAAGTTATATAAAAAAAACATTAATAAAAACAAAGTTTAAGAATACCTAAAGTTGAATGTTGAGATTGTTGAAACCAACCCCTCGCCAATGCAAGTTCTTCAAGAACGGTCCATTTTAGTTGTTTTCGCTTGATGGTTTCAAGTGCTTTATCCGCCTCGGTTTTTTTCTTATGGCTTCTCTTTTTTATGGGTTGGGGTGCGGAAGGACCATCGTTGGGTGGTTGAGTTTCGGGGACGGTTTCGTTTTGTGAAAGGTCGATGGAGGTTGGTGAAAGGTTGATGGACGTTTGTGTAAACGGTGTAGGTATCACATCATCGGAGTGTGGGAAGTTAGTAAACAAACAATTCCCAAGATACGATGCATAACTCGCTTCTTGGGGCATAGAAGAGTGTATCATAAATGGACGAGGCATTGGACGAATGGGTGGTGGGCTAGGATTATTTTCTTGGAGTGCATACGGGTGGGTCGGGTCAAAAGGACGGTTATGAGGATGCATTTTTTCGTTTTGTAGATGGAGAATTGAAGATGAATGTGGTAAAAAAATGGAAGAAATTGTGAGGTTTATAGTGGAAAAATAATTTTTTTTTTTTTTTTTTAAGATAGCCGTTGGCCAACGGCTAGCCCAACGGCTTCTTTGGTTTGTCCAATTAGAGCCCGCCATGTCAGCTTGGCCAGACCGCCCCACGCCCGGCTTGAAACCCATGCCCCAAGGGCCACGCCGAAACCCATGCCCACCCGGGGTGGTGGCGTGGGCGTTTTCCCCCTACCCACGCCCAAACTCCCGCCCCATACCCCGCAGTGATGGTGTCTTTTTTTCTAGTTTATATTTAGAAAAGGATGGTTCAGATTTTGTTTGTCTGTTGTTCCAGGTAAAGTGAAGTTACTTTGCTATTTGTCCATTTATGTAACATCCTATTCAATATAGCCATTCTTCAGTGTGAACAATGAGCCCCTTGATTACAAGTGGTTCGAGTTGTTTGGAGATTATTTCAATCAAATTACTGTTTTAGATCAAGGCTTTATATCTGAGGTTATGTTTGAGTTTGTAGATTGGCTTACAGATTCGTGTAATTCCGTAACATCAACATCTACCTTGGTAATTATTTAGATATTATATGAATTAATCTATAAGACCATGTGTAGTCATAAACCCTCTTAGGGGCGTTATGCGACAAGTGGCGACATGCGTTATAGAAGGGCTTTATGGGGCTTTAGGCCATGTGTAGTCATAACCCCCCTTTGTGGGCGTTATGTGACACTTGGCGCGCCACGTGTGCGAGTGAGCGTTATGGAGCGTTATGCATTTAAGCCCGTAGTCATAAAGCCCCCGACTAATCATTACTCAATTAGGGGGGGGGGGTAGTTGCACGGACCTCCCATCTGCCGGAGTATTGCAACTCCGCAAGCTAGCTTAGCCCCATAGCTGCCTGGCGGTGATTACCCACGGTGAAGAGCCCCAACACCCCATAAGGGCATTGCCGGGAATCGAACCGGTGACCTCAAGAAGGGTCTGGGTGAGGCTGGCCAACTGGGCTACCCCAGAAGGTTATCATTACTCAATTATTAATTTCTAATTTTTTATAATTATTTTCTAACTTTATAAAATTTAAATTCATTTCATTAAATTAAAAAAACATTACACTAAAAAAAAAAAAAAAAAACATTACACTTAAAAAACAAATTTTAAAAACCCTTTTTCTTTTTTCTTTCTTCTTTCTTCCTTCTTCTTTCTTCTTTCTTCCTTCCCCTTCTTTTAGAAACCTGCAACAAAACAGCCCCACCCCTCTTCTCCTTCATACCGCCCCACCCCTCTTCTTCGAAACAGATCTAAATTTTGGATGTATGTATATATGTTTGAGTGGGGAAAACCAGAAAATACAAAAAAAAAAAATCAAACTTCAATCCATCTCGCCGCTATGGAGGTCGCGCCACACCTCAAAATCATCTGCATACCGCCCCTTGTGGCGGTGTTACCCGGCGTTTTCCGACGCTATGGGGCATACCGCCCTCACATGCCGCCCCATAACACACACTCTTATAACACAAGAGGGTGTAGTCATAAAACCCATACCCATCATTAACTAATCATTAATTTTCTATTTTTTCATTTAATCTCTAAATTATTTAAAAAACACTTTTATTAAATTTAAAAAAACATTACAACTAAAAAAAAAACAATACATTTAATCTTCATCGTCATCGTCGTTCTCTCCTTCTTCCTCTTCGTTTTCTCCACCATCCAAACATCCGTCTGCAAAGTTCCCAGCTTCGAATTCTTCTACTTCTTCTTCTTCCTCATAGTCTTCTTCGACGTCGCCATCGTGTCGAATTGGGCAAATCGCCCAAGCATGCTCCACCAAATCCGACTTTAACGCGTTATGTATTTCCTTAGATCGCAGTAGTTAAGCATTTAAGATTCTCTCTTCCATTGTTGCTTGGGTTCCTTCAACTACATCTTCCAGAAAATAGTTTTGGCATATCGCTTTTCCGTCGTCTTCTATAATCATATTATGCATTATGATCCAAGCATACATGACCATTCGAATTCTATCCTTATCCCACATACGACAAGGATTTCTAGTAAAATGTCATCGTTGTTGAAGAACCCCGAAACACCTCTCGATGTCCTTTCGCGAAGACTCTTGTAGTCTTTTAAAATATTGCCTTTTCACATCGAGCGTCTCAGAAAACGTTTTCACAATGTTCGAATACTCCGGGTATATACCATCACCCAAATAGTATCCATGCTCGTAGTCATTCCCATTTGCATGGAAACCGGCTTTCGGTATCGTGCTAGAAATGTAGTTCTCTAACAATGGTGAACACTCGAAGGCATTAATTGTAACACCCCGTGTTTCGAAAGTCAAAGTCAAAGTCAAGATTGAAGTCAAAGGAAGACAAGATTGCTAATTGCGATCTGTCTCTCCTTGCTCAATTCCTGTTTTGACTTCTTTGACTTGTAATTAGTCTATTTTACTTATCGCTTTAGTTGTATTATGTGGAGTATCTATTAATAATCGCTATTTATCGCATGTTTAATCGCTTTATCGCTGTCGCACTCGCAACTCGAATTACGCATTTTGGTTACTGTTATACGTGTGTGTATGCCTTATGTGTTACTTATGCATGTTTATTTATGTTATGTTGTGGTAATCAATCGAATCGCAATCGAACTCAATCGCAATCGAATTGAATCGCAAACGCTAAACGAATACGAAGTAAGGATGCTTGTATGTTAGACATAGTAGTTGGGATTAAAAGTAATTTGACTTGGAAACTCTATCGCATCGCAACGCGCCACACGCAAATCGAAACGGCAAAACTCGTCGCGCCAAGCACTCGAACCAGGTGCCAGCCGACCGAACTGCCACCCGACCGGGCAGCCACCCGATCGAGGTGCCACTCGACCGGGCTGCCATCCGGGCGAGTTGCCACCCGAGCGACCAACCTATTCTCCCCTTTCCATTTTGGGTAACCCTATAAATACCCCTTGTCACTTTCAAACTTTCTACTTTTGGCAACTGACGTCCGACCAACGCTCCAACCTTACTTTTCTTCGATTTCTCGCAATTCCGATAAGATCTCGTCCTAAATCTTGTACTTCCTTAATCTACACACACTCCTACACCTTTCTATCTTTTGAATCTTAACTTTTAACCGTGAAATCATCAAGATTCAAGGTGTTCTAGGATGACGTCATCATGTGTTCTTGAAGAACTTCATGTTTTGGCCTCAATCCACCAAGAACAACTTGGATCTAACCGATTTCCACATAAACAAACAAAGATCTTTCATAGATCTAAACATATTCACAATGAAAAGGATTGAAAGATGGTTTTCCCAATCTTCTTTCAACTCTTTTACACTCAATGCACTCAAACCCGGTGGAATCGGAGCTAATACTGATCGTCTACTCGTTCTTAGTGATGTATCATTGCTAGATCCAAGTTCCATCTGTAGGATAGTGATTTCAGGTTTAGACATGAACAACCGTCTCGGACCGTGCACTGTCGGACTAGGGTGATTCCTATTCGGTGAGGTCATTGGGGACGAGATGGGGTTCCCATTGCTTACACCAGTTATCACAACGCCTCATTCAAGTTACAACACTTCAAGCAAATCAAGAAACAACACGGTCAGATCGTTGGAACGGGTTGCCGTCCGATCGGACTGCTGTCCGACCGGGTTGCCATCCGATCGACCCACTATCCGATCGGGTTACATCTTGATTCAAAACTTAAACAATTTTCAACATGTTCAATGCACAAGGATGCCATCCGATCGGACCACCATCCGATCGAGTGTCAAACTACTGTGAACATGGTTCTCACTGAAGTGTCCAACCGATCGGGTTGCTAACCGATCGAACGGTCGTTCGATCGACCGACCTGAAGGGTAAAGATACTTCAACGTTTTCAAAATGCTACAACGAAAACTTCAAAAGTCAAGCCATCATACACAAACACATCCATGCCAAATAAATGTCCGACCGACCGAGTGGCCATCCGAACGGACAACCACCCGAACGGGTCAACATCCGCACGAATGGCCGACCGGCCGGATTGCCATCCGACCGGATCACCATTCTGTACTTGGTAACCCTTCTCGTTTTACGCGTCGCTTATCTTTTATGCTATCGTTAACTGTTCAGGCTAACCTCGCTCTACGCGCTCCCTTCAATCCATCAACGCTGTGAGTATACTTGATCCCTTTTTGCTTTACGCACTTTTGGGTGTTACATACGTTACTTATACAAAATCACATCGAACACCCTACGCAATACTTTAAACCCTAACCGTTACCGCATGTATTATGTGACTTAACGAATGCTTGTTTGTTATGTTTACACATGGAATGCTGTCTACCTGCCTTAGCAACGGTAGTACTATTAGTTTGGACTCAGCACCTCACTCGGGGGTTTTTAAGGACAATTACCTACATGGCTCACAATGGTGAGAATGTATCGCGAACTGCCATGGGCAGTCAACCCGCAGTCATTGGTATCAATAGGTTCATGTCGATAACTAACATGCCTCATTTCACTCTGTGTACGTGTTGGTTATGCGTAACGCTTTCGAACTCTATATGTTATTATCAAACTTGTATACTCACCTTTACACTGTGTGTATTGACTTTTACTTTAACGTATGTGACAGGTGCTTAGGATGTTTACATGCTTTGTGTACTGGTGATGAAATCGAGGCTAGGGACGGAGTCCTAGAAACCAATAAATAAACTATCTATGTATAAATTTGAGGTGTCGGAACAGAACTACTTGACTAGATTTTGTCTGTAATAATTATATTATCACTTATGACATGGTATGGGACGTGTCGCTTTAAATATTTGGTAAATATAGTTGTTATGGAAACTTCTGGACAATCTGTTTAGCTCAGTGCCATGCCCCGATGTTTCCGCTATCGGTTGGGGTGTGACATTAATGTCGTTCATACACCCGGCTACACCAAAGAAGGCCGACCATACCCAAAGGTCGTATGACGCAACCGCTTGTAAAACCAAAGTTGGTCCTTACTGGTCACCGCGTGCAGGTTGACATCGCTACGCGGTTGGACAATTATACCAACGCCATTGACGACAATCCAAACTACCAATAATGACGGGTATTCCATGCTTTTCTAAATGCACCTCGTATATTTGTTGAAGGTCGTTCCAAGTGGGATTTCTCAAGTAACGTTTTTCATATACTTGGCATATACCTAAAATAAAATTAAATATATAAAATTTAATATAAAAGTTTTACTAGTGATGTACTTTAAAATAAATATGAGTATACAAAAGTGAGTAAAAAAATACCGAAGCAGAAATGTTCCATGCTATCTCGTGTTGTTTTCTCCCCCATTTTCAAATACTCATCGTTGATATCGTACGTGTTTCCGTAGGCTAGTATACGTAAAGCGGAAGTCACCTTTTGAATTGAGGTGAACCCTAGATATCCTCTCGCATCCATTCTTTGCTTAAAGTAGGCATACTTAGCTTCCAAATCAACATTAATGCACAAAAATAACCTTTGGCTCATCCTAAACCGCCATCTAAAAACATCGGGCCCATGAACCGGTGTGGGATCAAAATAGTCTTTCATCAAACGCTCGTTTGCGGCTTCACGGTCTCGCAAGATAAAAGTGCGCCTCAAAATGTGGCGTGGAGGAGAATGACTAACGTGTTGCATGGCTTGTATCGCGAGAGCACATGCGCTCGTAACTGCTTTTTCCTCCTCCGCGATTTCTTCGGGTGAAAAAAACCTTCGGTAAATATCGGTGAACGAATCTTCGGATGGGGAGCCCATTATTTTTTAAAAGATAGTGGGAGTAAAATTTTGATGAATGAGAGTTTGGTTGAGCTGAATGGTTAAAGATAAATGGTATATATAGAAATTTAGGAAATTTTTTATTGAGTAAACTGTTTACCCCCTGGGGTTTAGGCCAATTGGCACTCTGACCCCCCTAACGAAATAATTGCAATTTACCCCCCCCCCCCAACGTTGATGTTATGTCCCAAGTTTACCCCCTGGACCATGTCAACGTTAATATTACCGTTAGTGTATGTTGAAATGTCCAAACTGCCCTTTGTCTTCCTCATTTAAGAAGCTTCAAGCCCTAAATTCTCTGCCCTAAACGCTGTTCTCACCCAATTCTTCAATCGACCCCCAAATTCATCAAATTTATCGTTGTTGCTGAACATGTCTTCCTCTTCTTCCTCTGTGCTTCGATCCAAGGAGACAATGGGCAAAACTCAAGCTTCAGACATCATCTGTCCTTGTGGTGGGCAAACGGTGTTCAAACAATCAGAATCCAAAGCTAATCCTGGTCGATGGTATATTCGATGTGTAAGTTTCTTCTGTTTTATGCTTATTGAAACTCAAGTTTCTTTGTGGGGTTGCTTATGATGTCCGATAATAGGTTGGAGGATGTGGATTCCTCAGATGGGCTGATGTTGGTGAAGAACAGGGATGTCCGATTTGTCAAGAGGTAATGCCTGCTTTAATTCAAAGCATTAAAGATAAGGATGAGTTGGCTAAGTGCAAAGACCAGTTGGCTCGGTACAAGAATGGCGATGTGTTCAAACTGAAGATGTACTTTGGGATTACTTGGGTGTTGATTGTTCTACTTTTTTTGCTTAAGTAGTTAAATGTGGAGAAATTGGATTAGTTTGTGTATTTTGACTCTGATTGTATTTAAGTTATGAGTTTTCAAGTTTATGCAATGGTCCTTTTTGTTAGTGCATACGTCTGTCGACTTCGTCTTGTATCGAGTCTTGTATTGTAACTGTTAGATCAGAGCACGTAGTACGAGAAAAGGATCAAAAATAGGCTGGGAGGTAATTTCGCAATAATTACATGTTGTAATTCCGCACGAAATTACCATGTCATTTCACACGAAATCAGCAGGGTGATTCCGCTTGAAAGCCTGATTCCGTTTGAAAGGTGATTTCGCTTGAGCATGTTCAAGCGAAATCAGCAGCCTATATATACCCATGATGTGATCTTGTTTGTAATGCTTCTTGGTTCCGACGCCGAAGTGCTGTCGAAGTGTCTCTGGCCTGTAAACTATTATTTAATCAATAAACAAGACAGATTAATGATATTCTAGTGTCATACAAGCTAAACGAAGACTGAATCAATGAATTCCGCCTCTGATTCTGTCTAAGAACTCTTCTGATTGACTCATTGGGTCAGAAAACGATCCTACACTTTTCAAGTTCTTACTTTATGTTTGTTTTGGTAGCCTGTTTGTAATTCTGTAGGTATTGCTGACAAAGAGAAAGATATAGTTGAGAATGAGAAAGATATTGCTAAGGATGAAGACGTCGTTGCAGTCGAAGAACCAGACACTTATGTATACTTTGAGGATCAAGACTCTGAGATACTCAGACCTTACTTGGAGTAAGAAACAGATTATGAAAAGATATTCGGAGATCCGATAAAGGATTATGACCCTGAAGTGCTGGAACATGCATGGGATTACACATATTGGGATGAAGAGGATGATTGGTACTTTGACCCATATGAAGGGGAACATGGTTCTGATTCGGATTGGTCTTGTTTGGATGATTGTCACTGGAAATAGGGTAGATTTGTTTGGTTGTATGTTGTATTTTGGACCACTTATTTGTACTAAATGTTGCAATGTAATCGAATCACTTTCCGCCAAAATTCTGTTTGAACACAAATGTGAACATAATAAAGCAGCCATATACAAACTATAGTCAAACAACCAAACATCTTCATGACAAACATAGTCTAAAGTTACAAACCATAGTCAAACGTGCAGAAATGAAAACAAACATTGTCTTGAACAAACTTGACAAACAACTAAACAACTACAGATACTGCAAACCATAAAAACCATCCATCACTCATAAAGATTGTAAACTGGTGCACCTTGAGTGGCAGTGTGTGATTCCTGTGAAGCAGTGGATTGTTCACACCATTGTCCTTTGCAGCTCCTGACATTGTGACCCATGTTCCCACATTTACCACACTTGATGCTGGTTCCCTTTCTGGTCATTTTACCTCCTTTGTCGAACCGTAACACCCTAGTTGCTATTTAACGGTTTTACATGTAAATACCAACAATTAGATGTGTAGTTAAGACTACACATACTATAAAAATATGGATTTATTAAAACTTTTTGCGAATCATAAGTTATTCGACATAACGTGATCAGATTCGTCGTTTAAAATTTGTGACGATACAATGTGCGGAAGCATGTATCTTTATCGTGTTCGGTTCTTCGTTGAGCTTGATCGTCTTCCGGCATCCAAATAGTACCTACATTTCATAAACATGAAATGCTTTAGTCATACGGGGTTTAAAACGTATCTAAACGAGTCCGGGAAACAAAACTGATTAAAATACATTTTTGTACAGGGTCCACCGTAAATTACGGTGGATACCGTAATTTACGGTAGCCTTTTAAAATACTCCACCGTAAGGCAAGAGATAACTGCCGTAGCATTTTCAGTCCCCACCGTAACTTACGGTGCCCACCGTAAGTTACGGTGGCCCCTGTATCAGATTCTTCCATTTTACCATTTTTTACACGAAAACTTTCGTATCTTTCAATCCGCTTGTCCGTTTGACCTACCGTTTCTTCCTACGTGATTGTAATTTGGTTCTCCATCATATGGAGTTAAAATCCGACATCCGGCTTAATAAATTTTGAGACTTTTATGGCTTCGGCTTATTACCTTTTTACAAAATTTTGACCCGTTTACGCATTTATCAAACAAACATATTTGTTTGATCATTATTTCACATGAACCACCTCAATTCAATATTTTCTACCATGTTAGGTTCTAATTGCGGGTTTCTTATATATTTTAACCCGTTTTCGCTCGTATGATTATTTCGACCCGTTAAGGGTATTTAAGTATATTTTAAACATGAATCGCTTTCATTTGTATCTTGCCTTATATTTCCACCTTTCTTACCAAGTAATCTTCCACCACAACTATATTTGTGGTGGATTTAATGTGGAGATCTATGTATTCCGAGTTGTACCCTCGAATTGTCATTTTACGGCAAAGACTCATATAAAGTCTTTCGACCCAAGAATTTACATCTTTCACTACCTATACTCATTCTAAGCATTTATTTAATCATAAGACTCGTTTCCGAACCACTTTTAAGGGTCGTTCCTTCGAATTAGCTTACAAGGGCAGTTTGGTAAATTTTCGTCCTTCTTTCACTACAAGGACCTTTAAATACTTGTTTGACTCAAAATCCGGCCTTTTAACTATAGTTCTTGTTTGTAAACCCATGTGCTTCTAAAACATTATAATCATAACTCAATTTATTCGGCTTACCTAAAAGATAACCGAATATCTATATTTTAACCTTGTCTAACTCTTATAGAACTCCAAATTCTACATGATGAGTTGTGTTATTATACATACCAGGCTCGGATCAATATATTGACCCGTTTCAATACCTTGCCTTAGCGGCTGCTAAATGATGGCGCTGTAAACATCCATGTGCTATTTATTCCCTAAAATCATACAACTCGACAACCCATTAGTCGATATTGTCAAGGGTGATAATTTCACCTTTTGACCCGTTTGGTCTAAATGACCAATTATATTAGCGAGATGACATTTAATACCACCTCGTATATATGACTCGCTCTGATTTACACCGCGCGGTCACTTTACTTATAATTCCATTTCTTAAAACTTTTTTGCCTACTATGGCTTACGTCATAGTTGTCTTTTTCGTAACACGACAAAAGGATATTCTGAAATATATGACTAGTGTAAGATATACTTACCTTGCATCCGAATTACGCTTTTCCTTCATACTTGCTTCGTTTGATCCGCTTCCTTTCCAAGCCTCCACCTAGCTTGTCAAGCGTCAAACTATCATCATAATTCGTAAGACGGTTAGATTAGTCATCATTAATTATGACTATTCCATCTTACGAGTTTTACATCAAAATTCACCATTTGATTTCATTTTGGTCAGTTTGACTTTTAAAGGTCAAACTGCCTATTAACATAAGTGATTATATCATAAACCCCGACAATTCATTTAAGCACATTGTCAAGTATCCGATAGGCATTATTCTTACGCTACCGTTTTAACTACTTTTCAAGTCTAAGTTCATGCTATTATTAACACCAATTTAACTTAGCTCTTGATTATCAAAGTTAATTATTCATTTGTTAAGCAAGAGCTAAAGGTTTCTATCTACATGTAAAAACCCGTTTCATCATAGCATTAGACATTTATCCGAACATCTAATATAATCAGCTTCTACAAATTAATTAGTAGACAACATGATTTCCAAACACCTATTTATATGAACAAAAACACTAATTTCATCATAATGTACAAAAACCCATTTCAAGTCACATATGAGCATTCACTCGAACTTATAAATTGTTCAAGTATTTTGCTCCAACTATCAAATATGATGATTCTAAGCACATGCATATCATCATCTTCACTATTTAGTCAAAACCCACTTGGCTCATACTTGGTTAATTGACTAATCACTAGTTTATGGTATAATTTTACAATTTTGCATCTAGGGTTTGTTCCTAGACTCATAGACTTCACAATTTCACTATAACATTCATATTTCATACAAGAATTTCATTCATGCATGATTATCAAATTTCACAAGTATCATCTAAACATAAATTTCGACATACCTCTTGATTTACGTGATTAGGTGATCATTATTATGTGTTCAGATCTAAATTCGGGCTTCAATTGGCCTTTCAATTTGAAGGAATAGCTGAACTAGGATTCTTGGCTCCATGGGAGCCTTCTGGTCGATCCATGCGCACGCACACACACTCTGTGTGTGTGTGTTGTGTTGTGTTATGTTTTATTTTTATAATTCCATTTTCAAGTTATCCAACTATAGTCCCTCGTATTTTGGCTAGTTATTATGTTAGCCACAACCTAATTCTTTCTAACAATATTCTAACTTATTAACTAGGTTTCACATTCCTAATTATCTTAGTGGGTTCGGGGAAGTTTATGTCTAGGTTTGATTTAAGTCCCGTTAGTCGGGCCTTTTATCCATTTTGTTTCTTGAAAGTTTCTTATTCGCTTTTTGATTAATATTAGGATTATTTATTTAAATCCTAATATTTACTGGGTTACTTTTATCACTAACGGTACTTTACCCGTCTTTTAGTATTAACGGGGTTTGATTACCGTTTTCGGGGTGTTACAAGTCTACCCCCCTTAAAGAGGTTTCGTCCTCGAAACCTTTTCTTACATAATTTATCGAGTTTAACTCCATGCATTTGCTCTCGATAATCAATTGAGCATTGCTCATATTTTAACCGATTGTTAGTATTACCAGAAAAGTACGGTAATATCTTTTTGGTTATTAATTATCTACGTATCTTATATGACATAATGCAACTTGAAATAACGTAATCTCGTTATTTCCACTAGTTTAATTAACTTAGCAATATTCATCACTTGGCTCTAATATTCGTCACTCGGCTCTAATGTGATTATACTTCACATTACACTTCTTGACCGTGATCATGTCACGTCATGCCAAATTTTTACATCAACTTTCTATTTTCAAAATTATCACTTTTCGAATATGTCGTCTTGCACCTATCAGTGTCAAGACTTATATCTTTCATGTTTACTGTTTATACGTCTATCATAATTCATTTTTTTTAGAAACGTTATTTCTTACCAAAACCGAAGTTTTAGTTTAGCGTCTTCTCTTTAACCTTTGTCAATTATCCATACCGGGATATTGACAGTCCAAAATTTATTCTTTTTCAGTCTTTGTCTTATGCGAGGATTCTCCATTTATTCCTTCACTTTGTCTTATTAACCCGTAGGTTTTATCACTTAGTCTATGGGCTATTTTATTAGACCTTCACCTCTTTAAGGAGAGGTCCTTATAATCTATTTCTTTCTAGTCATGACTCGTGGGTCGTTTTAGTCTCGTAGACCTTTCCATTGTTTATAACCCCAAAGGTTAGGTTGATCCTGTAGATCATTCCTTACTCATGTCATTATTAAAATACATGTTTGGTGTCAAGGCATCCTGTTTTTGTTTAAAATCATTTATTTTCGCCTTGGTATTTTCTTTCACCTTGACCGTAGTCTAAGGCTACATTCGTTTCCTTTCGGACAAATTTTCCGACTTTATGACTTCTCACGTCATTTATGTGTCGGTTTATCTTATGCTCACCATTATCCAGTTTACATACATTCGTATTTGATTATTTCCCATTACCAGGCTCATTATTCTTTTGCTTTTAACGCTACTATTATCCCGCTTGTGTTTACTCATGCCGTCGGGCATGATATTATATTCGACCCGTTCAACTTTAGAATAGTTGAACATAATTTATTCACTATTTCTATTTACATTATTTTGTCATCTTTTAGTTATGACCCAAAACCCGAGTCTTTTAACTTTCCATCCGAGTTCCCGTTTCTCGGTCTACGCATGTGTTTAATTCTTACCCATCAACCGGGTGTTTTACTGAAGTCGTTATTATTGCAACCCTCCCGGTATGCATTAAGACCTCGCTTCATTTTTATATTCCGACTTAGTCCTCGAGTTTGACGTTTTACAAAAATGACCCGTTTAGAGACATATTCGCATTTTCCAGGTTCGAGTGTAAGTACACCCCCTCCCAGTGCATATCTTAATCGTTTTACAAGTTTGCATTCTCCGGGTTCGAGTGTAAGTACACCCCCTCTCAATGCGTACCTTAATCATTTTACATGTTTCTTTGTCCCTTCTCTCGGGCTCATTATCCTAATGTAATACGCTTCCGTCACCAAGCTGTGCGTTTACATTATTCTCCAATATTTTGCTCATTTGATTCATTTGGGTACTTTTTAAGTTAGTCCCATTCACCCTGCCCTTACTACATCGGATGTAAATGTGTCCGCTATAAGAAACTCATGGTATCATATGCCACTACTTACTTGGCCAGAGTAAGCGATTAACACATGGTATACACGACCTTTTTATAGTTTTCACATCACGCCCTATGTAAGTAACACCTCTATTTAGTTTTCTTGGAAATAATATCCTGGATATGTATTTCTATTCAGGTTTTCCAAGTTTCTAATTTACCTATGCAACAATCATTCTCTACTTGTTTATTGCATATTGCTATTTTTGCGATTATATTTAAAAGCGTGCACCTGGTAATGCTTGCCCCGTCGGGCGTTCCCTGCCATTAACCTTGTTCGCGGTCGTTACGCGATTTAGCCCTTGGTGAGCATGCTCCTCTTTTCATACTTCGAACCGTTCCTCTATCATGTCCTTAATTTGTTTAACCCTTGTCATCTTTAAATGCAAGTGTCCTTCAATTAAAACATTCACAAGAGTTAGTAATGTCAACTTCAATAATCGCCCGTATTATAATACAAGGCTTTTTCTACCATACGCGTCAACGCGCGTATTTTCATCAACCATATCAATCATTTTAATTGGGGTAACGCGTATCACACGATAGCCCTATGTGTTGTTTACAACACTTTAGCATGCTAAACTATTAACATACATGTACTTACCGGATTTGCGATCAAGCCTCGAACCGAACACCAATCTTTATCAAGAGCATAAGGTTTAAGTCCAAGCATAGTTTTCCCACCATACTTGAATCTTTTAAACCAAGGCTCTGATACCAACTTGTAACACCCTAGTTGCTCTTTAACGGTTTTACATGTAAATACCAACAATTAGATGTGTAGTTAAGACTACACATACTATAAAAATATGGATTTATTAAAACTTTTTGCAAATCATAAGTTATTCGACATAACGTGATCAGATTCATCGTTTAAAATTTGTGACGATACAATGTGCGGAAGCATGTATCTTTATCGTGTTCGGTTCTTCGTTGAGCTTGATCGTCTTCCGGCATCCAAAGTGTACCTACATTTCATAAACATGAAATGCTTTAGTCATACGGGGTTTAAAACTTATCTAAACGAGTCCGGGAAACAAAACTGATTAAAATACATTTTTGTACAGGGTCCACCGTAAATTACGGTGGATACCGTAATTTACGGTAGCCTTTTAAAATACTCCACCGTAAGGCAGGAGATAACTACCGTAGCATTTTCAGTCCCCACCGTAACTTACGGCGGTGGCCCCTGTATCAGATTCTTCCATTTTGCCGTTTTTGACACGAAAACTTTCGTATCTTTCAATCCGCTTGTCCGTTTGACCTACCGTTTCTTCCTACGTGACTGTAATTTGATTCTCCATCATATGGAGTTAAAATCCGACATCCGGCTTAATAAATTTTGAGACTTTTATGGCTTCGGCTTATTACCTTTTAACAAAATTTTGACCCGTTTACGAATTTATCAAACAAACATATTTGTTTGATCATTATTTCACATGAACCACCTCAATTCAATATTTTCTACCATGTTAGGTTCTAATTGCGGGTTTCTTATATATTTTAACCCGTTTTCGCTCGTATGCTTATTTCGACCCGTTAAGGGTATTTAAGTATATTTTAAACATGAATCGCTTTCATTTGTATCTAGCCTTATATTTCCACCTTTCTTACCAAGTAATCTTCCACCACAACTATATTTGTGGTGGATTTAATGTGGAGATCTATATATTCCGAGTTGTACCCCTCGAATTGTCATTTTACGGCAAAGACTCATATAAAGTCTTTCGACCCAAGAATTTACATCTTTCACTACCTATACTCATTCTAAGCATTTATTTAATCATAAGACTCGTTTCCGAACCACTTTTAAGGGTCGTTCCTTCGAATTAGCTTACAAGGGCAGTTTGGTAAATTTTCGTCCTTCTTTCACTACAAGGACCTTTAAATACTTGTTTGACTCAAAATCCGGCCTTTTAACTATAGTTCTTGTTTGTAAACCCATGTGCTTCTAAAACATTATAATCATAACTCAATTTATTCGGCTTACCTAAAAGATAACCGAATATCTATATTTTAACCTTGTCTAACTCTTATAGAACTCCAAATTCTACATGATGAGTTGTGTTATTATACATACCAGGCTCGGATCAATATATTGACCCGTTTCAATACCTTGCCTTAGTGGCTGCTAAATGATGGCGCTGTAAACATCCATGTGCTATTTATTCCCTAAAATCATACAACTCGACAAGCCATTAGTCGATATTGTCAAGGGTGATAATTTCACCTTTTGACCCGTTTGGTCTAAATGACCAATTATATTAGCGAGATGACTTTTAATACCACCTCGTATATATGACTCGCTCCGATTTACACCGTGCGGTCACTTTACTTATAATTCCATTTCTTAAAACTTTTTGGCCTACTATGGCTTACGTCATAATTGTCTTTTTCGTAACACGACAAAAGGATATTCTGAAATATATGACTAGTGTAAGATATACTTACCTTGCATCCGAATTACGCTTTTCCTTCATACTTGCTTCGTTTGACCCGCTTCCTTTCCAAGCCTCCACCTAGCTTGTCAAGCGTCAAACTATCATCATAATTCGTAAGACGGTTAGATTAGTCTTCATTAATTATGACTATTCCATCTTACGGGTTTTACATCAAAATTCACCATTTGATTTCATTTTGGTCAGTTTGACTTTTAAAGGTCAAACTGCCTATTAACATAAGTGATTATATCATAAACCCCGACAATTCATTTAAGCACTTTGTCAAGTATCCGATAGGCATTATTCTTACGCTACCGTTTTAACTACTTTTCAAGTCTAAGTTCATGCTATTATTAACACCAATTTAACTTAGCTCTTGATTATCAAAGTTAATTATTCATTTGTTAAGCAAGAACTAAAGGTTTCTATCTACATGTAAAAACCCTTTTCATCATAGCATTAGACATTTATCCGAACATCTAATATAATCAGCTTCTACAAATTAATTAGTAGACATCATGATTTCCAAACACCTATTTATATGAACAAAAACACTAATTTCATCATAATGTACAAAAACCCATTTCAAGTCACATATGAGCATTCACTCGAACTTATAAATTGTTCAAGTATTTTGCTCCAACTATCAAATATGATGATTCTAAGCACATGCATATCATCATCTTCACTATTTAGTCAAAACCCACTTGGCTCATACTTGGTTAATTGACTAATCACTAGTTTATGGTACAATTTTACAATTTTGCATATAGGGTTTGTTCCTAGACTCATAGACTTCACAATTTCACTATAACATTCATATTTCATACAAGAATTTCATTCATGCATGATTATCAAATTTCACAAGTATCATCTAAACATAAATTTCGACATACCTCTTGATTTACGTGATTAGGTGATCATTATTATGTGTTCAGATCTGAATTCGGGCTTCAATTGGCCTTTCAATTTGAAGGAATAGCTGAACTAGTGTTCTTGGCTTCATGGGAGCCTTCTGGTCGATCCATGCGCACGCACACACTGTGTGTGTGTGTGTGTGTTGTGTTATGTTTTATTTTTATAATTCCATTTTCATGTTATCCAATTATTGTCCCTCGTATTTTGGCTAGTTATTAAGTTAGCCACAACCTAATTCTTTCTAACAATATTCTAACTTATTAACTAGGTTTCGCATTCCTAATTATCTTAGTGGGTTCGGGGAAGTTTATGTCTAGGTTTGATTTAAGTCCCGTTACTCGGGCCTTTTATCCATCTTGTTTCTTGAAAGTTTCTTATTCACTTTTTGATTAATATTAGGATTATTTATTTAAATCCTAATATTTACTGGGTTACTTTTACCACTAACGGTACTTTACCCATCTTTTAGTATTAACGGGGTTTGATTACCAAACCCGTTTTCGGGGTGTTACACGAACTCCTGCTCAAGCTCTTTTTCACCAAATGCCTTCTTTCGTTTCTTCTTTGGCCTTCCAACTTGTGTATGATGCTTTGGTGGGATGAGTGTTGTTGGACACTATGAAGGAGTCCACATCTCCGGCCCGTTGATTGGCTCTATCATATTGTCATAAACTTTCTTCCATGTTGACAGCCAATACACATCAGAAACCCACTCTTCTGGTATGCCAGCATCAATGCTATTCCTTGACATATCCCATATGGCTGCAACTGCTTGTTTGCAAGGCATCCCTGTCAAATCCCACTTCCTGCATGCACAAGTTTTATGTTTAACATTCACAACACACTATGATCTTGGACCTGTTACTTGATACTTGTCTGAATCAACCATTAAAACAGACATTTCAGCAGCCTGTTTCTTGATCTCATCGAAGACCTCAGTGGCATGAGGTGTCAGTGGCCCCATACACCTTGCTTGCAATTTCTTAACATTCACTATCGTCTTGGTCATGTACTCCCTAATGAATTCTAGGCATGTGAAAATCCGCTTGTTCCTTGCTCCTATGATTTGTCTGTTAAAAACCTCACATATGTTGTTCAGCAACATATCACATTTAGCTCTTCCAGAAAAATATGCTCTTGACCAAGCGGTGTATGGGATCTCATTCAGCCAGTCATACATAGCTCGTTCTGTTGTCTTAATTTCTTCCATAGCTTTGCTAAAATATGGAATAGATGTCTTCCTTCCGGCTGACCAAAGCAAATTCTTGTAAAGATCTCCACGCCACTTGGATTTCATGTTCTCATGAATGTGCCTCAAACAAAATCTGTGCTCACAATTAGGAAAAACAGCTAGCATAGCTGGAATCAGACCCTGTGATACAAAATGCAATTAATCCTAATATTTTGCAACCAAAGTTATTTGCAAGTTATTAATTAACACTTAAGAAGTTATTACCTTTTGTCTGTCACTGATGAAGGTGAAACAAGACTCAGCCGTACACCCTAGGTCATCTCTCAACAGTTGCAAAAACCATTTCCAGCTTTGTGTTGTTTCTGCCTCAACAAGGGCATAACAAACTGGATATATGCTATTGTTCCCATCTATACCAACAACATTCAAGATCTGTCCAGGAAATGGACCTTTCATGAAACAACCATACACACCCAGCAATGGTGTTCCAATCATCTTAAATCCTCTCATCATAGAGGCAAAACAAACATAAATCCTTCGAAACTACCTTGTAGGACTACCTGAGTTCCCACATGGCTCCACATCAATTTTAATTGTACTACCTGGGTTGGCTTTTAGAAGTTAATCACAATATGACCTTAGCAGACCATACTGTTCTTGGTAATCACCATAAATCCTCGTAGTTACTATCCTCTTGGCTCTGAAGACCTTATGTAGTGATATTTCTAGCTGATGCTTCCGAAGCAGTTGACTTTGAATTGCATGAATTGGCATGTCTGGATTGCTTTCAATCATAGGTTGGATCTCTCTGGCAATCGAACTCATTGTGTACAAAGAAACGACCCTTGTTTCCAAACAATTATGTTGATTATGAATGGTCTTCACACACCACTTATCCTTGGCTGTATGCCTTGAGATGTGAACTGCCCAAGGGCGGGTGGGCTTGGTATGCCTTTTAAGGTGCTTGTATTTTTTTCCCTACTTTGGTGCATTTACTATTTTTCCCTTCATCTCCCTTTTTTTTACAGGACCAAGTAGTGGTGGATTACTTCCAAAACATACTACCCTATATCTTAACAATTCGTTTTTTAGAATAAACACATCCCTCCTTGCCTTAAGAGCATAATCTTTCACCATCTGATTCATCTTATTCTTGTCATCAATAAGCTAACCAACAAAGAATGGCAGATCATTTGGACCTTTTAAACCACCCTTGTTTCTCCTCCTTATCTTCCTGGAAACCTTATCTCTAAGGCTTAAATTGTCATCAGACCCACTTTCAAAGTCCTCCAGGTCTACAGGCAGATGACCTTCTTCGCTTCTCTCATCATCATGATCCCCATCACTTGAACCATCCAGTTCTTCCCTAGTAAATTCAACATTAGCCCTGAACCTCTGCATATCCACCTCTATTTCATAAACCAAATTATCTTCCTCAATATACTCATAATCAGGATCACTTTCTTCACTCTCTTCATTATGATTTTCAATTTCTTCCTCATCTTCATTCATACTATGATTCTGATTATTTATTATAAATGATGCTGGAAAAATTGCTTTACATGGCCCTACAGGAACTTCACTTGACTCAATCAAGATTGTTGACCTCCGGTGTTCAACATACATGTCTATCATGTGGACTCCTTGACGCACATGATCAAAGATAGGCTCTAAGTCAACATCACATTTTAAAGTCCTAAGACCAAAATCCAACAAACAGTACGGTTCCTTGTAATGAATGCAGAAAAACAGACCATCATTGTATCCTAATTTCTTAACCACCTCCTCTAAAACATCAGTATTCAACACTCGAAAATCTACATGATCAATGTAGTTCATCTTCCCACCAAAGTATTTCCTATTTGGGTTTTCTACAAAATTACCTCCATGGTGAAATTTTATGGTAAATTGAGTTTGTTTGACCTGTAAACAAACATCAATAACAAATTAACACAGAAAAAGGTTCAAATTTTACCTAATTTAGACCATGTTGCATGTCACTTACGGTACATTTCATCTGGTTCGAAATACTGATCTTCAGCTCTAACCTTCCACAATCGAAGATCCATGCTCGTAACAGAGTTCCAATCCACTATAATTCTTCAAGATTGCTTGATTGCTAATGAACAGGTCTTGATTTTAGAGGTAGGTTAACTTGAGGGTTTCAAAGTGATGAAATGGGAATTATATGAGGTTGCAGCTCAAGAGTATTTTGATTTTACCTTTTTGCCCTTTGACAATTCAAAGAAAACGTTGATCTGTGACGGAAACATGGTCCAGGGGGTAAACTTGCGACATAACATCAACATTGGGGGGGGGGGGGGTAAATGTGACAACTGTCAAATTTGCATGCATCCGTACAATTATTAAATGATGATTAGTGCTTAATGACTGTGCTGAATTACAATTAAATGCTTGTATTGCTTTCTGATCATTATCATTATTCATACATGTGCATCATATATTGCAAATGACATAACATTACTACATGCAAACTTTATTGATTCAAATGATGCACGAAACAAAGCTAGCACAGTTATCAGACAAAGTCAGAGAAATGCTGACGAAGTTCAGAACGTAGACAGACATAGTATTGAGATACAGAATAGGCCAGAAACCAAGAGTTACACTAGTATAGTGTGTAGAAAAGTAAGGATCACAAAACTGCCTTCCTAGTGATAGTTTAAGTGCCGGAAAGTGCCTAAAACTTACATAAACTGCAAAATTCTGCAGAAAATCAGCACAATTCAGCTATAACCAGCTATTTAGCACAATAATAACATGCCAAATTTATGTTTTGATGTCCAAAACAACTTACAAAGTGTCGGGAATTAAAACTGCCACAAAAGGTGCTTCATACTTAGTGAAACTGCGCAATTCAGCACTTTAACGAACCGTAACGAACCAAACAACCGGACAATAACCGGGACATCAAAATTTTACTAGAAGTAATGTTTGTATGATATTAAGCTAGTATTGGTGGTAGAACACCTTAAAAATCATAAAAACACCTAAACACACTTAAACATACTTAAACCTTCTAGTTTGCACTTTAAACCCCAAACTTCCAAAAATTTACATTTTACCCCCCCCCCCTCACCAAATCCGGCCCCAACAAGGGCCCCACTTCAAGATTTTATCTATATATTATATTAGATCTTGTTACTACTTTTTAAAACATAAAATCTATGGAAGATCATGTGTATTGGTTATAAGTAATGTCTTTAAGGTTATACCTTTCATTCATCTTCCACACTTTACAAAAATTCTCCTTCTTCCTTGTAAGACCCATATTTCTTACTCCAAAAAAGTATTATTATGTACAAAATTCGGACATGACCCGTTCGTATAATGAACGATTCCCTGTAAGACCAACTTGTAAGAACTTAAATATGACACAGCGGAAAATATGAGCCCAAAAATTTCTTTCTTATTTAGACACATTACTTACCTAAAGTCTCAAATACAAATGATAAACATTTACAAAAAGGGATTTACAATAACCACATTAAATTAACGCTTCAAGTCAATACATAATTCAAAATATGTGGCCGTTCTTCCCGTACAATCCTTGATTTGCGGCTCGATCAACGCCTGCTTATCTTCGATAGTAGTGGTAGAGATCTGTGCAATACCTGCGGACATCACATACAACTTTACCATTAGTCATTAACATCATCATACAACACTATACTCATATAATAAAATAAAAATCGTATAACATTCGACAATGTAAACTTTGATTCATTCGACTATCCTTTCAGAATCTCTTGTTCCGAGTTCGGCTTCAATCCCACAAGAATCCGACGTTCTCATTCCTGCATTACATTCCAATCTCAAGCACATCATTAGTGAGGTCCATACTCAAACGTATTTTAGCCAAGTATACATGCATACCTGCCCCATTCCTTCATATGCGATAAATCCTACTTCGTGCATACGCACATTCACACGTCTAATCATACGCACATACATACCAACATACATACACATATACCTGCATACATACATACCTACTTACATGCATACATACTTACTTACATACATACATACTTACTTACATACCTACACATCTACTTACCTACATACATACCTACATGCTTCCATAATCATGTCTTCGCATATTTACTTACATCAAATTCTTGATTAACTTATTTGCATTTACTTATCACACTCGTACATTAATTAAAAGGTACTTAGACTTGGATTGATAACTCAAAAACATCAAGGAAACATTCAAAATCATGTTCGGGAGGCCCGTCGTAGACCACGGTTAACATACCGAAGCTTACGGTACACAAAACAACTTAAATAACAAATTTCAGCAATTTAAACATGGGGAGGGCGTCGGCGACGGCCTCTTAATTCTTCGCGTCGGAAAAACAAGCCGTAAGCAGTAAAATAAGGCGTCAGCAAAAATGAAGGCCAGAGAGGGCGTCGACGACGACCCCTCTAAATGTTGTTTTTCTGCAGATCCGTTTCGTCGTCCGTTAATGCTAAAACTTGCAAAACTTTTTAACCGTTTACCCATTTAACTTCCCGTTTCTTCCCACATGACCGTAATTTGATATTCTTTCATGTGAACTTAAAATCCAACATTTGAATTAAGAAAATTCTTAACTTATGAGTTTACAGCTAAATATTCAATCACGGGTTATTCGACCCGTTCATGTTTTAATGTAACAACTCATTTGTTTTAACCCAATACTTACACGAACCTTATAACTATAATAGTTTTACATTATCTGAAGTTCCGAACATGGGGTTTATGAACCCGATTCCCGGTATGTGTTAAACTTATTCATCTCAAACAATTTACATAATTGAACTTCATTAGCACAATTTCCTTACACGAAATTGTTCCCATTGGTCATAACTCTACTCAAGTCTTTTTGCCCATTAACCCGCGTCCCCGCCTCTCGGTTAGCGCACCAAAAAGGAATTCTACCCATTACCCGGTTATAATACCGTCGTCATTACTATATAAATCATTCCTTAATGAAATAAATCCTCATTTGACCCGTTAGGTATACCTAGCGAAAACTTTCACTTCTACATAATCAAACCTTGTTAGACTTCAAATGTCATTCTTAAGCAACTCGCACATAACCTTGCCTAAATAAACTAAGAAGTGATTCGGAAATCACCTACTTAATACTACCTACTTGATATCGTCATTAATAACTCATTATAACATAACTTCTAACAATTATCATGTACTTAATCTCTTTTACAACTAAAGAGAGAGTCTGGGAGTTTACTTACCTCGTGCATCCAAGTTCACGCATAGCTTCCGTGTTTACCTTCTACCCGTGGCGCTTCATGCTTGTATCCATGTTGACATGACTCCTATCCGTACATGCCGTCACATTCATAACAACGGTTAGCTTACATATATTCATTCACTCATTCGGCTTTCAAATCATGAAATGTTTGACTTTCGTTAGTTTATTAGCGCATATATAGGATAGGTATCATCATATTTCATTACTACCGTACATGACATATAAATTAGCTAGTTCATAACACATAAGTTCTTACATACGGATTTTTACCTTTTAACTTCAATCCTACATATAATCCATTCTCATTTTAGATTATGCCATTTATTTACATAACAATTACATTCACGCATCATTCATATTTCATACCATGTTTCACAATTCATCAATATTATGTTGTCCTTATGCATCACCACACTTCTCAATCCATTCAAAACTACATGGTTTGTCATTGAGGCATTTTATCAAACACATGGTGGGCGTACAATATTTTAAGCATCATGTACATGAGTTCTATGCATAACCCATTAGTAAACCACAAAACTCAATCATTCAACTAATTTCACATGATTCATCCATCCTATAACATGATTGGCTAACAATACATTAGTGTTTATGCTTTCATTCAACAAAATTACACAATTGAAAGATCATCATTCATCAACATACTACTAGAACAAGTGGGTTTTGCTTCTAATCATGAAATTACTTAAAATTACACACAACACAAGTTCTATTCGGTGACTCTAATTCACAATCATGCTTAATTTCATATCAATTCACGAATTGATCATAACCCATTTTATTCAAGATCACCAAATCATAAAATTTGACTTACATGATGTTAGAAATGCTTAAGGGATCATCATTCTTGGTTCATGCATACAATCAGCCCTTGATTCCCCTTTCAATTTGATGATTTCTTGAGGTTTAGGGTTCACACCCTCTTTTCCCCTTTCTCCTGCTCGATCGCACGCACACACCTAGTGTGTGTGTGTGTGGTTTTTGTTTTAATAAATTAAGTTTCCAAGTTTGGCACCCTAAGTCCCTCAAGTTTAAATTACCATCATAAATCCTACAAATTTCATTCCCTAACTTATTTATTGGGCATTTAACTAAGTTTAATAACTTAGTTATTGTATCTCATTTTATTAAACACGGTAACATGCTAACGAATTTAATAATTCGATTTTTGGGGTGTTACATTCCTCCCTTCACCTCACGGCTCACACACACCTCCACACCATCTCCATTTTCACTTCCATTCCACCCATTCCCAAGTGATATTAAGGTGTAAGGAGCTAAGTTAGGAGGCTTGGAGCTTTCGGAAGTTGAAGGACCTTCACCGTTTGCTTTTATCCACTTCATTTCTTCACTTGATCATCCCTAGCCTTGAGCTAGTAGTAAGATCTTCTACTCTTCATTTTACATCTATTTTAAGTGGTTAAAAGATGATACAAGATGATTATCATGAAGAGCACTAAGAAACAAGAAGATGAAACATGAACATAAGCTTAAAATTATAAGAAATCATGAAGAAATCATGTTGTTTTGTGTTGATTTACTTGTTGATCATTGTTTGCTTGTGAAAATGATGTAGATCATCACATGATCTTGCTAGATCATGATTAAAAACATAATCTAGCAAGATGAGAAGATAAACATGTTAGAGATTCATATATCATCCACACATAAAGCATGAACTTGAAAGAATATAATGTTTTCTTGAAAAATAATGATCAAAGTGAGTAGTAACACTTGTAGATCTAAAGATTTATGGATGATTTCTAAAGAAACCAAGTTAAAAATATAAGTTTTACTAAATCTTGGTTCTTACGTAAACAAATCTTATTTTTAATGGTTAAACAAGTGCAGAAGCACTTGTGTAACAAAAAGAATGCATAAAGAAGTATTTTTAGAAAACATGATTTGAAGTTGTAAACATCTATATTCTTTAAAAATGAAGTTTTTAAAGAACTAATCACACTTTAAAGGATAACAAGGCTTACTAATAACACTAGTAAGTTCCTACAAATTTTTACAAATATTCAAGTTCATGAAGTGGTAGATTATTACTTGTTTTTGGCAAATTGGTAAGTAAAGGTTGTTTATTATTGATTGTGATGATTTTTACAAAATAAAATGATATGCTTGAAAGCATGGAAACCTCCATTTTTAGGGGAAACTATGGCAAAATTTTCTAAAAATCTAAACACTTAGAAAAATATTTATAAACATGCACTTACAAGTGTATTCTCAACAATAAACTGTTACATAAACTTTGCCATAATTTTTGGTTACAAAAATACAAATATTGGAGGTTGGTTTTCATAAATAAAAGTGACTAAATATATATTTAGAAGACACCGTGTGTGTAATTATTTGTATATTTTGTGTATTAGTTATATTATTTTAGGATTTGGAATAATATAACACATCAAAATACCAAGAATTACAATCCAAAATATTACCAAAATTCCAAGAATATAACTCACAAAATATTCCGGAAATAATATTCATATGCATATTTTGGTAAATAATATTTTGGACACCAAGGAAATGAAAATATGATTTCTACAATTACTACAAGAATATATCATATTTTGACAAAAGAAAAATATATTATTTTTGGCATGTATGAATATATAGCTTTCTTGAGATTTTTAGAAAATATATTATTAAGAAATATATATTTTCTTACACAAACTCGAAATACAATATTTTTTAGGTGAAAGATATATTTTCTCGAATAAATATGAAATATATCATTTTTTGGGAAGAATAATTTTATATATATTTTCCAAAGTAGACTTGAAAATATATTATTTTTGCAACTTATGAGAAGATACAAATATCTTTGCCAAAGAAAAATTATAAATAATATTTATTACAATATGTATTTTGGAAATATATATTGGTGAACTTTTATTAAAGATAATATTCCGGGAAAACTAATACGAAATTAAGTATAGGAATACTTAATGAATACAATAAAGATACGTACTTTCGTACGTATAAATACACTCCGGAATACGACACCGTTACATGGCAAAAATATACAAGAATGAGAATACGAATACAAATACTCCCATCCTTGGGAAGGATATTCATGTACAAATACAAAAGTGTGATAAGTTAAAAGTATATTATTTTAACTATTATTCCAAAATTTAACAAACATAATTTAAGTTAAAATATTTATTATTTTAACAAATAAATTATATAACTTGGAATAATGATGGAGACACATGGAGACGTAACTCAAAGGCACTAATTAATACTAAGTCAAGGCATGACCCGCTCGTCTAATAGAACATAGTACGTTGTAGGTAGTCGTGTACACCAGAGGAAACTTTGAGTTACAGGCGGATTCGAAGAACGCCTACCAGTGAGTTCATGTCCCCCCCCCCTTTTCTTTAAACTGTTTTTGTTTTATAACTTCGGGGGTGAAGTACATGTTACAAAATGATTACATACAATTACAAATGGTATGGTTAGCTTTGGAAAATACAGTAGATCATGTGAATGGGTAGGCACACTCTTAGGACCATTAATCCTCGTTCTAGGACCGAGGGGCATGAGTGATAGATCTATTTGGGTGTAGCGAGCCCCACCCATGAGTCCGTCGAGTGGACCATGAGGTGACTATGTCTTACAGCCGGAGGCCCGGTGCAAAATCTGCTAGGTTTGAGTCTTCCTGCACCATGTCACGTATATTAATGTATTAGCTACACATTAATTGATCTGTTTCCTTGTTGCTTTCATACCGGGATTTCAAGTACATACAAACATACTTACAAATGTTTCAAAGGTTTATTCACAAACACACACATGAACTCGCTCAACTTTTGTTGATGTTTTCAAACTACATGTATTTCAGGAAATTAAGTATGGATCTGGCGGGCGTTGGAGTTTACAAGTCAAGTCTCTAATAAAAGGTGTCATCCGAGGTCGAAGGGTTTAGGTTATGTATTTTATCTTGGATAAGATACATGGCTTGAAACCTAGTTTGGTTATGTCTTTTGTGAAGTTCAGTATGGAACTTTAAGCTTTGGTAGTCATGTGTTCTAAACTTAAAGTCTTAGTTTGATGTTAAACAATGACGATTGTATTATTTTGAAAACTATCTATGGATGAACACCTTGGTTTATCATATAGTTGCTTGTTATGGTTGAATGCAATGATATTAAGCAAGTCACACCAAATCACGCTTCCGCAAAAGTCAGGGTGTGACAGTAAATTGCAATTATTTCGTTAGGGGGGTCAGAGTGCCAATTGGCCTAAACCCCAGGGGGTAAAATTGCAGTTTACTCTTTTTTATTTATTTAATGTAGTGGACCGTTCATTAGTCGAATTTTTTAAATTAACCCCCCCCCCCGGCACTATCCTTATCACGGGGGCTGGAATTCAAGACCTCACAGCGCCCGCCGTAGTGGTGTTGGGCGGGGCTATGGAGTGCCATGCTTGTTTTTGGCGTGACATCAAGCCCCACTACGGGTGGTCTAAGGAGGTGAAAAGCAATTTCCAACAGGATGTCAAGCCGTTAGACGACATTCACAAATACTAAAAAGAATGAGCCGAGACTCTCTAGCTTAACACATGGTGTGACGAAAATCCATGTTGGCTCGATTTAGTAACATAATATAACCTTTTATAAAATTCTAAATATAACCTTATTTTTATCTATAATTCCATTAAAGTTTTATTCGAACATGTAGGTAGTGGGCTATGCAACTAGTCAAAGAATTAGAAAAAAAAAGGAACCTTTGGAAATTTCCTAATCTTAACATTGAAGCACCTATAAAAACAACCCTTTTTCATTTCAAGCTCCATCAAACACCTATCCAAACAAAGGATGATTCAGCACACCATAGATATTGATATCCCAGCGGCCGAACAAGTTGTTATCGTCGACCCACAACCCACAAAAACTAACATTTTCACGTTTTTCACCGTCGCCTATTTGTTTCAACGCATGGGTCTAGTGGTGCCTCTCCGCCACCTATGGGCTCACTATTACCCGCGAGTAGCATATGGAGAAGAAGGTGTTGTCATGCCTCATTCTACACTTGGTTTTATCATCAATGCGCTCCTTGCTATTTTGGAAATTAAGTCACAGTGTCTACCTGGATTCCCTTTCCAAACTCACCCTCATTCAATCATGTCCTCGGTTACCAGTCTCCTCATGTATGGTCTGGCTTCCGCTGCTGAACTTGTCATTTGTGGTGCAGGTGTTGACCGTTCTTCCGTTTATGCCATTATTGCTCACTTGGGAAAGATTGGCTCGCTGTGTATTTTGGTGGCATCTTTGGCGTCTTTGTTCTACTTTTGAATCTATCTTATGAGTTGATTTATGTTGCAGCATACCCTGCCTGTTGTGTCTAAAATAGTACGTGAAGTCATCACATGTGAAGTGCATGATATAAAAACTACACAAGTTGTGCATGTGGTTAGTATACTAATAACGGTAGAAAATATTATACTCCTCTGTATTGTTGTTGTGGATAGTATTGTTGCAAGTCAAACTAGTCAACTGTGTTTCTTTTGTCTAGTTTTACATTTAATAAAGTCCAATGGTGTGAGTTGCAAGAAAATGATAGACTCCTGCTAACTTTGCTAATAGATATTAGGGATTAGGATCAAATACAAAGAATCCTAATTGTAAGAAGGGTACAAAGACTCCTAAAAAACCAACTACAAAAAAAAAAAAAAAAAAAAAAAACCCTTAAACATCCACCACCACCAAAAACCTAACCCCCCCCCCCCCCCACCCCATCACCCACCCACAATTTTTTGCCGAGGAGTGGGGGTGGGGGTTTAGGTTTTTGGGTGGTGGTGGGGTGGGGGTGGGTGTTTAGTTTTTTTTTAGGTTTTTGGGGGTGGGGGGTTAGGTTTTTGTGGAGTGGGGGGGTGGGTGGGTGGGGGGGGGGGGGTTAGGTTTTTGAGTGGTGGGTGGGGGGTTTAGGTTTTTGGGTGGTGGTGGGGTGGGGCGGGGATGGGTGTTTAGGTTTTGGGTGGTGATGTAGTGGGTTTAATTTAGGTTATTGGACACTTGTCACTCTATAAATCATTCTTACACTTCTTACAATTAGGTGCATTTGTAGAATAACTTAACCCTAGATATTAGATATACATAAAATAGAAATTTGTATCTTTTATAGTTTAATGTATTCTCTCCCCTAAAATAGGAGACTCTATTGTAACATATATATAGTGTGAGGTTGATTGGAGAATATTAAAGGCTCTCACTATTTGCACACCAAGACAGGCTATCTGCACACTTAGGGTTTGCATACGCTGCGTATTGACCAATACGCAGCGTATAGGGTTACCTCAATACGCTGCGTAGAGGCCTATACGCAACGTATGTAAGGGGTAGGTACACGACCAGACAGTCAAACCTAGTACCATGTCAAATCAGTCTGACATAGGGTGCGTAGTGATCAATACGCAGCCCTATACGCTGCGTAGTGGTCAATACGTAGCGTATGTCAGACTGATTTGACACCGATACGATGTTGTCCAGGCAATACGCTGCCTATTGAAGTGTCACATGAAAGTCTATTTATCCATCTATTCATATCTGTTCACAATTCGAATTCAATCCCCTCTGCTTTCTTTTTCATCTTCTTCTTCAGTAAACAATTTACACACTAAACCAAAATCATTTGTTCTGTTTTTTGTTCAATCTTGTCAAAATATCATCATTTTGGAACGATAATTATTTCGGTAATCGCTATTCTAACGACACATGGGGAGCAAATGCTGCCAATGAGGAGGAGGAGGTTGTGTCTGGAGTCCCTGTTGATCAATAAACACAGTTGCCAGACTTGAACAAGACTCCCACTCTGTTGATGAACCAAATTACCCGGCGCATCAAGTGTATCCAGATTACGGATACGGGTATGAATCTCCGTACGTGCAACAAAGTGGATACGGTGCTGAGAATGCACCTGTTGATGAACCATATTACCCGACGCAGCAATCGTATCCGGGTTACGGGGTATACGGGGATGAAGGTGGATACGGAAGTTACAGTGGATACGGTGGTGAAGGTGGATACGGGGGTGAAGGTGGTTACAGTGGATACGGGGGTGAAGGTGGATACAGTGGATACGATAGATATGGGGGTGAAGGTGGTTACAGTGGATACGTGGGTGAAGGTGGATACAGTGGATACGATAGATCTGGGGGTGAAGGTGGATACGGAGGCTACGGTGGATACGAAGAACATGGTGGATATGGTTATGAGCCCCGTAACACATCACTTTATGAACCATCTACCCCGGGCAATCCGTTTCAAATAAATGAGGTATCACATTAAAATAATTATTATTATTGTTAAAAATATTATAATTATAATTATAATTATTATTATTATTGTTAAAAATATTATAATTATAATTATTATTGTTATTGTTATTATTGTTAAAATACTATAATTATAATTATAATTGTTATTATTATTATTATTATTGTTATTATTATTGTTATTATTATTATTATTATTGTTAAAAACTATATTTCAATTTAATTATTTAACTTGAATATCACTGATTAAGGCGTTGCGGTTCTAAACGAGAGGTCACGAGTTCGATCCTTACAAGGGCCGGTTCTTTAAAGAAGACCCCCTTTTTACCGATTTTTTATATATTTACACTTTGGTCCCTGAAGTTTCAAAATTTACAAAAATAGTCCCTGAAGTTTCAAAAATTATCACAAATGGTCCCTGAAGTTTTGAAAATTGACACAAATGGTCCCTGAGGTTTTGAAAATTGACACAAATGGTCCCGAAGTTTCGAAAATTGACACAAATGGTCCCTGTACTGTTCAGTTAAGTATGCTAACTGAGTTAGTGTTTAAAGAAGAAATCTTTATATGAAAGTTAACCTGGTTAAACCATTCAGTTAAAATAGTTTCAATAATGACCATATTAGTCCCTGAAGTATGAGTTTCAATTATATTATTATTATTATTTTTATTATTAACGTAACTTTTTTTTAGCGTTTCATGTCTTTAACTGATTTGAAGAATTGGGTACAAGAAACGGGAAAGGAGTATGGTTACGTAATTGTTACCCGCCGATCAAAAAATATTGGCAGTACTACTGGGATGGTATGGCTTGTGTGCGACCGTAGTGGTGAGCACCGTAGTAAAGCAACAGTTAGGAAAGCTGGTAGCAAAAAAATCGGTTGCCCATTTTCATTACTCGCCATCCGGGACGTGACGAATGACACGTGGGAGTTAAAAGTGGACAATACGAACCATAACCACGAACCTACGACGAGTCTGTTGGGCCACGCTTTTGTGCGAAGATTTACTGAAGCCGAATACAAGCTAGTGGAGCAACTAACTGCTCAAAACATGGAGCCACGTATCATATTTCAAACCCTAAGAAAGCAGTTCTCTGACAGCCTGCATGTTCAGAAAGACGTGCAAAATGCGGTACAAAAAATTAGAGCGACACTAATGGACGGAAAGACTCCTATGCAGGCACTGGAAAGCCTGCTGCATGACCACCGATTCATTTACGACACCCGACAGGAACCCAAAACAGATGTCGTAACAGAGATTTTCTTTGTTCATCCTTATTCCATCACTATGTGGCGTGCATTCCCGCACGTGATGTTGATCGACGCGACCTACAAAACAAACCTCTACAACATGCCATTTGTCCAGGTTGTGGGTGTGACGTCGACTGGGAAGTCTTTTTGTATCGCACATGCCGTTATTTGTAAAGAACGAAGGGGTAACTACGTGTGGGTGCTTGAGCGGATCAAGTTAATCTTGCATGAATGTATGATGTCGCGTGTGATAGTCACGGATAGGGAGCTTGCCCTAATTAACGCGTGTTCTAAAGTATTCCCAAACGCAACCAGGCTTCTATGCCAGTTTCACATCGAACAAAATATAGTTAGACAGTGCAAGAAAGGGTTCGATAAAGAAGATTGGGGGAAATTTATGACGTACTGGCGGAGAGTGTGCGAATCTACTTCAGAGCCCATGTACAAGTACAACTTGGAGAAAATGTATAACCGACTCGTGGTTGCCAACCGAGAAAGTAAGTGTTCCTTCAACAAACGACTCACCCAATCTATTATATTTTACACACGCTTTTACATTTCATTATTTTATTTTTGCAGATGTCTATGATTACGTCTACGAAAACTGGCTCAAAGACTATAAAGAAATGTTCGTTTATGCGTGGACCGATAAGTGTCGCAACTTTGGTCAGCGCACCACCAACAGAGTTGAGAGCCAGCACGCAAATTTAAAAAGATACATTACACGCGGGAGTTCATTGGTGCGAATAGCAAGATGCGTCATTGATATAGTTGAAACTCAGTACGATGAAATACAAAAAAGTTTCACCGAGAGCATCGAAAAAATGATGAACCACCACAGACACCCGCTGTTGGACAACCTACGTGGAAAGGTTTCCCATGAAGCACTTAATTTGCTGGCAAAAGAGCTAATGAGGAAGCTGGAGGTGTTGCGGAAACTTAACGCATCATGTGGTTGCCATATGTGGCTTAGCTGTGGATTGTCGTGTGCTTGTAGGCTGGAAAACTACAAATGTACAGGTAAAAAATATTAAAACCACAAACCTTTTGTTATTTTGTACGATTTAGCTGTTTCTCATACCGTATTAACTTAACTGTGCAGGGCGTATGATACAACTCGACGACATAGATGTATTCTGGCGTAAACTTGACTTGCTCCCGTGTAAACTGGTAGACGAGGAAGTCGATATTGTAGCAGAGCTCAATAATGTGCGGCAACATTTAGAGGCGCAGTCCCCCGTTCAGCAAAAGAGTATGCTTTCAAAGATAAAAGTGGTCTTCACCCCGAAATCGTCAACCAAGAAACCACCGATCGTCCAGCAAAATACTCGTGGTCGGCCTACATCAAAGAAAGTACAAGAAAGGCTAGATGAAGCTGCGAGGTTAGACGAAGCTGCGAGGTACAGCTCCTATGGCGAGGACAACAACGTATATACCGCTTCCCCCAAACATAGGTACGATTTACCCCGACACAGCTCATACGTACCGTCAGAGGGCTCTCGTGGAACAGGTTCGGTTGTGAAGTCTGAAAAACCTAAAATGCAACGAAACAGTTCAACAAGTTCTAAAAAGAAGGAGACGCGGGATGATAAGGGTTTTCCATTAATAAAGGGGGACGAGCACTTGTTAAGCATTAAGAGGTTTAAGAATCAAATTCCATCAGAGTTTCACTCTTACATATCGCGTATACAAGATGTGACCCCAGACGGTCATTGTGGGTACAGGTCTGTGGCTGTCGGGTTAGGTTTTACGGAACACATATGGCCCAATATTCGAAGATATTTACTACTGGAGATTGACCATAACGAGTCGCGTTGGAAGCATGTATTCGAAACATATAACAAAGGAGACTTTAAACGAATACGTAACAGCATCGAATGGAATTCAGTGAAAGGGTGTGGTCCAAGTCACTGGATGGAAATGCCCCAGGTAGGGCTTCTCGTAGCGCAAAGGTATAATATTGTCCTCCACGTGCTAAGCATCGAATGGAGCACTACCATCTTCCCATTAACGGATGCCCCACTAGATCCACGACCTCAAGCGATAACGCCCGTACATGTTGACGGGGGACACTTCATACATGTTAAGTTGGAAGGAGACTACCCCATGCCTTTAGCGACCCCGTTGTGGTCGACACATCGATCAATAGCTGCGAAACGGTGGGAAGAAATGTATAGACCGCGGTTACAACACTACTACGAGTTAATCAATCCTAAATCAGACCCAGACAAAGACAGAGAACTGAGTTTAAATGTTATCGAAGATTAAGCGGAAACTTGTATTTTTGTAAATTGTAGAAATTTTTTAATTTATAAAGTTTGTATCATTTTTAATTTTTATAATTCAAATGATATCATTTTTAATTAATTTTTTAATTTTTAATTTATAATTCAAATTTTTATAAACATAATTTTTGTATTATTTTTAGCTTTTCTAAATCAGACCCGGACAAAGACAGAGAACCGAGTTTAAACGCCCGTTTAAACCTACCAAAATGACCCCAATTTTGCAGATGTTTTATATACGCTGCGTATTGACCAATACGCAGCGTATTGGTTAACTAGTGTATATAAGGAATTAAGTTTCATATACTAACAGCTCCTAGTAGGAGGATAAACTGGTTAAGGCGTTGCGGTTCTAAACGAGAGGTCATGAGTTCGATCCTCGTAAGGGCCGGTTCTTTAAAGAAGACCCCCTTTTTACCCATTTTTGATATATTTACACTTTGGTCCCTAAAGTTTCAGTTTTTACAAAAATAGTCCCTGACAGGGACCATTTGTGTCAATTTATGAAACATCAGGGACCATATGTGTAAAAATTGAAACATCAGGGACCAAAGTGTAAATATATCAAAAAAGGGACCATTTGTGTCAATTTTTGAAACTCCAGGGACCATTTGTGTAAAACCCAATACGCTGCGTATTGGTCAATACGCATCGTAGACACACCTTGTTTTCTGTGCAATGATTGGTTATCAGGCACTGAGATCTATGGTTTATCTACGCTGCGTATTGGTCAATACGCAGCGTATTGGGTTAACCAGCGTAGATAAACCCTGATTTTGCTAGGGTTTTGCTAGGGTTTGGTGTGCCAATAGACACTTTAGTGTGCCAATAGGCACACCCATATTAAATAAATGGGGAACGAAGAATAGTGCATTTAACATGTTAAATATAATCTCAGAAATTCAATTAAGATGCTAAAAGATATTTTTTCAAAATATTTGTCAGAGCTTTTGCATATAAAAATGTGTAGAAGCTATTCCAATATAAAAATCATTTTTGTAATTTTTTTTTTACCTTTTTTAACTGCTTTTAAATAACTTTTATTTTTTATTTTTCTAGTTTTTGAATTTTTTTTATTAAAACGCTTCTAATATATATATTTGAAGTTGGAACACTAACTTGCTCTGAGGTCGCTAATGTTATGGCTTGTGAGTTGCGATTTTTAGTTAGTTATAATGCTCATTTCTTTTATCGATTTTTGGAACTTTACACTGTGATCTTTCTTAAATATATATAATGCTCTCTTAGTCTCTTGTTTGTTTCTTATATATCTTTTTTCTTAGTTTCTATTACTGAAGTTCAAAAGCACATGGCAGTGAGAATTTGGAAACTACCAACTTACCAAGACCTGACAGAATCTTTAATAGATCAATGAGCTCCATGACAGATGCTTTAACATGGTGCAGCATATATGGCTAGCAAGTTCATATCAAAAGAGCTTAAACAAATTGTTGTTTCTACTTAGGACAAGTGTTGTGACAATGTGCAAACTCCTGAGTTTGTATTGTTTCTTTACTGTTCCGCCACAAAATCCCTGCAGATTTTATTTTTCAAACCACTGATACAACAAACGGGTCGAAAAACTGTATCGTGCTTATGGAATTTCTAGCAAAAGTTACCTTGTTCACAATGTCAACTAGAAATAGAAACACCTATTCACAGCCTTTGGTATTAGCTTGGAGAAAAGAAATGGAGGTTTAATATTTTCGTGAAAATAACGTTAAAAGCGGCGGATGGTTAATCATGCATCATGTGGTGGCGTTGATAGCTGAAAGACACGGGGGTACATGCACTAATCGGTCTCTGTCCCGATGGTTTGAGTGTTATGTGCCTTAGGTCCAAGGCTTGATACAAAACTACAATCGAGCCGGGGGTCTCACTGGAAGCAGCCTCTCTATTCCTACGGGGTAGAGGTAAGGCTGTCTACATCTACCCTCCTCAGACCCTGCCTTAGCTTTGCTATTTGTGGGATTTACTGAGTATGACGATGATGATTTAAAATTATTCTGATTCTGGTTATTTGTTTTCCTTTTAAAAAAAGAAATATTTTGACAACAAGACATAGATGCTGCACTAAAGTCAAAGTTAGAAGCTTAAGAGGCCAAAAACATACAAGATAAAGTTAACAGTGAAGGAAATTCCAATGTCTACTCCTTTTCATCTGAATATGTCAATGTTGTTGGGGTCCTTTTTTTGGTGGGTTGGGCCTTCTCTCGGCTATTTGTGGGAAATTCCAATGTCTACTGTTTCATGTTTTGATAAAGGTCTTCGGGAGGCAATAGAAGACATTGTCGTATGTGGGGGTCCTTTTTTTGGTGATCTACAGTGGCGAATCGTGACCTTGCCAATGAGGCTTGGTGGGTTGGGCCTTCTCTCGGCCCGGGATGTGGCTGCCTATGCCTTTGTGGCTTCCAGGTCTCAATCTTGGGAGTTGCAGGACCACATCTTACGTAACAGTGGGGTTGCTAACATTGATCCGGATTATGCCAGCGCCTTGGAACGCTTGCATGAATCTCTACCTGACTTTGATCTCGGCGGTTTCTCTAACAAGGACACCGCCCCCAAAAAGCCACAGAAAACTTTGGCGAATGCCCTTTGTTGTCGAATCGCACAAAGTTTGGGAGAAGATTTCCAGTTGTCACCCCGCCAGAAAGCCGTCATTGAATGCCTACAGAGGCCTCACGCTCAGGATTTCTTAACTGTTATTCCTATTGAAGGTTTGGGTCAACGTATGTCAGCGGTGGAGTACCGGTCAATCCTTAAGTACCGTTTGATGATCCCCATGTTCCCGAATGATGAAACTTGCCCAGTCTGCCGTAAAGCATGCCTGGATAAATACGGGGAGCATGCGTTACACTGTAGAGAGTTGCCGGGGTTTAAGTATCGCCATGACTTTGTGCGAGACGCGTTAATGGATATTCTCAGACGAGCAGGGATCTCGGCGAAGAAAGAGGCACCGGTTAATTTTCTTACAGACCCGTCGGAGGGGAGATCCACCCTACGCCCAGCTGACGTGCTAGTTTTTGGTTGGGAGGGCGGGAAACATGCTTGTGTCGATCTCACAGGTGTATCCCCACTAGCCGGGTTCCGGGAAAATGGGTTTGTGGCGGGGCAAGCGGTACTGAAAGCAGAGTCAAAGAAGGTGGAAAAACACGCGAAAGCTTGTGAGGATAATCAGCATGCCTTTGTCCCCCTGGCGTTTGACACGTTCGGCTCCTTGGCGCCGGAGGCAGTTCGGTTCTTGTCTAGAGTTCAGCGTGTGGTTCATAGCAACTTTTCGACCCCTCAGGGGCGGGGCTTTGTTTTTAGTAGATTAGGGTTTTCTATTCAGAAAGGGATGGCGGCGCAGTTTGTTGCTCGTCTACCTGCTATCCTTATGTAATTTGCCCTGATGATTTGAATGAAAATTACAAAATTTTTGTAAAAAAAAAAAAAAATGTTGTTGGTAATCTGTTGAGAGCCTATAAATGAAACCATTCTGTATCCTTCAAAGGAAAGAAGATGATGCACTCCATAGCAGAGATTCCGGTCGCCGAACAAGTTATATCGGTCAACTCAGAACCCGCAGAAACTAACCATGACTGCAACTTCATCACTGCAGCCTTTATGTTCCAAAGTGGTGGCCACATGTTTAATGTAGAAGCAGACCAAAGGCTAGCAGCACCTCTGGGCCGCCTCTGGAATAACGATAACCTCCCCAGAGCATTAGAGGAAGGAGCTATCGTCATGCCCCAATCAACACTTGGCTTTATTATCACCACTTTACTTGCTTTGGTTGATATAAAGTCTCAGGGGAATCGTGATTTTCCTTTTCAAACGCACCCACAGGCGATCATGGTCTTCGTTAACTGTCTTATCATGTATGGCTTAGTTTCTGGTGCAGAACTTGTGGTTTCTGATCCCACTTGTGTTTATGCCATTATTGCCCGCTTGGGAAGGATTGGTTGTTTGTGCATTTTGGTTGTATCTTTGTCATCTTTGTTTTATTTTTGATACGTTTCATCTCTCTTATCGGTTGATTTAAGTGGCAACGTATCTTGCTGGCCTGTTCGTTTTTTTTTAAATGTTGTACTAAAGCAAATAATATGCTACATGTAACTGCATAATGTAATAAAATAATAATGCTAGCGGTGCTGTTTAAATCATCAATTTTGGTTGTAGATGCTCATAATTTAACTATAAACATATTGGAGTATGGGCTTTATAATGAAAGACGGTATGTCGCATAACTCCTACATATGGTTAGCAATAGAGTAAAGAAGCCAAAGATACAACAGAAACATATATGAAAATCATCTGTCCCTCACTAGCAACTAATGAAGCATAAAATATAAAATTATATAGTTATGCCTTCACTCATAGATTATTCTTTTTATTATTATGTTAAGTCTTCAGTTTATCGTTCTCTTTCATAGAAATACACAAAATGTCACCGCTCGCCACAAGTGGCATGTTGGGCTACTACAACCAAAATTGTCGAAGATGGGCTTCCTGCTCGATCTGCAAGCCAAACCATACATGAGCAGGCTAGTATAGGTGACCATGATGACTCACATTTTTGTCTTGAATGGGAATCCCACTTGAACTTGTCTGGTCCCTGAGACTAAAAAATGTCAAAATAACTAAAACGAATGATAGGTTAAGAGACGTACCACGCAAAACTGCCCTCTCCTCTCCAAGTTGGCCTTGTGGGTAATAGCTAGTCCTAAAGTTGGCAAGCTCCACGCCCCACACACCACCCGCTCCAACATTTCGACCGGCGTTACCCCTTGGGGGGCTTGGAGTTTCTCACGGGCGTGGGAGCATGTGCTCCTTGATAGTGGCTTGACTTTTTGTGAGGTTAACCAATGAGAGGGTTACACATGACAAAAAACGCCCCCTTGCCGTTTATCGGAGAGCTTGCCCACTCACCGAGTAGCCATGGAACCCTCAAGAGATGTCACTGCATGAATGCATAACGTTCTGCCAAATACAGGGGAGGGAGAGATTCACATATATCCTAGCGAAGGTTTATATTAACAGCATACAAGACACAGACAATGGTTTCCCCTAGGAAGTATGGACTACAACATTGGGAACTATGATGGTGTTTTTGTCTGCAAATGTGTATATGCATAATATACTCACAATGAATCACGTATTCCAAAGTTAACATGTTAACATTTGAGGTGTTAACGGTGACATGCCATCTTAACCGAGATTGCAAACCACTCCCTCCTTGCGTTAAGGGGCATTAAATGGGTTGTATGTTAACATGTTAACCAGATGTTAGAAGACTGAATTAATTTACCCTTTAATTTTTTAAACCAAAAACCACTTAAAAATAGGGTTAGATGAAGTCAACTAGATTAAACAATTTCCTTGAAGTAAGGTAAAATGAAACTGGGAAGAAAGGTTGATATAGCACTTAGATAGAGTTAAAGATGAGTTAAATATACCTAAAGAACTATTGACTACACATGGGAGGGACACACTATGCATGTTGGTAGAAATGTTATCACATTGTAATTTACAAATGGGACAAAATTCCCATAAAATATTAGATATGCCATTGATACAATCGATTTGCAGACAAAAATACCATCGTTTATCACAACCACAAAATTAAGCCTGTTGACACTTTCCAGGTGAGAAACCATCGTTGGTGTGTGTATAAAATAGACATTGATACTCCAAAAACCACCCAACACTATTAATGGATTGCCCAACAGAACCACAGCTGATTGAACATGGAACCATGATCGAACCTCTAGCTGAGGACACAAACAACGAACCCACCACATACCTCAGAAGAATGGCTGCAACGCCGGCAATAACAACTCTTAGTCTCATATGGACTAGCTACTACCCGAGAGGAGTTTTTGAAGAAGCTGCAATTCTTCCTGGTTCGTCTCTTAACTTTATTATTTTTGTTTTACTTGCTTTTGTCGGGATCAAGTCTCAGGGAGAAGTTGATTTCCCATTCAAAACGCACCCACTAGCTATCATGGTCACCAAAAATAGCCTGCTCATGTTTGGTTTGTCTTGTGGAGCCCAACATATCGATACTGTTGTACATAAGGGTGTTATTTCCATTTATGGAAATATTTCTCGTTGCGGAATGATCATTTTCCTCTATGTGTTTGTGGTATCTTTGGCTTCTTTGTTGTATTTTTAATTTTCAGTATAAGTTGATAATAATAATAATAATAATAATAATAATAATAATAATATCTGTATGGTTGGCCTACCACATATGAAAGACATGTAATACTATGGGGTAATGCTTTAGCAACCGTAGCACGGGCTACGGCTCAAGTGCGTATTCGTAGTGTATTTTTTTTATTTTTTTCGGATTTATACTAAGGATACCCCTAAAATAATACAAGGATACCCCTAACCAACCCAAACTTATAGAATAAAGGAGTCCGATGGAAATAGTGGCCCAATTGCCTAAATTATTAATAATATGATTGAAATTGTGGCCCAATTAGTTAGTTAAAAAAAATTTGGGATACCCCTGAGTTAATGGGCTAGTTCCGCCACTGATGGGGTGTGGAGGGTGCATGGGCTGGGTGCATTGCTCAACACATGGCGAGTGTACGTGATCCACTAGGTAATACTAAAAAAACTAGGGGTGTGGTGTGGCGTGGCCAGCCATGTGGAATTTTTTTGGTTTGGCAACGACTACCCCTAACGGCTAGATCAAATCAGCTAACCAAAGCCAACCATGTCACCCAACCCCCCCCCCCCCCCCGCGGCCCTACGCCAGGCTCAATCCCCACACCAAAAGGGCAACGCGATGCCCAACGCTTGCCCGGGGTGGAGTAGCCGGCGTTGAACCCAAACCGCCGCCCCACACCCCATTGTCTAAGGTAGTTTTTTGGCGTGGGACTTAGATGGAGTCACGGAACTATTTGGTGTCTGGATGAGCTTGATTTTTTTTTTGACAAATGGGTATTCTGCTTGTACTGCTGACATTCTTCCGCTGGTGTCGCAAGTGTAATAGGGTAAAATGGTCGGGGTAGGTCGGAGTTGCAGTGGTAGTTCGCAAGGCCGGTCCGTTAGGCTTTCCAGCCTAGGTATCGGCCTAGGGCAACAAAAAATCAAGGACCTCCAATTTTTAGTAAGTTTGATATATTGTTTTTTAGTAACTGTTATATATTGTAATATGTATTAGTCCTAAATAAAATCAAAACTAAACCAATGATTTTTTTATTAAAGGAGCCAAGATTAAAATTGTTTAGGAAAAAAAGTCCCAGTCTCGAAATTAAACTACAGTCATTTATCTACCGCAACCATCCACCATCTGACCCCATCAAAATTCAGCGAATCAACGCCTAAAATCCCTAAAATAGAGTTGTAATCATCGTTCCCACTTCCCATCGCAACATGCTCTGTCGATTTTCTAGGCTATCGGCTATCACTAATGGTAATCACTCATAGCGTCAGGTCCGTCGAGATTGGATGAGAATTTCTGGGCGAAATTAGGGCTAATTACTCAAGGGAGGTTAACTTTCATAGCTAATTTTTCAATGAGTCTCTATATATTTTTCTATAATTTTACAAAAGGGCCTCCATTTTTCTATAACTTTCATAGATAATTTTTCAATGAATCTCTATATATTTTTCAATAATTTTTTTTTTTTTTTCAAATTCCAAATATATATATGTAGGAGTGAGATGCATGCTTAAATTTTGTTAAAATATCTAAGTGCTTATTTTGTTTCAGGCTTAGAGGAAACCACCTGATGTTAATTGCAACTCTATGGAAGCTGAACGTACTCGAGTTATTCATTGAATCCTCTTAAGCGAAAGAATTGTATTGACATTAAATGAAATGGTTCTGGACGGAATTAAGGAGGGAGGGGCCACTGGCCAAAATGTTGCAGGCATGCTGGATCGTTTTACTATCGGGCGTTAACCTCAGTATATCGATGCAAGGAGGGGGATAGTGGCCAGACAAAACAGAAACATCCTAAAGTTTCTAATTTATAGGCCTAAAATTGTAAATGTTAAAAATTTGGTTGCCATTTTTTTATTTGTTAAGTTTAGAAATTGAAAAAAGTGCTATTTCGAGATTCTGAAATTACTAATTGCTACATTCCTTATGGCCCTTAAAACTTGAAAGCGTGGATACTTTGATTCACTAGAACCCATCTTTGTGAAAGGTTATATTTTGATCTTGCTGTTAGAGAACAAGCCTTAGGGGCTGTTTGGTAGCATCTGAATGACATTAAGAGTCTACCTCTTAATGAAATCATTTAAGAGTTTAACAAAGATAATGTAGAAGAATGTGACATGTGATGGTTTACCATTCAGATGTTACCTCTTATCCAGTCAGACATAAGGTTACCTCTTATTCATTCAGACATAAGGGCCACAAATGATTTCATTAAGAGGCAGTCTCTGAATGAATTAAGAGGCTACCAAACAGGGCCTTAGTGAGTGAAAATAATACGAAAAAGTCATATGTTGGAGCTCAATGATTGGGAAAATAGCCAAAATAGCCGAGTCATGGTCAACTTTTCTAAAATGGCCAAGTCAAACGGCTTTTGGAGACGCCACAAAAAGGGTCTAGAGTCTTGGCGGCTGACCAACCATACGCTGCCACGTGTCCGACACTCAGCTCAGACGTCTTAACGTCTTGGCTGAGACGTTTAATACGGCAGCTTGAGCCGTCTTAACGTTGAGCTGTTAAGCCGACACTTTTGCATGGCTTGAGACGTTTGACCACGGCTTGAGACGCTTCACCACGGCTTGAGACATCTGAAATATCATGAATTTAAAAAAAAATTAAGACGTTTGAGACGTTTCATTCAAAATTTTTAAGACGTTTGAGACGTTTCCCGGTTTTCGAAGTTATGTCACTACTAGAAAAGTGGTCATTTTGCTACGGAAATTTCCTACGCAAAAAAATGCGTCGCAAATTCTGACACATTTACTACGCATTTCCTACGGAAAAAAAACCTTGATTTTTTTGGGCAATTTGTGAGACAATAGTGAGAAATATACTAATTCTAAGTATTGTGTTGGAAATGCGTAGCAACTTGCTACGCATTTCCGACGGAACCATTATTTATTTAAATATTAATTGTTGCGTCAGAAATGCGTAGCAACTTGCTACGCATTTATGACGAATTATTTATTATTATACTTAGATTATATTTTAATGTTTAATCAGCATTATTATTAATTATTGCGTAGGAAATGTGTTGCAACTTGTTACGCATTTGTGATGGAAAATTTATAGTGTAGAAAATGTGTAGCAACTTGCTACGCATCTGTGATGGAAAATTTATTATCATATTGCGTAGGAAATGTGTAGCAACTTGTTACGCATTTGTGATGGAAAATTTATTGTGTAGGAAATGTGTAGCAACTTGCTACGCATTTATTGTGTAGGAACCGTTCCTTCGACGTTTTTCCTGGCTACTTTAACGGTTTGGTTTTGATGGTGAAGACGATTTGCTGTTGTTGGTAATGTTGGTGGTTCGGATACTTCCAGATCGATTCAGGTTTGGTTAAAATAGATGACATCAGCTTCATGATGGTTCCGGTTTTGTTTCGGCTCGGGTCACGGTTCGGTTCAGGTCAGATTTAACGCGTGAGCCAATCAAAATGCTGTGACAATCGGTAAACTGTTCGCCGAACGTTTAAGGCGAACGTTACCTCTGTTCATGTTCTTTTTATAAACTGTTCGCCGAACGTTTGGTTCGTATGCAGCCCTAATTATTATATAACTATAATACATTTAATTTTTGTAAGTATGTTTTGGAATTAATAATTAAATCTTATTTGATAGTTGTAAATAAAAAGAATAACGAAACATATTTATACATTATAAATTATCAACATGTTGATGCATTGAGTAGTTGTACTCTATACTTAAGGGAGATTTAAAAAAAATTGGTATAATTACACTTTTAATGTGATTTATAAAAATAAATTGATATAATAATAATAATAATAATAATAATAATAATAATATTTTTTCATTAATTAACTAGTTAATAATAATACAAGTAATTGATATAATTACACTTTTAATGTGAGCCAATCAAAAGCTTTAGTTAAACTTCACACGGATCACCATCCTACGGTCCGTTGCTCACCTAATTTTCAATCCAACGGTTTAAAAATACCTCTAGAAACACAAAATCCTTAAACCCACAAATATCAAAATACCACCCTTCAAAGTTCAGTTGAACTTTACGCAACCAACACTGCCAATCGATCTTATCTTCTCCATCTCCTCAAAACAACTTTACGGCAACCAAACTGTTTCAAAGTTTACCACACTTCAAAGTTCAGTTCAAGTCGATCTTATCTTCTCCATCTCCTCAAAGTTCAGTTCAACAAATATCACCGCCCCCCCTTCGGTTCTTCACCTAGGTCGTGCCGGCGGCTGACGCGGGCGAGGATGGGGTTCCAAACAGGGTTCTTCACCTATGACGCCGCCGTGAATGATGATGATGGTGGTGACGAGATCAGATGAAGACGATGAGGTTTTGAGGGCCGGCGACCGGAGACGCCGCTCACGGCGGCGGTCTTTATCTCCGACCTCTCGGATGTTTTGCTTGGTCATTTCATTGGTTGCAGCAATTGGATCTGTTCAGGGATTGCTAACAGATGTCAAGAAATATAAACCCTTTGAGATGGACTAGTTTCATCAGAGCCTTTTTTCCCAAGTCAGTGCATTACAACTTGTTGAAGATGATCGATTTCAAAGAATAACAAAATGAAAGTAGTAGTAGTAGTAGTTGTTGTATTGTAACATAGTTTCCACGTATCATGGTAATTATTCTGACCATGCTTCACCAGACCAGTGAAGATCAGTCAAAGGAAACGAACACAAATTTATTTTATACATGTTTGTATGAAATTATTTAGTTTTCTATTTCTACACTTTTGCATTAATATCTGCATGTAGCCATTCATTCCATGAGACCCATGATCCCATGTTTAGATTATAGTTTTGCATTTCATTTTAGTTTTATTTGCTTTTGTATCCGATCTCTCGGATGTTTTATAAATAGAATAAAACTAGAAAAAACATTAAATTTCGTGACAATTGTGTAGCAAAATTTAAAAATTAACTTCCACTAAATGGGTAGGAAAATGCGTAGAAAATGTGTAGCAATTTGTGACAGCCTTTTTCTGTCAGAAATGGGTAGGAAAATGCGTAAAGAAACCAGTTTCCTACGAGTGGTTTAACTACATATGCATTTCGTCACAGATTCGTAGAAAATTAAATTTCGTGACAATTGTGTAGCAAAAATTAATCGTCACAAATTCATAGAAAATTAAATTTCGTGACAATTGTGTAGCAAAAATTAAAAATTAACTTCCGTTAAATGGGTAGGAAAATGCGTAGAAAATGTGTAGCAATTTGTGACAGCCCTTTTTTGTCAGAAATGGGTAGGAAAATGCGTAGAAAATGCGTAAGAAACCAGTTTCCTACGAGTGGTTTTCCTACATACGCATTTCGTCACAAATTCGTAGAAAATCGCGATTTGTGACGCATTTCCTACGGAAAATGGTGTCAGAAATTTTAATTTTTCTAGTAGTGTGTTTAAGACGTTTCACGAATTTAAAGGTTGTTTTTAAGATGTTTTCTATAAAAGTTGAGACGTTTAAACCTGTTTTTAAGACGTTCACAATATTCAACCCTGTTATACACAACCTTTTCTTCTTCACCATATCCTCTACCCCATTAATGTTCACAGCTTCAGAAAATGGGCAGACCTCCTGAAAATTATTTTTTTTGAATTCAAGAAACGGGTCTAAAAAGTCATCTACAACGCACACAGATCTTCTCCGATTTCATCGGATGAGATCGGATTTCCCCTTCCACGTGCTCTGCGGGGTCGATCGGGTTCAAGAACTCATCTACAACGGACACGTGAAGGGTCTAACGGGTTGTTCGGCACATGACGATTCTGCCCCTTTACGGTTGTTGATGAGACCTTGGCTAACATAATGGGCTCACCAATGTGTTAGCCAGGTCTCGAAAATATCAACAACCCGTTACATATCACTTAGGCCAATATAAATGTGGGTTGATGGAACTTACCAGTTCACGACCCATCTTTATCATTGCTAGGTGTTTCGATGCAAATTTCGGAATCAGAATCCGGATCTCCTACCCAGTTGGAAGTAGCGGTTTGGTGTATTCTAGTTCAAATGATTATGTTTGTATTTTATGTGTTATGTTTTTTATGTACTTTTTATTCAATCATAATAAAGTTGTAAATTTTACTAATTTACGTTTGAATTCTAGTTAAATTCAGTATAATTCAATGAATTTTTTTTTTTAAAATTACGTATAATTAACTCAACGCCGTTTCAACAGCCAATTAAATATTAAATATTCATTTAAAGTTATATTAAATATTCATTTAACCCCACTATATTTACCCCTAAACACACACACACACACACGCCGTTCACCGTTCTTCTTCTTCTACTTTCATATTCAGTTCAACCTTTACAACAAACAGACGCGATTCAGTTTTTGCCGACATGGCTAGTTCGTCGTGGACCGATGTTGAGGACATTGCGTTGGTGGAGGCTTGGGAGGAGGTGTATACCGATCCTCCTCGTCGAGGGCAGGGAGGTCTATGGGTCCGTGTGTAACAATATTTTGCACAAATCCGTGGTCCGGACCACGACCGCACCGTTGATGCCTCATCTTCAATGTTCCGGGTTATACGCTTGGACTGTGAGAAGTTTGAGCGTTACTACAAAGTTGTGAATGATTCATCCCAGGATCTTGGTGAGGAGGACAAAAAGGCGGTTGCCTTCATCAACTACCGTCACAAAGAAGGACATGATTTCGAACACGTCTCGCAGTGGGAAACGATGAGGGTTTGGCTTTAGATGTTTGGTTTTTTTTTTTTAATGTAATGGTTTTTTTTTTCTTTTTATATTTTCTTTTTTTTAATGTAATGTTTAGTATTTTCTTTTTTTAATGTAATGTTTTATATTTTCTTTAACTGTTTATGGGGTGGGCCTGTTGACTGTTTCACAGGTTTGGGCTTACGGGTTTTGGGCTTACGGGGTTTGGGTTCACGGGGTTTGGACTGACGGAGTTTGGGCTTACGGGGTTTGGGCTTACGGGGTTTGGGCTTACGGGGTGTGGGCTAATGGGGTTTGGGCTAACGGGGTTTGGGTCTACGGGGTTTGGGCCTAAGGGTTTGTGTAACAACCCGCACTTTTGCGCGTTGTTACTACTCGTTATACTCGTTACGCCTAGCACCAGAGATTCAGATCATAATGTAACTATATCGTGTATATCGCTATTCGAAGGATAATCGCATATTTTCAAGCTACAGTATCACTATACTACACTATTATCACACTAACACTCACGGAGACATTGAGTGAGGACCTACTCTACCCTCCTCAGTGGCCGTGATGTGTCGAACGTAAACAAATAACGCTAACGAGGACTCTCGGGTGAGTGCTGTAGCTCCAGTCGTCGTGACGATGATGACAATACGAGTAAACGGTACCCCGTCAGTCTCTGTGGCACTACATAACGTTCACGATGACGTCAAGAAAGGACCTATACTACCTTCATTGATGGCCGTGAAACGTCGCTAATAATCGCATACTCGAATCAAAACCGATTGTTAATTATCGAAACTTTGGATCTGGATACGTAGATACGACCCCTAGTGATACATATATATATTATAATATAATAATAACAATATAATAATAATATAAATTAATTACGAAAGGAACGCGCTTCCGAAACTATCAAATCAATCAAGAACGAAGAAGTCCGGCCCGTCAGGATAGCTATCCGGACGGATGGACCATCCGGACGGATGGACATGCGCACGGATGGCCATCCGCACGCATGGGCCATCCGCACGGATGGGCCATCCGCACGGATGGGCTATCCGGGCCTGATCCCTTTTCTTCTCCTCTTTCGCCTATAAATAGCCTGTCACACCACTATTCAAGTGATGTGACAGCTCCTGTTCAACCACACGCGCACCAAGACCCTTTTCTCTCGATTTCCTCGCGATCCCGGTAAGATTTCAACCTAAAATCTTGTACTTCTATAATCTACACTCGAATCTACATCTTTCTATCTTTCGAAACTATAATTCTAACCGTGAAATCTACGGATTTGAGGCGTTTTAAGGTGATATCACCAAAAGTTCTTAGGAACTTCAAGTTGGGGTCTCATTTCACTATAAACGACTCAGATCCAGGTGATCTCCACATATTTTAATGACAATCACACCTAAATCTGTGCGATTTCGAGTTAACCATGAAGAACCGCCATGAACGGCCAGATCTGATGGAATGGGGTGATTCCCGGCCGTTAGAATGAGTCGGAATTGACGGAACTCCAAGTGTTAGTGCGAAATTACACAACCCTAGTAAAAACGAACACTTTTCCTCCCGTTAAACACCCGGAAGCAGTGTTCAGAGTGCGAAACAGACAAGACAGTCCGCACGGGCGACAAGCCAGCCCGTACGGATGAAAAGTCAACCCGCACGGATGACAAGTCAGTCCGCACGGCTGACCTCAGTCCGCACGGATGACCTGCCCATCCGCACGCACAACCCTGATTGACCACACGCACCACAGTCCGCACGTACTGCTGTCCGCACGGACGACATACCGATCCGCACGTACTGCTGTCCGCACGGACGACATACCGATCCGCACGTACGACTGTCCGCACGGATAACATACTGAACCGCACGTACAAGCATCCGCACGCATGACAATGTCAACCGCACGTATCACTATATCAACCGCACGGACAACATGCCATCCGGACGGATGACCTGTCATCCGGACGGATAGCATGTCTGATCCGCACGGATGAGGACCATTCAGCCAAGTGTGTAACTTTTCAAGCTAATCTCGCTTAACCGTACTTCGTTCACTCTGTTTCTTCAAGGATCATTACAAGACAACCCGTAACCGACTCAATCAAATCGTGATCTCGCTAAATACGCACTGTGAGTATACTTGACCCCTTTTTAATCGAATTTTGGGTGTAACATACGTTTCTAACAAATCGAACTCATCAATCGAACTATTCAATCCATCGAATTATCACTTGCGAATAACTGTTATGCATAGATATACGTGATGCTAGTTGCATATGTGCTAGGGCTTATACTCGCGACGTCCCACCAAGACTAGTATAGTACTATTGCGCCCGACGGGGTCTAGTTATGCCATCGTACACTCGAGCATCGAGGACTTAGTTGGTAGTATCAGTTTTGTGAGTATATATGTCGTGTATTACGTTTATGCATGTGGGAATTCGCAGCACTTTTAATCTATTATGCTATACTTATCAAACCTGTATACTCGCCAATACTTTGTATTGACAAACATTTTAACGTATGTTGCAGGTTAGATCGCAGACTATACCAAATCAAGCTAGGGAGTCTAGAAACTCAACTAAATCTAGGTTGTCGGATTTGCATTGTTCGAGAGGGCAAGAAATCTGTGATAACTTATGTGATTGTATTATTTGTTAGTATGGGATAACGAATGTATTAAATATTATCGCAACATAGTTGTTATGGATTCTCTTGAGCAATCTGATTCGCCTAGTGCCGCGCCCCGATGATTCCGCCATCGGTTGGGGTGTGACAGATTGGTATCAGAGCCATAACTATAGGGAATTAGGTCAGACTCGACCTAGTCCGGGTCGACGTCTTAGAAATTGACCTAGTCTATAGTCTAAGTACCAACAGGCCGACTCGTACGAACCCAGTGGGGTTTGTATTGGGCTTACTTGATACTCTCGATCGAAATTGCTAAAAGATACAACTTTGTGTGAACCCCGCGTACTACAACTTCACACGAAGAAGCCTTTCCTAAGGCTGAAATACTACTTAGCCTTTCCTAAGGCCGATACAATACACATGTTTTCAAAAATACTCGCATAACGAAACTGAGCGATCTAGTCAAGACCAGGTGTGAAAACCAAGGACTCTTGATAGGATTGCTCACTCAGCGAAATTTTTCTAGCACGAGAACTTTTCATCGAGTTAGGAGTGACATCCACATCTCGACGAAAGTCTCCATTTCGAAGTCTAGTGGAGCTCACGAATTCATTCGAGAGCATAACCACAATTAGGAACGAAACTGTTAAGACAGGGGTGAAACCCATACCTTAATAAGTCGTTCCACTCTCTATAAACTGGTTTTCAAAAAGCTCTCACCAAGGACTCGACTATTGCAATAGCTCGAGCCACGCGATGACTAGGAAGACGAATGCCATGAGCTGCATCCCAGTGGAAGCATGGAGTCTTCTAGGTCAACGCGCGAGCACGAACTTGTTGAATATAGTTGGGTTACCTTGGGTAGTCGACGCCTAAACACCCAAGGCACTCTATTATACGACCCGTCAATTTTGCAATGATTGGAACTTATTTACGTTTTGAACTTTACGCTTTATCGAATTCTCGACGTAACGATTTTCACTCCCTACTTTATAAACGCACAATACGCACAACCATCGCAATCTAAAACGCAATCCGAATGTTCGCAACGAAACTAATGCATAATCTATCTCTTTCGCTATCGTTTTCTCACCTCGACGCATCCTCGCTTATTCTAAATCGACCTGTATGTGTATGATTACAAGTTACATCCATAAAAATATATATATATATACATATATATACGTATAAACAAACAAGTCATTGTGTGAGAACTTAGGAACTTCGTGTCTCCTATATGGCTCCTATGTGATTCGCATTACTATTATACTATTGCATCAAGTTTGAACGCGCTCAAATCGCAACGCAAACTCAAAAATCATTATGATCGAATCTCACTCCAAGTCTCCTTCTCTCTAGATGCCTTCCAACAACTCTACTTCGAGAATGTTAGCAAAGAGACGAGCCAAACGAAGGGGCGAAAAGAGGATTGCTTCACTTGTGACCAGGGAAGTGGTCAAAGTCATTCCTCAGATTGCCACACGAGTTCACTCTCTTATCAACTCTCGAACTTCGGAAGACGTTAAGACAAAGGAGCCGCAATCTACTTTTCTCTACAAGCACTTCAAAGCCTGTGACCCGATGGAGTTCACGGGTGAAGGAGGTGCGACTCAACTACTCCAGTGGTTCGATTCTATCGAAGTTACCCTTCGTCAAAGCGGGTGTCCCGATAGTTTCCGTACTACTTGCGCTACCGGAGTATTTCAATCGCGAGCACTCGACTGGTGGACCGCCGAACGCAACAAACGTGGGATCTCCGCAGCTTACGCCCTCTCTTGGGATGAGCTGAAGGAACTCATGAAGAAAGAATACTGTCCTCCACACGAAATTCAGAAACTAGAAAACGAATTTTGGGAAATCAAACAAACCGAAGGTGACAATACTGGCTACACCGCAAGGTTCAAACAGCTTAGCATAATCTGCCCAAGTCAAGTCAACACTCCGGGGAAGGCCATTGCAAAGTACATTCGTGGCATGCCTGAGTGTGTGGGTGATTTTGTCGAAGCTGCAAGGCCTGCTACCATCGAAGAAACCTACCGCTTAGCTGCAGAAATCAACAACAAACGATTCGTGGAAGGGTTATCCTCAAAGAACCCTGTCAAGCAAGCTCATCAAGCAATCGCCAGTAATCCTTCAGGCGAACGTGTTGACGAATCTTCTGATGATTCTACTGATGAATCTTCTGACAACTCGGTTGGCGATTCTTCTAATGAATCAGCTAACGATTCTTCTGACGGATCTGCTAATGATTCTTCGGACGAATCTACTGCCGATTCTTCTGACGAATCTGCCGATGGATCTTCCGACAAATCAACCAAAGACTCTGCAAGTGAGTCTTCAGACGAATCCTCCAACGACGACACTTCTTCGCAAGATGCCAACAAACCCAGCCGCAAGCGAAAGACTTCAAGCCCGAGCTCGTCAACAACCGAACTGCTGCAACCGGAACCTCTTCGAACAGTTCCGATGTTTCCAAAACGAGCCTACACTGGAACTCATCCTCAGTGTTACTCGTGTACCTATCATCATCCAGTTGGGGCTGACTGTCGCTATTGCAATAACTGCAACCGTTACGGTCACTTCACCCGCAACTGTCGCATCGAACCGTAAACTTGAGTACAACAACAACAGCTCCAGCAAAAGTCTTCAGCATCCGACATCTAGCAAGTGTAGGATAAAGTTGTAATGATACGATTTTCGACGTTAATCTTTATGTTTTGAACCTAATCTCTTACTCGATATTGTCTCTATGCGTAACGTTAACTCTCGTCTCCATTCTCTCTCTCACTCTTTAATCGCCGCACTTAGACTAGATTCACACACATACTATATATACTATATCACGAAATAATGTGTTTTACCCTCACTACACTTCTAGAACGAGGTACGATAAACGTGCAAGGAACGATTAATCGCGGGTGCACACGGGATTATTTGGCTCAGTGCACGGTGATCGTAGTGAATTCTAAAAGTGCCATAGCGTTGACAAAAGGTGACACCAAAACACGGGATGAAAGTAGTAGGGGTCGGGCGAGGAATGCCTTACCATACTACCGAAGTTCCGTGAAGAAAGTGCCACGTGGAGTTGAACGTTATTAGACCTATTATACTATTGTGATTATTTTCAACACACTACACTCAATCGCAAGGCGTAACAAACCGTATCATCGCGAGACTTGTCGTAAGTCTGCAAACGCAACGCAATCGCCTCATCGATGGACTCTGGGGAGTCTACCTCGCAGGCAAATTGCATCGACGCAAGACTGGTCATAAGTCTGTTGCAACGAATCTCAATCAAGCAAATAAACGCTCACGATATTGTTGAGTGAGGACCTAATCTACCCTCCTCGATAGCCGTGATGCGTCATAACGAAACGTTAAGCCTATTCGAAACAAGAATCGAACTCGACTAATCGCAATCGCTTACCTTGTGTATCTCGCAACCTCTATCGCTTATCACGTGAGCCTATATCATTCGCTGTGTATCAATCTATCGCTATCGTCTACCGTTATCTGTGATATTTGTGCTAAGTTGGAACGCATGACCTCGCCTCACGAGAGGAAGCTCATATGGTTAAAACAAGGTGTTTTAGCCATATCAGCGACCTTTCGTGGAAAAAGGCCATGTGGGGTCTAATGTCAGTCAAACTCTGTGGTGTTAATCAATCGAACCGAACCAATCGAACCGCATACTTTCATCGCTTGCACGCAACAACTACCGATTATTGTAATTCGTTTATCATCGCCATCATTACTAGTGTTGTATTTCGTGCTTATTCGTCTAATCGTCAAATCGCTGATCGCCTATCGTGTATAATCTACCGCTTATCGTTCGCTTGGTATTCATCGCAGTCTGTATAGCATTAAGTACACATGACACCGCTTCACGAGGCAAGGCTAACCTGGTTAAGCATGGTGTTTCGCCATGTTAGCGACCCCCGTGGAAACGTGCCATGTGGGTGTAATGTGGAATCTAATCAAACACGCGCTATTCGCTTCTCGCTTATCAACTCACCAGACTAACCTATTCGGTCCTATCTTATGCTCGGCCCGACTTTCTATCGATTGGGCCAAGTAAACGCAATTCTACCCGAATCATATCGGCACACCTGACACTGCCCCACGAAACAGAAGTAATATGGGCAAAGCATGGTGGATACGCCGCTGGTAATTCCTATATATAAGTGTTTTAAACATATTAACGAACTTCCGTGGGAAGGTGCCAAGTGGGGCTTGATGCCAAATTACTCTTTTCAAAAGGTTAAAACTGATTTTTATAAAACTTCCATTAAAACCATGGGACAAGTGAAATTTTCTCACGACGTGGAACTAACATCGAATCAGTTTAACTCCATGTCCAAGGAAAGCTTCGTAAGCCCAGTTCTTCCTTAAACTTTTACAACGTCAAAATAGAAATCCTTCTTTGGACATTGGTTCGACATCGAGTTCAGCTTGAATCCATGTCATAGGAGAGTTTTCGTAACCCTTGTTTTCATCTCCGAGTTCCTTAAAATATTTTAAACTTCCTTGCAACATCGGTTGCCATCGATTCTGTTGACCGCTCGTCAAAAGGAAAATTTTTAAAAGATTTTCGTCCTAAATCCCTTTTCGATATCTGAAACGAACGCTTCTCGTAACGTTGGTTAACGAGCGGCTCAGTTAACTCTACGCCATGAGAAACCCTTCAAATTGCAATCGCATCGAACTAACGAACTCTACACAAGGCAAGGCACGTTGGAATGCCGACTCGTGGGATATTACTTTCGTCTTTACGTCACTTTCTCGCTATCGCGATCGAACTCTCTTATTTGAAACACTCTGGTTTGTCAACTCTCGGTCAAATCACTCGCTGTATCGCTACTTATACAAGATCAACTCTTAGCAGTCTACCTACTGGATTAATTTCGGGACGAAATTTCCTAAAGTTGGGGAGACTGTAACAACCCGCACTTTTGCGCGTTGTTACTACTCGTTATACTCGTTACGCCTAGCACCAGAGATTCAGATCATAATGTAACTATATCGTGTATATCGCTATTCGAAGGATAATCGCATATTTTCAAGCTACAGTATCACTATACTACACTATTATCACACTAACACTCACGGAGACATTGAGTGAGGACCTACTCTACCCTCCTCAGTGGCCGTGATGTGTCGAACGTAAACAAATAACGCTAACGAGGACTCTCGGGTGAGTGCTGTAGCTCCAGTCGTCGTGACGATGATGACAATACGAGTAAACGGTACCCCGTCAGTCTCTGTGGCACTACATAACGTTCACGATGACGTCAAGAAAGGACCTATACTACCTTCATTGATGGCCGTGAAACGTCGCTAATAATCGCATACTCGAATCAAAACCGATTGTTAATTATCGAAACTTTGGATCTGGATACGTAGATACGACCCCTAGTGATACATATATATATTATAATATAATAATAACAATATAATAATAATATAAATTAATTACGAAAGGAACGCGCTTCCGAAACTATCAAATCAATCAAGAACGAAGAAGTCCGGCCAGTCAGGATAGCTATCCGGACGGATGGACATGCGCACGGATGGCCATCCGCACGCATGGGCCATCCGCACGGATGGGCCATCCGCACGGATGGGCTATCCGGGCCTGATCCCTTTTCTTCTCCTCTTTCGCCTATAAATAGCCTGTCACACCACTATTCAAGTGATGTGACAGCTCCTGTTCAACCACACGCGCACCAAGACCCTTTTCTCTCGATTTCCTCGCGATCCCGGTAAGATTTCAACCTAAAATCTTGTACTTCTATAATCTACACTCGAATCTACATCTTTCTATCTTTCGAAACTATAATTCTAACCGTGAAATCTACGGATTTGAGGCGTTTTAAGGTGATATCACCAAAAGTTCTTAGGAACTTCAAGTTGGGGTCTCATTTCACTATAAACGACTCAGATCCAGGTGATCTCCACATATTTTAATGACAATCACACCTAAATCTGTGCGATTTCGAGTTAACCATGAAGAACCGCCATGAACGGCCAGATCTGATGGAACGGGGTGATTCCCGGCCGTTAGAATGAGTCGGAATTGACGGAACTCCAAGTGTTAGTGCGAAATTACACAACCCTAGTAAAAACGAACACTTTTCCTCCCGTTAAACACCCGGAAGCAGTGTTCAGAGTGCGAAACAGACAAGACAGTCCGCACGGGCGACAAGCCAGCCCGTACGGATGAAAAGTCAACCCGCACGGATGACAAGTCAGTCCGCACGGCTGACCTCAGTCCGCACGGATGACCTGCCCATCCGCACGCACAACCCTGATTGACCACACGCACCACAGTCCGCACGTACTGCTGTCCGCACGGACGACATACCGATCCGCACGTACTGCTGTCCGCACGGACGACATACCGATCCGCACGTACGACTGTCCGCACGGATAACATACTGAACCGCACGTACAAGCATCCGCACGCATGACAATGTCAACCGCACGTATCACTATATCAACCGCACGGACAACATGCCATCCGGACGGATGACCTGTCATCCGGACGGATAGCATGTCTGATCCGCACGGATGAGGACCATTCAGCCAAGTGTGTAACTTTTCAAGCTAATCTCGCTTAACCGTACTTCGTTCACTCTGTTTCTTCAAGGATCATTACAAGACAACCCGTAACCGACTCAATCAAATCGTGATCTCGCTAAATACGCACTGTGAGTATACTTGACCCCTTTTTAATCGAATTTTGGGTGTAACATACGTTTCTAACAAATCGAACTCATCAATCGAACTATTCAATCCATCGAATTATCACTTGCGAATAACTGTTATGCATAGATATACGTGATGCTAGTTGCATATGTGCTAGGGCTTATACTCGCGACGTCCCACCAAGACTAGTATAGTACTATTGCGCCCGACGGGGTCTAGTTATGCCATCGTACACTCGAGCATCGAGGACTTAGTTGGTAGTATCAGTTTTGTGAGTATATATGTCGTGTATTACGTTTATGCATGTGGGAATTCGCAGCACTTTTAATCTATTATGCTATACTTATCAAACCTGTATACTCGCCAATACTTTGTATTGACAAACATTTTAACGTATGTTGCAGGTTAGATCGCAGACTATACCAAATCAAGCTAGGGAGTCTAGAAACTCAACTAAATCTAGGTTGTCGGATTTGCATTGTTCGAGAGGGCAAGAAATCTGTGATAACTTATGTGATTGTATTATTTGTTAGTATGGGATAACGAATGTATTAAATATTATCGCAACATAGTTGTTATGGATTCTCTTGAGCAATCTGATTCGCCTAGTGCCGCGCCCCGATGATTCCGCCATCGGTTGGGGTGTGACAGTTTGGGCTTACGGGGTGTGGGCTTACGGGGTGTGGACTGACGGGGTGTGGGCTGACGGGGTTTGGGTGTAAGGGGTTTGGGCTTAACTACTAAAATTATAAATATTTATTTACTTAAAATTAATAATTAAAATAAATAACGTGTTTTGGCAGCAACATGTAATGGGCTTTTTAAATAAAATTATATTATTTATAAACGGTCCAAAAGCCCCTTGAACCTTAACTACTAAAATTATAAATATTTATTTGGTTAAAATAATTAATTAAAATAAATAACGTGTATAAATAAAATTAAAACTGGACGTAACTCGTTCTCAGGGTCACGGTGTAGTGGCTTGTGATATGTTGGTTAAGTCATTGGTGTTTGTGTGAACCGGGTTTGGCGCGGGTTCGATACCCGGCGTTCCCCTTTTATTATTTTTTATATTTATAAGTTTTTGAATATGAGTTTTTAAACAAAATGAGTGTATAAATTAAATTAAAACTGGATTTAACTCGTTTTCAGGGTCACGGTGTAGTGGCTTGTGATATGTTAGTTAAGTCGTTGGTGTTTGTGTGAACCGGGTTTGGCGCGGGTTCGATACCCGGCGTTCCTCTTTTTTTATTTTTCATATTTATAAGTTTTTGAATATGAGCTTTTAAACAAAATGAGTGTATAAATTAAATTAAATCTGGATATAACTTGTTCTCAGGGTCACGGTGTAGTGGCTTGTGATATGTTGGTTAAGTTGTTGGTGAGTGTGTGAAACGGGTTTGGCGTGGGTTCGATGCCCGGCTTTCCCCTTTTTTTATTTTTCATATTTATAAGTTTTTAAATATTGGCTTTTAAACAATAATAACTTTAAATTACCAAAGTTATTACATCCTAAAAAACGATACAAGACAATTTTAAATAACATCCTAAAAACGTTAGCTAAATATAATTTTTGAAAGTTTCAAACACGGAAATGTGTTCAAAGTCCTCGTCATAAATTATTGCGTAGTCTAGCAAGGCTTCTTCAATGACCTCTTCTTCAGCCAGGTTGTTGTGCCGATTTTTTTAACGTTCTTGTACCTTCCTAGGAAACGGCTACATTTGAAGCGTAGGAAAGCACACCGAGTGTTGATGTCATTGGCGCTACGGGTCGTTTGTTGCACGTGAATACAAAAATAGTTCATAACCTGACCCCAGAACGCGGGATCGGAAATTGAGTAAGTGCCTTCATCACGAGCGGCGGCGTAGGAGACGGCAACAACAATGTCTTCTTCGTCGGTCCAAGAATCCATGATTTTTTTAGCAAATTTCAAGTTTGAGGTTAATTTGTTATTGGATGTGGTTAAATGGCAACAATGCCTATGCATAAATAGTGGGTTCATTGATCACTATTTATTAAATTAAAAAATTAAAAACAGGTATTTTATTGCATAAACTAGACAACATTTGGACGGGGTAAACACCGCCAAAAATACAGTTTTTCTGCAATGAATTGTCTGTACGACAAAAAAGTTTTACGAATGTCTCCGGTTATATTTATTGGTTTGTCCGTAACCAGATGCTCCATAAGCATACACAGGTAGACAGCTTCATTCCCTGCGATTGATGTGTTAGATACCACGTAGTTGTCATTGAGCTCGGCAGAGATACATTTTTCTGGTTTTCTCGTTTTTTTTCCAATATCGAAAATGCACTAGTAATGCTCCTAAATAAACTTTAACCTTCGTCAAACGTGGGTGAATAACGTTTATGTCTTTATTGCCGACACAAACATTTTTGCACGGGTAATACACCAACTCCTGTGACGATAACTCTAGTCGAGCTAGGAGCCGTTCGTTATTTTCTAACTGTAACGGAAAGAAGACGTAATCCACTTCGAAGAAAGAAGGAAATGGGTGTAATTTGCCATTGGCATATTTAACAACGTTTTTAGGAGTAGAATCTAACAACGTTTCATAAAATTGTGGTGGAAGAATTGTCCACCGCAAGTTTAACAACGGATCCCTTTGAATGCTAGATTTGAGATCTTCAAAGAACAAGACAGATTTCCAAGCAGGATTTCTGGGGACAAAAGTTCCTGCCACATACAAAACATCATAAAACAAACAATATTCAATCAAAGAGAAGAAGCGTCAGGAGGATTGGGATTGTTATACATGTATTGATTTCAAAGAAAACATGTAAAGGGCGACAATATATTTTTCGTCAACCATGAGAACCCACTAAACCAATGCGATTAGGTATAACACATCATGTGTCTGACAGGTGACTTTCAAGGGGGTTAAAGTCACAAAACAATGAAAGCTGGATTCAACCTTAGGACTTCTTCGAATCACGCCCCCCTGTTGTGGTTCCACGCTCCTAGTGCCGCCTTCACACTTCCCCATGCAATGCAATGCAACGCCTCTTTTTCTCCATCACACCCGTAGATTGTCCCAAGCCCCCACCCCACGCCCACTACTGCCCCACCCGTATTGGTGTTCGTGCTCCTTCTGGCGTTGACATGGCACTAACGACACCCGTTGAAGCCCCATTAACACATGGCCTTAGGCCATGTGTTGTTTGCATTGTGGCTCCCACGCCCGCCTGCCACATCATCACCTTTAGCACCCCAACACCACAACATAGGGGATTGGAACGGGCTTTAGCCTTTGAGCGCGAGTCACCATATTTTTTCTAAACGCACAACCAATCCTATTTATCCACCTCAATCCCAATACCACATTTCACGTAAAGCCCCCAAACACCCCGTTTAGAGCCCCTTCTACCAAATACCAATCCTATGTGGTGTCACGTGGCAACGCTTTTTTTGTCATCTTAAAGCCTCTTTAGAGCCCCACAACACGTAGTCTAAAAAAGTTCATATCGCTAAATTTAAACCAAATTATTCACAATCAGACATATATTTTGTTGCTTCTGATGCACAAGCAAAATAATTTACTAGCTAAGATTTAGTCAAATACCATTTAGACTTATATGAACTAAAATTGATTTGGATTCAGTGAAAAAAAAACATGGAGATGGGAGCTTACAGAGATGTAAGAGCAGGTGGGGATAACGGATAACTTATTGGATTAAGCGTGATTAAAGGCGGCAACAGAGAGATGTGAAGCTAACCCTAAACCTCTTTTGCTTGAGGGAACGAAGGTGTGAATAATATCCATAACTTTTCCACCGTTTCTTAACTCGTACTCTATGTATGCCTTCTTGTCCTCTGTTTCAAACCTCTTATCTCTCTCGTTCCATACTATCTTCAGGGCCTCCGTCGCTGCTCCGCCGCTCCCCGTCGCCATTTCTTTGTTGTGGTCTACAAGTAAATTGCAGCAAAGAAAATTCTTTTATTTTATATTTTCTAAATAAATAACACAAGACTATGAATATGGAATGAGTTAGAGCGTCGCTGGCAACTTTAGTTAAGTGTTAAACTAGTAAGATGTCTGAATCATTAAAAATCAGTATAATCTTAATCATTCAGAGGCAAATTTCTGACTAATTCAAATTAGAGGTCTTAATAGTATAATGTTTAACCATTCAGAGACAAATGTTTGAACCATTCAGACATCTGCTCGCGAAACAAACAGTCTGAACCATTAAATGCTGAATCAGTAAGAGGTCTGAATCATTAAGAGCCTCATTAAGAGGTAAACAAACAGCCCCTTAGTCTATTTGTTTATACTTTTATTATACTAGAATAAAATTCAGAATATTTAAATTTTTTTTAAATCAAATTTAAGTAAATTAAATTCACACTAGTGGGACTTCCTGTGCAATACAACAATAATTTGGTTTCAGTTGGTGTTGATTCATTTTGTTATGGCATTGATATGGTATCTTCATGTTTTTAGTGACTGAAAACCATAAAAACCATAAAAGCATGTGGGGATTATGTAAATCCAAATCGAAAGTTGAGAGTGCCATCTATCAATAAGTTGAAAGTTGGAAGTGAAGTCGTACAAATCAAAAGTTGGGAGTACTATCGGTCAATTGGTGAAAGTTAGAGTCATTTAAATCCAATATCCCTTTTAGGAATAAGGTATAATTTTTTTATTTAGAAAATAGCTACTTTCCATTCACCACACTCAAATTCTACAACCCGAACCATCTACTCAGCCCATGTACTCCCTGTACTCGACCCAACTCGGAAATACCCCAGGGTGTCCGAGTACTCCGCCCCACCACCCTACAAGATGATTTTAACTGTTACTCTGTTAGACTATCCACTATCACAACTTAATCCAACCCAATCCTTTATTAAAAAATGCTCAAACTATCCACACACCATATCTTCCTATTTACACACCCTTTGCCTCGTATATGCCTCGTATAGGCCTATACGAGGGCGTATAAGACCCCTCGTATAGGTCTCATATATGACCCATGCCCCATATATGCCACGTATAGGCCTATATGGGGCGTATATAAGGGTTTTTTTTAACAAATATTTTATACAATATTAATCGTTTTAGCAAACTTTTATACAAAAACAAGTTTTCTATTTTAAATAAATAAAAATAACAAGTACATGATATGATACAACACCTGTATAGGTCTATACGAGACCTAAACCACACCTATAGTCCTATGCGAGACCTATACTACACCTACAGGCCTATACGAGTTATTATAATTAATATGAGTTTTTTATAATTAATATTAGAGTTATTATAATTAATATGAGTTTTTATAATTAATATTAGTGTTATTGATATTAATATGAGTGTTTATAACTAATATGAGTGTTATTATAATTAATATGAGTTTTTCATAATTAATATTAGTGTTATTGATATTAAAAAAAGAAAACAAAAAAATTAAAAATATATGCCCCATATAGGGCTAGACTAGGCGTATAGTGGGGTTCAAAAGACCATTATAGCCCTGTTTTGCCCCCAGTCTAGGCCTAATTCAGGGGTAAAATGGTAATTTGCATTATATACATACGCCTCATAGAGGCCTATACTAGGCATATAAGAGAGGCAAAAAAGAGCAATTTACCCTCAGTCTAGGTCTAACTCAGGGGTAAAATGGTCATTTTCGTCCTTACGCCCCATATAGGCGGCCTATACGAGGCATATAAGACAAAATACGACATAATTAGACATTCTCTTGGAAATTGAAAAATGTTATACGCTACGTATAGACCTATACAAGGCGTATACGAGGGTGTGTAAATAAGGACTTGGGTGTGTGAATATGTAGACCCTTAAAAAAACTAATTTCTCTCTCTTTCATCTCCACAACCTAACCCAACCCAACCCAATCTAATATTTTACTCACATCCACAACCCAACCTAAATCAATATTTTATAAGTAAATATGAGCTATAAAGTAAAAGAAAAATATTGTAAAAATAAAAAGACAAACAAAAAATATTATTGCAACTTGGTTGCAAGTTGTTGTGGCACTATTTTATATTTTAAAAGTGAAAAAAGTTGTTTGTCTTATTTGAAGGTGGCAACCGATTGTGAGAAGGGTTTGTGATTAAACAATTAATCAGACTAAGCTGGCCCATTAGAAATAAAGCCCAACTTTGGGTGACAATAGGGATTCAAAACACAAACTGGAAAACAAAAATGTTTTGTTCGATATGCTTGCCTTTATTTCAGTCAATGTTTGTCCGATATGCTTGCCTTTTATATTCAGTCAATATTTAAACACTTACGCATCATCTTACGTCATGTTTAAATACAGTAGTTGTTTAATCACTAATCCCTGTCGTTATCTTTAAAAAATAATAGATTTGTTTCTGAAAAAGCTCAAAACTTTTTCACGCGCTTAAAGGCTAAGAAACACTAAGTTGAGCTGCATATCACTCATACGTTTAGCTTCATAAACTATAAATTTGCATGAAGCATTTTCAATTTATCAGCTTCCAACCAAAAACAAAATATAAAGGAAAAACGATGACAAGTCCCGCTTCAAACACTCTGGTAGTCGAAGATGCTATCATCATCGACCGAGAATCCACAGAAACCAATCTAGGCACATTCTTCACCGCCGCCTATTTGTTTCAGCAACTCCACCACATATTTAATGTACCTGCAATACGCCGCGGTCTTGTGGCATCTCTGGGTCGAGGAGCATGTTTACAAGAGCATGTAGTCATGCCCCCATCCACATTTACCTTTATCATCACTTGTTTACTTTCTTTTGTAGATATTAAGTCGCAGGGGGATGCTGGATTTCCTTTTCACACGCACCCTCACGCCATCATGGTCTCCGTGACCAGCCTACTCATGTATGGCTTCGCTTCTGCTGCAGAACTGATCGTTTCTGCTGCAGGTGTTAACTTAACTTCCGCTTATGCTTTTATTGCTCGCTTGGGAAGGATTGGTTCTTTGTGCATTTTGATCGCATCTTTGGCGGCTTTATTTAATTTTTGATATTTGTTTTAATACTTTACAGTATACCTGGAGTAGTGCTCTTTGAAAAACTATCATAATAAAACCCTGTAACAACATGTTAGCAAGATTGTGTCTTTTTTTCTACTTTTTTGTTTGTCTGTTGTTCCAAGTAAAGTGAAGTTAGTTTGCTATTTGTCCATTTATGTAACATGCTGTTCAATATAGCCATTCTTCAGTTTGAACTATGAGCTCCTTGATTACAAGTGGTTTGAGTTGTTTGGAGATTATTTCAATCAAATTACTGTTTTAGATCAAGGCTTTATATCTGAGGTTATGTTTGAGTTTGTAGATTGGCTTACAGATTAGTGTAATTCCGTAACATTAGATATAGCTTATATGAATTAATCTATAAGGAGGTGAAAAGCAATTTCCAACAGGATGTCAAGCCGTAATTAGACGACATTCACAGATATTAAAAAGAATGAGCCGAGACTCTCTAGCGTAACGCACGGTGGGACGAAAACCCATGTTGGCTTGATTTAGTAAAATAATATAACCTTTTATAAAATTCTAAATATACTATTGTGAAGTGCTTATTTTTATCTGTAATTCCATAAAAGTTTTATTCGAACAGGTCAACATCAGTAGCAGTACCATATTCGTGAAGAATCAAACCAATACCGTCTTAACATTGGTACCGATACCGTATTCATTTTAATGGGTTTCTCAACGCGTCGGTATAAAATTCATTAAAAGCATAATTTTATTCACTATAGAGTATTAATTTGGTAACGGTACAATAATAAATCAAACCGATACATGCCGAAGAATCATCATTTTCAAGTTCTTATCAGTTATCCCCTTCAAGAAGTTGTTGCATACTGCTCAGGAACACCTCTGAAAACAAAAGCAACCCATTAACTATTACAATTTTTGAAAAAAATAAATAATGTAAAAGATACAGTTCAAACCAAGTCATATGATTGTATCAGTGAGCATGTAAAGTAAACAATAACCCTAAAAACCCAATCTTGAAATCTCCAAATTAAGAAGCAATTAAAAAATTATATAAATGCTTGAAGTTTTAATAGGAAAAAGAAGTACAATTATTGATGTTCCTTCTACATATTTGGACAACATATTTTGAACCGGACAACAACCGAATCTACTGAAAGTAGTTTTCAGAATCAGATAGAAAGTCATTTTTTACAAATCAAGTAATATTCAAGAAACAATTTTTGATCTCAAACCTGAAATGAAAAACATTACCATGATGATCCAAGTATCCAACTTATTTTGAATTGCACCAAGGGGGTTCTCAATAGCCAAACTGCTACTCTTGAGTCTTGTGAAAGATGACATTCTTGAAAGCACTTTTGAAGGAAGACTGTCACTATCATTCTGCATTCAAGTATAGCATTCCACTACCAGAGTGTCATTAATTATATGGAGAAAAATTATGAAACTCAACAACCTTCCCAATTTCAAATCATAGTACCCCCAATTTCCTCTTATTTCCAACTTAATATATTTTTCCAATCATCGACTACATAATAACTATACTCACTTTAAACCGTGATACAGTCGAACTCCCACAACCAAACTCTGGCCCCATTGAGTATAGTAAGGTATTACTATTCTGAACCACATATAACATATTCACAAATACAAGGGGCTCGATCTCAGAGTCTACAACCCCAAATACACCATATCCCCTAATCTAAAACATATCCATAGACCTCAATGACGATGGCGGTAATTAAACATAATACGCATTTAACAATCAAATTAACAATAAAGAGAAGATGCATAATCGATAACAATAACCTGAGAGCGTGATGGGTCGATTTAGGGTTCTGTAGAAGACACGATGGTTACCGATAAACAGTCAACCAAATTAATAATGTAGAAGACACGATGGTTACCGAATTTGCTGGTGGCCATAAAATGTGATACTCTGGTCACCTATTTTGATGCCGCCGGTGGTGAAATTCAACAAAGGATACGCACACCACCGCCCCTCTAACGCGATACCTTCAAATTCCCACCGCCATTCGTAGTTGTTTAATGCTTGATGGATGATTAGCCGGAAATGGGAAACACCCAAGATAGCCACGCATCAGCAGCTACTCACACTTAGGGCTTTGTCTCTGGTCTGACCCGAAGGCCAAGAGGGTGGCCAGCCGGCCAACCGGAGACCATGGTCGGTCACACTTATCTCTGTTATATGCCTCTCTATTTCTATCCATGTTCTCTCTCTCCCAGTCTTTTTTGAGAAGAAAACAGGAAGCGGTGGAGTTTAATGAGGCTGCCACGCGTAAGTAGTAAAATCTCTTAAACCACGTATAAATGGTAAAATCTCTTAAATGTCTTAAACTAAACACTATTCATTTCAACTTCTCTATATTAATAACTAGTTTTTGCCCCGCCCGCGTTGCGGGGCAATAAGCCGAATATTTCTTTCTCATAACATGTATGTTTGTGTTTCGGTTACTTGTACATACTACTAATAACACGATCTCAAAAAAAAAATTACATCGAGTAAACCAATTAAAACAAAAACACTACCATACTTTTACTAAAAAAAACTAAAACGATGGAAAGACTATAATTTTAAACTGCAAGCAAAATTGTAATTTTTCAGGACAAATGAGCATGTACCAGGCATGCCTAGACGAATAAAAATTACACCTATGCCCGCCCGCGTTGCGGGGCGTTAAATCAAATATTTATTAGTTTCATAACATGTATTTATGTTATTTGTACATACTACTTATAACACGATCTAAAAAAATACATCGAGACAACCAATTAAACGAAAACACTACCATAGTTTTGTTAAAAAAAATTAAAACAATAACAGGTCTGTAATTTTTAGCTGGGGTAAAATACTAATTTGTCAGGACCAATGAGCGAGTGTTAGACAACTGCTTGAAACAATAAAAGTTACACTGAGTCAACCAACCAAAATAAAACAGTACTATAGTTTTGCAAAAAAAAAAAAAAAAAAAAGTAAAACGATGGCAGTATCATAATTTTAACTGCGGGAGAAATCGTAATTTTTGAAATGGGAGCGAAATCAAAAGTTTGAACAGAGGGCAAAATCTTAAAAATATTTTTAACTGGGGGCGAAATCATAATTTTAAACTGAGGGCAAAATCACAATTTTGAGCTATGGGGGAAAACATAATTTTGTTTTGAACTGTGGGCAAAAACGTGAATTTGAGTTGGGGGCAAAATCGTAATTTTGAGCTAGGGGCAAAAACATAATTTTATTTTGAAGGGGGACAAAAGCGTAATTTTAGACGGAGGGCGGAACCGTAAATTTAAACTGGGAATAGAATTAGAAATGGGTTTTTGAATTGAGGGCAAAAGCGTAAATTTTGAGACAGGGCAAAAATATAAATTTATTTTGAATTAGGGGCGAAAACGTAATTTTAAACAAATGACGAAACCGTAATTTTAAGCTAGAAATAAAATTAAATTAAATATGAGGTGGTCCAATAGGGAAGTGCCACACAGCTGTGTGGCACTATTCCCCCACTTAGTTTTGTATATGTAGGATAACTAGTTGATGCCCCGCCCGCGTTGCGGGGCGATGGCCGAATAGTTCTCAATCAATTAAAAAAACACTACTATAATTTTGCTAGAAAAAACTAAAACGATAATAAGACTGTAATTTTGGGCTCAGGGCAAAACTGTAATTTTTCAGGACTAATGAGCGAGTGTTAGGCAGCTCCTTTAGACGAAAAAAATTTAAATCGAGTCAACCAATTAAAAAAAAAACTTTTATAGTTTTGCTAGGAAAATTAAAACAATGGGGAAAACGTAACTTTGAACTAAGGGGGAAATCATAATTTTGTTTCAGTGATAAAATCGTAAATTAAATGGACCAATGGGGTTGAGGGCAAAATCGTAACTTGAACCGAGGGCAAAATTGAAATTTTTAGCTGGGAAAAAAGCGTAAATTTATTTTAAAATGGGGTAAAAACATAATTTTGAACAGATGGCAAAATCGTTATTATAAGGAAAAAAACCTAATGGCAAAACTGTAAATATAAATGGGGAAAAATCATAATGTTGAACCGAGGGAAAAATTGAAAATTTTTAGCTGGGAACAAAATCGTAAATTTATTTTTAAGTGAGGGTAAAAGCATAATTTTGAACTGATGGTAAAATCGTAAATTTAAAACGGGATAAAATCGTAAATTTGTTGGGCCAATAGGGGAGTGGCATGCATGACAATAAATATAAACGGGACAAAATCGTAATTTAGCAAAAAAAAAAAAAAATCAAATGGTGGCAGGTGGCCGCCCACCTCCACCAATCCAATGGAAGAACTATTGCCGGCACTGTATTTTGTTATAGTAGATAATGACTACGTCGGGCAGAGCCTCGACAGCCGTTACGGAGCACTAGATCAATCGGGCAGACACGTGTGATTTAGTTTACGAAGATTTTTCAATGTCGAGAACCTCGATCAGAGAGTAAAAAAGGCGTAAGGTTCACACTGGTGTAAAACTAAAATGGGATATACAGGCTATGATTCGAGTTACAGGAAAAAGGACCAAACCAACCACCCAAGAATGGAATCGTCGAGCGAAAACGCTTGACATTAATTAAATTAAATAAAATAAAATAATAATAATCATATATAAATGAGAATAAACTAGTATGAAGCCCCCCGCGTTGCGGCGGGGGCCGTAAACCGTGTCAAGTAGCACTAACATATGCTACACCATTACCAGCGACCAATAGCACCAGAAAAGTTTGTAAAAAAAATAATAACACCAAACGAAAAGCAGACGAAAAATCGCTGAACCACGCATACTCATTGCGGCGTTTTAATGCTAAGAAATTAAACCGAAGCGTTAAACGTTGAATAGAATAACTAAGTCAATCTAGGACCTGCGGGTTGCGACGAACCTGTCAAACAGAGAAAAATAGACGCGTTGCGGCGAACCTTTGAAATAGGAAAAAATAGACAAAAAGCGTTTAACCCCCACACGCACATTGCGGTGTAAAAATAGAAAAGAATAACTAAGTCGATTTAAGACCACGCGCGTTGCAATGAACCTGCCAAACATGGGAAAATAGACGCGCTGTAACGGACCTGTCAAACGGGAAAAAAATAGACGAAAAACGTTGAACCTCACATGCATGTTGCGGCATGTTCACTTTTAAAATTTAGAACAAAACGTAAAACGAAAAATTCGCAGAGGATGAAAAATATGGGGATCAAAGTTGAAAATAAAAATGTGTTGTTAAAAGAAAAAAAACAAAGAAGTTAAAAAAAAAGGAAAACCTTTAATCTAGAATTGAAAAGTCAAAATTTTTCTTTTTTGAAAAACATCCCGTACTTGAAGTACAATCCAATGAAGCACCAAGATGTTTCTAATTTATAATATGGTAATAATAGGGCGTCAGCTATCACGCATCTTCCCTCGACGTATATAATATTATAATAGCGCTGGCCGCAACATTTTACTCTCCGGAAGATTTATGGCTTCAACCCTCAGTTTTAAAATTATTAACATATTTAGTCTTATGTTTTATAATTTTTGAACAACATGATGATAGTTTCTCATTAAAAACTAAAATTAGAGTATTTTCAATATTAATATGTCTAAATCTAAGATGTTATTATTATACTTTTTCAACGTTGACTTCCTGTTTTTGTTTAACATGATGATAGTTTCTCATTAAAAACTAAAATTAAAGAATTATTAATATTAATATGTCTAAAATCTAAGATGATATTATTATACTTTTTCAACGTTGAGTTCCTGCTTTTGTTTAATACTAATTTGGGATGTAATTAATGAGTTTATTTGATCTTAAGAAACAATTCTATTTGCCAAAAAAAAAAAAAAAATAGCCATTCGTTCTACTTAACACTACGGGTAATTAATCTTTGTCTTTATAGTTCAAGGACATGTATAAAAATGTAGCATGTCGAATTCATGCATATCATTGTTATTTTAAAGAATCTTTAAATGAAGCTAAGCTTCTAGCAATATTAATTCTCAATACAAGGCCTTTGTGATCTTGAATCCGAGTTGTCAAATACGTGAGGTGAGTCCGCAATGAGGTAATACAAGGTTCAGGTAACATCGTGTTATGTGATAAAGCTTATATGCGGTTGTGTGTTATAGATGCATGCATGCTTATATATAATGTTTGATGATGATTTGTGTAGTGTGTACTATCGGTTATTTTGTTCATCTAAAATCTTTTGAACCGATAGAGATAAAACATGACTTTCAGGAGTATTATTTGATTGCATTTGCTCATCCAAACAGATAATGGCGAAAGTGATGTACCAGAGTGCTAGCGACTAAAGTATAAGGTAAAATTTGACTAACTGTACATTTTTAGTCTGTTTTTGAAAATATTGTGCTTGCCGGTAGTCACGTAGTGGTCAATGCCAACTAGTCAAGGGATTAGAAAAAAAGACCCTTTGGAAATTTCCTAATCTAAGCGCCTATAAAAGGGGTAAAAACAACCCTTTTTCATTTCAAGCTCCATCAAACACCTATCCAAAAAACAAAGGATGATTCAGCACACCATAGATATTGATATCCCAGCAGCCGAACAAGTTGTTATCGTCGACCCACCACAACCCACAAAAACTAACATTTTCACATTTTTCACCATCGCCTATTTGTTTCAACGCATGGGTCTAGTGGTGCCTCTCCGCCACCTATGGGCTCACTATTACCCGCGAGTAGCATATGGAGAAGAAGGTGTTGTCATGCCTCATTCTACACTTGGTTTTATCACCAATGCGCTCCTTGCTTTTGTGGAAATTAAGTCACAGTGTCTACCTGGATTCCCTTTCCAAACTCACCCTCATTCAATCATGTTCTCGGTTACCAGTCTCCTCGTGTATGGTCTGGCTTCCGCTGCTGAACTTGTCATTTGTGGTGCAGCTGGTGTTGACCGTTCTTCCGTTTATGCCATTATTGCTCACTTGGGAAAGATTGGCTCGCTGTGTATTTTGGTGGCATCTTTGGCGTCTTTGTTCTACTTTTGAATCTATCTTAATTATGAGTTGATTTATGCTGCAGCATACCCTGCCTGTTGTGTCTAAAATAGTACGTGAAGTGCATGATATATAAACTACATAAGTTGTGCATGTGGGTCGTATACTAATAACGGTAAAAAATAATAAACTCCTCTGTATTGTTGTTGTGGATAGTATTGTTGCAAGTCAAACCAGTCAACAATTGTGTTTCTTTTGTCTAGTTTTACATTTAATAAAGTCCAATGGTGTGAGTTGCAAGAAAATGAAAATGATAGTGGGGGTCCAATGTGAAAGTTATAATCACTACACATCCTAAACTACAAGGGTGTTATGGTAATTAAAGAAAAGAGTGGCGGTTACATAGCGGTTACAAAGTACGAGGACCAAAGTTAACAAGATGGAAGTTTGAAACTACCCTCACTAACCGAATGGGTGTGTCTCTACACACACACCATTTCGAATCAATACAAGGCAAACATCAAGGGACGCGACTGTTGATCATGCGGACGAGAATCAACACACCTCTTCAAGATCCAATCTCAACCACACATCCAAGAGACATGACTTTTCACGAAGAGACGCGTCTATTCACTCGTACCCTTAGAAAACTATAAATAGGGATAGTTAGATTCATTTGTACGTTGTTCATTACATTCGAAATCAATTGTATATACTCTCAATTCGATATTGTATACATTCGGTTATTATTCAAGTTATTCAAGTTTGTTTATCACGTTCTAGAGATCAAAGATCCATTTTGGGGCCAACAATTGGTATCAGAGCATCAGGCTCTAGGCGTGGGAATCGCAAGGCATCGCAGGGAATTCGCGATCAGGTTTCAATCTTGTTTCAATTCGCAAAAGTTTATTTCAGAATTTTCTTTTATTCTCGGTTCTAGTGCAATCGGTTGAACCGAAGGGTTGGTTAGGAATCTAGGGTTTGTTGATTCCGGGGTTTAGTGCGAATTAAGATTGATTGTTTATTACGCGTTGGGTTATACGCGGGGGTTAAGAATTAGAGGTTTGTAGAAACCAAGAAAGATAAAAGTTTTTTGAAAGTGAAGATTGTTCGGCAAGAAGTCATGTCAGGAACATCCGGACAAAATCAGATAATATACAAGGAAGGAAGTTCTCTTTCCCAGTTTCAGTGTCCGATTCTGAAACCAACAAACTACACGGTTTGGGCTATTCGTATCAAAACGATTCTCGAAGCGAATGGTTTATGGGAAACGATTGAACCGGCAGAAAATACGCAAACGGATGTTAAGAAAGATAAGGCAGCGATTGCATATCTGTTCCAAGCAATACCAGAGGATGTTGTATTGCAAGTTGCAAGTTGTAAAACTGCAAAGGAAATTTGGGAAAATCTCAAGACTAGACATGTTGGTGTAGACCGTGTGCAAAAGGCGCGTTTACATACACTCATGTCAGAATTTGAGTTATTGCAAATGAAGGAAGATGACACAATAGACGAGTTCACTGCAAAGATCAATAGTATTGTTACACGGGCAAGCGAGTACGGAAGGACATTGAATCAATCCACTCTGGTACGAAAACTTCTAAACGCCGTGTGTAACACCCTAGTTTCTATTTAACGGTTTTACGTGCGAATACCAACAATTAGATGTGTAGTTAAGACTACACATGCTATAAAAAGTACGGGTTTATTAGAACTTTTACATATTATAAGTTAGTCTACATAACGTGATCGAATTCGTTGTATAAAATCTACAACGTGGCAATGTGCGGAAGCGTGTATCTTTATCGTGTTCATGGACTATATCAAGAACTTATTTCAAAACAATCAATATTCATCAAATTAACACTCTAATTCAAGTGTTCTTTATATTGTCAATAAACCCATTTAACACACATGTAGGTAATCACCAAATCATTCAAGTCATAGCATCGTATGTATGATTTTCACTTAGGGTTTCGTTCCTAAGCAAGTATTCATCACTAATCTAGCCATAGCTTCTCTAATTCATGCCTAATTCATGATTAGGATGATTATCAAATTTTTACAACTTCACGAATGTTAGATATTCAACATACCTCACGATCCCCTTGACTTGGTGATCGTTTCTACACGTTCATGCATTGATTTGGATCTTGATTCGAGCTTCAATTTGGTGAATTTGTTGATTCTAGGGTTAGCTCCCATGGAGCTTGTCTCCTGCTTCTTCTCACGCACGCACACACACACTTGTGTGTGTGTGTTATGTTTTACTTTTAAGTTTATAATTCCATTTTCAAGTTACCCGGCTTTGGTCCCTCGTGTTTGGTTAGTTATTAATTAGGTCACAACCTAATTATTTTCAATAATATTCCCACTTATTAACTAGGTTTAATATTCCTAGTTAACTTAGCGGGTTCGGGAATATTTATGACTAAGTTTATTTTAGGTCCCGTTAACTCGGGCCTTTTATCCATCTTATTCCTTAAAAGCTTTTATTCACTTCTTATTTAATATTAGAATTAATTATTTAAATCCTAATATTTACCGGGTAAGTTTTACCACTAACGGTATTTTACCCGTCTCTTAGTGCTAATGCGGTTTGATCACCAAACCCATTTTCGGGGTGTTACACCGTGCCAGATAGATTTATTCAAATAGTTGCATCGATCGAGCAATACTCCGATCTAGACACAATGACGCTAGATGAAGCTATTGGAAGATTAAAAACTTATGAAGAAAGGTTAAAGTTGAAGAAAAAGGAAAGCCCCATGAACAATCTAGAAGAACTCCTGTATGCGGGTCATGGACAACATGTTGGAAATCGTGGACGAGGGAGATTCCGTCCATCACGAGGCCAAGGGAGAGGAAATTATCAACATAGGGGTGAAGGGCACACCTCTTACGAGTCGGAAGGAACCGACAAACCACAAAGGGATGATAGCAAGCAAGAAACATCGACTATGAGAGATAAGTCAAAAATCACTTGCTACAGATGTGAGAAACTTGGGCACTATGCCTATGAATGCCCAACCAAGAAAACCAAGGAAAATGAGACACTCTTGGTTGAAACAGAAGATGATGATGAACCGGCACTTCTGATGTGCCTAGACGCTGAAGAGAAATAGAAACGTGAAACTTGGTCGTGTGATACGATCAAGGGGAAGAACCGTGTGACGCGGAGATAACCTGTGAAAGGTATAACAAAACAGTCCAGTGAGTGGATCGGATCAAAGCGAAGAATCCGTGAGGGAAGCAATCAATGATGAAGAACCCGTTGTGAGAGACAACCGTGAAGAAGATATTTAATCTGTGATAGATCAAGAAGAAGACACGCGTATCCTGTGACTGGGTCAGAAGAAGGAATTGTTGTGTGATACAACCGCAAGACAAATCTAAGTGAGTTAGATTGTTTAAATCTATGCGAGATGGATTTAATTCATGTGATATGATGGTGGGCAAGTCAATCAAGACCGGTGGAGTTCGTGTTGAGACAACTACACAAGAAAAGGTTCGTGTGATACAAATCAAGTGCGGTCAAGACAAGTGTGAAGCAAGTTCGTGTGAAGCAAGTTCAAGTGAAACAAAGTTCATAAGGAGCAAGGTTGGTGAATAAGAAGATCCGTGTGAAACGTCGGATACCGAGGAATTTCAAGAAGATCAAAGTTCGAGATCTGCAACTCAAGGATGTTCGTGATTAGGGGGGTGAATGAAAGTTATAATCACTACACATCCTAAACTACAAGGGTGTTATGGTAATTAAAGAAAAGAGTGGCGGTTACATAGCGGTTACAAAGTACGAGGACCAAAGTTAACAAGATGGAAGTTTGAAACTACCCTCACTAACCGAATGGGTGTGTCTCTACACACACACCATTTCGAATCAATACAAGGCAAACATCAAGGGACGCGACTGTTGATCATGCGGACGAGAATCAACACACCTCTTCAAGATCCAATCTCAACCACACATCCAAGAGACATGACTTTTCACGAAGAGACGCGTCTATTCACTCGTACCCTTAGAAAACTATAAATAGGGATAGTTAGATTCATTTGTACGTTGTTCATTACATTCGAAATCAATTGTATATACTCTCAATTCGATATTGTATACATTCGGTTATTATTCAAGTTATTCAAGTTTGTTTATCACGTTCTAGAGATCAAAGATCCATTTTGGGGCCAACACAATGTAACCATTCTTTGGTTAATTTTAGATGAGTTAGGTACGATATACTCCCGTGTTTACTAATGGAAATAACTGAAAGAAAGTGAAAAATATCAATGTTTTAAAATCCGGTATTTTAATTGTATAGGGTTAGACTCAGAAATGGTTCAACCGGTTGAACCGAGTTGTAACGGGCAATTCAACCGTGTAAACTAATTAACTCTATAAATCCATAAAATATAATTTCAACTCAAAAAATAATCCAAAAGACCAAAACTACATTATTTCGTAATAAACAAATATTCTAAAAGTTAATCCATAACCAAAAAATTATCCAAAAGTTCATGATTAAAGAAGCCAAAGATACAACAGAAACATACATGAAAACCAGAAACATACATGAAAATCATCTGTCCCTCACTAGCAACTAATAAAGCACAAAATATAAAATTATATAGTTATGCCTTCACTCATAGATTATTCTTTTTATTATTATGCTAAGTCTTCAGTTTATCGTTCTCTTTCATAGAAATACACAAAATGTCACCGCTCGCCACAAGTGGCATGTTGGGCTACTACAACCAAAATTGTCGAAGATGGGCTTCCTGCTCGATCTGTTTTTGAAAATATTGTGCTTGCCGGTAGGCACGTAGTGGGCTATGGCAACTAGTCAAGGGATTAGAAAAAAAGACCCTTTGGAAATTTCCAGATCTTAGCATTGAAGCACCTATAAAAAGTACAAACAACCCCTTTTCATTTCAAGCTCCATCAAACACCTATCCAAACAACAAAGGATGATTCAGCACACCATAGATATTGATATCCCAGCGGCCGAACAAGTTGTTATCGTCGACCCACAACCCACAAAAACTAACATTTTCACGTTTTTCACCGTCGCCTATTTGTTTCAACGCATGGGTCTAGTGGTGCCTCTCCGCCACCTATGGGCTCACTATTACCCGCGAGTAGCATATGGAGAAGAAGGTGTTGTCATGCCTCATTCTACACTTGGTTTTATCATCAATGCGCTCCTTGCTATTTTGGAAATTAAGTCACAGTGTCTACCTGGATTCCCTTTCCAAACTCACCCTCATTCAATCATGTTCTCGGTTACCGGTCTCCTCGTGTATGGTCTGGCTTCCGCTGCTGAACTTGTCATTTGTGGTGCAGCTGGTGTTGACCGTTCTTCCGTTTATGCCATTATTGCTCACTTGGGAAAGATTGGCTCGCTGTGTATTTTGGTGGCATCTTTGGCGTCTTTGTTCTACTTTTGAATCTATCTTATGAGTTAATTTATGCTGCGGCATACCCTGCCTGTTGTGTCTAAAATAGTACGTGAAGTGCATGATATATATAAAAACTACATAAGTTGTGCAAGTGGGTAGTATACTAATAACGGTAGAAAATATTGAACTTCTCTGTATTGTTGTTGTGGATAGTATTGTTGCAAGTCAAACGAGTCAACTGTGTTTCTTTTGTCTAGTTTTACATTTAATAAAGTCCAATGGTGTGAGTTGCAGTAAAATGAAAATGATAATTTTAGATGAGTTAGTTACGATATATTCCCGTGTTTACTAATGAAAAGAACTGAAAGAAAGTGAAAAATATCAATGTTTTAAAAACCGGTATTTTAATCGTACCGGGTTAGACTAAAAAATGGTTCAACCGGTTGAACCGAGTTGTAACGGACGGTTCAACCGTGTAAACTAATTAACTCTATAAATCCATAAAATATAATTTCAACTCAAAAAATAATCCAAAACTATATCATTACGTAATAAAAAAAAATTATTCTAAAAGTTAATCCATAACCAAAAGATTATCCAAAAGTTCATGATTAAATACCCATTATATACCAATTAGCAAACACTATAACAAATAAAACATGAATGATTGAACAGAAGTCAAAAGAAGGTAATCTGGATGATCGGTTGAAGAACTTAATTTGAAAAATCCAATGATTTTTTATCTTTGAGTGAGGAAGAAGTTTGATCGATGTGGATAGTCAATTGTGGGCGCTAAGTTTTACACTTTGACTAAGAGGGTAAATACTAAATAGTCACCTTTTTAGGCACCTAAAAATTAAAAGTTCAAATTATGATCTTTGGTCCGGTATGAACCGGTACCGGTATACTGGTTTAAATCGGTATAACCCAATTTACCGGCGGTACAACTTTTTTGCCGTTTCCTTAGTTTACCGGTATGATTCGTGCCGGCCAAGCATCCGACATCCACTTTAACCAGTTCAGCCAACCGGTTTAAACCGGTTTTTAAAACATTCAAAAATATTACTAATGGTAGGAATTGAAGAAAATGAAAAAATATTTTTGTTCTATGGTATTTTTAAAGGAAGATCCCCCTCGTAACTTTTATTCCAAAATGAAAGAGGTGGAAAGAAGACAAATATAAAGTTTTACTAGTTATCATTTTATCTTCCTACTTAATCTATTATATACCCAACAATGGTATAATTGTAAACCTATACCTTTCTTTTCTTTTCTCTTCCATAGAACTCAGGAACAAGAAATGAAAATCTTTCTCTTTCCATTTTTTTTTCTTTTCTCCTAAATTCCCTTTCTCTTTTTTTTTTCCATTATTCGTTAGTTAATATAGTGATTAGCTTAATTGTTTTGGGTTTCAATTATTTTCTTCATACGATTGAAGCACTTCTTCAGTTTTCATCTTTGTAATTCGGTTAATGAATATTAGATCAACAATCGTTAGAGTCTTATTCTCTTCTTTGTCCTTCTTCTCTTAGATTTTCTTCGTGTGTTTGCATGTTAATTTCTACTAATACTAGCCTTGTTATCTGGCATAGTTACGAAGGTATATATAATCTCATGTCAATCAAACTGATATCATGGAGAAGGCACATAGTGCAATCATCTTGAATCTAAGGGATTTAGTTTTATATTTTATGTCTTGATTCAAAGGAGCACTTTATCAAAACAGAATTTGATTACTTTAAGTTCTGTCCTAAAACCTATTGTTTGGTCTTCAAAGTTAGACCTAGAAGCCTTACTGTTGGTTTTTCTCTACTCTTTTTAAGCATTTGGTTGTTTGCATAAAACACAACCTTCGGGTGGTTTCTGTTTGATTTAATCGTGTTTGTTTCATTCAGTTATCGTGTAGCACAAATTCAAGTTAATTTTCTGTTTTGGTTAAAACATGAATTATAAAACTAAGAGTAAATTACAAAGTTCGTCCTTTATGTATGTCATATATTACAAAGTATGTCCTTTATCTTTAATAAGCTTAGAAAACATACTCAATATTTGTAAACCCTTACAAGTTATGTCCTTTAGTCATAACACAATTAGTTTTCATGGTTAAAGTTGACTAAGTCAACCCCACATAAGGGTATTTTAGTCATTTTATCCTAAATATTATAATAAATAATCATAAAACCAATAAATAAAACAATTTTAGAATTATATATGTAAATATATACATACAGACATTATTAACCCCTTCTCCTTCTCTCTCTCACCTACCCCCACCACCACCACAACTCACCTGCCACCACCACCACCACCACCACCGATCTGCCACCACCACCAGTTTCACTCTCTTACTCTACCTGCTCTCTCTCAATCTCTCTCTACAATCTCCTCTTTCTCTCTCTCTCTCTCTCTAAACTTCCGTCGCAAGGATTTTGGAGAATCAAAGCAGTCTTGCTTTGAATTAATTGTGTAGCTAATCAACCACTTACAATTCAGCAATGCAGTTCGGAGGCTCTGAGATCAGTCCATCACCGCCGGTACTGACGGCATCCGGCAACAATGCGCATATGATGTACATCTTCAACAGAAATGGCGTTTGTTTCCTCACTCGGTCTCAACTCTCTCTCTATATAAAAGTACCCTACCACCACCACCCACCCATCTACCGCCACCATCACCCAACTACAGCCAACACCACCGCCCATCTCAAGACCTGCCACCATCAAACCCTTCCTCATCCATCTCAAGACAACAACCCCTAAGTTTAGTTTCAAAACTCTCTAACAAGTTATTATTATATTTGCCTCTGATTTGCGATTACAAACAACGTACCTGAGGTTGGAGTAAATTAGTGTTTTCGTTTCTTGCAGGTTGCCAAGATCTCACAGATCTGAGAGTGGCGGTGCCCGGGTGATGGTGGTGGTCGAGTGGCGGTGGTCGGGTGGTGGTTGTGTAGAACAGAGAGAAGTATGGGTCGCCGGAAAACTGGTTTGATACTCAACGGAAAACTGGTTTGGAACTTGCCGGAAAACTGGTTTGGAGCAGAGTAAACTTGCAGGTGAAGTGGTGGTGGTGGCAGATCGGTGGTGGTGGTGGTGGTGGCGGTGGCAGGTGGGTTGTGGTTGTGGGGGTAGGATAATTAGAAAGAGAGAGAGGGAGAAGACATTATCTGTATATATACACATATATAATTCTAAAATTGTTTTATTTATTGGTTTTATGATTATTTATTATAATATTTAGGATAAAATGACTAAAATACCCTTATGTGGGGTTGACTTAGTCAACTTTAACCATGAAAACTAATTGTGTTATGACTAAAGGACATAACTTGTAAGGGTTTACAAACATTGAGTATGTTTTCTGAGCTTATTAAAGATAAAGGACATACTTTGTAATATATGACATACATAAAGGACGAACTTTGTAATTTACTCTAAAACTAATAAAACAACACTTTTATTGACATATATTAACTTGGACTGTTTTTTTTAGAAAAATGTCAACCAAAAGCAACAACATTGTGGTTGGAACCCCGTTTAATGCCAACATAGTAAGAGCGGCCAATCATGCTGAAAAACCCGAGAAGTTTTCGGGTTTGCACTTAACAAGGTGGCAATAGAAGATGTTCTTCTATTTGACCACCTTGAACCTTGCGAGTTTCTTGACCAAAACCGCTCCCCAACTTGCGGAAGGGGAGTCTGACACTCAAACCTTGAGTTCGGTAGATGCTTGGAAGCATTCAAATTTCTAGCGTCGAGGCTGTGTGTTAACTGACCTTGTGGACTCATTGTATAATGTGTACTATAATATAAAGACTTCCAAAGTGTTATGTATTCAAGTTTTATGGTTCAAAGAGATTTCAATATTTTCATTTCTTCTGATCAAAACATACAACCATTATATAGAGGAAAACAAAGCTAAAAAAGGGAGCAAATAATAATGGCGTGATGTATGGAAAGAATTGAGGAGAGAAATATGGAGGAGAATAGGGAACTGATTTTATTCTCCAATACTCCCCCTCAAGTTGGAGTGTAGGTTGATAACACCCAACTTGCCAAGGAGAAAATTGAGTTGGGGAGTATTTCCAGATCGGTTATCAAAGCAAATATACCTTATTTTTAAGATGTTCGAGGTCATTAGTGAGATTTTCGAACAACTCCACAGTAGCTTTGTTAATGGAGAATGAAGGATTGACTTCACCCGCGGAAATGAAGTCAAGGACTTTCTGTTCTTCTGATGAAACCAAACCAAATTCATTATCGAGAAATTGAGTTGTATAATCAGACGAACAATTAAAGGCCAAAACTTGGATCCCAGAAGGACTCTTGCGAAGTTTATAAGTCGAAGAAGTTTCTAAAATCGCGCAAAATGCGTATGGAATGATATCTATGCTGCCCAGGAACTTGTCGAGCTCTACTTCACAGCCAAACCTACAAATTTATTGGATCAAAAGAAAAACTACATCATTGTTACAATATATAGAAAACTAAAGAACCTTGAAACGAATATTCAAAATGAAGCATTCGCTCATAGTCTTCCTCAATCTATCTCCTTTTGGATGTTTTTCTTGATGTTGAATTGAAGATTGCAGAAGAATATTTAAAAGGTCTAGTGTGTTGGCAATGGCATGGCAGTTTCTTGTGTTTTTGTTGGTAATTTCGAATTAAATGTTCATTTGCGTGCAAGGCAAGGAAACTAATTAAGGAGTGGATAATTATAATTATAATTATCATGTCCTAAAATAAATAGATTTTTAACAATTCTAGTTATAATCTAATAGGTGTGTTTAGATTATAAATACCATGCTGGGTATTAGGGATTGTATGAAGTCAAGTTTTGTGATAGTTTCTTGACATTAATAAAATTTGGATGCTTAGCCAAATTCTTATTATTTTCGTTTCCGTTCCTGTTCGATACCGATTCGTCTTAAGTTTTGGCGTTGACTAGTAGATGTCCTTCAAGTTATTAATTAGAATTTAGTGAAGACGATTTTATGTTAATTATTTATTAATCAAGAATAAAAAATTAACTTTTACCTATAGGGACGACATGTCGTCCCTATAGGTTAGATCATTTTTTATTATTTTTTTTGTACGAAATGGTGAGAAATTTTGCCTCCTAAATGATTTTTTTTTACTAATCTAACTTTTTAGAGACAACATGTTGTTTCTATAAGTCAAAATTTATTTGTTATTGTTTATACATTGATAATTATTAAAAGAAAATAGGGAAAATGTATTTAAACTTGTAGAGACGATATGTCGTTTCTAAAAGTTGAAATGCTTTTTTTTTTTTCTCAGTTATAAATCATGAATATAATAACGTAAAATAAATAATTTAGCCTATAAAGACGACATGTCGTCTCTACAGTTAAGATTATTTTTTTATTGTTATTTATTAATCAAAAATAAAAAGAAGAACAAAAAGATTATTTTTACCTACGTCCCTATAGGTTAGATTGTTTTTAAATTTTTTGTGTGTGGAATGGTGGGAAATTTTTCCACTTAAATGAAAAAAAAATTGACTAGTCAAACTTTTTAGAGACAACATGTCGTCGCTATAAGCTATCATATCTTTTTTATATTTTGATACTTAATAAAAGAAAATAAAAAATATATATTTAAACTTTGTAGAGATTACATAGGTTTCTTAGGCTTTATTATTCATCAAACTAGAATTTAAAAAAATAACAATATATATATATATATATATATATATATATATATATATATATATATATATATATATATATATTCACCCCTATAGAGAGGATATGTCGTCTCTATATTGTATCTTATCTAAAAAAGTACAATAACCCTATAGGGACAATATGTCTTCTCTACATGGTGAACTATAGAGACAACCTTTGTTGTCTCTATAGGTGTCGTCCTATAGGGTGTTTTTCTTGTAGTTGTAATTGACCTACAAGTATATTTGTATCATCAAAATGGCATAGGAACCTACTTGTTTTTTTCTTTTTGAACGGTGACTTTTTTTAGTGACCCAATGTCACACCGATTAACCGGCGGCCCTAGCCAAGTCTGCCCAGACTTACGTTGTTTTAACCGGGCCTACGCTGGGTTGGCCAGACTTGGTTACGACGTTCCCCCGGAAACCGTACTGCCTCCACACTAGTTGCCTCGCTGAAGTAACAGCCGGATGAAAACCGGGGTGCGGCTCAGGATCGAACCCCCCTCGGTGGGTTTGTCACCATCATTGCCCAATATGGCACAAGTGAGAATTGAACTTGAGTCTCCATTAGAAAACCCAAGTCTTTTACCACTAGGCCACACAAACGGGGGATAACCTACTAGTAATTTCATAAATAATGTTCATCATTTCCTTAAATGCCTTGAATAAATATAAGTGGAGAATCTTTGCTACACAGATCCCTTTCACTTTACACTTTCCATGGTTTTTGACTTTACTTTTTCTTTATCATACATACGTTTATAAAGGGTTGTGTTAAATACACCCTAAAATTATTTTTTTTACTTTTTCCCCTAAAAGTTAACTTTTCAAATTTTCATAAATTAATAATGGACCCACAAGTCAATTAATATTTTTTTTCCATAAACTTCTTTTAATATTTTAAAAAAGCAGGTTTTTGTTTTTATTTTTTTATAAATAAACCCATAATATTAATTTTTATATTCTTTTACGAAATAAACATATTTATATTATTATTTTTAATCTTGCTCGTATTATTGACCAATTCCGAGGAAAACCCGATAACTCACTCGCCCGTAGACATGACGGTGAAATTACCGGTAAAACCCGTTTGACTCAAGGATCAAACCCAGATTTCCCTGGGTCTATTATAAAAAAATAATATACACTGAAATTATTAAAACTATTCTAAGTATCTTACTAATACTAGCAAACATTAGCGAAGTGTGGGATACAAAAACAAAATTGAACATATGTTATTTTTTTTAAATTAAATTAATTCATAGTCCCATTAGATAGATGCTATACATCTAATTTCTTTATCTAAGGGAAATCAACTACATGGTCGATCAAGTAGGAAAATTAATTCATAGTTAATGTTTGCACGTTTACTTTTTTATTAGAGACTCGTTATTTATTTATTTATGTAGAATTTTTTCACTTTCGTGTTTATAATAAAGTGTCTTGATTATTTATTTATTAATATTGATATTAATACTAATAATAGTATAACAAAATATAAAAAAGTAACAAAAGTATCTATCTATACTTTCTATAAAAGGAGAAATCCTAATGACATAAGAAAAGCTGATGTGTCAGCAGGAGAGGCTATCCAACAATGCTTTTCTTTTGTCATTATTACATCATAAAGTCTAATCTATAAATCACTTTAAAATACATTTAATGTTCTATCAAACCATTGCCTTCTGTATTTTCAAATGTTGAAGGTCTGACCCACATTCCAAAGGGCAAACCACTGCCCATCAACGAGAAAGTAGTAGCTGGTTCCTTTGGCAAACGTATACTTAGCAGCAGCAGTTGTTGTTATCTTTCGTAATGCTTTTAGATCAGCAGATGTTTAACGCTAAGTACCGGGAAATTCAAATTCAAATATGCATGGGAATAAGTAATTAGCAATTAATGCATGTCACTCAGAAACTCCTGTCGCATCATCCTTCTTATATAAGGCTTTTCTTCTCATTTCTCTCTTCATATTTTATCACGCTTTCATCTTCTCTGATTTTGAAATTTGAAATTTCATCACAATCCGAATTCCAAATTAGAAGCATGTCAATATCAGTTGACAATAATAATCTTAGTTTTGTTAACGATTTGAATCCTGGGAAGGATATGTGGAACATGAAGGCGAGAATTATTCGAAAATGGAATCAGGGTTACAAGATGGAGATCATCTTCATTGATGAGAAGGTAATTTGTATCTCTGCTTTTCCGTTTTATTATGTCTTTTAGAAAATGTAGTGTTGTATGCTAAGAAGATACTTTCTTTAAATGTTCTTCAGGGTGCTAAGATTCAAGCAGGTATTAAGAATCATCTGATACCTATTTTTGATGGACAGCTGCAAGAAGATGCTGTTGTGATTCTGTCGAAATTTGGTGTTGGTGAGAATAAATATTTATATAAAGTAGTAGTGCAACCTTATAAAATCAACTTTTATAGATACACGACTGTTACTCCTGTGAGAGATTGGCAAGGTGTTGAGTATGGTTTCAATTTCAGAGCTTATGAAGATATTCTTCAAGGAGAGGCGTTAAACGCTTTGAGTGTTGGTAGTGTATATTTTTGTAATCATGTCTTGCTTGTATAATATTAGAGAGTTTTACTTATATTCTTGTATAATGTGATCATATAGATGTTGCTGGATCTGTGATTTTGTTGTGGAGATCTTGAAATCTTTGATCGGCCTCCAAAGGAGACTAAGAAGATGAATTTCGAGATTGAAGATTTGGAGTAAGTTGTTGTTTATATTTTCAGTCATGTACTGATCATTAAATTTATATAATGATGTTAATAAATAAGATGAAGAATGTTTGTATTTAAGGTGGGATCATGGTAATGGTAATAAATGAGATTTATAGTGTTTGTATGTAATGCTGAATCATGGTAATAAATGAGCTCTACAGTTTATTCTTAGTGAATATGGTAGTTAATTTATGGCTCATTTGCTACTTTAATAAATGTTATAGTTTTCCTGATTGATTTTCTGTTTCTATTTATTCAATGTTGTTTTGATATGAATATTCTTTTCATGTAGGGGTAAGGTTTTGCGGTGTACTGTGTGGAATGATTATGCTCTGCAGATTAAGGACTTCATTTCTAAAATACCACCTCATGAGCATGTGATGGCTGTTATACAGCATGGAAAGTGTAAGGAATGGAAAGGTATTTTTGTAAAAATTTTCTGCAAATCATAACTATACTGTTTATTTCTGGCAATATAAAGACAGGTATTGTTAAAATCGGAGGCTCTCATGATTGTGCTTGTTTGTGTAAATTGATCAGTCAATGAAAATGAAAACATGTAAAGTGCAGCGGAAATGAACAACAAACTTTGTAAACACAATCAAGGAAGAAAATAGTTTAGATAAACACATGATTTGCATTAGTCGAAAGATTACAAAGTCAATCAAAGGATTACAAAGCATGCTTACAAACTAAGCTCCCCCTCAGCCTGATACCTCAAGGTTGGATTGCACAAGATGAAAGGATTGAATTGAGGAGAAGAACTCACTCAAAACAAATCAAATGTAACAGTACAGAGTACTGCTCCATTTATAGACAAACCAAACCACTGAAGCATCTCAGCTGACGTCACCATGAAAGCGACGTCTAACAGCCTAACAACCTGTATCTACTGACCTTATACAAACACTGCTAAACCTAACCACTGACAATACATAAAATAGATGATATACTAAACTACTGCTCTCTCTAATCATCAGTGCTTTCCTCAAGGTTGATCAGTCCTTGATTGGGCAGTGCTTTGTCATCAGCGGTTTGTACCAACAGTGCTTAGTTTCCAGTAGTCTTCTAGGCTTCATCAGTAGTTAGGTAGAACAGCAGCAGTTGTATTCGGGCAGTGGATATAAGATCATCAGCTGTTATAATCACTGTCAAGGGAGAAGACTTAGTGTAAACTGCTGCTTATTGTGAATCCACTGTCATGATACGGTTTTGGCTTTCATTATCTGTTCCTCTGGTAGGGTTCAATCCCAACAATCTCCCCCTGGAACAGATAATGCCAAAACCCTTCATTATTCTGGATCTTTATTCCTCATCAGTAGTTCCCTTGCATGTCTTTTAAATTCTTCTTCAAATTCTTTGGAACTTGTGTCATCCTCATCCCTGCACAGTGAAAGTTCAAGGAGATCCTGCAAATCTTCAACACTAAGGCCTAGTGCTTCTTTCCTTGATATATACTTCACTTCGCCATTGGATCTGACCAGGGTCAATACGTGGGTCTTTTGATCAGACATCCACTTTAGTACTTTTAAACCCAATGGGTTTCTTGGGAGAGATTTATTCAGAGATGAGTTGGGAGATGTTGGCCTTGTGAAAACTTGCAGACTTTCAGACATTCGTTTGAAAGCCATTTCAATAACATTGTTTGCTGCAGCTATGTCTTCTGCAGTCTCCTTTTCTATCTGCTCCTGTCTCTTTTGTTGATCTGGCTCAATGTCTGAAACTTCTGAAGTAGATGGTGATGCAGGTTTAGTTAACACCTTCTTAAAAAGGTTTTGAAGTTTTTCCGAGCTCTCTTCTTTTAGACCCATTTTCATGATGGTTTCTGTGAAGTACTCAACTTCCTTTTCCTTTTCCTCTTCACTAGTCAGCTGTTCTCCTTCTTCTCGGTTTGACACAAGAGTAGGATTTCTAGTTGACCTGAACAGTGTTTTGAGGTTTTCAATCTGCTGTTCAAGCTTCATCATTTGTTCATGCTTCTTTGAAGTGCCTGAAATAGTTATCTTCCTTTTCTTTAGCCTTTCATAGGCTTCATCAGTTTGCTGCTTTGACCATTTTGATATGGCATTGGCAGTGTCCACTTTTGCATCCACCAACTCCTGTTTCTTTCTTTTGTACTCAGCTGTTAGGTCAGTGATGAGCTTTTTGTATTTGCTCCAATTTGGAGCATTTTTCTTCTTTCTAGGATCGTTCTTGATTCTATCAATCCTATCAGCTTCATGCTTTAAAGCCACTATTGGCCATTCTTCAAATTGGTTTTCTTCAGCAGGATAAAATTTTTCTTGCATTATGTATGCAAGAAGTTTTCTTCTCATCTCTTTTCATTGTTCTGCCTTTTCTTTGCTCAGCTCTTGTGCAAAATCTTTTATTTGTTTGACTTTTGTGAGCAGAAATTCCAATCTTTCAGCAATGGCTTCATCACCTTGACCTTTACATTCAACCTTTGCTCTTATCTTAGCCTGTCTTGTTTTGAGCTCAAGATATTCATCCATGTCTTCTGGAACCATAAAGCCAACGAGTGAAGAAAATCTTCTGTTTGAAGGATCATCATCAGTGTAAAATTGCCTCATCTCATTTTTTATAGCTTCTAGTTCCAACAGATATTTTGCAGCAGTGGGATCATATTGGTCCTCATCAGGCTGAGTAAGTTTTCTTTTTCTGGTGTAGAGCTTTGCTGGTTGTGATGTGAGACTGGTGGAAACAGTGGAAGATGACTGACTAACAGCTGTTGAAACAACTGGTGTTTCAACTGTTGTTGTAATTACAACTGCTGATATGTCAGCAGATGTCTTCTGCTTTAAGCAGGGGATGGAGGTGGTGAGGTAGTTTTTGATGGTGGTGATGGTGGTGGTGAATCATCAGATTATGACAATCCTTCTCCTTTTTATTGTAGGAGAGGCTGATGATGTCTTGGGTGGCTCAGTGGTTTGAGATTGAATGACAGTGGTTTGTGTTTGTGATTGACTAACAGCTGTTGAAACAACTGGTGTTTCAACTGCTGTTATCATTACAACAGATGTTTTAACATCTGTTGTCTTCTGTTTTATGACAGGAGGTAATGGTGGTAGGGCAGTGGTTTTGGTGGTGTGTGGTGAAGTTGTGTGTGTTGATGAGATGACAGCTATTTGGCTACTGCTAGCAGTTTTTGTAACTACTGGTGTATCAGCTGTTTGGATGGAAATATGAGATTTTGTGGTTTGAGGTTTGGATGTCTGTTTTACTTGATCTGGTTCAATATACAGACCATCCTCTATTCCCTTCTTCTTCAACTGGATTTTCTCCCCTTTTTTGGCATTATCTGGAAGGGGTTTATCCATGAAGAGGATGGTTGAGGGAACTTTTTCACCATGGTCAGTCTTTTGTATGCAGGCCTTTATAGCCTTGATGTCTGCTTGAGTATCTTTAAATCTTGACTCCACCATGTTTGTTAGCATTTTTACATGCATTTCATGCTGCTGATCAGCCATCTGTTTTTGTCTTTCAAGTAAGGGCTGGAAAATATTCCAGAGCTCATTTGCAGCAAATGCTTGTGGTTGAGCAGGTGCTTGAGGTGGAACAGCAGTGGATTGTGCTTTTTGAGCTTTCAAAATCTCTTGCACCATATCCTTTATTTCAGCAACTGAGGTTTCCAGTTTTTCAACTCTGTCCGTCAATTCCTGATATTTTGAATCATCACCTACGTTAGTAGGATCATCTGAATCCCCACCAGCAGTGATTGTATCAATGTGTGACTTAGGAACAGAGTCCCAAAAATCACCCATTGATGCCCCTTGTTCTTGGTACTGGGGACTTCTTTCTTCAGCACTTGATAAACCTTTGATGGTACCAGTGGTTAGAATCAACTCACTGGTGGTTACCGATGGTGCTATGGAAGAAATTGCCTTCAAGGGAGTCTTACTAATGAAACAACTGTCCAACTGAAGACCTGTTGATCCACCAGTTGTAGTTGCTGCTCCACTTGAACTACCACCGAGAGTTACATGTAACTCAGGGGGTGTAATCTCCTCAATTGTTGCTGGGATAGCAGAGGTATAAGCATCAGACCCAGTCACTTGTTGGAGTGTACTCTCTTTGATGGGTGATTGAGAGGAACTGGTTTGTGTCTGAGCTATAACAACTGCATGCAACAAGGGTAGCATGGATTGTGGTAACATTATTGGTGAGGGTATGGGAGTTGAAAGAGACATGTCCTTGGGATCAGGACTGAGGAAGATGGATCCGATTGGACTCAGAGCTTCATATTGTGGTGTCCCTGTGATTACAACCTGATCCTTTTGTGAGGATGCAGGAGGAGTTTTAGGCAATGGTGGAGATCTTTCTACCAACTGCTGTGAGGAAGTAGCAGCAGTGGTTTGTGGTGACATTTGTGTTGTCACAGGCAGTTGCTCTGGGATCTCATCTTCCAGAGTTGCCTTTTTCTTGGTTTTGGTGGGCTTTTTGTAAGATTTTCTTTTGGTCTTTTTGGTAATGTCAGGTGTGGGTTTCAAAGCAGTGGTAGTGCTGCTCTGATCACCTGGAGCAGTGGGCTCAACAGTAGATGCCTGAGGAGCAGTGGTTGTTTCTAAATTTTGCTCAGGCACCTCTGCTTTTAATTTTATTGGTGCCATCATTCTAGAAAATGTTTCAGTTGTTAACCCTTTTATTTGAAAATAGGCACCCTGTTTAAGCAAATTTTCATTTTCTTTTTCAAATTTTTGTTTAAAATAGTAGCTTAAAAATCTTGGAAAAAGTAAAAATGATTTGCTATCAGCATTTTTTACCAAGTCATTGAAGATCTCCTGGGAATAGTTGTAATTTTCATTATTTAAAATAGCATAGCCCAGACATTGAATCTTCAATGGTATTTCGTTAAACGCTGTTGTTTTATTTGAAATATAACTCAAAAGTGTGTGAAATAAAAACCTAGGTGCAGAAGGGAAATAACCTTTTTGTAAGGTATCTACCTTTGATTGTTCTGCATACCCTCTTTTTAAGAAATCCTTTTTCAACTCGGCTTTATCAAAAGTAGGTTTACCTTTCTGATCATCGAGTTTAAAGACTTCAGAGATTGATTGTGGAGTGATTTGAATCACTTTACCCTGTATCGAGGAGTTTATGGCTATGACCTTATCATCTTGTTTTTCAAGCGTAGCCTTTTTCCAGAACTCTCTCTGGGTTTGTAGATAAATGGGAGCATCTGCTGTCAACAAATTTTTGTACTTTGATGCAGATAATGTATCAATGATGGAGTCGAAGGTGTGGTTATCGGTGGGTTTTGTGAGCAAGCCCAGATAATTATGAGGAGATTTGTATGGTATCTCGATGGATTCTTCGGCCGTTTGAGCGACCTCTTTGGAAGATGGTGTTGATTTTGACTTTGATTTTGATTTTGTCATTTTTGCGGAGAAGAACGAAGAATGATTTTGGGAAGAAGGGTTGGAAACTGCTTTGAGAAGAGAATTTTGGAATTCAATTCCACAGTGTAAAACCCTGTTTGGGGGTTTTGATCAGGGTTTTATTTAGGGAAAAAAATGATCGCTGATGTGGCAGCGGTTATTATGATCTGAAGGCTAAAAACTGACCACGTGTCAATAGATGATGAAGAGATGAATTATGGAGAACAGTTGTTTTGGAAACCACTGATGAAGCAAATATCAGTGGTTACAACGGTCAAAATGAAGACAGTGGGTGATTTTTACTATCATTGGATAGCATGTCAGTGGATAAGACACTGATTTTGAGCATCAGTGCTTGTTAAGATAATGAAAGGATCAGTGGTTGACTTTCAGCAGTGGTCAATATTTAGGGAGCAGATGTTTGAACAAAACAGTGATTTGGGTAAATGGTACAGATTTGAAGGACAAGTACATCAGCAACTGTATAGAGAATTTTCCATTCAAGGTTTTTGCCACATGTCATTTTCATTTCTGACAAGGGTTTAGTACCCCTGATGATGAGAACTTATTGCTAAGGCAACTCATTTTCGTTTAATATCCAAATTAAAACATGAGTGCCCTAGTAGTTTAAGCACAGTTTAGCAATCAACCTTTGATTAGTGTTTAAAACAAACCTGAGTGTGACACGACCTTGACAAATGTACCATATCCTTTTGACCCATATTTGAGGACAATAGCACCAACAAAAATAAGGTACTATATCCTGACAGGAAATTGAAACAATTGCCAACAAAAACAAGCAAAAGTTCAAAATATATTATTCTTAAAAAAACGAACAATATATCCTTGTTATTCGAGAAAATCCTTTGTACAAAAATGGATAAGGGATTTTCTGAGAACGACATCAAAAAGGATCTGGTATATTTTCAATAAAATACGTAATCATATCATTCTCAAGTTTATGACAATACTCAGTGGTTTGACAGCAGTGGTAGGAAATTTTGAATACCTTTTGACCACTGTTTGATACCATTTTCTTGTCAGTTGATTGCAAACATGAGGACACATGGACACATGAGTTTTGAAGATCCTGTTATAGATCTCGTTACCATGTGATGATTTTGAATATTTGTCTATTCCTCTTTGGAGTTCATTCACCAGAATTTCCATTTTTACCAAAACCTTTTCCTGAACAGATGAATGCACACAGTTGCTTAATGACCATTATTACCCTAAACTTTGACTCATAAGTGTTTTATGTTTATACTCTTTTCTTCTGACTTCAAAAGTTTTGAGATAAACACACTTCTGAGTTTTTGTGAATTTTCTTCTTCCCTTTTTACCCTTCCCAATCATAAGTAATGAAATACTTACTGAGAGGCATTTATTGAAGGAATACTTGTTCCAAAATCATTTTGCAGTAATGTTTTGAGAGATTTGGTCATTTCTGCACATACTTATGCCAACCTCCTCATTACCTATGATCTGGACATTTTTTACTCCTGATTTTCTTAATGTATTTTAACAAAGTTGATTTTGTCCCTTTTTAGGATCTCAACCTGTTTTCAACACATAAGATCTGAATGGCTAAAGTTTTAATTTCCTTCTTTTTATGTTATAAAAAACATTAATGTTTTATGAACATAGGTTTTTTGTTAATCTGAGGTTCATACTCTAGCATTTAATACAGTGACATCACAATTTTTATAACAGCAGTTGAAATCAATTTTGAAAATAAGAAATAATCCCATAGTTTGACAGATATGTTTTCAGATCTGAAAACTATGAGTGACTTGTGCATGATATCACATGTTGTGTGAAATTTGTGTGTCATATGACATCTTGGTTGTTTTACAGAGTATTTGAATAGCAGTTTTAAGCATGGTTACTTGTTACTCTGTTTTTCAACTAAATACAACCAACCTTAGTATCAATGAATTTTGAGCAGAACTGTTATGTCAAATTGATTGTTAGATCGAATTTGACTGTCCAGGCTCTGATACCAATTGTTAAAATCGGAGGCTCTCATGATTGTGCTTGTTTGTGTAAATTGATCAATCAATGAAAATGAAAACATGTAAAGTGCAGCGGAAATGAACAACAAACTTTGTAAACACAATCAAGGAAGAAAATAGTTTAGATAAACACATGATTTGCATTAGTCGAAAGATTACAAAGTCAATCAAAGGATTACAAAGCATGCTTACAAACTAAGCTCCCCCTTAGCCTGATACCTCAAGGTTGGATTGCACAATATGAAAGGATTGAATTGAGGAGAAGGACTCACTCAAAACAAATCAAATGTAACAGTACAGAGTACTGCTCCATTTATAGACAAACCAAACCACTGAAGCATCTCAGCTGACGTCACCATGAAAGCGACGTCTAACAGCCTAACAACCTGTATCTACTGACCTTATACAAACACTGCTAAACCTAACCACTGACAATACATAAAATAGATGATATACTAAACTACTGCTCTCTCTAATCATCAGTGCTTTCCTCAAGGTTGATCAGTCCTTGATTGGGCAGTGCTTTGTCATCAGCGGTTTGTACCAACAGTGCTTAGTTTCCAGTAGTCTTCTAGGCTTCATCAGTAGTTAGGTAGAACAGCAGCAGTTGTATTCGGGCAGTGGATATAAGATCATCAGCTGTTATAATCACTGTCAAGGGAGAAGACTTAGTGTAAACTGCTGCTTATTGTGAATCCACTGTCATGATCCGGTTTTGGCTTTCATTATCTGTTCCTCTGGTAGGGTTCAATCCCAACAGGTATACATTAAATATCTATATACAGGTATACATTACTGAGGATCAAAGAAAAGATGTTTGCTGTCATTGTATTTTTTGGCGTTTTACATTGAGTTGTAAATTTTTTTAGCAACCACTGTGTGTTTTTTTGTGTTTTTTTGTTGTGATAAACGGAAGGTGGTGAGACGTTTCTATTTATAGAATTTTTTTGGCGCGTAAGTTAGGCCGGATGTTATTTTTATAACAAAAAATGTAATTAACATTTATCCGGATATAAACTTTGGCGTTATTTATAATGGCGTTTCATGCTTAAATAAGAACACAGAAAAAAGTACGCAGTGATAAAATTGGCGTTTTGTATTTATTTGGCGTTTTATTTTCAATGGCGTTTTATGTGAGGAATTGTTTTTTACTTTTTTTACCCTTAATGACGCGCTTCCACGTAATAAAATTGGTGTTACTTACTAAAATGCCACCGCGCCAATCTAGTCCATAGATTGTTTTGATCGGACGATCCATAAGCGTTCTCTCCGTTCTCACACTTTTGAGCGTTTTCTCTAAATTCTGACCCTATATATACTTAGATCATATTATGAACATATATTTTTTTTATTTCACATTATAATTATGATTCACCCCGTGTATTACACGGGGCAATAACCTAGTTATAAAACAAAATAACATTAAAAAACATAATTATTACTTTTGACTTTAGAATAAAATAATGTATTAAAGTACTTAATCATTATCAAGTTTGACTAATTGGGTATATTCATCCATATGTTTGGTGTATTTATCACACCCCTAATTATCACTGTCGTTATTTAAAAAAAAACAATAGATTTGTTTCTAAAAAAGCTCAAAACTTTTTTCACGCCCTTAAAGGCTAAGAAACAGCAAGTTGAGCTGCATATCACTCATAAGTTTAGCTTCAAACAATCTTTTTGATATTTGTTTATATACTTTACGGTATACCTGGAGTAGTGCTCTTTGAAAAACTATCATAATAAAACCCTGGAACATGTTAGCAAGATGTCAAGTTCCACTGTATTCTTGTAAGATCTGATGGTGTCTTTTTTTCTAGTTTATATTTTGGAAAGTGTAAGACTGCGGGGTATGGTGGGGCGGGGGTTGGGCTTGGGTTGGGGCATTTGTTGACACGTGGCTTGGGGTGGCAGACATGGGGCAACCCACATTTAAACAGGGTATGGTGGGGCGGGGGTTGGGGGCGTGGGTTTGGTGGGCTTCGCTGGGCTCTTTGTATTTGTTTTTAATTAAAGAAAATTACATAAAAATTAAAGAAAATTACATAAAAATTACATAAAAAAAATTACATAAAAAAATTTCCTAACGTTTATATTTGTTTTTAATCTCTTCTCTCATCTCCAAGACTATTTCCAACTCGTCACCCTTTAGGTGATCAATCGGCTGGGATAGAATTTTCAAATCCTCCCGTCTTTGTCTCTGGGCTTCTCTAGCGGCATCTCTAGCTTCTTTGCTCTTTCGAATTTCGGCCCTTTGTTGTTGGAAGACGTTGAATGTATCCATCTTGGATGAAATGTCATCCAACTGGTCGTTGTATATTCCTCTATGCAAGAGCGAACTCCCAGCTGAAGGTGATGCCGTAGCAGATCTTGATTTTTGAGCACGCCTTTTTGTGGCATCTCTTCCATACTCAGGCCGGTTTGGGCTTGGCGAATCATCAAAAAGGTCCTCAATCTCTTGATCTCGTGCATCAGATTGGGTTTGGGACGAGGCCCTCGACCTTTTGGAAGACGTGTTGCTTTCGCTACCACTGGGGATATTCGCCCACTTTGGATGAAACTTACAAATCTCCCAACAATGCATGAAACGGAAGTCGGTCCCCACATTTGTCTTGAATTGAACCAATGCATTTGTCACAATGTCGGCTTCGGTTTCACAACTTTTTGGGTTTTGTTTTGCTTTATTTAAAAAACCACTATATTTTGTAAGTTGGCCGCTTATCTCGGTCCACTTCGAGGATAAGCTATCGTTTTCACGATAAACCTCTTTTCCCAATTCTTGATGGAATATTCTACTAACCCCTTGCCACAAATAGGTTCGATGTTGAGAATTTCCTGTTTTTATAAAAACAAAATTTAATATATTACAAAGTTATATAAAAAAAACATTAATAAAAACAAAGTTTAAGAATACCTAAAGTTGAATGTTGAGATTGTTGAAACCAACCCCTCGCCAATGCAAGTTCTTCAAGAACGGTCCATTTTAGTTGTTTTCGCTTGATGGTTTCAAGTGCTTTATCCGCCTCGGTTTTTTTCTTATGGCTTCTCTTTTTTATGGGTTGGGGTGCGGAAGGACCATCGTTGGGTGGTTGAGTTTCGGGGACGGTTTCGTTTTGTGAAAGGTCGATGGAGGTTGGTGAAAGGTTGATGGACGTTTGTGTAAACGGTGTAGGTATCACATCATCGGAGTGTGGGAAGTTAGTAAACAAACAATTCCCAAGATACGATGCATAACTCGCTTCTTGGGGCATAGAAGAGTGTATCATAAATGGACGAGGCATTGGACGAATGGGTGGTGGGCTAGGATTATTTTCTTGGAGTGCATACGGGTGGGTCGGGTCAAAAGGACGGTTATGAGGATGCATTTTTTCGTTTTGTAGATGGAGAATTGAAGATGAATGTGGTAAAAAAATGGAAGAAATTGTGAGGTTTATAGTGGAAAAATAATTTTTTTTTTTTTTTTTTAAGATAGCCGTTGGCCAACGGCTAGCCCAACGGCTTCTTTGGTTTGTCCAATTAGAGCCCGCCATGTCAGCTTGGCCAGACCGCCCCACGCCCGGCTTGAAACCCATGCCCCAAGGGCCACGCCGAAACCCATGCCCACCCGGGGTGGTGGCGTGGGCGTTTTCCCCCTACCCACGCCCAAACTCCCGCCCCATACCCCGCAGTGATGGTGTCTTTTTTTCTAGTTTATATTTAGAAAAGGATGGTTCAGATTTTGTTTGTCTGTTGTTCCAGGTAAAGTGAAGTTACTTTGCTATTTGTCCATTTATGTAACATCCTATTCAATATAGCCATTCTTCAGTGTGAACAATGAGCCCCTTGATTACAAGTGGTTCGAGTTGTTTGGAGATTATTTCAATCAAATTACTGTTTTAGATCAAGGCTTTATATCTGAGGTTATGTTTGAGTTTGTAGATTGGCTTACAGATTCGTGTAATTCCGTAACATCAACATCTACCTTGGTAATTATTTAGATATTATATGAATTAATCTATAAGACCATGTGTAGTCATAAACCCTCTTAGGGGCGTTATGCGACAAGTGGCGACATGCGTTATAGAAGGGCTTTATGGGGCTTTAGGCCATGTGTAGTCATAACCCCCCTTTGTGGGCGTTATGTGACACTTGGCGCGCCACGTGTGCGAGTGAGCGTTATGGAGCGTTATGCATTTAAGCCCGTAGTCATAAAGCCCCCGACTAATCATTACTCAATTAGGGGGGGGGGGTAGTTGCACGGACCTCCCATCTGCCGGAGTATTGCAACTCCGCAAGCTAGCTTAGCCCCATAGCTGCCTGGCGGTGATTACCCACGGTGAAGAGCCCCAACACCCCATAAGGGCATTGCCGGGAATCGAACCGGTGACCTCAAGAAGGGTCTGGGTGAGGCTGGCCAACTGGGCTACCCCAGAAGGTTATCATTACTCAATTATTAATTTCTAATTTTTTATAATTATTTTCTAACTTTATAAAATTTAAATTCATTTCATTAAATTAAAAAAACATTACACTAAAAAAAAAAAAAAAAAACATTACACTTAAAAAACAAATTTTAAAAACCCTTTTTCTTTTTTCTTTCTTCTTTCTTCCTTCTTCTTTCTTCTTTCTTCCTTCCCCTTCTTTTAGAAACCTGCAACAAAACAGCCCCACCCCTCTTCTCCTTCATACCGCCCCACCCCTCTTCTTCGAAACAGATCTAAATTTTGGATGTATGTATATATGTTTGAGTGGGGAAAACCAGAAAATACAAAAAAAAAAAATCAAACTTCAATCCATCTCGCCGCTATGGAGGTCGCGCCACACCTCAAAATCATCTGCATACCGCCCCTTGTGGCGGTGTTACCCGGCGTTTTCCGACGCTATGGGGCATACCGCCCTCACATGCCGCCCCATAACACACACTCTTATAACACAAGAGGGTGTAGTCATAAAACCCATACCCATCATTAACTAATCATTAATTTTCTATTTTTTCATTTAATCTCTAAATTATTTAAAAAACACTTTTATTAAATTTAAAAAAACATTACAACTAAAAAAAAAACAATACATTTAATCTTCATCGTCATCGTCGTTCTCTCCTTCTTCCTCTTCGTTTTCTCCACCATCCAAACATCCGTCTGCAAAGTTCCCAGCTTCGAATTCTTCTACTTCTTCTTCTTCCTCATAGTCTTCTTCGACGTCGCCATCGTGTCGAATTGGGCAAATCGCCCAAGCATGCTCCACCAAATCCGACTTTAACGCGTTATGTATTTCCTTAGATCGCAGTAGTTAAGCATTTAAGATTCTCTCTTCCATTGTTGCTTGGGTTCCTTCAACTACATCTTCCAGAAAATAGTTTTGGCATATCGCTTTTCCGTCGTCTTCTATAATCATATTATGCATTATGATCCAAGCATACATGACCATTCGAATTCTATCCTTATCCCACATACGACAAGGATTTCTAGTAAAATGTCATCGTTGTTGAAGAACCCCGAAACACCTCTCGATGTCCTTTCGCGAAGACTCTTGTAGTCTTTTAAAATATTGCCTTTTCACATCGAGCGTCTCAGAAAACGTTTTCACAATGTTCGAATACTCCGGGTATATACCATCACCCAAATAGTATCCATGCTCGTAGTCATTCCCATTTGCATGGAAACCGGCTTTCGGTATCGTGCTAGAAATGTAGTTCTCTAACAATGGTGAACACTCGAAGGCATTAATTGTAACACCCCGTGTTTCGAAAGTCAAAGTCAAAGTCAAGATTGAAGTCAAAGGAAGACAAGATTGCTAATTGCGATCTGTCTCTCCTTGCTCAATTCCTGTTTTGACTTCTTTGACTTGTAATTAGTCTATTTTACTTATCGCTTTAGTTGTATTATGTGGAGTATCTATTAATAATCGCTATTTATCGCATGTTTAATCGCTTTATCGCTGTCGCACTCGCAACTCGAATTACGCATTTTGGTTACTGTTATACGTGTGTGTATGCCTTATGTGTTACTTATGCATGTTTATTTATGTTATGTTGTGGTAATCAATCGAATCGCAATCGAACTCAATCGCAATCGAATTGAATCGCAAACGCTAAACGAATACGAAGTAAGGATGCTTGTATGTTAGACATAGTAGTTGGGATTAAAAGTAATTTGACTTGGAAACTCTATCGCATCGCAACGCGCCACACGCAAATCGAAACGGCAAAACTCGTCGCGCCAAGCACTCGAACCAGGTGCCAGCCGACCGAACTGCCACCCGACCGGGCAGCCACCCGATCGAGGTGCCACTCGACCGGGCTGCCATCCGGGCGAGTTGCCACCCGAGCGACCAACCTATTCTCCCCTTTCCATTTTGGGTAACCCTATAAATACCCCTTGTCACTTTCAAACTTTCTACTTTTGGCAACTGACGTCCGACCAACGCTCCAACCTTACTTTTCTTCGATTTCTCGCAATTCCGATAAGATCTCGTCCTAAATCTTGTACTTCCTTAATCTACACACACTCCTACACCTTTCTATCTTTTGAATCTTAACTTTTAACCGTGAAATCATCAAGATTCAAGGTGTTCTAGGATGACGTCATCATGTGTTCTTGAAGAACTTCATGTTTTGGCCTCAATCCACCAAGAACAACTTGGATCTAACCGATTTCCACATAAACAAACAAAGATCTTTCATAGATCTAAACATATTCACAATGAAAAGGATTGAAAGATGGTTTTCCCAATCTTCTTTCAACTCTTTTACACTCAATGCACTCAAACCCGGTGGAATCGGAGCTAATACTGATCGTCTACTCGTTCTTAGTGATGTATCATTGCTAGATCCAAGTTCCATCTGTAGGATAGTGATTTCAGGTTTAGACATGAACAACCGTCTCGGACCGTGCACTGTCGGACTAGGGTGATTCCTATTCGGTGAGGTCATTGGGGACGAGATGGGGTTCCCATTGCTTACACCAGTTATCACAACGCCTCATTCAAGTTACAACACTTCAAGCAAATCAAGAAACAACACGGTCAGATCGTTGGAACGGGTTGCCGTCCGATCGGACTGCTGTCCGACCGGGTTGCCATCCGATCGACCCACTATCCGATCGGGTTACATCTTGATTCAAAACTTAAACAATTTTCAACATGTTCAATGCACAAGGATGCCATCCGATCGGACCACCATCCGATCGAGTGTCAAACTACTGTGAACATGGTTCTCACTGAAGTGTCCAACCGATCGGGTTGCTAACCGATCGAACGGTCGTTCGATCGACCGACCTGAAGGGTAAAGATACTTCAACGTTTTCAAAATGCTACAACGAAAACTTCAAAAGTCAAGCCATCATACACAAACACATCCATGCCAAATAAATGTCCGACCGACCGAGTGGCCATCCGAACGGACAACCACCCGAACGGGTCAACATCCGCACGAATGGCCGACCGGCCGGATTGCCATCCGACCGGATCACCATTCTGTACTTGGTAACCCTTCTCGTTTTACGCGTCGCTTATCTTTTATGCTATCGTTAACTGTTCAGGCTAACCTCGCTCTACGCGCTCCCTTCAATCCATCAACGCTGTGAGTATACTTGATCCCTTTTTGCTTTACGCACTTTTGGGTGTTACATACGTTACTTATACAAAATCACATCGAACACCCTACGCAATACTTTAAACCCTAACCGTTACCGCATGTATTATGTGACTTAACGAATGCTTGTTTGTTATGTTTACACATGGAATGCTGTCTACCTGCCTTAGCAACGGTAGTACTATTAGTTTGGACTCAGCACCTCACTCGGGGGTTTTTAAGGACAATTACCTACATGGCTCACAATGGTGAGAATGTATCGCGAACTGCCATGGGCAGTCAACCCGCAGTCATTGGTATCAATAGGTTCATGTCGATAACTAACATGCCTCATTTCACTCTGTGTACGTGTTGGTTATGCGTAACGCTTTCGAACTCTATATGTTATTATCAAACTTGTATACTCACCTTTACACTGTGTGTATTGACTTTTACTTTAACGTATGTGACAGGTGCTTAGGATGTTTACATGCTTTGTGTACTGGTGATGAAATCGAGGCTAGGGACGGAGTCCTAGAAACCAATAAATAAACTATCTATGTATAAATTTGAGGTGTCGGAACAGAACTACTTGACTAGATTTTGTCTGTAATAATTATATTATCACTTATGACATGGTATGGGACGTGTCGCTTTAAATATTTGGTAAATATAGTTGTTATGGAAACTTCTGGACAATCTGTTTAGCTCAGTGCCATGCCCCGATGTTTCCGCTATCGGTTGGGGTGTGACATTAATGTCGTTCATACACCCGGCTACACCAAAGAAGGCCGACCATACCCAAAGGTCGTATGACGCAACCGCTTGTAAAACCAAAGTTGGTCCTTACTGGTCACCGCGTGCAGGTTGACATCGCTACGCGGTTGGACAATTATACCAACGCCATTGACGACAATCCAAACTACCAATAATGACGGGTATTCCATGCTTTTCTAAATGCACCTCGTATATTTGTTGAAGGTCGTTCCAAGTGGGATTTCTCAAGTAACGTTTTTCATATACTTGGCATATACCTAAAATAAAATTAAATATATAAAATTTAATATAAAAGTTTTACTAGTGATGTACTTTAAAATAAATATGAGTATACAAAAGTGAGTAAAAAAATACCGAAGCAGAAATGTTCCATGCTATCTCGTGTTGTTTTCTCCCCCATTTTCAAATACTCATCGTTGATATCGTACGTGTTTCCGTAGGCTAGTATACGTAAAGCGGAAGTCACCTTTTGAATTGAGGTGAACCCTAGATATCCTCTCGCATCCATTCTTTGCTTAAAGTAGGCATACTTAGCTTCCAAATCAACATTAATGCACAAAAATAACCTTTGGCTCATCCTAAACCGCCATCTAAAAACATCGGGCCCATGAACCGGTGTGGGATCAAAATAGTCTTTCATCAAACGCTCGTTTGCGGCTTCACGGTCTCGCAAGATAAAAGTGCGCCTCAAAATGTGGCGTGGAGGAGAATGACTAACGTGTTGCATGGCTTGTATCGCGAGAGCACATGCGCTCGTAACTGCTTTTTCCTCCTCCGCGATTTCTTCGGGTGAAAAAAACCTTCGGTAAATATCGGTGAACGAATCTTCGGATGGGGAGCCCATTATTTTTTAAAAGATAGTGGGAGTAAAATTTTGATGAATGAGAGTTTGGTTGAGCTGAATGGTTAAAGATAAATGGTATATATAGAAATTTAGGAAATTTTTTATTGAGTAAACTGTTTACCCCCTGGGGTTTAGGCCAATTGGCACTCTGACCCCCCTAACGAAATAATTGCAATTTACCCCCCCCCCCCAACGTTGATGTTATGTCCCAAGTTTACCCCCTGGACCATGTCAACGTTAATATTACCGTTAGTGTATGTTGAAATGTCCAAACTGCCCTTTGTCTTCCTCATTTAAGAAGCTTCAAGCCCTAAATTCTCTGCCCTAAACGCTGTTCTCACCCAATTCTTCAATCGACCCCCAAATTCATCAAATTTATCGTTGTTGCTGAACATGTCTTCCTCTTCTTCCTCTGTGCTTCGATCCAAGGAGACAATGGGCAAAACTCAAGCTTCAGACATCATCTGTCCTTGTGGTGGGCAAACGGTGTTCAAACAATCAGAATCCAAAGCTAATCCTGGTCGATGGTATATTCGATGTGTAAGTTTCTTCTGTTTTATGCTTATTGAAACTCAAGTTTCTTTGTGGGGTTGCTTATGATGTCCGATAATAGGTTGGAGGATGTGGATTCCTCAGATGGGCTGATGTTGGTGAAGAACAGGGATGTCCGATTTGTCAAGAGGTAATGCCTGCTTTAATTCAAAGCATTAAAGATAAGGATGAGTTGGCTAAGTGCAAAGACCAGTTGGCTCGGTACAAGAATGGCGATGTGTTCAAACTGAAGATGTACTTTGGGATTACTTGGGTGTTGATTGTTCTACTTTTTTTGCTTAAGTAGTTAAATGTGGAGAAATTGGATTAGTTTGTGTATTTTGACTCTGATTGTATTTAAGTTATGAGTTTTCAAGTTTATGCAATGGTCCTTTTTGTTAGTGCATACGTCTGTCGACTTCGTCTTGTATCGAGTCTTGTATTGTAACTGTTAGATCAGAGCACGTAGTACGAGAAAAGGATCAAAAATAGGCTGGGAGGTAATTTCGCAATAATTACATGTTGTAATTCCGCACGAAATTACCATGTCATTTCACACGAAATCAGCAGGGTGATTCCGCTTGAAAGCCTGATTCCGTTTGAAAGGTGATTTCGCTTGAGCATGTTCAAGCGAAATCAGCAGCCTATATATACCCATGATGTGATCTTGTTTGTAATGCTTCTTGGTTCCGACGCCGAAGTGCTGTCGAAGTGTCTCTGGCCTGTAAACTATTATTTAATCAATAAACAAGACAGATTAATGATATTCTAGTGTCATACAAGCTAAACGAAGACTGAATCAATGAATTCCGCCTCTGATTCTGTCTAAGAACTCTTCTGATTGACTCATTGGGTCAGAAAACGATCCTACACTTTTCAAGTTCTTACTTTATGTTTGTTTTGGTAGCCTGTTTGTAATTCTGTAGGTATTGCTGACAAAGAGAAAGATATAGTTGAGAATGAGAAAGATATTGCTAAGGATGAAGACGTCGTTGCAGTCGAAGAACCAGACACTTATGTATACTTTGAGGATCAAGACTCTGAGATACTCAGACCTTACTTGGAGTAAGAAACAGATTATGAAAAGATATTCGGAGATCCGATAAAGGATTATGACCCTGAAGTGCTGGAACATGCATGGGATTACACATATTGGGATGAAGAGGATGATTGGTACTTTGACCCATATGAAGGGGAACATGGTTCTGATTCGGATTGGTCTTGTTTGGATGATTGTCACTGGAAATAGGGTAGATTTGTTTGGTTGTATGTTGTATTTTGGACCACTTATTTGTACTAAATGTTGCAATGTAATCGAATCACTTTCCGCCAAAATTCTGTTTGAACACAAATGTGAACATAATAAAGCAGCCATATACAAACTATAGTCAAACAACCAAACATCTTCATGACAAACATAGTCTAAAGTTACAAACCATAGTCAAACGTGCAGAAATGAAAACAAACATTGTCTTGAACAAACTTGACAAACAACTAAACAACTACAGATACTGCAAACCATAAAAACCATCCATCACTCATAAAGATTGTAAACTGGTGCACCTTGAGTGGCAGTGTGTGATTCCTGTGAAGCAGTGGATTGTTCACACCATTGTCCTTTGCAGCTCCTGACATTGTGACCCATGTTCCCACATTTACCACACTTGATGCTGGTTCCCTTTCTGGTCATTTTACCTCCTTTGTCGAACCGTAACACCCTAGTTGCTATTTAACGGTTTTACATGTAAATACCAACAATTAGATGTGTAGTTAAGACTACACATACTATAAAAATATGGATTTATTAAAACTTTTTGCGAATCATAAGTTATTCGACATAACGTGATCAGATTCGTCGTTTAAAATTTGTGACGATACAATGTGCGGAAGCATGTATCTTTATCGTGTTCGGTTCTTCGTTGAGCTTGATCGTCTTCCGGCATCCAAATAGTACCTACATTTCATAAACATGAAATGCTTTAGTCATACGGGGTTTAAAACGTATCTAAACGAGTCCGGGAAACAAAACTGATTAAAATACATTTTTGTACAGGGTCCACCGTAAATTACGGTGGATACCGTAATTTACGGTAGCCTTTTAAAATACTCCACCGTAAGGCAAGAGATAACTGCCGTAGCATTTTCAGTCCCCACCGTAACTTACGGTGCCCACCGTAAGTTACGGTGGCCCCTGTATCAGATTCTTCCATTTTACCATTTTTTACACGAAAACTTTCGTATCTTTCAATCCGCTTGTCCGTTTGACCTACCGTTTCTTCCTACGTGATTGTAATTTGGTTCTCCATCATATGGAGTTAAAATCCGACATCCGGCTTAATAAATTTTGAGACTTTTATGGCTTCGGCTTATTACCTTTTTACAAAATTTTGACCCGTTTACGCATTTATCAAACAAACATATTTGTTTGATCATTATTTCACATGAACCACCTCAATTCAATATTTTCTACCATGTTAGGTTCTAATTGCGGGTTTCTTATATATTTTAACCCGTTTTCGCTCGTATGATTATTTCGACCCGTTAAGGGTATTTAAGTATATTTTAAACATGAATCGCTTTCATTTGTATCTTGCCTTATATTTCCACCTTTCTTACCAAGTAATCTTCCACCACAACTATATTTGTGGTGGATTTAATGTGGAGATCTATGTATTCCGAGTTGTACCCTCGAATTGTCATTTTACGGCAAAGACTCATATAAAGTCTTTCGACCCAAGAATTTACATCTTTCACTACCTATACTCATTCTAAGCATTTATTTAATCATAAGACTCGTTTCCGAACCACTTTTAAGGGTCGTTCCTTCGAATTAGCTTACAAGGGCAGTTTGGTAAATTTTCGTCCTTCTTTCACTACAAGGACCTTTAAATACTTGTTTGACTCAAAATCCGGCCTTTTAACTATAGTTCTTGTTTGTAAACCCATGTGCTTCTAAAACATTATAATCATAACTCAATTTATTCGGCTTACCTAAAAGATAACCGAATATCTATATTTTAACCTTGTCTAACTCTTATAGAACTCCAAATTCTACATGATGAGTTGTGTTATTATACATACCAGGCTCGGATCAATATATTGACCCGTTTCAATACCTTGCCTTAGCGGCTGCTAAATGATGGCGCTGTAAACATCCATGTGCTATTTATTCCCTAAAATCATACAACTCGACAACCCATTAGTCGATATTGTCAAGGGTGATAATTTCACCTTTTGACCCGTTTGGTCTAAATGACCAATTATATTAGCGAGATGACATTTAATACCACCTCGTATATATGACTCGCTCTGATTTACACCGCGCGGTCACTTTACTTATAATTCCATTTCTTAAAACTTTTTTGCCTACTATGGCTTACGTCATAGTTGTCTTTTTCGTAACACGACAAAAGGATATTCTGAAATATATGACTAGTGTAAGATATACTTACCTTGCATCCGAATTACGCTTTTCCTTCATACTTGCTTCGTTTGATCCGCTTCCTTTCCAAGCCTCCACCTAGCTTGTCAAGCGTCAAACTATCATCATAATTCGTAAGACGGTTAGATTAGTCATCATTAATTATGACTATTCCATCTTACGAGTTTTACATCAAAATTCACCATTTGATTTCATTTTGGTCAGTTTGACTTTTAAAGGTCAAACTGCCTATTAACATAAGTGATTATATCATAAACCCCGACAATTCATTTAAGCACATTGTCAAGTATCCGATAGGCATTATTCTTACGCTACCGTTTTAACTACTTTTCAAGTCTAAGTTCATGCTATTATTAACACCAATTTAACTTAGCTCTTGATTATCAAAGTTAATTATTCATTTGTTAAGCAAGAGCTAAAGGTTTCTATCTACATGTAAAAACCCGTTTCATCATAGCATTAGACATTTATCCGAACATCTAATATAATCAGCTTCTACAAATTAATTAGTAGACAACATGATTTCCAAACACCTATTTATATGAACAAAAACACTAATTTCATCATAATGTACAAAAACCCATTTCAAGTCACATATGAGCATTCACTCGAACTTATAAATTGTTCAAGTATTTTGCTCCAACTATCAAATATGATGATTCTAAGCACATGCATATCATCATCTTCACTATTTAGTCAAAACCCACTTGGCTCATACTTGGTTAATTGACTAATCACTAGTTTATGGTATAATTTTACAATTTTGCATCTAGGGTTTGTTCCTAGACTCATAGACTTCACAATTTCACTATAACATTCATATTTCATACAAGAATTTCATTCATGCATGATTATCAAATTTCACAAGTATCATCTAAACATAAATTTCGACATACCTCTTGATTTACGTGATTAGGTGATCATTATTATGTGTTCAGATCTAAATTCGGGCTTCAATTGGCCTTTCAATTTGAAGGAATAGCTGAACTAGGATTCTTGGCTCCATGGGAGCCTTCTGGTCGATCCATGCGCACGCACACACACTCTGTGTGTGTGTGTTGTGTTGTGTTATGTTTTATTTTTATAATTCCATTTTCAAGTTATCCAACTATAGTCCCTCGTATTTTGGCTAGTTATTATGTTAGCCACAACCTAATTCTTTCTAACAATATTCTAACTTATTAACTAGGTTTCACATTCCTAATTATCTTAGTGGGTTCGGGGAAGTTTATGTCTAGGTTTGATTTAAGTCCCGTTAGTCGGGCCTTTTATCCATTTTGTTTCTTGAAAGTTTCTTATTCGCTTTTTGATTAATATTAGGATTATTTATTTAAATCCTAATATTTACTGGGTTACTTTTATCACTAACGGTACTTTACCCGTCTTTTAGTATTAACGGGGTTTGATTACCGTTTTCGGGGTGTTACAAGTCTACCCCCCTTAAAGAGGTTTCGTCCTCGAAACCTTTTCTTACATAATTTATCGAGTTTAACTCCATGCATTTGCTCTCGATAATCAATTGAGCATTGCTCATATTTTAACCGATTGTTAGTATTACCAGAAAAGTACGGTAATATCTTTTTGGTTATTAATTATCTACGTATCTTATATGACATAATGCAACTTGAAATAACGTAATCTCGTTATTTCCACTAGTTTAATTAACTTAGCAATATTCATCACTTGGCTCTAATATTCGTCACTCGGCTCTAATGTGATTATACTTCACATTACACTTCTTGACCGTGATCATGTCACGTCATGCCAAATTTTTACATCAACTTTCTATTTTCAAAATTATCACTTTTCGAATATGTCGTCTTGCACCTATCAGTGTCAAGACTTATATCTTTCATGTTTACTGTTTATACGTCTATCATAATTCATTTTTTTTAGAAACGTTATTTCTTACCAAAACCGAAGTTTTAGTTTAGCGTCTTCTCTTTAACCTTTGTCAATTATCCATACCGGGATATTGACAGTCCAAAATTTATTCTTTTTCAGTCTTTGTCTTATGCGAGGATTCTCCATTTATTCCTTCACTTTGTCTTATTAACCCGTAGGTTTTATCACTTAGTCTATGGGCTATTTTATTAGACCTTCACCTCTTTAAGGAGAGGTCCTTATAATCTATTTCTTTCTAGTCATGACTCGTGGGTCGTTTTAGTCTCGTAGACCTTTCCATTGTTTATAACCCCAAAGGTTAGGTTGATCCTGTAGATCATTCCTTACTCATGTCATTATTAAAATACATGTTTGGTGTCAAGGCATCCTGTTTTTGTTTAAAATCATTTATTTTCGCCTTGGTATTTTCTTTCACCTTGACCGTAGTCTAAGGCTACATTCGTTTCCTTTCGGACAAATTTTCCGACTTTATGACTTCTCACGTCATTTATGTGTCGGTTTATCTTATGCTCACCATTATCCAGTTTACATACATTCGTATTTGATTATTTCCCATTACCAGGCTCATTATTCTTTTGCTTTTAACGCTACTATTATCCCGCTTGTGTTTACTCATGCCGTCGGGCATGATATTATATTCGACCCGTTCAACTTTAGAATAGTTGAACATAATTTATTCACTATTTCTATTTACATTATTTTGTCATCTTTTAGTTATGACCCAAAACCCGAGTCTTTTAACTTTCCATCCGAGTTCCCGTTTCTCGGTCTACGCATGTGTTTAATTCTTACCCATCAACCGGGTGTTTTACTGAAGTCGTTATTATTGCAACCCTCCCGGTATGCATTAAGACCTCGCTTCATTTTTATATTCCGACTTAGTCCTCGAGTTTGACGTTTTACAAAAATGACCCGTTTAGAGACATATTCGCATTTTCCAGGTTCGAGTGTAAGTACACCCCCTCCCAGTGCATATCTTAATCGTTTTACAAGTTTGCATTCTCCGGGTTCGAGTGTAAGTACACCCCCTCTCAATGCGTACCTTAATCATTTTACATGTTTCTTTGTCCCTTCTCTCGGGCTCATTATCCTAATGTAATACGCTTCCGTCACCAAGCTGTGCGTTTACATTATTCTCCAATATTTTGCTCATTTGATTCATTTGGGTACTTTTTAAGTTAGTCCCATTCACCCTGCCCTTACTACATCGGATGTAAATGTGTCCGCTATAAGAAACTCATGGTATCATATGCCACTACTTACTTGGCCAGAGTAAGCGATTAACACATGGTATACACGACCTTTTTATAGTTTTCACATCACGCCCTATGTAAGTAACACCTCTATTTAGTTTTCTTGGAAATAATATCCTGGATATGTATTTCTATTCAGGTTTTCCAAGTTTCTAATTTACCTATGCAACAATCATTCTCTACTTGTTTATTGCATATTGCTATTTTTGCGATTATATTTAAAAGCGTGCACCTGGTAATGCTTGCCCCGTCGGGCGTTCCCTGCCATTAACCTTGTTCGCGGTCGTTACGCGATTTAGCCCTTGGTGAGCATGCTCCTCTTTTCATACTTCGAACCGTTCCTCTATCATGTCCTTAATTTGTTTAACCCTTGTCATCTTTAAATGCAAGTGTCCTTCAATTAAAACATTCACAAGAGTTAGTAATGTCAACTTCAATAATCGCCCGTATTATAATACAAGGCTTTTTCTACCATACGCGTCAACGCGCGTATTTTCATCAACCATATCAATCATTTTAATTGGGGTAACGCGTATCACACGATAGCCCTATGTGTTGTTTACAACACTTTAGCATGCTAAACTATTAACATACATGTACTTACCGGATTTGCGATCAAGCCTCGAACCGAACACCAATCTTTATCAAGAGCATAAGGTTTAAGTCCAAGCATAGTTTTCCCACCATACTTGAATCTTTTAAACCAAGGCTCTGATACCAACTTGTAACACCCTAGTTGCTCTTTAACGGTTTTACATGTAAATACCAACAATTAGATGTGTAGTTAAGACTACACATACTATAAAAATATGGATTTATTAAAACTTTTTGCAAATCATAAGTTATTCGACATAACGTGATCAGATTCATCGTTTAAAATTTGTGACGATACAATGTGCGGAAGCATGTATCTTTATCGTGTTCGGTTCTTCGTTGAGCTTGATCGTCTTCCGGCATCCAAAGTGTACCTACATTTCATAAACATGAAATGCTTTAGTCATACGGGGTTTAAAACTTATCTAAACGAGTCCGGGAAACAAAACTGATTAAAATACATTTTTGTACAGGGTCCACCGTAAATTACGGTGGATACCGTAATTTACGGTAGCCTTTTAAAATACTCCACCGTAAGGCAGGAGATAACTACCGTAGCATTTTCAGTCCCCACCGTAACTTACGGCGGTGGCCCCTGTATCAGATTCTTCCATTTTGCCGTTTTTGACACGAAAACTTTCGTATCTTTCAATCCGCTTGTCCGTTTGACCTACCGTTTCTTCCTACGTGACTGTAATTTGATTCTCCATCATATGGAGTTAAAATCCGACATCCGGCTTAATAAATTTTGAGACTTTTATGGCTTCGGCTTATTACCTTTTAACAAAATTTTGACCCGTTTACGAATTTATCAAACAAACATATTTGTTTGATCATTATTTCACATGAACCACCTCAATTCAATATTTTCTACCATGTTAGGTTCTAATTGCGGGTTTCTTATATATTTTAACCCGTTTTCGCTCGTATGCTTATTTCGACCCGTTAAGGGTATTTAAGTATATTTTAAACATGAATCGCTTTCATTTGTATCTAGCCTTATATTTCCACCTTTCTTACCAAGTAATCTTCCACCACAACTATATTTGTGGTGGATTTAATGTGGAGATCTATATATTCCGAGTTGTACCCCTCGAATTGTCATTTTACGGCAAAGACTCATATAAAGTCTTTCGACCCAAGAATTTACATCTTTCACTACCTATACTCATTCTAAGCATTTATTTAATCATAAGACTCGTTTCCGAACCACTTTTAAGGGTCGTTCCTTCGAATTAGCTTACAAGGGCAGTTTGGTAAATTTTCGTCCTTCTTTCACTACAAGGACCTTTAAATACTTGTTTGACTCAAAATCCGGCCTTTTAACTATAGTTCTTGTTTGTAAACCCATGTGCTTCTAAAACATTATAATCATAACTCAATTTATTCGGCTTACCTAAAAGATAACCGAATATCTATATTTTAACCTTGTCTAACTCTTATAGAACTCCAAATTCTACATGATGAGTTGTGTTATTATACATACCAGGCTCGGATCAATATATTGACCCGTTTCAATACCTTGCCTTAGTGGCTGCTAAATGATGGCGCTGTAAACATCCATGTGCTATTTATTCCCTAAAATCATACAACTCGACAAGCCATTAGTCGATATTGTCAAGGGTGATAATTTCACCTTTTGACCCGTTTGGTCTAAATGACCAATTATATTAGCGAGATGACTTTTAATACCACCTCGTATATATGACTCGCTCCGATTTACACCGTGCGGTCACTTTACTTATAATTCCATTTCTTAAAACTTTTTGGCCTACTATGGCTTACGTCATAATTGTCTTTTTCGTAACACGACAAAAGGATATTCTGAAATATATGACTAGTGTAAGATATACTTACCTTGCATCCGAATTACGCTTTTCCTTCATACTTGCTTCGTTTGACCCGCTTCCTTTCCAAGCCTCCACCTAGCTTGTCAAGCGTCAAACTATCATCATAATTCGTAAGACGGTTAGATTAGTCTTCATTAATTATGACTATTCCATCTTACGGGTTTTACATCAAAATTCACCATTTGATTTCATTTTGGTCAGTTTGACTTTTAAAGGTCAAACTGCCTATTAACATAAGTGATTATATCATAAACCCCGACAATTCATTTAAGCACTTTGTCAAGTATCCGATAGGCATTATTCTTACGCTACCGTTTTAACTACTTTTCAAGTCTAAGTTCATGCTATTATTAACACCAATTTAACTTAGCTCTTGATTATCAAAGTTAATTATTCATTTGTTAAGCAAGAACTAAAGGTTTCTATCTACATGTAAAAACCCTTTTCATCACAGCATTAGACATTTATCCGAACATCTAATATAATCAGCTTCTACAAATTAATTAGTAGACATCATGATTTCCAAACACCTATTTATATGAACAAAAACACTAATTTCATCATAATGTACAAAAACCCATTTCAAGTCACATATGAGCATTCACTCGAACTTATAAATTGTTCAAGTATTTTGCTCCAACTATCAAATATGATGATTCTAAGCACATGCATATCATCATCTTCACTATTTAGTCAAAACCCACTTGGCTCATACTTGGTTAATTGACTAATCACTAGTTTATGGTACAATTTTACAATTTTGCATATAGGGTTTGTTCCTAGACTCATAGACTTCACAATTTCACTATAACATTCATATTTCATACAAGAATTTCATTCATGCATGATTATCAAATTTCACAAGTATCATCTAAACATAAATTTCGACATACCTCTTGATTTACGTGATTAGGTGATCATTATTATGTGTTCAGATCTGAATTCGGGCTTCAATTGGCCTTTCAATTTGAAGGAATAGCTGAACTAGTGTTCTTGGCTTCATGGGAGCCTTCTGGTCGATCCATGCGCACGCACACACACTCTGTGTGTGTGTGTGTGTGTGTGTGTGTTGTGTTATGTTTTATTTTTATAATTCCATTTTCATGTTATCCAACTATAGTCCCTCGTATTTTGGCTAGTTATTAAGTTAGCCACAACCTAATTCTTTCTAACAATATTCTAACTTATTAACTAGGTTTCGCATTCCTAATTATCTTAGTGGGTTCGGGGAAGTTTATGTCTAGGTTTGATTTAAGTCCCGTTACTCGGGCCTTTTATCCATCTTGTTTCTTGAAAGTTTCTTATTCACTTTTTGATTAATATTAGGATTATTTATTTAAATCCTAATATTTACTGGGTTACTTTTACCACTAACGGTACTTTACCCATCTTTTAGTATTAACGGGGTTTGATTACCAAACCCGTTTTCGGGGTGTTACACGAACTCCTGCTCAAGCTCTTTTTCACCAAATGCCTTCTTTCGTTTCTTCTTTGGCCTTCCAACTTGTGTATGATGCTTTGGTGGGATGAGTGTTGTTGGACACTATGAAGGAGTCCACATCTCCGGCCCGTTGATTGGCTCTATCATATTGTCATAAACTTTCTTCCATGTTGACAGCCAATACACATCAGAAACCCACTCTTCTGGTATGCCAGCATCAATGCTATTCCTTGACATATCCCATATGGCTGCAACTGCTTGTTTGCAAGGCATCCCTGTCAAATCCCACTTCCTGCATGCACAAGTTTTATGTTTAACATTCACAACACACTATGATCTTGGACCTGTTACTTGATACTTGTCTGAATCAACCATTAAAACAGACATTTCAGCAGCCTGTTTCTTGATCTCATCGAAGACCTCAGTGGCATGAGGTGTCAGTGGCCCCATACACCTTGCTTGCAATTTCTTAACATTCACTATCGTCTTGGTCATGTACTCCCTAATGAATTCTAGGCATGTGAAAATCCGCTTGTTCCTTGCTCCTATGATTTGTCTGTTAAAAACCTCACATATGTTGTTCAGCAACATATCACATTTAGCTCTTCCAGAAAAATATGCTCTTGACCAAGCGGTGTATGGGATCTCATTCAGCCAGTCATACATAGCTCGTTCTGTTGTCTTAATTTCTTCCATAGCTTTGCTAAAATATGGAATAGATGTCTTCCTTCCGGCTGACCAAAGCAAATTCTTGTAAAGATCTCCACGCCACTTGGATTTCATGTTCTCATGAATGTGCCTCAAACAAAATCTGTGCTCACAATTAGGAAAAACAGCTAGCATAGCTGGAATCAGACCCTGTGATACAAAATGCAATTAATCCTAATATTTTGCAACCAAAGTTATTTGCAAGTTATTAATTAACACTTAAGAAGTTATTACCTTTTGTATGTCACTGATGAAGGTGAAACAAGACTCAGTCGTACACCCTAGGTCATCTCTCAACAGTTGCAAAAACCATTTCCAGCTTTGTGTTGTTTCTGCCTCAACAAGGGCATAACAAACTGGATATATGCTATTGTTCCCATCTATACCAACAACATTCAAGATCTGTCCAGGAAATGGACCTTTCATGAAACAACCATACACACCCAGCAATGGTGTTCCAATCATCTTAAATCCTCTCATCATAGAGGCAAAACAAACATAAATCCTTCGAAACTACCTTGTAGGACTACCTGAGTTCCCACATGGCTCCACATCAATTTTAATTGTACTACCTGGGTTGGCTTTTAGAAGTTAATCACAATATGACCTTAGCAGACCATACTGTTCTTGGTAATCACCATAAATCCTCGTAGTTACTATCCTCTTGGCTCTGAAGACCTTATGTAGTGATATTTCTAGCTGATGCTTCCGAAGCAGTTGACTTTGAATTGCATGAATTGGCATGTCTGGATTGCTTTCAATCATAGGTTGGATCTCTCTGGCAATCGAACTCATTGTGTACAAAGAAACGACCCTTGTTTCCAAACAATTATGTTGATTATGAATGGTCTTCACACACCACTTATCCTTGGCTGTATGCCTTGAGATGTGAACTGCCCAAGGGCGGGTGGGCTTGGTATGCCTTTTAAGGTGCTTGTATTTTTTTCCCTACTTTGGTGCATTTACTATTTTTCCCTTCATCTCCCTTTTTTTTACAGGACCAAGTAGTGGTGGATTACTTCCAAAACATACTACCCTATATCTTAACAATTCGTTTTTTAGAATAAACACATCCCTCCTTGCCTTAAGAGCATAATCTTTCACCATCTGATTCATCTTATTCTTGTCATCAATAAGCTAACCAACAAAGAATGGCAGATCATTTGGACCTTTTAAACCACCCTTGTTTCTCCTCCTTATCTTCCTGGAAACCTTATCTCTAAGGCTTAAATTGTCATCAGACCCACTTTCAAAGTCCTCCAGGTCTACAGGCAGATGACCTTCTTCGCTTCTCTCATCATCATGATCCCCATCACTTGAACCATCCAGTTCTTCCCTAGTAAATTCAACATTAGCCCTGAACCTCTGCATATCCACCTCTATTTCATAAACCAAATTATCTTCCTCAATATACTCATAATCAGGATCACTTTCTTCACTCTCTTCATTATGATTTTCAATTTCTTCCTCATCTTCATTCATACTATGATTCTGATTATTTATTATAAATGATGCTGGAAAAATTGCTTTACATGGCCCTACAGGAACTTCACTTGACTCAATCAAGATTGTTGACCTCCGGTGTTCAACATACATGTCTATCATGTGGACTCCTTGACGCACATGATCAAAGATAGGCTCTAAGTCAACATCACATTTTAAAGTCCTAAGACCAAAATCCAACAAACAGTACGGTTCCTTGTAATGAATGCAGAAAAACAGACCATCATTGTATCCTAATTTCTTAACCACCTCCTCTAAAACATCAGTATTCAACACTCGAAAATCTACATGATCAATGTAGTTCATCTTCCCACCAAAGTATTTCCTATTTGGGTTTTCTACAAAATTACCTCCATGGTGAAATTTTATGGTAAATTGAGTTTGTTTGACCTGTAAACAAACATCAATAACAAATTAACACAGAAAAAGGTTCAAATTTTACGTAATTTAGACCATGTTGCATGTCACTTACGGTACATTTCATCTGGTTCGAAATACTGATCTTCAGCTCTAACCTTCCACAATCGAAGATCCATGCTCGTAACAGAGTTCCAATCCACTATAATTCTTCAAGATTGCTTGATTGCTAATGAACAGGTCTTGATTTTAGAGGTAGGTTAACTTGAGGGTTTCAAAGTGATGAAATGGGAATTATATGAGGTTGCAGCTCAAGAGTATTTTGATTTTACCTTTTTGCCCTTTGACAATTCAAAGAAAACGTTGATCTGTGACGGAAACATGGTCCAGGGGGTAAACTTGCGACATAACATCAACATTGGGGGGGGGGTAAATGTGACAACTGTCAAATTTGCATGCATCCGTACAATTATTAAATGATGATTAGTGCTTAATGACTGTGCTGAATTACAATTAAATGCTTGTATTGCTTTCTGATCATTATCATTATTCATACATGTGCATCATATATTGCAAATGACATAACATTACTACATGCAAACTTTATTGATTCAAATGATGCACGAAACAAAGCTAGCACAGTTATCAGACAAAGTCAGAGAAATGCTGACGAAGTTCAGAACGTAGACAGACATAGTATTGAGATACAGAATAGGCCAGAAACCAAGAGTTACACTAGTATAGTGTGTAGAAAAGTAAGGATCACAAAACTGCCTTCCTAGTGATAGTTTAAGTGCCGGAAAGTGCCTAAAACTTACATAAACTGCAAAATTCTGCAGAAAATCAGCACAATTCAGCTATAACCAGCTATTTAGCACAATAATAACATGCCAAATTTATGTTTTGATGTCCAAAACAACTTACAAAGTGTCGGGAATTAAAACTGCCACAAAAGGTGCTTCATACTTAGTGAAACTGCGCAATTCAGCACTTTAACGAACCGTAACGAACCAAACAACCGGACAATAACCGGGACATCAAAATTTTACTAGAAGTAATGTTTGTATGATATTAAGCTAGTATTGGTGGTAGAACACCTTAAAAATCATAAAAACACCTAAACACACTTAAACATACTTAAACCTTCTAGTTTGCACTTTAAACCCCAAACTTCCAAAAATTTACATTTTACCCCCCCCCCCCCCTCACCAAATCCGGCCCCAACAAGGGCCCCACTTCAAGATTTTATCTATATATTATATTAGATCTTGTTACTACTTTTTAAAACATAAAATCTATGGAAGATCATGTGTATTGGTTATAAGTAATGTCTTTAAGGTTATACCTTTCATTCATCTTCCACACTTTACAAAAATTCTCCTTCTTCCTTGTAAGACCCATATTTCTTACTCCAAAAAAGTATTATTATGTACAAAATTCGGACATGACCCGTTCGTATAATGAACGATTCCCTGTAAGACCAACTTGTAAGAACTTAAATATGACACAGCGGAAAATATGAGCCCAAAAATTTCTTTCTTATTTAGACACATTACTTACCTAAAGTCTCAAATACAAATGATAAACATTTACAAAAAGGGATTTACAATAACCACATTAAATTAACGCTTCAAGTCAATACATAATTCAAAATATGTGGCCGTTCTTCCCGTACAATCCTTGATTTGCGGCTCGATCAACGCCTGCTTATCTTCGATAGTAGTGGTAGAGATCTGTGCAATACCTGCGGACATCACATACAACTTTACCATTAGTCATTAACATCATCATACAACACTATACTCATATAATAAAATAAAAATCGTATAACATTCGACAATGTAAACTTTGATTCATTCGACTATCCTTTCAGAATCTCTTGTTCCGAGTTCGGCTTCAATCCCACAAGAATCCGACGTTCTCATTCCTGCATTACATTCCAATCTCAAGCACATCATTAGTGAGGTCCATACTCAAACGTATTTTAGCCAAGTATACATGCATACCTGCCCCATTCCTTCATATGCGATAAATCCTACTTCGTGCATACGCACATTCACACGTCTAATCATACGCACATACATACCAACATACATACACATATACCTGCATACATACATACCTACTTACATGCATACATACTTACTTACATACATACATACTTACTTACATACCTACACATCTACTTACCTACATGCTTCCATAATCATGTCTTCGCATATTTACTTACATCAAATTCTTGATTAACTTATTTGCATTTACTTATCACACTCGTACATTAATTAAAAGGTACTTAGACTTGGATTGATAACTCAAAAACATCAAGGAAACATTCAAAATCATGTTCGGGAGGCCCGTCGTAGACCACGGTTAACATACCGAAGCTTACGGTACACAAAACAACTTAAATAACAAATTTCAGCAATTTAAACATGGGGAGGGCGTCGGCGACGGCCTCTTAATTCTTCGCGTCGGAAAAACAAGCCGTAAGCAGTAAAATAAGGCGTCAGCAAAAATGAAGGCCAGAGAGGGCGTCGACGACGACCCCTCTAAATGTTGTTTTTCTGCAGATCCGTTTCGTCGTCCGTTAATGCTAAAACTTGCAAAACTTTTTAACCGTTTACCCATTTAACTTCCCGTTTCTTCCCACATGACCGTAATTTGATATTCTTTCATGTGAACTTAAAATCCAACATTTGAATTAAGAAAATTCTTAACTTATGAGTTTACAGCTAAATATTCAATCACGGGTTATTCGACCCGTTCATGTTTTAATGTAACAACTCATTTGTTTTAACCCAATACTTACACGAACCTTATAACTATAATAGTTTTACATTATCTGAAGTTCCGAACATGGGGTTTATGAACCCGATTCCCGGTATGTGTTAAACTTATTCATCTCAAACAATTTACATAATTGAACTTCATTAGCACAATTTCCTTACACGAAATTGTTCCCATTGGTCATAACTCTACTCAAGTCTTTTTGCCCATTAACCCGCGTCCCCGCCTCTCGGTTAGCGCACCAAAAAGGAATTCTACCCATTACCCGGTTATAATACCGTCGTCATTACTATATAAATCATTCCTTAATGAAATAAATCCTCATTTGACCCGTTAGGTATACCTAGTGAAAACTTTCACTTCTACATAATCAAACCTTGTTAGACTTCAAATGTCATTCTTAAGCAACTCGCACATAACCTTGCCTAAATAAACTAAGAAGTGATTCGGAAATCACTTACTTAATACTACCTACTTGATATCGTCATTAATAACTCATTATAACATAACTTCTAACAATTATCATGTACTTAATCTCTTTTACAACTAAAGAGAGAGTCTGGGAGTTTACTTACCTCGTGCATCCAAGTTCACGCATAGCTTCCGTGTTTACCTTCTACCCGTGGCGCTTCATGCTTGTATCCATGTTGACATGACTCCTATCCGTACATGCCGTCACATTCATAACAACGGTTAGCTTACATATATTCATTCACTCATTCGGCTTTCAAATCATGAAATGTTTGACTTTCGTTAGTTTATTAGCGCATATATAGGATAGGTATCATCATATTTCATTACTACCGTACATGACATATAAATTAGCTAGTTCATAACACATAAGTTCTTACATACGGATTTTTACCTTTTAACTTCAATCCTACATATAATCCATTCTCATTTTAGATTATGCCATTTATTTACATAACAATTACATTCACGCATCATTCATATTTCATACCATGTTTCACAATTCATCAATATTATGTTGTCCTTATGCATCACCACACTTCTCAATCCATTCAAAACTACATGGTTTGTCATTGAGGCATTTTATCAAACACATGGTGGGCGTACAATATTTTAAGCATCATGTACATGAGTTCTATGCATAACCCATTAGTAAACCACAAAACTCAATCATTCAACTAATTTCACATGATTCATCCATCCTATAACATGATTGGCTAACAATACATTAGTGTTTATGCTTTCATTCAACAAAATTACACAATTGAAAGATCATCATTCATCAACATACTACTAGAACAAGTGGGTTTTGCTTCTAATCATGAAATTACTTAAAATTACACACAACACAAGTTCTATTCGGTGACTCTAATTCACAATCATGCTTAATTTCATATCAATTCACGAATTGATCATAACCCATTTTATTCAAGATCACCAAATCATAAAATTTGACTTACATGATGTTAGAAATGCTTAAGGGATCATCATTCTTGGTTCATGCATACAATCAGCCCTTGATTCCCCTTTCAATTTGATGATTTCTTGAGGTTTAGGGTTCACACCCTCTTTTCCCCTTTCTCCTGCTCGATCGCACGCACACACCTAGTGTGTGTGTGTGTGGTTTTTGTTTTAATAAATTAAGTTTCCAAGTTTGGCACCCTAAGTCCCTCAAGTTTAAATTACCATCATAAATCCTACAAATTTCATTCCCTAACTTATTTATTGGGCATTTAACTAAGTTTAATAACTTAGTTATTGTATCTCATTTTATTAAACACGGTAACATGCTAACGAATTTAATAATTCGATTTTTGGGGTGTTACATTCCTCCCTTCACCTCACGGCTCACACACACCTCCACACCATCTCCATTTTCACTTCCATTCCACCCATTCCCAAGTGATATTAAGGTGTAAGGAGCTAAGTTAGGAGGCTTGGAGCTTTCGGAAGTTGAAGGACCTTCACCGTTTGCTTTTATCCACTTCATTTCTTCACTTGATCATCCCTAGCCTTGAGCTAGTAGTAAGATCTTCTACTCTTCATTTTACATCTATTTTAAGTGGTTAAAAGATGATACAAGATGATTATCATGAAGAGCACTAAGAAACAAGAAGATGAAACATGAACATAAGCTTAAAATTATAAGAAATCATGAAGAAATCATGTTGTTTTGTGTTGATTTACTTGTTGATCATTGTTTGCTTGTGAAAATGATGTAGATCATCACATGATCTTGCTAGATCATGATTAAAAACATAATCTAGCAAGATGAGAAGATAAACATGTTAGAGATTCATATATCATCCACACATAAAGCATGAACTTGAAAGAATATAATGTTTTCTTGAAAAATAATGATCAAAGTGAGTAGTAACACTTGTAGATCTAAAGATTTATGGATGATTTCTAAAGAAACCAAGTTAAAAATATAAGTTTTACTAAATCTTGGTTCTTACGTAAACAAATCTTATTTTTAGTGGTTAAACAAGTGCAGAAGCACTTGTGTAACAAAAAGAATGCATAAAGAAGTATTTTTAGAAAACATGATTTGAAGTTGTAAACATCTATATTCTTTAAAAATGAAGTTTTTAAAGAACTAATCACACTTTAAAGGATAACAAGGCTTACTAATAACACTAGTAAGTTCCTACAAATTTTTACAAATATTCAAGTTCATGAAGTGGTAGATTATTACTTGTTTTTGGCAAATTGGTAAGTAAAGGTTGTTTATTATTGATTGTGATGATTTTTACAAAATAAAATGATATGCTTGAAAGCATGGAAACCTCCATTTTTAGGGGAAACTATGGCAAAATTTTCTAAAAATCTAAACACTTAGAAAAATATTTATAAACATGCACTTACAAGTGTATTCTCAACAATAAACTGTTACATAAACTTTGCCATAATTTTTGGTTACAAAAATACAAATATTGGAGGTTGGTTTTCATAAATAAAAGTGACTAAATATATATTTAGAAGACACCGTGTGTGTAATTATTTGTATATTTTGTGTATTAGTTATATTATTTTAGGATTTGGAATAATATAACACATCAAAATACCAAGAATTACAATCCAAAATATTACCAAAATTCCAAGAATATAACTCACAAAATATTCCGGAAATAATATTCATATGCATATTTTGGTAAATAATATTTTGGACACCAAGGAAATGAAAATATGATTTCTACAATTACTACAAGAATATATCATATTTTGACAAAAGAAAAATATATTATTTTTGGCATGTATGAATATATAGCTTTCTTGAGATTTTTAGAAAATATATTATTAAGAAATATATATTTTCTTACACAAACTCGAAATACAATATTTTTTAGGTGAAAGATATATTTTCTCGAATAAATATGAAATATATCATTTTTGGGGAAGAATAATTTTATATATATTTTCCAAAGTAGACTTGAAAATATATTATTTTTGCAACTTATGAGAAGATACAAATATCTTTGCCAAAGAAAAATTATAAATAATATTTATTACAATATGTATTTTGGAAATATATATTGGTGAACTTTTATTAAAGATAATATTCCGGGAAAACTAATACGAAATTAAGTATAGGAATACTTAATGAATACAATAAAGATACGTACTTTCGTACGTATAAATACACTCCGGAATACGACACCGTTACATGGCAAAAATATACAAGAATGAGAATACGAATACAAATACTCCCATCCTTGGGAAGGATATTCATGTACAAATACAAAAGTGTGATAAGTTAAAAGTATATTATTTTAACTATTATTCCAAAATTTAACAAACATAATTTAAGTTAAAATATTTATTATTTTAACAAATAAATTATATAACTTGGAATAATGATGGAGACACATGGAGACGTAACTCAAAGGCACTAATTAATACTAAGTCAAGGCATGACCCGCTCGTCTAATAGAACATAGTACGTTGTAGGTAGTCGTGTACACCAGAGGAAACTTTGAGTTACAGGCGGATTCGAAGAACGCCTACCAGTGAGTTCATGTCCCCCCCCCCCCTTTTCTTTAAACTGTTTTTGTTTTATAACTTCGGGGGTGAAGTACATGTTACAAAATGATTACATACAATTACAAATGGTATGGTTAGCTTTGGAAAATACAGTAGATCATGTGAATGGGTAGGCACACTCTTAGGACCATTAATCCTCGTTCTAGGACCGAGGGGCATGAGTGATAGATCTATTTGGGTGTAGCGAGCCCCACCCATGAGTCCGTCGAGTGGACCATGAGGTGACTATGTCTTACAGCCGGAGGCCCGGTGCAAAATCTGCTAGGTTTGAGTCTTCCTGCACCATGTCACGTATATTAATGTATTAGCTACACATTAATTGATCTGTTTCCTTGTTGCTTTCATACCGGGATTTCAAGTACATACAAACATACTTACAAATGTTTCAAAGGTTTATTCACAAACACACACATGAACTCGCTCAACTTTTGTTGATGTTTTCAAACTACATGTATTTCAGGAAATTAAGTATGGATCTGGCGGGCGTTGGAGTTTACAAGTCAAGTCTCTAATAAAAGGTGTCATCCGAGGTCGAAGGGTTTAGGTTATGTATTTTATCTTGGATAAGATACATGGCTTGAAACCTAGTTTGGTTATGTCTTTTGTGAAGTTCAGTATGGAACTTTAAGCTTTGGTAGTCATGTGTTCTAAACTTAAAGTCTTAGTTTGATGTTAAACAATGACGATTGTATTATTTTGAAAACTATCTATGGATGAACACCTTGGTTTATCATATAGTTGCTTGTTATGGTTGAATGCAATGATATTAAGCAAGTCACACCAAATCACGCTTCCGCAAAAGTCAGGGTGTGACAGTAAATTGCAATTATTTCGTTAGGGGGGTCAGAGTGCCAATTGGCCTAAACCCCAGGGGGTAAAATTGCAGTTTACTCTTTTTTATTTATTTAATGTAGTGGACCGTTCATTAGTCGAATTTTTTAAATTAACCCCCCCCCCCCCCGGCACTATCCTTATCACGGGGGCTGGAATTCAAGACCTCACAGCGCCCGCCGTAGTGGTGTTGGGCGGGGCTATGGAGTGCCATGCTTGTTTTTGGCGTGACATCAAGCCCCACTACGGGTGGTCTAAGGAGGTGAAAAGCAATTTCCAACAGGATGTCAAGCCGTTAGACGACATTCACAAATACTAAAAAGAATGAGCCGAGACTCTCTAGCTTAACACATGGTGTGACGAAAATCCATGTTGGCTCGATTTAGTAACATAATATAACCTTTTATAAAATTCTAAATATAACCTTATTTTTATCTATAATTCCATTAAAGTTTTATTCGAACATGTAGGTAGTGGGCTATGCAACTAGTCAAAGAATTAGAAAAAAAAAGGAACCTTTGGAAATTTCCTAATCTTAACATTGAAGCACCTATAAAAACAACCCTTTTTCATTTCAAGCTCCATCAAACACCTATCCAAACAAAGGATGATTCAGCACACCATAGATATTGATATCCCAGCGGCCGAACAAGTTGTTATCGTCGACCCACAACCCACAAAAACTAGCATTTTCACGTTTTTCACCGTCGCCTATTTGTTTCAACGCATGGGTCTAGTGGTGCCTCTCCGCCACCTATGGGCTCACTATTACCCGCGAGTAGCATATGGAGAAGAAGGTGTTGTCATGCCTCATTCTACACTTGGTTTTATCATCAATGCGCTCCTTGCTATTTTGGAAATTAAGTCACAGTGTCTACCTGGATTCCCTTTCCAAACTCACCCTCATTCAATCATGTCCTCGGTTACCAGTCTCCTCATGTATGGTCTGGCTTCCGCTGCTGAACTTGTCATTTGTAGTGCAGGTGTTGACCGTTCTTCCGTTTATGCCATTATTGCTCACTTGGGAAAGATTGGCTCGCTGTGTATTTTGGTGGCATCTTTGGCGTCTTTGTTCTACTTTTGAATCTATCTTATGAGTTGATTTATGTTGCAGCATACCCTGCCTGTTGTGTCTAAAATAGTACGTGAAGTCATCACATGTGAAGTGCATGATATAAAAACTACACAAGTTGTGCATGTGGTTAGTATACTAATAACGGTAGAAAATATTATACTCCTCTGTATTGTTGTTGTGGATAGTATTGTTGCAAGTCAAACTAGTCAACTGTGTTTCTTTTGTCTAGTTTTACATTTAATAAAGTCCAATGGTGTGAGTTGCAAGAAAATGATAGACTCCTGCTAACTTTGCTAATAGATATTAGGGATTAGGATCAAATACAAAGAATCCTAATTGTAAGAAGGGTACAAAGACTCCTAAAAAACCAACTACAAAAAAAAAAAAAAAAAAAAAAAAAAAAACCCTTAAACATCCACCACCACCAAAAACCTAACCCCCCCCCCACCCCATCACCCACCCACAATTTTTTGCCGAGGAGTGGGGGTGGGGGTTTAGGTTTTTGGGTGGTGGTGGGGTGGGGGTGGGTGTTTAGTTTTTTTTTAGGTTTTTGGGGGTGGGGGGTTAGGTTTTTTTAGGTTTTTGTGGAGTGGGGGGGTGGGTGGGTGGGTGGGGGGGGGGGGTTAGGTTTTTGAGTGGTGGGTGGGGGGTTTAGGTTTTTGGGTGGTGGTGGGGTGGGGCGGGGATGGGTGTTTAGGTTTTGGGTGGTGATGTAGTGGGTTTAATTTAGGTTATTGGACACTTGTCACTCTATAAATCATTCTTACACTTCTTACAATTAGGTGCATTTGTAGAATAACTTAACCCTAGATATTAGATATACATAAAATAGAAATTTGTATCTTTTATAGTTTAATGTATTCTCTCCCCTAAAATAGGAGACTCTATTGTAACATATATATAGTGTGAGGTTGATTGGAGAATATTAAAGGCTCTCACTATTTGCACACCAAGACAGGCTATCTGCACACTTAGGGTTTGCATACGCTGCGTATTGACCAATACGCAGCGTATAGGGTTACCTCAATACGCTGCGTAGAGGCCTATACGCAACGTATGTAAGGGGTAGGTACACGACCAGACAGTCAAACCTAGTACCATGTCAAATCAGTCTGACATAGGGTGCGTAGTGATCAATACGCAGCCCTATACGCTGCGTAGTGGTCAATACGTAGCGTATGTCAGACTGATTTGACACCGATACGATGTTGTCCAGGCAATACGCTGCCTATTGAAGTGTCACATGAAAGTCTATTTATCCATCTATTCATATCTGTTCACAATTCGAATTCAATCCCCTCTGCTTTCTTTTTCATCTTCTTCTTCAGTAAACAATTTACACACTAAACCAAAATCATTTGTTCTGTTTTTTGTTCAATCTTGTCAAAATATCATCATTTTGGAACGATAATTATTTCGGTAATCGCTATTCTAACGACACATGGGGAGCAAATGCTGCCAATGAGGAGGAGGAGGTTGTGTCTGGAGTCCCTGTTGATCAATAAACACAGTTGCCAGACTTGAACAAGACTCCCACTCTGTTGATGAACCAAATTACCCGGCGCATCAAGTGTATCCAGATTACGGATACGGGTATGAATCTCCGTACGTGCAACAAAGTGGATACGGTGCTGAGAATGCACCTGTTGATGAACCATATTACCCGACGCAGCAATCGTATCCGGGTTACGGGGTATACGGGGATGAAGGTGGATACGGAAGTTACAGTGGATACGGTGGTGAAGGTGGATACGGGGGTGAAGGTGGTTACAGTGGATACGGGGGTGAAGGTGGATACAGTGGATACGATAGATATGGGGGTGAAGGTGGTTACAGTGGATACGTGGGTGAAGGTGGATACAGTGGATACGATAGATCTGGGGGTGAAGGTGGATACGGAGGCTACGGTGGATACGAAGAACATGGTGGATATGGTTATGAGCCCCGTAACACATCACTTTATGAACCATCTACCCCGGGCAATCCGTTTCAAATAAATGAGGTATCACATTAAAATAATTATTATTATTGTTAAAAATATTATAATTATAATTATAATTATTATTATTATTGTTAAAAATATTATAATTATAATTATTATTGTTATTGTTATTATTGTTAAAATACTATAATTATAATTATAATTGTTATTATTATTATTATTATTGTTATTATTATTGTTATTATTATTATTATTATTGTTAAAAACTATATTTCAATTTAATTATTTAACTTGAATATCACTGATTAAGGCGTTGCGGTTCTAAACGAGAGGTCACGAGTTCGATCCTTACAAGGGCCGGTTCTTTAAAGAAGACCCCCTTTTTACCGATTTTTTATATATTTACACTTTGGTCCCTGAAGTTTCAAAATTTACAAAAATAGTCCCTGAAGTTTCAAAAATTATCACAAATGGTCCCTGAAGTTTTGAAAATTGACACAAATGGTCCCTGAGGTTTTGAAAATTGACACAAATGGTCCCGAAGTTTCGAAAATTGACACAAATGGTCCCTGTACTGTTCAGTTAAGTATGCTAACTGAGTTAGTGTTTAAAGAAGAAATCTTTATATGAAAGTTAACCTGGTTAAACCATTCAGTTAAAATAGTTTCAATAATGACCATATTAGTCCCTGAAGTATGAGTTTCAATTATATTATTATTATTATTTTTATTATTAACGTAACTTTTTTTTAGCGTTTCATGTCTTTAACTGATTTGAAGAATTGGGTACAAGAAACGGGAAAGGAGTATGGTTACGTAATTGTTACCCGCCGATCAAAAAATATTGGCAGTACTACTGGGATGGTATGGCTTGTGTGCGACCGTAGTGGTGAGCACCGTAGTAAAGCAACAGTTAGGAAAGCTGGTAGCAAAAAAATCGGTTGCCCATTTTCATTACTCGCCATCCGGGACGTGACGAATGACACGTGGGAGTTAAAAGTGGACAATACGAACCATAACCACGAACCTACGACGAGTCTGTTGGGCCACGCTTTTGTGCGAAGATTTACTGAAGCCGAATACAAGCTAGTGGAGCAACTAACTGCTCAAAACATGGAGCCACGTATCATATTTCAAACCCTAAGAAAGCAGTTCTCTGACAGCCTGCATGTTCAGAAAGACGTGCAAAATGCGGTACAAAAAATTAGAGCGACACTAATGGACGGAAAGACTCCTATGCAGGCACTGGAAAGCCTGCTGCATGACCACCGATTCATTTACGACACCCGACAGGAACCCAAAACAGATGTCGTAACAGAGATTTTCTTTGTTCATCCTTATTCCATCACTATGTGGCGTGCATTCCCGCACGTGATGTTGATCGACGCGACCTACAAAACAAACCTCTACAACATGCCATTTGTCCAGGTTGTGGGTGTGACGTCGACTGGGAAGTCTTTTTGTATCGCACATGCCGTTATTTGTAAAGAACGAAGGGGTAACTACGTGTGGGTGCTTGAGCGGATCAAGTTAATCTTGCATGAATGTATGATGTCGCGTGTGATAGTCACGGATAGGGAGCTTGCCCTAATTAACGCGTGTTCTAAAGTATTCCCAAACGCAACCAGGCTTCTATGCCAGTTTCACATCGAACAAAATATAGTTAGACAGTGCAAGAAAGGGTTCGATAAAGAAGATTGGGGGAAATTTATGACGTACTGGCGGAGAGTGTGCGAATCTACTTCAGAGCCCATGTACAAGTACAACTTGGAGAAAATGTATAACCGACTCGTGGTTGCCAACCGAGAAAGTAAGTGTTCCTTCAACAAACGACTCACCCAATCTATTATATTTTACACACGCTTTTACATTTCATTATTTTATTTTTGCAGATGTCTATGATTACGTCTACGAAAACTGGCTCAAAGACTATAAAGAAATGTTCGTTTATGCGTGGACCGATAAGTGTCGCAACTTTGGTCAGCGCACCACCAACAGAGTTGAGAGCCAGCACGCAAATTTAAAAAGATACATTACACGCGGGAGTTCATTGGTGCGAATAGCAAGATGCGTCATTGATATAGTTGAAACTCAGTACGATGAAATACAAAAAAGTTTCACCGAGAGCATCGAAAAAATGATGAACCACCACAGACACCCGCTGTTGGACAACCTACGTGGAAAGGTTTCCCATGAAGCACTTAATTTGCTGGCAAAAGAGCTAATGAGGAAGCTGGAGGTGTTGCGGAAACTTAACGCATCATGTGGTTGCCATATGTGGCTTAGCTGTGGATTGTCGTGTGCTTGTAGGCTGGAAAACTACAAATGTACAGGTAAAAAATATTAAAACCACAAACCTTTTGTTATTTTGTACGATTTAGCTGTTTCTCATACCGTATTAACTTAACTGTGCAGGGCGTATGATACAACTCGACGACATAGATGTATTCTGGCGTAAACTTGACTTGCTCCCGTGTAAACTGGTAGACGAGGAAGTCGATATTGTAGCAGAGCTCAATAATGTGCGGCAACATTTAGAGGCGCAGTCCCCCGTTCAGCAAAAGAGTATGCTTTCAAAGATAAAAGCGGTCTTCACCCCGAAATCGTCAACCAAGAAACCACCGATCGTCCAGCAAAATACTCGTGGTCGGCCTACATCAAAGAAAGTACAAGAAAGGCTAGATGAAGCTGCGAGGTTAGACGAAGCTGCGAGGTACAGCTCCTATGGCGAGGACAACAACGTATATACCGCTTCCCCCAAACATAGGTACGATTTACCCCGACACAGCTCATACGTACCGTCAGAGGGCTCTCGTGGAACAGGTTCGGTTGTGAAGTCTGAAAAACCTAAAATGCAACGAAACAGTTCAACAAGTTCTAAAAAGAAGGAGACGCGGGATGATAAGGGTTTTCCATTAATAAAGGGGGACGAGCACTTGTTAAGCATTAAGAGGTTTAAGAATCAAATTCCATCAGAGTTTCACTCTTACATATCGCGTATACAAGATGTGACCCCAGACGGTCATTGTGGGTACAGGTCTGTGGCTGTCGGGTTAGGTTTTACGGAACACGTATGGCCCAATATTCGAAGATATTTACTACTGGAGATTGACCATAACGAGTCGCGTTGGAAGCATGTATTCGAAACATATAACAAAGGAGACTTTAAACGAATACGTAACAGCATCGAATGGAATTCAGTGAAAGGGTGTGGTCCAAGTCACTGGATGGAAATGCCCCAGGTAGGGCTTCTCGTAGCGCAAAGGTATAATATTGTCCTCCACGTGCTAAGCATCGAATGGAGCACTACCATCTTCCCATTAACGGATGCCCCACTAGATCCACGACCTCAAGCGATAACGCCCGTACATGTTGACGGGGGACACTTCATACATGTTAAGTTGGAAGGAGACTACCCCATGCCTTTAGCGACCCCGTTGTGGTCGACACATCGATCAATAGCTGCGAAACGGTGGGAAGAAATGTATAGACCGCGGTTACAACACTACTACGAGTTAATCAATCCTAAATCAGACCCAGACAAAGACAGAGAACTGAGTTTAAATGTTATCGAAGATTAAGCGGAAACTTGTATTTTTGTAAATTGTAGAAATTTTTTAATTTATAAAGTTTGTATCATTTTTAATTTTTATAATTCAAATGATATCATTTTTAATTAATTTTTAATTTTTAATTTATAATTCAAATTTTTATAAACATAATTTTTGTATTATTTTTAGCTTTTCTAAATCAGACCCGGACAAAGACAGAGAACCGAGTTTAAACGCCCGTTTAAACCTACCAAAATGACCCCAATTTTGCAGATGTTTTATATACGCTGCGTATTGACCAATACGCAGCGTATTGGTTAACTAGTGTATATAAGGAATTAAGTTTCATATACTAACAGCTCCTAGTAGGAGGATAAACTGGTTAAGGCGTTGCGGTTCTAAACGAGAGGTCATGAGTTCGATCCTCGTAAGGGCCGGTTCTTTAAAGAAGACCCCCTTTTTACCCATTTTTGATATATTTACACTTTGGTCCCTAAAGTTTCAGTTTTTACAAAAATAGTCCCTGACAGGGACCATTTGTGTCAATTTATGAAACATCAGGGACCATATGTGTAAAAATTGAAACATCAGGGACCAAAGTGTAAATATATCAAAAAAGGGACCATTTGTGTCAATTTTTGAAACTCCAGGGACCATTTGTGTAAAACCCAATACGCTGCGTATTGGTCAATACGCATCGTAGACACACCTTGTTTTCTGTGCAATGATTGGTTATCAGGCACTGAGATCTATGGTTTATCTACGCTGCGTATTGGTCAATACGCAGCGTATTGGGTTAACCAGCGTAGATAAACCCTGATTTTGCTAGGGTTTTGCTAGGGTTTGGTGTGCCAATAGACACTTTAGTGTGCCAATAGGCACACCCATATTAAATAAATGGGGAACGAAGAATAGTGCATTTAACATGTTAAATATAATCTCAGAAATTCAATTAAGATGCTAAAAGATATTTTTTCAAAATATTTGTCAGAGCTTTTGCATATAAAAATGTGTAGAAGCTATTCCAATATAAAAATCATTTTTGTAATTTTTTTTTTACCTTTTTTAACTGCTTTTAAATAACTTTTATTTTTTATTTTTCTAGTTTTTGAATTTTTTTTATTAAAACGCTTCTAATATATATATTTGAAGTTGGAACACTAACTTGCTCTGAGGTCGCTAATGTTATGGCTTGTGAGTTGCGATTTTTAGTTAGTTATAATGCTCATTTCTTTTATCGATTTTTGGAACTTTACACTGTGATCTTTCTTAAATATATATAATGCTCTCTTAGTCTCTTGTTTGTTTCTTATATATCTTTTTTCTTAGTTTCTATTACTGAAGTTCAAAAGCACATGGCAGTGAGAATTTGGAAACTACCAACTTACCAAGACCTGACAGAATCTTTAATAGATCAATGAGCTCCATGACAGATGCTTTAACATGGTGCAGCATATATGGCTAGCAAGTTCATATCAAAAGAGCTTAAACAAATTGTTGTTTCTACTTAGGACAAGTGTTGTGACAATGTGCAAACTCCTGAGTTTGTATTGTTTCTTTACTGTTCCGCCACAAAATCCCTGCAGATTTTATTTTTCAAACCACTGATACAACAAACGGGTCGAAAAACTGTATCGTGCTTATGGAATTTCTAGCAAAAGTTACCTTGTTCACAATGTCAACTAGAAATAGAAACACCTATTCACAGCCTTTGGTATTAGCTTGGAGAAAAGAAATGGAGGTTTAATATTTTCGTGAAAATAACGTTAAAAGCGGCGGATGGTTAATCATGCATCATGTGGTGGCGTTGATAGCTGAAAGACACGGGGGTACATGCACTAATCGGTCTCTGTCCCGATGGTTTGAGTGTTATGTGCCTTAGGTCCAAGGCTTGATACAAAACTACAATCGAGCCGGGGGTCTCACTGGAAGCAGCCTCTCTATTCCTACGGGGTAGAGGTAAGGCTGTCTACATCTACCCTCCTCAGACCCTGCCTTAGCTTTGCTATTTGTGGGATTTACTGAGTATGACGATGATGATTTAAAATTATTCTGATTCTGGTTATTTGTTTTCCTTTTAAAAAAAGAAATATTTTGACAACAAGACATAGATGCTGCACTAAAGTCAAAGTTAGAAGCTTAAGAGGCCAAAAACATACAAGATAAAGTTAACAGTGAAGGAAATTCCAATGTCTACTCCTTTTCATCTGAATATGTCAATGTTGTTGGGGTCCTTTTTTTGGTGGGTTGGGCCTTCTCTCGGCTATTTGTGGGAAATTCCAATGTCTACTGTTTCATGTTTTGATAAAGGTCTTCGGGAGGCAATAGAAGACATTGTCGTATGTGGGGGTCCTTTTTTTGGTGATCTACAGTGGCGAATCGTGACCTTGCCAATGAGGCTTGGTGGGTTGGGCCTTCTCTCGGCCCGGGATGTGGCTGCCTACGCCTTTGTGGCTTCCAGGTGTCAATCTTGGGAGTTGCAGAACCACATCTTACGTAACAGTGGGGTTGCTAACATTGATCCGGATTATGCCAGCGCCTTGGAACGCTTGCATGAATCTCTACCTGACTTTGATCTCGGCGGTTTCTCTAACAAGGACACCGCCCCCAAAAAGCCACAGAAAACTTTGGCGAATGCCCTTTGTTGTCGAATCGCACAAAGTTTGGGAGAAGATTTCCAGTTGTCACCCCGCCAGAAAGCCGTCATTGAATGCCTACAGAGGCCTCACGCTCAGGATTTCTTAACTGTTATTCCTATTGAAGGTTTGGGTCAACGTATGTCAGCGGTGGAGTACCGGTCAATCCTTAAGTACCGTTTGATGATCCCCATGTTCCCGAATGATGAAACTTGCCCAGTCTGCCGTAAAGCATGCCTGGATAAATACGGGGAGCATGCGTTACACTGTAGAGAGTTGCCGGGGTTTAAGTATCGCCATGACTTTGTGCGAGACGCGTTAATGGATATTCTCAGACGAGCAGGGATCTCGGCGAAGAAAGAGGCACCGGTTAATTTTCTTACAGACCCGTCGGAGGGGAGATCCACCCTACGCCCAGCTGACGTGCTAGTTTTTGGTTGGGAGGGCGGGAAACATGCTTGTGTCGATCTCACAGGTGTATCCCCACTAGCCGGGTTCCGGGAAAATGGGTTTGTGGCGGGGCAAGCGGTACTGAAAGCAGAGTCAAAGAAGGTGGAAAAACACGCGAAAGCTTGTGAGGATAATCAGCATGCCTTTGTCCCCCTGGCGTTTGACACGTTCGGCTCCTTGGCGCCGGAGGCAGTTCGGTTCTTGTCTAGAGTTCAGCGTGTGGTTCATAGCAACTTTTCGACCCCTCAGGGGCGGGGCTTTGTTTTTAGTAGATTAGGGTTTTCTATTCAGAAAGGGATGGCGGCGCAGTTTGTTGCTCGTCTACCTGCTATCCTTATGTAATTTGCCCTGATGATTTGAATGAAAATTACAAAATTTTTGTAAAAAAAAAAAAAAATGTTGTTGGTAATCTGTTGAGAGCCTATAAATGAAACCATTCTGTATCCTTCAAAGGAAAGAAGATGATGCACTCCATAGCAGAGATTCCGGTCGCCGAACAAGTTATATCGGTCAACTCAGAACCCGCAGAAACTAACCATGACTGCAACTTCATCACTGCAGCCTTTATGTTCCAAAGTGGTGGCCACATGTTTAATGTAGAAGCAGACCAAAGGCTAGCAGCACCTCTGGGCCGCCTCTGGAATAACGATAACCTCCCCAGAGCATTAGAGGAAGGAGCTATCGTCATGCCCCAATCAACACTTGGCTTTATTATCACCACTTTACTTGCTTTGGTTGATATAAAGTCTCAGGGGAATCGTGATTTTCCTTTTCAAACGCACCCACAGGCGATCATGGTCTTCGTTAACTGTCTTATCATGTATGGCTTAGTTTCTGGTGCAGAACTTGTGGTTTCTGATCCCACTTGTGTTTATGCCATTATTGCCCGCTTGGGAAGGATTGGTTGTTTGTGCATTTTGGTTGTATCTTTGTCATCTTTGTTTTATTTTTGATACGTTTCATCTCTCTTATCGGTTGATTTAAGTGGCAACGTATCTTGCTGGCCTGTTCGTTTTTTTTTAAATGTTGTACTAAAGCAAATAATATGCTACATGTAACTGCATAATGTAATAAAATAATAATGCTAGCGGTGCTGTTTAAATCATCAATTTTGGTTGTAGATGCTCATAATTTAACTATAAACATATTGGAGTATGGGCTTTATAATGAAAGACGGTATGTCGCATAACTCCTACATATGGTTAGCAATAGAGTAAAGAAGCCAAAGATACAACAGAAACATATATGAAAATCATCTGTCCCTCACTAGCAACTAATGAAGCATAAAATATAAAATTATATAGTTATGCCTTCACTCATAGATTATTCTTTTTATTATTATGTTAAGTCTTCAGTTTATCGTTCTCTTTCATAGAAATACACAAAATGTCACCGCTCGCCACAAGTGGCATGTTGGGCTACTACAACCAAAATTGTCGAAGATGGGCTTCCTGCTCGATCTGCAAGCCAAACCATACATGAGCAGGCTAGTATAGGTGACCATGATGACTCACATTTTTGTCTTGAATGGGAATCCCACTTGAACTTGTCTGGTCCCTGAGACTAAAAAATGTCAAAATAACTAAAACGAATGATAGGTTAAGAGACGTACCACGCAAAACTGCCCTCTCCTCTCCAAGTTGGCCTTGTGGGTAATAGCTAGTCCTAAAGTTGGCAAGCTCCACGCCCCACACACCACCCGCTCCAACATTTCGACCGGCGTTACCCCTTGGGGGGCTTGGAGTTTCTCACGGGCGTGGGAGCATGTGCTCCTTGATAGTGGCTTGACTTTTTGTGAGGTTAACCAATGAGAGGGTTACACATGACAAAAAACGCCCCCTTGCCGTTTATCGGAGAGCTTGCCCACTCACCGAGTAGCCATGGAACCCTCAAGAGATGTCACTGCATGAATGCATAACGTTCTGCCAAATACAGGGGAGGGAGAGATTCACATATATCCTAGCGAAGGTTTATATTAACAGCATACAAGACACAGACAATGGTTTCCCCTAGGAAGTATGGACTACAACATTGGGAACTATGATGGTGTTTTTGTCTGCAAATGTGTATATGCATAATATACTCACAATGAATCACGTATTCCAAAGTTAACATGTTAACATTTGAGGTGTTAACGGTGACATGCCATCTTAACCGAGATTGCAAACCACTCCCTCCTTGCGTTAAGGGGCATTAAATGGGTTGTATGTTAACATGTTAACCAGATGTTAGAAGACTGAATTAATTTACCCTTTAATTTTTTAAACCAAAAACCACTTAAAAATAGGGTTAGATGAAGTCAACTAGATTAAACAATTTCCTTGAAGTAAGGTAAAATGAAACTGGGAAGAAAGGTTGATATAGCACTTAGATAGAGTTAAAGATGAGTTAAATATACCTAAAGAACTATTGACTACACATGGGAGGGACACACTATGCATGTTGGTAGAAATGTTATCACATTGTAATTTACAAATGGGACAAAATTCCCATAAAATATTAGATATGCCATTGATACAATCGATTTGCAGACAAAAATACCATCGTTTATCACAACCACAAAATTAAGCCTGTTGACACTTTCCAGGTGAGAAACCATCGTTGGTGTGTGTATAAAATAGACATTGATACTCCAAAAACCACCCAACACTATTAATGGATTGCCCAACAGAACCACAGCTGATTGAACATGGAACCATGATCGAACCTCTAGCTGAGGACACAAACAACGAACCCACCACATACCTCAGAAGAATGGCTGCAACGCCGGCAATAACAACTCTTAGTCTCATATGGACTAGCTACTACCCGAGAGGAGTTTTTGAAGAAGCTGCAATTCTTCCTGGTTCGTCTCTTAACTTTATTATTTTTGTTTTACTTGCTTTTGTCGGGATCAAGTCTCAAGGAGAAGTTGAATTCCCCTTCAAAACGCACCCACTAGCTATCATGGTCACCAAAAATAGTCTGCTCATGTTTGGTTTGTCATGTGGAGCCCAACATATCGATACTGTTGTACATAAGGGTGTTATTTCCATTTATGGAAAGATTTCTCGTTGCGGAATGATCATTTTCCTCTATGTGTTTGTGGTTTCTTTGGCTTCTTTGTTGTATTTTTAATTTTCAGTATAATAATAATAATAATAATAATAATAATAATAATAATAATAATAATCAGGGGCGGATCTATTTGGGTGTCAGGGATTGCCTGGGCTCCCGTTTCGACGCGAAGCGTTTCGACCCGTACCGTTTCGACCCGTACCGTTTCGTCGCGAACCGTTTCGACCCGTACCGTATCGACCCGTACCGTTTCGATCCGTACCGTATCGACCCGTACCGTTTCGAACCGTACCGTTTCGAACCGTACCGTTTCGACCCGTACCGTATCGAACCGAACCGTTTCGTCGCGAACCGTTTCGACGAAACGGTATGGGTCGAAACGGTACGGGTCGTAACGCTTCGCGTCGAAACGGTACGGTTCGAAACGGTACGGGTCGAAACGCTTCGCGTCGAAACGGTACGGTTCGAAACGGTTCGGGTTCGAAAGATTTAATGATTTTTGGCTTTTTTAGAATTTTTTTATTTTTTAGAATTTTTATGATTTTTTAGAATTTTTTTGAATTTTTATGATTTTTTAGAATTTTTTTTATTTTTAGATTTTTTGGAATTTTTTTGATTTTTTTGAATTTTTTTGATTTTTTGGAATTGGATCAAAATGGCAACCGAAAACATTAGTGATTAAGTACAAACTGTTACAAACTGGGTTTTTGGATGGAGTTAGACAAAATGATCAAAATGGCAACAAAATGTAAAAGTCAGGGACCCAGAGGCAAAAAAAAAAACTATTTAGACTAAAATGGCAAATTTGGACAAAACTCAGGGACTAAAATGGCAATTTACTCTTTAGTTTATTCATTAATTTATTTAATCATTTACTTTATTTAATTGAATGCAAACTTTTTTTTTTTGGTATTTTGTCTACTTATCAATTTATCTACGTCTTAGATTTTTACTTAATTATGATAAGTTTTCAGTTTTTTTTTTTTTTTTTTTTTTTGAAGATATCTTTATTATAAACTAAATAATACATATAAAAATTTTAAAACATTTAAAGTTTATAGAGAATTTTTATTAATAACTAAATGTTAATTATAAACCTTCTAAATAACATTTAAAGTTTTACAGAGAACTATTTGATAACGTTCTCGTGGTACACCCATTAATAGAAAAATGATAAGTAACATATACTTTAATAAACAAAATTATATTTGGATTTTATAATTAAACTAGGATTGTGACCCGCCGCGCGTTGCGGCGGCGTCGAAAGTTAAAGTAACTCGTCCAAAACATATTTAATCATCTAAAGATGCAAGAAAAAAACCCTAAGCGAAGAGTTAAGACCCCCAAAAAAACTACGAAAATAGTTCAGAATGCATTACCTGCATATCTCAGCATCGTCGATTCAGTTCTTCCACTTCACTTTATCTTTATTTGGGTTCAGATAAAAAAATCTATCTTCTGCTTCTCCTTTAATTTTCCCTTTCTTGAAACTAATCTATGTATACAGTGTTCACTTACTCTCTATCTTAATTTGTTTCGTTGACATACATATATCACTACATACACATATAAATACTACCAATTCTCATTATAGAGATGTTGAGTTTACCGTTGGTGTCGACGTTGTCCCAGATCTCTCTGGTCCTGTAGTATGAAAATGCACTGCAGATCGTCTTTTTGCCCACCTGGTGACCCAAATCGTAAAAAAAAAAGAAGCGACCTTTCTAGCGGGTGATCATCAAACTTTTCCTGCATAAGTACATTAACTGATTGAGCCATTCGTCTATAAAGCATATATAACGGGTTAAGTATGAAACGATTTTGGGCAAAATGTGTTTATGGATAACTTTTACCCGTATAAAAGATTGTCATTTTTACTCCAGAGTGGACCGACCTATTTGGCTCAGACTGTCCGTTAGACCGTCATGACTGCAATAGAGGTTGAAGGGTAGTAGCAAAAGCATCAAGAGAGATACCAAAATTGAACAGAGGGAAGTAAACTTTTCTAATTAATATGGGCGAAAGTTGTTACCCGTTTGACTCAGATCCGTCCATTAGACCGCGACTTTGATGACAGACCAAATGCCCATAAGTCAACAGTACCACAGGAATAAAAAGTTGTAACATATAATCTTTACATTCTGTGAGAGCAAAGATATTTGCCAAATACAGCCATGATCATGAGATGCAATTTGAGGTCAAAAGAAAGCAAGGAATATTTTTTCATAGCTTATGGGTAATACAGCAGTAAAAGCACCATTTCAAAAAAAAAAAAAAAAAAAAGAACAGTGGGAAATGATTCTTTAAGGTTTACCACTTATCTATGAATACTACACATTCATTAAACTATATCTAAAATTAATATAGCAATTAGTTATATCAAAACAGTCATTTTGCTTACATTTAGAGATGTTTCATGTTTGAAAAATGCTTATTTATGTAACTATAATTACTTATCTTATTTAAGTAATTACCTGTGAAGACCCATGCGTTGCGCCAGCACGTAAAAGCGATGTATCCACACACTACAGTTTGCATTTGGGTTGTATATGGATAACCAAACTGCATACTTTTTGAGGACCCAAAGAAAAGAAGATATGTAAGAAGAAATAAATCACCGAACATAGGTAGCCCACAAATATATATAAATTAATTAAGGAATTAAAAGGCCAAAACCTGTGTTTTTGATGTAATAATAGTGTAGCATATATGATGACATAAGATTAGCACATGTAATGAATTTCTAAAGTTACCATAAACATATGCTGTAAACACTTTGAGTAAATACACACATAATAACAAATGCACAACATGGGAATGTACAGTTAAGATCTTTAGTAAAACTATGAGCTCAATTTTTCGTTTATTAAACAACAACAAATCTATAACATAGTTTTTCATGTTTAGGTGTCCCTACTTTCAATACTGAACCGTAGTCTTGTTTGTGGATTCAACACTTAAAATGCCAACTATTTCCTCTATTTTTGATCAATTAGTAAATATTTGGTAATAGGCTGCAAATCTATTATATATAATAAACATGTTAAATAAGGGCTGATGTGTCATGTGATAAGAGCATCTAAAATGACGTGTCACCATGATATTCCTTCTCAGTTTTGTTTTGGCGCTCAATCATTCGGGTCCGTATTTTCATTCTTGGATATCCAACTTCTTACCCGATCTTATAAACAAATAGACGCACACATCAAAAACCCTAAAACCTCCCACGTTCTTCTTCAATCGCCTGACAAAGGATTCCAAAATCAAGATCAACATCAATTGGTTGAATATTTATCAATCTTACAATACTAATCTCATCAATGTAAGTTTTCGTTTTAATCATCATTATCTCTATTACTTCCTCTCTACATAGCCAGATCATCAGCGCCTCCACCTTCTTTGTTTGTGAAGGATTCATGGTTAGTTTACAATGAATATAACTTATACGGAGTATGATTTAACTTTCGATTTATTGAATTGTTAATCTCTTCTTTGTCGCCACCGCTAATCTCTGATCAACTAGGTTGATGATTTCCAGGTGTGTGCGTCTATAATCTAGATGATCTTGATGATCGTGGTAACGATTAGGGCTCAAAATTTCCAGATCTGAAGGTAAACATCACGCCACTAAAAATCATTTTTTGGGTTTCTTCATTTAAAACAGTCAAATGAATTGATTTTTGCCCTGGTTTGCATCCATTGATTAGTTAGGGTTTGCGGATATTATTAGACAAAGTTGATTTATTGAAAAGGTGTATTACTTAGGTATTTTTTGTTAATAGTTTTCCTTTATTCCCAAACATAGTGAAAAAGTTGCACTTGCTCGAAGACCAGTGATTGGCATTTGATATCTTCTACATACAGCTCATGCTAAATCGTTCATAGATGTGCGACTTTTAGAGGAATTGTACAGCAAATACAAAGGTAAAATTTTCATTTGTTGTCATTTTGGTCACTATGTTCTAATATGTTTTTAAAGAAATATGATTTCTTAGTCTAAGTTTGTTATCTTTCTTCGTAGATCTTTTCGTTGATATCCGCATAGCTGATGGGGTGGTCGGCTGCTTCGGTTGACAGCTCAAAATGTGTTCACGTCAGAAACTGTCCAACCCGTTTCTGAACAAAACAGGTTCTGGTCTAAACGAGTTATGAAATAAATGAGTTAGGGGGTAAGCATTTTGGGTATACAAACAAAACGGATTTTTCTATTTCATTATAGAATTTATTATTTTTGGAGGCGGCTTTGTTTAGCATCATCAATGAACTAAAAATATCGGATTTTAAGATCAGCTCTGAAAACATTGTTTGATTCATAAGCATTTTACGGTTGAGTTTGGTGGTGCTTTGTTAAATTCGGATTTCATATCCGTTTTTGCTAGAGGTATGATACACATGTATAGGACCCTTCTTTTTGACAAATTCATAAAAATATAAATTAACTACTGATAGGTTTATATATCTCTTTATTGGAGCATAGAGATCGAGTTTGTAGTCAGGGTTGCGTTCTAATAGGATTAACTTGACCCAAAGAGAAGTCAACGGTTGACCTTTTGGCATTGAATTTTTTGTTGTTGCCTTTCATAATTCAAATATGGAAAGAGTTGTTTTGATTGCTAACCAAACAATGATGGATTAATTTTAAATACAACATGCACTTCTGTAGCGACCATGTAGATGGGTTAACTGAAAGGTGATCCTCATGGCGACTTATATTATAAAGGAAACATATTGGCGGCAACAATTAGGGTTTAGGTTGTGATGGGTTCACCGTGGTTTAATTGCTGCTTTATATCATATGGTTTTATTTTAGTAATACTTTGAATCTACTTTTAAAGATATTAACATTGGTTTTGTGTTGTGTTGATATTGTGTGTCGATAGTTTTATACTTTCCTAAGACTTAACATCATAATTCTCCATGGACTAGATCCTTCGATGCGTTATTGCTTGTGCATTAAGCATTTACAAAGCTTTTCGTTTTATTCTTAACCTATTCAATTAGACTGGAGGTATTTTAGTGTGGCATTTCTAAGTTTTGGGGACACACAAGTAGAAATGATAAGCGATTTCACTATGTGTTAAGGGATTCGTAACAGTAAGGACTGTAACCATCTTTATTAATAAAAGTTGTCCGGTCATGAGTAGTGGGTTCAAGTTGCTGAGAGTTTTTTTTGGGGGCGGGCTTGGGTTAATAAAATTAGATTGTAGATTGGGCTTTGATTGGGTTAAATAATTAAGTGAATAAGTGGTTAAAGAATAATTATATAAATTATGTTATTTACTTATATATTAAATAATAATCAGCGTTTATTTTTTTTATAAATTCATAATATTTTTTTTTCTAAGTGGGGTAGTTGAAAATTTTCAAGGGGTGCGGGTGAAAATTTCCAAGGGGTGTGCCGGTGCGATCAAGATTTCCACTTTCTAAGGACTATTTCTTTGTATTTGTTTTGCTGGATTTACAAAATCACCACTCATCTGATTGTCATTTTTTCCTTCAACATGTAACAGTGGCTTAGGAGCGTTTGAAGAGGAACTTCAGGTTAATATTCAGGAACCTTCTGTTGAAAAGTGTTCAGCAGGTGACTGTTCATAACGCTCCAGTCTTAAGTCTAAGACTGGTCCACGTTGTGCCACGCGCCTACACGTGAAAACCATAGCAAATCAGGGTTTCTATAGAGGCACAGAAAGAGAGATGGCCAAATTTCACTGTGAACCATCGGTGGTGGCCCGGCGGAGTCCTCCGATGATGATCGTATTCTCTCTGCTTTTGTCTCTCGCCAACGTCTCTCTTAAACATCATCTAGAAACTAACTAAAGAAGATGTGAGTTTACTCCTTTTAGTAATGTTTCACATTTAGTATTTAAATCTTTTTATTCGTGTTAGAAGATTACGTCAACTTACTGAGATTCAAATAAATCTGCTCACTTAATCCGGTCCAAGTCTTTTCGGCTTCTAATGTCGAGAATGTTGCCTTATGAAGGTAAACATTATATAATTAATTGCACTGAAAGTATTTAAAAAAGTGATAGCTTACATGCTTAATGATTATGTTAAAACTTTCTGCAGTGGTTCGCAAGGTAAATCTATTATATTCTGAAGGTAAACAAACACTATTTTATTTTTTACATTCTGTTTAACATAATATTCAATGATTTATTGAAGAAGTGTTTAGATTTGTTCATAATCAAGCATTCTTCAAAATAATTCTGCCTTATAGTTAATACGCCTTGGTGAATTTTGACCTGTTTGACCCATTAAAGTTAGAGCATATCTGATATCCCAAATCGACTATTAATAAGTAACTGGGTGGAAGTTGACCTGTTATGATCATTTTATTGAGCCTACAAAGATTATATAGAAACGTTGTTATACTTTCCATGATGTTACCTTAAATTTTGGCTTTTATTATTAGACAATTTAGGCTGCAAATACGAAGAAATCTTGATGCATAACCATGGAATGGAAGCTTTTTTCACATGGTACATATAATTTAGACTATAGATATAAGGAGATCACTAATGCATAACCATGGAATGGAAGGAATCATCACAAGATTCAAGAGTTACACTCCAAATTATGGTGGCTGCTTTTAACACATTTGGTACTCACATGACATGACAAGTGGATGTGGTTCTAAGTTTACACATGTATTTATTGTTATATTATTAGCAATGGTTTTTTTTTTCTGGTTAACTTAAAAGAGTTATGTTTGTCATAACCGTCGGTAATCAAGTTGTTCTGTTTGTCAACTTGTGCAGGTTTGATCCGGACTCTGGAGTACCCCCATCACCCATTTGAATGGAGGTATCTTCTATTTTTTTTTCTACTTATGATTTCATTTCTTTTATTTGTCTTTTTTAAAGGCAAAGAATCTCGCATGTAAATCCATCCTGCTTGGGGCTATGTCCAAGGTCGACTCCTCGACCGTCATGAGACCTTACTCTCCTGATACGCGGGAACCAGATGAAATCCGTAAATCTTCACTCCCTTTCAGGTTTGAACCCGGGATTAAATCCAAAATTTGTCCCTTCACTCAAATGTCCATCGAAAATGGTAGACCTCTTGCCAATGAACCAAATTATGAGGGCTGTATGTAACCATTGGTTGGAATAAACTATAAAAAAAATAAGTTTGGTAGATCTCATGTCTAATACCTATTAACTAATTATTTCTTATAGTGCTTATAGTTTATGTTTTTTTTATTAATAAGTTTGGTGGAGCCCATGTCTAATACCTGTTAAGTATTTACTTCTTATAGTGCTTATAGTTCTTTCTATCAATATGAAGGAAATCTCCAAATAATAAGTGGAAGCAGATCATGATGAGTCAACTACGAAAGAACAAAGTGTGAGCCTAAAGCACAAAAGGAACAAGTGTTGCCATTTTCTTCTCTTTCCAAATAAAGGACACCACAAATCTGTTACAGTTATTAGTTACTTCTCATTTTCTTTTAATATAATCGATAATCATTGTATAAAATTATAGTATTTCATTTTTAGTCTCTTTATGGTTATTCACAAACTAACTAATGTTTACATTTCGTGACTTATCAAACATTAGCAATATTTCTGTCTTATCCATTTTTGCCTTTTGTTGTTTGTTTACTTGATATAGTGCAATAAGTTGGTTTATCGTATTTTGTATTACTACATTCAACATTTTTAGACATGATAATTGGCGGAAAAATCATTTAATGTACCGAATCATTTAACAACAGTGTAACAAAATAACCTGATGGTACTTCACCAGTATATTAATAACTAACAAAATAAAACAACACGGGAGATAACCTAGTTTGACATATTTATGGATTAGTAATGAGCACTCCCATAAATGTCATGTGTTATGATCTGCACTTTTGTTATCATAAACTGCAAAATTACCTTTTGTCTATTTTTGCTAACACAAATTATTAGAGGCACACAAAATTCATTGTCGTTATCTCATATGAATTGAACTGTATCAAGATTATTCTATTAAATAAAAGCCAAATTTTATTTCGTACGGAAGAGAACATTAAGTAGCGAACTCCAGCTTCGGATTTCAATCTTGGTTCTTTGCATTTCGATTTGAGCAAAATAAAAAAGAACTACGGATGAAGCCCTAGATATGCAATTTATTTTCAGTGTCAGATCCCCAAATCAAATCACAACTACCACTAATACTGGAAGCAGTTTTTACCTAAATCGCTTCAATCGCTTGGTGATTAGGGTTCTTCGCTTCATCTGTTTCACACAGTGTACGACGGTTGAGCAGCCGGCGGTGGCGGAATCGACCCACCAACACCTCCAATCCCCGGCGGTGCTAGCGGCGGTCCTCCGCTGGTTCCAGGCGGATCAATTGCTCCGTTGTTCCACATCTCCTGTCCGGAGTTGTTCCACATCGTTCGCGATGCGGAATAGTGTAGTGATGGAGAATTTGTGATTTGAAACCCTAGATTAATGGAATTGTTACAGGTTTATGTGAGAATTGGGGGATTTTGAGGTTGAAGAAACCCTCATCTGGAGAGGTGAATGATGAGGATGCGATGGTTGCGGTGTTTTGTCTGTTTGTCAAAGGGTAGAATGGTCATTTGTCGGTGCCACAGACCTTTCATTTTAAGAGTATATAAATTGTTTTTATTCTCTCACCTTATTAGGGAGTAATACTATATTAAAAAGTATGGATTAAGAAAGGTTAATAAAGGTTAATTAACAGTTTCCTTTTCAAAAAAGTTTCACAACACACGTATCTATACAATTAATGTGTAATTTAAATTATATCTTATGTCAAAATATCATATTATACAGTGGCGGAGCTAGACTTTAACACCAGGGGTATCCCAAAAAAAAAAAATTACGGTGTATTCATATAAAATCCTTTATAGGGGTATCCTCGTATTTTTTTAGAGCCCTCGAATATTATTATACTATACTAATTGTTTAATATTTTTTATTCAACTCGTGTAATACAATAAAAATTTTAGGGTCAATTCTTACTAGCCGCACCGGGCCCCTAAGAGCCCTCGAATTCTTAGTGGCAGTTATAGGTAAAAAAATTTGGGATACCCCTGAATTATTTTTCTAGGTCCGCCACTGATAATAATAATAATAATAATAATAATAATAATAATAATAATTAAAAAAAATATTTGAATGGGTGCAATACCACATATGGATTTCCATGTTACACTCACCCTCATGCCATCATGGTCTCCGTGACCAGCCTACTCATGTATGGCTTCGCTTCTGCTCCAGAACTTATTCTTTGAAATTACTTGTTCTAGACCAATTATACAACATCATATGTGGGAGTGGGACTGTGATCCTTACACGCGTCTCCCTTATATGCTTTGGTAAGATCTGACCATGTTTGCGATATTTGATTGAGGAGCAATGCGCACGGGCCGTGACATGTTTGTTTAAGGATAAGGACTATCTAACCTAGCAACCGTTGTGTTAAAAGTATAACAATTTAATGTGGCAAACATAATGTCTGAAAGTAAATTTGTGCTAATGATCTGATTAATGTTTGTGAAGGGGCAAATTGTATTTTGTTAGAAGTTGAAGGAGTTGCGGCTGAGGTTACAAAACTTTGGAGGTGCAGTTTTCAGGCAAGTATTCTTAATAACTGAACTCTCAATTTCTCTTCTAAATTGATGTTTATCACTCCTCAAATCGCATTTGCTCGTTAGCCTCCCGCTATGAAGATTGCAAATTAATCTCTCGCTCGAAAAGGAGTTTCACACCAGTCTTTGGATATAAAAATGGGTCACTTCTGGTTATGATAATTAGTAATCAGGTTATGATAATTAGTAATCATTCTTCTAGTTTTGAGTTTCATGCTAAGGTTTTGATTGCTTTTCTTTCATGCTTCTTGTAGTCCATTGGCTGGGTTGGCTAGGCCATAGCGGCTAAGTGAATGAACTGTTACATCCTCTTGAAAACGTTTAAAAACATAGATTCAAAAATTCAACAACCAGCAAAGCAACTACATCTCAAAGGGACTAAAAATTCATATACGCGTGTATATACACAATATGAATTTGAAGAATGATGGTGTGGTGATATCTCCTAAACATGTAAAGGATAAGGATCCCTCAAGTAATGAAATAGTTGGGAGCAATATTCCTACACATACCATTACGAACAATCCACGCTAACCTTTAACCGGATCTTATCGAGCATATTGAGCATTTGGAACATTTGTACCAATTGAACCACTTGTTGTATATCAATAACAAGTTGTATGTAATTTTATTTTTAGGTTATTGTAAATATATCGAAGGGTTTTTTTTTTTTTTTTTTTTTTTTTGTAGTTTTTCTTAATTTAATTAAACAAAATACCTATAGTTCCCTCTTTAGTTTCTTGGAAAATAAAAATATACAAATATCATTTATATTTACGTTTTATCTAAATTATCTTTACATTGTACCTACATTTAACTCAATAAAAAAAGAGTTAAATGTCATTTTAATCTCTATGGTTTTGGTTATTTTACCAGTTTAGGCCAAAGGTTTTATTTTTCGTCTGTGGTTCCAAAAAGGTTTCATCATTGTCATTTTAGTCCACTGGGTTAACTTCATCCGTTTTTTTGTTAACGAGAAGCGCAATTCGGTCATTTTATATGTAATTCTATGAACTAGAAGGCCAATTCGGCCATATAAAACGAAATTTCCTTTCTCGTTAATATAAATAATGGATGAAGTTAACCCAGTGGACTAAAATGGTAACAATGAAACTTTTTTGGACCCACAGGTGAAAAATGAAACCTTTAAACTAAACTGACAAAATGGTCCAAACCACAAGGACTAAAATGGCATTTATAAGGGTAGAGTTATCTATGACTATCTGTTGTGTTAAACTAATGACCGTCTCATTGGTGGTCAGTGGTGAAGCTTGAGATTTCCAACCGAATTGGTCGAAAACGTATATACCTAAAAAATTGTATACGAAAATTACATACCGGACACTACTGAGCGAAAAGTTCGGAGGGTCGGACGCCTCCCGACCCCTTTTATCCTGCTCCCTTGGTGAGTTGGTGGTGGTACATTGTTTTTGAATAATTATGAATCGGCCGCCATAAAATAACACTATTCTCTGGACTCAAGAGACTTGTTATATAATCTATTATATAATCTATATATATGATAAAATTAAAAGTGAATGAACAGTGATTACATAGTTCTTTATTATGTGATTTTTTATTATATTGAACAATACCTTATAGACTATAGGGTATGGGGCGAGGGTTGAGGTGTGGGTTGGGTACAAATGCCCAAGTCGCCACCCTGGGTGGGCTTGGGTTTCGGTGTAGCCTCTTGGGCGGGAGTTTCAGTCCGGGCGTTGGGCATGCCTAGCGGTCCTCCGTGGCCGGCTCTGATTGGCTGGGTTGGCTAGGCCATAGCAGCTAGGTTTAAATTTAAAAAAATAACTGTTTGGCTTATATGATTAAATTAAAAGTGAATGAACAATGATTACATAGTTCTTTATTATGTGAGTTTTTATTATATTGAACAATACCTTATAGACTATGGGGTATGGGGCGAGGGTTGGGACGTGGGTTGGGTACAAATGCCCAAGTCACCAACCTGGGTGGGCTTGGGTTTTGGTGTGGCCTCTTGGGCGGGAGTTTCAGTCCGGGCGTTGGGCATGCCTAACGGTCCTCCTTGGCCGGCTCTCATTGGCTGGGCTGGCTAGGCCATAGCGGCTAGGTTTAAATTTTAAAAAATAACCGTTTGGCTTGTCGCCACCCTGGGCGGGCTTGGGTTTCGGTGTGGCCTCTTGGGCGGGAGTTTCAGTCCGGGCGTTGGGCATGCCTAGCGGTCCTCCGTGGCCGGCTCTCATTGGCTGGGTTGGCTAGGCCATAGCGGTTAGGTTTAAATTTTAAAAAATAACCGTTTGGCTTATATGATAAAATTAAAAGTGAATGAAAAGTGATTACATAGTTCTTTATTATGTGATTTTTTATTATATTGAACAATACCTTATAGACTATGGGGTATGGGGCGTGGGTTGGGTACAAATGCCCAAGTCACCACCCTAGGTGGGCTTGGGTTTCGGTGTGGCCTCTTGGGCGGGAGTTTCAGTCCGGGCGTTGGGCATGCCTAGCGGTCCTCCGTGGCCGGCTCTCATTGGCTGGGTTGGCTAGCCCATAGCGGCTAGGTTTAAATTTTAAAAAATAACCGTTTGGCCAAGCTAAACGGTTCACCTAAGTCACTTTAAAACCCCCCAACCTCACCGCATGTCCACATCGCTACTCAAAACCTTCACTCCACCTACCCGAACCCGCTATCCACACTTGATACCGACACAACGCGATGAAGGGCCGCCAACCCAGTGAGACCCGTTATTGGCCAGAAGCTTTCGCTAGCTACCGGCACAACGTGGAGAACGACAGGCACAATTTAAAAGCGTGCCAATACAAGTGGCGCGAGCTACGACCGAAGCTCGGCCGTTTTAAAGCCTACTACGATAGCGTCCTGGGCGGTGATATAAGTCACGAAGACCGGGTGGCGGTGGCCAACATCCAGTTCCGGGGCAAGGAGCGGAAGCCGTTTGACAAGCTCGCCCTGTTCGAAATCTACCTAACGCTTTAGGCTTTTTTTTTAATTTTGTAATCCTTTTTTTTGTAGAATTTTGTAATTTTTAGGAACTTTTAATAATAATTTTAGGTTTTTTTTTAATTTTGTGTGTATTTTTTAATTTTAGGTTTTTTTTTTTATTTTTATAAAACTGGCCAACCCACGCGGGGTAGCCACGCCCCGCCATACCGACCCAACACGTCACTTACCAGCGGAGGGTTCGAAGTCCACGTGTCAACCCATGCCCCAAACCCCCGACCCACCATACCCCACGGTCGAAAACACCATTACCTTTCGCGCAACGCGCGTTATTTAAAAACACTAGTTGTTATAGAAAGCGAAATGCCAACAACCTAATGTTAAGGAATAGTATTTGTGACGATACTTATGGTCTTTGTTTGGTTATACTTTTTTCGTTTGTTAAATTGTCTTATTGTGTTGTGGCGTTTGTAGAATGAAAATGATTATAAATAATATTTAATAGACCACTTAGAAAATTTCTGTGTTTTTTTATTTACAAGAAGTAGGTTGACATATTTTACAAGTATGCATATTTACAAGTATGCATATGAATAATTGCGTACAAAGAATAATGATATAATTACGTATAAAGAATTAAGAAATGGTAATAAAACAGTAAAATGTAAGCAAATTTCTACAATTCTAAGGCCGTGGGGTATGGTGGGGCGGGAGTTGGGTTTGGGTTAGGGCAAATGGTGACACGTGGAAGGGGAGCCCCCCCACCGCCTGGTTACGTGTAAGCGGGGTATGGCGGGGCGTGGGTTGGGCTTGGGTTGGGTGCACCGCGTGGCAGAGGTAATTAAAAAAATACCAAAAAATTTATAAAAATTCACACAACAATTTATAAAAAAAAACCTACAACTTCATTAAAATTTAAAACATTACGTAGTCCTAAAAATTACAAATAACAAACCTAAAGCGTTAAAAAAATTTCAAAAAGGTCGATCTTGTCGAACACCTTTTTTTCCTTGCCTCGAAACTCTATATTAGCCACCGCCACCCGGTCCTCGTGGCTTAACTAGCCACCGGGAACGGCTTCGTAGTAAGCCTTGAAACGCTCGAGCTTGGGCCGTAGATCGCGCTATTTATGTTGGCACGCGTTGAGGTTGTGGCGGTCGTTACCGACGTTAAGTCGGTAGGCTTCGAACGCTTCCACCCAATATTTTGTTTGGCCGGGTGGCCGACCCTTCATAGCGTCAACGACGCTTGTGACGAGAGCAATTTCCTCTTCACGAGTCCTAGATGCCATAGCGGGGTTGGGTTCGTGGGATGGGGTGGACCAGTGGGGTAGCGGGTTCGAGAGAAGTGGTAGCCGGTGGGGTTGTTGGTGGGGCTGTTGGGTTCGTGGGATGGGGGGACCAGTGGGTTGGGGTTTCAATATATAGGCCCTTTGGGTGACCGCGTGGCAGTTCGGGAAGATGGGGGGACCGTTTGGGGGGATGGTTTGAATTTTAAAATACAAAATTCAAAAGCCCAACCGCCTGACGTGGCGGGTGACCAATGAAATTCAGCCAACCAGCATGGCCTATCCACCCCACACCCGGCTTGAAAGCCAAGCCCCAAGGGCCACGCCCAAACCCAAGCCCACCTGGGGTGGTGGCTTGGGCGTTTTCCCCCAACCCACGCCCAAACCCCCGCCCCATACCCCATGGCCTAAGTGCGATGTTTTAAGGCATTTATATACTTTATAATATAATACATTTATGTATATGGGCGATGATCAAATAGAAAGTTTATTTTGGCTACGAATGATAGGAAGCAATAGGATTATGACATGTGACAAAATTTAAAATAAAGAGAAAGGGTATTTTAATCAATCGTATCCTTTCTTTTTCCTTCTTCTCCCCATTAACTTCAAAACCCACCATTTTCAAAACCCACCATTTCAACCTTTTCTTCACTTACTATCTCAATAATCACTACATTATAGTGCGATTTTCATCATCAATCAATGATTCAAACACCCGATCAACGTGTTCTTCAGCTTGCTTTTTTGAAGAAAACTCAGTTTAATTTCATACAAAATCTCATTTTTTCTGGTGATTTTGAAGATAATCACTCGATTCGTTCGATTCGATCGCTGATAAGTGTTTCAATCATTCAAATTTCGTCAATCGTTAAAGAAATCGGCTTCGATCCATGTAAGAAATTCTTTAATTTCATTTTTACGATCTTGATTTTTGATTTAGTCATTGCGTTTTACGATTTTGGCGGGGGTCCAGGGGCAGCGCCCCTGATAGCAAGGTCCAAGGGGCGGCAGCCCCTGGCGGGGTCCAAGGGGGAGAGCCCCTGGTTGGGGTCGAGCTGAAGTGTTACATAGATCGAAGCCGATTTTTTTTTATGTGTTTTCTGGTCACTGCGCTTTAGAAAAACACATTTTTGAATTGTTTTTAGTCATTGCGTTTTAGGTAAAACACATTTTTATGTGTTTTCAGTTTATTGCGTTTTAGAGAGAACACTTTCTTTTGTGTTTTTAGGCTATTGCGTTTTAGAAATAAGACATTTTTATGTGTTTTCTAGCCATTGCATTTTAGAAAAACATATTTTTGAAGTGTTTTTAATCATTGCGTTTTAGGTAAAACACATTTTTAGGTGTTTTCGGTCCATTACGTTTTAGAGAGAACACTTTCTTTTGTTTTTTTAGGTCATTGCGTTTTAGAAATGAAACATTTTTAAGTGTTTTCTGGCCATTGCGTTTTATAAATAAGACATTTCTTTGTGTTTTTTGTGCATTGCGTTTTAGGTAAAACACATTTTTATGTGTTTTTAGTCCATTGCGTTTTAGAAAACAGACATTTTAAGTGTTTTCTGGACATTGCGTTTTAGAAATAAGACATTTTTTTGCGTTTTTTGTGCATTGCATTTTAGGTCAAACACATTTTTATATGTTTTCAGTCTATTGCGTTTTAGAAAGTACACTTTCTTTTGTGTTTTTAGGCTATTGCGTTTTAGAAATAATACATTTATTTGTGTTTTCTGGCCATTGCGTTTTACAAATAAGACATTTCTTTGTATTTTTGGTGTATTGCGTTTTAGAAAAATGTCATTTTTTAAGGTTTTTTTTTCCATTGCGTTTTACGCAACTGGGTTTTTTCCATTGCGTTTTACGCAACTGGGTTTTCAAAAATATAGCAATAGTATATTCGTTTTAAAGATAAAAAAATGCTAGTTTTTTTGGTGTAATTTTTATAAAAAAAAAATAATGTTGTATTAAAGAGTTATTAACGTTTAAAAAATGGAGGGGGAATTGAAGGAGAGAGAAACTATTCCCTTGAATTGACTAGAATGTCCCTAGACAAACTCACGTGACTCTTTTTTTCCTTCAATTTCACTCATTTAATCTTAGCACTTAATTAAATAAATGGATGGACAAAATTAGGGGTGAGCATGGTTCGGTTCGGTTATTACCTATAACCGAAACCATAACCGCACACTGCGGTTATCAAAAAATCATAACCGTTTGGTTTCGGTTAATGCGGTTTTGGTTAATCGGTTATTGCGGTTTCGGTTCGGTTATAGGTCGGTTATTTTCATTGTTTCTAATGTTGGACTTTTAAATGTGTGGGTCATGGTTAGTGTAAAATGTAATGGGTCAATAAGGTTGGGTCATGGTTAAAAGTTAAAACATTCAAATACTTCACCAAAGATACATATAGATTAGGCCATGGTTAAGCATTTAAACACAAACTTAAAGACTTATGGTGCTACGGATTTGGCTATGTTTAAAATATTCGGTTCGGTTATTTGCGGTTATGAAAATATGAATAACCATAACCGAACTGCAAAAATTGGTTATTAAAAATATAAATAACCAACCCTTCGGTTATTTCGGTTATTTCGGTTATCGGTTATTTCGGTTCGGTTATTTCTGTTACGGATTCGGTTAATTCGGTTGTATGCTCACCCCTAGTCAAAATTACTTTCTATGCTTCCTACCCAAATAAATTTTCTATTATATCCTAAAGGTATATATCATCAAACGAATTTTTGGGTGGCGTAGTTAAATATAAACGCCTATATATTTCATTTTTCTTAACCTCAAGTTAGAATGTGTTGCCAGTGAATTAACTTAAAGTACCTCACCAACACCCTTAAATTCAATAAGATTGCAAAACACTAGAAGAATATTTTAGAATGAGTTAATTCTGATTTTCGTCCATGTGGTTTATTCACTTTTATCATTTCAGGTCAATTTTCAAAAAATACATCAGTTTCCTCCCTGACATACTGGAAACGTGACACTTCAGTCCAAAAATTAAAACACAGTTAAGTCAGACAGGTTAAATGAAGGGTATCATTGTCAATTCATATATCTTTTATTTTCACCTTATTTTATGAATTGACAATAATACCCTTCATTTAACTTGTCTGACTTAATTGAGTTTTAATTTTTGAACTAAAGTGACACGTTTCCAGTATGTCAGGGAGAAAACTGGTACATTTTTTTTTAAATTGGCCTGAAATCAGAACCGGCCATGAGAATTTAGGTGCCCTATTCAAGCCTGGAAAAACATGCCCCTTAGGCCTTAATGAAATAGATAACGTAAAGTGTTTTCTTGAAACAACGATTAAAGTTATACCAATAAACAATGCAATTACCAAAGTGATAAAATTCGAATGAGTGAATAATATGCCGTAATAGGCTAATAGATAACCGATGATTCATAAAGCTCTTTTCAAAAAAATTATTTTGCCGACTACACTGATATGGAACCATAAGCTGTACTCAATTTTCATAAGCTGTACTCAATTTTTTAGTTACACAATAAAGTGATAAACTGTGAAAAAGTATATTTTTTTTTAATTCACCTAGCAAACACTTGCTTAATATTTAGTATTTTGATCTTTTGCTTTGTTTGTCATACAGATATATTGGAGGGCCTTTTTTGTGCTAAAGTCTTGCCATGTGATTTTGGTTTATCTTTAAAAGTTGAAGGAGTATGGCTCTCAGTTTTCAAAAAGAAAAAAAAAGGCAGACTAATGGAGTCAAACCTATGCTCTAAACATAGAGACAAAGTGCTAAAACCAGCTGAGCCACATCAATTTTTGATGTACTTTGGATTTGATAGGTTTTTATATGCATCTATATGTAGGATTTTTTTTTAAACGTGCCTTAGGATAAAACAGACTTTGGCTAGTGATCCTTCCCGCCCATCTCCCGGGTCGGTCCTGTCTGAAATGACAAAAATAAACAAACCACATGGACGAAAATGGTAGTTAGCTCTTTTAGAATATAATAACTATATTAGCTAGAGAGACTAACGTTTCACCTTAGATGCTAACTATTTATATTTATTTATAAGCAAGTGATGTAATGTTTCTCTTACATCATGATACAATGCTTAAGGAGACGTCATCCTAATTATATATAACAATTCTTCAATAATTTATCGTTGACGTAAAATTTATATTATATACTCTTATCACTCTTAGTTTACTCTCATAATTTTTAATTAAATTAAATATGTAAATCTAATCTAATCTAACTATCTAACTATCTATATTAAAAGAAACCAACTTTTGAACACGTGTCATTCATTGAAGGTATGCTCAAATCTATATTTATCTAAATAAATAAATAAATAATAAATTAATATTAAATCTTATCATACTTTAATAAAATATTATCCTCAAATCTAAATTGTTCATTTAATATATTTTTAAAACAAATAACTCTCTTATCTACTTATCTTATATTAAATATATAAATAATAAATTAATATTAAATGTTATCCTAATTTATTAAAAATATAATTTTTTTATTATTTGGTATACAAAATTATGTTTATTCAACTCGTGTAAAACGCGGGGTTTTTAAGGATATAATTTTTTTTTATTATTTGGTGGATTTTTCAACCCGACTATACACGGGTTTTTTAAAGATACGACGTTTTTAGTATTTAATATACAAAATTACATTTATTTATGATATAATTTTTTTATTATTTGGTAGATTTTTCATTATCATAATTTAATAAAATATTATTCTCAAATCTAAATTGTTCATTTAATATATTTTTAAAATAAATACCTCTCTTATCTACTTATCTTATATTAAATATATAAATAATAAATTAATATTAAATGTTATCCTAATTTATTAAAAATATAACTTTTTTATTATTTGGTATACAAAATTATGTTTATTCAACTCGTGTAAAACGCGGGGTTTTTAAGGATATAATTTTTTTTTTATTTGGTGGATTTTTCAACCCGACTATACACGGGTTTTTTAAAGATACGACGTTTTTAGTATTTAATATACAAAATTACATTTATTTATGATATAATTTTTTTATTATTTGGTAGATTTTTCAACCCGACTATACACGGGATTTTTAAAGATACGACGTTTTTAGTATTTAATATACAAAATTACATTTATTTAATCTGTGTAATACACATGGTTTTTAAAGATTTAACACTTTTTTAGATCTATTAAACACGTGTAATATACGTGGTTTTTAAGGATGTAATTTTTTATTATTTGGTAGATTTATTCAACCCGATTATACACGGGTTTTTTTAAAAATACGACGTTTTTAGTATTCAGTATACAAAATTACATTTATTTAATCTGTGTAATACACATGGTTTTTAAAAATATAATTTTTCTATTATTTGATATATAAAATTACATTTATTTAACCCGTACAATATACAGGTTCATAAAGATATAACCTTTTATTATTTAATATATAAAATAACATTTATTCAACCCGTGTAATACACGGGGTTCTAATCTAGTATGTTTTATAAAAAAAATGTTAAATCTTTAAACTAATTCACTACGTTTATATATATTATGTAACACCCCAAAACCCGAATATTTATATTCGTTAAAATGTTATGATATGATACATCAAGAAATAAATAACTAGGCTACTTAACCTAGTTAAATGTATGGTTAAAATTATTAAAAGATGGAATGTGGTAAAATGTTTAGTAAAGCAAACTAGGGAGCAAACTTGAGGGACCAAAGATGAACAAGGGGGAAAGTTATGTTTTAATAAACAAACACACCCACACAAACACACACACACTTCGTGTGTTTCAGATCGACCAGGGGAAACTCCCCTTGAACCAAACCCTAACTTTCATCTATTTCCTCAAATTGGAAGGGTAAATGAAGTCTAAATCCATAATCGAGTATGGATTAACGATCACCTTCTCAATGGGATCCTAAGGTATGTTTTAAAAGTTAGATTGGTGATCTTTCACGAAGTGGGTTATGATGTAAATTGCGAAATTGTATGAAATTGATGATGGGTATGTGTTAGAATCATCATATATAACATGGATTATGCATGGTTTAGGTTAATTTGATGTTAATGGTGAAACCCATTTCTAGTAGTAATGTTATGAAGATGATGATGTTGCATGTGTTAAATCAAGTATGGTTTTTGTCACAACCCCCGATCCCTTATCTGTCCCGGGAATGGGCGGTCGTGAACTCAGAGTTTCGGTGGTATCATTCAATTAATTTGGCAGCGGAATTTACATCAGGATCGTAGTTAGGAAATGTTTATCAGAGTAAAACCACCATATTTCATATTTATAAACACATGGGCAAAACCCAAGTTTCTTATTACAATACAATTATAGGGACAAAACCCTATTTTATTGAATTTAAAACATCTTGTTTTAGATAACTTTTATAGCCACTTATTTTCCAAGCCGTCAGTGCTCTCGAGCTGGCTTTTTCCCAGTTGGCTTTCACATTGTGTTACCTGAAACATGTTTTAAAAATATTTTGTCAGCGGGAAATACTGGTGAGTGAATCCCAATTTAATCAAAATAAGTTTTATCAATTACCACAGTATTGAGAGCGATTACAATGTTTATATCTACACAATTACCCATTCAGTACTTGCCACTCGACCGTATCTATGGCTATGGTCATATCACACATTGGCTACTCGTCGTCCAATTGTGAAGGTTATCAAGTAATGTATACACAACCCCATAATACCGGCGATAATTGAAGAATTACACGACTCACATACTGGTAATATGATAATAACAATTTAAGTTTTATAAAAACAGTTGACACAAAAAGGAGATTACTCACAAAAAGGTTTACACAAAAGAAGGATTACTCACATTGCTATCTTAGGCTTCTCGTAAGGGTTTCCTGGATATAATCTATAATTTATACAAATGTATTTTGGTTAGTATCATAACCCTTTAAAGAATATAAATGATACCCTCCCCGAGACGGCATTCCAATAACTACGTCGGGCAGAACCACGACAGTTATTACGGAACCCTAAATCAATCGGGCAGCGTAACTATTATGAAACCGGGGTTATAATACTTACAACGGAGCAGAACCTCTCTAATTAGGGGTATAATACCCAAAATATTACTACCAATATCAGAGATTTCGAGATTGAGAATGAAATGTGAGCGACGGAAACTGAAATCTGATGCTGGCTATTTATAGTTGTGAAATCTGATCCTCACGCGGCCCGCGTTCGAAAACGCTAAACCTAAAGCGGGCCGCGTCAACATAAGTCAACGCGATAGCTTAGCCCGGTCATCAACTAGGTTTGACACGATTACGACACGTGTCAGCTTCTCAGGGTATCAGCGTTTCACACACGCTCGCGGCCCGCATTAACTTAACCTAATCCTAAAGCGGCCCGCATTGGCTTAAAGAAGTCAGCGGAGTCAATGTCCGGTTTGATACGGCCCGCGTTAGATATTGAGGTGGGTCAAAGCGGCCCGCCTCAGCCCTATATTTAGATTTTTATTTTATTTTTATAAACTATAACATAATACGGGCTCGGTTTTCGCATACGGGGTGTAATATAATACATATAAGGGTAAATTAAGATATAATGGGGTGTCGGAAAATATTCGAGGGTGTTGGTTTTCTTGAGGGTTGTTACATTCTCCCCACCTTGTTTTAGAGCTCGTCCTCGAGATCTATTGGAACAAGGGTAGATATTTTCTTTTCATTGGGTAAAGGTGTGTAATAAACTCATGGTTTAGAATTTCTATTCTTGCTTCCTGCAAGATTTCAGATTTCTTAATGGTTTCTCCATTGGCTGTCTCTACTAGACATACTTGTGGTAGTTTAGTTAATGACTGATTTGCAAAACGAAGTATTAATAAAACTTTAGTTTGCACCGGAGTTAAATAATACTGTAGCAAAATATCATTAACTAAAACATACCAGCTATAACGTCTGGGATCATATTGGCTTCTTCTGCAGTTAGAACAAATGCTCTAGCATTTCTAGTATTCTTGTTATCTGTGGCTGGAGCAAATTTTGGACAGTTTGGCTTGATGTGACCTTGTTCTCCGCAGTTATAGCATATCCTGTTGTTTTTCTTCCTGCAGTCTTCTTCCTTGTGCCCCGATATTTTGCAGAAATTACAATATATGGAGCATCTTCCCGAGTGCTTTCTTTTGCAATCCCTACAGTAGGGTGCAGAGGTAGAGTCTATATTTTTCTCATGATTAGAATTTCCAGAGTGAAATTCTTGTGTAAGCTTCTGGGTTAGGTTCCTCTTCTGATCTTCTTCTCGGGTACGAACTAATTCATCAGTCAAGGTATTGGCTAGTTCTACAGCTTCTTCTATAGTTTGTGGTCTAGTTGCCTTGACTACATGTCTAATCTCTCCAATTAATCCCCAGATATAACGGGAAATTAATACCGGTTCTGGTGAAGCAAGAGTTGGCACTATTCTAGCATATTCGAAGAATAACTTAGTGTACCCTTTGCTATCCACACCGGTCATCCTAAGATTTAGGAATTTGTTTGCTATCTGTTCCTTTTCATTGGGTGGGCAGAATTTCCTTTCTACCTTGTCCTTAAACTCCTCCCATTCCATATTATAAGTTTTATCAATTCCCTTAGTTTGGAGGATAGTGTTCCACCATTCTAAGGCTGAGTTCTTAAACAGATTAGAAGCAAACAATATCTTATCTTCTTCTGCGCATTTGCTTATTCTTAAGACTGCCTCAGTTTTCTCTATCCAGCGTAAGGTTGCAATGGCCTCTTCATTGCCCGAGAATTCCATTGGTTTGCAGGACCAGAATTCTTTATAAGAACAACCATAAGGCATGGTTCTTCTTCTTTTGGGAATAGGCATTTGAAATATGGGTCCATTGTTCACGCTGTGGTTTGGTTCAACAGGTCGCTTGCTGCTATGTTTACTTTTATTATTCGCTTCTTGAACAGTTTGAATAATAAATGGCATAGCATCTATAATTCCTTGTGCTACTATATGTTGGATAGCACTATTGTCCACTTGATTTCCATTGTTATTGTTGTTTGGGTTCTCGTTATTCAGATTATCGTCATTCTGAATATTATCATTCTGGATTTCCGGGTTATTATCCAAATTGACTTGATTTTCTTGGTCGGCCATCTGAATTTTAAATATCTATCAAATATTAATATCATAGAATAATATAATAAATCACATAGTACGTAATTTTAGTCAAAAGTGTCGATCATTGCGATTTTACTCTTTTCATATACTTATGTGTCTATTACACACTAGTACAGAAATAAAGATTACAATACTAACAGAAATAAAATAGTAGTATGCATCCGTACACACATATTTTATTTTATTTTATTATATTATATTATTATTACTACTGTGTCCTTTATTTTAACATTCATGGATATGGATTTATCCAGAAATCCATATTGCGCTCATCGTATTTCCATACGAGTTGCTCTCCTATCTGTCTTATTCTTTTACTATCTTCTAAGATTTCCTCCTCAAAAGTCCTAAGTTCTTGGACATTTTCTGCACTCATTGGGGTTGCAGGTTCTAGGACTGGTTTTGTGATTTAACTTATAAGTTAGCATTTACTGCTACAGTAGCTAACATATAGAGATTTGCCCATTTTTCGTCTAATTTATCTTTCCAAAGTGGGTTACTGTCTATTTTCTGGGTTTCCTGAGACTTTTTCATATTCTCTTGACTTTTTCTAAGAATCCGACTTCTTTTACTAGAGGTAAGTGGATTTTCATACTGAGCTTTACGGACAAATATTCCTTCCTGAATATCTGCTGAATATCCTGAGAAATTTGTTTGGGATGAACTTCCCTTTTCTTTGGGTGAACTATCTAGTTTATGATAGATGTCCGAAATTCTTCTCTTACTCATACTGTAAACTAACAAATAGTCAAATAACATATCATAATAATTATAATTATGCATGTATTTCCATAATTTATTTCCTAACACAAAATATAACTTTAAGTGTCAGCAGAACACTTCTTTGTCTTGAACCAGTGGCTAGGCTCTGATACCACCTTCTGTCACAACCCCCGATCCCTTATCTGTCCCGGGAATGGGCGGTCGTGAACTCAGAGTTTCGGTGGTATCATTCAATTAATTTGGCAGCGGAATTTACATCAGGATCGTAGTTAGGAAATGTTTATCAGAGTAAAACCACCATATTTCATATTTATAAACACATGGGCAAAACCCAAGTTTCTTATTACAATACAATTATAGGGACAAAACCCTATTTTATTGAATTTAAAACATCTTGTTTTAGATAACTTTTATAGCCACTTATTTTCCAAGCCGTCAGTGCTCTCGAGCTGGCTTTTTCCCAGTTGGCTTTCACATTGTGTTACCTGAAACATGTTTTAAAAATATTTTGTCAGCGGGAAATACTGGTGAGTGAATCCCAATTTAATCAAAATAAGTTTTATCAATTACCACAGTATTGAGAGCGATTACAATGTTTATATCTACACAATTACCCATTCAGTACTTGCCACTCGACCGTATCTATGGCTATGGTCATATCACACATTGGCTACTCGTCGTCCAATTGTGAAGGTTATCAAGTAATGTATACACAACCCCATAATACCGGCGATAATTGAAGAATTACACGACTCACATACTGGTAATATGATAATAACAATTTAAGTTTTATAAAAACAGTTGACACAAAAAGGAGATTACTCACAAAAAGGTTTACACAAAAGAAGGATTACTCACATTGCTATCTTAGGCTTCTCGTAAGGGTTTCCTGGATATAATCTATAATTTATACAAATGTATTTTGGTTAGTATCATAACCCTTTAAAGAATATAAATGATACCCTCCCCGAGACGGCATTCCAATAACTACGTCGGGCAGAACCACGACAGTTATTACGGAACCCTAAATCAATCGGGCAGCGTAACTATTATGAAACCGGGGTTATAATACTTACAACGGAGCATAACCTCTCTAATTAGGGGTATAATACCCAAAATATTACTACCAATATCAGAGATTTCGAGATTGAGAATGAAATGTGAGCGACGGAAACTGAAATCTGATGCTGGCTATTTATAGTTGTGAAATCTGATCCTCACGCGGCCCGCGTTCGAAAACGCTAAACCTAAAGCGGGCCGCGTCAACATAAGTCAACGCGATAGCTTAGCCCGGTCATCAACTAGGTTTGACACGATTACGACACGTGTCAGCTTCTCAGGGTATCAGCGTTTCACACACGCTCGCGGCCCGCATTAACTTAACCTAATCCTAAAGCGGCCCGCATTGGCTTAAAGAAGTCAGCGGAGTCAATGTCCGGTTTGATACGGCCCGCGTTAGATATGGAGGTGGGTCAAAGCGGCCCGCCTCAGCCCTATATTTAGATTTTTATTTTATTTTTATAAACTATAACATAATACGGGCTCGGTTTTTGCATACGGGGTGTAATATAATACATATAAGGGTAAATTAAGATATAATGGGGTGTCAGAAAATATTCGAGGGTGTTGGTTTTCTTTAGGGTTGTTACAGTTTTGATGTATATGAAGTTGAATATTGTAGATTATTGCTAATGACCTTGATTTAGGATGAAAGTTATGTGAGGATTAGTGGGAATTTGATGATCTTGATATGAACTAGTAAGAAGATGCAAAGAATGCTTGTACTTTATGCTTAGGAAGTAGTATGCACACCAAGTGTATGATAAAATGCCTAAGTGAAGTTAGGATGTGAAATTTTAGAAGGCGGCTTGACATATATGAATGATGTATGATAATGATGTAATTAGTGGTATACTAACTTAAAGAATGTACGTTGGATGGAACTAGTACAAGAATTCGGGTTGAATGTATGTGTTGTCAAGATTATGCATTAGAGGCTTGTACATTATGCTTGAATGGGCGATGCTCGCCATGTGTTTCTATTGATCACTTAATTGCGATTAAGAAGTGAATGTATATTAAATGTATAACATATGACCATACTAGTAAAGAGTGATGTTATGAATTACGTTAAGTTGCCTAACTTAGCTATGTGATTGTCAAATGTAGAATCATGAAAGCATAAGTATGTGTATATTGTGTATGTGAATAGGCGATCATGTAGTTGTTTGTGTCGTACAACATTATGTATGAAATGAATATCATGTCATTAATATGGTTCACTATATCAACATGAATGCGTGTTCATAAGTTGGGAGTTATATGCTAAAAGGTTGACTTTCTGAAAGTCAACCGAGAAATTATAACATGGTTAGGTATCTTGACACAAATATAGGAATCGAGAGATCAAGGAATACGTGTTAGACTAATTATGTGTTACGTGTGATAACGAATTTAGTTTTCGAAGATATTGAATTATGTGATTGACGAGTCATGTCATATGCGTGTTAGTGAAAGTCAGATAGATAAAAGTTGGAAAATATGTGTTAATATGAATAAGCATGAATACTAACATAATCATGGCATGACGGCATGAAAGAGTAGGAACCACACTAGCACGGACCAAGCATGGAAGGCTAACGGGTCAAGATGAGGCAAGGAAGATGTTACGAACGCGGACGCACAAGGTAAGTGATTTCCGTAATCACTTCTTAGATGTTTACGTAAGGATATGTGTTAGTAATTAAAGTATGATCAATGAGGGCAATTGAGGATGGATGGTATGAAATCGATGATTGCGTTAAGAAGATATAACGGGTCAAAGATGGGGTTTGTTGTTATATCAGGAATAAGAGTATGAAAGGGTTACGGTATGATAATCGGGTAACGGGGATTGGGTGTGTAAACCCCAAGTACGAAACTCCGGATAATGTAAAGGTATCTTGGTAGTAATGTTCATGCAAGTTTCGGAGTAAAACATATGAGTTGTGTGATAAAAACAAGAATGGGTAAAGTTGTCCGAAAATGAAAATATAGGCGTAAATGCGTAAGTTAAGAATTTCCTTAACTCGGATATGGGATTTTAAGTTTACATGTTAGAATGTGAATTTACAAGCATGTAGGAAGAAACGGGAGGTTAAACGGGTAAACGGTTCAAAAGTTACGCGCGTTTTAGTGCGTACGAACGACAAAACAACACAGCAGAAAACTGTTGTTTCTGCTAGGCGTCGCCGACGCGGGGGGGTGGCGTCGCCGACGCCGCCCATAAATCTCGTTTTGTTGTCGACGCCAGTTTCCGCTGGATGACGCCAAGCCGACGCCGTTAGGCGTCGTCGACGCCTAAAGTGGCGTCTCCGACGCCCCTCCCATCATACACTTCTGATTTTCGCCGTTTTGGCTTGTTTTGCTTGATCCGTCGTCCGTTTTGGATGTAGAAATGGTATGTACGTATGTAGTTGTGCATGTAAGTACGTATGGAGGTATGTATGAGTATATGCACGTATGTAAAGTTGTAGGGAAGGTATGTTTGTACGTAGATGTGTATGTATATACGCTTAAGGGTATGTACGAGTGAATACGTGAATGTAATGACGTAGAATAGGTATGTACGTATGTGGATATGTATGTAGGTATGTGTAAGGATATGTACGAGCTTATGCATGTATGTAAAGATGTAGAAATGGTATGTACGTATGTAGTTGTGCATGTAAGTACGTATGGAGGTATGTATGAGTATATGCACGTATGTAAAGTTGTAGGGAAGGTATGTTTGTACGTAGATGTGTATGTATATATGCTTAAGGGTATGTACGAGTGAATACGTGAATGTAATGACGTAGAATAGGTATGTACGTATGTGGATATGTATGTAGGTATGTGTAAGGATATGTACGAGCTTATGCATGTATGTAAAGATGTAGGAATTGTATGTACGTATGTAGTTGTGTATGTAAGTACGTATGGAGGTATGTATGAGTATATGCACGTATGTAAAGTTGTAGGGAAGGTATGTTTGTACGTAGATGTGTATGTATATATGCTTAAGGGTATGTACGAGTGAATACATGAATGTAATGACGTAGGATAGGTATGTACGTATGTGGATGTGTATGTAGGTATGTATAAGGATATGTACGAGTTTATGCATGTGTGTAAAGTTGTAGGAAAGATGTATGCAGATGTGTATGTATGTTTGTATGTAAGAACGTACGTATGTATGATCTAGACACATTGAGTGGTAATGGTACTAATGGTGTACCTTGAGAATGAAAAGTAATGCAGGTACATTATTGAAGCCTCACCAGGAAATGGATATGCAGATGATATGCTTAAAGCTTAAAAGATGACGAAATGTGAAGTGTACGCGAATGATGTTGTTTATATAATGTGTGCTAATATTTTGAATGTATGTGGTGAGTGCAGGTTGTACAGATCATAGGCGATTATCACAAGGAATAGAGATCGAAGATCGAGTCACTAGAGAGATTGTACGGGGACGTTGAATGTAAAATGTAGTAAATGTAAGCTATGTTTTTAGTTAGCAAATAAGAGGATGACAGGTTTATGAATAAGAATTATGTTAAAGTTAAATTTTAAATGAGTAGAGGTAATTATAATGAAAGAAATTTTATGGTTGGTGTTTCCGCTGCGACTTTTTGTCAAATACGAATATGGGTGTAATAAGTTGGTATCAGAGCCCTGGTTTGAGAGAATCAAGTGTAAGAAGGTAAGTGCTTGAACTCAAACCTGTGTGCTCTTGTGATAAGAAACCCGTACAATCCAAGACTCGGTCAAGATCCAAAGGTAAAAGAGAATGTAAGTATGTACTTATGTATACGCATAACGAAACTGACGGTTTTGTATATGCAAGGTAAGTATAAGCGTTTGAAGAGGATGATCCGCGAGTGCGGTCAAGTACCGACACCAAGGCATGAAATAAGATAAAGTTGAGCCCAGGTATGTAAATTTAATATGTCGGTATATGAAATGGTAAAATGCATTAAGGGAAGAAAAATGCTAAATGAAGGACCATGATGGTATAGTAAACATGTTTTGAAAAATGATACACGTGCCGAAACCAAATTCTTCGGACATAAGGTGACAATTACACGAAGACACGAAACTAGTATGTGGATTGTGTACCTGGCCAGTACACGTGAAGCATATAACGTTCGTGGGACCGTGATAATTGATACAGGTATGTCCGTTAGAATTAAGTAGTAGGTGGAAGTGAGGGTGAAGAGAAATGTAAGACTCTCAATAATGAGAGTTTGATATGCTATGCTAGAATCCGCGAGACGGATTCGAATATGATATGCTATGCTAGAATCCGCGAGACGGATTCGAATATGATATGCTATGCTAGAATCCGCTAGACGGATTCGAACATGATATGCTATGCTAGAATCCGCGAGACGGATTCGAACATGATATGCTATGCTAGAATCCGCTAGACGGATTCGAACATGATATGCTATGCTAGAATCCGCGAGACGGATTCGAACATGATATGCTATGCTAGAATCCGCTAGACGGATTCGAACATGATATGCTATGCTAGAATCCGCGAGACGGATTCGAAATATGATATGCTATGCTAGAATCCGCGAGACGGATTCGAACATGATATGCTATGCTAGAATCCGCTAGACGGATTCGAACATGATACGCTATGCTAGAATCCGCGAGACGGATTCGAACATGATATGCTATGCTAGAATCCGCTAGACGGATTCGAAGATGATATGCTATGCTAGAATCCGCGAGACGGATTCGAAATATGATATGCTATGCTAGAATCCGCGAGACGGATTCGAACATGATATGCTATGCTAGAATCCGCTAGACGGATTCGAACATGATATGCTATGCTAGAGTCCGCGAGACGGATTCGAAATATGATATGCTATGATAGAATCCGCGAGACGGATTCGAAATATGATATGCTATGATAGAACCCGCGAGACGGATTCGAAACATGAAATGCTAAGCTAGAATCCGCGAGACGGATTCGAAACATGAAAGAAGTTAAAGTATAAATGAAATGTCAGAAACCGTTAGATGGATTCAAACATAGGAGGTACGAAAGGTATGAATGATGTGTTCGAATCCGCGAAACAGATTTAAGATAAGAAAGACGGAACTAGTCTATATAAGAAGAAGTCGATAGCTTGACCATGCGCGCGTCAAATAAGTCACATAAGTAAATGTAAGGCAAATGAACAAAAGAATGATTGGAATGAAAATATACGAATGCGTAAGTAACGAAGGGATATGTATGGTACAAATAACTAAAGAAATGTGGGACGATGTTAACTATGAAGGAAAGCACGTAGATGTGACTATAAAAAGGTAGTTTTGTTGTGATGACAAAACAAGGGTTAAATGTTATGTAATGCGTCTATAGAATGAAATCTTAAAGGATGAGATGAAGGTATTTAATCTGTTATAAAATGATCATATGAAGGTAAGCATTATTATAAGTTTAAATAAGCATGTATATTGACCTGTTATTAACGGGTCAAAGGAAATGAGAATGTTATGTGAAAGTATACCATGGAAAGTATAGACTAGTTAAGGAGAAGAAGCCAATTGATAGAATAATTATGAAATGAGATAGGATGATTACTTATGATTATGATGTGAGTGTTAAGCCAAACATAAATGTGTGTGTGTAAGAAGAAACGAGAAAGGTTTCGGGGACGAAACCTTATTTAAGGGGGGTAGACTTGTAACACCCCAAAACCCGAATATTTATATTCGTTAAAATGTTATGATATGATACATCAAGAAATAAATAACTAGGCTACTTAACCTAGTTAAATGTATGGTTAAAATTATTAAAAGATGGAATGTGGTAAAATGTTTAGTAAAGCAAACTAGGGAGCAAACTTGAGGGACCAAAGATGAACAAGGGGGAAAGTTATGTTTTAATAAACAAACACACCCACACAAACACACACACACTTCGTGTGTTTCAGATCGACCAGGGGAAACTCCCCTTGAACCAAACCCTAACTTTCATCTATTTCCTCAAATTGGAAGGGTAAATGAAGTCTAAATCCATAATCGAGTATGGATTAACGATCACCTTCTCAATGGGATCCTAAGGTATGTTTTAAAAGTTAGATTGGTGATCTTTCACGAAGTGGGTTATGATGTAAATTGCGAAATTGTATGAAATTGATGATGGGTATGTGTTAGAATCATCATATATAACATGGATTATGCATGGTTTAGGTTAATTTGATGTTAATGGTGAAACCCATTTCTAGTAGTAATGTTATGAAGATGATGATGTTGCATGTGTTAAATCAAGTATGGTTTTGATGTATATGAAGTTGAATATTGTAGATTATTGCTAATGACCTTGATTTAGGATGAAAGTTATGTGAGGATTAGTGGGAATTTGATGATCTTGATATGAACTAGTAAGAAGATGCAAAGAATGCTTGTACTTTATGCTTAGGAAGTAGTATGCACACCAAGTGTATGATAAAATGCCTAAGTGAAGTTAGGATGTGAAATTTTAGAAGGCGGCTTGACATATATGAATGATGTATGATAATGATGTAATTAGTGGTATACTAACTTAAAGAATGTACGTTGGATGGAACTAGTACAAGAATTCGGGTTGAATGTATGTGTTGTCAAGATTATGCATTAGAGGCTTGTACATTATGCTTGAATGGGCGATGCTCGCCATGTGTTTCTATTGATCACTTAATTGCGATTAAGAAGTGAATGTATATTAAATGTATAACATATGACCATACTAGTAAAGAGTGATGTTATGAATTACGTTAAGTTGCCTAACTTAGCTATGTGATTGTCAAATGTAGAATCATGAAAGCATAAGTATGTGTATATTGTGTATGTGAATAGGCGATCATGTAGTTGTTTGTGTCGTACAACATTATGTATGAAATGAATATCATGTCATTAATATGGTCCACTATATCAACATGAATGCGTGTTCATAAGTTGGGAGTTATATGCTAAAAGGTTGACTTTCTGAAAGTCAACCGAGAAATTATAACATGGTTAGGTATCTTGACACAAATATAGGAATCGAGAGATCAAGGAATACGTGTTAGACTAATTATGTGTTACGTGTGATAACGAATTTAGTTTTCGAAGATATTGAATTATGTGATTGACGAGTCATGTCATATGCGTGTTAGTGAAAGTCAGATAGATAAAAGTTGGAAAATATGTGTTAATATGAATAAGCATGAATACTAACATAATCATGGCATGACGGCATGAAAGAGTAGGAACCACACTAGCACGGACCAAGCATGGAAGGCTAACGGGTCAAGATGAGGCAAGGAAGATGTTACGAACGCGGACGCACAAGGTAAGTGATTTCCGTAATCACTTCTTAGATGTTTACGTAAGGATATGTGTTAGTAATTAAAGTATGATCAATGAGGGCAATTGAGGATGGATGGTATGAAATCGATGATTGCGTTAAGAAGATATAACGGGTCAAAGATGGGGTTTGTTGTTATATCAGGAATAAGAGTATGAAAGGGTTACGGTATGATAATCGGGTAACGGGGATTGGGTGTGTAAACCCCAAGTACGAAACTCCGGATAATGTAAAGGTATCTTGGTAGTAATGTTCATGCAAGTTTCGGAGTAAAACATATGAGTTGTGTGATAAAAACAAGAATGGGTAAAGTTGTCCGAAAATGAAAATATAGGCGTAAATGCGTAAGTTAAGAATTTCCTTAACTCGGATATGGGATTTTAAGTTTACATGTTAGAATGTGAATTTACAAGCATGTAGGAAGAAACGGGAGGTTAAACGGGTAAACGGTTCAAAAGTTACGCGCGTTTTAGTGCGTACGAACGACAAAACAACACAGCAGAAAACTGTTGTTTCTGCTAGGCGTCGCCGACGCGGGGGGGTGGCGTCGCCGACGCCGCCCATAAATCTCGTTTTGTTGTCGACGCCAGTTTCCACTGGATGACGCCAAGCCGACGCCGTTAGGCGTCGTCGACGCCTAAAGTGGCGTCTCCGACGCCCCTCCCATCATACACTTCTGATTTTCGCCGTTTTGGCTTGTTTTGCTTGATCCGTCGTCCGTTTTGGATGTAGAAATGGTATGTACGTATGTAGTTGTGCATGTAAGTACGTATGGAGGTATGTATGAGTATATGCACGTATGTAAAGTTGTAGGGAAGGTATGTTTGTACGTAGATGTGTATGTATATATGCTTAAGGGTATGTACGAGTGAATACGTGAATGTAATGACGTAGAATAGGTATGTACGTATGTGGATATGTATGTAGGTATGTGTAAGGATATGTACGAGCTTATGCATGTATGTAAAGATGTAGAAATGGTATGTACGTATGTAGTTGTGCATGTAAGTACGTATGGAGGTATGTATGAGTATATGCACGTATGTAAAGTTGTAGGGAAGGTATGTTTGTACGTAGATGTGTATGTATATATGCTTAAGGGTATGTACGAGTGAATACGTGAATGTAATGACGTAGAATAGGTATGTACGTATGTGGATATGTATGTAGGTATGTGTAAGGATATGTACGAGCTTATGCATGTATGTAAAGATGTAGGAATTGTATGTACGTATGTAGTTGTGTATGTAAGTACGTATGGAGGTATGTATGAGTATATGCACGTATGTAAAGTTGTAGGGAAGGTATGTTTGTACGTAGATGTGTATGTATATATGCTTAAGGGTATGTACGAGTGAATACATGAATGTAATGACGTAGGATAGGTATGTACGTATGTGGATGTGTATGTAGGTATGTATAAGGATATGTACGAGTTTATGCATGTGTGTAAAGTTGTAGGAAAGATGTATGCAGATGTGTATGTATGTTTGTATGTAAGAACGTACGTATGTATGATCTAGACACATTGAGTGGTAATGGTACTAATGGTGTACCTTGAGAATGAAAAGTAATGCAGGTACATTATTGAAGCCTCACCAGGAAATGGATATGCAGATGATATGCTTAAAGCTTAAAAGATGACGAAATGTGAAGTGTACGCGAATGATGTTGTTTATATAATGTGTGCTAATATTTTGAATGTATGTGGTGAGTGCATGTTGTACAGATCATAGGCGATTATCACAAGGAATAGAGATCGAAGATCGAGTCACTAGAGAGATTGTACGGGGACGTTGAATGTAAAATGTAGTAAATGTAAGCTATGTTTTTAGTTAGCAAATAAGAGGATGACAGATTTATGAATAAGAATTATGTTAAAGTTAAATTTTAAATGAGTAGAGGTATTTATAATGAAAGAAATTTTATGGTTGGTGTTTCCGCTGCGACTTTTTGTCAAATACGAATATGGGTGTAATATATTAAGTATTCATAAAAAGTAGAGTGAATTGCAAATTTTGTCCTTTATCTTTATATCATTTTGCAGGCGGTGTCCTTTATCTTTAAAATTGATGAGTTTTGTACTTTATGTTTTCAAATCTTGCACGTGATGTCCTTTGAGCCTAACTTAGTTAATTATTTTTTGTTAAATTTGTCTACTTAAGGGCAATTTAGTCTTTTTACCAATTACTCTAAAAATAAGTTAATAAATAAAACAAAAATAAATTTAGAAATGTATATAACAAAAACTAAAACAATCTCATCTCTTCTCTCCCTCTCAACTACCACTCCCACCTGCACTACCTACTCTACTGCCATCACCACCACCACCCACCCCTTACAACCAGCCACCACCACTACCGGTTCACCACCACCCGTCGACAAAAAGAACACAACCCATATCCTCTCCCCAATTTCAAAACGCACAAATCAAAAACCCCCAATTTCAAAATCCTAATTCAAACCCCCACCTCAATTATTTCAGTCCAAAATTGGATGTGTTCAAAGATGTGTTCACGTCCTTGGCTTGGTCAGGATCGGGGTTTGCACCTGAAAAACACTGGATGATTATGCCAGAAGCAGGATTCTTGATTGCGAACAAGTTTAATGTGATCGTTCATTTTTTATCTCAAGAAAAAAGAAACAGTTCTACTTGTTTTTCGCTTTGGAGAGGCCCTCACGAGTTCCCAGAAAAAAAAATAATTACAATTGCACACGTGAATGGTAACCATTTTATAATGGTAGAATTGCAAGGAGAGTATCCAATTGCCAGCACAAACAACCTATGGAAATTAATGAGAGAAAATGATGCAGCTAGCTGGGAGAATATATTTGAATCACATCAAAATATGTATAAGTCTTGGATAGCACAACCTGCTACATATTATGTTGTAGATTAAAGCTCGGTATGTAAAATGTTTAATAATATAATTTTGTAAGAGCATTCTCATCCAAACCATCAAAATATGTGAGGGGTAGTTTTTATATTATAAAGGGTATAAAAAATGGTTGTGAGTGGAGGAGAGAGAAAATGTTACTGTTCATCTGTATATTTGGGGGGACACTGTTCACCCAGTATAATTTTTTTAATATATATTGAAAGTGGTTGTGAGTGAAGGAGAGAGAAAAATGTAATGATAATATTATTTAATTGAAAAGGAGAGAGAAAAAGTATTTGTTTTTAGTGAAAATATATTGATATAGGAGTTGTTTTTTAGTGGAATGTATGTATAATTTGATGGATTGGATGAGAATGCTCTAAGAATGCACTTATTTTTTTTATAGTTTCTATTACTACTTAAAATGTAATTGGATAAATAATTAGTTATAATAATTAGTTATAATAATAATAATAATAATAATAATAATAATTCATTACTAATAGTAAATAATAATAATAATAATAATAACAAAAACACAATAAAATATAATAAAAAGACAACAAAAAGACAAAACAGGCTAAAAACAAAAACTAAATGATTGATGGATGTGATGTTTTTGATAGGGGGTGTAATTAGTAAATAGGGGGGGTGAGAATAGAATGAGCCAAACTAAAACAATCTCATCTTTTCTCTCCCTCTCAACTACCACTCCCACCTGCACCACCAACTCTACTGCCATCACCATCACCATCACCACCACCACCCACCACCACTACCGGTTCACCACCACCCGTCGACCAAAAGAACACAACCCATATCCTCTCCCCAATTTCAAAACGCACAAATCAAAAACCCCCAATTTCAAAATCCTAATTCAAACCCCCACCTCAATTATTTCAGTCCAAAATTGGATGTGGCGGCTCACACTCTCAGCAGTAGAAACAACGCCAAAGGAGACAGAGATGATACGACTTGGTGAATCAGTTCTCTAATAATGTAATGAGAAAACCGACAATAATGTAATTAACCTGGAATTTCGTGGGTGGTTATTTACTACATCAAGTCTCCCTGCAGCAATCTTCGCCACATCAGTAGGCCAAATTAATTTTAAAAAAAATCCACAAAAGCACATGATTTTTTTAGATCCAAATCAATTCCCAACCTTAATGTACTTGTATAAAGTAGGCCAAATTAATAAAAAAATCCACAAAAATTTGGATGTATACACAGATATACCAAAAAATTTCTATAGAACCGGGGGGTCGAAAACGTATATACCCAAAAATTTCTATACGAAAACTACACGTACAACACTACTGAACGAAAAGTTCGGGGGGTCGGGCACCCCTCCCGGCCCCTTAAATGCTACGCCCCTGATTTCGTACTCATGTTTGTATAAAAAAATGTTGACCATTCTTGGTTTTTGATATTTCTTTATTTACCTGAATGGGGAATAATTTGGATTGATGAATTTGTGAGCCCCAAAAACCAAATCCAAACTCCGGTGAGTTCATCTCAGCCACCATGAACTACAACTACAGCTTCATTGATTGTTCACCACCGGTCTTCACGACACCCACCGTCTTTCACCACCGTAAAAAAACACCGCAACTCCTCCAACAACCACCAGGAACTTGACGGAGTGGGGGTTTTCAACAAACCCACCACCTGATTTCATCAACACCGCAACAGTGTGAACACCACCACCGAACATCATCATCGTCCGGAGCCAAGAACTTGAGGGAGGGGTTTATTCTAGAAACAATGCCTTCAGCATAATCATCACCACCGGCCTTCATCACCGCCGCAGCTCCTTCAAAACAACCTAAAGCTGGATTACTTGATGATTTTACTCTTTTATTTATTATATGTGTTTTTCTTTTTTATACACAATAGTCCATAGATGTTAATTATTTGCACAATTAGTCCCTGCAGATGTGAATAGACAAAATTGCCCTCATGTGCATTGCACATGACTAAATTTAACCAAAAAAATTAGCTGGGTTAGGGCCAAAGGACACAACGTGCAAGATTTTGAAACGTTAAGTACAAAATTCGTTAATTTTAAAGACAAAGTACACCGCCTGCAAAATGATATAAAGATAAAGGACACAATTTGCAATTCACTCTAAAAAGTAAACCATAATTTATAGGAATATTGGATTTTAATAATCCTAACTATTCGTCATTGGCCGCCAAAAATCTCAACTTCAAAAATAAACACTGGAAAGGTCCGATCTAAGGTTACAAAGAGGTTTGGGACGAAAATGTTGAGTTTTCCGGCCAAAAAGTTGAGTTTTCCGGCCACTTCAATAATTGAGGCTTTTACTAGAAAAAGGTTACTAAAGGTCCGTAATAAGGTTAGAAATATGTTTAGGACAAAAATGTTGAGTTTTCCGGCAAAAAACGTTTTTCCGGCAACCGGAGACTAACAGCGTTAACGTTCTGTTAGCAAGATCTATTGGAGGCCAATATGTTAATAGTTGGAACTGCCAGTGGTTATTTTTTAATTTGAGACTGTTAACGGCCAACGACGAATAGTTGGGATTATTAAATTCAATATTCCTAATTTATATATAGTTAACTAGATTTAAAAACTTTTGTGTTCAATACAAATAGTAAGGACATCAAAGCTCATTACAAACATCATAATATTAATAGAATATTTATGAGAGCTATATGATAACCAGGGGCGGACCTGGCTTAATGTCAGGCGTAGCCCGGGCTACGGCTCAACTTTTGACCAGTAGTGTAAATTTTTTTTTTTCGATTTTTATACAAAGGATACCCCTGAACAAATACGAGGACACCCCTCAATTTTTTTTGCAAACCAATAATAAGCCCAGTTGATGATAATGAATACAAACCAATAATAAGCCCAATAAAAAACTAAACAATAAGCCCAAATAACTAAACAATAACATATTAGATAAGCCCAAATAACTAAATAATATCCCAAAATTGAATGGGCGGCATTATGAAACGTCGACTAGAAGAGTCAGACGTCCAAAAAGTGAAAAAAGGATTGTTTGTGCTTGGCCTTGTCGCTGAATCGCTGATCATCTTTGAACACAGAGACAAAACACATCAACATAAACTGAGAATTGGCTGTACTCATCATCGACATTTATACAAAATTGGGAATTGGCAGGTAGCTCAGGGCTTTGATTCTTTGAATATTCAATATTGGGATTTGGGAACATTTTGGCTGTGAGTATACTCATCGAAGTTCGAACATTAGTTTTAATGTTTTATTGTTGTTACTTGTTGTTAGTTGGCAGTAGTCATCATCGACATTTATAAAAAATTGGGAAATTTTTTTTTGAACAGCAGTTTAATTCTTGTTACTTGTTATTGGCTGCTGATTATTGGTTATTAGTTTGATTGTTAATTGATTATTTGATAATTGTTTGATTGTTAATTGATTGTTATTTGTTTGATAATTCTTTGAAGTGATGGCGAAACCAAATTCCAAAAAACAAGCTTTAATTGGGAACTTTTTCAAAAGAAAATACGAGGAAATTAATGATGATGATACAATTCCGAATGAAACAACTCCTCCGAACGTTGACGTTGATTCAAGTCCGACTGTTGATAATGATAATATCCAAGCAAATGATGACGTGGATGCAAGTCCGAATGTTGAAAATGATAATCCTACAACTTCAATTCCAACAACACGAGGTATTATTGATTTGAATGATCTTCCTTCGGATCCATTTGATAGGCCACCTATTGCTAGTTATCACCCAAATCGAATAGATGACATAAGAAGGTCGTATCTTGTTAAAGGGGCTTTTCAACCGCGTAGTCATAAGTTTCCTGTTAAAGACTGTTATGGAAAAAAAGCGTTTTGTTGTTAGTTGGTTTAATAATTGTAGTTGGTTAGAGTATGGCATCAAAGCAGACAAAGTATATTGTCTATATTGTTACTTGTTTAAAGAAGATGTTGGTAATTAAGGCGGACGAGATACGCGGTCTTCTAGTTCTAAAGGCTTTAGTGATTGGAGTAAAAAGGGGTCATTAAAGGAACATGTTGGGAATGTTGATAGTCAGTATTCAAAGGCGGCACAAATATGTCACAATCTCATGAATCAAAAGAAACATATAGATGAGAATATGAAGAAGTTGACTAAAGAAGAAATGATTGCAAATTATTATCGATTACTAGGTTTTGTTATGAGTGCTAGATTCTGTTTAGAAAACTCTTTACCCTTTCGTGGCCATCATGAGTCGGAAGAATCTAATTCTCAAGGTATGTTTCTTTCGGTGTTAAACTTGATTAGTACTAACCACCCAGAAATTGGAAAGTACACATTAGGTAATGCGAAAAAGAACAATAAATCGACATCATTTTGAAGTAGACATTTTTAATGAGGTTTTGGTCATGCAAATTCAAGAATTAGGAAATCGATTTAGTGAGGTAACAACTAGTTTGATAAAAAATATGTCGGGTTTAAATCCTTCTAACGGTTTATCTAAGTTTGACCCATCGAAGATATTAGCGTTTGCTAAGATGTACCCGGATGATTTTACTACACAAGAAATAGGGAGTCTTTTGGGTGATATTGAGTCATTTCGTCACACAATAAGCAATGATGATAACTTTGAAGACTTGAATGGAATAAGTGATCTTGCGCGTGTTATGGTTGAAACGGGAACGCATAGTTCTTGTCCTACAGTTTATCGGGTAGTTAAGCTAGCTTTGCTTTTACCGGTGGCAACCGCAACCGTTGAAAGATGTTTTTCGAAATTGAAGCTTGCGCAATCGAATCGGTCCGAAATTCTTGAACAATGCTATGGTTTGTGCGGTCGAAAATGATTTTTTAAGTGAAGTAAAAGACGACGATGTGATGGAACGATTTCAAGCTATGAAAAAAGGAAGAGGACAAATCTATTAGGTATTTGTTTTACTTTATTTTATGTATTGTTGTTTTTTTTAATATTGTATGATTGCACGGTAAAAAAAAATTTGGGATACCCCTGAATTTTTGTTCTAGTTCCGCCACTGAATTGATAACCAAAAAGAACTAGGTTTTATTAACTTGTTGAAAAATCGGATTTGATCTAAGTATCAAAATTGTCGTCGACCTTGAATTAGGTAGGGTCCATGTTTTTGGGTAAGATTAATTCGTGTGTGATAGTGTTATTAAGTTCAACATGTAACTATGTATATACACTCACAGAAAATCATAAAACAAAACAACATGACGTTTTGTTGCTAAAAAATAATTTACAATATGTAAAGTAAAGTTACTAACGATTGGATTTAATAAGTGTAATCACTACGTGGGAATCCTCATATAAATATTTGATTGTATAAGCACCTTTTAATTTTTTATCAAACACATCTTGTTACACTCTCAACTTCAAACAACCTATATTATATTATACATTTATTAAATTTTACATATTTAGATGCATTTTGGTTCATTTTAGCAATATTTTAAACATAATAACCTATGTAAACGAATTAAATGATACCCTATAAGTTATGCTGGGAGTGGGTGGAAAGAAAATAAGTGTAAAGCATACCTATAGAGGTTTGATTGCACTTTGATTTATTAGGGATGACCCACCTTCTATATGTAAAAGGGGACTTAACCCTCATTTAGGAATTTAGGAGATTCTCTTCTCGAACCTCCTCACTCTAAAGCAAATCAATCTTTACAATAGACCAATCTTATACTCGTGATGCACACATAAATGATTTGAGTGTATGAGAATTTTACGAGCTTTTAGCCTCGTAACACTTTTAACGGGAGTTCATGATGTTCACAACCTTGTTCCTAGCTCAAGCAGATGATATACGAATTGATACAACCACTTACACTACTTTCAACCAAAAATAGATTGTGTAGTTTGGATTGCTCCATCTAACTGGGTATGATCACTGACAGATTAAAAGTATTTCTATGGTACATTTGAAATCTTATTCAGATAATTTGAAAAAAAAAATAATAACAAGAATATATAATTCTATTAAATTTTTTTTTGCCCGAAATAGACGAAAAACTTTGTTTCATTGGTTACGAACCATGTTTATATTGTGAAAAGAATGTATCAATTTGTGTTTAAAGGATTATAGCTACATGAATGTTTTGCTTCTTTTCATACGAAAAGGGAGTTACTATTGGTACACCCTTCGACTTTATCGAGAGTAAATTGCCATTTTAGTCTCTGAGTTTTGTCCAAATTTTGCCACTTTGATCCAAATAGTTTTTTTGTGCCTCTGGGTCCCTGACTTTTACATTTTGTTGCTATTTTGATCATTTTGTCTAACTCCATCCAAAAACCCAGTTTGTAACAGGGGTATTTTGGGGATTTCCTTAAAAAATGTTTTCAGTTGCCATTTTGATCCAATTCCAAAAAATCAAAAAAATCTAAAAATAAAAAAAATTCTAAAAAATCATAAAAATTCTAAAAAAATCAAAAAAATCTAAAAATAAAAAAAATTCTAAAAAATCATAAAAATTCTAAAAAATCCAAAAATCATTAAATGTTTCGGCACGAACCGTTTCGAACCGTACCGTTTCGGCGCGAACCGTTTCGAACCGAACCGTTTCGACGCGAACCGTTTCGAACCGAACCGTTTTGACCCGTACCGTATCGAACCGAACCGTTTCGACGCGAACCGTTTCGAACCGAACCGTTTCGACACGAACCGTTTCGACCCGTACCGTTTCGAACCCGAACCGTTTCGAGCCGAACCGTTTCGACGCGAAGCGTTTCGACCCATACCGTTTCGAACCGTATCGTTTCGACGCGAACCGTTTCGAGCCGAACCGTTTCGACACGAACCGTATCGACCCGTAACGTTTCGAACCCGAACCGTTTCGACGCGAAGCGTTTCGATCCGTACCGTTTCGAACCGTACCGTTTCGACGCGAACCGTTTCGAACCGAACCGTTTCGACCCGTACCGTATCGAACCGAACCGTTTCGACGCGAACCGTTTCAAACCCGTACCGTATCGAACCGTACCGTTTCGACCCGTACCGTTTCGAACCCGAACCGTTTCGACCCGTACCGTTTCGACCCGTACCGTTTCGAACCGTACCGTTTCGACGCGAACCGTTTCGAACCGAACCGTTTTGACGCGAACCGTTTCGAACCGTACCGTATCGAACCGAACCGTTTCGAGCCCGTACCGTATCGAACCCGAACCGTTTCGAGCCGAACCGTTTCGACGCGAACCGTTTCGAACCGTACCGTATCGAAACGGTTCGGCTCGAAACGGTTCGGGTTCGAAACGGTACGGGTCGAAACGGTACGGTTCGATACGGTACGGGTTCGAAACGGTTCGCGTCGAAACGGTTCGGTTCGATACGGTACGGGTTGAAACGGTTCGTGCCGAAACATTTAATGATTTTTGGATTTTTTAGAATTTTTATGATTTTTTAGAATTTTTTTTATTTTTAGATTTTTTTAGAATTTTTATGATTTTTTAGAATTTTTTAGATTTTTTTGAATTTTTTGGAATTTTTTTGATTTTTTGGAATTGGATCAAAATGACAACTGAAAACATTAGTGATCAAGTACAAACTGGGTTTTTGGATGGAGTTAGACAAAATGATAAAATGGCAACAAAATGTAAAAGTCAGGGACCCAGAGGCACAAAAAAAACTATTTGGATCAAAGTGGCAAGTTTGGACAAAACTCAGGGACTAAAATGGCAATTTACTCACTTTATCGATATAGAGAGAGATAGAGTGATAAAAGGGTGTAAGATTTTGAGGTATAGCAATAAGTAATAAGATGACCCCAACGAAAATTGACTATAACAAATAGGTTGAATATATTTTTTAGAGTAAATTACGATTTTGGCCCCTGTTGTTATATCACTTTTACTCTTTTAGCCCAAAAAAAAGTTTTTAACATTTGAGCCCCCAACGTCTTTTTTTCTAACCCTTTTGGCCTCTAACGTCTTTTTTCTAACCCTTTTGGCCCCTAACATTTAATGGATGTGGTTAGTGTTAGGAGCCAAAAGGGTTAAAAAAAGACGTTGGGGGCTCAGATGTTAAAAAAAAAACTTTGAGCTAAAAGGGTAAAATGGTATAACTACAGGGGCCAAAATCGTAATTTACTTTATTTTTTATTATTATATTGTATGTTAGTGTAAGTGGGCCAAATTCTTAAATATTTTAAACTTATTCATTATGAATATTCAGTATATGTTTGTATCTAGGAAGAAGTTGGCATAATAAATATCTTAAATTGTATAAGTATGTGTTTACAAATCCATTGTAGGTGTTGGTTCACTGTCAATTATATTAAAAACGTTTAAACATACAACTTATCACCTATTTTGATAATTTTATATTCGAAAAGTTTATGCGGTCAAAGTTAATAACTTATTATGGGACACAAAAATGAAACAAAAAGACAAAGATAAGTTGCATATAAAGAATGAACATACATACCATAAGCTAAGTCATATTCATATTCTCTTATATCCCCAACCACCATCACCACCACCTCTTCCTCCTCCACAACCACCACATTCTCCTCCGGCCCCCATGGCGAAGCCGCCCAAAGAAACCCCAGTCTACCACGGTGTCCGTAAGCGGAGCTGGGGAAAATGGGTATCCGAAATCCGCGAGCCAAGGAAGAAATCAAGAATATGGCTCGGCTCATTTGACAACCCTGAGATGGCGGCTCGAGCCCATGATGTAGCAGCCATAGCCATCAAGGGTCACTCGGCTATCCTCAACTTCCCTCACCTGGCTCATGAACTTCCCAAGCCGGTTTCCACGTCACCTAAAGACATCCAAGCCGCTGCTGTCAAAGCCGCAACTTCAGCCATAGAAATTAGTCCAAGAAGCCGGGACTCTAATAACACGCAAGCCGAGCTTGAGCCGGGGATTGGCAGCTTGGCTACATGTGATGATATATTTCTTGATTTACCTGATCTCTTCATAGACTTAGGACATCGTATTGATCGAGTTTTGTTTTCATTGCCAGAAGAGAATATATTGTGGGCTTGTTGTCAATAAGTTTAGGGACAATATTATTTTGCAAAAAATCAAGGGTTGTTGTGTACACACAAAGTTAAAAGGGATTAAATTTAATCCGTCTGAACTTATATTATGTTGATGTCATCTATGTTACCAATCATAGCGGGCTAGCCCCACATTGACGTCTATCCCTCTTAAGTCATTCTTCGTTCGTGGCCTACCGTAGACATGAATAAATCTCTCTCTCTCTTCAAAGTCCCTAGACTTTAATGCCACGAGAGCCACGAACGCGCATTGCAGGACTATGGGGGAAGATGAGCCAACACACACTATGGGAAGATGAGCCAACACACACTATGGTGGGGTATGGTTGTTCACGAGTCAAGTCACCCTGGCTTAGATCAAACTTTACACCGATTTAAAAACTTGAGCTCGAGTGAAAATATGGCTTAGGACTTTTTTTGGGTTTCTACTTAGTTTAGATTATTAGAACCTAGAAAAAAAAGATCTTGATGTGAATTGAACCGAATAATGATCGAGATAGGCTTAAAGTATTGAATGCCTTTTTCATGGGCTATAAAGTGTTAAAAGTTCGGATTATTTTATTGAGCTAACGTAGTGAGCCAATGAACTTTAGGCATCTATTAGGTCATGATATTATAGTCTAGTGACATCTTAGGGGTGAGATAAGATTTAGCAACCATTAGGTTCTGGGTTCGATTCCCACAAAGGGGATTTTTCCAGATTTATTGGGTTTACTCCTGAATTGGTGTATAGCATTATAGCCTAGTGCAGATGGATATAATCGGGTGGTTTCGCTGGTGGCACAATTATACTCTAGTGGTCCGTCAGCGGTCCAAATTTGCTGTTAAAAAAAAGGCATCTATTGCATCTTGGAATCTTGTTTGCTCACCTGTTTGATTTTTTTTGAATGAACTTATATGTCTTTGAGAGTGAAGGAAGAAGAGAGATAGAGAAGTTGAGTTGACATAAGAACGTTAGGCATCTATTGCATCCTGGAATCTTGGATTCTTCAAGTGGTACCAATTTTATTTTCTAAAATTTGGGCACGTCATAATTTGTTGGACCAGATCTGACCTTTAAAATCAAGACATATATACAACACTTAAAAACCAAACGTGACAATTCGATTTTGGACTCTTTTTGTAAAATAGTGACACCATTCATTAGTCACTATCTCTTTTAATATTTCCGTTAGCCATAATATTTTAGGATGTTTTGTTTCCTTATGCAAAACAAGTGACCACATTCTTGTTTAATTGGACTTTGTGGAGATATTTTGCATCTTGTGACAAGTATACATTATCCATAAGGACCACAGGTCCATAACACCTAAACTCTTAACTATAAACCTTGTTAAGTTATTAATTCTCAATACATGTTTCAAGAAAACAAATCTATACTTCCTAAGCCAGCTTCCATGTCACCTAGAGACATTCGGTCTGCCACATCAAAGCCGCTGCTTTAGTCATTAGCGAGAGTAGGCCAAGAAAACGGGACTCTAATAGAAGCCAAGCTGAATTCGAACCGAAGGTCTTTAGATTGACTTTATGGCACAATACTTTTTCTAGATTTACCGGATCTCTCTTTATTGAACTCGGCGCATACACTAACGGTATTCTTTTCACATTTTTGGACAAGCCCGCAAGAGTTGGGATCACCGGTAGCACAATAGTTTAAGTTTTAGGAAATTCAAAAATATTACATATTATTTTTTAGAATGATGGATTCTAATAATCTCAACTATTGCCTGTTGGCCGGCAACGGTCCCAACTTCAAAAGTTCTCACTGGCGGTCCCATCTTTTCACATATTGGCTTTCAATAGACTCTGACTAAAAGAACCCTAATGCTGTTAGTCTCCGTTCCCTGGAAAAACGTTTTTTGGCCGGAAAACTCCTTTTTGGCCAGAAAACTCAACATTTTCGTCTCAAATCTCTTTGTAATCTTATTATACACCTTTAGGAACCTTTTCTAGTTAAAAAAAAGGGGTATTGGATTTTAATAATCCCAAGTTTCACTAATTGGCTGGTAATAATCCCAACTTAAAAAATTACCTACAACAGTCCCAACTTGTAAGATTTTGGCCACCAATGATCCTTGTCTAACTGGGTTATAACCCAGTTAGTTTTTTGAAGTTTTGAGCGGCGGAGAAGGTCACTAGAGGTTGGAGATGTCAAGTGGTGGTCTCCTTTGGTGGTTTCAGGGGTAAAGACGGTCGTCGGAATAAGTTGCAGGTCACCGGAGTTGCGTAGATGGTGGAAATTTTAAACTTTTGAGAAGCGGAGAAGATTACAGGAGGTCGGAGATGATTGGTGGTGGTCTCGTTTGGTGGTTTCAGGGGTAAAACGGGTCGCCAGAATAAGTTGCAGGTCACCAGCCCAACAAGGTTATAACCCAGTTAGACAAGGATCATTGGTGGCCAAAATCTTACAAGTTGGGACTGTTGTAGGCAATTTTTGAAGTTGAGATTATTACCGGCCAATTAGTGAAACTTGGGATTTAAAAAAAACCCAATTATTATGGTCGTCAGAAAAACTCCTTTTTTAGGTCGGACAACTCAACTTTTTAGCCGGAAAACTCAAAGTTTTCGTCCCAAACCTGTTTGTAACCATAGATCAGACCTTCAGGAACCTTTTTCTGACAAAAAAAAACGTTTTTTCCGTCGACCGGAGACTAACGTCGTTAGGGTTTTGTTAGTCAGGGTCCATTGAAGGCCAGTATGTGAAAAGATAGTACCGCTAGTGGGAATTTTTGACATTAGGACCGTTGCCGGTCAACGGACAATAGTTGTGATTATTAAAATCCATTATTCCTTATTTTTTTAGGTTCCCGCTATTCCCACTCCCCTAAAATCTTATTTTCATACCCCTACAATGCTTATATGGCCCGTATAGAGTTAGATGGGGCCATATAGAGAATCTTGCACAAAAAAATGCCAAAGAATGTTTTTTTGTCTCCATATATATACAAGCCAGAAGTATAATATTTTCGTTTTTTCGTCCGAAAATTTTAAAAGAGTAAAATGCACGGATAGTCCCTGTGGTTTGGTGAAATTTCACCTTTAGTCCCCAACTTTTCAAAATTACACTCTTAGTCCCTATGGTTTGACAAGTTGTTACTCGGATAGTCCCTAAAGCAGATGAAAGTTGCTCGGATAGTCCCTGTGGTTTGACAAGTTGTTACTCGGATAGTCCTTGTCATTTCACACCCACTTAACAAGAAAAACTAACCTACATCCGCTTTGGGGACTATCCGAGTAACAACTTGTCAAACCACAGGGACTAAGAGTGTAATTTTGAAAAGTTAGGGACTAAAGGTGAAATTTTACCAAACCACAGGGACTATCCGTGCATTTTCCTCATTTTAAAATTATAAAGGTCCGCCCCCACCAATTATTTTGCCTAAAATTCCCCTGCCCCTACCAAGTTTATTGTCAAAAATATTTATACATATTTTCGTATTGAGTTAAAAAACTGTGAACGCGCTAAACTTTAAGTAAAGTTTGTTACTACTTTATATATAAATCAAAGTTGATGATTTTTTTTTTAATTTTAAAGGTACTTACCATTTATCTTAAAGCAATGGCGGACTTACAATGTTAGTAGGGGTAGCACGGGTTACCCCTCAACCCCGTCTTCGTAGTGTAAAAATACTCCTTAACTCCGTTTCCGTAGTGTAAAAATACCCCGGAACTTCGTCTCCGTTATACAAAGAATACCCCTGGTCTAAAAAATAAAAAATTGGGATACCCCTAAATTTTTGGGCTAGTTCCGCCGCTGTCTTAAAGATCGTTGGGTTAAGTTGTAATTCTTCGTCCATGTACTTAACATTTATTTCGCATCATTAAATATTTGGTCTTTATTTTTGTTAAACAATATATAGCATTTTTTTATGAGTAAGAGCGCCTCATTTGAATGAATGACGATTATATAGTTTTATTTGGAGTTATTATTGTTTGACCCAACCCGAATCGAATATCCGACCTGAACATATAACCCGAAACATAGCGATAGGAAAAAAAATTTGGTCCCATGACCCCCCCCCCCCCCCCACACACACACACACACACACAAACCCTATACAATCCATATAGAAGGTGTGAAAATAAGATTTTAGGGTGTGGATTTATGAACACCCTTTTTTATATAAATGAATATTATCGTCGGTAAGATTTCAAAGAAACCGTCAGTAAATATTTTGTCATTATCTATGGATAAGCAGTTGTTTGAGTAATTTTTATGAGACCAATACGCGTTTAAAAAATAACAAAAACTTTCCCTGCCTACCTACACAAGATATTAGTGTTGGCAAAAAAACATCACATGTAATTTATATGGATGATTCTAAGTTGTCCGATTGTTTGGTGCGGGGACGTCCCAATGATGGATCGTTTCCTTCCGAGGTATGGAGCGGTCTTGAAGGCAACCCGGTTTTACCCAACTGTTACCCTAGCAACTCGTGTGGGGGCAACATGGTTTCCGGGCGGAAGTCAGCTCGCGCGCCGGCCGGGGCTCGATCGAACATCGCGTCCGGAAAAGCGGGGTTGACGGGGAATGTCTTTGACATGTCCCCGGAGACCAATCGGTCTTGTACAGAAAGTCTCCTTCAAAAAAAAAAAAAGTTGTCCGATTGTTGAGTGTGTGGTGAATATCGTTACAAGACAAGTAACACATAATCTAATTTTGTCTTACTTAAATGATGATTGCTACTAAGCATAAAAAGATTTCCATATGTCAAAAAAGACGGCTGACTTGTCATCATGATCATCAAGGTTAACATAAAATGGCACATTCTCTCTAGCATCACAAGCATAACAAGTGTATTAGACATTTATCCTTCAATGAAAAATGACTTGAAACATGAAGAAATACGGAATCATCACGGGAGTGATCTGAACCGCTGTATACAAGAGACCGAGAATCATACATTGTCAACCCACATAAGCTTCACCTACCCTATAGTCAACCCAAGTCACGTTATGCACGCCTGAATGGTCTCTTACACATCGTCGACTTGTGCGAGCCCTTTTCAACAAATCAGAAACATTTCCCTTAATGTACGTCTCCCAACAAGTGTAATTAAGATTTCCATTCATCTTCCCGCCGGTGGTATTCCTAAAGAAAAACACTTATTAAGGCTGTGTGTAGTCAACTAACGCCCCAAGCCATGTAAGTAGGCAGGGGCATTAAACACCAATCCGACGAGGTTGTTTAGGGAGGCACTAAGTGGAGCAACGTTAGGCTAGTAACGGATGTGAGGAGATGGGAGAACGGGGTCCACCGACTTTTCACCAATCATGCACACACACTTCATTTTTATATATATATTTTTTTCTTTTATTTAATTTACATGTGAAACTATTACACACTTTTGAGGGAAAAGTCAGTGATGATTCCACTACCTACGTGACAACGTTTTCAATTTTTAGTCAAGAATAATGCTCTTAGTCTAATAATGAATATAGTCTTGATTAGATTATGTGTAATAATTTATACGAATGTGTCGTAAGTATATATACTATAAACGCTAAAGTTTAATCAAGTCGGCTGCTATGAAATAAAAATTATTTTCGGGAGACTTATTACTAATAATTATTTTGGAAATTTAAATCCCGACAACCTAAAAAACTTTTTTTAAAAGTTAATACCTAGAAGTATTTATGACGTTATGGTCTTTCTTTATTATTTTTTACAAAATTGTCTTATTGTGGTTCGTATGATGAAATAAACTAAAAAAAAAACGTTTGATAAACCGTTTAAAAAACGTATGATGAAATGATTAAAAAATAACGTTTGATAAACTATTTAAAAAAATAAAATTATCTGTTTTCTTATTTTCAAGAAGCAGGTAACAGGTTGTGACATTAACTTTAAAAAAAAGGTTTGTTTTGTAAAGAAAAACGTGCTTTGTATATACAATCTTAAACACCCCAAAACGCGTTTAAAAGTCTTATAACTTAGGGGAGGCGGGGTGGTTGATTTTTTCCACCGTGATGGAAAGTTCCACGCGTGGTGGTTCACCTTTTTCCACCGCCACCTAATTGTTCATCACGATATAACATGCTTTCCGTGAAGTTTATCACGAGTGACAAAGGTTTGAGTGATGGAACATGTGAGGGGGTGTAGGGTTTATTGTTGGGTGTTGTGAATGATGACCATTGCCACTAAAAAAAGTTGTGAGTGATGGAAAAATGGTTGATGACATGACGGAACTTGATTGGGTGTTGTGAATGATGAGTAATGACCACCTCCACCCCCTTATAAGTGCGTATAAATATCTTATTATTGGTCACACTTGTAACTATATATAATGTTAGCATACAAGTGTGTATAAACATGGAGGCTTTTTATCCGGTAATCATGAGACCATGTTAAAGATAATTAATGAGATTAGAGAAAATGTAGTTTATATAATAAGTCTTATAAGACCATGTGTAGTGGTTAAACAAAATAATGCCCCCACCATGGGGTATTATTCGACACGTGACAGTCCAGTCAGCATGGGACGTTATTGCAAAAGTGACGTGGTGGGAATAATGCCCATTCCAATCATTAAACAAAAAAAAAGCAAACTAGTTGCTCATTGCCTAGTCAAACCTTGGACCACTCCCCATTGGCCACATGCAATTGCTATTCAGCGTTATTATAAAAACGCCAGAATGAATTTTTTAAATTTTTTTTTTTAAAAGCGCCCCATGTAATGGGGGGGGGGGGGGGGGCGTTTTTAGGTTTTTTTTCAAATTTTTTTAGAAATACCGCCCCACTACGGGTGGTCTAAAGAGGGGAAAAACCATAAAACTAGTTTCATTGTATTCTCAACTTTTCTATTTGTTTATAAGTATACATGCATTAAACTAAATAGAATGGAGAGTAAATTACGTTTTTGCCCCCTGTGGTTACATCACTTTTATTATATTAGCCTAAAATAAGAATTTTTAACATATCTGCCCCCATGGTCTCTATAACTTACCATTTTGGCCTCTAAGTCTAACCATTTTAGCCCCTATGGTCTCAATAACTAACCATTTTGACCCCCATGATCTCTAGACTTAGGGGCCAAAATAGTTAGTTATAGAAACCATGAGGGCAGATATGTTAAAAATTCTTATTTTGGTCTAATATAGTAAAAGTGATATAACCACAGAGGCTAAAAACGTAATTTACTCTAGAATGGAGGATCCAAGGGGTTTTTAAGGGTTTGTGTAACTTCCTCAGCTTGAAAATTAAAAAATAAAAAAAATAATGAAAACCTTTTATGATTTGAAAAAAAAAATAAGTGAGAATCTAACAAAAGGAATCACTGGAAAAAAATTTCCTTAATCCGCCACTAATTTATACCTTTATCATTACTTTTTTCTTTCTCCTTTACTTACAATTAGTGGTGCTAAACGGGTCGTGTTCGCAGGTTGGCGGGTTCAACCCGACCCGAACCCGAAAATTTTACACAAACCCGAACCCGAAAATCGTATCATACATAAGAACCCGAACACGACCCGAAGTTTCGTGGGTTAACCCAAACACGACCCGTTCAACCTGAATTTTTTTTTTTTTTTCTAAAATTGATATATTAAAATTAAAATTTACTTAAAAAATACAAATGTATTTAATAATATCATATTTAAATTGTAAAATCTATGTTAATTTCTCTTTTTAAGTTATGATCAAGGCATAAAATACACAACTCATTTAATTTATGACATAAAATATATTGTAAAAAAATATAATATAGTATAAACATGTTAAACGGGTCAACACGCCAACCCGACCAGGTTGACCCGAACCCGACCTGTTAACTTAAACAGGTTCGCGGGTTCAACCTTAAACTGACCCGAACCTGTTTAGACTAAATCTAAACCCGCGAATTTCGTGTTCGCGTCGGGTTTTCGGGTCGTGTCAGAAATTCACACCCCTACTTACAATCGCTTTCAAAATATATTAAAAAATTATAGAAGATGCTCAATGTTCCCTCAAATATACCCATAAATATGAATAGTAACGTTTTATCTCTCAACCATTTAATTATCTTTAATAAGACTTAAACCTTCACACTAAGAAGCGGAACACCATCAAAATACTTTGATATATCATTGGGCTAGAAGCGCTTTGGTAGTTATTAACCTATTAGGGGAGTGGGGGTGCCCCGTGATTGAGCGTTGTGTGTGGGTGACCACGCGTGGAACACCGCCGCCGGTCCTTGTGACCAGTGACCACGTGTTGTGGTGACTACGCGTTGTTGAGATCGGTTACCGTTGGAGGTGTTTCAAGTTTAAACAGAATAACACATGTTAACACTAGTGATGGGCATCCCGACTAAAATCCATCACTAGTGATGAAACCAAGTTCGATAACGTGACGGAACATGATTGGGTGTGGTGAGTAATAGAAAGTGGAGCACCCCCGCCCGCTTATGGGGTAAAAAATAAAACATGTACAAGTCACAACTCACAAGATAAGTTGCATATATATAAAGATTAAGCTTGTCATATTATCCCAAACCACCACCTCTTCCTCCTCCACAACCACCACTTCCTCCGCCACCGGCCATGGCTAAGACGGCCCGAAAACTTAGTCAAGAATTCAGCAACAAGAACAACAACAACAACCACGGTGAACAAACTACAGTTTACCACGGTGTCCGTAAGCGGAGCTGGGGAAAATGGGTATCCGAAATCCGCGAGCCAAGGAAGAAGTCAAGAATATGGCTCGGCTCATTCGACAACCCTGAGATGGCGGCTCGAGCCCATGATGTAGCAGCCATAGCCATCAAGGGTCACTCGGCTATCCTCAACTTCCCTCACCTGGCTCATGAACTTCCCAAGCCGGTTTCCAAGTCACCTAAAGACATCCGAGCCGCTGCGGTCAAAGCCGCAACTTCAGCCATTGATGTTAGTCCAGGAAGCCGGGACTCTAATAACACGCAAGCCGAGCTTGAGCCGAGGGTTGGCAAGTTGGCTACATGTGATGATATATTTCTTGATTTACCGGATCTCTTCATTGACTTAAGTCAACGGATTGATCGGGTTTTGTTAACATTGCCGGAGAATATGGTCGGAGTTGAGACCGGTGACGGTGAATTATGGCCGGAAGAGCATATCCTGTGGAATTATTCTCAATAAGTTGGGGCAACAAAAGATTATTTGTAAAAACATAGAAAACTTATTAATTCTGTAAGTATAAAAAGTTTTTTTTTTTTTTTTTTTTTTTTTTTTTTTTTTTTTTTTTTTTTGCTTATGCATTTAACCTATCTTATGTTAATATAATCTATGTTATGTGGTTACATCAAGGAATTGTATCGGTAGTTGAGTCAGATTAATTAAAAAGAGTTTTAAAATTTCATTTACAGATTTATTACTACTTCAGAATTTGTATTTTATATATTTCATTCTTTATATTATGTTAATATTATTATTATTAACACTTTGAATATGTTGTAATTTATAAGAACTAAACTGTTAATATGTGTTACATGACGGATCTATTGCCAAGGAGGGGGTTCCAAGGAAGTCAGGAAACTGTTCGGTTTGTAATTTATAAAATAAAGTCATATAGAAAGTACCGAAGGAAACCTTAAATATTTTGTCGGGGAACCTTTAACCAAAAGTGTGTAGTGGTCTAGCTTATAGATTTTGGTGTTGTTTGTTTTTTTTGCCAGAAGCACTTCTGGCCACTTATGTCTGCGTCGCGCAGACGCGCGCAGACCTTTGGGTCCTGCAGCTTGTTTGTTTTCTCGCGAGACCTCTTCCCCACGCAGACATCAACCCATGTCTTCTAACCTATTATCACCTCTTCTAAACACTCCTCTTCACATCACAGACCCCTTCTCCTCACCTCACCTGCTGCCACCATCACACCCTCCCACCTGCTGCCACCATCCCACCGTCACACTTCTTCTCCTTGCAGACTGCAGACATTTGGTCCACCTCTTCTCCTGCAGATACATGCAGATGTGGTCTGCAGACTGCAGACCTTTTCCTGCAGAAAAAACAAACAGCACCTTTGTGGGGTTACTATCATGTTTTTGCCTTCTGTGATAATTATGATATTGTATAATGAAGTTTTGTAAATTTATAATAGCAAAAGAGTTTTAAGTAGTACAATATTATTAGTAGGGATTCTTATAGAATCTCACTATCTTATGAATTTGTTGGTTTTGATGAACCGAATGGATGTTTGAGGTTTAAACTTTAAAGTATTTATTTGATAGCATGATTAGGTTACAGTTTGTATCTTTTTTACTTTTGGCAGCATGATTTGGTTACAATTTGGTTCTTTTTTATTAGTCAAAATGATTACTTTTTTCTTGGGATCAAGTTTAGTGATCAGTTATTTTGTTGCATAATTTGTTCAAATAGAAAAGAATTACTAACATCTTAATTAAATGACCATAGAGCTTTTGGATCTTCATTTTAAAATTTATATTATGACGTGTTTTTTCATTATTGTATCATAGTTTTATTAGTGATGAATTTTACCCAATCTGAATCGTCGAACCAACCCGAATTTTTTTATTCAAACATATGAGATTGGAACTTTTAAAAAAGTGAACCACTTGGAAAAAATTTCTAGATCCACAAATATAAAGCATTTCTAAGATAATAATATATCTTAGTTTATTTACCTTAAAATGGACTGTTGGAGAGGATTGGGACCATTTTCTTAAATTGGCATTGCTTGCTGTCTTTATATTATGTAGTGATGTATCCAAAAGTAACGGTATCAATTGAAGAATTGGAGATAATGTTTTTATTTTGTTTTTATACAACTAGACTAATAAACTGCTATTGTAATTTCTTTTATTGAAAAACGAATTATCATCCAAATATGACCAAACTATATGGATGGTCATGTTTTCGAAGTAGGTGGGTGAAGGTTTGATAAATTCGATGTCCCATTCTCATTAAAATCGATCCCTATAAATACAAGTGGATCTCCACTATTTTTGATGTCCGGGCAACCAGCCCAATCAGCATCCGTGTATGCACGTAACGAAAGTTCACTGAATGTGCCCAAAGTGAGACCAAACGAGGGAGTGCCCCGAATATAGCGAATAATCCGTTTAAGGGAATTCCAATGATCAATCCGAGGAGAGTGCATATGCATACAAACCTGTTGAACTGCATAACTAATGTCAGGTCTGGTGAAGGTAAGATACTGAAGTGCACCAGCCAGACTACGATATAATGTAGGGTTCTCAAACAGGTCACTAGAAGAAGCACTAAGTTTGGATTTTGTGTCCACGGGAGTGGCAACAGATTTGCAAGACGACATACCTGCCCGATCAATAATATCCAACGCATATGATTGTTGCGATAAAAACATAGTGTCGTGCTGTCGTGTTACATTAATTCCCAAAAAATGACTCAATGGTCCAAGATCTTTCATATCAAACTCAGCGGCTAGTTGATGTATAAGAGTGGCCCGTAGTGTATCATGAGATGTTGTAAGGATAATATCATCAACATAAATAAGTAGATAAGCCATGTCAGAACCCTGATGATAGATAAACAACGAATTATCACACTTACTTTGCTGAAAACCAATGGACAAGACAAAATCCGTGAACCGCTGGTACCATGCACGCGGTGCCTGTTTTAACCCGTATAAAGATCGCTTCAGTAAACAAACATGATCAGGATACTGACGATGTCGAAATCCCATCGGTTGATACATGTAAACAGTTTCGCTGATATTTCCATGTAGGAAAGCATTAGTAACATCCAACTGATGGATAGGCCAGGACTGAGATAAAGCAAGAGTCAAGACAGTCCGAATGGTGGTTGGCTTAACAACCGGACTAAACGTCTCCCCCACAATCAATACCCACCTGCTGAGTACTACCATCACAGACTAACCGAGCTTTATATCGCTCCAGCGTACCATCGGAACGATATTTATGTCTAAACAACCACATGCTACGTATCACATTCATGTCGGCAGTGCGAGGGACTAATTCCCACGTCTTATTTTTAATAAGTGCATTGAACTCAGTAGTCATGGCGTTGTACCAATCCGGTTTGGACAAGGCTTCGGTAGGGGTTTTTGGTATAGGAGTGACAAGAGAAGCGTGAAGATTAAAGGGTTGTTTGGGCTTAGAGATTCCGTCCATAGATCGAGTGCGTATGGTACGGCCAGTAGTGGTTTGGGTTGGTACGATGGGAGGGGGGAGGGGGTGATGGTGGTGTCTGAGTTGTGTGAGATTTGGGTCGGCGAGAATATGTGTGAGTAATGGGCGGGTTAGGAGGGGGATTATTGGGCTGAATGTGAGAAGGGTCGGGTGGGGGTGGGTGGGTCGGTGGGGAGGAGGGAGGAGTAGGTGGGCTAGTAGGAGAGATGGGGGAAGCTGGAGGAGGAATTTGGGCTAAGTTGGGGGAGTTAGGAGAAGGGGTAACATGTGTCCAGATTAAGGGATGTAGAGGCGTGGATAGAAAATCATATGAAGATAAGGACTTTTGTGGAGAAGTGGAGAAAGGGAATGTCGTTTCATCGAAGATGACATGACAATTGATGAAAATTTTGTTAGTGGCGAGATCAAGACATTTATATCCCCGATGATTAGGGGGTACCCGAGAAAGACGCAAGGCATGGACCGATGTTCAAGTTTATTGATAGTGGTGTGAGGAATTAAGGGATAACATAAACAACCAAAGACACGAAGATGAGTATACGAGGGTTGAGTGAGGTAGAGAGATTGAGTGGGGGACTTGTAGTTAAGAAGTTTGCTAGGAAGGATGTTAAGCAGATAAGTGGCAACATCGAGAGCATGATGCCAATATATGTTAGGCATGGAGGATTGAGCGAGAAGTGTTCGAATAATGTTGTTAATGGTTCGAATTTTTCGCTCGGCCTTACCATTTTGGGACGATGTATGTGGGCAGGAAAATCGGAATTTCATGCCATGAGTGTTACAAAATTTATTAAATTGAGCATTTACATATTCTTTTCCATTATCGCATTGAAATTGTTTAATTTGACGCTCAAATTGGGTTGTAATGTAAGTGGAGAAGTTTTGGAAGGTTGAGAAGGTTTGTGATTTGTGGCTAAGGGGAAAAGTCCATAAAAATTAGTGAAATCATCTAAAAATAAAATGTAATAACGATGACCACCACTACTAAGTATTGGTGAAGTCCATAAATCACTATGTATAATGTCAAATGGTAAAGAAGTAGAATTAATAGAATTAATAAATGGAAGTCGAACATGTTTGCCAAAAACACAAGATTGACAAAGTTTAGTTTTGGAGTTATTACAATCAATAAAACTTGAACTTTTAAGAGAATTTAATAAATTTGTGCCAGGGTGGCCAAGGCGTTGATGCCAAAGGTCTTGAGACACAGCAGCGAAAGTAGATGGTGAAGTGAACTTTGAGACTTGTGTGGGATCCAGTGTGTAGAGGTCACCAGAACTATTGCATCGTAGGATAGGAGTCCTGGTCTTGAGATCCTTCACAATTAAACCAAAGGGGTCAAATTCTATGGAAACATGATTATCTTTAGTGAAACGACGGACGGAAAGAAGGGTTTTGATTAAAGAAGGTGCATAAAGAACATTAGTTAATTTGAAGGGTGGGAAGGGTGGTTGTAAGGTTTGGTTTCCCTGTCCAATAACGGGTATGGTTTTGCCATTACCGACTACAATATTACGAGACATGCAATTATTAAATAAAGATGGAAAATTAGTGAAAGTCATGTGATCTGACGCACCTGTGTCCATTGTCCAATTCTGATCAGGCGGATGAAGTGCCATGTGATAGAGAGCCTGATTCAGATCCGTGGGAGTGTATCCATCGGAAGACGAAGCTTGACTGGCTGCGTAATTCTGAGCTGGCCGAGAGCCCAACACACCTGGGCCTGCGTTGTTTGGTTTGGTAGCAGTGGGATAAGGGCATGGAGGAACCATCCACTGAGCCCAAGGTTGGGGTTGTGGGCCGGCCCAAGGTGAAGTGGACATATAAGTCCATGGGTACTGTGAATACGGGGCATTACCACCTGATTGAGGCCAGCCGCTGTTACCCCAATTACTGCCGCCGCTCGATTGATTCCAGCCACTGCCGCCGCTCGATTGATTCCAGCCGCCGCCACCGCGTCCAGTAGGTTGACCGGAGGTATTCCATCCACCTCGACCTCGTGAGAAACCTCTGCCCCTTCCGCGTCCTCTACCTCGGCCGCGACCACGGCCACGTTCCGAATCAGTCCGGTTCTCCGATTGACGAGCATCTGACATTCTGTAAGAAGAGTTGTGATCGGTGGTTGCTGTTAGAGCTGTGCCGGCAAGGTGAGCCGATTGTTTGGCTTGATTGATTTTTCTAGACTCTGCCATATATAATTGAGATCTGGTTTCGTAGAAAGAAGGCAGGGGTTTCGTTTGTTGAATGATGAGAGCTACACTCTCATATTGTTCCGTGAGCCCGGTCAATATTTGTAACACGAGTTGTTCATCTGTGATTGGAGAGCCAATGTTTGTAAGCTGATCGAAGAGGACTTTCACAGCTTGGCAGTAGGCAGTCATGGATGGAAACTGATCAAGGCGGGTGCTTGCAAACTTGTTGTTTAAATCGATTGTTCGAGAAGCTTTATTATCTTGAAACAAATTCGCAAGTGCAGTCCAGGCATCGTAGGCGGTGGCGTTGGGTTTCAGAATTGTGTGTAGAAGGTCAGAAGATATTGTACCGTAAATCCATTGGAGAACAATGGAATCTAATCGTTCCCAACTTTCGGCTGGTGTCTGCTCTTTTTCTTTATCCTTGTCTTTGTCTGATGAAGAAGCAGCAGGGGTCTCGCGCGGCTTTAGGTGATCGTAAACTTGAAAAGATTTGCATTGGATTTTGAAGAGTTCCGACCAAGTTGTGTAATGGCCGGTTTCAATATCCAGAGTGACCGGGATTAGGGTACGGATGTTAGAGACAGTAACTGCGGGGTGGAGATAAGAAGCCATAGTTGAGAATAGTAGGAGATCGGATGAAGGGAGGGACCGAGAAGAAGAAGAAAATAATGGTCAGAGGATCAGACTCGCTCTGATACCATGAAGGTTTGATAAATTTGATGTCCCATTCTCATTAAAATCGATCCCTATAAATACAAGAGGATCTCCACTATTTTTGGTAGGAGATATTACATATTTATCTCTAAATATACAAGATATAGATCTAATCTAAAATTACAAAAGTAATCTAATCTATTAGTGGGCTTAATACAATAAATTCAAATTTCCGCGGGAGATTGATAGGCCGGTGCATGGTGTGAAACTCTTGGGTGGTGCTGTCAGTAGAGATGGGGATTTTATTAGTGGTTTGGCCCTCAAAAGAGCCAAATGTGCGGTTGAGCTGATGGGATGCCTCAAACGCCTTCGGGACCCTCAGAGCGAACTCCTCCTGCTTTGTTCGTGTATGGGGGTTGCTAAACTGTTGTTTGGGCTCAGGACGTGTCAGCCTTCTTATGTGGGGGAAGCCGTCTCTGTTTTTGACAAAGGGCTTCGGAATGCGATCGAGGACATTGTTGTTTGTGGGGGTGCCTTTTTTGGGGACCTTCAATGGAGGTTAGCTTCCCTCCTGACACGTTTTGGGGGGCTTGGGATTTGCTCAGCTGAGGATGCCTCTTCCTACGCTTTTGTGGCTTCAATGGCCCAATCTTGGGTTCTTCAAGACCACATCCTTCGTGAATGTGGGGGTGGGCTGTTGGACTCTAATTACAAGGGTGCGTTGGACATTCTGCATAGTTCTCTTCCCGATCTTGATCTTGGCGGTTTCTACATTAAAGACACCGCCCCCATTAAAGCCCAGAAAATACTGGCGAATGCCTTATATGGCGAAATCGTCAAGGCAGTTGAAGAGAAGTTTGCCTTTTCCCCTCGACAGCGAGCCGTGTTTGAGTGTTTACGAGCCCCCCATGCTCAGGATTTCCTGTCTGTTGTTCCCATCGAAGGTTTAGGGCAATGTATGTCGGCTGTGGAATACCGGGCTATCCTCAAGTACCGGTTGATGATACCCCTTTTCCCGGTTGATGACCCGTGTCCTGTATGTCGGAAGTGTTGCTTGGATTCTTTTGGGGAGCATGCAGTCCATTGCAAAGAATTACCGGGCTTTAAATATCTACATAATTTAGTCCGAGATGTGCTGTATGATGTCCTTAAGCGAGCAGGGATCTCGGCAAAAAAGGAAGCTCTGGTGAACTTCTTGACTGATCCGTTAGAAGGGAGATCTACCCTACGGCCCGCTGACATTCTTGTTTTTGGATGGGAGGGAGGGAAACACGCGTGTGTCGATTTGACAGGTGTGTCCCCCCTCGTTGGGCTAAGGGACCACGGGTTTGTGGCAGGACAGGCGATAACCAAGGCAAAGGCGGGCAAAGTAGCTAAACACGAAAAAGCTTGCATCGAGAATCAGCACGTGTTCGTCCCGTTTTCTTTCGATACCTTTGGCGCTCTCGCCCCTGACGCGGTGCGGTTCCTAAAGCGGGTTCAACAGGTGGTAAGCAGTAACTGCGCACATGTTAAGGGACAGAATTTTGTGTTTAGCAGGGTAGGCTTTGCTATTCAGAAGGGGGTAGCGGTGCAGCTTGTTGCTCGCCTACCTGCCATTAGTTTGTAATCATATTGAGCTTGTTCGTTATGGATTAATACAAATATATACACGTTTGAAAATTTTCCCTTTTTTGTGTTTTTCTTTTGTTTACTGTTCATTCTATCATTATATATATATAGGTAGGGTTCTAGAGTGAACACTAATGTATTTGAGAACTGAGTGAACAAATCTTGGCCATTGATTTACACATGTGAATGGCTAGGATTTAATTATCAAATCGTAGCATACACTAGTGTATTTCATCATCAAATCCTGACCATTGATCTACACACATGTATGGCCAGGATTAGTTCGCTCAGTTCGCAAACTACACTAGTGTTCACTCTTGAACCTAATCCTATATATATATATATATATATATATATATATGGTCAGGATTTAGAGAAAACGCTCAAAAATGTGAGAACGGTGAGAACGCTTATGGGCCGTCCGATCAAAACAATCTATGGACTAGATGACGCGGTGGCGTTTTCGTAAATAACATTACTTTTATTACTCTGGCGATTCATTAAGGGTAAAAAAAGTCTTTTGACTTCGACACACAAAACGTCATCTCATGAAAATAAAACGCCAAATATATAGCACACACCGTTCAAACTAAAAACGCCACTAGATATAAAACGCCAAACTTAATTATAATAAAATCGCGCCTAAAAAAATCGCCAAAAAATCCTATATTTACATCTCAGACCTTCATTAAAAACACACACACAAAAACCCCAAACGCAATATTTATTATATACCATTCGTCTTAGAAACGCCAAAAAACTCAATCATCAAATATCTTCTAAACCAAAACGTTTATTTGAAATTCAGTTTGGTTGTCTGTAAGGTTTCACTCAATGTAATGAACAAAAATCCTTAAGTGAGGATATTGTCCATTTCATTGAGTAAAATCTTATTGACTTTATCATCAACTTCCTTACAATTTATAACGCCAAAACATACAACAACATTATTGAGGTTTGTTGTCAATAAAGTTTAGCTGTATGGGGTGTACAACATTGTCAGTTATCTTTCTTAACAGGGGATAAACAATGTTTTCCATCTCATACAGCAAAACATTATTGATTTTAGCATGATCAAATTTTGGGGTTTAAGATGCTTTTGTTTAGTGGCGTTCTTTTTATCGGTAAAACGACAAAATTAAAAAATCAAACATCGTTTCATTTGAAAATTCAAGATTGTTGGCTGAAAGGGTGTAAACTCAATAACATTTTGCTGCATGAGATGGACAAATCTTCAAGAAAAAGATGATGATGTCAGACTTTGTGCTTCCAAACGGCGACAAAAAAACTACTTGAAAAAACAAAAAACAAAATGAATCATACGAAAGTCGAACCAGCCAGTTAACATGATTCAAAAAGAAGAAAGAGACTGGTGACAGTGAAGATTTGGAAGATCAATTGTTTATATATTCTTTTTTTAATTTTCTTTTACAGTTGATTGTTAGATAATAAAAACACTGTATATAATAAAAACGCCAGACACCCAAACGCTTGTTAAAACGCTATCATGCCATAAAACGCCCCAAAAACTCCTAAACTATAATAAAATTACCTTGGAAAAGTATTATAAAAAACCCAACAATAAAAAAAATAAAAACCAAACTTATAAATGCAACTAGAAACAGTAAAAATGAAGAGAGAAAAAATTTATTATATTATAATCTAAAACGCTAAACTTGAAAGACGGGACGTGTTACAGACTTCAGAGATAAAAGCTTATCAAAAACAATAATTATAAACAGTAACTGAAACGGCACCGCCTAACCTACGCCGTCAAAAGAAATCCTATAAAATAATAACTCTCAACAACTTCCATTTAATCAAACCAAAAAAACAAACGTCAAATACTACTAAATACCACTCACTGTAAAACACCAAAAAATTAAAAAAAATCAAAGATGGCTAATATGCTTTCTTGGATATTCAGTATTGTTCTTCGTGAAGTTTCACTGAATGGATTGTTAGCTGAGGGGAGTAACTCAGTAAGATTTTGCTGCATGAGATGGACAAATCTTCAAGAAAAAGATACTGATGACAATCAAATGTCATTTTGTGTTCTTTGTTCTTGAATAAGACTTGGATGAGGAGAAGAGATCAATGGCGCTAAAGAGTGGGATAATTATAAAGATGGAGATCAATATGAAGAAAAAGCGAAAAACCCACCCACACGTCATAGATCTATGTCCCCAAACATCCAGAAAAAGCCACTTCAACAGACGAGTAGGCAAAATATTCAAACCGATCGGTTTGTTAAGTTTTACATAAAACGCCATATATTTGGTGACAGTTCTTGTACTATTAAAGAAAAGAGAGACTGATGACAGTGAAGATTGTGAAGAGAGATCCGATTAGGATTTTTAATTTATTTTCTTTGCTTTTATTTTTTCCTCTGGTTGTAATATAATTTCACAATTGAAAAACGCCAAGTTACCACAAACGCCAAAATGTATATAAAAAATATTAAAACAATGGGCAATCTTGTTTAAAACGCCTTGAAAAAACGTCATTCAGATAGATTTCCTGACCCCCCCCGGGTTCCAATGGCATACGATTTGAAAAACGCCATAAACGCAAAAATGTTAATATAATGAAACCATTAAACGCCATTAATTATTGAATTTGGTTAACGCCAAAAATCTTAAACGCCAAAGTTAAAACAATATTGTGAAAAGCGGAACTGGAAAAGGAGAAGATAAAAGGACAAAAAAGCCCCCACGTCCTTCTCTATGCCGCGTGACACGTGTTGGGCCAGGATGCGTTCTCACACTTTTGAGCGTTTTCTCTTGATCCCGTTCCTATATGGACCGCTAAAATGAAAACCATCTCCAGTTGTAAGAACCGCGAGAACCAGTTCCTAACCATTAGATCAAAAAGATGGATGGATGAGATTAAAAGTAACTAAAATGAATATTAAATACATTTTATCTTATTATGTCTTTAATATTTTAATCCAAAAGGGTAGTTTAATAAATTACTCTATTTTGTCATTTTGTCTTTATTATTTTTTTATTACTTTTTTGTTTTATTATATTACTTTTTGTATTTTAAAAAGATTTTTTTATTAAAAGAATTTTAAAATTCAAATTTTTTTAACAAAGACAAATTTTTTTGCGCGCCGGTTTTTACGCCGGGCTTTTTCAAGCGTCGTTTTTTACACGTTTTTTTAACGCGCCGTTTTTTACATTTTTTTACACGTCGTTTTTTACACGTTTTTTTACACGTCGTTTTAACACGCCGTTTTTTTAACGTGCCGTTTTTTATACTTTTTACGTTAAATTTTTTAAACTTTTTACATTTTAAGTTTTACGTAAATTACGTTTTACGTAAAACTTTTTACGTTTTACGTTTTACGTAAAACTTTTTACGTTTAACGTTTTACTTAAAACGTTTAACGTTTTACTTAAAACGTTTTACGTTTTACGTAAAACTTTTTACGTTTTGCGTTTTACGTAAAACTTTTTACGTTTTACGTTAAAAAGTTTACGGTTTACGTTAAAAAGTTTACGGTTTAACTTCTTTTTTTACAAAAACTTTTAACGCAAAAACGAACGCACCCACAAATCGCAAACTCGGAAGGTGTCTCAGATATATTGTTATCATCATCGACTAGGGGGAAAAAATAAAAAACCAACAACATCAAAACAAAGTGTATCTCAAAAAAAAAACGGGGTTTGGCTCAGATTATCCGATAATCAAAAGGCTGCAAAAGTGGGGTTGCAGGTTCAAAAAACCTACCCTCCGCCGTCCTTGCCGCGCCATCGTCATCAAAATCTACGTTTTTTTTTCATCATTGCCACCCAATCGATCTTATCAAAACCCACAGATTCAAACCCACCTCCGCACCACCAAACCCACAGATTCAAACCCACCGCAAAACTCATCTCCCCCACTGCCAATAAATCGACCACCCCCTTCAGCCACCCACTCATCATCGTTCACCGCCACCACCGCTCACACAGCCACCACCTCCAACACCAACACCACCACCGCCAACACCGTCGGGCCACCCCCGCCACCGGGAAAAACCTTCATAAAACAACAATTTCTACACCTCAACAACATCAATATGTAACAATTAGTGAAGCTAATCAAGTTGAAAGTTGTCTGTCTAAAGTCAAAATCGACATTCAAATCCTATTAGTTTGAAGTCATTTGACATTCAAATCCTATTCGTTCAAAGTCAAACATCAACCTTCAATAAAATCAACTAAAACAACAATTCCTCAACCTCAAGTTTTCATTAACTCAGCTAATCAAGTTTTCAACAGATAGCATATCTTTCAATACCCATTTATCATAACAATTTCTAATAAAAAAAAACTCACAATCATCTTCAATAATCAATAAATTTTCAATCGTTCATACCTGGATTTACTTGTAATTGAAAGATAACAAAAAGCCTTTGAAACTTTATGTTTAATCTGAGATGATGGATGGTCTCTCGGAGGTCCAATTTGACGGCGTCGGTGGTAAATGAGGGTGGTCGGTCGTCGCCGGCGGTACCGGTGGTTATAATGTTCGATCAGAGGGGAGAGTAATTGATGATGGTAACTGCCGTCGTTGCGACTGTGGTGGTTGTTGGTAATCGGTGGAGGGGGACGCTTCTACCGGAGAAACAACGGGGGGTCGGAGACAAACAGAGTGTGTGGGTGTGGTGCCGGTGGTGAGAAATGAAGAGAGAGTTTCATAAAGTGAAGACTTATGAAGATGAAGATCTCTGAAGATCTCAGAGATGAAGAAAGAGTTTCAAAAATGGAAGATGAAGAGAGAGAGTGTGAGAAATGACCATATTAAAGAGACAGTAGACAACTGACAATTGAAAGTGATAATATATAAAGTAATTTACCTAAATACCCTTTTGGTTGGCTAAATCTGATTGGTGGAGAGTGGTTCTCATAGTTCTTACAACTGGGAGTGGTTTTTAGTTTAGCGGCTCCCTATATGTATATATATATGGATGGAAGTTGGCTACAAAGTCCATTTTTCCTATAAAGTGTAAATAGTCATAAAACACCACAATTTCAGCCATAAAACACACTTAAAACCCACAAATAACAAAGTGGAAATTACTAAAATACCATATTTGTGGGTTTCGTGTTGTGTTTTGGATGATAAGTCTTTGATTATCAAATGACCAATATTAGTGTGTTTTATGTTGATTATCATGTTGTGTTTTATATTCATAGTTCTGTGATGGTGTGTTTGAAGTTTTTATGGACTGTTAAGGTTTGGATATTGTGTTTTAGTGATCTTCACTATGTTATTTGTGAGTTTGAGTGTGTTTTATGGCTGAAATTGTGGTGTTTTATGACTTTGTACACTTTGTAGGAAAAATGAACTTTGTAGCCGAACCCCACCCATATATATTATATTGGGTAGAGTTCCTCTACCAAGTATGTCTTTTTAAGTGTAAGGCCATGTGTAGTCATAAAGCCCTTTTGAGGGCGTTATGCGACAAGTGGCACTAGAGCGCGTAGTCATAAAGCCACTAAACATCATTACCAAACTATTAATTTTCATTTTTATTAATTATTTAAAAAAAACACTTTTCTATTTTTTTTCATTTAATATCTAATATAAAAAACACTTTTATTTGAAACTCTCCTCTTTCACGACGCGATATACATAACGGCAGCAACATTTCACACTCCCATTGCGCCGCCTGTAGCGGTGTTCCACGGCGTTATGGGGTGCCATGCCCCGCTTTCCCCGTGATGTGCCGCCCCATTACATATAGTCTAAGAAGTGATCATGACCATTAAATTAGAGTAATGCCAATGAGGTGGTGCTGGAGTGGTAAGGGAGAGACTTGGTATTCTAAGGGACCCAAGTTCGATTCCTGCCCTCCCCATTATTTTCTGCGGCACCTGGTGATGATGGGAGACTAAGCAAATAGGTGGAGATCGCTAGTTCGATCCTTGAACTGAGCGGGCTTTACTTTACCGCCTTGTCGTGCCTTCGGGTGAGTGTTCACGGGCTTCGGCCCTAGGTGAGGGTTTTTTCCGGTTCGGAGGCGAGCCCCGATTTGGTGAATTTCGCCAGTAGCCCATTTGGAGGATTCGTTGGCAGTTCAGAAAAAAAAAAAAGATTAGAGTAATTAATGAATGGGATTAAATGAGTGGTAGATTGTAATATTTGTTTTAAATAAATTCATTGATTTATTAGATTAAGGGTGTAAAAATAAATTTAGTATGCCTTAAATTTAGGAACCCACATGCAACTCCTCCCCGTCTTTTTAAAACGTCAATATTTTTTGGGGTAACTTTACAGAAATGTAATCAAGTTTACTAGTTGTTTCAATTAAGTCACTAAAACATTTTTTGTCTCTTTAAAGTCATTGCAGTTTTATTTAATGTTCCGATACCATGTAATTATCAGGTTACCAGGTTACTAATAAGAAATTGTCAAGTTCTTTGATTTTTTTTAAATCTTTAATGAGCCAAAATAAATAAATCATATTTTGTAATTTTAATTGCTTAAGATTCAGCCATTTCGTCTTCTTCATTTCCTATTCTAACAATACTCAAATGGCCAAAACTTGCGTACACATGCTTTTGATTCAACTAATTAAACTCTCTTAAATGCTTATAAACATAAACAAAATGCATAAATAAGTTATAGCGTATCATTTAAGTATCTTAGTTGGAGAATTGAACAGACCTGGAAAATGAATGTTGCCGGAAATCGTAGAACGACGGTTATAGGTTTATGTGGTGTTACTGGTGGTCGACGAAGATGGTACGTGATGGAGATGTAGACTGGTGGCGTTCGACTACGGGTTACGGTGTAGCCTCTGTTCGTCGGAGAATCTTCGTTCTTGCCGGAACTTCGAAAGAAACAGAGTATAGAGAGAGAAGTGACAAAGGGTTGAGATGGGTGTTGCAGGCATGTTGTCGGGCAACGTTTGGTTGCTTGCGGAGGGCTTCCAGCCGGCGACTTAGGGGCGGCGGCAAGAGGCGGGAGTTACAGCGGTGGTGTGTGTGGGTGTCTTCAAGGTCAAGTTTTGCTTCAAGTCATACGCAAATATTACACTTTCATCCATTCTATTTAATTTATTTTTTACAGTATTATTATAATCTGATTTATTGTTATTATTATTCTATCTTCTAATTTCTAGATATTTAAAAAGAAAAAAATAAGAGAAAAAAAAGAATATGACCTGATTAACTGGTAATTACACACTATTGAAACACTAAATTAAAGTTTAGTTACTTTAGAGGGACAAAAAAAGTTTGGATGACTTAATTAGAACAATTGTCAAACTTGGTTACATTTATGTGGCGTTTTCCATATTTTTTTATACGTAATTTGTTTTTTTAAATTACACCAGAATAACGAGCGTTTTTTTATCTTTAATATGAATATCATATTGCTACATATGTAAAAAATTTGTGTTTCAACTAGTTGATTTATTATACTAGTATGGTGTGTTTTATACGACAATGTGGTGTGTTTTATAGTTTGGATTATGTTCTTTAAGGAATGATGTGTTTTATAGTGATGAGTTGTGTGTTTTAAGAGAGCGTTTGAGTGAGTATATGCATTTTAAAGTTTGGATGATCTATTTAAAATAATTGTGTGTTTTATAGTTTGAATGGTGTGTCCAAATATGATAAAACACCATTTCATCATTGCAATATATGTATAACACAATATTTACCAAATCTTAAATGATAAAACACTGTGCAAAGAAATAAACAATGGTACATACAGTTAAAACACTATACGAATAAACCAACACTGGTACATGTGGTTAAAACACAACGTCAAGAAGATACACACCAATAACTAGTATAATACATGTTGATGAACCAAATAACTACAAGTACATGTCCTTTATTAAGCATGTTAATGATAAAAAAAACAAAAAAAAAAAACAAATAAGCGCCTATTATCCACACACTTGATCCATTCTTGAAGGAGCATCCCTTGATTAGTGATATGACGGATGACGTGAGACCCATCTCTTAAGGATGAAGTATCACCACATCCACTATCGTTATAAAGAAGAAATGAAAATAAACTTATTCAATAGAAACAGAGCAACTAGTTGAATAACAAAAACTCTAATTTTAAAATATCACGTGAACATCTCAAATTCTCTACATAGTTTGAAGTTACATTAATGTAATATAATTTGGGTGCACAAAGCGTACCTTTGCATTTTTATAATTATAAATATAAATGGTGGTCGTTAAAAAGTAATATCTCTAGCTATTCCATCCAGAGGCGGTAATGAGGGTGTGCGGATAGGACCAACTTTGAGGGGCATGTGTTTTAAAAAAAGAAATCCAATATACATATGTAAATTTTTTTAAATAGTATACCCATACCAACTCTAAGATAAGTCAATTTACAAAACAATTTTTTATGGTTTAGAAGTTACCTATTAGCAAAGGTTTAGCGAGTCTAATACCCGATTGATTTTAAAAATATTAATAATAAAACACTACGGAAGGACACATTTTTTCAAGCTATAACAGAGTACATGAATTCTCAAAGACGCTACTGATCCCCTATAATATTTTTAGAGCTTGTAGTCATAGGTATGCTATGATGCTATTGTAGTCATTTTGCCCTCACTCGTGGATATATCTTTTAGCCGTGAATGTATAATATGTGTAATTTAAATTATATTCTTAAAATTTAAAATTTTCCAACAAATTATTATATTATATTATAATATATATTAAATCACATGTTCTTAATTACATGGAAATCTTAGGTGTTTTTATTTTTGGCCACAAGTTTTTATTTTTCGTGTCTCCTTTGTCGGTTTATGATTGCTACGTGTGGTTTCCAGAATCTGCCAAAAACCATTGACATAGTAATATAATATAATTAAGAGCCCACAATATCAACCTACAAAAAAGAAAATGATTTACGAAAATCAATGGAAGAGGATCATATTACACCACCAAGTCATAAAGTGTTAAATATGGAGATTTAGCTTTGAAAAAGTGTTTGTTTTATTCGTTTATTGATGTTTTTACAAATGATACAATATTTCAATTAGTATAATTAGACATTACAAGACTTTATGAGTGAAGACCATATATAACGTGTATCGGAATTTAAATAACTCTTAACTACTGAGTGTTATAATATTTATATATTGTCCTCACTATTCTATTATTATTATATATAATAAATGAAAGTTATTTAGTCCACGTGTCAGTAGATTAGAGCATCGTTTTTTCCCTTTTCCCGCCCAACAGTATCACTCCTCTTTACTCTCACATTTTCTCAAACCCTACTTCATTCTTCCCCTTCACCTTTCCATACAAGATCCCTTTTCTTTCTGATGTTCATCCTTCTCTTTCACATTTCCATCTCCTCAACAACGTCCGGCAGAGGTTACTTCTATTGGATACATCTGCGTTTGAAACCCTAAATCATGTACCGTCGAGTAGTTGAAGAACAGAATATTCATGTAAGATCTATTTTCTCATTCAGAAATTTTATTTGTTTTTATCTATTTTCTCATACTGAACACGATGAACCCTTTTGTACCCTCAGAAGAAGAAGAAACTCTCCTAGGGTTTCTTATCGTACACGATGAACCCTTTTGTACAACCTCCTGTTAATCGGTGACACTGGTATGTTGTAATCATGTTTTTATTATTGTGTATATAATAGATATGAATAACTCTGTTTGTAGCTTTTGATTTTGTCTTTCATTTGTTATTGTTTATTCAGATGCTTGCTTTGTTGTATCATGTGATTACGAGTAGATTGATTTTGATATGTTTGTAGTTTTTGTTTTTCACAGTCTGTTTTGTTGATTTATTCACCCATGTTAGTAATGTTGGATGCTCCTATGTTTCTTGATCCTCTGTTTTTATTCAAACTTTCATACTATTATTCTAGCAATCCAAGAAGAATATGTAGATTTTATGCTTATTTTTATTATTATTATTATTTTATAGAGTTTGTTGATTAGAAGTAACCTCTGCCGGATCGTTGTTGGGGAGTTGGAAATGTGAAAGAGAAGGAGAAGGAGGGTAAATTCATTGTTGGATTGTTTACGTAGTTAACTAAATTGAGTAGCTTTACTACTCAATTACAGAGAAGTTTTTGAGATTGTTTTCACACTTTATTATTTTTGCAGCAAGTTCTACTTCATTATTCATGTGGCAACTTTATATTTGCAGGTTTGTGAATTAAGGTTGGTTGTTACTTAATTTGTGTTTACTTTAATGATTTTCAGTTTCATGAAGTCATTGTTTAGAAACTGATTTTGTTTTCAGGTCTGTTGATAGGTGATACCAGCCCAAAAGTTTAGGCTTCATCGCTTTTTGTTATTCGGTATGGTACTCATTTACAGTCCCACTTTCAATGAGGTTGTTTTAGTCATGTATTTGATTTTTGCCCTTTTCTTTACAATTGAAGTTAGGGAGAGTCGAATTAAGATGGTGGAGCGGAAGACAATCTCAGATGAGTAGAGGAATTTTAGTGCATGATTGAGATTAGTCGGACCCATGTACAGTAAGTCATTGAATGTTTTAATCTTACAATCAGTTTTACTTTGTTTTTTAAGAAGGTGTTGTTGTCATAGACATCGAGGTGATTTCACATGCCTCCAAGTTGTATTTTTGGTGTAGAGCAATTACATAAAAACTAATATGTGACTTTTTTGAGTAATAATATAGTTAAATCTCTTCTTTTCCCATATAATTGTCGCATCATCTTCTTCCTTCTTCATTGCACAACACCAAGGTAACCTCAATTGGTCTGATTTATTTTTTGGTATTCGTAACATTTTGATTTACCGTTTATTGATGCATTGATTCATTTGTAATCACTTGCAGATCACCCGTCATCTCAATTTGAACAATTAAACGGAGTTTTCTTAATCAGCACCATAAGTTGCCTTCAGTAATCCATGCATTGTAATTCCACATGTTTTTTTTGATTCTTAATCGTCGATTCTGTTTCAGGTACACTTTTTTGCTGTTAGTTCCACGTGTTTTTTCAGATTAATTGTTGCTAAATATATATTGGTTTTGTTTTGATGAAAAGGGAAAACGTTCGAGACGTTTGATCCAAGAACCGAAGAAAAGATAGCGGATATTGCTGAAGGATATAAAGATGATGTTGATCTGGCTGTTGAAGCTGCACGTTGATCCACGATAAGCATTGCCCATCTAAGTTTCCTCCAATGACAGTGGTTATAACAAGTTAATAAGGCAAGCACTGATCTGCCTAACAACTGTTGGATATAAAGACTGTTGTACACAAAAACACAAGATGTAAGTTTACCATCTTAAAGATTGTTATATTACTATGGTTATTAAAGTTACTCTATGACAACAGGTTAAGAAGAAAAGTAAAGTTACTTCTGAGAGAAAGCAGACGGTCAAGAATACGACTAAGGGAAATGCTGCCTTACCTGTCGACACAAGTGATCATATTAGATGTTCTTCATCTGCTCATAAGGTTAAGGTATCTATACTCGCCACTTAATTAGTATATGTTATATAAACTGTTTTTCTTTTATGCATATATTCAACATTCCTTTATGCATATATTAGATGCCCCGCTTGCGGTGTGCACATATAATGTATATATGTGTGGGCGCTCGGGGGGCAAAAGTGAAATGGTACTAACTTTAACGTTATTTTACTATTTCGTGAAAATAACGTTAAAAGCGGCGGATGGTTAATCAGGCATCATGTGGTGACGTTGATAGCTGTAAGACACGGGGGTACATGCACCAATCAGTCTCTGTCCCGATTGTTTGAGTGTTATGTGTCTTAGGTCCAAGGCTTGATACAAAACTACAATCGAGCCGGGGGTCTCACTGGAAGCAGCCTCTCTATTCCTACGGGGTAGAGGTAAGGTTGTCTACATCTTACCCTCCTCAGACCCTACCTTAGCTTTGCTATTGTAACACCCCAAAACCCGAATGTTTATATTCGTTAAATGTTATGCTATGGTACATTAAGGAAATAAATGACTAGGTTATTTAACCTAATAAAGTGTATGATAAAACTAATTAGAAGATGAAAGTTGTGCCAAACATGTTTAAGTGGCAAACATTGAGGGGTTAAATGGAACAAGGTGAAAGATTAGGTTACTAATTAACAAAACACACACACAAACACACATAGTGTGTTCGTGAAAAAGAGCAGGAAGCTCCCATGGAGCCAAGAACCCTAACTTCATCAATTCCCTCAAATTGGAAGGCTAAACGAAGCTCAAATTCATAACCAAACACGGATTAATGATCACCTTCATAAGGGGATCGTAAGGTATGTCTTAGATTCTAGATTGGTGATGATGCACGAAATGGGTGATGATGCACGAAATGGGTTATGTTGTAAATCACGAATTTGTATGAAATTGAGCATGGGTATGTGTTAGATTCACCGTTTGGAACATGGATTATGCATGAAATAGGTTAATTTGATGTTTAAGGGTGAAACCCATTTGTTATGGTGAAGAGGATGACATGGGTAAATCATCTATGTCTAAGTTCTTGCTTAATATTGATGTATTTTGAGTTGTATGATGTATTCTTGTTAGAAGAATTGAAAGAAATGTGATACTAGTATGTTTGATGTTATGCATGTATGAATCATGTTGATTAGGAGGAAGAAATTGATGAATTGTGTATGAGATTAGAATGATATGCATGAACTAGTTGTACACTATGCTTACAAGGTAGTACATATATCAAAAGTATGATGAATTATGAAGAACTTAAGATTAGATCACTTGTAAGTGATTAACAAGTAGTTATGAAGTGGGTTTTAGATGATGTAATGTAATTTGATGATTCACTTATGTTAATAATGTTTGGAATCATACATGTGTGTGAATGTTTAAAGAAATGGGATAAGAGATGATAAATTGTTGTTAGATGAAGTGAATAAAATGTGATGATAACATGTTTGATGTTTAATTTGAATACCTCATGTTGGATTGTAGAAGCATTTGATGAACTATGTATGAATTTAGAAGATTGTGTATGAATTGGTTGTACGTTATGCTTAAAAGGTGGTACGCACACCAAGTGAATGATAAAATGTATATAATGTCGTCCGTATAGTCGATTATGATGTTACGGGTATATGTTGATAAGTCGATAGTTATGTATGGTTAATAGTTGACTTTTGAAAGTCAACTAAGTATAAGAAACATGAGTTGACTCGTTGTCGTAAATGTAGGTTGATGAGAAGTCGTATGGTACATGTAATAGCAATCCGTGTTAAATGTAATGACATGGTGAGTTACATGAGTTAAACGTATACGGACATGATTATATGAGTTATGTTTGTTAGAAATGATTAATGAAAGTTAAGTGTGAAATATGGGATTGATACGATTGTTATCATGTACCAATGAGTATGCTAATGATAGCGTGATTTCGATGACATGGAAGTATAGGAATCATGTCGAGACGGAATCAAGCACGGAAGACTAACGGGTCAAGAAGTGGCGAGGAACGAATGGGAACATGGATGCATGAGGTAAGTGATTCCGTAATCACTTCCAAGTTGTTTATGTAGATTTATATGCATTTGAATTAGATATGACAATTGAGATTAAATAGGAATGAATTGTGAGATGTCAATGAAGTATTACAACGGGTCATAGCTTTGATCCGAGCCAAGTATGTGCGATTAGAGTTGTAGTTAAGTCGTGGGATTGGGTAAATGTGTAAGGAAGTCATTTGTTGTAAGAGATGGAACAAAGTTGACGAAAACGCCCTTGATGGGTAAAACGGGCAAATGATCTTAAAAGTTGATCACAAACAAGCTATTTGATTAAATTAATGTTTTGAAAAAGTAAGAAAGCAAGAAGTATGATTTTCGTAAGCTAAGGACCTTTTTATGCGCATTCGCCCTTAACGGGTCAAAATAAGCTTTTGAGCGAAAATTGTGTGGAATAAGGTGTAAAGTATCCATAAATGAATCTTTTATGATAGATGACCTTGAAATTATTAGGTTTATATGAAGTTAATGTCAAACAAACAAGTTATGTTGATAAATGCATGAACGAGTCAAGGTTTGGTAAAAGGGTAACGAGCCGAGGGCTTAATAGTCATAAATTTAGGTAATCCAAATATTGGATTTTTACTCCATGTGATGGAGAATTAAATTACGATCACGTAGGAAAAAGAATCGGGTAAAACGGATCAAAAACGAGAAAGTTATGCTCGTTTCCGTGAAATCCGGTTGTGCTGGAAATCTGCAGATCAGCAGCATCAACATTCTGTCAAAAAGTAGGCAGTAGCGTAGGCAGTAGCGCTACGCGACTGTGGTCAGTTTCGCGAAAACCGTTTATTTCAACTGTTTATGCATTGCGAACCCGTCTGGACCGTTTTTAAACGCGTATAAGCTAAGAATGATTAGTTATTTCCTTATTTTAGGGAAAGTAGATATGTATAAAGGTATGTATGTATGAATATATGTGGCGTGAATGAATGAATGTATGTGTGTATGCATGTAATTAGGTATATAAGAGCATATACAAGTATGAAAGCATGCGTGAAGATATGAATGCAGGTATGTATGTAGGTAGTATGTGTATGTATATATATACATATATATACATATTCAAGTGAGTATGTACGAATGTGCGCACGTATGTAGGGTTGTGTGAAGGCATGTAATAGGTATGTATGTAGACATGTATGCATGTATGTATGTAGGTATGCACGTATGTAGGCACGCACGTATGAAAGCAGCTACATAGGTTTGAAAGTAGTTATGTGTGAACGGATGCACTTATGTAAGTATGCATGAAAGTATATATGCATGTATTCAATGAAATTGAGTATTGAAGATAATAATAGCGTGCCTTGTGAACGAAGTGTAACGCAGGTACAACGAGAAAGTCTCACCACGGATTGTATGATCAGATGGAAAGCTGGGATGTAATGAGTTAACGGAACGAAAAGTAAACGTGAATAAATCTTGTATGTTTATAATGCGTACTAATGTTATGAATTTTATGTGGTGAGCGCAGGTAATACGAGCCTTGAGGATCATCAAGGAACAGAGATCGAGGATCGAGTCACTAGAGAGATTGTACGGGAACGTTGATGTATATAATGTAATAAGCATAAGCTGTGTTTTTACTTAGTAATTAAGCCGATTGATGGAATTATGTGAAAGAGTAATGTTAAAGCTAAATTTTAAATAAGTTAAAGTATTTATAATGAAAGAAATTTTATGCTACGTATTTCCGCTGCGACTTTTGTCAAATACGTATTAGGGTGTAACAGCTATTGGTGGGATTTACTGAGTATGATGATGATGATATGTTTACTTTTTCATCAAGGAGAAGAGAGCCGGCAACGTTTAGAAAAAGCGTAACCGTAGAAATAAGAGTACAAAGACTGCAAAAAAAAACATTCTGGACATGTTCTCGACCCTGAGTTCTTTCATTTTGATCACAAAGGAGACTATAGGCTGGTATACCATTTTTTATAACAAACTAACGATTTATGTTTATTTGTCTGACTATTAATTTTTCCACACAATACATGTAGCGTCTTCCTGCTGAAGTTGCCAGACGAGCTGGTCTTTCTGTTGATCTTCATCGTTTGAAAGTTCAAAACATGGTTGGAGTTGTGGGTGTTTATGATGTCAAGACGGAGTTAAATGAATTGAAGCCACGTTATGCGTTTGATGGTTGGCGGAAGTTTATGATTGAGAGTAACTTGAGGTTTGGTGATATGTTGCACTTCACATACGTTTCTTCGCAGCAGAAGATCGTATTGAATGACGTTACTTCAGTTTAACAACAATCTTTAAGTATGTTCTGATATCAGATATTATAACTATGAATTTTTTGATGGTGATGCTGCATGGTTTTTTTTAACTTATTAACATGATGTTTTGTTGATATTTATGGCTAACATGATAAAACACTGTTATTAGCACTTTGTGTTTTATATATAGATGATATCATGCTTATTTTTGCTAATAGTAACTGCAATTAGTAGAAACCTGGTTTATTAAACGCAAATGTGACATTCTTCTGCATTTATGGGTTTATGAATTCAGAATAATGGATGGATATATATGACTGTATTTGGCATGATGATGTTGTGTTTCGTGTTGTAAAAACCAAGGAATAGTCAGATAATAGATTGCTTTGCCCGATTAGATTTGGTGTTAAATTATAGTTCTTTAAGTCATTGTTTCGTTTTCTTGAATTCTATGTAATTTTGTAAAGAAGTACAATTGGTTTGAACATCTGTTTGCCTTTTGGTCAACAATTGATGGAAACCCATGTTAGGTTGAACAGTGTTTTGAAGAGGAAAACAGTGTCAGAAGACAGTAGATCTGATTAAGTTAAACATCTGTTCAGGCTTAAACAGATGTTTGGCCTTCTATATCAGATGTTTGGACTTAAACAGATGTTTGACCTTAAACAGATGTTTGGCCATAAACAGATGTTTGACCTTAAACAGATGTTTGCCTTAAACAGATGTTTGGCCTTCTATATCAGATATTTGGACTTAAACAGATGTTTGACCTTAAACAGATGTTTGGCCATAAACAGATGTTTGACCTTAAACAGATGTTTTGCCTTAAACAGATGTTTGGCCTTCTATATCAGATATTTGGACTTAAACAGATGTTTAACCTTAAACAGATGTTTGGCCATAAACAAATGTTTAGCCTTAAACCAAACATCTGTTTAAGGTCAACATCTGTTTGACTATTGGTCAACATCTGATTGACTTTTGGTCAACATCTGTTTGAATTTTGGTCAACATCTCATTTAGTATTCAACAGAACTTTGAATAACTCAACATCTGTTTAATTCGTTGTTTCGTTTTCTATGTAATTTTGTAAAGAAGTACAAGAACAAACATTTTTACAAAATCCCAAATCACCCGATCATGTAAGTGCATTGAAGTAAAAGTGGAAATGATGTTATTCATGTGGTCATGTTGTGCTTTTGTTTGACCTCTAATATGGGTTCATGATCTAATCCGGTGATTTGAAGATATTGTTGTTGAATCGAATTAGATGCTTGATGTAATTAGGTCTTATTAATAACAAATAATAAATAATATAACTAAGTTTCCCGAGCCCGGGAAGCAATCACGGGTAATAACCTAGTTAACTAATGTAAAAGAAAAATTACGAATATTGATTTTATACCTCTTTCAAGCATAAAAACAAAAGAACTACTAAAGATATTAAAAAACAAAATTCCATTGTGTCTCATTCACTAATATCTAGCTATGAAATATGAAACCGGAATGAATTGTATATTCTTTTATCGTATATTCAAATAACGTTGATATAAATGTATGTATTTGTACACCTCTAGAGACATTATGTTGTAAGTTGTTATAGGTAGAGGATCCTATACATTAATCCAGAAGTGTGATAAGTGTATTATAACATTAAATATAACACTATATAACACCATATAAACACCGTATAACACTATGTAACACCATATAACACCATATAACACTATGTAACACTATATAACAAATATAAAACTATATTTTGTCTGATAGCATGTCTATGATAGATGTATAGTGTTATATATTGTTATATAGTGTTACATAGTGTTATATGGTGTGACATAGTGTTATACAGTGTTTATATGGTGTTATATAGTGTTATAATACACTTCTCACACTTGTGAATTAATGTACAGTATCTCTACCCAGTTGTTATATACTATTAATTTGAAACATTTGTGTGCATCTTTGGTTGTAAGTTGTGCTTAAATGGTTGTATCTTAATCAAATATAGGTTGTAAGTTGTGCTTAAGTGGTTGTACCTTAATCAAATAATAATGGTTTCATTACCTTACCAAATTCAATCTATTTTGTATGCATGTATGATTCCCTTAACAAGGTATTTTTAAACCTAGAATATAATATGCTATCGCTAGACTAATTATGTTGCATCATTAAAAAAAACTTATTGATGAAAACTTAGCAAGATAAAACTTAGATAAACAAAAAAAAACACATGTATAATGTTCATCCTTAAATTAACTCATGTTTTCAGTCTTTAAAGTTTGATTTTAAGTGACAATTGCTTGTCTTGATCTGTCGAACTGCGAACATCAATTTTTCTTTCATTCATATCTTACGTTGCGGAAAACTTTGGTTAGATGTGCTTTGTCATCTCACCATTGATGCCGTTTTCTAATAGGATTTATGCAAGTTGCATTATTTTCATAGATAATCAACGAGTTCTTATTAGTTTATAACTACAAGATTGTATGACTGAGCTATTGATATTAGCCACACACATTCTCGACTGGAATCACATAATGTTATACGTTCTACATGGTTTGATTACACGACCAATTCATTGCGTACGAGACAACATCAAGTCAGGGTATTTTGCCGATGTGTGAAAGTTGTTTTTTTTTCTAACGCTACCAACACTTATTTTCACAACGTAATGTTCTTTACATTCCGAACTTAACTATATGTTGTGTAAGAACGACCCGCCGCAAAGCTATAAGAGTACTATGTAACACCCCGTGTTTCGAAAGTCAAAGTCAAGTCAAGGTTGAAGTCAAAGGGAGACAAGGTTGCTAATTGTGATATGTTGTTGGTACACTTTATGTGGACGCGACTCGACTCGGTTCGATTCGGTTCGGGTCGACTCGGTTAGGTCCGGCTCAAGCCCGACATCACGGCATTCCTCCGTCGTGCGCCCCAGAGTTCGACACGCGAAGCACGGAGCGCCGCGAACCAAGTCCCGTTTACACATCATCATGACATCATTATGATGATGTCATAACCTTTGACTAAATGAAAGTTGTCAACAGAAAGTACATCTGGGCCAATCAACATTCATCATTTGGGCCGTAACTTTCATTTGGGCTTGAAACTTGAGGTTGGGCCTTTGACTTCAATTTGGGCCCTAACCAACGACGAAACAAGATTTAGGATTAAAATGTATGTCGACGAAACAGAAAGTGTTTCGTCGACTTTGATGTTTCGTCGTGGCATCTTTGCGTTTCATCATAGTCTGTGTATGTCTAGTATAAATACCCCTCATTAGTTTCTGTGTGAAACTGATTAGAGCTGTGAGACTTTGAGAGAGTCTGTTAAACATTGTTTGTATATGTTTGTATCCGTTCTCATCCTTAATCAATAGATATTGAATCTTTGGTTACGCGTGTGTTTTACACTTTGTTTGGTTTGCACCGTCACGGGGATTCCGTACCCGTTACCGTGTTTGTGATAAACAAGGATAGGTTTTCGTATCGGATCCACCGAGAAAAACGGGACCTAAAAGTGGTATCAGAGCATTGGCTCTTTTCCTTATTTAAAACCAAACATTGTTCGTGTTTGAAACAAGTGTGTTATTGTGACTTTTTTTTAGATTTCATTATTGAAAAGTTTATATATTTTCTGGAAAAAGTCACTAAAATCAGTGTTCATATTGTTGTTTTGCTAAAATTTTGTTCAAAAACCTTGTTTGTTTGAGTGTTTACATATTAGCATTTGGTTTTTGTTGAAAGTTTTAAGCAAAATCGTGTTTCGGAAAATTGTTCGGTGACCGGAATCATCATAATTTTCGCCGGAAACTTCATATCTTCAACAGATCTTCATAATGTTCTTGCTAAAGCTCACTGTTTGATCTTTATTGAAAGATTATTAAAGTGTTTGTGGTTAAAATATAATTGTTTGACATTTGTGACATAAAATGATGGTTGTTTACTTGAAAATTGTGATCAACAGTAGTGTATAGTTTGAAAAAGAGTGTCTTGGTAAGGTAAAGTTTGAAATTTGTGTCTAGTGTCAGAAGGAGATAAGTTTGTTTAATCAAAGCGTTTCGTAAAAGGTACAATTGTGTTTCGTCGCATACAAGGGATTCAGTTTTGTCGTTCACATCCAGTAATCAGTTTCGTCGACATCAATCTGTTTCGTCGCCTATATATATCATTCCTTTTCGTCGTCGATCAGAAGTCCAAACAGAAAACAAGTTACGTCATAAAGATCTTTAAAGAGTTTAGTCGATCAGAAGTTATTGCATGTGAAATATTAAAGGAATTGTCAGCCTTTTGTCAATTGCATGTGAAATATTAAAAGTATTGTCAGCTTTTTTTTTTTCCGATTTGCATGTGATTACATTTGAGGTCCAATAAAATTGATTTTAGTGGCAAGTGTAACGTGAAGTTTAATATCGTTGCATGTGAGATTTTAGTTGAGGTCATTTATCTTAACAAGGGTTTCGTCGTCTTTTGTTAATACTCAACAAATCAGTTTCGTCGAACTTTGTTATTAAAGTATGTTTCGTCGTATTAGTCAAAAGGATATCAATTTGTTTCGTCGACTTCAGCAATCATTCAGTTTCGTCGCCAAGAATTCAAGATCTGTTTCGTCGCCAATCAGCAATCATTCAGTTTCGTCGTCAAGAATTCAAGATTTGTTTCATCGATCATAACTCACTTTCTGTTTCGTCGATCATAACTCAACATCTGTTTCGTCGTTCATTATCAAACAAAGTGTTTCGTCGTGATCATTTGTCATTTTTAACAGAGGACTTCAAAAAGTGATTTAACAGTTTGAGTTCAAGTGTGTGATCAGTTTTTCACATACATACATCAATCATGAGTTGTACGAGCCCTTGGGATTGGAGTACGGAACCACGACCAGCTCAAAATCAGACTTCGATGGCCGCATATATGTCGAATTCCATACCTCGACCCCCTCCGCATCAGACTTCGATGGCCGAATATTTAGCGAATTCCATACCTCAACCCCCTCCACATCAGACTTCGATGGCCGCATATTTAATGAATTCCATTCCTCAAGCCCAACCTCAACCTCAAGTTTCCACAACACAACCTCAATTCGATCCAAGTGTCGCTTGTGGTCCGGCCTTACAGTTGGGAAACGGTGATCAAACAAGAACTTTGTTTTACGCTGAAATTGTCAAGAATGTCAATGAGGGTGAATCTTCAGGAAAAGATGATAGTTCGGGATACAGTGGCAGTTCGGATGAAGAATCGAATTTGAATGAAAGAACTGATTCTGAAGCTGATAATTTGTCGAATGATGCTAACGAGAAATCGGACTTGGTCAAGAAAGCTGATGCTACATCGAAAGAAATGGAGAAGATTCTCACTGAAGATGGATCTTTCTCTTCTCAGACTGCCTTTATGGCTAATGTCACAGCTTCTACAAGTCAGGTAAAATCTGAAACTCCTAGCATATGTAGTGATTGTGCTGATATGAAACATGAATGTGCTGAATTGAAGCTTGAATCTGAAAAGCTTCATAGTCATAATCAAAGTTTAGTTATTGAATTGTCTAAGTGCAAAGAGGCAAATATGGCCCTGGTTAGAAACGAAAAGGATTTTAAATCTGTAATTGAAACTTTAAAGAAAAGTGTTTCTGAAGTGACCAAAACTATTTATCATAAACAAGTTAGCATTAACGATTACATTAACATTGTTGAGTAAACCAAAAAGGAACTAGCCATTGCCAAATGCGAACATGATGCAATCAAGCTCAAATTGGAGAGTTATTCTAACTCCCGATTTGTGCTCGATCACATTATTGACGTTCAACAACTGAAGGGAAACATGAGAGGTGTTGGGTATAAGAAGTGTCCGCCCCCTTTGAGACAAAATTATACTCGAATGCCCGATGAGGAGGAAATGCCGCGTTTTGAGCCAACTGTACCTCTTGATTATGAGGAAGTTACAACTGGCTTAGGGTTCAAAACGGACAATTCATCGGAGGGCTCATCTGATAGAAAGGAAAAGTCATCATGTGCTTCAAATCAAAGTCCTCCAACCATTGAGGACTATGATTCGTCCGATGATGAACCAAATGTGAGTGATGAGGATAAATCTCTTGAGAAGAACAAAGGAGTAGAAGTGCCTTTTGAGAATCACATTCTGTGTGATCCTCATACTCCTGTTGTGCAATCAACTGGTGCTAAACAAGAGATAGATCCTATCACTGAGATAGTGTCTACCATTAAAAGTGATAACGTGTTGTATACTTTAGTCGGTGATGACAAAATTTATTCAAACATAGCTTTTCCAATTAAAAATGTCAATCAATCTTTGATTGATAAAGTGTTTGAAGATACTACCAGTAAGTTTTTGGAAAAGGGGATCCCGAGAGTTTCAGTAACTCAGTGTGATCCGATTCCAAAAGCTGAAGTTAGAAGAAAATTTGGAAAACAAAAATCACCAACTAAGCAACAACCTATCGCTTTTAAGGGTAAACAGCAACAGCAGCGAGCTCAAAATTCTAAAGGTTCACAACCGAAGGTTGAGACCAAAGGAGCTCGTTTCAAAAAGAAAAACAATGATGTTAAATTTGTAGCATCCAAGGGCACTGACAAGGTGGAGACTTTTGAAAATAAATCAAACACCGATTTTGTTCAAAAAGTCAGAATTTTAAAGTGTAACGCTCAAAACAATTACACCCAACACACAAACGGATGTGATGAAGGAACAAGTACCTCTGGGTCTACAGGTTCAACATGTGAAAGTCGAACCGGATCTCCCAAGTTTGTTGAGAGGAGATCGTGTTTCAAATGTGGGGAGTTTGGACACATTATCAAAAACTGCACAAACTCTCCAAAACCAAATTTTGTAGAAAGAGCCCCTTCTGAACACGGTCACTCACAAAGTCGTCCCGTTTCTCCAAAACATGATAAACGCACTATTAAAGAACAGGAAACAAAACAACGACATAAGAATGTGAAGGTGATCGAAAAGGATTTAAAACCGAAAAATGTTAAAAGGAAACCAAGTTCACATCAACCGTTAAAACCATAAATTGTAATTAATACACAATCTGGTAAACGGAAACAAGCTTGGAAACCGAAAACAGGTGAAGGTTCAGGGGGAGGCGTGAAATTTCCAAATCATCAAGAGATTGAAATTACATTTCTTGATTCTCAGGGGCAACCCAGGTCTGTGAAGGCTTGGGTCCCCCTCTCCAACTAATCTCTGAGTGAGTGTGCAGAATGTTCCAGGAGGAACTATCGATAGTCATCGGATTGTTGATAGCGGAATGTTCATGCACAAGAACGGCGATAAAAGAAATTGTTGCCTTTGATGGAGAGAAAAAGAAAAGAAGACAGAATTGTCTGTCGAAAGAAATTGAAAGCTTCGACAAAATGCAAATCATTCCAAAGTTTGATTGTTAAAGGCTTTAATCGGGTCCACAGGATAGATTCAAACAAAATGTACGCACCTGTAGCACGTCTGAAGATTCATAATCCACAAGATGAACGTGCGGTGTACATTTCTTCGCGGTGTAATTGAAGAAAATGTGTTTGTTGAACAAACCAACCGGGTGTGCGGATGCCTTGGCGTGGATTGAACAACCGCACACTACTTCTCAAGAGAAAGACAAAGACCTTCGCTGGTGCAATATGGAAGACCAGCCAGACCCAAAGGTTTCGGATCTTATTGCTGTGAAGAGATTTCTCAGTAGCTACAAAATCGACTTTGAAGTCCACACCGGGTGGATATCCAGTTTGGGAGAGCACTCAGATTCATTGCAATGCACGAAGCAGTTGCAGGATACGATTTTAAATTTCTAATCTCTCCTATACTTGTCGATATTTTAGCTGCTTTATGAATTATTATCCTCTCGTACAACACTCTTTGGCCTGACACGTTGATCTCAAATATCACCTCACACGTAATTGTTTCACTATGAAACTCGTCAATGTTGTCATGGTCCGCACCGCTTACCGACGTGCCAACTGATTTTTCCAAAATTCGATAAATCATTTCTGATTAAAATTAATTATGGTAAACGGCATTAAGGTAAAACCATGAGTTAAACCAACATCGGAAAATCATTTTTTTTAAACATCTTTGTGTCTTTTAAATTTTATCTTAGTTTGTTGATTTTAGGGGGAGTAAATCCAATTTAGAAAAATTCAAAAACAGTGAAAAATTTCAAAACGCAAAAACAATAGAAAATCAAAAATGAGTTTCCTGGCGAGCAAAAGAGAAAATGATAGTACATCAGTGGTCTGTCTAAACCTCTTTAAACTGAAATGCAAAATGAAAAATGTTAAGCAGCTCTATATAAGATGTATCGGTAGGCTCACAATCATTTTAAAGTGTGCAGGGTGATATAAATCTTAAATCGACTGAAGACCAGGTGGGAACCACACATTGGCATATGGTCTTAGTACCGAAATTTCGTTTGAGAGATTGCCGAGGTTCTGAGATATTCGGTCTTCATGCTGTTTTATCATCTGGGTATCATGGTTGTATCTTTTACCGTAAAAATAACGGAGACGAAGTCTAGATCTTCCATGATACTATACATACATGTACATATTGCATTCGACCTCAATAAGTGATCAACAATCACATGTCCAAACAAAATAAGTGATAAAATATCACAGATTCTTTGCGGGAGTCAAGTTCGTCTCTTTGCTGTACGAAAGTACTGACTTGTTCACGGACTTGCTCTTGTGCCCTTCATGCATCTGAAAATCAAGTTCCTCATCAATAAGTGATTCTATCACATAGGGCTTGTTTTCAATCAAATAAGTGAGTTTCTCACATCTTTTATACGGTCAAACAGATGATAAACAGTATACTCACCGGTAAGATGAACTCTCGTGCATACCTTGATACGGGAATGTGTCGTGTGTGGATGAACACCGGTCGGTAAGTATAAATCATACCTTAACGTATCCCCTCGCCATGATTACATCTGATAAGTTGAGCTTATGTGGACAACAATACCGATAATTGTTATAGGATGTTTATCTAAATGTTAACTAATTGAACAAAAAGAGTTGTTTTGGCATGACCGTACACTGATATGATTCTCTTACCCTCGAAACTCGCAAAAAGATTGTCTGTAAATATTTGTTTACTGCTTCAGTTTCTGCATCTCTGTATATATTTATTTATTGCTTTCCGTTTTTACATTTGAAAAATGAAAAATTTCAAAAAGATTTTAGGTGTGTTTTAATCTAAACTTTATAAAATCCAAAAAGATTTTGCTTCTAGTTTATTTTTGATTGACCGATGTTGGAACTCGAGTCTATCCAACCCAAAATCCTGATCGTAAGCCGGAAAACAATTACATCTTCATAAACTGTCGAAGTTAACAAGTTTTGAAAGTTAAAGGATTAAAATTGATCATTTTCTAAACTTTCAAACTGTTGTCGGTCGGTGTTTGATTGAGATTTGATCTCGTATGTGTCGTTGTTTAATTTGTCTAAATTCCAAGCGGTTGTTCTCATTACGTGTTTAGATTTCTTGTATGTGCAGATGCGACATCAGAATCAGCTAAAGGCGAAGAGAACGTGTCAGATGACAAGCCGTAAAGTGAAGACACGACGTTGATGCAATCAGAAGATCAAGATGATCGGATTGTAGTTGATCACTCATCAACACCACAAGGATCTAAAGAATTGAAGATCAAAAGATTCACGGGCATAACTCAATGGAGAGTTCATTCTAAGGGGGAGTTTATTAATGCACTACCTGAATGAAAAAAGGGAGTTGGTTGATACACTTCTATTTGCGACACGTGAAGATTTTGAAGATCCTCCGACACAAAAGACACGGAAGACGAACCATCACGAGTAGCGTCCAAGGGGGAGTTTGTTGGTACACTTTATGTGGACGCGACTCAACTCGGTTCGATTCGGTTCGGGTCGACTCGGTTAGGTCCGGCTCAAGCCCGACGTCACGGCATTCCTCCGTCGTGCGCCCCAGAGTTCGACACGCGAAGCACGGAGCGCCGCGAACCAAGTCCCGTTTACACATCATCATGATGATGTCATAACCTTTGACTAAATGGAAGTTGTCAGCAGAAAGTACATCTGGGCCAATCAACATTCATCATTTGGGCCGTAACTTTCATTTGGGCTTGAAACTTGAGGTTGGGCCTTTGACTTCAATTTGGGCCCTAACCAACGACGAAACAAGATTTAGGATTAAAATGTATGTCGACGAAACAGAAAGTGTTTCGTCGACTTTGATGTTTCTTCGTGGCATCTTTGCATTTCGTCATAGTCTGTGTCTGTCTAGTATAAATACCCCTCACTAGTTTCTGTGTGAAACTGATGAGAGCTGTGAGACTTTGAGAGAGTCTGTTAAACATTGTTTGTATATGTTTGTATCCGTTCTCATCCTTAATCAATAGATATTGAATCTTTGGTTACGCGTGTGTTTTACACTTTGTTTGGTTTGCACCGTCACGGGGATTCCGCACCCGTTACCGTGTTTGTGATAAACAAGGATAGGTTTTCGTATCAGATCCACCGAGAAAAACGGAACCTACATATGTCACTCCTTGCTCAATTCCTGTTTTGACTTCTTTGACTTGCAAATAGTCCTTTTATGCTTTTACGTTAGTTGTATTATGTGGAGCATTTGCTAATAATCGAGGTTTAATCGCTATTAATCGCATATTTGTCGCATGTTTAATCGATTTATCGCTTATCGCAATCACGCTCGCAACTCGAATTATGTGTGTTAGTTATGGTTCTTATGTGTGTGTGCCCTATATGTGTTACCTGTGCATGTTATTTATGTTTTGTGATGTGGTGATTAATCAAAGCGCAATCGAAACTCAATCGCAATTGAATCGCAAATGCTAAACGCAAGTTAAATAGGATGCTTGTATGTTGATATAGTAGTTGGGATTAAAAGTAATTTGATAAGTAAATCTATCGCATCGCTTGCTCGAACCGCATCGCAACACTAGAATCGAAACTGCAAAACTCATTGCGCCGTGCCCTCGAACCGAGTGGCCAGCCGACCGAGTTGCCACTCGACCGGGCTGCCACCCGACCGGAGTGCCACTCGACCGGGCTGCCACCCGACCGGAGTGCCACTCGACCGAGCTACCACCCGGTCGGGCTGTCACTCGACCGACCAGCCTCTCTCACCCTTTCCATTTATGGAAACCCTATAAATACCCCCTTTGTTACATCATTTGATGTTGACAGCTCTCTCTCCCTCTCCACTCGTTCCAGCCGCTATTTCTTCAGATTTCTCGCGATTCTTGTAAGTTTTCAACCTAAATCTTGTACTTTCTTAATCTACACGCACTCCTACACCTTTCTATCTTTTGAATCTTAACTTTTAACCGTGAAATCACTAGGTATGAGGTGTTCTAGGATGATGTCATCATGGTGTTCTTATGAACTTCATGTTTTGGCTTCAATCCACCAAGAAAAACTTAGATCTGAATGATTTCCACACAAATAAACAAAGATCTATCACAGATCTGAACTTAATCATGATAAAAAGGATTGAAAGATGGTTTTTCAACTCTTTTACACTCAATGCACTCAAACCCGATGGAATCAGAGCTAGATATGATCTTCTACCCATTCTTGGTGATGTATCGGTTCCAGATCTGAATTATATCCAAGAGGTATTGATTTCAGGTTGAACATGAACTACCGACTCGAACCGTGAACCGGTCGGACTAGGGTGATTCCTGTTTGGTCGGGTCACTTGGACCGGGTTGAGGGTTCTGTTGTTCAGATGTGTTATCGAAATATCTCATTCAAGCACTTCAAACTTTCAAACAACCAAGGAAGAAGACGACCAGGTCGTCTGGGACGGATTGTCGTCCGATCGGATTGCCACCCGACCGGACAACCACCCGATCGGATTACGCCTTAGATCCCACACTTAACTTTTGTTTCAACAATTGAGGTTCTGAACATCGAACGGATTACCGTCCGATCGGATTGCCATCCGATTGGATTGCCACCCGACCATGTGATGTTTTGACTTCAACACTTAAACGAATTTTCAACATGTTCAATCTGAACGGATTGCCACCCGATCGGATAGCCATCCGATCGAGTGACTGTCCTGTGGTGAACTTGTTCTCAACCTGATAAGCCTCGCCAATCGGATTGATGTCCGATCGAACGGTCGTTCGATCGACTGACCTGAAAGGTAGAGATACTTCTCTGTTTTCAAAATGCTACAACGAAAACTTCAAAAGACAAGCCATCATACACAAACACATCCAACCCAAACGAGATGACAATCCAATCGAGTGGCCACCCGACCGGATTGCCACCCGATCGGATTGCCATCCGACCCACTGACACCTTGTTCCATTTTACGCGTCGCTTATCGTTTATGATATCGTTCTGATCAGGCTAATCTTGCTCTCTAGCGCTCCCTTCAATCCATCATCGCTGTGAGTATACTAGAACCCTTTTTGCTTTACGCACTTTTGGGTGTTACATACGTTACTTATACTAAATCCCATCGAACACACTACGCAATACTTTAACGCTAACCGTTACCGCATGTTATACGTGACTTAATGAATGCTTGTTTGTTATGTTTACACATGGAATGCTGTCTACCTGCCTTAGCAACGATAGTACTATTTGTTTGGACTCACCACCTGTTCACTCAGGGGTTGTTAAGGACAATTATTTACATGGCTCACAGGGGTGAGTGTGTATTACGAACTGCTGTGTGCAGTCAACCCGCAGTCATTGGTATTGATAGGTTCATGTCGATAACTTACGTGCTTCATTTCACACTGTGTACGTGCTGGTTATGCGTACGATTTCAAACTCTATATGCTATTATCAAACTTGTTATGCTCACCTTTACACTATGTGTATTGACTTTTACTTTAACGTATGTGACAGGTGCTTAAGATGCTAGGACGCTTTGTTTGCTGTGAAATCGAGGCTAGGAAAGAGTCTAGAAACAAAGACAAATTATTTTTATTGTTTAAAATCTGAGTTGTCGGAACTTGTGTTGTTTGAAGAATATCTATGTCTGTAATAACTACATTATCTTATGGGTCATGGTATGGAACATGATACTTTAAACTATTCGGTAATATAGTCGTTATGGAATTTATATGAACAATCTGTTTCGCTCAGTGCCGCGCCCCGATGATTCCGCCATCGGTTGGGGTGTGACATACTACTTTAAAATAAAAAGTTAATTAAAAATATATACTACTTTAACTATATGTTGTGTAAGATCGACCCGCCACATGTATAATGTTCATCCTTAAATCTATACTATATAATAAAAGAAACCAATAAATGGACACATGTCATTCATTGGAGCCATCTATTTTTTAGTTTTCTCATCTCTATCTCCTACTTAATTATAATTAATATTAATTATTGATTAAAAGATAATTATAAAATAAAATTTAATTTAAATTTAAACAATTCGTATAGAAGATAATATAGTCTTTTGAAATATTTATTAGATTTCAAAATTATTTATCTTAAATTAACAAAAGATGTACACTAAATATAAATTAATATAATGTAAAGAGTTAAATGCCATTTTAATCCATGTGGATTAGTTCATTTTGTCAGTTTAGTCCAAAAGTTTTATAATATACAAGGTTTATAAAGATAAAACAAGATATAACTTTTTATTGATTGATATATAAAATTATATGTGCTCAACCCATACAATACATAAGGTTCTTAAAAAATGTAACTTTTTTCATTATTTAATATAGAGAAAAGTGTCCGGATAGTCCCTGTGGTTTGTCCATTTTTCACACAGTCGCAGTTTCAGATGCAACATCAGCATAACAATATGTGCATTATTAATTGTTGCTAAGAATGATTGAATTTGGTGGTGTTATGTGGTGTGGAGGTGTTATGGTGGTGATGGTGGTGTGGTAGTGAAAGGTGGTTGTGGTGAAGAGTGTGGATGGGGGAGCGGAAATATATTTTTTAGTCTTTTAATGTTTTATTTGTTAATTTTTTAATACTAAGGGCACTATAGTCATTTTACACCAACTTAACTGAGAAAACTAACCCCTATTCGTGCCTGAGACTATCCGGGAACGAAATTGCAAAAGTTGGGGACTATAGCTATAATTTTAGAAAGTTAGGGACTAAAGGTGAAAAATGAGTAAACCACAGGGACTATCCGGGCACTTTTCTCTTTAATATGTAAAATTAAATTTACTCAACTCATACATACACGGAGTTCTTAAGGATATAACTTTTTTATTATTTAATATATGAAATTACATTTATTCAACTCATGTAATAAACGAGATTTTTAAAGATATATTATTTTATTATTTGGTATATAAAATTATATTTATTCAACGCGTGTAATAAACGGGGTTTTTAAAGACATATTTTTTTATTATTTGTATTAAAATTAAATTACATTTATTCAACCCGTGTATTACACGAGGTTCTAACCTAGTTAACTCTATAGTATATATATTTTATAAAAAGCTATAAGAGTGTTTTTAAACCTAGAATATAATATGCTATCGCTAGTATATTAAACACTAATTTCCTCCAACGAGAAATACTTTAACTCTATAGTATATATATTTTATTAAAATAAAAAGTTTGTTAATTAAAAATGAATGTAAAAGATGGTAAATAAATAGTTTGACGATTAAATTAAAATGAATAAAGAAGATAATGATAACTTGACAATGTTTTTAGGTCTTGCTATTTGGATGCACAGGACACCTTTGGCAAACCCAATCGGGTAGGGCTTGTAAGATTAAATATATTATGTAACAATATTTAATCTATAGCCATTATAATCATTTACATAATAAAGATCAAAATATATAATAACCTATTATTTAAATTAGTTGGTAATTGTTGATGGACCATATTACCCTTAGTAACTAATTAGGTTTCCTCCTGGGTGCTTATATAAGGAGAATTAAGTGGAGGTTAAAGGGTTACCCAGTTACACACCCCATAAGCATAACATCAAATTCGTCCTCCATCTCAAAAAACCGATACCCTTTTCGGTTTACAAGTCCCCATCATCAGTCAACACCCTAAGGAGGAACCAGATCAAAGATGACAAACGTGTCGAACTCCATTACTGGATTCTCCACAGGACTATCTGCTGTTACAGGTATGATTTCATGTTTTCTTTCATGTTTGAACAGAACCGAACCAACATGTGGTATCAGAGCATATGTTGATTAGTCGGTTCTGTTTTATATCAGAAAATCTGGAAAAAGAATCGAAAAATTCATATCAGATTACGTTTTTGTCATCCGAAATCCTCATTACGGATGATTTCGGATGATCACGGATGAAAATTTCATCATTACGGACGATTTCGGATCTAAGTTTCATCATTACGGATCAAAGTTTCATCATTACGGACGATTTCGGATCTAAGTTTCATCATTACGGATCATCACTGGTCATTACGGATGATTTCGGATCTGGAGCTTCATCATTACGGATCATCTTTGATCATTACGGATGATTTCGGATCATTACTGATGCATTTCGGATGGATGTTGATCATTACGGATCATCTTTCATCATAAGTTATTGATTTCGGACTAATCATCACCATTACGGATCATTTCGGATCAGCATCACCATTTCGGATCAATTTCGGACTAAGCATCATTCGAAATCATCCGAAATGGATCCGAAATGATGAAACCTACGCGTTTTGGACACATCCGAAAGGATTCGAAGTCAACCATTGCGGACTATCCGAAATGGATTCGAAATCATGAGTTTTTAATGTGAACTAAATGGTTTGCTATTAAATAAATGGTTTTGTAATTTACTTAGTTAATTAATCAGAATCAGATAATGTTTTTGCAAAACCAGAATAGCTTAACTTGAATGAGTTTTTGATATATCATTTCTGGCCAAAGCTGACTTGATACATCTACTTATCGTTCAAGTATTACGAAAGCTATGTTGTGTGTGCATCATAAGCATGAATGTCTTAATTTCTGGCCAAAGCTGATTTAATTCATTTATAGATGGCATGCTCAACAAGTGCATAACTAAAGTGATTGTTTCAATTTCTGGCCAAAGCTGATTTGTTACAACCACTTTGCACATATGCTTGAATGATTACACTTCTGGCCAAAGCTGTTTTGTCTTCGTTTAAGTAGAATTTTTTACCTAAGTCTATTATTTTTGATGTTAGTAATAGACAATATCACAGCTTCATAATATAAAATGGTCATTATTTATGCCTGCCTTAGTTTAACGTGCCCTTAGATCACATTAGGATTTCTTCATTAGTATCATAACTTGCTCATCTTATTTCCACTATCAGCGCCCAATTGTGGGATTCCACCTTTAACTGGTGATAACTTTGCTGCATGGAAGGATGCCCTCATGCTTACACTTGGAGTGCTGGACTTTGATTATGCTCTGAGAGAGGATAAGCCAGCGGACCTTACTCCACAGAGTACTGCTCCTCAGCAGTTACTTCATGATAAGTGGACTAGAAGTAACCGCATGTCTCTCATGTTCATGAAGCAGTCCATTAATCACTCTATCAGAGGAGCTATTCCTGATTCTGACGATGCTAAAACCTACTTGGCTTCTGTGGAGGCTCAGTTCAAGGGGACGTCTAAAGCACATGCTAGTACTCTTATTCTCAAGCTGGTGACAACTAAGTATGATGGGAGGAGTGGCATTCGCGAAGACATCATGATGATGAATGACATGGCCAATAAGCTGAAAGGGCTGGAAATGGAAATCAGTGATGGTTTCCTTGTTCATTTCATCATTACTTCGCTTCCTTCGTCCTTTGAAGCATTCAAGATCAATTACAACACTCAGAAGGACAAATGGACGATGAGTGAGCTGGTCGCTATGTGCGTACAGGAGGAAGAGCGTATGAGGATGGATCGCCATACTGATGTTGCCAACTTCACTACCTCCAACTCTAAGAAGAGGAAGAACAATTATCAGAGGAAGGATGCTTCTAAAGTCCAAAGGCCTAATCCTAATCCTAATACAAGTGCATCTTCCAGCTCTAAGAACTCCTTAGGCAGTATCCGCTGCAAGTTCTGTAAGAAGACAGGACACATGCAGAAGGAATGCCCTGACTTTAAGGAGTGGCTGGCTAAGAAAGGTAACGATTATTTTATGATACTTGAGTCCTATAATTTAAGTGTTCCTGCTAATTCTTGGTGGTTTGATTCTGGTTCTATGGTTCATGTTACCAATTCAACTCAGGGATTCCTTTCAATCCGGAAGCTGGAAAGAAACCAAAGAACACTTAAGGTTGGGGATGATCGAGAATTAGAAGTGAAGGCCATTGGAACATTACAATTAGTTATGAAAACTGGTTTATGTATTAAACTTTATGATACCTTATATGTTCCTGAGGTTACTCGGAACCTTGTATCAGGACCAAAGTTAGACATGGACGGTTTTATTGTTTCCCATGGTCATCGCAAACTCTCTATCCATTATGATTCTGTTCTTTATGGTACTGGTATTCTGGATGGTGGTCTCTATAGATTAGAACTAGAAGATAACTTTTCCAAATCTTTGTTGTCATATAATATTAATGAATCACTCACAAAGATGGAAGAGAAACGAGACTTAGAAACTTCATCCATGTTGTGGCATCAGCGTTTAGGCCACATTTCAAAAGAACGATTAAATCGTCTTGTGAAGGATGAAGTCTTACCTCCTCTCGATTTCTCTGATTTTGGAACATGTGTCAAATGTCTTAAAGGTAAAATGACATTAGCGAATAAGAAAGGTGCCACTAGGAGCTCTAATTTATTAGAACTCATTCATACTGACATTAGTGGTCCCTACCAAATCGCTGGCATAACAGGACATACTTCATTTATCACTTTTCTTGATGATTATTCTCGTTACATGTACTTGTATCTTATTAAGGAGAAATCTGAATCTCTAACAACTTTTAAAGATTATAAGGCTGAAGTTGAAAAGCAATTAGATCGTCAGATTAAAGTTGTGAGATCAGATAGAGGCGGTGAATATTATGGAAGACATACTGATGTGGGTCAAGCTCCTGGTCCATTTTATGAGTTTTGTAAGGGCCAGGGGATTGTGAACCAATACACCATGCCTGGTACACCTCAGCAGAATGGTGTAGCTGAAAGAAGAAACCGTACCCTTATGAACATGGTGCGCAGTATGTTAGCCAACACTAATTTACCATTATTCCTCTGGACTGAAGCGTTAAAAGCAGCTGTTCATATACTCAATAGAGTTCCTTCTAAGTCTGTCCCTAAAACTCCTTATGAACTTTGGACAGGAAGGAAACCGAGTCTTAAATATATGAAAGTATGGGGCTGCATTGCTGAAGCAAAACTTTACAATCCTTTCCTAAGGAAACTTGACCCTAAAACAGTTATCTGTTTCTTTATTGGGTATCCTGAGAACTCTAAGGGTTATCGTTTCTATTGTCCTTCCCATGTCACCCGTATTGTTGAAACCAAGCGTGCCGCGTTCCTGGAGGATTTCAAGGTCAGTGGGAGCAGTACCAACCCTTACGAAGAATTGCAAGAAGTACAAGACGCGGGGGGGAGAGACTCGTCGCTTACAATTACTCCGATTACTCCTCTTGTACCCAATGCAACTACTGTACCTGAAGCTACTGCACCAACTCCAAATTCACCTCTACAATCAGAACCCATTATACCTCATGACGAAGGCACATCAAACGCTCAAAATCACGACAACGCTGAACCCGATAATCCACTCAGGAGGTCATCTAGGCAAAGAAGGCCTACTAATTGGGATGATTATGTTACCTACCTGACTGAAATGGATGCTGGAAAGCTCAATGATCCTATCTCTTACAATGAAGCCATTAGCAGTGATCAGTCTTCTGAATGGAATAAAGCAATGATTGATGAGCTTGAATCCATGAAGAAAAATGACGTTTGGGATTTGGTAGAATTACCCAACGGAGCCAAACCCGTAGGATGCAAATGGGTATTCAAAACAAAACTGGATCCGAATGGGAACGTTGAACGCTACAAAGCGAGATTGGTTGCAAAGGGCTACACTCAGAAAGAGGGAATTGATTATCAAGAGACGTTTTCACCTGTCTCTCGTAAAGATTCATTAAGGATCGTCATGGCCCTAGTAGCTCATTTTGATTTGGAGCTGCATCAGATGGACGTTAAAACCGCTTTCCTTAACGGTGATTTGGACGAAGATGTTTACATGAAGCAGCCTGAAGGCTTTAAACCTGAAGGTGAGGAGCATCTAGTCTGTAAGCTGAAGAAATCCATTTACGGGTTAAAACAAGCATCACGTCAATGGTACCTCAAGTTTGATGAAGTCATGAAGAAGCAAGGTTTTATGAACAATCAAGTGGATCAATGCACCTACCTCAAGATGAGTGGGAGCAACTTTACTATACTTGTCCTTTACGTAGATGATATTCTATTGGCAAGTAATAGTCTAGACATGTTGCATGAGTCGAAGCGGTTACTTTCGCATAACTTCGACATGAAGGATCTCGGAGAGGCTTCTTACGTCATTGGCATCGAAATTCACCGAGATAGACACAAAGGGATTTTAGGATTGTCCCAGAGGGCCTACATAGATCGTGTCCTTACGCGTTACAACATGCAACAGTGCAAACCCTCCGTCGCTCCAGTAGTTAAAGGAGATGTTTTCGGTTCATTCCAGTGTCCGACAACAGAGGTTGAGAAGGAGCAAATGAGCCAGATACCTTACGCGTCAGTAGTAGGGAGCTTGATGTATGCTCAAGTCTGTACTCGCCCAGATATCGCTTATATTGCTGGAATGTTAGGCCGTTATCAGACTAATCCTGGCCTAGATCACTGGAAAGCAGCTAAGAAGGTACTTCGATATCTGCAAGGGACGAAAGACTATAAACTGACTTATAGAAGAAGTGATCATTTAGAAGTGGTGGGCTATTCTGATTCTGACTTTGCAAAGTGCAAAGATGACAAGAAATCCACTTCGGGCTATATCTTTATGTTAGCAGGCGGCCCTATTTCATGGAAGAGTCATAAACAACAGTTGACCACAACTTCCACAATGATGGCATAATACATTGCTGTTTATAACGCAACCTGTCATGGAATGTTGCTTAGAAATCTGATCACTGGACTCAAAATTGTTAATTCCATTTCTAGACCATTGAAGCTTTATTGTGATAATTCAGCTGCCGTTAGTTTCTCGAACAGTAACAGTTCGACTGGAGCTGGTTTATATCTCGATACAAAATATCTGTTCGTACGTGAACGAGTTGAGGAAAATAATCTTTGTATTGAGTATATTAGTACTAAGGATATGCTTGCGAATCCGATGACTAAAGGTCTCCCTCCTAAGGTTTATGAAGAACATGTTCGGAATATCGGATTTTGTAAAGACCTTATTTGAGCATATTGTACTAGCTTATGTTTTATGTTAATGAAATTTCCTCAGTTTGATTTTGTATGTCTCTTAGAATATGTTCAACCGGTATAATGGCATATAGACAAAATAAAGTTACAAATCAAACAAAGGGCTTACGTGTATTTTGATCATGACGATTAGGTTTTAAATTAAGGCTATAGTATGATTAATGGGGGTCCTGAGTCGCATAATGATTCAACGGCTGTATTTCTCTGCTATATTACTTGTTTAAGGCTAAAATGAGTGTTAACTCCTGATCAGGCTTATCTAATACTCATAGTAAATGATTACTCGGCTAAGTGGGAGAATGTAAGATTAAATATATTATGTAACAATATTTAATCTATAGCCATTATAATCATTTACATAATAAAGATCAAAATATATAATAACCTATTATTTAAATTAGTTGGTAATTGTTGATGGACCATATTACCCTTAGTAACTAATTAGGTTTCCTCCTGGGTGCTTATATAAGGAGAATTAAGTGGAGGTTAAAGGGTTACTCAGTTGCACACCCCATAAGCATAACATCAAATTCGTCCTCCATCTCAAAAAACCGATACCCTTTTCGGTTTACAAGTCCCCATCATCAGTCAACACCCTAAGGAGGAACCAGATCAAAGATGACAAACATGTCGAACTCCATTACTGGATTCTCCACAGGACTATCTGCTGTTACAGGTATGATTTCATGTTTTCTTTCATGTTTGAACAGAACCGAACCAACAGGGCTGGCAATTGGATACCTGTTAAGATACGATTATACCTGTTTGACTGAAAAATACACCATTTGACTTTTTTATTTTTTAAAATAATTAAAATTACAATGTTAGGATCTATCATTTATTCATCTTTGTACATAAAACATAAAATTGTTTTATAAACATGAGGTAGAAAGTAGTTAAACGAGTCGTAATCATGTTTGAAACTTATGTTGTGTGCGCCGTCAGAAACCTGTTAAGACACGATTTGTCAGCCTTACAATCGGGTAAATTGGGTAGTCTGGGAACACCGTCTCATATGAATTAGATACTGCATTTGGCGAAGAGAATTGAGTTTATGAACCGTAGAGGAAGCCGAAGAGAAAATAAAGTGACATTCCATTGGATTGGGGTACTTTGGATTCAAGTTAGTAGTGCCCTTACAATTTGAGTATTAGATTAAGAAAAAAAAAACTTCCTTATTTATGGGTTCAATTTAGATACTTGTGTTTGAAGCTCACTTTTTAGGCGTTTTATACTACTTTATTTGAGATGCTTCAAATGAAAATTTCTTGGATGGGGTGTGATTTAAAGCTCCTAGGAGCTTTATCATGTCACGTCAAATCCACATTAGCATCAAGTCACATAAAGGGCTTTAAAGTCTCTCTCTTTAACTTGCATGTAATGGTCCCCTATTAAATAAAATAAAATAACAAAATATTTGATTGGTTGATGGTTTAAAGCCCACCCTCACACACCCTTTAGTGCTCGTTAGTGTGCTGACGGGCCATCAATGACGCCCCCTCTTTGGCGGGCAGGGAGTGGCTGAGGGGCGCTATGGGCCATCAATGACGCCCCCTTTAGTCCCCTATTATTAACTCGATTTTCAAATTATATTATTGAATTGTGTTATGTTATGCTATTAAGATAGTTATTATTGGCTAAAGTCAAATGGTTATTTTTTCTTTTTTTTGTGGTTAACATTAGACACGTGTTGACTGTTGAGGTATGTGGTGTTATAATGTGTGGACCGGAATTGGCCTTCAAAATGAAGACGTGCATAAAAGGAAACGTGACAATTCCATTTTGGACTATTGCGATTAGACACAAGAATCACTATCGATTTTATTGTCGTTGAGTGTTTCAATTGAAATTTGGAGTCTTTGGTGTTTTGTATGTTTAATAATTGGACATGGTGACGTGGAGATATTAATTTTGCATATTGTGACAAGTATAGAAAATCCTTAACACAAACTCTTACATACAAGTATACAAGATACTTTTTTTACAAAATCAAATCTTCACAATCTAAACCTTTATAAGTCGAGTTTCACATCGCTTTTTTACATTTTGTATAATATACATTCAAAATATTTTATTAGTAGTTTTCATTATTTATTGTAAAATGTACTTGTTTATTTAATAAGCTTTTAAATTAAGGCTTTTGTTAGGCTAAGACGATGGGGTATGGGCTCGGCAAACGAATCGGGGAGCTGAGATGGGGCTCCTCCCCCGACGGGAACACCCCCCCCCCACCCCCCCACAAGACATATCGGTGTCGTCAGTGATTTACTCCCGATCGTCCCGAAGCCATGTCTCTCTCTTTCTTCTCTCTATCTCTCTTTTCATTCTCTCTCTCTTGATGTTTGTTTGTTTGTTTTGTTTATGTACTTTGTTTCTTATTTACTAGGTTTTTACCCGGGATTGCTTCCCGGGCTCAGGAAAGTTATTTAGATTAATTACTATTTGTTATTAATACGACCACATTACATCAACCATCTCATTCGATTCAACAACTATAAGTAAATATAAAAGATATTTAACATGCATAACATATATTGACACAATATATAGATATGTGTATCGCTTTGATCATTTAAACATACCTTTGCCAATATTACAATGCTGAAAATGAAAACAACAGCTGACTATAACTATCAGTGAATAGCCTATCAGTGGATTAAAACACTGAGTTTTAACAACAGTCATTATATAAACAATGATTCAAGAATCTTCCTTCTAAAAAAACAATATTTTAACCCATCAGTCATTTCAATCCCCTTCAACCTCCACAAAACACTATTTTAACCCAACAGTGGTTTTAAACCACCATTTTAACCAAACAGCGGTTTCAACCACAGTTTTCTGAACAGTAGTTCCAAACATCTGTGGACATCAATCTGTTGACCAAAGTCAACAGATGTATCAACCACTGTTTTATTTTCAAACATATGTTCCCAATAACAGAGCTTTGATCATTTAAACATACATTTGCCAATATTACAAGCTTTTACACTCTCAATCCTAAATATTTATTTACTTAATTTAAATAACAAACATGGTTAATAATTTTAACACAACTAATTATATAAAAACTACAAGTGTAAAACAGAGGTAACTATATAATAAACAAAGTTCAAAAAAGCAAACAACAATCAATAGAATACAGCATACTAATTCCAAATCAATGCGCAAAACAACATACAAAGATCTGACGGCTAAGTACTGTCCACGTTACAACCTCTGCTGAATAATGGATGACAGTTGTTAGGAAAGCACTGACGAATCAATATCAATGGTTTACAGTTATCTTCATGAAAACAGTAGCTGACTATAACTATCAGTGGATAACCTATCAGTGGATAACCTATCAGTGGATTAAAACACTGAGCTTTAACAACAGTCATTATATAAACAGTAGTTCAAGCACGTTCCTTCTCCAAAAAAAACTATATTTTAACCCAACAGTCGTTTCAATCCCCTTCAACCTCTACAAAACACTATTTTAACCCAACAGTGGTTTTAAAGCACCATTTTAAGCATGTTCCTTCTCCAAAAAAAACTATATTTTAACCCAACAGTCGTTTCAATCCCTTTCAACCTCCACAAAAACAATTTTAACCCAACAGTGGTTTTAAACCATCAGTTTAACAAAATAGTAGTTTCAACCACAGTTTTGTTAACAGTAGCTCCAAACATCTGTTTTATTTTCAAACTTCTGTTCCTAATAACAGAGTTTTTATCATTTAAACATAACTTTGCCAATACTACAAGCTTTTATACTCTGAAACCTAAATATTTATTTACTTAATTTAAATAACAAACATGGTTAATAATTTTAACACAACTAATTATATAAAAACTACAAGTGTCGAACAGCATACAAAGTTCATCCATCTGTTGACCCAAGTCAACAGATGTATCAACCACTGTTTAATTTTGAAACATCTATTCCCAATAACAGAGCTTTGATCATTTAAACAGACCTTTGCCAATATTACAAGCTTTTACACTCTCAAACATCAATATTCATTTACTTAATTTTAATAACAAACATGATTAATAATTTTAACACAACTAATTATATAAAAAATACAATTGTCAAAACAGCAAATAACATTCAATAAAATACAGGATCCTAATTCCTAATCTATTGGTGAAACAGTAGTTTCGATAAGTAAAGCTCCTTTCGGACCATTGTAGTTGTCAACATGTTGGAGGTATTTCAGAAGTTCGTTGGTCAGATCAACTTCAATCATATCCCCCCAGATGCTTGTTATCAGCCACTTGTTGTCTTCAATTATATTAGTACTTCGGCATGTATCTACATAATCAACTACACGAGGATTATTGAAAACAAACATCTTCATCCAGCCTTCTTCTTCATATCTGAGCAGATCAGCAGTTAGCTCAGAAGACTTTCCAATAACAATCAAATGCAACCTCTTTGCGATGGTCAAAAAATGCCCTTGGCAAGGATTGACTACAATACTCTTGGGAAAATGAAGCATTCTGAAAGTCTCACTAAGAACATTAAAAGCAACGATGTTCCTCTCACCTAGTGGATACCAATAATTTGAAACCATAAAATATATGGTTTTATCAGCATAAACTCCTGTAGACCATGAATAACGACTTGAACCATAATTGTTTACGATACCGAAATTTATTGTTCTCCACGACTCACGACGTCGTGAGTAAACACGAGCAGCAGTTACATTACGGTAACATCTGATGTTCAGCACTTTCAGATCATTGAACTGATCAAAATAAATTCCACCAGTATCAGAGTTTCGATGATGATTGTAATTAAAGTAGTCATCACACAAAACCTTATACTGCCTGATAGTTGGATTCCAAAGAATCAACTGACAGGAAATCCCTTCATTGGAAACTAACAACAACCCATTAAATGAAGATATAATACGTAAGAAGGTAGGGTGGACATTGTTAGGAAAACTTAAGGTTTTGCTTCTAACAACATCCAAATTACCACCAACTACGTCATCAATGACAATTGTCGTGTCTTTAAAGGATAGTAGTTTCTTTTGTACTGAATATCCACTTCGGAGAGCATGCATCATCTGAAATGCATGACTTGACAATTCCCTATAAAAATTCTTGGAAAGACATTTGAAACGGCAAATATCTTCTGCAGAGAGCCTTGTGAAAATCTCGTCAACAATCACTTGAAACCCAAATTTTTCCATTCTGCAGAGAGCCTTGTGAAAATCTCGTCAACAAAATTTTTGAAGATGATTGAGTAGATGGAAGAAAACGGTAATGATCAAAACCTCTGCCCAATGTATTTTATATACCCAATGAAGAAGGTTATGACTAAATACATCGTCAGACGAAAGAATATGATAAGACACTCATTAGGCTTTTAATGCATTTACATGGGAAAAATATAAAATTAAACACGTTATTATAATTATAATTAACCTATTCATTTACCTATAAGACGCCTTTACCATAAGACAGAAGTGATTGCTTAACGTGCATTAATTGCAAAGTACATATCCCGAGGCATTTTGAATTTGAAATTACCGGCAATTTCAAAACCACTGCTATGGTATATGTTTGCCAAAGGAAACACCTGCTAAGTTATACTTTCTTGGCTATGGGCAGTAGTTTGCTGATCTGATTTGAAAGCAATTGTCATGATGAGTTTTCTAATAGCATTAATTACTGATTTAATTTGCAACAAATAGCCATCAAGAAATTTTTTTATTTTTTAATTTAACTTTAAATTTTATCATGAAAACAATGTTTGAAATTAAATACTGTTAAACATCTGTTTGGACATAATCAGATGTTGAAATTAAATACTGTTAACATAAACAAAGATATAATATCTACAGTTTGGACATATAAATACTGTTAACATAAACAAAGATAGAATATCTACTGTTGATGCTGAACCACTTTTGTTGTTGGGCGGTGGTTCGTCTTTGAGTTTGTATAGGTTTGTTTCGAGAGATAAAGTATACAGAACCACTGCTACACTAAACATTGTTACATAAGAAACACTGATACATAAATACTAAAGTTGAATCCGCTGTAGAAGCTGTTATAACCACACCATAAGTGCTTGTCTTTAACAAGGCTTTGCCTTCAACAGTGCATAGGCCTCATGAGTCAATAAGCCCATCAGTCTTTATAGGGAGCAGTGGTTAATTATAACAGTCCTTAGCATGATCAACTGTTATAACCACACAATAACCCTTCGAGAGGTTGACCATCAAACAAATCCTTGACACTATTAAACCTCTGTTGACTTACCAAACAGATATTCAGACACAATTCAACATCAACAAAATCTAAATATTACTGAAACACTAAATAATAAGTAAAAATAAAACACAACAAAGATTCATAAAATTAAATTTATTCATTTATTCATGACCTTAAAACTAAAAGTCCAATAATTACATGACATACTGAACAATATTAAAGTTCAAATCTAAGAATAACAGCAAGAATTAATAAACTTTAGTTTCAACTACATCCATTGCTGAACCTCTCGATGATGTCCTTCAGCATCGCCATGAACTGCACATCTCTATCACCACACTCTATATTACTCACAACACAAATAAGAATAAGAAACTAACCTAAAATGCAAACGTCTATTCTCAACTGTTGTAGCACATCTGAGTTTTCAAGATATTGGACGAATCTATACTTTCTGTAAAAGAAGAAAATCTTCCTGGCGCAACAAAACCTGACTTTCGATTTAACGAAAATCAAAAAGAAGATAGCACATGCAACTTTTCAAGATAGAAGATACATATCTTCCGTTGAAGCTGCATCTCTGCATCAAAGAAGGTAGCACATGCAACTTTTCACGATGTTACAACAATGATACTGCAGCATCGATATTGAAAGGTTGATGTGGGATGCGAATTTACATTGAAACGACGATGTTGGAACAATGATACTGGAACGATAACATGTAAACATTATCAACAAACATTAGAACAAAGATGCATTTGAGAGAGAAAGATACGTTCACATATATGAGCGAGCGAGATTTGAATGTGAAACCAGATAATTATATCTTATTTATGGGATAAAAATATATATGGTTTGAATTTTGAATTTCAAAATTACTGATATTATCAGTAATTACTGATTTGATTTGAAAGCAATTGTGATGATGTTTATTGGGAACTGAAAGGTAAGTAATGTATATCTTTATATCCTGCTTTGTTAAAGTAATTAAATATTAGAAATGATATGCAAAGTAGGAAAAAAAAAGAACGTCAATTTTTAAATTACCATCTTGCATATTTTGAATTTCAAAATTTCAAAATTACTGATATTATCAGTGATCTGATTTGAAAGCAATTGTCATGATGACTTTTCTAATTTTTATTTTAACTTTAATTAAGAGACAATAACCGTCAGTTTGAAATTCACATTTTGCATATTTTAAAAGTCCAAAGCTCAAGAAATTAGCATTAATTATTGATTTGATTTTCAACAAATAGTCATCAAGTATATTTTTTATTTTTTAATTTAACATTAAATTTCATCACGAAAACAATGTTGGAGGAACTCTTATCTCATTGCAATGTAACGATTAGGTAAAATGGTAATTTCATTTTAATTCTAGTTTTTATTTGATAATTTCAATATATCACTAATTAACACCATCAATTATAAAAATGTGAGCAGTGGCTGTTTTTTAGGAAAACCGTTGATGGTCAATATCAATGGATGTCAACAATAAAAAAGTAACCAGTGGCTATTTTTTCCTATCAGTGGATACCGAACAGTTTTTTAAACACTGATGTTTGGTAAGTCAGTGGTCAACACGAAGATTGAAGAAACAGAGGTTGTATTTCAGCAGTGGATAAATTTTAACAATCAACTGTTTCAACCAACACAGCGGTTGTAACAGGCTTTTAAACAGATGTTGGGGCTTAAACAGATGTTTCGCCTTATATATCAGTTGTCTGGACTTAAACAGATTTTTGGCCTTAAACAAATCTTCGAGCTAAAACAAATGTTTGCCCATAAACATCTGTTTGCAAAAAAAAAGACCAATTTCAAGAATACTATACCCAAACAATCAAAATGAGTAGCTTAATAATCATCCAAGTATACTTTATTTTTATTTATTAGTATAAAAATGAAACAACTGTTCAGTTTATAGTACAGATCAAATCAATGAAGGGATTTGATAAATACTGTTACATATAAACACTGTTGGGATATACAGTGTCACATATAAACACTGATGTCATAAAAATTGTTACATATAAAACACTGAGGTGATAACATTTATCAACCTAACAGACTATAAAACACTAATGTGAAAAACACTGTTACATATAAACACTGTTAACATAAACAAAGGTCTGAGTTTAAACAGATGTTTGCCCATAAACAGAAGTTTGGCCATAAACAGATATTTGCCCATAAACATCTGTTTGCCAAAATAGACCAATTTCAACAATACTATACCCAAACAATCAAAATGAGGACCTTAAACATCATCCAAGTGTACTTGATTTTTATTTATTAGTATAAACATGAAACAACAATGTCTTCAAATCACCGGATTATATCATGAACCCATATTAGAGGTCAAACAAAACAACAACAGGACCACATGAAAAATATCATTTCCACTTTTACTTGAATGCACTTAAATGATAGGGTGATTTGGGATTTTGTACTTGTTTAAAAAATAAGATGTTGACCAAAATTCAAACAGATGTTGACCAAAAGTCAATCAAATGTTGGCCAATAGTGAAATAGATGTTGACCTTAAACAGATGTTTGGTTTAAGGCCAAACATCTGTTTATGGCAAAACATCTGTTTAAGGACAAACATCTGTTTAAGTCCAAATATCTGATACAGAAGGCGAAACATCTGTTTAAGGTCAAACATCTGTTTAACACTGAACATATGTTTTAACTTAATATGGTCTACTGTCTTCTCACAGTGTTTTCCTCTTAAAAACACTGTTCAAACTAACATGTGTTTCCATTATCTATTGATCAAAATGCAAACAGATGTTCAAACCACTGTTTTTTATTCTACTTTACAAAATTACATACAATTTAAAATCTAAGAACAACACCAAGAAATTTATGAACCTAACAGCAAAAATTTAATGCTGTTAACTTAAAATTTAGTGCTTTCAGCTTTAAACTCCATCAAAGTATATCTTCGACAATCGCCATGAACTCCGTGGAAGTACTCAATGCATCAACAGCAGGATTTATAGAAACCTGATCTCTCGTGAACAGACCAACATGCAGTACTTGAAAACACTTCTTCAGCTGGGGAAGAGTAGCCCTGCCCTCGTATACTTAATACTTAACTTTGTTCATAAAGAGCTGCTTTAAAACAAACTTTATGCTTCTTTAAATACAAAAAAGGCAGGAAAGACCATTACTGATAAAACTTTATCTTACAGCAATAGCAGATGCTTTCTTGCGTTTAGTAGGAACTACTGCGGCTTCTACATCATCATCATCTGCCCAGAGTCACATATAATCATCATTTAGTCACCAGCAAAAATCATTATAAATGTAGATTTAAAAATATTTCTTTGTGTTTAATTTAACTTTATGCTTCTTTAATACAAACCTATAAAAACCCACAGCAGAGTGTATCAATTTCAAACCACTGTGATTAGACTGCAATATAAAGCGAGAATTAGAGTATATCACTTAAAAATAAAAAAACTAAAAAATTCAAAATTGGAGTAGCAAAACACACATACTTTAAACGATGCTGGAACAATGATACTGGAAACAACCGTAGAACAATCATCATCATCATCATCTGCAGCAGATCATTCACAATCATCATTTAGTCACAACTCATATAACAAAACTTCAGTAAAAATCAAAAACAAAAACACATACCATTATCAAGGGAAACCACATATCAACAAATTTTTTTTTCTGAAAATGGGTTAGAGATAGCTTCAGTTTGCTCTTATATCCTTTACGAACAAATGCCGAGTATTGAGAAGAAGAGATACATATCGTCCATTCAACTTACAACTCTCCCATCAAAGAAGGTAGCACATGCAACTTTTCACGATGTTGCAACAATTATACTGCAACAACGATATTGAAAGGTTGATGTGTGATGGGAAGCTTCATTGAAACAACGATGTTGGAACAATGATACTGGAACGATGATTATATAAGGAGCAGTGGTTAGTTATAACAGTACTTAGCACATGGAACTTTAACAGGGATTTGTCTTCAACAGCGGATAGGCCTCATCAGTATTTAAGTCCATCAGTCTTTATAAGGAGCAGTGGTTAGTTATAACAGTCCTTAGCATGATCAGCTGTTATACCCATTCCATAACACTTTGAGAGGAACCAAGGGTCGGTCTATTTGATTGAGAGGAATAATTGTATTACATCCCTGTTGAAAATAGAATTGATAAATTTAGGGAAAGTGAGGTTGAAAGATGATAACCCAACAGTGGAGGATCTCATTCTACAGGTTCGATAAATTAAGGGTATTCTCATATAATGGTTCCTGGCTGCTTCAAAAGAATCCGCACTTTGGACATCTGTTGTTCTTCAAACATCTATTATCTATTATCTATTCTATCTATTATATATAATAAATGAAAGTGATTTGGTCCACGTGGCCCAAATCACTTTCATTTATTATATATAATAGATAGAATAGATAATAGATAATAGAAGTTTGAAGACAACAGATGTCCAAAGTGCCGCTTCATTGGAAGCATCGAGGAAGAATTATATGAGAATACCCTTAATTTATCGAAGGTGTAGAATGAGATCTCCACTGTTGGGTTAACATCTTTCAACCTCACTTTCCCTAAATTTATCAATTCTATTTTTCAACAGGGATGTAATACAATTATTACCTTATTTAAGATAACTTCAACTGCATCATCTGATAAATCAACATTCATTTCACTCAAATGATGCCTTCAACTGCATCCAAAAATACCCAAAATAAAACTAATAAAACCATCCAATATTCTTGAGTACTCACCATTAATGTGATGATCAATATAAAATCAAACCATAATAGCATACAAATCATAAGGAAATATGAAAGAAACAAACCAAAAAACTTGTTGGGCGATTAAAATTAAAAGGATATCATACGCAATATTCAGGTAATTAGAATGGCCATTTTTACCTTACTTGACAACAATAGCAAACAACATCAAACGATAATAGCAAAACAACATCAAACAATAATAGCAAACAACATCAAACAACAATAGCAAACAACATCAAACAATAATAGCAAACACCAGATGTTGAATCCACTGTAGATGCTGAACCACTGCTGTTACAAACAGATAATACCTTGGGAACTGGAAATGAAACCATAATTTCAAAAAGAATAATGGCTGAACATACTCAAAGATCAATAAACAACAATAGCAAACAACATCAAACAATAATAGCAAACACCAGATGTTGAATCCACTGTAGATGCTGAACCACTGCTGTTACAAACAGATAATACCTCGGGAATTGGAAATGAAACCATAATTTCAAAAAGAATAATGGCTGAACATACTCAAAGATCAATAATCAACAGATGTTGTACTCATATCATCACCGTTAAGAAAAAAACCCTTAGTTTCTGAACATATTCAAACATACCAGTTCATGGCAGAAATCTATCCGCAGGTAAGCGGATTTCAACTTTGATGACCATCGATGACAACAACCCTGGAACCATATGATGAGATTACGAGTAGAAATTAGGGTTTAATTAAAACTTTGTATGAAAATAAGAAGAAATCAACACAGATCTATAAACATAGAAATCAAACCTCAAATGGAAGAACCTTGCAGACGAAGAAGATGAAAGAATCTTCCCAACTATAGCTCGGGATGATTCATGATGAGATGATTTGGTTTGATCTTTGATTAAGAAAGGAGAAAAGTACAGGAGAAGGAGAGGAGAAGAAGATTCAGATTCAGGGTTTTGAAAAGTAAAAAAGGAGACGGAGGGAGTATAAAAGGAATGGAAGTGTGGCACTGTTGGGCGGGAAAAGAGAACCGAGGATGCCCTAATTAAGTGACATGTGGCCCAAATAACTTTAATTTATTATATATAATAGATTTTATTTTTTTTGCAGGTTGAACATAATGTTTGTTTTTTTGTTTATTTACTTTGTTTCTTATTATTTTTGAAGGTTGAAGATAATGTTTGTTTGTTTTTTTTTTGTTTATTTACTTTGTTTCTTATTTATTTTATTTTTTTGCAGGTTGAAAATAAAGAAGGTGGAAGATAAAGAAGATGGATATTTTCAAAAAGGTCACCCAAAGTTTAGTTTTAGTTTCAAAAAGAGCATCTCAACTTTAGTTTTAATTTTAATTTGCAAGTGGAAGATAAAGAAGATGGATATTTTCAAAAAGGTCATCTCAAGTTTAGTTTTAATTTTAGTTTTAAAAAGGCCCTCTCAACTTTAGTTTTAATTTTAAAAAGGCCTCTCAATTTTTTTTTAGTTTTAATTAATACACCTTAGAATTTAGTTATATACTTTAGTTATTTTTATGTTAACAAAAAAATATTATTTATAAATGCAATAGATTTATAAAGAATTTATGTACTAAAAAAATTTTAAAAAAAAAATTGAAGGGGAAGGGGGAACCACACCCCACTTATGGGAGAAAATGATGAGGTGGAAAAAATGTAACGTGGCACCTGGGTGGACATGGGAAAGCGGGAACCATACCCCATGGCCTAAGCAGTGGCGAAGTTTGAGATTTTCGATCGGGGTGTCGAAAACGTATATACCTAAAAAATTCTATACGAAAACTATATACCGGGCACTACTGAGCGAAAAGTTCGGGGGGTCGGACGCCACTCCCGGCCCCCACAAAGCTACGCCCCTGGGCCTAAGGGGTATGGGGGCATGTGATGAGTTATGGATTACCACCTTGGATGATGGTCATGGCCCAAACCATTCTCCTCTTTTGTTATTTTTATTTATTTCTTAAAGTGTCAAAATCTAGGAAAATGGAAAAAGGTGGCCTGTGTAATCATGGTTCAATCCACGCCAATCACCATTAATCATTGAGGGGTGGTGTAGCCTTTCATTCATGTTCCTACATGGTGAATCATGTTCCAACTATGACCCCCACACTCTTCAGCCTTATATAAAGACTTTGTTGACTTCCTCATCTTCTGATATATATCAAGTTGGGAAGAAAGGAGAAACATGAAATAATAAAAGATAACTTGTTTGTTAAACGATCAATCCATAAAATTCATTCCTTGAAACGTCAATCACAACGTTCTTATATAAGCTTACAATAAGTTAAGCAAAAACAACAAGGATTGAAGAGCTTGGAGCATTTGATTCAAGCAATTGGTTAGAGATTGATTGGTTTATCATTTACTTTCGATTATACATCCTTCTTTCTTTTGATTTTTGTTTGTTTATCATGAATTCGGATTTCCATAATGTTATTGTGTTTCTTCTATGATTATGTGCTAATTCCCCATAACCACCTAGGTTTCTATGAACTATGAATGATGTTTTGACTTTCTTGTTTGCCTTTAACCAAAATCGTGATGATTTAATGCATGATTCTGATTTGTTACTGATTATGATTATGTGTGCTTGTTTTGGTTGTGATTATTGATTATTTTAATAATTTTGTTGATCTTGGCACGTAGAGATCCACCCTAGATTCGGTAAAATAATTTTTAGGTCGTTAGTTGGTAGGTATTTAGTCTAAAGCTTGCCATTGGAGATAATACAAGTTAAGCAAGTCATTAAAATCAACTAAATAACGTATGCATAATCCATTCCTGACAATCTTGAAGGAGAGTTGGTTTTGTTAGGTTATAGTCTAGTCGTTATCTGATAGTTTGTACACTCGCTTGCGCATGGTGCTTCTTTTATTCACGATTGGTTGTTCCTAAATAATCGTTTTTCCGTATTAGGGTTAGCTTCACAACTTGGGGAATGTTGACATCATTAGTGTTATATTCTGATAGTTGTGGGATTTCCTAAAGGGGTTTTGGTCTGACCTCGCACTTCATCACTTTGTTTTGATTGCACTTCATTTATCGGTTATTAAGATCTTGTGGGTGTGGACCACATTCTTAGCTTTCTGATCATCATAGGACTTAGCCTTCTTTATCAAGAGGTTACTCAGTGTAGATGTCGGGGCTTGGTCATTTTCAGATCAAAGGTGAAGAGGTATGGTCCCAATCCCTTCCCCACATGGCAAGAACCACACCACTTTTTCATCCTACATGGCGTCTATATCAGCAAACAAATCCAGAAGCTTCTAGAAGCTTCTGGAAGAGGTAAAGGTGGCACCAAAGATGCTCTCTCCAACAGGAAGGACAGCACGTGTCACCATTCATTGAGCGCCATGTAGACCTGCAGCAAATCAAGGAGCAGACCGACAACAGCGGTACGATGTTTCCAGCATGGACAAATATAGGCGCGCCACGTGTACCACTATCCTGACTACAGCAGAGGAGACCAATAGGATATTCCCCTTGGTCGGACAGCTGGCGCCCTATAGCAGCTGGCAAGGTCGCTCCCCCCTCTTTCACCCTCCGGCTATAAATAGGACCCTTCATCATTTAGGTTAATTCATTCGATTCCTCTCACTCTCACTCTTAACACACACTGTTTTATCTCCTCAGAACAGAACATATTCTCACGCCGGAGCCCGGTTAAGAGGGAAACCCCCATATTCCCCTCTTAACGAGCTAACGGTGTTGTTGTTTTGCAGGACTCAGTCTTTTGGCGAGTAAGAAAGAAGATTGAACACACAAAGAGACGACCCAGCTAGTTAATCATCGGATTTAACCAGTGTTTCATCATTGGCGCCATCTGCATCTTTTGCAAACCACTCTCATCTTCTTTTTTGTTCAAAAACTCACTAGAATGACTGAACCAACCCCTTCTCCTCAGATGAACGGAGAAGTCTCCTCCTTTGAACTCATCACGGACACCACGCGTGTCCAAAGAGTCTAGGGGAACGAGAACATCCAAGAAGGGCGAGTGAACAACAATTTTCCTGAGATCTTTGGAAGTGCATCCAGAGTGGTTAGTCAAACCACAAACGGAGCCACTTTCCAACACTCACCCAGGATAATCAACCAAACCACAAATGGAACCACTTTCCAATCTTCACCTGGGGTAGTCCTCCAAACACCTCCAGCAGTCCAGGCACCAAACTATGGAGCTGGCCCGTCAGCTCCATCGGAACAGACACAACTAAACTTCTTCGCACTTTTAGGGCTACCCGAAGGAAAAACCCTGGCTTCCTGGTATGCCGAACAAATGGCGTCTATAAACCTTGTTTATACACAACTCAGCGCACAACAGGCTTTGCTCCAAGCACAAGCCAACCAATCCGCATTTGTTACTCCACCGCAAAGGTCTCTGAGCACTCAAATGCCTCAGCAGGCCAATGCATGGAACTTACGCCCTGAAAAAGCACCTGTACCAAACATCAGAAGGCCAAGCGCGCAAGACACGCGTGATACCTATGGCGAAATAGAGAGCAATTATGTGCAGTATTCTCATCCACAAAGAAAACCAGTGTAAAGTCGTTTAGGTCCGCGCAATATAAACGACGAGTGGGACAGTTATAAGGAAGAAGATGATGCGACGTACAAGGAAAGCACGGTGTTCAGTAGGTTGCCACTAGAACACGAGACGTACGTACCCCGCAAGCACGCGGGGTACAACCCGAAAGTAGAACATGATTACTCGTTGAGCTATCGCCCAGATGACATGGCCGAAAATTCGAAATTCATCAGAGAAATTGCGACAGCCGATATCGACAAGAAAAAACTGCCACACAATGTAGGCAAATACAACGGCTTAACAGATCCCGATGACCACCTCCAAGTCTTCAACGGCGCAGGGGTAACAGGTAGCTGGAATCTACCAACTTGGTGTCATCTCTTCGCACAAACCTTTGTCGGCGCAGCGCGTGTCTGGTTTGACAGCCTGCCAGCAGGAAGAATCAAGTCATGGATTGATTTTCGAGACAAGTTCCTCGCGCACTTCTCTCAACAGCGCAGGCACACTAGAGACCCTGCCGATTGCCTGAATATATAGAGGAAAGACCATGAAAGCGTGGAAGATTTCATCACCAGGTATAACAAAGAATGCCTGGAAATCGGTGATGTAGGCGAGAAGATGATGCGCGCACATTTTATGAGGGCAGTAAAATGCGATGACTTGATCAAACGATTGAAAGGAAGAGACGGAGGCCCCAAAGATTGGGAAACCTTCATCGAGGCAGCTAAAACAATCGCGCGCACAGACAAACAATTGACCGGTGATGACAACCATCAATGCAGTTACAACCATAACGACCGGCGCAACAAGAAAGGCAAAGGCCAATCATGGAAAACATCCAGCTATAGGGAAAGAAGCCCAGTAAGAGAAGACGCGCGCAATACAATCAACCAAATTGCTCACCGCAAAGAAGTCAAAAGAGAAAATAGGGAAAAACAGTGGACACCCTTAACAAAGACTCCTTCGGAAGTCTTGTCAACCGAAAACCACCAGTTCAAACCCCCTCTACAGATGCGAAACAAGAGGGGTCAAGATCCGAACCTTTTCTGCGAGTTCCACAAAGACACAGGTCACCTGACCGATGACTGTTTTAGCTTAAAGCAAGAAATAGAAAGAGCCCTGAGAGATGGCAGACTCACTCATCTGGTAAAAGGCGGAAAGCGCGACCACCGTCAAATTCAACGAAGGGACGAAGGGCCAGACAACAAGAAGCTCCGAAAATTAGAAACTCACATGGTTCAAGGAGGCCCGCGAAAGCCAAGGAAGAACTATAACAAGCGCACACAAGACGACTCTTGGCGCGAAAGACAAGTTGTCTTTCCCATAGTAAGAGGAGGTCCAAGAGAAAGAAGGCCCATAGTCATATCCGGTGTAATCGGTCATTACCAAACTGACTACATTTTCATTGACCCAGGGAGCACTGCAGATATCATCTACGAACAATGCTTCAACCAATTTGACCAAGAGGACAAAGCGCGCTTAAAACCAGTTGACTACCCGCTAACTGGTTTCTGCAACGAAGCCGTTTTTCCTCTCAGCCAGATATCGTTCCCAGTGCTACTCTCAGACGGAAGAAATTCAAGAATGGAGGAGGTCACGTTTATGGTATTACCAGCACACTCAAGACATGACATCCTGCTGGGAAGAGAATCCCAAGGAGATTTTAGTATGATTTGCTCTGGGCCGCATTCAGTTGTTGGTTTCCCAACAGAAACAGGGGTCGCACTAATCTATGCAAGCAAAGAAGTCTTAGCAACAGATGAAATCCAGCCAGCAAAGGCAAGCAAGAGCGCACCGCGCGTAGAAGCTGAAAAATGGGTGTTAAACAGCGCATACCCAGAACAAACGGTCACCCTAGGCCCTGCAATGTCTGATCTCACGTGCGCGGCGCTAAAAAAGTTGTTGTTTGAAAACATGGATGTATTCGCCTGGACACCAGCCGACATGGTGGGTGTTCCACGGCACATAGCAGAACACAGATTAAATGTCTCAGAAAGCGCAAAACATGTGGTACATGCCAAACGCCACTTGGGAGACATAAAGCACGACGCTATGCAAGAACAAGTCATGGAACTGTTGAATGCCGGTATCATCAGAGAAGTCCGATATCAAACTTGGGTGGCGAGCCCTGTAATGGTACAGAAACAAAATGGCAGTTGGAGAATGTGCGTAGATTACAAGGATTTAAACAAGGCATGCCCGCGCGACTGCTACGCCTTGCCAGATATTGATGAAAAGATTGATTCCCTAGCAACGTTCAGGTGGAAATGTTTCCTTGACTGCTATAAAGGATACCATCAGGTGCAGATGGCCATCCAAGACGAAGATAAGACCGCGTTCCGCACGCCAACAGGGTTATACTGCTACACAAAAATGCCTTTTGGCTTAAAGAACGCAGGCGCAACTTATCAAATATTGATGAACGAACATTCAGCGACGTTATTGGCAAATACATCGAAGTATACATGGATAACCTGGTCATCATGAGCAAGGAAGAAAGCATGATGTTGGTCAACATTCACAAGACGTTCGACACGCTGCGCGGAGTAAGTATCAAGCTAAACCCAGCAAAATGTTCTTTCGGCATGGAAGAAGGGAAGTTTCTGGGGTTCATCTTGACAAAATATGGTTTTAAAGTCAATCCTGATAAGGTACAAGCGATCGAGCGGATGCCTTCACCCTCTACAATCAAGGAGATGCAAAAATTGGCTGGACGGCTAGCAGCACTAAACCGTTTCCTAGCCAACCACGCAGCAAAGTCATTTCCGTTCATCAAAACACTCCGCAAATGCATGAAGAAAAGCCAATTCCAGTGGACTCCGGAAGCCGAGAGCGCATTCCGAGAGATGAAAGATTGTCTCATAAGACTGCCAACATTAACAGCGCCAGTCAAAGGAGAACCCCTAGTATTGTACCTGTCAGCATCTGATAAAGCAGTTGGAGCAGTTCTGCTCGTCGACCGCCAAGGTGTTCAAACACCAGTCTACTATGTGTCTCGCACTCTGAACGATCCAGAAACACGGTATGCTATAATGGAAAAACTAGTCCTGGCACTAATCCATGCATCAAGGCGGTTGCGCAGATATTTCGCTAACCATGTCATTCATGTCTTAACAAATTACAACATCGGTAACATCCTGGCAAGGCCTGAGATTTCTGGAAGGCTAGCAAAGTGGGCGATTGAACTGGGAGGCTACAAAGTCTTCAGGCCAAGACCAGCAATCAAGGGCCAGGTGTTGGCTGATTTCATAACAGAAGTGCCCGATGACAAAGACAGGGAGTGTAAAGCAATGGAAAGAGCTGAAAAGCAACGTTCAGAAGAACCATGGCTACTGTATACAGATGGCGCATCCAATGAGGATGGCGCAGGCGCAGGACTTAGGCTGGTAAGTCCAGAAAAACACGAATTCAGGTATGCCATCCGGTTAGACTTCAAGAGCACGAATAATGAAGCCGAATATGAAGCCTTTCTAGCCGGTCTGAGGTTAGCGATCAAGATGGGAGTCAAACACATTGAGGCGCATGTGGACTCCATGTTAGTAGCCGGGCAGATTAACGGCCAGTACGATGCCAAAGGAGATGTAATGGCATTATACCTAGACCAAGCGAAAGCATTGCTGCAAAACTTCCATTCTTACAAGGTGCACCATATCAATAGAAGCGAGAATAAACCAGCAGATGCACTAAGTAAGCTCGCATCCACCAGTTTCCAGCACCTGGCAAAGGATGTGCGCATTGAAGTCTTGAGCAATCCATCGGTACCGTTAAGGCAAGTGAGCGTTGTCCAGTTAGGAACAACATCTTGGATGACTCCCATAATCATGTATCTCCAGTCTGGGATTTTACCAGAAAACAAAGCCGAAGCGAGGAAAGTTCAGTACAAGTCCGATCACTATCAGATGGTTGATGGAATACTGTACCGAAAATCATACCTCGGGCCGTTGTTAAGATGCGTCGACCCAGAAGATGCAAACTACCTGATCCGAGAAATACAGGAAGGAATCTGTGGCATCCATGCTGACCCGAGGATGGTAGTAGCCAAAGTCCTGAACGCCGGATATTACTAGCCTGGAATGCATCTAGACGCAGTGAAAATTATGAGAAAATGCAGCGGCTGCCAGAGGCACGCACCAAAAACGATGCGCCCCAAAAACGAACTAGTCCTAGTAACAACGGCGTGGCCGTTTCAACAGTGGGGATAGATATGGTTGGCCCTTTTCCGGAAGCCCCGGGCGCAGTGAAATTCAAAATAGTCGCAGTGGACTATTTCACAAAATGGGTGGAAGCAAAAGCACTCGCGTCAACCACATCTACTGTAGTTAGAAGGTTCATCTGGGAGCAGATCATATGCCGTTTCGGGTTACCACTGAAAATTGTCACCGACAATGGGACAAATTTTGCTGCCGACGATCTCCAACGCTAGTTCAAAGAATTACACATAGAACATGCCTTTTCTTCGGTTGCGCACCCGCAGGGGAATGGCCAGGTCGAAGCTGTTAACAAGAGCATCGTAGATGGCACCCGCAGGGGATTACGTCCTAAGGGACAATGAGGCGTCTAACGCCGAAAAACCCGGAAAACTAGCCCCCAAGTGGGAGGGGCCTTATGTTGTGGACGCAGTACTCGGAAAAGGGGCATATAAGCTGCGCACCCTAGATGACAAAGAAGTTCCAAGAACTTGGAATGCTCAACAGTTAAGAAGATGTTACATGTAAACAGTTGAAGTTTTTTCTATATACTTGTAATGGCTGCGCGCCAACACGTTTAACACTAATACAAGAAGTGTTTGGCTACCTTTTCTCACGAGAATTTTTTGTTACAACTGCATATATTACTTTGGGCATACACGAAAACATCAATGGCTCGACCTTAGGAAACGTTGTAGACCTCCAAGGCTTGTCACGACCAAGTGCACAGCCGGTTCAGAAACACAACCAAAGCCTAGAAAACGCCAAATAAATACTTCGTGCCCACAATAACACGAAAGCATCGAAAACACGGTAAACAAACATTGTAAGACCCCCAAAGCTGAACACAGCCGGGTCCGCACAATAACCTGTAACTCGATCACTTCGTATACACGAATCAGCTCGCGTGCTTAAACGACAGAATAAACATTGTAACTAACACAACACAACCTGTCAGCGCCATCATTCATTCGTGATACCTAATCAAAGTAATTACACATGCACATATTGTAACGACAGCAAAATTCACAATGAGCAAGGAAACAAAAGCCTAAATATTAACATAAAATATATCAAAAATAACAAAACGTATTGCAGATACGACAGCTATAAGTAAATTGTTCACGAGGCATCAAGTGGAATTGTTTACGATATTGTCAGATAGTTACAAGGCTACCAAGCCCATACACGGCGCGCATGCCAGAATCTTTCAATCTTGATGACTTGGGCCCGCACCTTCCATCCCATGGCCTTCATCACCAAGAGCTTTCTTCAAAACTTCAACAACGTTAGCCCTCCGGGATAACTTGTCGACAGCTTTAACAACACCAAATTCAACAAACTCGTAGTCACGACGTTTTGCAGCGTAGGTAGCACCACAATTTTCCTTGTACAACTCGAAATGATAATCTTTCTCATTATTAGCAGCTGCAGCCCTACCCTCGCTGTAACCATCCTTCCGCCCGCTATTATATGCCGCCTGACCCAACTCAAACATGTAGTTGGCAAGTTCATGAGATTTCACTATACGTTTAGCAATCTACAAGAAATACACAGAAACATAAGAATAAGGAATACAAGTCGAAAAGTAAGCATATAAAAAAGAACTTACCAAAGGCACCGCGTGAGAAAGGAGCCATTTGCAATCAACAGACACCTCCTCAGCAAGAAGTTCAGAAGCCTTGCACTCAGCAACCTTTTCCTCAGCAAGTTTTTCCAACTTAGCTATGCGCTGGACGTACTCTTCCTCCCTCTTCTGGGACGCAACACGCGCCTGCTCGGCTTCTTCACTGATTTTGCGTTTCTCAGCAGACATCCTGACAATCGCCTCACGCTGTGCTTGCAACTCCTTATTAGTTCGCTCACACGCGACCTCCCAATCTTTTTGCTTGTTGGAGTTAATCTGTTTTTCCTGAGGAAGTTTTTCTTCTGCATCAGATACCCTCCACAACAAGCCTTTCCTCTCGGCGTTGAATTTCTCTCTCTCCTCAGCGAATGCTTTTTTCTCATTTTCAAACTCGAGAGTCTCCTCCCCCATCAATTTCCACTCCCGGACAATCTCTTGAGAAGTGGCGAAAAAGTTGACCCCAGCATGAATGTGATCATCCAATAGATCAAACCGGTTACGCTTTTTCTGGAACAATCTCTCAGCAGGGGGGATAGACAATGAGAAGAACTCTCGGCAGTTACCAATGTCATTCATGCGGGAGCCCTGAGTTAAACCCCAATGGGGAGCATAAGGCAAATCGTCACATACCGGGTTATGAGTATCCCAGGAATCAGCTCGGACATTTTCAAATTCTTGACTCTGGCGTACCCCCGAAGTAACACCACCACCAGAGGCTGGGGGACGTTTGGTATAGATGGTCTGACGAGGCGTAGCCTCACTTGACTCTGCCCCGGTGTCAATACCTTTACCGTGGACATCACCACCAGCATTACCTCCACCTGCACCACCTGCATCACCACCACCACCTTCACCAACATGCTCAACCTCCACGTCATCTGGCTTTCTTTTTTCACCTAGGTCATCACGGGGATGAGAAAAGTCGAACGTCCTAGATGGTGGAGAGGCAGGAGGAGTAATCTTTGAGATGTTAAACTTCCTGGAAGTCTTCCCCGACTTCACACCTGTCACCAAGACAATCATGACTGTCAAAGACGAGATCGAAAGCCAAATACTAAAGCTTACAAGTACAAAGTCTTTACCTTGAGGAGCAGAAGCAACATATATTTCCTCCAAAAGATTACCCTTCTTAGCACTGAAAACTCCCATATCAATCTCAGATTCCGAAGGAGCAGGAGGAGCTTCCTTCTGGAGTTTAGCTCTTTTCGATGCAAGCATAGCAGCAGCCTGCTCATCAAGTTTCCGTTTTTTATCCTCAAGAGCTTTTTTCCTCGTCATCTCCGTTAAGGTGGCACCGTCGTCAGGATCGGACCCACCACGTTTCTCTCCGGTCCCTAAACCAGACAGTGTATCAGAAACGACAACATAATCTAGGATAGGAAGGGGTAGAGGGTCGCTTACGAGGAGTTTCATTGGCTTTTTCCTCAGCCCTCTTCTCCTTCCCCTCTGGCTTGTCCGCCTTTGTTTTTCTCCGGGTTTCTAACTGATCAACAGTCTCAGCCGGCACTTCAACTTCAACAACTGGTTCATTAACAGCCTCATGCACAACCCCTCGCGCTGGACCTGCACACGGGGAATGAGAAGTTAGGCCTTCAAAAGATCGGTCAGAACCCTCACTCGAAAGGACAATAACTTCCTCTCGAGTAGGATCAGTAGCATCATCAACATCATCTTCACCATCTTCACCTAAAACAACGTTGGTATAAGCAGCAAAGCTCTCGTTAGTAGGATGCAAGAAACGGTTGCGGATCTGGTCCAGCCACGTTGGTTTCCTGTCAGCTTGAATCGCTTCAACCATCGCACCACCGGCCTTCGGGTCAAGAACATTCAACAAGCTGTATCCAACTGCGAAATGCAAAACACATGAAGGAGAACACAACAAAACAAAGAGGAGAACATGAAGAAATAACAAACATCACATACGTTTGCCTTGATAACCATATACAGGAACACCCAGAGGATTGTTTGGGACCCATAACATGCTCATACCGGCACCAACCAACGCCATCTCCTCCAGCTGAGAAATAGCAGTGGCTTTGTGCGTCACCTTCTTGTACCACCCCTGATTGGCAAAGTCCACTGTCACGTCTAGAGGTGTACAAACCGGTTTTTTTTAGTAACCGAAACCGGTTATTAACCGGACCGGTTTTTTTGGCCCAAAAAAAAACCGGGTTTTCAATAATCGGTTACGGTTTTTAACCGGTTTTAAGGGTTGAAATGTGTAACCGGTCCTAACCGGTTATAACCGGTTTAAAAAAAACCGGTTTTTTATGAATCAATAACCGGTTAAAAAAACCGATTAACAGAAACCGAAAAAAAACCCGGTAAAAAAACCGGTCTGCAGAATTTGTTCACAGAATGTTATTTTTTTCTGTTTGTTGCTGTGTTGCTGCTGTTTTTGCAGTTTATAACCTTTTTTTTTTAAATTCAGTTTCTTAGATAAAAACTTAACAATAAAAGTATGAAAAATTAAAAAATTCATTAAGTCTCGCCACAAACGGTTTTACATAATAATGAAAATACAAACGATAAACGTACCAAACGATAAACGGTTTTACATAAACTTAAAATATTAATCCGCAAGAAGGTCCACTAATATATATATATATATTTTTTAGTGGAACTACAATATTGAGAAGCCTCGTTTAATCTTCTTCGGCCGAACCCGAACCCGAACTCTTGCGTAGGAAATCATCTAATTCGGCTTCTTCGTCGGTCATTGGGGTTGTCAATTCGGCTTCGACCTCGTCCTCGTAAACTTCTCCTTCGTAATCTAATTCTTCCTCGAGTGAACGTTTGTCTTGAACTCTCTCCGCGGCATCCAAGTAATCTTTTAAGAAAATCGACATCTCAACCGCCTTAGGTGTTAGTCGAGTCCTCCTTATCGAAATCACCCTACCACTAATAGAAAAAGCACTTTCCGAAGCTACCGTGGAAGCTTGGACCGTTAGTAAATCTCGGGCCATTGTGGCTAAGATCGGAAATTGATCTTCCTTACTTTTCCACCGAGCCAACAAATCAAAAGTTTTAAAGTCTTGTGAACTCATCATTTGTAGAAAGTTCGACCCACCATACCGACCGAGTTCACTACTACTAGTGTTACCACGATGCATTTGACTCGACTCATCATACAATTGGTTATAAACATACAAATCGGTATCTTCCATTTGACTTGAACCTTCACCGAAAGCGGCGTTTCTCATTGACTCATGAATGTGTGACGTTGAACCATATTTTGTTACATAAACATCAAACAATTTTGAAAGTTGATCGTTGAAACGAGATTTTGCGACTTCACCAAAGTTTGGTTCTTGAGTGGTGTTTAAATTCAATTGGTGTGCAATTTTTTCAATCAAAGACCCGGTTCCAAAAATATTAAAACAAGGGTTTAGAGCGGCGGCACAAGTGAAAACCGCCGGTAGTTCTTTAAAATATTTTCTTAATTTTTCCTTCATTGTATCCGCCATGTCACAATATGGTCTACCTCTAACCGACAACTCGTTTACTTTCAAACACATTTTAAACAAATTGTGAAGTACCAATGAACTTGTTGGATAATAAACCCCCGATAAAGTCTTTGTTGATGTTTTGAAAACTTGAAGCACTTGTGTAACAGTTTCAATAGCATCCCAACCCGATGGGTGGTAAGGCGAACACTTTCCACGACTAGCCAAAAGGTTATGAAATTCTATTAAACTTTCCTTTTGCAAAATAGCTTTTTCAAACATAATGCAAGTCGAGTTCCACCTATGAGCAACGTCCCAATTGGGTACTAAGCATATTCGACCCGCTTCCTTACAAGTTTTAATATATTTTGAATGACTTTGCGTGTTACTAAATATACTTCGTAACATTCTTTTGAAAGCTTCTTTTTGTGTTTCAATAACCCTTAAACCGTCTTGAACGGCCAAATTTATGATGTGTGCAACGCATCGGCTATGGAAAAAAGTACCCTCACAAATCGGATTGTATTTTAATTTTAAACACATTACCGCGCTCGTGTTGTTTGAGGCGTTATCAAAAGATATTGAAAAAACTTTATTTTCCAATTTGTATGTTGTAATACATTTGTCGATTACTTTATATATAGCTTCACCGGTGTGAGGGTAATCGAACAATTTAAACAAAATCGTGCGTTTCATCATTTGCCACGTCGCCGGTTCAATCCAATGGGCGGTGACACAAATATACGAATCGGGTGAACCGTGCGGTGTGGACCAAACGTCGCTAGTCAAGTTAACACCGGTTTCTAATTTTTCAAAATAAGAAATTAATTCTAGTTTAGCTTTTTTCCACAATTTTAAACAATCCCTCCTAAGAGTAGCACGACTTACATGGGTGTATCGTGGTTGGAGAGTTCGTTGAACCATCTTTGTATAGCGTTGGTTGTCGAAGTGGTTGAACGGCAAACTTTCTTGGATTACAAACTTCGCCATTTCATCCCTAACCATATTGAAATTGTAGTTGAAAATATTAGCGCCATCACTTGCCATGGAAGCTTGGCCACCAACTTGTTGTTGTTTCAACGCCTTGCAAAACGGTTTTTCAATGTGTTGTTTCAAGGTGGAGTTTGCGGTTTCGGCGTAAAAGCCTAGACAATGATGACAACGCGCTTTTTTTTTACCGTTGGCCATCTCGCACAAATCAAAATGTGACCAAACCTCGGGGTTGCGCTTCGTTGGAACAACACGAATCACCATGTCGGTTGTAGACTCGCCAACATTGACCGAATCATGGGCACTAGAGCTTGCCATAGCGTTTTGAAAGTTATCGAACAAGAATATGCAACTTTTTTAGAGTTTTTGAGAGTTCTCAAGTGTTGTGATTGAACCTAAACACCCACAAACCTTTTATACTACTTGGAGATGATTTTTAGGCCAAAAAAACGGCTAGTATTGGTGCCAAACGGTCATATGACCGTTACATACATCTGGGCGTAAATAACCGGTTAAAACCGGTTTTTTTAACCGGTTTTTTATAGTCGTTACCGGTTAACCGGTTTTTTATAGTAATCGATTATTTAACCGGTTTTTTAAAAAACCGGTTTTAAACCCGAACCGGCCAAGAAAATGTACAACCGATTTATAACCGGTCAAACCGGTTGTAACCGAACCGGTTACAAAAAAAACCGGTTTTAAAAAAAACCAATTTCGGTTTTTTTACCGGTTTCGATTGCGTAATCAGTTTTTTTGTACACCTCTAGTCACGTCTAACTTCGGGATCCCTTCAGTCTCTGACCGATAGTGCATATCCATCGGGATAACACCACGCCGAATGTAAAAAAACTTTTGTTTCCAATCATGTAGGCTTTTCGGAGGATTGGAACTACAAGGGATAACACCACTAGTCCGAGAGTTAAAAGAATAAAAACCTCCGGTGTAAGTCACAGTGTAAAAAACGTTGAACATCTCAAAAGTTGGCTCAACACGGTTGGCCCTGCAGATAAACTCAAAGTGGGTAACACGAGGAAGCCCAATAGCGTTGATTTGAGAGATATGGAGCCCATAATTCCTCAATACATCAGCAGTAAACCTCGTCATAGGAAGCCTGAAGTTACCTTCCCGGAAGAAGGCTACATACAATGCAATATAACCTGGAGGTGCATCCATGGCGGTAGAACCTGGGGTAGGATACTGAGCACCCCATTCCGGAAGAAAACCCATATCCCTAACCAAGTTATGTGTTGGGATTAAACTCTACAAAAGAACAGATGATAGAAAGCCAAAACAGATCTGAAACAACTGATCCAAAATAAACAATGTTTTAGACCACTGCTTCCTTTCAAATGCCAAGTTTCCTAACAACTGTTGGTCCTAACAACAGTGGATTCATAATAAGCAGTTGTTTGCATTAAGCTTTCCCCTTGACAGTGGTTATCTGGCAACTAATAGATTTCAAAGTACTGCTCTACAGAACAACTGCTACTAAAGAACTGATGAAGGTTAAAGACTGAAGCTCAATCCACTGACGGAATCCAAACACTGCTGAAAAATTAAAGCACTGCCCATTCAAGGCCTGATCACCCTTTGAAGAAAGCATTGATGCTCAAACAACAGTGGTTGACTACATCAGTGAAATGAAGAATCAGTGTTTATACATCAGTGATTAGAATATAATCCGTGTCTGTATGGTCAGTTGTTATAGAACAGTAGATAGAGTTTGTTAGTTTGTTTGATGTCACTTTCATGGTGACGTCAGCTGAGATGCCTCAGTGGTTTGGATTGTCTATAAATGGAACAGTACTCTGTACTGTTACATTTGATCGTTTTGAGTGAGTTCTTCTCCTCAATTCAATCCTTTCATCTTGTGCAACCAACCATTGAGGTATCAGGCTGAGGGGGAGTTTAGTTTGTAAGCATGCTTGTAATCTTTTGATTTGCTTTGTAACCTTTTGACTGATGAAAAGCATTTGTTTATCTAAACTATTTTCTTCCTTGATTGTGTTTACAAAGTTTGTTTTTCATTTCCGCTGCACTTAAACTTCATTTATTTCCATTTGATTTGTTCAAATTATACAAACAAGCACAATCATGAGAGCCTCCGATCCTAACAATTGGTATCAGAGCTTGGACAGTCAAATTCGATCTAACAATCAATTTGACATAACAGTTCAGCTCAAAATTCATTGATACTAAGGTTGATAGCATTTAGTTGATAAACAGAGTAATGAGAAATCATGTTCAAAGTGACTACTCAAAAGCTCTGTAAAACAACCAAGATGTCATAAGACACACAAACTTCACACAACAAGTGATTTCATACATAAATCTCCTATAGTTTCCAGATCTGAAAAGATATCTGATAACTATGGTATAATTATTTACGAAAATTGATTTCAATTGTTGTTATGAAGTTTTTGCTGTTTCCATCATGTTCGCTGCTAAAGTATAAACCTCAGGTCAACAAAAACCTATGATTCATAAAAGTATTAGTGTTTTTGTTTACACAAAAAGAGGGAAATTAAAACTTTAGTCATTAGATCTTATGTATTGAAAAACAGGTTGAGAATCCTCAAAAGGACCAAATCAATTTTGTTAAGAATACATTAAGAAAATCAGCAGTAAAAAATGTCCAGGTCATGGGTGATATGAAATTTGGTATAAGCATGTGCAGAAATGACCAAATTTCTTAAAAACGTTGCCGTAAAATGATTCTGAAGTCAAAGTATTCATCCCTTAGAACCTTCCAGTAAGTATTTGAAAACTTATCAATGGAAAGGGCAAAAAGGGAAGAAGAAAAATCACAAAACCTCTTAAGTGTGTTTATCTAAAAAACTTTTGAAGTCAAAAGAAGCGAGTATAAATATAAAACACTTAAGAATCCAAAATATGGGTTAAAAATGGTAATCAAGCAACTGTGTGCATTCATTAATTTAGGGAAGTTCAGGTAACAAAGGTATCATCAGTGATTAAGACTTACCAGAGGACTAGACAAAATTTTCAAAATCATCACACGGTAATGAGTTCCATCAAAGGACTTTTAAAACCCTTGTGAATTTGTTTCCTCACACTTGCAATCAACGGACAGGGAAATGGTACAAAACAGTGGCTATTAAAATGAATTCAAACCACTAACCATATTCCTAAACTTGAGGATGAAGTGATTAAGTTCATATGACAAGTTTTTATTGAAAATACACCAGATCTTTTTGTTTCTGTTTTCAGAAAACCTTTATCGTTTTTGCAAAGGCTTTTCTTCAATAAAACAGGATATATTATTCTTGATTTTTTTTTTTGGAGAATGATGTATTTTGTACTTTTACTTGTTTTAGATAGTAAAAGTCTCAAACTCCTGTCAGGTTGTAGAACCCTTATATTTTGTTAGGGTGATACTTTCTTTGAAAAATTATAGCTCAAAAAGAAATGGTGAAATAGATAAGGTCATTTCAAACTCAAGTTGTAATCACAGATAATAGATTGATTGCTAACTGACCTTAAAATGCTTGACTACTCATGTTTTATTCAAAAGATTGAAACACAAAATGAGTGGTCAATATAAAAGGTTTTCATCACCTGGGATACCAAACCACTGCTTATAATTCCGAATGTATATCTCTGAAAGTTCTGCTGATATGTTAAGCTTGACAATATGCATCTAAAATGTGTTTTGCAAAGGATGTCATTTTTGCAGATATTTCAAAACAGCAGAGGTACGAAACAGTTGTTAGAAATACATCAACAGTTGCAGACCAAACTAGCCTCAAAATATCTAACATTGCCTTGCATCTAACTAGTGCTGATAGAAGTCCATCAAAAATGGATAAAATTCAAAACAGCACCTCACTTCCATGACCATTCCAATAACCACTGTTGACAAAAATCTGTCTAACATAATGTGGTTCTTCTTAGAAATGAGCATATGCTAGAAGCATGGTTGACAAGATCTATTGTGCTCAAATAAGAACAGACATTACACTGTGAAGGATTGCTATAAAAAGGTTTGATTTCATATTAACATGTCCTTTCTAAAGATCAGTTGGTAAAAGTATAAACTTAAGAATTGGATTCCTCTACTTTTGAAAAACTTGGTCCTTTTGATTGGAGTGCTAAACATGGATTAAAGCAAGTTTTCTTGTGTTCCATGTGTAAATAGCATAAAAATGTTTTTAGAAAATCCAAAATTAACCTTAAAAATAGTTTAAAATTGAATTGTTCAATAAATCCCCAGAGTCTGTTCAAAGCACTGATGGCATTAAAACTCTGTTAAATAGTAAAATCTATCCACTGCCAAAGTGTATCCTCTGTTTGTGCAAAACACTGATCTACAACAGAGGTTACATGTGGACAGATGTTATTCAACAGTGGTGTGCATCAGATGCTATGATCACTTTTTTCAAAATAAATGGCCTTACACCTGAAACATTTACAAGGCTATCAAAAATTTCCAAAACAAAAGCAGAGGTTCTTGAGCAGACTTTAGCAGCTACCACTGCTCCTCAGGCACCTGCTGCTGAGCCCACTGCTCAAGGTGATCTCAGCAGTAACACAACTGCTGTGAAACCCACACCTAAATCCACCAAAAGACCAAAACATAAGAAAATTCAAAAGCCCCCCCCCCCCCAAACCTACAATAAAGGCAACTCTGGAAGATGAGATCCCAGAGCAATTGCAGTGACAACACAAAAGTCACTAGAAGCCACTGCTGCTACTTCCTCACAGCAGATGGTAGAAAGGTCTCAACCCATGCCTCAAACTCCTCCTGCTTCTTCTAAAAAAGAACAGGTTGTAAGAACAGGGACACCAAATTATGATGCTCTGGAATCAATTGATTCCATCATCCACAACCCACTGCCCGGGGCTAATTCACTTTCAACTCCCACCATCACTTCACAAATACCACCATCAATAATGACCTTGTTGCATGCTTTGGATATAACTCAGACATAAATTAGTTCCTCTCAACTACCTATCACTGAGAATACACTACAACAAGTGACTGAGTCTGATGCTTATACCTCTGCTATCCCAGCAACAACTGAGGAGGTTACACCCCTTGTTACAAGTAACTCTGGGTGGTAGTTCAAGTGAAGCAGCCACTACAAGTGCTGAACCCACTGGTTTGCATTTGGACAGTGGTTACATCAATAAGTCTTCCTTGGAGGCAATTCCTTCCATAGCACCTCTGACATCCACCAGTGGATTTGTTTTGACCACTGGCAACATCAAAAGGCTGTCAAGTGTTGAAGGAAGAAGACCCAGTACCAAGAAAAAGGGGCATCAGTGGTAAATGTTTGGAGTACACTCCCTAGCTCAACCACTGTTACAGCCACTGCTAGTGGGAAATCAGATGACCCCATTAAGTTGGGTGATGGTTTAATGTACCAAGAATTGACGGCTAGAATTGATAAATTGGATACATCTGTTGTAGAAATCAAAGACATGCTGCAACAGTTGTTGAAAGCACAAAAGGTACCATCCACTGCTGCACCATCTCCAACAGCTACTCCATCATCTGCTCCTACTCCAGATGAGCTGTGGAATTTGTTTCAACCCCTGCACCTATCTTCGAAAGAGTTGATGATGCCAAAAAGGGGGAGAAAAATGACTCTGAGGAAAATCTCTCAGTAACTTCTGCTGAAACATCTGTCAAAAGAAAAGGAAAAGGGAGGTGATGAAACCCTGAAAATTCAAGCAGATGATGAAGATACAAAAATGAGGATCGTTCAAAGTCAAGTCATGATAACATTTCATACCATCACTCATCATATGTCTACTCCCACCAGAAATCTAGTTCAATCATCATCTCCTACAATCATATTTATATTTAAAAAGGAGAAAGAACATTAATGTTATATCTGATGAAGAAAACATTCCTGCACCACTTCCATTGTCTTCACCACCAATGACCTCTACTTCAAAACATTTTAGTTACGGCACTGCTAGACAAGTTGTTAGACGGTCAGAGGTTAGAGTTGTAGAGACTTACAAGAAGATGGAAGAAGCTTAGAAAGACAAATGCATCAGTGCCAAGGAAATCTGTTTATTTAACAGAGGTTAGTGCTCAACAGACCCAATCTGCTAAAGAGAAAAAGACAAAGAGTGATGTCTGAAGAGGATCAGCAGAGGTTTGAGCATGGCCTTATAACATTGTTGCTCAGATTCAGACATCTACCTCAGAAATAAGTCAGGATCCTCAAAAATCAGCTGACTCAAAAATTCTAAAATGGAAGTCAGATAAAGACACCCATGAATTGACTCCGCTCAGGTCAGATGGTAAGATTGAGAAGCTCAAAATGGAGGCTGCTTATGGTCTTAATGCAGTTGACCTCCAAAATCTGATGAATATAGATCTCTCAAGGGATCCTGAAAACACAGTCTCTATGAACTTTGAATTGTCATTCAAAAGTCATATAAGAGAAATGATGCTGAGGAATAAAGATCATCAATAAAGAAGAGTTTTGGCATCATCTGTTCTAGGGGGAGATTGTTGCGATTAAACTCTACAAAAGAACAGATGATAGAAAGCCAAAACAGATCTGAAACAACTGATCCAAAATAAACAATGTTTTAGGCCACTGCTTCCTTTCAAATGCCAAGTTTCCTAACAACTGTTGGTCCTAACAACAGTGGATTCATAATAAGCAGTTGTTTGCATTAAGCTTTCCCCTTGACAGTGGTTATCTGGCAACTAATAGATTTCAAAGTACTGCTCTACAGAACAACTGCTACTAAAGAACTGATGAAGGTTAAAGACTGAAGCTCAATCCACTGACGGAATCCAAGCACTGCTGAAAAATTAAAGCACTGCCCATTCAAGGCCTGATCACCCTTTGAAGAAAGCACTGATGCTCAAACAACAGTGGTTGACTACATCAGTGAAATGAATAATCAGTGTTTATACATCAGTGATTAGAATATAATCAGTGTATGTATGGTCAGTTGTTATAGAACAGTAGATAGAGTTTGTTAGTTTGTTAGATGTCACTTTCATGGTGACGTCAGCTGAGATGCCTCAGTGGTTTGGATTGTCTATAAATGGAACAGTACTCTGTACTGTTACATTTGATCGTTTTGAGTGAGTTCTTCTCCTCAATTCAATCCTTTCATCTTGTGCAACCAACCATTGAGGTATCAGGCTGAGGGGGAGTTTAGTTTGTAAGCATGCTTGTAATCTTTTGATTTGCTTTGTAACCTTTTGACTGATGAAAAGCATTTGTTTATCTAAACTATTTTCTTCCTTGATTGTGTTTACAAAGTTTGTTTTTCATTTCCGCTGCACTTAAACTTCATTTATTTCCATTTGATTTGTTCAAATTATACAAACAAGCACAATCATGAGAGCCTCCGATCCTAACATTATGGAACTCTTCCTCTTTCAAACTGATCGTTGCTCGATCAGGACCGGGAGGATTCCTACCCCTATATTTCCTCTTCTTAACCAAAGGATTGGCCACGGAAGACATCTTGCAAGATGATGAAGAGAATGAATCTGAACGATCTTAGAAAAAGAAGAAAATAGAGAAGTATAGGGAGAAACTTGTTCAAATTTTGAAAAGTGAAGAAGAAGGAGTGAACCGCCATATATTTATACACATCGCATTTAATGCGATGGGTAGTGGACCGTCAGAAATACAGAACGTCATCCAACAGAAGAAGGACACGTCAACGGAAAGAGAAACCGTCACCTCCTTTTTCGGAGCGTGGGTGGCACATGTCTGACACAAAGGATGGAAAGTAACTGACACCACTGAAAAGGCGTCTGTTCACCTCCGACAAGACAGGGACATCAGACTGTCACATCAGTTGTCTTTATCCAATAAAGGAAACTTCTCTCAGAAGCAAACTTACCAACACGCCATGCGTCACGCGTCCAGTTGGCTCAACCTTGCAAACTTACCAACACGCGATGCGCCACGCGTCCAGTTGGCTCAACTTTGCAAGCTTACCAACACGCGATGCGCCACGCGTCCAGTTGGCTCAACTTTGCAAGCTTACCAACACGCGATGCGCCATGCGTCCAGTTGACTCAACTTTGCAAAGTCACCAACACGCCATGCGCCACGCGTCCAATTGGCTCATTTTTGCAGAATCACTACCATATGGCACGCGCCGTGCGACTAATTGGCCTAACCACGCAAGTTACAAACATGAATTTGAACAAAGCCAACAGCCACTACCCTTATAAGTCCAGAATCCCTCATAGACGATCAACTCAACTAGAAGGCACACTGGACTGGGGGGACTTGAAGAGGTATGGTCCCAATCCCTTCCCCACATGGCAAGGACCACACCACTTTTTCATCCTACATGGCGTCTACTTCAGGAAACAAATCCAGAAGCTTCTAGAAGCTTCTGGAAGAGGTCAAGGTGGCACCAAAGATGATCTCTCCGACAGGAAGGACAGCACGTGTCACCATTCATTGAGCGCCATGTAGACCTGCAGCAAATCAAGGAGCAGACCGACAACAGCGGTACGATGTTTCCAGCATGGACAAATATATGCGCGCCACGTGTACCACTATCCTGACTACAGCAGAGGAGACCAAGAGGATATTCCCCTTGGTCGGACAGCTGGCGCCCTATAGCTGCTGGCAAGGTCGCTCCCCCCCCCCCCTCTCACCCTCCGGCTATAAATAGGACCCTTCATCATTCAGGTTAATTCATTCGATTCCTCTCACTCTCACTCTTAACACACACTGTTTTATCTCCTCAGAACATAACTTATTCTCACGCCGGAGCCCGGTTAAGAGGGAAACCCCCATATTCCCCTCTTAACGAGCTAACGGTGTTGCTGTTTTGCAGGACTCGGTCTTTTGGCGAGTAAGAAAGAAGATTGAACCCACAAAGAGACGACCCAGCTAGTTAATCATCGGATTTAACCAGTGTTTCATCAAAAGTTCAGTGCATGTTCTTAGGGATTCGATGCATTGGTTGTCTTCCATTCTGATGGATTACATCTCATTCTCTTAGCTTTCGTCGTTATATAGTTTTGCTATTAGTTTCCGGTCTTAGTTTTTAGCTCAGTTTAATTCACAAAAAACCCATAGATATTGATAGAGAATTAGCACGGAGAGTTGCGATAGTGCCCACATATTAATATCCGGTTATTGTCATTTGCTATACTACATATCAATAATTACATTTGACTAATGTTTGTAATTTGGTTCTTTAGTGAAAACCCATTTTTGAATAGTGTTTTGTGTGAGTTCATTAAATTTTGTATATATTTTACACACATCAGAAACATACGGGTTCTCTTGAAAGTTCTGCAATCTATATTTAAAAATCAATATTGAACATGAATCCTTAACCACCATTATTTTAGTTCTTCATATAATAATTTATTGTGATTTATTTAAAAATACCTCATAATTGTAGTCACAATTTACAATTGTTTGTTTAATAGCTTTTTATAATAGGAAAAAGTTATCACCACATATTGTTTGTTTAATAGCTTTTGTTATTTATAACAAGAAGAGTAAATTTCTGTTTTCGTTCCTGAGGTTTGTCAATTTTAACTAGTTTAGTCCAAAAATCTAATTTATAACAAATCCAACCCTGAAGTTTGCAATTCTTAACGCTTTTCGTCCCTAAAGGTGCTTTTTCATTTAATTCTTAGGGATGAAAAGCGTTAAGAAATGCAAACCTTAGGGATGAAAAGCGTTAAGAAATACAAACCTTAGGGAAGGTTTTGTTATAAATTAGATTTTTGGACTAAACTAGTTAAAATGGACAAACCTCAGGGACGAAAATAGAAATTTACTCTAACAAGAAAAAGTTATCACCACGTTTTGATATGAAAAACAATACAAACAAATAATTAAACAGATGTAAAAAGGGTTCCACAACACTTTTAAATGTAGTTGTAACTCAACATCGACTCATTTAAAGTTCAATTCAAACCAAGATCGAATATAATTCGAAGCTTATCTAATAAATAAGCTCGAGCCCAAATTTATAACGATTTCGATTAGACTTACTAGCCTAAACAATAATATTATTAATAGAAATATATATATATAGGGATAGGTTAAAATGAGAACCAACTTGAGTTGTGAGAACCGTGAAAACTAGGTCATCCAAAAGGTTTTTCCGATTTTTTTTTTCTCAAAAGTCATAAAAAAATCACCTAGTTCAGCAAAAAAAAAAAAAAAATGCCGCATACCCATATTTACATAAGGCATAAAAAATATTTATCTTCATGCAAAATTTACACCAGCGCGTAAAAAAACTTGTATCAGTCAAAACTACCGACCCAACAATTTTTTTTTACTTTTTTTACGAATGTGTTTATAATATTTTTATCTACGTTTGTGTAAAAAAAATTTGGCCCATGCGGCAAGAAAAAGTTCTCACAACTCGTGGTGGTTCTCATTTGAGCAAACACATCTATAATTTTATATTAACGTGTGTTTATTTGCAAAAGTAACAAAGCCGAGTTTAAGTTTTAGATATAAATTCGAAACAGGTTGAAAATGCTTTTTTCTAAAAAAGTTATAGATGTCACTTTATGCCTTTCAAATCACACACTAATTATAGAAAGAGACATGTATTACATGTTTGTCTTCTCTTGGCTTAGGGTGAGAGGGGCACTCCCCTAAGAGGGGAGTCCCCTCTCTTACGCATAACCAATCATCGTGTGCCACGTCAACTCCACTCTTAAACTCTCCTAACACCCTAAATTGATGGCGCCACTCCCCTCTTAACTCCCCTTGTTTTTTTATTCAAAAAAAAAAAAAAGAAATCTTTTGATTGGTTGGAAAAAGGCTGGGCCCCTCTCTCTCTCCTCTCTCTCATGCGGTAACTACACCCCGAGACCACTCACCGAATTCACTCACCGCGGGGATGGCGGCGGTGTTCCCGCTCGGGGAATGGGGTCACCGATCCCCCTCCCCGCGAGTGCCCCGATCACCCTTAAAGCTCGATGACTGGGATGCAAACCCCAATCTCCCTTCTCGATTTAATTGTAGTCACATCAAATATCAATTCTTGTTAACAAAACATTTATGTATTAGTGATTTATAACTATAACTCAGTATGTATCTCTAATTAAAGTTGTCTACCTTAATAACCACATCTATTCTTATTAAATTAACTAACATGAGTCATTAGTTTGGGACATGTTACATGCGCATGGTAAGAACAGGTTTTTACCCAGGTTTATAAGTTCTTAACAAATTGTTCATATATAGTATAGTAATTTGAAAAAAAGTAATTTATCATTATAATAACATATGTTGAGAACTGCGAGAACCACATAATGCACTTGTACCTTTGCTTTGAGTGTGATACCAAAGATGGTTGCATAACTGATTTGTAAATGTTATAGTGGAATTACACAATTAACATACAAAAAAGATGAACGAAATTGAATGAGAAAACGAAGAACAAATCAATCGAAAGCTTAGGGTTTCATTCAGCGATTCAAGAAAGAATACAATGTTACAATCAATTGAGAGAGAAAACAGAACGGAATGAATTGAATACTGACAAATTACACCTTATTTAAACCTAATCCTTATGCTAATGACTTCTTAACAAACTTCTTTGAAACTTGTCATTTTTAGCCCTTTTATTTTCTTCAAGTTGTCAGATAACAACTAAACTTCTCTTTAACCCTTGAAATCAACGTTATTGCATTTAGTCCTTCAACTAACTAAACTTCCTTTGACTTTGGTTGACTTTAAGCATAAACTAACATCAACATAATTAATCGTCTATCCCACTATCTCATTAAATCATTGTATTATCTCTACATATTAAGCGATCACCTATGAGTTATTTAGTATGCACCAAAACATGTAACACCAGTACTGTATTCTCTTTTCACCTTATAGTTCTTGCAAATCCAAGTTGGATAACTATACAAAGTAACAAAAATGATTACTAGTATCATGTAACACATAATCCTTTATCATGCACTAATGTTTGTTTTATCAACCAAAAGCTCATAGTTTTTTTTTTGTTTGTTTATCTCGGTGTGGAGTTCATTGGAGATTTCGTATCCTCATCCATGGTAGCTCTCATCTTGTCCACAACCAAGTGACTAGAAAATGGTATTTAAGGTGTGACGAACATTCCTTATAAGACCATCCGTAGTGGGGCAGTATTTGGGCGTTTTTTGCCTCAAAAACGCCCCAAAACGCCCGCACACCACCCCCGGGGGCGTTTTTCTTCAACAATTTGGTTGGGGCGTGCAAAATAAAACGCCTGATGGAGATATGGTTGGCCAATCACAAGTAACCTTCTTTTTCTTTGGCCAAACACTTTTTTATGGTTTTTTTATGTATTTAATTCTTTCACCCATTTTAACATAATGTCCACATCTCCAATACACCCAATTTAGAAAACGTCCCATAATACCACATTGCTGACTGGGCTGCCAAATGGCGTAAAACGCCTAAGGTTATTCGCATTACCACTACACATGGTCACCGCCAGACAGCTATGTGGTGTGCTAGCTTGTGGAGTTGAAATACTCCAGCGGATGGGAGGTCCGTGCACTACCCCCCCCCCCCCTTAAATGAGTAGCCAATAGAATTTTGTCACCTCAATTAACCCAATTCAATTTCAACCCACAGGTACTCAACCATTAACCCACAACTACTCACATCCATTGTCCAATAGTATTGTGTCACCTAGCTCAACCCACTACCATCTGAGTCAGTGGCGGAGCCACACTTTGAACAACGGTGTCGTCCGACACCATTGAATTTTGTGTAGCAAATACAACGCATAATAGGAAAAATTCAGGCAACACCATTGTTTTTTTACGAGCGACACCATTGTCTTTTTACAAACGATACCATTGTTTTGTTTTCTTCTAAAAGAATTACATAATAAACAAATTTATATTTCAAAAATTAAGCGCAGTTACTTGAATTTAATTAGTATACTTTAAATCAGTAAAAGTCCATGTCTAATTGGTTTTGTTTTAATTGTTTAACCTAATAGGATGTTTGATGATCATTTGAATGATGCGTGCACTTGTTTGTTATAATGAAAAAGAGCTTTTTTTGCAAGTTGCCATTGAAAACATTATGAATCGTTTTCAAAACATGAAAATCGTACTGAGCAACTGTTAAATGCGTTTTTTTTTTATATAGAGTTAATAGCCAAAATGGTCCATGAGGTTTGCTCACTTTTGCCACTTTAGTCCAAAATTTTTAAATCTGGGTCCCTGAGGTTTGCATTTTGTTGCCATTTTAGTCCAAATTTAAAAAACCCCCTTTTTTGAGTGTTGAAACCTGATTATTTTGTCTTTTTGTGCAGGGGCATTTTGGTCATTCTGATTTACTCTTTTAATTAATTAAAACAAAATCAATTACATCACCCTCATCCTCTACACAGATCCGCCATCCATCACCCCCATCTCTCTATCTCCCAGTTCTCTCTCTCTCTACACAGATCCGCCATCCATCACCCTCAACTCTTCATTTTCCTCTTCCTCCTCAACTCCATCACCCTCATCCTCTACTTCTCCTCCCACCCCCACCACCGTCCCAACACCCCCACCCCTACCCCTACCCCCACCCACACCCACCACCAATTCACCATCTCCGACCACACCCACCTCCTATCTCCCCCCAATTCCAACAAACCCTGGCCAATCTTACCTTCCTACCTCCCATGGTCCTTAAACCCCAACACCCACTTCAGATCATGCGAATCCTACTTCGGCAACGGCTTCACTCGCCGTATCGATCTCCTAAAACTGGTTCAAACCGGTGGGTGGTTCAGGTGTTTTTATAGTGAGACGTTGAGGAGTTCGGTGTGTGAGGGTGGGGGGTTGAGGATGCATCCGGAGAAGATTAAGATGTCAATGGGTGGTGAGGTTTTGGAGAGTGTGATTGGTAGATCGGAGGATGAGGAGTTGCCGGAGTTTGAAGATGTGGCCTTTGATTTGGTGGGTCAGAAGAAGAGGGATGGTGAGAGGGTTGTTAGTGAGGTGGCGGAGTAGCGGTGGTGGCGGAGCCGACGGCAGTCCGGTTCATCTGGGTTTTGTTACTTGATCTACTTGTTTCAGCATTAATTTGTGTTTGAATTGTTGATTTGTTGTTCATCTGGGTTTTGTGAAGATCTGAGAGAGAGAGAGAAGGGGATATGAAGATGAAGACATTCTGGGTTTTGGTCATCTGGGTTTTGTTGATTCGTTGTTCATCTGTGTTTTTGTCATCTGGGTTTTGGAATTTATGAAGATCTTCATATGGGTTTTGTTGTTCATCTGGGTTTTGGAATTTATGAAGATCTTCATATGCACAAAACGATTTATAATAATTCTAAATGACCAAAATGCCCCTGCACAAAATGACAAAACAACCAGCTTTCAACAGTAAAAAAAAGGGGTTTTTGAATTTTGGACTAAAATGGCAACAAAATTCAAACCTCAGGGACCCAGATTTAAAAATTTTGGATTTTGGACTAAAGTGGCAAAAGTGAGCAAACCTCAGGGACCATTTTGGCTATTAACTCTTTTATATATTTCAAATAACTTTGTAATTTTATTATTTGTTTTTATTCAATAACATTGTACTTTTACTGTGATATTTGTTTTTATTATGTGATTTGACCCGACTAGATTTGAACCGATCTAAAAAGTTCGGACTCCGGGTTACTATAAACCAGGGTATCCATAAAAAATGACACCATAAGAAAATATTCATGGCTCCGCCACTGATCTAAGTTACTCTGGGTTCCTATATACTCACAAAACCAACCCACCCCACTTACGCCCATTTACTCGCTCAACTCGATACTACTCGGGAGGTGGTGGGTAAGGTGTACCCTTCACCCTAAACACAACTTTCCTCATGCACATGATTGATGTAAAATTCATTTAAAAAAAACACGAAAGTAATAATGAAGAACAAGACACGAAGAGGTAAGTGTTGCACGGGCGCAGCTTAAGAGGGGCGGGGGTGCCCAACCCCCTGAACTTTTCGCTCAGTAGTGATATATATGTAGTTTTCGTATAGAAATTTTTTGGTATATACGTTTTCGACCCCCGGTTCTATAGAAATTTTTGGGTATATACGTTTTTGAACAACCCCCCCCCCCCCCCTTTCCGCGGTCTTCATTGTCAAGCTTTGCAACTGAAATGTTGTGATTCCCTTTACGTGGTTGTGGTTGTGCTAGGACAACGGTTAGAGAAGTTATAAGGCATGTGGTGGTGTTCTAATAAAGTCACGTGTTGAGGAGGACCACAACGTAGACATTTCCTATCTTAATATCCAAATGTGTGGGGGTATTGTTTGGACGCATGCGTAAATTCAAACACGTAGTAAATTAACAAGGGTCACTTAGATTTGGTAAAACATCACCAACCATTTTAAACTTGAGATTTTATTATGATAACTTGCATATAAATTCCATAATTCAGTTATCATATGTCTATTTATAAATTATCATGAGGTTTCCACTAACATCACCCCACAAACTTTACCTTGACTGGTAACATAACGTATCCAAATGCTCTTCAAAGAAGAAAAAACAGTTAGGTAAAACAATTTTTTTTTTTTTTTTTTTTGTGTATTAGGAGTTGAACCCTAAGTTTGGGGAGTTTTTCAAAAAAAATTTTTTTTTTGATTTTTTACTTTTAACCCAAACATTTCATATTTTGTATTTTAACCTCTTTTAATTTTTTTACTTTTAACCCAAAGTTTTTCATCTTTTATAATTTAACACAACACTTTATTATTTACAACTTTGGTCCCCCGTACTTTTTATCTTTCGCAAGTTTTTTCGTTTTACGTTTCGTTCTAAATTTTGCGAGTTAACATGTCGTAGCGTGCATTGAGGTTCAACGTTTTTTTGCTCTATTTTTTCATATTTGACGGACCCGTCGCAACGCGTCCATTTTTTCCCTTTTGAAAAGTTCGTCGCAACGGGTGGGTCCTAGATCGACTAAGTTATTATTTTCTACGTTTTACGTTTCTAGTTAATTTCTTCGCATTAACACACTGTAACGGGTGTGCAAGGTTCAGCGATTTTAGTCCGCTTTTCGTTCAGTGCAATTTTTACCATTTTATCTATTTTATTTTTACGATGTTGAGAGTCGATGTCGTTGTGGCATTGGTGCTACGTGGCACGGTTTTACGAACGTTTTTAACCTATTATTTTTTTACTAATATTTTGTTTCAATTTACCCCTATACTTCCTTTACTTAAAACTATTTTTTACGTGCATATTTTATGTACGGGTATGTATAAATATGATTTGTTCTACATTCCGACGTAAACTTTTTTTATAGACGAGTCAGATCAAATATAATACATTTTCTTTTAAAGAAACCATTTTTACGTGCATATTTTTATGTACGTTTTGGTATAAATTTAAGTTGTTCTACGTTTCGACGTAAACTTTTTTGGGAAATGATTCAGGTCAAATATAATATGTTTTCGTGTTTATTTTATGTATGTTTCGTAAAGTTTATTTCGAACCGAGTGGAGTCAAATTATGGCTTCTTTTTCTCCCATTTTTTCGAAAGCTCTAATTAATCTCTTTCGGTTACACGTGCATATTTTCCTTCATACCCGTTACGTTTTCTATGTATGAGTTGGGTCACATATAATACGTTATGATTGTTCAATATGAATTTGATTTACTTTACGTTTGATCCAATCACAATGCTTATACAGGTTACATTGAGTTCAACTGGATACGTCAAAATGTTTTTTTTCATATGGTTAATGCATCATATATCGTTTGGACTAATCCATTCAATGTTTACGATGTACCCGCGCCGCAACGCGGGCGGGTCTTAACCCTAGTTACAGTTATTGACTTACTTTAAGGTAAAAGGCAGTTGTTTTATCAAAGTTTTTATTTCAAACTGATTATTCTTATAAAAAAAATTACAAGTTTATCTTTATAATAAAACAGTCTTCAATAAGCTCGTTATATGCTTCTGCTTATATGCATACATATGCAAATCCCAAACGACAAATGAGCAAACATATATCGAATCCAAGATAATATGTTAACTCTTCAAAGTATCATATGATGCAGACCTACTCCGTTTCTATTCAACAAAATACATACATATATACATAAATACATACATATCATACAATAAATAAGCCGATCATGGTGTTGTTCATCTGTAGTGAGGTTTCAAGAGCCATATATGATCATACAACAGATAAATAAAAATCAAATGCCAAAAAAATTATTGTGTACCTGTCAAATCTTGAATTTGGTTAAGCCTACTGAGCCAGATGGAATGCAGGATCATATGAAACATATCATACTTGACTGGCGTACGGTTCCAGTAAAAATGCCGTTGCAACATTTTCACATTATTTTGCATCATACGATACCGCTTCATAGGAATAGCTTCCAGAATCTCTTTTAACTTAGGAATATCTTGTTCAGCTACGCTCACAGAAAAAGCACTCCAGTTCAATACTTCATTCAACGGAGGAACAAAATTGTCAGCGATAATCACGGGAACACATTCATAGTATATGGCTTCCACGATTCTCGGGCTGTTCACTTCAAAGCCCATTGGGCAGATGCAGTATTTACTGGATTTCATGTGACGAGAATAGGACATTGTTTTGTAAGACATAGGCCCGGAAATTATCATATTTTTGTCTTTATTGGCCCAGTATTTGAGAAGGGTGGGGCGGACCCTACCGTGCATTCCTCCGGCAAAGAACGCAAGGATAGGGCGTTGTGAGATTTTTTTACCGCCCATGTTCCTAAGTGGTCTTCTCGGGTTTCCTATGGTTGTTTCTGGTAGGGAAACGTCTTTTCCAGCGACGAAAACTCCTTCAGAAGTGTCGGCATTGCAGAGGGCTTTTATTGTGTTTTTGGTTAGTTCCTCGTGGTCTTTTAATGTGTATGGACCCTGAAAAAGGCCAACCCGAAGTAGGAGAGTGAGAGGTAGATATCTAGATACACTACTTTGACCACCAAAATATTAAATTTGACCATTCTGGGCTATACCATATGGTTAAAAAAAAGGTTAAACTTGTGCAAGGGCAATATGGTCAAAACCATATATTTTTTTGTGGTGTAAACAATAGATACTTTTTAAAGTATTATGCCATTTTCGTGCCTGAGATTTGGCCAGTTTTGCGACTTTTGTCCTAAGGTTTGTTTTTCAGCATCTGGATCCAAACGGAAAAAACAATCATTTGGACGAAAGTCGCAAAACTGGCCAAACCTAAGGGACAAAAATGACATTTTACTCGCTATTTTATTAGAAGTTTGTGCGAGTTATATGTCCATTAAAATGTTTATTTATAATTTTTAGTGGTAAAAGTTAACAAAATAAAGACGATTGAGTATCATACCCAATCATGGCAAGCAACTAAAAAGTGATCTGAACCATGAGTCCGATTCCAGAAAGGATATTTTGAAGCAATCTTGTTGACATAATCTCTTAGGAAGATTGATAGCGGCTTGATATTATGTGAGTTGGGAACATAAAGAGCACGTTGAAGTTGGCGCGCACTGTATGGTAGATAGAAAAGGTGGGCCTTTTGTGGGTCCCGTGTGACAAACTCTTTGCTTGACTCCATAAACTTCATAAACCAACCTTCTGAAGAATAAATTCCTCGGAGATAAGGATTGTGGAAAATAGGTCTTTTTCCATCTTGATATACAAAAACCTTCAGTATCAGCTCCATCAACTCATAGCTCCTGCTAATAGCAATCAGTAAATTAGCATGTAATGTTCTAATTTTCAAAAAATTGGAAACAATAACACGTTTTTAGTGAATAGACAAGAGATCACACACACACTGACACACACACATATATATATATGCATGTAACATAGATGCAAATAACCCTTTTGGTACATACCACGCGTCTCATGAATAATTGTAACATTTGACTTTTACTTTTTTGTGTAAGTGTTGGTATTTGTATTTGTATTTGTATTTGTCAAATGTCTAAATACCATGGTTGTAAAAATTCCACCTAGGTTCCGATTAGTCGCCGATTAATCACTAATTGGAGGTTCACCGAGTAATAGTCGATTAATTGCTAGGCGGTCAACGGTAGTGCTATTCTGGCCAGATTCCGGACAAATTTTAACCAAACCTTATAAATTCCCTCCAATTACTTATTAAGGGTCAACGAGGGGTTAAAACATGTCTACTTAAAAAATTACATATATAAAGTGTGTGTGTGTGTATATATAACTAAAAATTACATATAAAAATCTCAATCCGATTAATCGCTAGTCGGTACCTCACCGACCGACTAGCGGCTACCGATTCTTACAACATTGCTAAATACCCTTCAATAACGAAAGAAATCAAGAATATAAAAATCTTGTGAAGCAAAATCAATGATGATGGCAATAGGCAAACAGTTGGATTTGTGAAAAAAAATGTTGCAATTAGCACGCTATGATGATCCTCATAAATGGTCATGATTTATGCAGATCAACATATTAATATCTAGATATATCAATGGAAGTGCCAAATATACGTTAAACCAACTAAAAACTAAAAGAAAACTCATCTGTGGTACATTTATGATTTCTTTTATCATATTTAAAATTAGTCCACACAAAGAGCAGATTTAACTTTAAGAACTACATTAAGAAGTCCTATGCTTTTTCAAGAACGTATTCACACCAATCACCAACTCATCACATTACTAAAGAAATAATATTATGTTGTGATCACATGCAAATGCAGAAATGATTAGGCTATACCTATTCCACAGTTTCATTTCATGAATGAGCAATCTGGAAAGCCTATGGTTTGCTTCACTCTTTATACTTGAAGCATGACTTGCATCATTCCCCTTAATTGCCCAAACTGAAACCACACAATGACCAAACATAACTGTTCAGATCCTTAAACTCCACAAATTGGTGTTTACTACCGCTTTTTTCTCTATTTAAGGTTTACATATGCTAATAACACAAACATCTTTCGAGACAAAAGGCACAATCTGAAATTTATAAGGCATGATATATATTAAAGCTCATATGTGTGCATTAATAACTACGTGGTGCATATTGTTAGAAGATAATGTTGGGGCAACGCAAATCAGTATGATCTTTCATGTTCACATCTACAAAACAATCTACATCATAAAGAGATAAAATATAAATGAATTAAACCGTGTAATAGTTTCGCAAGGACCTAAACTTTACCTTTCAAAAACGGTTATATTTCTGAACAAAGGGACATATAGATTTGGGTCATGGTAATTAACACCAACTGAGATAGTGTCAAGCTCCTTTTTGGCATACACGAGTGCTTCATACGGTGATAGTCCCTTTATATCTCTCTGCAGATTCAGTTTATTAAAAAAATATTAAAACGAGGACAAAAGAACATTGCAATATCATTAAAAACTCAGTAATCTTACCAGATAACGCTTACGCCTTCTTTCAGAAGCGGAGGAAAAAGATAAAGGTAGCACTGATTTATTAGGCTTATTGATAAACTGAATTGACGGAACGTTCACCTGGTTCCTCGTTTCGGTAACTTTCACTTTCTCTTGCACAACTGCAATTGACGGAACTAATTGACTAGAAGAATTAGTTATATCAGTCTCAGGGTCTATTTTAATAACCTCAGACTCTTCATTTGTGGTCAAAGGAGTGATTTGACTTTTCAAGTTGATATCGAATTGATTTGTATCAGGGTGAAAGGAATTCGGTGTTGTAAGTTGATAAGGAAGTGTTTTCAATTGAAAAAGAGCAAAGGTTATTGTGATAAAGACTCCAATAGGGAGTAACGTCTTCCAATGAATTTTGAATATTAAAAAAACAACGACAGAGTGTGCTATCTTATTCATCTCCTTCAAATTCAGCACTTGCTTCTGCTGCTGAATGTCAGTGTCAGCAATTTAAATGTCAATATTTAGTCGCCACAAATACTGAATCCTCTTCACCCATGTCTTTAGCATATTCCAACGGTTGACAATTTGCAATACTTCTGTAAAAACAGATTCTGCCAACTTATAATACAACCATATTTGCTAAAAAAAAGGGAAATATAAATGCATAACTGGAGTGGAGAAGCAAATTTAAAGCCATAAGCAGGACAGCGTAACAACTGCTAATAAAATTTGAAGTTGCTTATGATAATTTCCTTGATATAAGAGATACAGATGCCTGATAAACTTTTAAACAAGAACATATATTAATCAGATGAAACTCACTTATATGTTATTTGGAAGAACGCATACTGTTACGGAGTCCTTAAATATTCAAACCGGCAACTTATATAGTGATTACAATATTATCATGAGCTACTCCCCTTATAGCCAATTTGTTTTGAGTTAGAGCCCAAAGGTTAGATACGGCATTAGATTTAGTTACGTGAGCGCCTAGTGGATCAAAAGCACAAATCACATCAAGAAAATAATATTATCAAAACTAAGCCTGAAAGGAAGCTATATGTAGGGGGTGCACTAAGATTAGTAATCCCACATGTGAAACTACAATTCATGCATCGATTATATACAACCAGCATATGTTATCAGCTTTGTGCATTTCAGAAATTGCAGAAATCTAAATGTAATTCTATGTCATCAGAAGTACGAGGACTGCGTGCTATGTGTTCCAAACCAAGATAATCAAATAACAAAGCACTGAACTGATCATAAGCATAAGTATGTCTTTTTACTTCTTTAGCAATGACATTAACCTAAGGAAAACAGATTCTATTCCGTTCACAGGTAAAAAAAACGCGTCGAACTCGTTAAACTCGCGAAAACTTGACAAATAAATACTCAAATGCAACAACATACTCATTCGACAAGCAGCAAGATGATACAAACCACATATTAAAAGAAATATGTAATCAACTCCTTTCTCAAATTCTCCCCCCAAAATTTCTTGCCCTAACCACTTAAAAATGTGTAAAATAGCTTTGTTATTCCAATATTAATATCAAATACCAAATAATCTAGCTCTATTAGGTTACAAACTGAGGATGATAATATGTTATGTTCATTGATATTTCCAAATTTTAAAAGTATTAGTGAATTCTGTGTGCACAGGGTAATGATATATCTTAAGAGATCTAAGCTATAGTGAAATTCCTCTTCTAATCTGCCTGCAGCACCAGATATGCCATATGCTTTACATAAATTGAGATTAGAATTCAGAGTAACAGTTAGAAAACACATAATACACAACAGAAAAGGAACAAATAATAGAAACCTGGATTAGAGAGGTGAAAAGAGTTGACCGAAACCACTGTAGATCACTGAAAAGGATAGGGATAAAGTGGAGGCTGAAATCGGTGGTGGAATCCGGCGAAACTCCGATTATGGGAAGAAAGAAGAATAGGATTAACGGGAGAAGACGCGTTGTAGTTGGGCACCGGAGGTGGACTAACGGTTCATTCGCTTGCGTGTTTTCTACTCCATTATTGACCGGAATCCATGCGCTTTAAAACCCTGGTCCCAACTCACAGGTTTAGGGATTGGGGGAATAATGGTGTTTTAAATTAATTATCTATGGATTAACCTTTGTATGAAATTTGACTTTAAAAAAGGTCATCTATGGCGAATGAACTCTCGCTCCAGTGGTACGAGAACTTGAGTTCTTTTGTGAAGACTCAAGTTCGATTCCTATTTAGTGCAAAAAACTAAAAAAAGAGTGAGACACATTTCACCGTCGTGCCTACGGGCGGGTGGGTGGTGGTGGACGACTCGGGTTACTCTCGGAGTATTCTGTTTGTCCAGTGGGTGTCCCTAGAGTACTCAGGATTGATTTGTTGGTCGTTCAGAAAAAAAAGGTTATCTATAGATTATTAATGAATTAATTAGTGTCCACTATTGCATGTTTAAATTGGGGAGATTAAAGATAAATGGACTTGGCTCGGGGATGATTCGGGTGTCTTCTTTGTAGCTTCGATGAAAAGGTTGTTGTGTTGACGTTTATGTCCCGACAATTAGCGACAAGCAATATCGTGGAATGGAATGAATGGATACCATTAAAGGTCAATGTGTTTGGTTGGAGACTTGTGTAGAATCCTCCTCCTCCCTAAATCCGTTGTTTAAGATGAATTTATATGATGGATCTCAACTTTATTGTCTTTGTTGGCCAGGTGAAAAATCTAATGATCACATATTCACATGTTTACTCTTTGCTTTGTGGCAATGGTGATATGGCAAAACATTTCGGGTTGGTGTAAAATTCTTCATATATTTGCACTTAATGTTAAGGACCTTTTTTCAGATACATAATTATAATCCAGCTCAAGGTCATAAAAAGAAGATCTTTCAATCGATTGTGTTGGTGACTTGTTGGAGTACATGGTGCACGGAGAACAACAACCATTTCTCTAACAACCAGATTAAAATTCTAAAAAAGTTTGAGAGAGATCAGGTCTTTAAGCTTTCTATAGATAAAAAAAATTATGTATAGAATGAGCTAAGTAGATCTCATTTGATATTTAATTTTCCTTTTTTTTTTCTATTGTTTTGTTTGCCTATAGGCTATAGGCTGCTTGTTTATTGGTTGTTTCTAATGAAAGCCAATGTTAAAAAAAATAACGTCAGCTAATTACTTTTATATCATGACAACTAACTATGGACGAAGAATATATCAAAATAACAATATTGACTTGCAACATCAGTGTAACTTCAATTTTGATAGTATTCCAAAGAGATATGTACATTGCTTCTAGCTCCTTGCTAAAGGATATTAGTAGTTATTTTTTTATTTGAAGGATTATTGGATTTTATCACCCCCAACTATTCGTTATTGGCCGCTGACACCCTCAACTATCACTTTGACGCCCGTCACCCCCCAACTTAACACTTATTCTGTCACCACGTCGTTAACTGATCACTAACTTTTGATCTTGTTACTATACTTTTGGGGGTGTGAACCCAAAAGTATAGTAACAAGATCAAAAGTTAGTGATCAGTTAACGATGCGGTGACAGAACACACTAAGTGTTAAGTTGCGGGGTGACGGACGTCAAAGTGATAGTTGAGGGTGTCAACGGCCAATAGCCAATAGTTTGGGATGATAAAATCCAATAACCCTTTTTTGAATAATATTTTAAGAAAATTAATTAGTTTTATATCATTTATTGTGAAGAAAAACTAAAATCACATTTTCTTTTTAGTTCATTTTACTTGTTATTACGTTTACTAATGTAGGGGATGGTTCAAATGAAAACCACTTTTATTGTGAAAACTCGAAAACTAACTAAAAAAAGCCTAAAAAACACACAAATTTTTTTTTTTTCAATTTTTTTATAAAAATCGCAAGTTTTTATATATGAAAAAAAACTTTTTTTCAAAAAAAAAAATGCGAAAAATTGATTTGCAAAAAAAAAAAAAAAAAATTTGGTATGTTTTTTTGGCTTTTTTAATTAGTTTTCGAGTTTTCACAATAACTAGTGGTTTTCATTTGAACCTTCCCCTACTAATGTAGTATGGCAAATGCCCAAATAATTTAGTATTTATCTAATAAATTTAATAATTAGATTTCATCAAAACATAAAATCAACCAAACATACTACCATCTTAAATTGAATCCACATCAAGTCTCCTAATCCTAGCCTTTATCCATAATAGACTTAAAAGATTTAATGTCTCCCACTACATTTTAGAGATCACATTGCTTCTTCTGCTTAAACACCAACTGCATATAACGTCTTTTTAGCCTTCGCTGATCCACCCATATATGTATGTTGCTCCGATAAGGCTCAAATTCCGAAAGCAAAGATGGATGTTAGCTTGCACCATTGCGACACCACTTGCACGCAACCACATGTTACAAACAAATGGTTGGTAACCTTGACTCCCCGCACAACAGGCATAACTTGACTCCACGTTTATGTTTCTCCTAATCAAGAAACACATGGTTGGTAACTTTCCCAATTCAGTCCTCCGTGCCAAAATTTCCTCATTTTTTGGAACCCGGTTATTTTTTTATTGAGGATACCAATGAAACTCTATCTCCCGTTTTTCAGCCAAGAGTAAGGGCCTGTTTGGCAACTTCTGAATGGTTAAGTGCTGAACCAGTAAGAAGTCTGAATCATTAAGTGCTAAACCAGTAAGAGGTCTAAACCATTAAGAGACATTATAATGCTTAACCCTTCAAAGACATATGTCTGACCAATTCAGATTAGAATAATGCTTAACTCTTCAGAAGCATATGTCTGACCAATTCAGATTAGAGGTCTTAACCATTCAGGCACTTGTCTAAACCATTAAAACATCTGCTCATGAAACAAACAGTCTGAACCAAGAAGTGCTGAACTAGTAAGAGGTCTGAGCCATTAAGAGTCTCTTTTATCTCTTTAAGAGGTAAACATGAAAAGTCTCTAATTTGTCTTTTTGAATGATCATTTTGAAGACAAAAATTAGTTTTTTGACCTCAAAATAAAACGGATGAACATTGTAGACTCCTAAGAATACGAAATGACAATAACACCCTTCAACTAACATCAAAGTTACCTTTCTCTGAGTAAATGCGAGTGGTGCATCAGAGTTTCGAGAATTTGTCAAATCTACAAAGATCGATCCTTGAGTCCACAATCTGAGATCGATCTATTCCTTTAGGGTTTTAATTTCACTAATATTTGTTGTGTTTGATTCTTCGATCATGGCAGCTCCGTTCTTTTCAACGCCGTTTCAGCCCTTTGTTTATCAGGTATTCACAATTTCAGTTCCAACACTTTGTTTTGATTTTGAATTTGTTTGTTGAAAGCTTATTATTTAACATATGTGTGTATATATGCATCTGAATTGTATGAAAACCGGTGATATTTATCGATGATAATGTAAGTCAGAGTGCGAGATAACCCTAGGCATGACGTCATGAGCCATGAAGTGTGAGATGTAGTAGGGTTTGACTCTGTGGTGCTGCTATTGATCCAGTTTTGTCTGGTTCAGGCGTTCAGCTGTGTAAGTTGGTGAACTTGAATTCCCAATTACTTAGCTAAAGGAGAATTATAGAAAGAAAAGTAAGGAAATTGAAGGGAAGTTAGGTTTAAGTGCTATCCAATGTATGATTTGTTCTTCATTTCATCACCAGCAGGTGCTATTTCTAAGACTATCTCTAGTCATAACCCCCAACATAACCCCCCATAACGCCTAGGGGGGGGGGGGGGGGGGGGCGGTGTTCTGGAACCCTTCACCTCTCCACTACGCATGCCCTAAATAACATAATGCTAAGTAATAATCCTAAGGAGTGGTACCTATGAAATAATGCTAAATAGTCTTTTAAGGAGGCCACAGGCCCACATCTAAGTTGTCAAAAGCCCTTCGGAGGCGCACCTAGGCCCTCAGGCGAGGCGAGGAGCAGGGGAAACACCTTGTTGCCATCCAGACGGTCCAGCGTCCTTCAGGCGAGATTCTGACCAGATTTTGTTCAGAGTCCGGCGAGATTGCGGCCACATCCTGAAAATTTGGCAAATTTCTGCAATTTTCGGACAAAATTTGGCAATTTTCTGCAATTTGTGGGCAAATTAGTCTGAAACATTCAAAAATGGTCTGGAACCAGCCTAAAACATGGCTAAACTCCCCCAAAAATGTATGTTTATGCTATGTGTCTTGCTTGTCACGGGCACTCGCTTTTTAAGCGCCTTGCGTCCAGGCCCAAGGCTCACCCTTTGCGCCTTTGACAACTATGCGCCACATCAGTAACATGTACTATCAAAGTGACGATCTGTCCTGAGTTAACTGATTACTTGACTGTTGGCTTCTGATGATTGGTGCTGGTATGCGGTCTGCAAGGGTGCGCTTTTCTATGTATACAAGTTTGAAATAATCTTATTTTTATAGTCACACAAAGGTTCAGACTTCAGAAAGGAGAGAACCAAAGCATTTCCCAGTTCATTTGGATCACTTGTTCTCTTTTCTTTTTCTTATTCTTATTTAATTTGAATCATGAAAAGAGGTTTCATGTCATGCTAGTTACTGTAACTGTGTATTCTTGAGACAGTTCAATCTTATCATACGTATATTATTAACATTGCTATTTTATATGGTATGTGGAAGAATTCAGTGATACTATAACCCAGTATGGTAATGATGCATTAGCAAAGTGAAGAGTCTTAAAATAATTGTCTGTTGATTTCACTGATTTGGCGTGTATATGATTGGCCGTTAGAGTATTTATCACTTTTTTTTCATACTAGTTTGCACGCCCCACTTGCGCTATGCGCATATAATGTATATATGTGTGGGCGCTCAGGGGGCAAAAGGGAAAGTGCACTAATTTTAACGTTATTTTACTAATTTCGTGAAAATAATGTTAAAAGAGGGGGATGGTTAATCATGCATCATGTGGTAGCGTTGATAGCCGAAAGACAAGGGAGTACATGCACTAATTGGCCTTTGTCTTAATTGCCGAGTGTTATGTGCCTTATGTCCAAGGCTTGATGCAAAACTACCATCGAGCCGGGGGTCTCACCGGAAGCAGCCTCTCTATTCCTACGGGGTAGAGGTAAGGTTGTCTACATCTTACCCTCCTCAGACCCTACCTTAGCTTTGCTATTGGTGGGATTTACTGAGTATGATGATGATGATGATGATTTCATACTAGGTTGAAAGAAGTTCGTTATTCACACTATGCCCTAAGGGGTCTAAAAGGGATTGAAACAATGTATTTCACATCAATGGTCTGCTTTCTTTTCCTTTTCAGTATTGCTTTTTGAATGAAGAGTTTAAGTGTCACGTTAGCTAGTTATGTGCAAGGGGATGTAGGGTTGTGACTCTCAATTAAGAAAATGCACTGGAAATAACTTTTCTTCATGTTATTTTCATAGTTATCAAATACGCTAAGCGCACAGGCCTCGCCTGGGGCCTAGGTGCAAAGCGCAAAAATAGCGAGGGCCTGAGGAAAAAAAGCGCACTTAAATGAAAAAAATATAAAAATATATCGTGTATTAGAAAAATATTACCATTCTTCAAATAAAATAAATAAATTCTATTATATAACATTTATAGGGGTTTAGACATGTTTTAGGTTGTATAAACAATATTTTCTAACCAATAATTCTTATCTACAATAAACAAATGCTATTATATAACATTTATAGGGGTATAACTTATTTTTTTATAATTGATGTCTTCAAGGATACTAAATACTTGAACCCATAACATAAGGGTTGTAGAGATCAAACAATTGGTCAAATTTAGAAATTAAGCTAAAAGAGATGAAGTCATAATCCAATACTTGGCATCCTTCTGTGAAGCTAATATGATTTTGTAAAATCAAACGAATGGTATAATTTTGTCTTCACTTTTTTTGCAAGATGTTTGGACTAACTCAACTGTTCTGGCCTTACCTTAGCCTTCAAATCATATATTTGTTTATGCTAACATACATCGAGATAAGCGCTTCTTATTTGAGAAAATAACTGCCTTATTAGTTAAGCGTGAGTTACATTAAAGGGTAAGATATTACATAAACGTAATATCTTAGCTCAAATCAACCGTAGCCTGTAGGGTGACGGCTTCTAGTTTTTGCTTGTATACGTTGAACTAGAATATAGCGTCAACATTTGAAACTTCTAGCAAGTAGCATCTATGTATTATTTTTTTACTTCTTCAATAATCTGACTAATGGGGTTAACTTTGAATAGAGTCAGCAAGACGATGTGACGCCTTTCCAGATTTTAGGTGGTGAGGCTCAGATAGTTCAGGTATATCTTGTAAAGTTCATCTCTTTCCAAAGAACTTTTATTCCATCAAAATAACCCCCTTCCCAAGTCCTAACAGCTTTTGGATTGTTCATGCCAGATAATGTTGAAGCCAGACGAGAAGGTCAGTGCAAGGCCAGGTATATCAGTAATGATTATAATTTTTGCTTAACAAACTAATAAACTATATGTCTGTTTGTGTGTTTCTCTATAAATCATGTGTTGTATAGTTGAACAGACCTGTAAAGTATAGAGCATAAATTTGTGTACGTTTGTGGCATAATAAACTGCGAACTCCAATATTGTGTGAATCCTTTGCAGGTTGCATGTGCTACATGTCGGGGTCCACCCAAATGGAAAACGTTTATGCCCCAGAAAACGAGGCAGGAATGTGGCAGTGGCTTTTCGGCAAGCATGTAACAAGCACGCTTTTTCTAAATACCGGTTCAAGTGACGGATTCGTTGGCATAGCTGCACCTTCTCTAGCAAGGATTCTCCCGGTTTGTATTATTCTTCTTTTAGTTTATTAAGTCGGCATGTCATATACTTAGATTTTAGTTTAAATGCTGCAGATTGACTTAGCTAAGTTTGGTGGTGAAATTTTGTGCCAGGTATTTAATCCATCACCTGTGCTTTTCTTTGCTTTTTTATCACATTTTTTTTTCTCTGTGTGATTTTATTGATATTATATTGTAGCCAGATGCGTTCCTTTGCTCCTTGGGCGACGTGAAGGTTAGCAATACTTTTGATCAGCGAGCCCGTAATGTTATACCTGGGGTAGAGGTGAGTTTTTGATTTTGTTCCCTTGAGCAATATTTTCCTGCCTGACTAGTAGGGCTGCAAACAAATAGAACGCTCGGCGCACGTTTCATGAACTGCGCGGCGGGAAATCCGTTTTTGTTGGTTCGTTTAATAAATAAACGAACACGAACAAGAAACTTCGTTCGTTTAGTTAAATGAACGAACATGATCATACGCTGCGTTCGTTCATTTATGTTCGTGAACGTTCGATTACGTGTTAGTTTGTGTTCGATAGTTCATTAGTGTTTTTAATTATTATATTTATTTAAATACTTAAAGATTCCTTACAAATAAAATATTTAATAAGTATCAGTGTATTATATATTCTAATCATGAACGCTTGTTTGTGTTCGTTTGTTTTCATTTGTGTTCATGAACGTTCATTTGCATTCGTTACCTATATTTAACAAACGTAGACAAACGATTCCTTAACGAACAAACACGAACAGAAAATCTCGTTCGGTAAGTGTTCATGAACAGTTGTGAACACATATATATTCTTAAAAAACGAACAAGAAAGTCTTGTTCATGTTCGTTTGGTTCATTTGCAGCCCTACTGAGTGGTAATAATTCCAAATCACGTTCTATTGTCGTTTGTAGGGTTTCTTGAGACAAAAGCTATCTGGCCAAGGCTTAGCATTCATAATTGGGGGTGGATCTGGTATTGCTGTTTATAACTTACTGTTTTGGTTTCTAAAAGAAAAGATTGCTTTTAAAGTTTTAGTTGATGTGGGCATATTCCATTATATTTGATTTTTCTTCTTCTAAATATTCCTCAGTTTGACCTATTTGATTTTCTTATTTTCCGTGTGGTGTTAGTGGTGCAGAAAAATCTCGAGGTGGGTGAGACCCTTTCAGTTGACATGTCTAGCGTTATTGCCCTTCCGTCAACAGTTAATGTGCAAATAAAATATAATGGTCCAATGAGAAGAGTGGTCTTCGGGGTAACTTTCTTGTTCTTTGGTGTCATGATGAATCACTTCATTTTTATTGCTGTCTAAATTGTGATTTCATGCTGATTTTGCATAGGGCGAGAATCTAGTAACAGCAATGTTGACGGGACCTGGCATCGTCTTTATTCAGAGCATGCCCTTCCCTCGGTTTTCTCAGCGCATTGCTAGGTAACTCCTATAGTCCTACCACCTGCAAAATTAAAATTTCGGAAAAAAAAGCTAAAAAGGAAAGGGTCTAACGTGTTACACTTAGGGGGGTAGGGGTGGTCATCACTCACTCATCACTCACAACATCCAATCAAGTTCCGCCATGTCATCAACCATTATTCCATCACTCACAACCTTTTTTAGTGGAAATGGTCATCACTCACCACCACACCCAACAATTTCCCCCCCAACCAACAATTTCCCTCACAACAATGAAAACAATAATGCGTTTTATTATTGACGCGTGATCCATTTTAGTGGCGGTGGTGTTTTGTACAAGTCCACGCGTGATATATGTTTATCACGGACAAAATTGATGCCACCTCGGGTGGCCTTAAAGCACCATTGACTACTAACCGAGTTTGTTCTAACCTCTAAAGTCCTAAGGTGAACTTAATCCTAATTTCTTTTTGCAGGGCGGTGACATCACCAAACATGAGAGATAATCCAAAGTTGTTCATGCAGATAGCCATATTCTTCTTTCTCGCTTACGTTGTGGTTGTTTCGTCTTTAATCTTGACAGACATATGATTTCTTTTACTTTTCTTGTTAAGTTCAAGTCCGAAACCTGACCCGGGTCTAGTCAACCGAACTAGTGAAACCTCATTGTAGCAAAAAAGCCGGGTGGAGTAAAGTAAAAAACCTAGTTTCAAAACATGTCCGGTTCTTTGCTTCTCGAACCGGTGAACAAAGACTAGTTTAACAAAGGTGACCTATGACATTGTACAATTTATCATTTCTCCATTTATTTGTTTGGTTTAATATTAAACTTATGTGAATGCGAAATTTGATTATTTTTGCTTTGACAAGTGTTCTAAATCTTTTAGTTTAATGCAATCTTTTATAGATAACACTAGAATAAAGAAAGGCCTTCTGGATCTAAACCTACAACAATTGTAAAGTTATACAAAAGTCGGATTTCTGGTCATTACATGTCATGCATTAATTATTAGCCTTTACCAATATTGCTCTTTATTTGATCTAATTGGGATTGATATAAATACAAAATGAGAAATTACAATATCATCGGTTTAAATGCCAAAAAGGTATTAGACAAGGTGATCCTCTGTCTCATTTCATTTTTATTGTTGTTATGGAAGCTCTCTCTTGTAGTTTTAACAAGGCCTGTGAGGTTGGGGTGTTCAATGGCATTCAAACTCCGAATGGAGGTCCGTTATCCAATTTTCTTTAAGCGGACGATGCTATAAGTATGGGGGATTGGTCTAGTTTTAATACCAAGAATGTGGTCCGGTTGCTTAGATGTTTCTTTCTTTGTTCGGATCTCAACAATTAATCTCCAAAAGTCCAATCTTATCTTTCTGGATGTGGTGTGGATATGAGTGAAGTTGTTTCTATGGCGCCTAGCATGGGTTGCAAGCCGCCAAGCCGGGCACTTTACCTCTTAAATACCTTGTGTTGGTTCAGTTCTGTTTATACATGAGGGAAAACAATAAAAAACATACATGTCACAGCAGATAGTGCAGTGGAGAATCCAGTAATGGAGTTCGACATGCTTGTCATCGTGATCTGGTTCCTCCTTAGGGTCCTGACTGATGATGGGGACTTAGAAATCGAATAGGGGATTCGATTAGGAGAGGAGGTCGAATTATTGATGTTATGGCTAATGGGTTGTGTCTAATTGTGTAACTGAGTAACCCTTTAACCTCCACATAATTCTCCTTTTATAAGCACCCAGGAGGAAACCTAATTAGTTAATAAGGGTAATATGGTCCATCAACAATTACTAACTAATTATTTAATATGTTATTATATATTTTGATCTATATTATGTAAATGATTATAATGGCTATAGATTAAATATTGTTACATAATATATTTAATCTTACATTCTCCCACTTAGCCGAGTAATCATTTACTATGAGTATTAGATAAGCCTGATCAGGAGTTAACACTCATTTTAGCCTTAAACAAGTACTATAGCAGAGAAATACAGCCGTTGAATCATTATGCGACTCAGGACCCCCATTAATCATACTATAGCCTTAATTTAAAACCTAACCGTTATGATCAAAATACGCATAAGCCCTTTGTTTGATTTGTAACTTTATTTGTCAATATGCCATTATACCGGTTGAACATATTCTAAGAGACATACAAAATCAAACTGAGGAAATTTCATTAATCATAAAACATAAGCTAGTACAATATGCTCAAATAAGGTCTTTACAAAATCCCATATTACGAACATGTTCTTCATAAATCTTAGGAGGGAGACCTTTAGTCATCGGATCCGCAAGCATATCCTTAGTACTAATATACTCGATACAAAGATTATTTTCCTCAACTCGTTCACGTACGAACAGATATTTTGTATCGAGATATAAACCAGCTCCAGTCGAACTGTTACTGTTCGAGAAACTAACGGCAGCTGAATTATCACAGTAAAGCTTCAATGGTCTAGAAATGGAATTAACGATTTTGAGTCCAGTGATCAGATTTCTAAGCAACATTCCATGACAGGTTGCGTTATAAACAGCAATGTACTCTGCCATCATTGTGGAAGTTGTGGTTAACTGTTGTTTATGACTCTTCCATGAGATAGAGCCGCCTGCTAACATAAAGATATAGCCCGAAGTGGATTTCTTATCATCTTTGCATTTGGCAAAGTCAGAATCAGAATAGCCCACCACTTCTAAATGATCACTTCTTCTATAAGTCAGTTTATAGTCTTTCGTCCCTTGCAGATATCGAAGTACCTTCTTAGCTGCTTTCCAGTGATCTAGGCCAGGATTAGTCTGATAACGGCCTAGCATTCCAGCAATATAAGCGATATCTGGACGAGTACAGACTTGAGCATACATCAAGCTCCCTACTACTGACGCGTAAGGTATCTGGCTCATTTGCTCCTTCTCAACCTCTGTTGTCGGACACTGGAATGAACCGAAAACATCTCCTTTAACTACTGGAGCGACGGAGGGTTTGCACTGTTGCATGTTATATCGTGTAAGGACACGATCTATGTAAGCCTTCTGGGACAATCCTAAGATCCCTTTGTGTCTATCTCGGTGAATTTCGATGCCAATGACGTAAGAAGCCTCCCCGAGATCCTTCATGTCGAAGTTATGCAAAAGTAACCGCTTCGACTCATGCAACATGTCTAAACTATTACTTGCCAATAAAATATCATCTACGTAAAGGACAAGTATAGTAAAGTTGCTCCCACTCATCTTGAGGTAGGTGCATTGATCCACTTGATTCTTCATAAAACCTTGTTTCTTCATGACTTCATCAAACTTGAGGTACCACTGACGTGATGCTTGTTTTAACCCGTAAATGGATTTCTTCAGCTTACAGACTAGATGCTCCTCACCTTCAGGTTTAAAGCCTTCAGGTTGTTTCATGTAAACATCTTCGTCCAAATCTCCGTTAAGGAAAGCGGTTTTAACGTCCATCTGATGTAACTCCAAATCGAAATGAGCTACTAGGGCCATGACGATCCTTAATGAATCTTTACGAGAGACAGGTGAAAACGTCTCTTGATAATCAATTCCCTCTTTCTGAGTGTAGCCCTTTGCAACCAATCTCGCTTTGTAGCGTTCAACGTTACCATTCGGATCCAGTTTTGTTTTGAATACCCATTTACATCCTACGGGTTTGGCTCCGTTGGGTAATTCTACCAAATCCCAAACGTCATTTTTCTTCATGGATTCAAGATCTTCAATCATTGCTTTATTCCATTCAGAAGACTGATCACTGCTAATGGCTTCATTGTAAGAGATAGGATCATTGAGCTTTCCGGGATCCATTTCAGTCAGGTAGGTAACATAATCATCCCAATTAGTAGGCCTTCTTTGCCTAGATGACCTCCTGAGTGGATTATCGGGTTCAGCGTTGTCTTGGTGTTGAGCGTTTGATGTGCCTTCGTCATGAGGTATAATGGGTTCTGATTGTAGAGGTGAATTTGCAGTTGGTGCAGTAGCTTCAGGTACAGTAGTTGCATTGGGTACAAGAGGAGTAATCGGAGTAATGGTAAGCGACGAGTCTCTCCCCCCCGCGTCTTGTACTTCTTGCAATTCTTCGTAAGGGTTGGTACTGCTCCCACTGACCTTGAAATCCTCCAGGAACGCGACACGCTTGGTTTCAACAATACGAGTGACATGAGAAGGACAATAGACACGATAACCCTTAGAGTTCTCAGGATACCCAATAAAGAAACTGTAACACCTCGAAAATTTCGGGTTTAATAATAAAACGGCACGTGTCATGTCAGACAAAACGCGTTGAAAACCCGGATTTAATAAAGATGTTTCGGTAGGATTAAAGTGGCGTCATGTTAAATTGTTACCTCTGAACGACCTCAATTATAAATCCCAAGACCCGATTAAATATTATACCCATCTTTATTTACCCTCAATGCAGAGAATTCTTGTTAATAATAGAATTGAAAAGCATGATTTGATCCCACAAGTAAATTGAATGGTAAACCGATGTATACGGGTCTTGCTTTTGAATCCAAAACAAAACATATCATTTTGGTGGGGTTTGATAATGTGCAAGACCATTTTGGGAGGTCCATAAGTGTTGGTATAGGACCCAAGATCGAAATAATTGGTTACCTTTACGAAACTTCAACAAACAACAACAAATTCTGTCACAGAAGGGGCTAGCGCACCGCTACAAGTGTGGCGTAACGGTGCGCTACCATGTTAAGTCAACCGGCCCATTATAGCGGGCTAGCGCACCGCTACATGTGTAGCGTAACGGTGCGCTAGAGGTGCCCAGCGACCAGAAACCTGCTGTTGGCTGTTTCTCGCGATTATGACCGATTAAACTGGTTTTTATCAGTTATAAAAGACCCCTAAACTATCCTAGAGCACTAGGACAAGTGTTGAATGGTTGTGGATGGTCCTAGAGTTAGTTGTCCATTAGTTGTGGTGGATCCAAGCACTATATAAGGCCACTTGATGCAACCACATTTCTTCACACTTGCATTTGATCATTGGAGCCTCCTGGAGCTAAGGAACTCTCCCTTCTGATCATAATTCGTGCATTGGACTATTGTAAGTCTTCTAGTTCTTATTTGGTTGTGTTTAGCTTAGTTAATTAGCTAAAAGTCAAACCATCGTAATTTCGGTTTGACTTCGAGATTAGTCACTAATGACTCAGTCTTATCTCGAATTAAAAGTAGTTTTAGAATGGTATTTATGTGGGTAATAAAACCCCAAAAAGGGTTTCCCCTGATCACCATCCTAAGCAGGTCAAATGTCGGGTCAAACATTTACTTAAAAAGTCAACATATTGCTTAAAATGTCAATTATGCATAATTAGCTATCTAGAACATTTGTAACCTGTTTGAACATTGTTATAACTTAGAAATAAGTGTAAGAACATGTCCCAACATGTTCAACCCGACTATTTCCTGTTTAGACCCGGTTCGGAACCGAAAGTCACATAGTTTGACTTTTCGGTTGACTTCCAGTTCTGACCCGTTTGGGCATATTTTAGAAATGCCTCAGAGCTTTAATTGGATTAGGATACATGTTAGAACAACCCTTTGTGATCATACACCTTGGTTCACTAGTTATCCAATTAATATGCATATTTCCGTTAATTGCTCATACGTTGACCGTTATGCCCTTATTACCTTAAAACATGATTTATGAAAATGTAAAAGTGTAGAAACCTTAGTTACTGATAAATAGACTTGTATGCAAAGTTTGACATCAGTTTGACTTGTAGAATAAGAGTTATGCTCATTGTCGCTAAATTAAAGCTTTATGTTAATAAAATGGCGTAATTAGCATATAGCCTAGTTAAACATACTTTTTGGTATCAAACGAATTACCCACTGATATAATATAATATTTTGGGAATTTTAAAGATTTTTAATTAATTTTAGGCTGAGCATAACTCATAGTCGTAGGCTTAATTCGGTAATTGTCGGTTTTGCCCTTACGGGCCATAAAAGGAGTTTTACCCATCTAAACGACTCCAAACCTTTTTGCTACTGATTAGTTATGATAAATAGATTATTTTAAGCCTTCTGGAAATATAAAAATGTCAGATTTAAGTATCGAACCCGGTAATGGCCTTTAATCGCCATAATTAGCGTTTTTAACGCATAGTATGTCTTAGAACCATATTGGACATACCCGGGTTGATACCTACTGATATATGAGGCAAATTATGATATTTTAACAGTAAGCAAAAGTTGATAAACTCAGACTTCGTTTTTGAGCTTTTCGGCTTATGTGAAATTACCAAAATACCCCTACGGGGCATAGTTTGGTTAAATATGATAAATTTCACATATATGCCTTAGCCTACTGTTATAACCCATCAAAAAGAGTATGTTTGCTGTTTACATCAGACCTGTAACTCAGTTGAACATATAAACGCTTTTACAAACTTTAAAATGACCAAACTACCCCTACGGGGCATAGTTTGTGTTTAAATTAGTTCGGGGCATAACGAAAGACATCTTACTGATGTCACCACATATTTGAAGCATATTAACTTAGGAAACCTGTATATGGCTCTTACGGATACCCGTTACGCATTTTACGCGTTCGGCTCGGTTTATGTAACAAGTTTACATAAATTAGCCGAAACGGGTCAAACCTTATCGGTTTTATCTCAAAATCCAGAATGTGAATAATAGACCCATATTAAACAAGTCTTCAAACTTGTCGGGTCTGAATCACATTCTATCCGGTCTTCGCTTAATAGTGCGTACGAACCGTATCTATGAAACTAGCCGGTCTAAGCTTAAGCATAATTAAAGACCCGCTAGGATTCTAATAGGTTGTATTTAACCTTCGTTCCAGATTAGGAGAAACAGTAAAAGCTACCTGCTATTTGATTATTGTGACTATACTTTGCATCAAGGTAAATACTTTTAACTTATTTTCCCTATACGGGCTTGGGTTACGGTACATAGCGTACCGCTTGATCGGGCATCAAATCTTCCATCGTTGGGTGGTTAATTGAATAATTTGATCGGCTCGTTTTAAACAGATGTGTTTACTTTACAGCCTTTGGGGGGTTAATGACCGTGTCCCGGATATCCTCGGCATTATCTTACGAGATAGCCACGACCTGAGCACGGGGTGTAGGCGTACTCCCGTGTATAACTCACTTAAAGTGGTGTGTCTATTGATCTTTAACCCGGATACATTCCGGGCTACTGAACGCATAAGTAACATGTAAATCGTTCACAAGATTATAATATTAAATAATTCTCCCAAGTTAATAAAAATGTTTATGCCATGTGCATCCAAACCAATTTTCAATCATTTTATAAAATGAGTCAGTTGAATGTATTTACCAGTGTAAACTGACGTATTTTCCCAAAAAGATTAAATGCAGGTACTAGACGAAATAGGCTGGGATTCTCCTAAGCATCATTAGAAGTCTCGCAAGCTCTAGATGCCGAAGTCTGTTGAACCATAAACAATGTTTTCTTTATTCGATCCTACTGTGGATAAACACCGGATAATTGTGACTTTGTTTACAATAAATAAATTCGGTTGTATCTTATTTTAAATTTGCTTCCGCTGTGCATTATTATATTGTGTTGTTTGACTATTACGTTGCCAACCACGTCACGATACTCCCCCACCGGGCCCACCGGTGACACGTGGAAATCGGGGTGTGACAGGTTGGTATCAGAGCCAACACTGAGTGAATTAAACACTAGTCTTTTGTGTTTAATCTCAGTTACACAATTGCACATATCTAAACTTTTGAGTCTAGACTTATAACATAGGACAAACTCCACTTTTCGGTTTTTGTTTTGTCCTTTAATTTTTATATTTTTGTTATTGTCATCTCATGCTTTATTGACAGGAATAACAAAGATGCCTCCAAGATTCTTACGTACGCGAGGACGCGGAAAGGGGCCGGTAGCCGCCCCCAACGACCATGAAGCAGGGCCGTCTAATACACGAGCCCCAACTGCGGCAGAAAGCGAGAATCCAAGACGGAACAGGAGGAACCTGTTCGAACCAGCGAGACGATCTGTTTCGCATAGCTCTACCCCTCCGGTCCGAAATTCATATGGACCTCAATCGAAAGACGAGCCTAATAACCCTCTGCCCTCATACATACCACTTCAGAGGTCCCTATCTCATCATTCCTATGGGGACCCCACACCGATCTTTAGAGGCCAGTTTAACCCGGCCGATTACCTACAAGAACCCGTGGGTTTCAACCCACTAGGGCCAGACGACCACTTCTCTGGTGATCAAGCTGACGACATGGACGAGGATACGGACCCCGTCATGCCTGCGAGTGGCACTCCGAACCACCCGATAGAGATCTCGGACGAATCTTCATTTCACGGATCACCCTATGGTGGTCCAGACAGCTTCCAAGCCTTCTTTAATCAACACCCATGGTATTATACACCATCACACCACTCGTCATCTCATGGGCAACATCAGCAGCAGCATTCTCAGCAGCACCAGGAGCCACAACCACAGCCGCATCATCAAGATTCATCAGAGGATCATCGGTTTGTGGCAGTTACGCCACCACCTCCACCGCCACCAGTTCAACCGCCACCTCCTCAACCGCCAAGGCGTAGGAGAACCGGTGCCCGTATGTCGGTGCGACCTGGGGGCTTCACTTTTGATTCCCCACGACAGTCTAGTGCTAGTCACTACCCACCGCACTATGAGGACCCACAAATGGGTGGGCCTTCGCAGCCAGCTTTTCAACAGCCACCGCACATGGGTTTTGAAAACCAAATCCCAGCGTACACGGGTCCAAGTAATTACAACCCGTTTGAACCACCAGCTTACCACAACTACGGATACGCTGAGGCAGATCCTTATATGGAAGCAGCAAATTATAACGCCCTCAATGCCCAAGGACCCTACGGAGATCCATGGGGGGTAAGCCACCCGAATCAGGGGTACCCAATACCTCCCAGGCCTATCATTAGAACGCAGTCACAGCCGCCACGATTTTCTCCCCCAGAACGGGAGGAAATTCTACATAGGTTGCAGCGAGTTGAACGGGAAGCTCACGAGGATCGTAGGGAAAGGCAAACCTTCTTCCAAGGACTGATGGGTCTGATCAAGGGGAAGAACAAGAAGGATCGTTGAATTCTTCCATCGCTGATGTATTAGCTCCTGCGTGGGCATATCTTGTTGTTAAGCCCCTACGTGGGTATGTTTGTTTGTTGTGTGTATTGACCCCTGCGTGGGTCTACCTTTCCATAAACCCTACGAGGGTATGTTGTATGTTTAGTCCCTGCATGGACTTATTTTGTTTAAGTCCCTACGTGGACAATTGTTGGTGTGTTAGTCCCTGCGAGGACTTGTGTCTTTCTGTAAGACCCCTACGTGAGTATGTCTTCTGTAAGACCCCTGCGTGGGCATGTTGGTATGTTTTAGCCCTACGTGGGCAAAGTTCATATGTAAAAGACCCGTTTTAGGGCGATATGTAATATAGTGATAAATTAATGGAGTGTTATTTTTATAAATTTCATGTTTGCCATATGTGCATAAATAAATTATAAATGAAATAAATAAATTAAAATCATTCCTTTTAATCTGCCTATATAATTATTTAATTAAGGATCTTATAGCGTGAAACCTAGCCTCGTGTCAAATATAAGACCGGGCCAAAATGGTAAGACCTGTTTAAAAGATTCAAATCCCTGTTAACATCGTAAAACATGTTAACACTCCTGGCAGAAGTGATTCGTTAAAAATCACATGTCATTCTTAAATGAATAAGGATTCTTTAGAAGATTCCTAATCCAGTTTAATGATCTCTGAATCCTGGATTTATATCATCAATTAAGATGATCATATTTAACCATACGTGGTAACATAATGCCTACGGGCCTTGCTCACTTTTATATGAGCCAAAAGACAATGGTAGCTATGACTCCCTGTCTAATAAAGGTAATGAACTAGGTCCAAACCTTAAAAGACCTGATTCTCTGAAATCATGGTTTATGAAATAGTCCATGAGACCAAGCCTTATGTGCTAATATATATTGTTATTGTTTATGTTTAGGATAAATTTTAACTAAAATCCTAAATTAATGCGATTAATAAGTTAACCAAATATGGTCTCTGTTTACCATGGTTAACGAATTACCCTAAGGGGTAATTCCATAATAAAATCCCAAATAAAATATTGACCTTGTTTTCTGCAACAGTTCAATACAAATGGCTGACTCCAATGAAGGCAATAGCCATCCTGTGGAGCCGAATGAGAACGCCCAGATTACATTAACGTGTGCTGAACTAAAAGCAATCATAGACGGAGCTATCACACAAGCTTTGGATAGACAATATGACGAATACAGTGGTACTCGGAGTAGGACCCACTCTGTATCACATTCAAAGCCAAGGACACAATCAGAGGCTCATAACAAGCCTCCTCCCAAAAAGGATGGACCAAAGAAAAACGGTGATGATCGCCAGTCCACCAACCACCAAAGTAATCCATCTCAGCAGTTGGTACTGCATCAGGGACACCGTAACAAGGGTTGCACATATAAGTACTTTGTGTCTTGTAAACCCAGGGATTTTACGGGGGAGAAAGGAGCCGTAGACTGCATGACGTGGCTGGATGAAATGGACACGGTCGTGGACATCAGCGGATGCGCTGAAGGAGATGTGGTTAAATTTGTCTCACAATCCTTCAAAGGTGAGGCGTTAGCTTGGTGGAGATCTCTGATGGAGGCCTCCGGAAAGATCCCGTTGTATAGCATGACGTGGGATCAATTCATCGCCCTGATCAAAGAAAATTTCTGCCCTCAACATGAGGTGGAAAAGATAGAATATGACTTCCTATCGTTGGTGATGAAGAACCTCGATTGTCAAGCTTATCTGACGAGCTTCAATACACTATCCCAGTTGGTACCTTATCTAGTAACCCCGGAGCCTAAAAGGATCGCTCGCTTTATTGGTGGGTTAGAACCCGAGATCAAGGCCAGTGTAAAAGCTTCTCGGCCAGTTACCTTCAGGTCTGTAACTGACCTTTCCTTATCCCTCACACTGGATGCGGTCCGGCAGAGATCGCTGAGGAATAAGGATGCTGAGAAGAGGAAGCGAGAAGATGATGGTTCGCGTAGGTCGAACAAGAAACACCGTGGGAGCGGTGATCACAAGAAGGGGTCGGATTCGAAGAAAGATGGGCGTCGTTCTGGAGAGAAGCCCACATGCAAAACTTGCAAGAAACAGCACTTTGGAAAGTGCAGACTCGAATCAAACTCGAATAACGAGTCAAGGTCTTTTGCTTGTGGTTTGTGCAAATCCAAGGAACACAAAACCTTGGATTGCAAGAAGATGAAAGATGCAACGTGCTACCGTTGCAATGAAAAGGGCCACATAAAGACTAATTGCCCTAAGTACAACAAGAAGCCTGAGGAGGCTAAGAAGACCAATGCCAGAGTCTTCAGGATGGATGCGAAGGAGGCTGTGCAGGATGATAACGTCATAACAGGTACTTTCCTTGTAAATGATGTCTTTGCAAGAGTACTTTTTGATTCAGGCGCAGATAAGTCCTTCGTAGATCATAAATTTTGTAAATTGTTAAATTTACCTGTCAAAACCCTAAAAGTGAACTATGAGGTAGAGTTAGCAGATGGTACCATAGAAACCGTCTCTACCGTGTTAGATGGATGCGTTATATCCATTAAGAACCATTCTTTTCCTCTGTCTCTACTTCCGTTTAAATTAGCTGGTTTTGACATAGTTCTGGGTATGGACTGGTTATCTCATAACCAGGCCCAAATCGTCTGTAACCAGAAGCAAGTAGTAATAAAGACTCCGTCTGGTGAATCACTTACCATTCGGGGAGATACCCAGTACGGACTGCCTGAGCACGTGACTATGCTCAAGGCTTCAAAGTGTTTGAAGAAAGGGTGTGTCATCTACATGGCACAGGTGATTATTGATGAGCCTAAACCGAAGTTAGAAGACATCCCGGTCATCTCAGAATACCCAGAAGTATTTCCTGAAGATCTACCTGGCCTACCACCAGATAGACAAGTTGAGTTCAGGATCGATATCATTCCCGGAGCGGCACCAGTTGCTAGAGCACCATACAGATTGGCACCCACATAAATGAAGGAGTTGCGGACGCAGCTAGATGAATTGCTGGCTAAGGGTTTCATTCGACCCAGTTCATCTCCTTGGGGAGCGCCAATCCTGTTTGTCAAGAAGAAGGATGGGTCGATGCGTCTGTGCATCGACTATCGCGAACTTAATAAAGTCACGATCAAGAACAGATATCCATTGCCCAGGATCGACGATTTGTTCGATCAGCTTCAAGGGGCAAGTTACTTCTCAAAGATTGATCTGAGGTTAGGCTACCATCAGTTGAAGGTTAAGGACGAAGACGTTCACAAGACTGCATTTAGGACTCGTTACGGTCACTACGAGTTCCTAGTGATGCCTTTTGGGCTCACTAATGCACCAGCCGCGTTCATGGATCTCATGAATCGCGTCTGTAAGCCTTACTTAGATAAATTTGTTATCGTCTTCATCGATGACATCCTCATTTATTCTAAGAATCAAGCTGACCATGAGAAACACCTTCGTTGTATTCTCAAACTCCTACATCGGGAGAAGCTCTATGCCAAATTCTCTAAGTGTGAATTTTGGCTACGAGAAGTCCAATTCCTTGGACATGTGGTTAGTGAGCGTGGTATCCAGGTGGATCCCGCTAAAGTTGAAGCTGTTATGAATTGGCAAGAGCCAAAGACGCCTACGGAGATTCGTAGTTTCCTAGGATTGGCAGGATATTACAGACGCTTCATTGAAAATTTTTCAAGGATTGCTGCACCCCTAACTTCCTTGACCAAGAAGAAAGTAAAGTTTGTTTGGGGCCCTAAGCAGCAAGAGTCCTTCGATGTTTTGAGACAACAGTTGAGCAACGCTCCTGTGCTTACATTACCTGAAGGCGCTGAAGAATTTGTAGTTTATTGTGATGCATCACACACTGGCATGGGGTGTGTGCTTATGCAGAAAGGCAAGGTTATTGCCTATGCATCACGACAGTTAAAGGTGCACGAAAAGAATTACACCACCCATGACTTGGAATTGGGTGCCGTTGTGTTCGCACTAAAACTGTGGAGGCATTATCTTTATGGAATCAAGTTTGTGATCTTTTCTGATCACAAGAGCCTCCAGCATCTGTTTAACCAGAAAGAATTAAACATGAGGCAACGCCGTTGGATGGAAACTTTGAATGATTATGATTGTGAAATCAAATACCATCCCGGCAAAGCGAATGTAGTCGCTGATTCCTTGAGCAGAAAGGAAAGGGTTAAACCCATTCGAATTAACGCCAAGCGTATGGAGATAAAGAACAGTTTGATAGAAAGGGTGTTAGCTGCACAGAAGGAAGCTGTGTTGGAAGCTAACTATCCTAATGAAAATTTAGGAGTAACTGAGGAGCAGTTAACTCTTAGCAAGGACGGAATTTTACGGTTAAACGGACGAATATGGGTTCCAATTTTTGGAGGACTTCGTGATGTCATCCTCCAAGAAGCCCATAGTTCCAAATACTCCGTTCATCCTGGGGCTGATAAGATGTACCAGGATTTAAAGGCAAATTATTGGTGGATAGGCTTGAAAAAGTCTGTAGCCGCCCATGTAGCAAAATGCTTGACATGTGCGCAAGTCAAAGCCGAGCATCAGAAACCGTCAGGTTTGCTACAACAGCCTGAACTTCCTACGTGGAAGTGGGAGATGGTAACTATGGATTTTATTACCAAGTTACCCAAGACAAGGAAAGGAAATGATACGATATGGGTTATAGTTGACCGACTGACTAAGTCAGCTCATTTCTTACCCATCAAGGAGACTTATAGCTCCGATATGTTAGCCCAGTTATACGTTGATAAGATTGTAGCCTTACACGGCATACCTGTAGCTATTATCTCTGATAGAGATACTAGGTACACGTCACATTTTTGGAAGAGCTTCCAGCAATCTTTGGGCACACGTTTGAACTTTAGTACGGCTTACCATCCTCAGACTGACGGTCAGAGTGAGCGTACTATTCAAACGTTGGAAGACATGCTACGTGCATGTGCGATCGAATTGGAAGGTAGCTGGGATAAAAACCTACCATTGATCGAATTCTCCTACAACAATAGCTACCATACCAGCATAAAGGCTGCGCCTTTTGAGGCATTATACGGTAGAAAGTGTAGATCGCCAGTTTGTTGGGCAGAAGTTGGAGAAGTCCAGTTATCAGGACCAGAGATCGTGTTTGAAACGACGGACAAGATTGTCCAGATTCGTAACAATCTCCAAGCTGCCCGGAATAGGCAGAAGAGTTACGCGGATCCAAGTCGTAAGGATTTTCACTTCGAAGTAGGTGACAAAGTCCTGCTTAAGGTATCACCCTGGAAAGGAGTGATGCGATTTGGTAAGAAAGGCAAACTAAGCCCGAGATACATAGGACCTTTCGAGGTCATCGAACGTGTCGGGTCAGTTGCCTATAAGCTGAACTTACCAGAAAAGCTCAGTGGAATTCACAACGTGTTCCACATCTGCAATTTAAAGAAGTGTTCCGCTGACGACACACATGTCATGCCACATACAGATGTGCAAATAGATAAGAGCTTAACGTTTGTGGAAAAACCTTTGTCGATTGAAGATCGACAGGTAAGGAAGCTTCGAAGGAAGCATATACCTTTTGTGAAGGTCAAATGGGATGCCCGTAGAGGTCCCGAATTCACGTGGGAGGTTGAATCCACGATGAAAGAAAAGTACCCGTACTTGTTTCAGTAAATCTCGGGTCGAGATTTATTTTAAGGGGCTGAGGATGTAACACCTCGAAAATTTCGGGTTTAATAATAAAACCACACGTGTCATGTCAGACAAAACGCGTTGAAAACCCGGATTTAATAAAGATGTTTTGGTAGGATTAAAGTGGCGTCATGTTAAATTGTTACCTCTGAACGACCTCAATTATAAATCCCAAGACCCGATTAAATGTTATACCCATCTTTATTTACCCTCAATGTAGAGAATTCTTGTTAATAATAGAATTGAAAAGCATGATTTGATCCCACAAGTAAATTGAATGGTAAACCGATGTATACGGGTCTTGCTTTTGAATCCAAAACAAAACATATCATTTTGGTGGGGTTTGATACTGTGCAAGACCATTTTGGGAGGTCCATAAGTGTTGGTATAGGACCCAAGATCGAAATAATTGGTTACCTTTACGAAACTTCAACAAACAACAACAAATTCTGTCACAGAAGGGGCTAGCGCACCGCTACAAGTGTGGCGTAACGGTGCGCTACCATGTTAAGTCAACCGGCCCATTATAGCGGGCTAGCGCACCGCTACATGTGTAGCGTAACGGTGCGCTAGAGGTGCCCAGCGACCAGAAACCTGCTGTTGGCTGTTTCTCGCGATTATGACCGATTAAACTGGTTTTTATCAGTTATAAAAGACCCCTAAACTATCCTAGAGCACTAGGACAAGTGTTGAATGGTTGTGGATGGTCCTAGAGTTAGTTGTCCATTAGTTGTGGTGGATCCAAGCACTATATAAGGCCACTTGATGCAACCACATTTCTTCACACTTGCATTTGATCATTGGAGCCTCCTGGAGCTAAGGAACTCTCCCTTCTGATCATAATTCGTGCATTGGACTATTGTAAGTCTTCTAGTTCTTATTTGGTTGTGTTTAGCTTAGTTAATTAGCTAAAAGTCAAACCATCGTAATTTCGGTTTGACTTCGAGATTAGTCACTAATGACTCAGTCTTATCTCGAATTAAAAGTAGTTTTAGAATGGTATTTATGTGGGTAATAAAACCCCAAAAAGGGTTTCCCCTGATCACCATCCTAAGCAGGTCAAATGTCGGGTCAAACATTTACTTAAAAAGTCAACATATTGCTTAAAATGTCAATTATGCATAATTAGCTATCTAGAACATTTGTAACCTGTTTGAACATTGTTATAACTTAGAAATAAGTGTAAGAACATGTCCCAACATGTTCAACCCGACTATTTCCTGTTTAGACCCGGTTCGGAACCGAAAGTCACATAGTTTGACTTTTCGGTTGACTTCCAGTTCTGACCCGTTTGGGCATATTTTAGAAATGCCTCAGAGCTTTAATTGGATTAGGATACATGTTAGAACAACCCTTTGTGATCATACACCTTGGTTCACTAGTTATCCAATTAATATGCATATTTCCGTTAATTGCTCATACGTTGACCGTTATGCCCTTATTACCTTAAAACATGATTTATGAAAATGTAAAAGTGTAGAAACCTTAGTTACTGATAAATAGACTTGTATGCAAAGTTTGACATCAGTTTGACTTGTAGAATAAGAGTTATGCTCATTGTCGCTAAATTAAAGCTTTATGTTAATAAAATGGCGTAATTAGCATATAGCCTAGTTAAACATACTTTTTGGTATCAAACGAATTACCCACTGATATAATATAATATTTTGGGAATTTTAAAGATTTTTAATTAATTTTAGGCTGAGCATAACTCATAGTCGTAGGCTTAATTCGGTAATTGTCGGTTTTGCCCTTACGGGCCATAAAAGGAGTTTTACCCATCTAAACGACTCCAAACCTTTTTGCTACTGATTAGTTATGATAAATAGATTATTTTAAGCCTTCTGGAAATATAAAAATGTCAGATTTAAGTATCGAACCCGGTAATGGCCTTTAATCGCCATAATTAGCGTTTTTAACGCATAGTATGTCTTAGAACCATATTGGACATACCCGGGTTGATACCTACTGATATATGAGGCAAATTATGATATTTTAACAGTAAGCAAAAGTTGATAAACTCAGACTTCGTTTTTGAGCTTTTCGGCTTATGTGAAATTACCAAAATACCCCTACGGGGCATAGTTTGGTTAAATATGATAAATTTCACATATATGCCTTAGCCTACTGTTATAACCCATCAAAAAGAGTATGTTTGCTGTTTACATCAGACCTGTAACTCAGTTGAACATATAAACGCTTTTACAAACTTTAAAATGACCAAACTACCCCTACGGGGCATAGTTTGTGTTTAAATTAGTTCGGGGCATAACGAAAGACATCTTACTGATGTCACCACATATTTGAAGCATATTAACTTAGGAAACCTGTATATGGCTCTTACGGATACCCGTTACGCATTTTACGCGTTCGGCTCGGTTTATGTAACAAGTTTACATAAATTAGCCGAAACGGGTCAAACCTTATCGGTTTTATCTCAAAATCCAGAATGTGAATAATAGACCCATATTAAACAAGTCTTCAAACTTGTCGGGTCTGAATCACATTCTATCCGGTCTTCGCTTAATAGTGCGTACGAACCGTATCTATGAAACTAGCCGGTCTAAGCTTAAGCATAATTAAAGACCCGCTAGGATTCTAATAGGTTGTATTTAACCTTCGTTCCAGATTAGGAGAAACAGTAAAAGCTACCTGCTATTTGATTATTGTGACTATACTTTGCATCAAGGTAAATACTTTTAACTTATTTTCCCTATACGGGCTTGGGTTACGGTACATAGCGTACCGCTTGATCGGGCATCAAATCTTCCATCGTTGGGTGGTTAATTGAATAATTTGATCGGCTCGTTTTAAACAGATGTGTTTACTTTACAGCCTTTGGGGGGTTAATGACCGTGTCCCGGATATCCTCGGCATTATCTTACGAGATAGCCACGACCTGAGCACGGGGTGTAGGCGTACTCCCGTGTATAACTCACTTAAAGTGGTGTGTCTATTGATCTTTAACCCGGATACATTCCGGGCTACTGAACGCATAAGTAACATGTAAATCGTTCACAAGATTATAATATTAAATAATTCTCCCAAGTTAATAAAAATGTTTATGCCATGTGCATCCAAACCAATTTTCAATCATTTTATAAAATGAGTCAGTTGAATGTATTTACCAGTGTAAACTGACGTATTTTCCCAAAAAGATTAAATGCAGGTACTAGACGAAATAGGCTGGGATTCTCCTAAGCATCATTAGAAGTCTCGCAAGCTCTAGATGCCGAAGTCTGTTGAACCATAAACAATGTTTTCTTTATTCGATCCTACTGTGGATAAACACCGGATAATTGTGACTTTGTTTACAATAAATAAATTTGGTTGTATCTTATTTTAAATTTGCTTCCGCTGTGCATTATTATATTGTGTTGTTTGACTATTACGTTGCCAACCACGTCACGATACTCCCCCACCGGGCCCAACGGTGACACGTGGAAATCGGGGTGTGACAGAAACAGGTAACTGTTTTAGGGTCAAGTTTCCTTAGGAAAGGATTGTAAAGTTTTGCTTCAGCAATGCAGCCCCATACTTTCATATATTTAAGACTCGGTTTCCTTCCTGTCCAAAGTTCATAAGGAGTTTTAGGGACAGACTTAGAAGGAACTCTATTGAGTATATGCACTGCTGCTTTTAACGCTTCAGTCCAGAGGAATAATGGTAAATTAGTGTTGGCTAACATACTGCGCACCATGTTCATAAGGGTACGGTTTCTTCTTTCAGCCACACCGTTCTGCTGAGGTGTACCAGGCATGGTGTATTGGTTCACAATCCCCTGGCCCTTACAAAACTCATAAAATGGACAAGGAGCTTGACCCACATCAGTATGTCTTCCATAATATTCACCGCCTCTATCTGATCTCACAACTTTAATCTGACGATCTAATTGCTTTTCAACTTCAGCCTTATAATCTTTAAAAGTTGTAAGAGATTCAGATTTCTCCTTAATAAGATACAAGTACATGTAACGAGAATAATCATCAATAAAAGTGATAAATGAAGTATGTCCTGTTATGCCAGCGATTTGGTAGGGACCACTAATGTCAGTGTGAATAAGTTCTAATAAATTAGAGCTCCTAGTGGCACCTTTCTTATTCGCTAATGTCATTTTACCTTAAAGACATTTGACACATGTTCCAAAATCAGAGAAATCGAGAGGAGGTAAGACTTCATCCTTTACGAGACGATTTAATCGTTCTCTTGAGATGTGGCCTAAACGCTGATGCCACAACATGGATGAAGTTTCTAAGTCTCGTTTCTCTTCCATCTTTGTGAGTGATTCATTAATGTTATATGACAACAAAGATTTGGAAAAGTTATCTTCTAGTTCTAATCTATAGAGACCACCATCCAGAACACCAGTACCATAAAGAACAGAATCATAAAGGATAGAGAGTTAGCAATGACCATGGGAAACAATAAAACCGTCCATGTCTAACTTTGGTCCTGATACAAGGTTCCGAGTTACCTCAGGAACATATAAGGTATCATAAAGTTTAATACATAAACCAGTTTTCATAACTAATTGTAATGTTCCAATGGCCTTCACTTCTAATTCTCGATCATCCCCAACCTTAAGTGTTCTTTGGTTTCTTTCCAGCTTCCGGATTGAAAGGAATCCCTGAGTTGAATTGGTAACATGAACCATAGAACTAGAATCAAACCACCAAGAATTAGCAGGAACACTTAAATTATAGGACTCAAGTATCATAAAATAATCGTTACCTTTCTTAGCCAGCCACTCCTTAAAGTCAGGGCATTCCTTCTGCATGTGTCCTGTCTTTTTACAGAACTTGCAGCGGATACTGCCTAAGGAGTTCTTAGAGCTGGAAGGTGCACTTGTATTAGGATTAGGATTAGGCCTTTGGACTTTTGAAGCATCCTTCCTCTGATAATTGTTCTTCCTCTTCTTAGAGTTGGAGGTAGTGAAGTTGGCAACATCAGTATGGCGATCCATCCTCATACGCTCTTCCTCCTGTACGCACATGGCGACCAGCTCACTCATCGTCCATTTGTCCTTCTGAGTGTTGTAATTGATCTTGAATGCTTCAAAGGACGAAGGAAGCGAAGTAATGATGAAATGAACAAGGAAACCATCACTGATTTCCATTTCCAGCCCCTTCAGCTTATTGGCCATGTCATTCATCATCATGATGTGCTCGCGAATGCCGCTCCTCCCATCATACTTAGTTGTCACCAGCTTGAGAATAAGAGTACTAGCGTGTGCTTTAGACGTCCCTTCGAACTGCGCCTCCACATGTTCCAAGTAGGTTTTAGCATCTTCAGAATCAGGAATAGCTCCTCTGATTGCATTGCTGATGGACTGCTTCATAAACATGAGAGACATGCGGTTACACCTAGTCCACTTATCATGAGTTAATTGCTCAGCAGCAGTACTTTGAGTGGTAAGGTCCGCTGGCTTATTCTCTCTTAGAGCATAATCAAAGTCCAGCAGCCCAAGAGTAAGCATAAGGGCATCCTTCCATGCAGCAAAGTTATCACCAGTCAAAGGTGGAATCCCGCAATTGGGTGCTGATAGTGGAAATAAGATGAGCAAGTTATGATACTAATGAAGAAGTCCTAATGTGATCTAAGGGCACGTTAAACTAAGGCAGGCATAAATAATGACCATTTTACATTATGAAGCTGTGATATTGTCTATTACTAACATCAAAATAATAGACTTAGTTAAAAATTCTACTTAAACGAAGACAAAACAGCTTTGGCCAGAAGTGTAATCATTTAAGCATATGTGCAAAGTGGTTGTAACAAATCAGCTTTGGACAGAAATTGAAACAATCACTTTAGTTATGCACTTGTTGAGTATGCCATCTATGTATGAATTAAATCAGCTTTGGCCAGAAATTAAGACATTCATGCTTATGATGCACACACAACATAGCTTTCGTAATACTTGAACGATAAGTAGATGTATCAAGTCAGCTTTGGCCAGAAATGATATATCAAAAGCTCATTCAAGTTAAGCTATTCTGGTTTTGCAAAACATTATCTGATTCTGATTAATTAACTAAGTAAATTACAAAACCATTTATTTAATAGCAAACCACCCGTTAGCGCGGATCGAACTAATAGCAAACCATTTATTTTAAACAGCTAAAATTTATGAACACTCATGATTTCGGATGACAGATGTGTAAGTGTAGTCATTTCGGATGATGATGCTTAGTCCGAAATTTATCCGAAATAGTCACTTCTCGATGATCCGTGATGCATTTCGGATGATAATGCTTAGTCCGAAATTCATCCGAAATGGTCAGTCCTTTTTGATCATCCGTAATGCTTAGTCCGAAATGCTTATTTGATGATCCGTAATAGGCGAACAAGTGTTCATCCGGAATGATCAGTCAGTTGCTGATCCGTAATGGGTGAACGAGTGTTCATCCGGAATGATCATCCGTAATGATCATCCGAAATGTGTTCTGCAAGCTGTTAAATGCGAAATCATAACTGAAAATTCGAAAAATTTGGGATTGTGATAGAGTTTCCTATTTTATCATTGATCTAATTTTATCAGTAAATTTCGAAAATCATAATCTGTTTATTCTATTAACAGATTTCGAAAACTTATTAGATAGAATTAGATCAAAATTGAGAAAACATTCCACAATTCAAATCATATTCCAAAACTTAAAGGAAATTTCGAATTTTGACTAAGAACATTATGAACCCTAAACAAAATTATTCAAACTTCATCCGAAATCTGGAATTATTTTACACATTTAAACATATTTTGAACATGCAGATTTCGGAACAGTAACATAAGAATGAGCCCATGTCATCCGAGATGCCATTCCGGATGACATAAATCGAACAATAATGATTTCGGATGATGAAAACGAATTTTAATTATCGTTTTAAAACCACTTTTCCTGTTATAATCCAGATTTACGGATACAAAACAGAACCGACTAATCAACATATGCTCTGATACCACATGTTGGTTCAGTTCTGTTTATACATGAGGGAAAACAATAAAAAACATACCTGTCACAGCAGATAGTGCAGTGGAGAATCCAGTAATGGAGTTCGACATGCTTGTCATCGTGATCTGGTTCCTCCTTAGGGTGCTGACTGATGATGGGGACTTAGAAATCGAATAGGGGATTCGATTAGGAGAGGAGGTCAAATTATTGATGTTATGGCTAATGGGTTGTGTCTAATTGTGTAACTGAGTAACCCTTTAACCTCCACATAATTCTCCTTATATAAGCACCCAGGAGGAAACCTAATTAGTTAATAAGGGTAATATGGTCCATCAACAATTACCAACTAATTATTTAATAGGTTATTATATATTTTGATCTATATTATGTAAATGATTATAATGGCTATAGATTAAATATTGTTACATAATATATTTAATCTTACACCTTGGTCTAATGGTGGGGACGAAGATTAGCAATTGGAGCCCAGATCTCGTTTGTCGCTTTAGAAGGCTTCCTCCATATCAATTGACCGAAGAGTGACTCTTATTCAATCGGTGCTAAAATGCCTTCCAACTTGCTATTTTTCCTTATACAAAGCCCCGTGCAAGGTTATAGAGTCAGTCATTAATGCCTCGAAGGTTTCATGAAGATATTTTTATGGGGCGGTTCTAACTTCTAAGCAGTCCAACAAAATGCATCAAGTGGCGTGGAAGAGAGTGGCGGGCCCAAAAAATATGGTCAGTCTTAGTATTAACAAGCTCAAGTTTATTAATCATGGTATGTTACTAAATGTGCTTGGAGGTACAAGATGGAAAAAAATAGTTTGTGGTGTTACTGATGCGTTTTATGGGAGGAACTCGGTTGATCGGTGATTCCTTTTAATGGAACTTGCGGGGAGAGATGATCAAGAGGTATTAATGGAAATGGGGAAGATATTACTTTTTGGGTGGATTGTTGGAGTAGTAGTAGTCCTTTTCATGTGGCTTTTCCTAATCTTTTCAGATCTTGATGTGAGCTACTGCCTACTGGTACATTATGGAATGTTGTAAATGAAATTTAGCATTTTCATTTTCACGTGGAGGGCCAAAATGAATCATCTCCCAACGATAGAGGTTATAAGAAGACTGAAAATCGAAGTTGATTCTCAGTCTTGTGTTATGTGTGGAGGAGGGGTTGAATCATTTGTTTACTGCTTGTTGGGTGGCCTCGCTTGCATGGCAAGGGGTTTTGTGTTCAGGATCTTGTGGAGGTGCATAATTTTATGTAGGAATCCGTTCGTGCAAAATAAATAAAAATCTTTTATTAACTTGAATTACAAACAAGAACGGAATGATATTGAAAAGTAAATTACAATTACAACTGAAAATAACAAAAAAATAAGAACACAATTAAGAACAAGAAAACTGTTCTTGGCTGAGGATCGTGTTAGACACGGGTCCCTTAAAACAAATTTCGTGTCTCCCAAGAGAACACGCTTGTTTCCAGGATACAACAACCCAAAGCAGTTGCACTGCCGGTCTTGACTCCAACCCGAAGGTGTACCTTGAATGCTTGAAGAAGATGAAGAATTCAGAGGAAGAAGATTGTAATTGCTGTGAATTTTTCGGTGTGTCTGGTTCTGCAACATGTCCTCCTATTTATACTGCAGATGTTGAGAAGAAACTGAAAAACGAATTAAATGGGTGAATTAAATTGCATTAAACGTCTTCGATGCACTTTAATTCGTCATTTAATTCGCAGTCAAAGCCATTGACTTCGTCAGTTTTCAATGCTAAATGTAACTGCACTGGCATTAACTGCTGGAAGTTTCTGCGCGCGCGCGCAAGGCAGACAGGTGTGCGCGCAAGTCTGCACGCTCATGCGCGCGTGCGCCACGTCACCTGTGAGCCTCTACGAGCACGCCACACAGTCGCGCCGTTTTGGCTCACTTTGGTGCGCCGCGCACGTTACTTCAGTATCCATGCTCCATGCGCGAGTGCGCGCCACCATGCCACGTCACCAACCACTTGGTCCTTGCAACCCTTGTGCTCCACCACGCGCACGTGGTCAAAAATACAAATGCGGCTCTCAAGCGGCGATGCGAAGTGCAAAGTGCGCCACATTGCGCCTTATCGCCCACGCCACGCGCGCGCAAGTTAGGGTGCTGCACCCTTCGCGAGTACACTTAGTGTGTGCTTCCTTAAAACAATAAGGATGGAGAGTTCCCACTTAAATACCCCTTTAAGTTTCATCTCTCCTCCTATGTGGGACAAGGTGCCACTTTCCCACTTTTTTCGGCATTCAAATTTCAAACACCAAACTTTGAGCATCGATATCTCATTCATCTTAGCTCCGTTTTGGACGTGGTTTAGTTCGTTGCGAAGCTCTTCCAACATAGAACACAAACCCACAAATAAATATATAAAACCCGCTCATTTTCTTATATTTATTTCTAGTCCAAAATAGGAAAAAATCATTTTCTTATATTTGTGAAAAATGTTATTTTTCACAAATTTTCAACATTTTAGCAGGTTGAGAACTAAGGAAAAAGAAACGTTTCAAGGGATTGTGATTATCACGTGTTGGAATATTTAGAAGACTTGGAAGGAGAAAAAAATTCAAAGAAAGAGATCAAGGTTGAGGTTATTATCGAAGATATGAAGTTTTAAAGTTTTTTTTTGGTATAGGAATAGATCTAAAAATAAGTCAACTGTATGTCAGAGTGTGCTTGTTTAATCTGTTGTGGTGTTGCAGTCTGTTTCATTGTAGTTGTTACTGCTTTTCTTCTTTTGGGGCGATTTATTGTTCGAAAAAAAATACATTGGTGCAAGTAATGAGGCATGGAGTACACGTGTATCCAATACTATTGTAATTTCATGCACCTAGGGGTTTAACTGTTTAAGGGGACAGCGCCCCACGTGGGGGACTCACTTAGTGGCAACGTTGTTACTGAAGGTTCGTAGCGAATGTTATCACTTGGTATCAAATCTGAACATAGTATCAAATTTGAACATCGTAGCAACTTTGTACTGCAGTAGTAACTTTGTGTCACCATATCAACTTTCAATTTGCTAATGGTGTAATTGTAGAGGTTGTACACTAATTACAGTAGTTATATACGTTTTAGCCCAACTATTAGTATGATTTTCGACCCATATATAAAGGATTCATTTGGTAATTCAACTACAAATTTAAACTTCGAATCTTAAAAAATATAACATTTCATTCTTAAATAGAACCTTTTTGTCAATCTCATTAAGGATATCATATACCCACAAAATACTATAATATGAAAATGAGATTACATCATTCAAAAAGTATTCAAATCATGTGAACCAAGAAGGTAAATCATCAAAAAGAGCCCATAAAAGATTGAAAGTCCAACCTTTGACTCGGTAGCAGTATAACCCAATTTAACGGCGGTACAATTTTTTTGCCACTCCCTTAGTTTACCGGCATGATTCGTGCCGGCCAAGCTTCTGGCATCAGGTTTGACTAGTTCAACCGGCTGTTATAAACCGGTTTTTAAAACATTGATTTTTACAACCATGCATCCAAAGAAAGAAAGAAGACGACCAAATTTAATAAAATCAATCAAACATATCACTTACAACAATGGGGTGATAGTTTATTGGTAAAGGTAAAACCTTTAAACACTTTGGGAGGAGGGAGGGAGGTATTGGGTTCAAATCTCATAAACGATAGGAATAAAAAGAAATTTGTCGTTAAAAAAAAATAGGAAAATTGGTTTTTAATAAACAAACCTTTGTCCCGTTGGTAAATAATAATCTTACCTACGTAATTGGTATACAATAATCCTACCTATCAGCATGTTGGTACTTAATGAACTTCCATTAATTTTTTTTAACTGAAGTTAGTTTTTAAGTTTTATTTATTACACAAACAGTCCCTGTAGTTGTAATTTACTAGTTTTAACTATTTTAAAACTAGTAAATTACAGTCCCTTGAGGTTTTTTTGTTTTATAAAATAGTTAAAACTAGTAAATTACAACTACAGGGACTTTTGTGTAATAAATAAAACTTAAAAATTAACTTCAGTTAAAAAAAGTTAACGAAAGTTCACTGAGTACCAACATGTTGATAGGTAGGATTATTGTATACCAATTATGTAGGTAAGATTATTATTTACCAACGGGACAAAGGTTGGTTTATTAAAAACCAATTTTCCAAAAAAATATCACTTATACAAATTAGTTTAATTTGGTCTTATGAAAAGTTAGACCTGCTATATTATACGGAACAGAAGGCTGGGCGATTAAGAAAACACAAGTGCGTAAACTTAGGTTAGACATGATAAGAAATCAAGTTTTTAAGGATAAATTAGGAGTAGCTAGTATATCAGATAAGATACGGGAGGGGATGTTGAGATGGTTTGGGCATGTTAGGAGGAGACAGATGACGACCACAGTTAGAACTGTGGAAACTCTTACTGTGGAGGGAAAGAGGAGTAGAGGTCGACCGAAACTAACTTGGGAGGAGCGGATTAGAAAAGATTTGATAGACTTGCACCTCTCTGAGGATATGGTCGAGGATATGTGTTTGTGGAGATGTAGGATTAGGGTTAAGGACTTTTGGGAGAGTGGTATAGTAAGGTATTAGAGTCTTGTCTTAGGAGCCTAGTCATTTTTTGGTGGCCTATGCATGTTATCGCTTGCTGGTGTGTGTATATATTGTGTAATTCTTTTATTCTATGCGTTCTCACCTATTTCTTGTATGCTAGTTTTAAGAAGTTTTTTTGGTATCTTATGTGTTTAGTGTCGCTATTTGTCTTTTTATGTTTCTTTTGACTCTTATAGTTGGGTGTGTCTTTGGAGCTGGGGTCTTATCGGAAGCAGTCTCTTTATCCTTTGCGATAGTGGTAGGCTTGCCTATATCCCACTCTTCCCAGATCCTTTCAATAGCTTTGCTATGAGTGGAATTATACCGGGCATGATTGATTGATTAAATGGTGTTATGAAAAGTTACAACAAAAGTACAATAGGAAAGAGCATAGGGGGTTAAAGTGTAAATATTATCACCATAAAACCCCCAAAAGCACATCCACATCCCTCTTTATCTCAGAAGGCGGCGAGTCTCACGCGTATTGTGGATTATATCGTTCTGGCGATTTTGCCCTAATTTCAAATCGAGTCACACAATCATTCAGATCATCTCAACAATATAAACAAATCTCCAATCGATCCTCCTCAAAGTCGATTCACAACATCAATCGCTGAAAATCGCTTTTCGTTTCGTCTAATTTCGACAATTTCTGCCCTATATATTCAGGATTCACAACAACTTGAAGAAAACCGTCAATCCGAACGCAGATCTGTGAAATTCAAATCGATTCTGTTGCTGTTTCGGAAGATTCAAGCGCAAAAGAAGATCGACAGCAAGCGAAATCTGATTCGGAGGTTTCTAGGGTTTCTGGCTCGTGAAATCCTTCAATTTTACATTGATATCGAAGTTCTACGGTTTCTGGCTCGTGATTTTTTCGGTTTTAATCGATATTGAAATTCTAGGGTTTCTCTGGCTGGTGAAATTCGTGTATACGATTGCAATAGTGTTACGAACGGAAGAATCTACGCAGATTGTTCGAGATCTACAAGTTTTGAGAGCGTGAAGATGTTTTACGGATTGATTGAAGCGGTTTGCTGATTTGCAGCTTGAAGCGAGTGGATCTGAGGCGGTTTGATCTTTTCCAGAGTTACTGAAGAGTCGAAAAACGGAAAAAAAGTTTCTTCTTCGTTGATATTTGTATTGTTATTATTATATATTGTTGTTTAGGTGTTCAATTCAGGCGGTTGATATTTTTCGTTTATATTAACGCCTTTATTGATACTAGTATTGCACATTTGTGCTTGTTTCTGATATCTTATTTTTGAGGGAAAAGAAAAGGAATTTTTATATTAATTATGGCAGTATATTACAAGTTTAAAAGTGCAAAAGATTATGACTCGATTCCAATCGATGGCCATTTTATAACAGTTGCCTCTTTGAAAGAGAAAATATATGAATCTAAGCAATTGGGCAGGGGCACTGATTATGATCTTGTGGTCACCAATGCCCAGACTAATGAAGGTGGGTTTCGAGTTCTGGGCTTTGTTAGATTTATGTTCTTGAATATTGTTGTCTTGAGAGTCTATTGGGAAAATGGGAAGTTAACAATGAATTTTAACTTAAGTGGCATCTAAAGTGTTTGATAACAATCATCATTTGGGTGGACATGATGTTTTCTTATAAAATTTGTTCATCATTCATCATGTACATTTATTTTTTATAACGTTAAACCAATATAAAAGTCTTGAATTTCAGTTGTTTGGTCCAATTTGGAGGAATTAAACTAGGGATTTAGAATTTATGTGTTGGTCAATTTAGGATTATGGGATTTGAGATCAGTTTAGGGTGGGTCATGTTTTGCTAATATATCGTTCTATATTCAATTGGATTGAATATAGCGGATTCGCATCAAACGATGTGAAGGGATGTTAAACTAGCTAGTAATTATGTTATCAAAGTGTGAGATGAGTTGTCATTTTGGGTGATATTGGGTTGTATTGTAGTCAGTTGAAATGGATTAATCTATCTATGGTGTTTCACAGACGTGTTATGTTTTGCAATTTCAGAATATCTTGATGAAGACATGTTGATACCAAAAAATACTTCTGTTTTAATACGTCGAATTCCTGGACAGCCTCGCAAGCCTATAGTTGCAGCACCACTTACTGAACAAGCCGAGTATAGTTTCAAAACCTTTAAATTTGAATTTTAAATAGTTAGTTTTTTAGTTACCTAGGTATATCTTATTTGCTGGTGGCTTTGGGTTGACTGCTTGGCTTCAACCACTTCTTTGGTGGTCACGTAAACCAAACCATGGTTTATCACCCCTGCAAAGGCTTTGCGCATGGTTAATGGTCACATTGTGTGATTTATGGTAACATTGGTTGAGTTATTGTTTGTGATTTGCACCACAGGTCAAAAGTGGTTAACGAGCTGGAGAGTGCACAACAGGCAAAGAGTAACTTTTCAGGGGCTGGTCTCTCTGTGACTAACTATGTAAGTTTCGTTTAACTTGATCACCTATTAAGATTACACATTTAGCGTTTTTGAGGATGATAATCCATCACTTTTTTTTTGGGATTTTGTAGCTTGATGGTTCAGAATACGATGAATTTGGAAATGATTTGTATGAAATTCCCGAAGTTGTTCCAGTTGTGTCTAACATTCAACTTCAGGAAGCTCCTGCTCCTAGTAAAGCTGACGAGGATAGCAAAATTCAGGCTTTAATTGATACACCAGCCTTGGACTGGCAGCAGTAAGTTTTCTTTGTATTTACCTTCTTTTTATGATGATTAAATATCACTAAGGGGGCCTGATGTTGACTTGTTGACCTGCAGGCAAAATCTTGATGGATTTGGTGCTGGTAGAGGCTTTGGGCGTGGCATGGGTGGTAGAATGGGGGCGCGTGGTTTTGGTAATTATCTTTTGCTAATATCATCATATAATAATGTGTATACTGTGTAATGTGTATGATAGAAAAGAGAATATAGAAATTAGAATAGCTGTTAATGTTCAAATTTAAAAGCAAATCAATTGTGGTGTTTTATACTTATTTTAACAGTTATGCTGTTGAAAACTGAATTATATCTCTTTAACTTTTCAGGTCGGGGCGGTGGTTTTGAGCGGAAAACACCACCACCAGGTTATATATGCCACAGATGCAAAACACCAGGTAGATTCATCAGTTTAACGTTTGCTACTCTATTAGTCAATTAGTTAGATAGATCGGTCTTCAATTTCAAGATTAAAATTATATTATTCCCTTTTTTCAGGCCATTTCATTCAGCATTGCCCTACAAATGGTGATCCTAATTTCGATATTAAGAGAGTGAAACCTCCAACTGGCATTCCAAAATCTATGTTAATGGCTACACCAGATGGTTCATATGCATTACCCAGTGGTGCAGTCGCAGTTTTGAAACCAAACGAGTATGTTGTTTGTTTTCACTTTTCCTCATGTTTTGTAATCTTTATGTCCATTAATTAATTATGTTTTTATTATTAATATTATCATAACAGGGCTGCTTTTGAGAAGGAGATTGAAGGTATGCCTTCGACGCGCACAGTCGGTGATCTCCCTCCGGAACTTCACTGCCCTTTATGCACACAAGTGATGAAAGATGCTGTTTTAACAAGCAAATGCTGTTTCAAAAGTTTCTGTGATAAATGTAAGTTCTTTTTGGTCCTTCAAATTGTCTGTATGTAAGCTTTATTCTTTATTTTGTCATAATGAAACTATATTCTTAATTTTTTTTCTCTCGATCATATACTAACAGGTATACGAGACCACATTATCAATAAATCAGTATGTGTCTGTGGTGCAACAAACGTGCTAGCAGATGATCTTCTACCCAATAAGACATTACGAGATACAATAAACCGAATACTGGAGTCAAATAATAGCAGTGCTGAAAATGGTGGCAGTGCTTATCATGTTCAAGGTATATACTATATACAATAACACAACTTATCAACCAAATATATAATATCAATAACAATTGCTCTCAAATCTTTATTTACTTGTTTCATTACAGATATGGAGTCTGCTAGATGTGCACCGCCACCACAACAACCTAAGGTTCCATCCCCTTCACCATCTGCAACCTCCAAGGGGGAGCAAGTGCCGCCACAAAACGAGGATGATACAAAGATGCCACCGGGCCCCGCAGAAAATAATGTGACTCCTGTAGGTCAGCAGACAATCTCTGAGAAAGGAAAAGTCAATAAAGCCCCTGATGTCTCTGAAGCTACATACGAGTCGAAGAGTATGATGGAACCAGCAGCATCACAGGGTAGTGGTCGACCTGTTGATGATGAAGTACAGCAGAAACAAGTTCCTACTGAAGCAGGCAAGTATTTCAAGATTTACAAAAAACAAAATAGTTTACATGTCTTGTAAATGATAATTAGGTATAATATATTAATATCCGGCTTATATTTTCATTTTTCTTTTCAGCAAAAAAGAAGAAAAAGAAGAAAGTTAACAATATGCCTACAAGTGGTAAGAGTTCTGATTACCGTATTGTTTTTCAAGCGTCTTTTCTAAACATACCTAATAACATTGTTCTTTTCTGATTCTTGCAGCAGCAGAGATGCAGTGGAGGGCCTCGCAGGAGTTTGCGCCTATGAACTGGATGCCTCAAGGTCCTAATCCGTACAATCCTTATTGGAACGGGATGCAGCCCGGAATGGATCCATTTATGGGCCCGTATGGTGGTGGCATGCCATATATGGGTGGTTACGGGCTTGGGCCCATGGACGTTCCTTTTGGAGGCATGTTTCCGCAAGATCCATTTGGCGCTCCAGGAGGGCTCATGATGCCTCCTTTTATCCCACCTCAAAGGTATTCATAGTTGTACCATTAAGTATTTATATAATTTTATTCTTGTGACGTAACTGGAGTAGTTAATTTTAACACAATTTGTTATAACAGGGATCTTGCAGAGTTGGGAATGGGCATGAATGGTGGTGGGCCCCCCATGAGTAGAGAAGAATTTGAAGCACGGAGGGCTGAATTGAAGTGGAAGCGTGATTCGGAGAAACGTGGTGGAACCGGAAGGTAAGTAACGTATAACAATTATAATTTGAGTTAACTAGTGGGATATCCCGCGCTTCGCGACGGGCTTTCGATTGATATCGGGTTGGTGAGTTACAATACCGTTACGATACCATGACTCGGTATAACAACTGAAAGAGATACAAATGACCACCAGACACCATCGATTCGCTTCAGCACGGTACTCGGCCCAAATGAATATCGACACGTGCTTTACATCGATCGAAAACCTTAATTTACTTTGAAATAGCCATGTTCTTGTATCGGTTCCCGTAATACGAATAGCAGCAGCTGTTGTTGTTCGGTCAAAATTGCTTCGGTTCGTCGTTCGTCACGACTATACAAATAAAATTACTCCATTTTCAACGATTTTATTTACTTATTTAAAGAAAAAAATTAAAGAAAACGCTACTATATGCAAATTAATACAAGTAAGCCAATGACCTCTAGCTCAAGTGGTAGGAGGACTTGAGTTCTTCTTTGAAGACTCAAGTTCAATTCCCATTTGGTGCAAAAAAGAGTGAGGCATTGGTGGGCAGTGATAGGAGACACAGGGAAACCTGGGTTCGATCCTTGAGCCAAACGGGTTTTACTGGTAATTTACCGTCGTGCCTTACGGGCGGGTGGGTTACCGGGTTTTCCCCGGAATTGGTGGTGGACGACTCGGGTTACTCTCGGAGTACTCCGTTTGTCCAGTGGGTGCCCCGAGAGTGCTCGGGATTGATTTGTTGGCCGTTCAAAAAAAATAAAAAAATACAAGTAATAATAATGTAGGAATATAAAAAGTAAAAATTTATTCCTATTTTCTTTAATATAATAGAGATATTTGACAAATAAATGGATAAAATATGTGAAGGTCATCAACACTTGATGTATTTTATACATATTATCCATACATCAAAAGCGTCATATATTATACTCCACATGGCTTGATTTTATTGTGTTTGTGAGTCACCAATAAGTCAATTTATTTTTACTGTAGCTAACACTTTGTTCAATTATATATATAATAAAAATAGATAACATTTATGAAGTTTGCATCAAAATAATTTTACCTTGTATTAATTCATCTTGTTACAGCAGCAGAGAAATACCAAAAGAGAGGGAATTCAACCGAGAGGCACGCCACAACGAGGATGGTCCTCCAATGAAGTCGAAAACCGTATGCAGCCTTTTTAATTCTGTATTTTACTATTTGTTTATTTGCGTTTTTTTACAACTGATGGTTTGTTTCTTCTTTCTTGTTGGTTTCCAGAGACCAATTCCGCCACCAAGCAGTGATGGTCACCATCACAGAACCGAAAGACGATCACCTGATCGCCGCCGTTCTCGGGACGACGGCTCTGATGTTCCTCCACGCCCATCCTCAAAGAGGAAATCTTCTAGCGATCGTTATGATTATGATGACTATGAAGACGCACACCACCACCGCCACTCGTCACAGCAGCACAAGAGTCACCGCCGGTCAGAATCATCGTCCACCAGAAGACCGTCCCAAGCGCTGCCAAGCTCAGATTCCAAACCAATTGCAACATCAGCTTCTGCTGCCGCCACCAGTGATGGGAAACACAAGCCGAGTGTCTTCTCTCGCATCAGCTTCCCTGAGGAAGAAGCAGCTGCTGCCGCTGCAGCTTCCAAGAAACGTAAGGTCACATCAAGTTCATCAGAAGCTGCGGCTGCACTAGCCGGATCCATTGGGGTGTCCAGGAAGAGCAGCACGAAGGCTGCTGCTGCTGCTGCCGCTGCCGTTGCTGTAGATTATGAGTCCAGCGACGAAGATAGACATTTCAAGAGGATACCTTCGAGATATGAATCGTCTCCGGTGCAGGAACGTGACCGTGATCGTGAGCACTACAGCAAGCACAGATAGCACGGAACAAGATTCGTGCACATTTGGCGGCTTTACCCCTACTTAGGAACTTAAAGTCGTGTGTTGGTTTTTTCTTTTGGATGCATCACCATAATTTTACTTGATAAAATGAGTAAAATTATATACTTTAGCCGTTTATGTGTATTTTTGTTTTGGTTTGATGAAATATACATTTTCAAGAAATAAAGTTACTGTTCATACATTAGGCGTTTGTTATCCGTTTACTTTTGCTTTCACTTGCCTTTCTCACTGGTTAGTTTACGGTGGGTGCAAACATATCGAGCGGGTTGTTAGTAGTTGAGATCGTGTTAAAAGTTTGAATTGAACTGAGCTTAAACGATAGCTTGAGCCTAATCCAAGCTCGTTTAATAAACAAGTTCTGGCATGCATGAGCGGACCCATCTCATGTGGGTCGGGTTCGAACCCAGTGATTTTGAAAAATGTAGTAGAGACTAGAGAGAATTTTTTTTAAGTGAAACAAAGTTGGTGTAGTTGTAAATTGCTTAACCACCTTAGTCAAAGGTCAACGGCTCTAGTTTTAATCTTTTTTTTTGAACGGCAAATTTGGATCACTGACGGACCACGGAACCACCCGATCATATCCATCTCCACTAGGCATAATGCCTATACACCAATTCAGGAGGAAACCGAATAAAGATGGGAAAACCCCCTTTGTGGGAATCGAACCCAGGACCTATCGGTCCCAAAGCTTTATCTCACATCCAAGATGCCACTAGGCTATAAAGCAATGAGCGCTCTAGTTTTAATCTAACTAAACCAAATTAATGTAATTCACTCCTTTGCTATTCTTTAATCTTTCGGTCCACTGAAGTCCAACAATCATCATCATCATACTCGAAATGAAGTCCAACAAATAAAGCCAACGTCCAATTATCGAACCATTTCCCCATGGACAATCGAAGAACAAATAAATGCAAATGCTCCTTTTGTTCTATCTTAGAGCATTAACATTCTTTCCCTTGTTCCCATATCTATAAATAATACTAAAAAGATTAAAAAACAAGTCTGCTGTAAGGAAATTAAAAAATAAAGGACATTCGTCGTAATTTCCTTAGTTAAAGAACAACGCCTGAAATTTTGCTGAAACTTAAAGGACGTAAAATGCAATTTACACTCTATGGTATACAAAACTCAATTCACAAATATATAAGAGATCGGCACATCCCATCCCCCATTCTTAAATTTACGGGAAAGTGAAAAATAAAAAATACAAAATAACTCTACATCCCATCCCTGTGTTTTCAAGTGAAAATAAAAAATCACCTAAATTTGTTACTCACTATTTATCCTCTATATTTTTTTTATGGATGGATGTGAGTGGTCCGAGTGAAAAAAATAGAAACAATAATAAAAAGAAGTATTAAGTATTATTTAACCGAAGAGAGATAAATATGAGGAATGAGATCTAAGAGGTTTTTAAAGAGTGAAACAAATTTAGTAAAATGTGATTTTTGGTTAAATTATATGATTAGGATGGAGGGTGGGATGTAAATTCTTTTAAACCAGTTCTTCTAAATTACTCTATTTGCCTATATATGAATCTCTGACCTCTTTAAGACACATGCGTCTCTCTATCAAATGGGTTAACTCTACATTGACAATGCAATTAATGTATTAACTGCAACAGTAATTTATTTAACTATCCTAAAACTATTTTCTTTTTTCCTTATTTACTTTATATTTTAAGTCATGTATTTAATCTAAAGGCTAGTTTAATAGGATCAATATAGTTTGATTTATCTGTAACTTACAATATGTTAAAACATATTAAAGATTCACAAAGCTTGTATATATAAGGATTACTAGCACTCTATGTCTGCGTGATATGACGGGAGCGACATATCGCATTGCGATACCCGTTTTTGGTAGCTTTCTTATTCATATAATGTTTATTGTAACATCGTTGTGATAGATATACATAAAAAACGAAGTAATCGGACAATCTATTTCATTGTGTTGTGTATGGTCTGGTCGGTTCGGTTATTATCCTCCACCGAATTCGAAACAAAAGTCATCGGTTATCTACTTTATTAACAAATTGGTTTTCGGTTAATCACTTCGGTTTATTCGGTTAGATTGACGGTTTTTTGTTTGGTTAATTTAATTTTAGTTAATAGCAAAAACCAAACTTGGGTGAAAACTTTTGCTTAAAAATATATGAAATTGAGGTATAAATGCATAAAATGAAAGAATTAATATCTAAAATGGAGATATAATATATGAAATATATTAACCGGTTTTTGGTTAATTCGGTTTTCAGTTTCCAGTTAATTCAGTTTTTAGTTGATTTCAGTTCGGTTTCGTCTATTTTTGGTTTAGTTTAGGTTTATGATTTACTTTATGTATAAATACATGAAATGGATATAGGTACATGAAAATAATTGAGGTATAGATACATAAAATGAGGGTATAAATATGAAATACATGAACTGAAGGTATAAAAGCTAGAATTATATGAAAATATGAATGGCCCATTGAATAGAATACTTTCTCCGATTTCCTGACCTGATCAGACCCGAAACTTCTAATGTCCGGTTGTAATAAACTTCCGAGTTAAGGTTATTTTAGTTTTTGTATTTTCAGTTTTACATGGGTTTTTTTTTATCATTTCGACCTAGTTGTTCTTTTTTACGATAATGTTTTACATTTGGGTGTAAATTTTGCAGTTCAACGTTTTTACATCTACTTTTTATTCGGTTTAATGATCCTGCCGCAAAGCGCGGTTCCTAAATACTAGTGTGTGTTTTGTGTTTTATATTTTTAATACAAACGTTCATTTATATTTGTTAATTCGTGTTCGTTTGTGTTTTGAAGGGGTATGGTCCCAGATCTCGCGTCAGACCGCGAGTGACCATTACCCTTATAAAAAACCTCCACCAGCAAGAACTTATCTGTGTCCGTGCGGGCACGCGCGAACACAGCGGTTGAAACCAATCTGTCCATTGATGAGAAGACTCACCTTAAGTACGAGAACGAATGTTACGCATAGCGATGCGGCCTAGCACCGCATCCTATGAACATTTTCGTCACGACAAGGGATCTGGACAACAGTAAAAGTCACCAAGCGGCGATGCGGCACGGCACCGCATCCCACATCCATCTTGGCCAGAACAAGAACGCGGGAACAACATCAGTTACCGCAAGCAGTGATGCGGCCCGGCACCTCATCCTGCCCACAAGGCAAGTGGGTGTGACACCACAGTGCAAGTGGCACTGAGAACAGTCAGGTGTCAGCCCGCATGTATGCAACAGCCTGACACCACAGCAGGACGTGGCATCACCACCGTGATCGACAGGCCTGACACACCTACAGGAAGCTGTGCGATGTCAGGCTAGCTACTCAACTACCCTCCTTCACTCCTCGGCTATAAATACCCATCCCGAACCAGGTTTGAGGTATCACTTCTCAACTCTCTCACTACTACTACTATCATACTTTGTTTCCCAAGCAAATTACTGATTCTCACGCCGGAGAGTGGTAACAAGGAGTACCCCCACCCCATCCTCCATGTTACTAGTCACGGCTTGTTTCCTTGTGTAGGAAACCAACCAGCGGACGATCCAACCAGCGATCCTCGGAAAGAAGGGATTAACCCTACTTGACGAGACCAGTGAGTTAACCCTACCCGGTTAACCATTGTTTCATCATTGGCTCCCACTGCTACTCTGAGCACTTTTTTCCACATCCCCTTTTCTTTCCTAAGATTATGGCTGATCGCATAAACAACACTGCTGGGGATAACCTAGACCCCGTAAACCCAGGGCCTGCGGGGAGCACCCCCTAGCCCTAAACGCTGAACATATTGGCACATCAATGCAAGGGGGCGCATCCCTTACGTTCGGACACGATCTGTCACAGTACGCTTCTGTGATACCTCCAGGCATGAACCTCCATGCCTGGTATGACCAACAACAAACTCTGCTGGCCGCAACATACAACAGAGCTTGCGCAGAAGCGCAAGTACCTGTGGGGCCTACCCCGGCACCGCATACACCTGCGGGTCGTATTTTACAATACGACGGCAGAGCTCCCACACATCCAGCCTCCCGGAGTAGGCACGAAGACCGCGGTTCCTCTTACTGCGACGTCTGCACACTCGATGAGGACGATTCCTCGTATGGGTCCCGCCGCAAGGGCCCTATACATAGCCGCCTAGGCCCCCATGGCGAAACTAGGCGGCAGTCTACAGCCCACCACGGACCCGGCATCCATAGCCGGCTGGGACCTCAGTCCCACCATGAAGGGCAGGGCCGTACCGATCCGGACGACGGTACATATTGTTCCTCCCACTCAACCCCGCACCACATACCTCCGCGCTGCAAAGCACCACCAGAGCCAACTCTACAGGCCGAAATCTGCGGCCGAAAACTCCAAGTTTGTCCCGGAGATTGCCAACGCCGATATCACCACCACCAAATTCCCATTAAACATTGGGAAATACAACGGTTCGGCCGACCCAGATGACCACATGAACATCTTCGTCGACGCCGGGTGCAACGGCAGGTGGGATGAACCCACTTGGTGTCAATTTTTCCCGCAGACCCTAACAGGTCTGGCCAGGGCTTGGTTCGATTCTTTGCCAGTGGGGTCACTGACCTCATTCGAGGACTTGCAAGCAAAGTTCCTCGCGCATTTTTGCCAGCAGCGACGTCATGAACGTGATTCTATGGACGTCATGAACATCTGGCGCAGAGACAACGAACCGTTTGAGGCGTTCGTTGTCCGTTACAATAAAGAGTGCCTGGAGATAGGCGACGTTGCAGACCAAATGGCACGCAACCATTTCATTGTTGCCGTTAAGGACGAACAAATGGTTATGACTATCTCCGGCAAGGAAGGCTTGCCTAAGAAATGGGAAGATGTCATGGCTGCGGTCAAGACATACGCCCAGACTCAGCGGCCCCTCAAACCGCACGTCTCAAAGGCACAGCCCCAAACGGAAGGCCAGTCCTCCCACCAAGAGCACAAGCGCAACCGGGACACATGGAATCGCGGCAGCGATCCCAGACCATATGTCCCGCGTAACAACCAGCCCGTCGCAAGGGTAACAATCAACGCCCAGCGTGAAAACCGGGCATCGAAGAAGGAGTCTCGGGACCGTAGCTGGACCGAGATCAACCAGTCGCCAAGCGACGTCCTCCTTACGGACGCGCAATTCCTGCGACCGGCCCAACCGATGAAGTCCAAGAAGAACCAGGATCTCACATTCTATTGCGAGTACCACAAGGAATCGGGCCACACAACAAACAACTGCATTAGTCTCCGACTAGAGATTGAGCGAGCCCTTAAGGAGGGAAAGGTGCTACATCTGTTGCCAGCAGCGCAAAAGCAGACCAAGCGCATTAACCCCCACAACGAGGGCACCTCCATGGGTAAGAGGACCATGCACGTGGCCTCAACCCACATGATCAATGGAGGACGAGGAAGGCCGCGCAAGGCGGCAAGAAGACCGGACAATGACTGGAAAGACGAGCAAGCGGGCTTTCCAAAAGTCCGAGGCGGACCGCGCGACAGGCGCGCCGTCGTTATCACAGGCTACCTGGCTCACTACTGCACCGAGCGACTCTTCATCGACCCAGGCAGTACGTCTGACATTGGATCGGTTGCAGCCGGTAGACTACCCTTTGGCCGGGTTTGCGGGGGAAACCGTATTCCCCCTGGGCCAAATCACTTTTCCTGTGCGCCTCACCCATGGAAGGCACACACGAACGGGGGAGGTAAACTTCATGGTTCTACCTCACACCTCCAAATACGACGTACTTCTTGGGAGGGAATCCCAGGGCGATTTCAACATGATCACATCCGTCCCCCCACTCTGCCATCGGTTTCCCAACCGAGACGGGGGTTGCGATAATATACGCCCGCAGAGAAGTTATGTCCTTGGACGAACTGCGTCCGACCAAGATAGCAAGGCCTACCCCCAACACGCAACCAGAAAAATGGGTTCTTAACGCAAGACACCCAGAGCAAACGGTCACGTTGGGCCACGCCTTACCCCCCACCATCAGAGCGCGCCTGAAGCAACTCCTCTTCAGGAACCAGGATATTTTTGCGTGGACACCCGCAGACATGACAGGGGTACCACGCGAAATTGCGCAGCATTTCTTGAATACCATGCCAGGTATCAAGCCGGTGATCCAAGGCCAGCACCACCTTGGATCAGCAAAGAACGAGACGATGAATGAGCAGCTCTAAGAACTGCTCTCCGCAGGCATCCTGCGGGAAGTCAAATACCAGACTTGGTTGTCCAACCCAGTCATGGTAGAAAAACCAAGCGGAGGCTGGCGCATGTGCGTCGATTATAAAGATCTCAACAAAGCCTGCCCCAAGGATTGTTACGCACTTCCGGAGATCGACGAGAAGGTCGATAACCTTGCACCATTTCTATGGAAGTGTTTCCTCGATTGTTACAATGGCTACCACCAGGTACAGATGGCAATCGAGGACGAAGATAAAACGGTATTCCGCACGCCTACCGAAAATTACTGCTATACGAAAATGCCGTTTGGGTTGCGCAACGCGGGTGCAACCTATCAAAAGTTGATGAACGACACTTTTCGCGGTCAAATCAGCAAAAGTGTCGAAATTTATATGGACGACCTGGTCATCATGAGCATGGAGGAAGATACCATGCTCAACGATGTTGAAAGAACATTCCAAACTCTGCGAAGCGTCAATATGAAGCTAAACCCAGGGAAATGCTCGTTTGGAATGGAAGAAGGCAAGTTCCTTGGATTCATCGTAACCAAAGATAGATTCAAGGTGAACCCGGAAAAAGTTCAGGCGATCGAGCGCATGCCATCGCCTTCTACGATGAAAGAAATGAAACGACTAGCCGGCAGGCTAGCCGCACTGAATAGATTCTTAGCCAACCATGCAGCTAAGTCTTATCCTTTCATCAAGACCCTGCGGAGCTGCTTAAAAAAGGAACAATTCCAATGGACCGCAGAGGCAGAAAAAGCTTTCCGGGAGATGAAAGTGTGTTTGATTCAACTCCCAACTCTAACCGCACCACGCAAGGATGAGCCACTTATTGTGTACCTATCTGCCGCGGACAACGCGGTAGGCGCGGTACTCATAGTGGAGCGGAAGGAGTTCAAACACCCATCTACTATATCAGTAAAATGCTCAACGACCCAGAGACGAGGTACTCCATCATGGAGAAATTGGTATTGGCACTAGTGTACGCGTCAAGACGGTTGCGACGTTACTTTGCAAACCACGCCATTACAGTGTTAACCAACTACAGGATCGGCCCGATCCTATCAAAACCCGACATCTCTGGTAGATTAGCAAAATGGGCAATTAAGCTGGGCACACTTACACTGAACTATAAGCCGCGCCCCGCAATCAAAGGCCAGGTCTTGGCTGATTTCGTTGCCGAAGTACCAGCAAATCGCATTCAAGAATGCGAACAAGAACAAAACCCTACGCCACCACCATCCTCCTTAGAAACATGGGCACTATTTACCGATGGTGCATCCAACGAGGATGGTGCAGGTGCGGGTCTGCGACTCGTCAGCCCCGATGGCCAAGAGCTTACCTATGCAATCCGCCTCGATTTCAAAAGCACAAATAACGAGGCAGAGTACGAGGCTCTACTGGCAGGGCTGCGTCTGGTAGTCAAACTCGGTGTCCAACATTTGGAAGCACACGTCGACTCACTATTGGTCGCAGCGCAGATACGCGGCGACTATGCTGCAAAAGGGGATATCATGATCCTCTACCTCGAACAAGCCTTGCAACTGAAATCAAAGTTCAATTCCTTCAATATCCGCCATATCAATAGGAGTGATAACAAACCTGCAGATGCACTGTCAAAACTTGCATCCACCAGTTTCCAACACCTGGCAAAAGAGGTACGAATCGAGATTCTGCAAAATCCCTCAGTACCCCTGCGCCAAGTCAATGTCATCCAGTACGGTACATGTCACACCCCGATTTCCACGTGTCACCGGTGGGCCCGGTGGGGGAGTATCGTGACGTGGTTGGCAACATAATAGTCAAACAACACAATAATTATTATGCACAGCGGAAGCAAATTTAAAAAGATATAATACAACCGAATTTAATTATTGTAATATCAAGTATCACAACGTTCGATTGTTAATCCACAGAGCGGATCGAAATAAAATAGAAACAATGGTTCAACAGACTTCAGGCATCCTAAGCTTGCGAGACTTTTTATTGATGCTAAGGAGACAATCCAGCCAATTTCGTTTAGTACCTGCATTCAGTCTTTTTGGGAAAATACGTCAGTTTACACTGGTAAATACAATCAACTGACTCATTTTGAAAAAAATGATTTAAAATTGGTTTGGATGCACATGGCATAAACATTTTTATAACTTGGGAGAATTATTTAATATTATAATCTTGTGAACGAATTACATGTTTCTTGTGCGTTCAGTAGCCCGGATCTTGTCCGGGTTAAAGATCAATAGACACACCACATCATAGAGTTATACACTGACGGGTGTACGCCTACACCCCGTGCTCAGGTCGTGGCCATCTCGTAAGATGATGCCAAGGATATCCGGGACATGGTCATTAACCCCCCAAAGGCTTTAAGTAATCAAGACTGTTTAAACGAGCCGATCAAATTAGTCAACTACCCACTCAACTGTGGAGATTTGATGCTCGATCAAGCGGTATGCTATATACCGTAACCCAAGCCCGTATAGGGAAAATAAGTTAAAAGTATTTACCTGAGCAAGTATAATTCACAATTAGCAAAATGCACGTAGCTTTTACTAGTCCTCCTAATCTGGAACGAAGGTTTTATAATAACCTATTAGAATCCTAACAGGTCTTTAATTAAGCTTAAGCTTAGACTGGCTGGTTTCAAAGATACGGTTCGTACGCACGATTAAGCGAAGACCGGATAGAATGTGATTTAGACCCGACAAGTTTGAAGACTTGTTTAATATGGGTTTATTATTCACACTCTGGATTTTGAGATAAAACCGTTAAGGTTTGACCCGTTTCGGCTAGCTTATGTAAACTTGTTACATAAACCGAACCGTACGCGTAATAAGCGTGACGGGTATTCATGAGAGCTATATACAGGTTTCCTAAGTTAATTATGCCTCAAATATGTTGCGACATCAGTAAGATGTCTTTCATTATGCCCGAAACGTGTTTAAACACAAACTAGGCCCCGTAGGGGTAGTTTGGTCATTTTAAAGGTTGTAAAAGAGTTTAAGTGACAATCTGAGTTACAGGTCTGATGTGATCAGCAAAAATACATAATTTGCTAAGTTATATCAGTAGGTTAAAGCATATATGTGAAATTTATCATTTTTAACCAAACTATGCCCCGTAGGGGTATTTTGGTAATTTCACATAAGCCGAAAAGCTCAAAACTGAAGTCTGAGTTTATCAACCTTTGCTTACTGTTAAAATATTATAATTTGCCTCATATATCAGTAGGTATCAACCCGGGTATGTCCAATATAATTTTAATACATACTTTGCGCTAAAAACGCTTAATAAGGCGATTAAAGGCCATTTCCGGGTTCGATACTTAAATCTGATATTTTTATATTTCCAGAAGGCTAAAAATAATTTATTTATCATATGTGATCAGTAGCAAAAGGTTTGGAGTCGTTTAGATATGTAGAACTCATTTTATGGCCCGTAAGGGCAAAACCGACAATTACTGGATTAAGCCTACGACTACTAGTTATGCTCAGCCTAAAATTAATTAAAAATCTTTAAAAATCCTAAAATAATATATTACATCAGTGGGTATTAAGTTTGATACCAAAAAGTAGGCTTAACTAGGCTATAAGCTAATTATGCCGTTTTATTAACATAAAGCATTCATTTTGCGATAATGAGCATAACTCTTAATCTACAATTCAAACTGATGTCAAACTTTGCATACAAGTTTATATATCAGTAATTAAAGTTTCTACTCTTTTACATTTCCAAAAATCACGTTTTAAAGTAATAAGGGCATAACGGTCAACATATGAGCAATTAACGGAAACATGCATATTAATTGGATAACTAGTGAACCAAGGTGTAACATCACAGAGGGTTATTCTAACATGTAACCTAGTCCAATTAAAGCTCTGAGGCATTTCTAAAACATGCCTAAACGGGTCAGATGAAAGTCAAAGTGAAAGTCAAACTATGTGACTTTCGGTTCCGAACCGGGTATTTACAGGAATTTGTCGGGTTGAACATGTTTAGACATGTTCTTACACTTATTACTAAGTTATAACAATGATCAAACAGGTTGTATATGATCTATAATGTTAATTATGCATAAATGGCATTTTAAGTATCCTGTTGACTTTTTATAAACTAGTTTGACCCGACTTTTGACCTGGTTAGAGTGGTAATCAGGGGGAACCCTTTTGAGGGTTTATTACCCACATAAATACCAACTTATACCTACTTTTAATTCGAGATATGACTGAGCCATTGTTGACTAATCTCGAAGTCAAACCGTAATTACGACGGTTTGACTTTTAGCTAAATAACTAAGCTAAACTCAATTTAGAAAGGATTAGAACACTTACTGAAGTCCTAAGCTTGATTAGGGAACACTTGAGAGGAAGTTGAGCTCCAGAAGTGGTCTTCAAATGCAGATGAAGGTGTGAAGGAAGTGTTGCAAGTTCATGGCCTTATATAGTGGATTTAAGCACCACAATTGTTTGACAACAAGGTCTAGCACACACCACAACTAATCAACACTTGTTTCTAGTGTATAGGGGGTGTTTTAGGGGTCAAGGGATGTGGAGAATCGAGTTAGAATCGATCAGATTGCACTCAGCAGGCAAAACCCAAAAATTTCGGAGCTGGGCACCCCTAGCGTGACGCTAGGCCCCCCTCGCGTCGCGCTAGGCCTCCCCTGATCAGCTTTTGTGATTTATTTCATTTTGATCCTTGGCTCTTCAAAACTTGATTAGGCACTTGTTTTCTTGCATTTTAAACCCTCAATGTTGATCTATAAGGGCTTTAAAACATATACCCACTTTGTTAGGTCCCCGGTTAACTTCGTTGTCACCCGAAAAGTCCTAACATTCAACGTTTACGTTTTAACCCTTCGCACACGAATTTGATCATAACTTTCTCATACGATAACGAAACTTTATGAAATTTTAATCGTGCATTCTAGTGAGCATAATTTACCGTTACAAAGCTTCGGGTTTGTCAAAAGGTCACTCAGAGGTATAATTTAAACATGTTGACACATTTAGCCCCTGTAGTTTGAAATCTCTCACTTTTAGCTTCGTATGATCCATGATTTATTCGTTTGAAGGTATGAGCACCATGTAGGGTTAATGTATATTATATTTATTCACAGTTGACACTTAGAATACGTATATTCACATACTTTCCATGTTTGTCAACTTTAGTCCTTCTATAATATTTCTTTCACACGTTTAAACATTTGACACGTGTCTACATATTATAGGGCGTGAATTTTCGAGGTGTTACATCCTCACCCCCTTAAAATAAATCTCGACCTGAGATTTACTGAAATAAGTAAGGGTACTTTTCTTTCATCGTGGATTCAACCTCCCACGTGTATTCGGGACCTCTACGGGCATCCCATTTGACCTTCACAATATGTACATGCTTCCTTCGAAGCTTCTTTACCTGTCGATCTTCAATCGACAAAGGTTTTTCCACAAATTTCAAGATCTCATCTATGTGCACATCTGTATGCGGTATTACCAGTGATTCATCAGCGAAGCACTTTTTCAGATTGCAGATGTGGAACACATTGTGAATTCCACTGAGCTCTTCCGGTAAGTTTAACTTATAGGCAACTGACCCGACACGTTCGATAACCTCGAAAGGTCCTATGTATCTCGGGCTTAGCTTGCCTTTCTTACCAAACCGCATCACTCCTTTCCAGGGTGACACTTTAAGTAGGACTTTGTCACCTACTTCGAAGTGAAAATCCTTACGCTTAGGATCAGCGTAACTCTTCTGCCTATCCCGGGCAGCTTTGAGACGGTCACGAATCTGGACAATCTTGTCCGTTGTTTCGAACACGATCTCTGGTCCTGATAACTGGACATCTCCAACTTCCGCCCAACAGACTGGCGATCTACACTTTCTACCGTATAATGCTTCAAAAGGCGCAGCCTTAATGCTGGTATGGTAGCTATTGTTGTAGGAGAATTCAATTAATGGTAGGTTCTTATCCCAACTACCACCCAAATCGATCGCACATGCACGTAGCATGTCTTCCAACGTTTGAATAGTACGCTCACTCTGACCGTCTGTCTGAGGATGGTAAGCCGTACTAAAATTCAAACATGTGCCCAAAGATTGTTGGAAACTCTTCAAAAAATGCGACGTGTACCTAGTATCTCTATCAGAGATAATAGCCACAGGTATGCCATGTAAGGCTACAATCTTATCAACGTATAACTGGGCTAACATGTCGGAGCTATAAGTCTCCTTGATGGGTAAGAAATGTGCTGACTTAGTCAGTCTATCAACTATAACCCATATTGTATCATTGTCTTTCCTTGTCTTGGGTAACTTGGTAATAAAATCCATAGTTACCATTTCCCACTTCCACGTAGGAAGTTCAGGCTGTTGTAGCAAGCCTGACGGCTTTTGATGCTCGGCTTTGACTTGCGCACATGTCAAGCATTTAGTGTCACACCCCAACCGATGGCGGAAACATCGGGATGAGACGAAGTGTGTATAGATTGCTCGAGACTTCATAACACTATGTGACAATATTTAATTAAATTTAAATTTCATTGCAAGTGCTAAATTGTCATACAACATTTAAAATAGAAATAACAACATTGTTCAAATTTCAACATAACATCCAAAGATAAATAGATTTAAGGTGTGTATCTAGTCCATCCTAACTTGATTCCTTCATAATCTTGACTATCAACCTGCAACATGTATTAAAATAAAATCAACAAAAAGTTGGCGAGTATACAAGTTTGATACATAATATAACATAGAATAAAAGTGCTCATATCCAACATGATTCATAATAAAATAGTTTCAGCCATGCTAGTTCACGCAGTCCAAGTGATAGCCCAAGTTTCCCGATGCGTTAAAGTACCTATCCCAAAGTTTAACGGGAGGTAGAAATGATACCTCCTAACAATACCCCTCGAATACAAATGGGGGAGGTGCACGAATCCTATAGCATATGCATAGTACTACTAATTGTTAGGGCGGAACTACACACAGGGATTAAACGTTCACATAGCACAAAATAGTCTCAAGTATCACAAGTTTCATGTTTCATGTTTAAATGGATTGAGTATGATTCAAATAAGTTTCAAGTGTCAAGTGTCTTGATATAGAATACACGTTGCATCCCAAAAGTGTTTAAAACAAAAAGGGATTCGAGTATACTCACTTTGGTTGCGTTTGCGATTTCTCGCACGAGTAAGATTGGGAATTCCGAGAGAACGAACAGGAGCGACTAACCTAGATATTTAGAATAACACGTAACGATCTAGTTAATAACTATTCGTTAAATAGAATTCCTAATATTTTATTGTTTACATATTGATTATTTGCATATTATAATTTATTTGGACATAGAGAAAAATAAATTACTGACTATTTGCGTTATTATTAAATCTTAAAATGATTAGTTATAAAAGAAAAGAAAGAAAAATAATAAGCTAAAAATAAAATACTTATTGGACTAAATGGGTTTTAAATGATTTAAATATTCTACCAATTCATCTTCTTCATTTAATAAGAGAACAATAGTAGCTGTTCGTCATTTTCTTAGTTCATATCTTTCATATGTGCAGTTCATATTCTTTTTCACCTTAGTTATGATTTCTTATAACTAAATAATAAATAACTAAATAAAACAACTCGACTGAAAGGATAGATTATACCGAAACGAAAAGAAATGAACCGCGGTCTCCGGTGAGCTTTCCGACAACGTCTCGTAACTCGCGAAGCTTCTACGTCTCCGACGGTACGGGTGCACGAAACGACAGTTGGTGGTCTTCGGCTTGTTTCCGACGAGATCTTCGAACTCCGGTCGTCTCTGATGAAACTCCGACGACGTCTGATCTTCCCGGTGAGTATGTGGGTTATACGAGAGTGATGTGGTTGTGTGAGGGAATAGAACCGTGAAGAAAGCTTCGGTTTTATAGTGTCGAGATGGGGATTATGGTTTACATAAAACGCGTCCGATAATCTCGCTCGAAATTTGCGGAAGTTTTATATTTCAAAAGGGTGTCTAGATTCATTCATTTGGAACATGGAAAGTCAATTATGGGAGGAAGAAAGGAAGACACAGCTAAGATTTCGCTGTCTTCAGTTGGCGGCAAACTTGAAAAGAAGAAAAAAAAGGTATCGAAATTGTCACATAATTTAATGTTGTGTGCTTTATGCATTTTCCAAGTCTACCCACTACTTTCATTAATTCATTTTTAAATAATCCATTAGTCCATGATTTCCATAATTTACGTTATTGTATGCCTATTTAAAAAGGCTATTATTGTTTAAATTAGCTAGGAATGGAAAAAGTAAATTAAGTTTGTTTCTGTCTAATTTTCGATTTATTTTCTTTTAATTCCATTTGCTTTACACATTCAAGAGATTGCACTAGTTGTGTCCCTGTAGTCTTTTTTTGTTTTAACAATCAGAAAACTTGTTTTACACTTTCAAGTAGATGTGGTTCGTCAACTTTCAAATAGTTAAATTAGCTTGGTTAACTTATATTAACAAAACTAACTTGTTTAATTAACTCGGTTAAGTTACATAACCCATAAAACTCATTAAAACTAACGGAACTAACTAGGTTAATTAGTTATAAATAAATAACTATATCGATAATTTAATCGCGAAAATTTCCGAGGTTTCAAAAGTTAGGATCCGGATTTCAAAACGGGTCAGATTTCGGGAATATCCGTTTTTGACGGATGTTACATTTAGCTACATGGGTGGCTAAAGACTTTTTCAAGCCTATCCACCAATAATTTGCCTTTAGATCCTGGTACATCTTATCAGCTCCAGGATGAACGGAGTATTTGGAACTATGGGCTTCCTGGAGGATGACATCTCGAAGTCCTCCATAAATTGGAACCCATATTCGTCCATTTAATCGTAAAATTCCGTCCTTGCTAAGAGTTAACTGCTCCTCAGTTACTCCTAACTTTTCGTTAGGATAGTTAGCTTCCAACACAGCTTCCTTCTGTGCAGCTAACAACCTTTCAATCAAATTATTCTTTATTTCCATGCGCTTGGCATTGATTCGGATGGGTTTAACCCTCTCCTTTCTGCTCAAGGCGTCAGCGACTACATTCGCTTTGCCGGGATGATACTTGATTTCACAATCATAATCATTCAAGGTCTCCATCCAACGGCGTTGCCTCATGTTTAATTCTTTCTGATTAAACAGATGTTGAAGGCTCTTGTGATCAGAATAGATCACACACTTGATTCCATATAGATAATGCCTCCACAGTTTTAGTGCGAATACAACGGCACCCAATTCCAAGTCGTGGGTGGTGTAATTCTTTTCATGCACCTTTAACTGTCTTGAAGCATAGGCAATCACCTTGCCTTTCTGCATAAGCACACACCCCATGCCAGTGTGCGAAGCATCACAATAAACCACAAATTCTTCTATTCCATCTGGCAACGTCAGTACTGGGGCGTTGCTCAACTTTTGCTTCAGAATATCAAAGGACTCTTGCTGCTTAGGGCCCCAAACGAACTTTACTTTCTTCTTAGTCAAGGAAGTTAGGGGTGCAGCAATCCTTGAAAAATTTTCAATGAAACGCCTGTAATATCCTGCCAATCCCAGGAAGCTACGAATCTCTGTAGGCGTCTTTGGCTCTTGCCAGTTCATTACGGCTTCAACCTTAGCGGGATCCACCTGGATACCACGCTCACTAACCACGTGTCCAAGGAATTGGACTTCTCGTAGCCAAAATTCACATTTAGAGAATTTGGCATAGAGCTTCTCCTGATGTAGAAGTTTGAGAATACAACGAAGGTGTTTCTCATGGTCAGCTTGATTCTTCGAATAGATAAGAATGTCGTCGATGAAAACGATGACGAATTTATCTAAGTACGGTTTGCAAACGCGATTCATGAGATCCATGAACGCGGCCGGTGCATTAGTGAGCCCAAAAGGCATCACTAGGAACTCGTAATGACCATAACGAGTCCTAAATGCTGTTTTATGCACGTCTTCATCTCTGACCTTCAGTTGATGGTAGCCTGACCTCAAATCAATCTTCGAGAAATAACTTGCCCCTTGTAGTTGATCGAACAAATCGTCAATTCTGGGCAGAGGATACCTATTCTTTATCGTGACCTTATTAAGCTCACGATAATCGATGCATAGACGCATCAATCCATCCTTCTTCTTCACAAATAGGACTGGCGCTCCCCATGGAGACGAACTAGGTTTTATGAAACCCTTGGCTAGCAATTCATCTAGCTGTGTCCTCAACTCCTTCATTTCTATGGGTGCCAATCTGTATGGTGCTCTGGCAACTGGTGCTGCTCCGGGGATGATATCAATCCTGAATTCCACTTGCCTATCTGGTGGTAAACCAGGTAGATCTTCCGGAAAAACTTCTGGGAATTCAGAGATGACAAGGATGTCTTCTATCTTCGGTTTGGGCTCATTAATAATTACTTGTGCCATGTAGATGACACAACCTTTCTTTAAACATTTTGAAGCCTTGAGCATAGTCACTTGCTCAGGCAGCCCATACTGGGTATCTCCCCGAATGGTAAGTGGTTGTAACAACTCTAATCAAAAGTCATAATTATTAAATTAATTAGTCCAAAAGGAAACCCTAAATTGAGACACCCAAGTGATTCTGGACAAACCCTAAAATTTTCATAATTTTCAGAATCAGGATTAGGGCCCTTAAAACTCAGGGGGGGTTAAACCCTATGAACGATTATCCATCTAAAACGTTGGCAGCAAGTAATTTTCGAAAATTGTCAACTCAGCAAAGCTAGTGCCAATCGTGGCAACCCTAGGCCTAAAATTAGGTGTCTCGCGGGCCGCGTAAGGATAAGCTTAAACCTCACGCGGGCCGCGTAAGGGTCAAAAGTTACCTATAAATAGTGGGGTTTGGGACTGGAATCTGGGAACTGAAACGACGTAAAAATTCACAATATAAACTGAGTTACGTTCGAATTACTATACAAACACACACGGGTCTCGAAATTCTGTCGCAAAACAGGGTATTAGCACAATCGCTGCTACGATTCATTTTCCGATCGATCAATGTACTCAACGGGTGTTTAAGTGCCGCCCACATTAGGGTTATACTTTATCGTTCGTCATTAATTTGACGGATCATCGTTAATTCGATGGATAAAGTATTATACTTTGTCATTCGTCATTAATTTGACGGATCATCGTTAATTCGATGGATGAAGTATTGCACTTTATCACTCGTTGTGATGGTTGATCTCGTGAATTATCGTAAATGCTGTATTGATTACTAACCCAGTTTTGTGTGCATTGTTATCTAAATTAGGTTAATCAAGATAATTCATAGACTAGATTCTGTCCGTAGTAAATCAGCAAGGTGAGTCATTCTCCTTTTCTCACAGTTTGTGAGTCATTCTCTCTTTTTATCAAATCTATTTACAAAACCCTATTTATTTCAAAGTTATAATTACAGGGATTAAGTTTATGTAATCACCATATTACAGCCGGTATGTGGGGTTTTGTATACATTACTTGATAATCTTCACCATTGGGGCAGCCAATGGGTGATATGACCATAGTCACAGACACCATTGGACGGAAGGGCCAATGGGTCGAGTGACAAAGTACTGTGGGTAGTTGGCTTGATATCAGAAACATTGTAATCACTCTTAATACTGTAAATTATAACAAATGTGTCATTTTAGTAAATAGAATGATTCACTCAGTATTTCCCGCTGACAAAACCTTTTTCAAACATGTTTCAGGTGATCTGTTGTAATTCAGGAAAAAGTGTTGGGGAGCATTTCAAGCTTAAGATAGTGACTCATTATAAAAATAAAGAAATAAGTTTTGTAACATAACGATTTTATAGTAAAATCATACTATTGTAAATTATCGGGGTTTTATCCCGAATTGTGAAATAAAATAATCGGGGAAAATTTTAGCTTTAAACGATCCTGATGAAAACTTCCGCTGTTAAACTTAATCAATTAAATACCGCAGTATTTCTGTCCCGCGGCTTCTGAAACGGGTCAAACCGGGTCGGGGGCCGTGACAGAAAAAGGTGGTATCAGAGCCACTGAGTTAAGCTAATTAAGTATTTAGAAATACTTAATTTTTCCTGATTACTATTATGTGATTATGTGTGTTATTAACTGATTATTTGTTAGTTACAGTATGGGTAAGCAAAAGCTAGCAAGCATCTATCTTAAATTAGATAGATCATCCAATGAGAAGGGAAGTTCATCCCGAACCAAATCCTCGAATCAGACTGAAATTCCTGAAGAAGGAATATTTGTGCGAAAGGCACAATACGAGGAAACACTTTCTCCTAGAAGGAGGGAGATGATTATTAAGAAAAGTAAAGAGCAAATTCGACAAAAGAAGATTAAACGGGAAACCCAAGAATTAATTGATAAATCACCTTGGGAAGATAAGGTAGATGAAAAATGGGCAAATTTGTATATGCTAGCCACAGTAGCAGAAAACATAAATCTTTAAATATTTTAAAGTTTTAGCACCTTACCCTTACAATCTAGAAACCCTGTGCAATAAATAAAATTTCAAAACCTAAGTGTGTTTTCCAGTTATCTTTGTAATAAATTAGTACACAGTATGTAATAAATTAAAAGGTTATTTGTAAATTTTAACTTAGTATCTTTGTAATAAATTAGTACACAGTGTGTTTTCCATTTTATGAGTGGGATATCTGAAGCCTTTCAGAACCTTAATCTTTACCCAGTGACTATCGAAGCTTCCAAAGAATATACTAGATACTTTCCCGATATAGAACAACCGGTAGAATTCAAGGTTCCACCTGTGAACAAGCCAAAACAAAAGAAAAGAAGTTATGTAGGATGGAGGAAGATACGTAAGAAAAAGCCAGCTACAAAACTTCCCAAAATAAACAATCCTTTGAAAAAGGGAAAAGAAATTATAACCGGAGAAAGTTCCAAACAACAGGAAATGGAAACTGAAGACAAGGAGGAGGTTAAGGAGATAGGAAAACAGATGGAGGAAGTTACTAAAGAAATAGTAATGGAAGTTGGGCAAGGCTCTAGACCAACTCAGATAGAAATCGGAGAGGGCTCCAATCCAATCCAGGAAAGGACTTTTCAAGATGAGATAGATTTCCTATTGGCAAGCTGTGAAACAATTCAGCCTGTCAATAATAATAATAATAATAATAATAATAATAATAATAATAATAATAATAATAATAATAATAATATTTTTAATTATCCTCTTGAAAACCAACTCCCTATGAATTGGGAACCAGCAATTCCAGACCCAATAGTCCACTCCCAAACACTAGGAATGGACGAATGGTGGACAAACGATTGGCAATTCCAAAATATTGTCAACGATCCTTACTCTTTTCTTCCACAATTCGATCCAGAACCCCTACCTAATCCACCCATGAGTAATGAAAACATGGCTGAACTTCGCCACTTTGGTGAAGAGTTGTTTGATGCTGGAACTAGAATCAGGGAAATAGGGGGACAGATTGCCTGGAAGTACGATGAGAGGGAACTACGTTTTTAGAACAGCAAGTGACGAAAGATAGTAGGATGGTAAAATGGTGTTTGTATAATAGTAATAGTAAAGTTAGTCTGTAAATAACGAATAAAACTCTGTAAGATATTGGTGTGTAACGATGCATACTATACTAGATATAAAATGAAATCGAGAAATCGATTGTTTTGACTATACCTGTATTATAAAATTTTCTGATTATTTGTATGTAATTGTTATTTAGCAGATACTAATAAAATATATATATATATTATCAGATGGCAAACAGTGGTAATGAACCTATAAATGAAGTTAATCAGTCTGAGCAACATCCAGGAGATCAATATATGACTCGGCAAGATATCGAAAACATTGTTGCTCAAGGGATAGCTAATGCTATTCCAGCATTCGTTGCTGCTATCAAGAATCCACCCGAACCACAAATTGTCCCTAGTAAACAGATTACTGAAGATAACTTCAGTAATAGTGTAAATGGAGGCAATAATCATGTTAATCATAATAGGGAACCACATCAAGCTCCATTACCCAAGAAAATGAAAACTGCAACGCCTGGTTGCACTTTCAAAGAATTCCTTGCTTGTAAACCCACTGAATTTGCAGGCAATGAAGGAGCAACTGCATCACTGCGTTGGTTAGAGAAAACCGAAGCAGTCATTGCAATAAGTAAATGTGGTAAAGATGATCAGGTCATGTATGCATCCAATTTGTTCAAAGAAGGAGCACTCGAATGGTGGAATACTGTGTTACAATAAAAAGGAAGAGTAATAGCTTATGCTATGACTTGGGAAGAATTTAAGGGTTTGGTGGAAAGAAAATTCTGTCCCGAGTATGAAAAAGAACAGATGGCGAATAAGTTTCTAAATCATCGGATGATGGGTGTGGATTGTCGTGGGTATACCTCGACATTCTTTGAATATGCAAGAGTGGTACCAACACTGGCTTCGCCAGAACCGGTACTCATTTCTCGCTATATTTGGGGGCTAATTGGTGAAATCCGCAATATTGTTAAAGCTGCGAGACCTCGCACTATTGATGATGCGGTAGAATTAGCCAATACTCTAACCGATGAACTGGTGCGCACAAGAGATGAAGATAGGAAAAAGGAACTAGCTCAGAAAATTACCCAAGGATTTCGTGTGGGTAATAATAACAGCTTCAAGAGAAAAGGAACAGGGAAATCTTCAGCTCCGTCATTCTGCAGGAAATGCAAAAAGAAACATTATGGAAGATGCGATATCACTTGCAATTTTTGCAAGGGTATAGGACATCGTGAAGAAAACTGCAAAAAGAAGACTGTAATCTGTTTTAACTGTGGAGAAGCAGGGCATTATAAAACAGAATGTCCTAAATTGGTCAAACCAGTAGATAACAAACCTAAGGCGACGGAAGGAACTACTAAGAAGAATGCCAGGGCATTTCAGCTGACCACTCAAGAAGCAGAACTCATTCCGGATGTGATAGCGGGTACGTTCTTAGTTCACAACGTGTACACAAAAGTATTATTTGACTCTGGTGCAAACCAAAGTTTTATCAATACTTCATTCTGTCAAGCTCTTAGTTTACCTTTAACCAATATTAGGCAGATTTTTACAGTTGAAACAGCAGACGGAAATTCAGTTAAAATAGATAAAATTTTGCAAGAAGGAAACATAGAACTTTTAGGACATAAATTCTCTGCAAAACTATTGCCAATGAAATTAGCTGAATTTGATGTGGTATTAGGAATGGATTGGTTAGTAGCCAACCATGCTAGAATCCTTTGTGATCAGAATTCCATAGAAATTCAATCACCTACCGGAGAAATGATTAGGATTACAGGAGATAAACCACGTAAGCCCATGAAGTTCATATCAGTAATGAAAGTTGCTAATTATGAACGAAAACAAGGAATAGTGTATATGATTTCGGTAATCATTAGCACTAAGGGTAAAAATCTTAAGGAAATACCAGTAGTCTCAGAATATCCTGATGTATTTCCAGAAGATTTACCGGGATTACCTCCAGACAGGGAAGTAGAATTTAGGATTCATCTAATTCCAGGAACTACACCGATAGCCAAGGCACCTTATCGGTTAGCACCCACAGAAATGTTAGAACTGAAAAAGCAATTAGATGAATTACTAAGTAAAGGATTCATACAACCTAGCTCATCCCCTTGGGGAGCGCCAGTGTTGTTTGTGAAGAAAAAGGATGGTTCAATGAGAATGTGTATTGATTATAGAGAATTGAATAAGGTTACAATTAAGAATCGATACCCATTACCTAGGATTGATGATCTTTTTGATCAACTTCAGGGGGCTAGATATTTTTCTAAGATAGATTTACGCTCCGGATATCATCAATTAAAGGTACAAGAAGAAGACATACCTAAGACTGCTTTCAGAACTAGGTATGGTCATTACGAGTTTACAGTCATGCCCTTCGGATTAACAAATGCGCCTGCAGCATTTATGGACATGATGAATAGGATCTGTAAACCGTACTTGGATAAATTTGTAATTGTCTTCATAGACGATATACTTATTTATTCCAAAAGTCAGACAGAGCATTGTGAAAATCTTCATGCACTCTTAACTTTGTTAAGAAAAGAAAAGTTGTATGCCAAATTCTCGAAATGCGAATTTTGGCTAAAGGAAGTGCAATTCTTAGGACACATGGTGAATCATGAAGGTATTCACGTAGATCCTGCTAAAATAGAGGCAATTACCAAATGGAAGGTTCCACAAACGGCAATGGAAATAAGAAGTTTTATAGGTTTAGCTGGGTATTATAGACGGTTTATTAAGGATTTTTCCAAAATAGCTGTACCATTAACTAAGCTAACCTGTAAAGCTACTAAGTTTGAATGGGGACCTAAACAAGAAGAAGCTTTTAGAATTCTGAAACAGAAATTAACCCATGCACCAATCTTAGCCTTACCAGAAGGAACTGAAGATTTTGAAGTATATTGTGATGCTTCAAAACTAGGATTTGGATGTGTGCTTATGCAACGCAAGAAAGTAATTGCATATGCATCAAGGCAATTGAAAAAGCACGAAGAAAACTATACGACTCATGATTTAGAATTAGGAGCCGTAATTTTTGCCCTTAAGATTTGGAGACATTATCTGTACGGAAGTAAGTTTACTATCTATACAGATCATAAGAGTTTAAGATATATATTTGGGCAAAAAGAGTTAAACATGAGGCAAAGGAGGTGGATGGAAATCTTAAGTGACTACGACTGTGATATTCAATATCATGAAGGAAAGGCGAATGTAGTTGCAGATGCCTTAAGTCGTAAGTATTATGAGAAACAACGACGGGTTCGTGCTCTCAGATTAAATCTACAAATAGATTTAATGGCACAATTGAAGAATGTTCAAACTACAGCAATCAAGGATGATGCTGAAGGAATGAAAGGACGAATCAAGGAATTAGAACAAGGAGCAGATGGAATTTGGAGATTCCACAAAAGTAGAATTTGGGTACCTAAACATGGAGACTTAAGACCTAAGATTTTAGAAGAAGCTCATAAATCTAGGTATACTATACACCCAGGAAACAATAAGATGTACCAAGATTTAAGAAAGAACTTTTGGTGGATAAGAATGAAAAAGGACATAGCCAGCTATGTTTCTAAGTGTCTTACTTGTTCACAAGTTAAGGCAGAACATCAGAAACCTTTAGGATTACTACAACAATTAGAAATGCCAGTATGGAAATGGGAACTTATAACAATGGATTTTGTTACTAAGTTACCCAAAACCAGAAAAGGTAATGATGCGATTTGGGTAATTGTGGATCGATTAACCAAATCTGCTCACTTTCTACCTATGAAAGAAACCTTTAGCATGGAAAGACTGGCTAAATTGTATGTAGATGAAGTTGTATCCTTACATGGAGTTCCACTCTCCATTGTTTCGGATAGGGATAGTCGTTTTACTTCCCATTTCTGGAAAAGTTTCCAGCAAGCTATGGGAACTCGACTAAACCTAAGCACTGCATATCATCCCCAAACAGATGGGCAAAGTGAAAGAACGATCCAAACTCTAGAAGACATGCTCCGAGCATGTGTGATAGACTTTGGTGGAAGTTGGGATGATCATTTACCATTAATTGAATTCTCCTATAACAATAGTTATCACTCAAGCATTGAAACTGCTCCATTTGAAGCATTATATGGAAGAAAGTGTAGAACTCCAGTTTGTTGGGCAGAAATAGGAGAAAGTCAATTATCAGGTCCTGAAATAGTGCAAGAAACAACTGATAAGGTTACTCAAATCAAAGAAAGGCTGAAAACGGCTCGAGATCGCCAGAAGAGTTATGCAGACAATAGAAGTAAGCCGCTAGAATTCCAAGTTGGAGACAAAGTATTATTGAAAGTTTCTCCTTGGAAAGGAGTTGTTAGATTTGGTAAGAAAGGAAAGCTAAGTCCAAGATACGTAGGACCATTTCCAGTGATCCAACGTATAGGACCAGTAGCTTACCGTTTACAGCTACCAGAAGAATTAGCTGGAGTACATGATGTATTTCATGTATCCAATCTAAAGAAATGTTTAGCAGATGAATCTCTGGTAATACCTCTTCAAGACATAGAGGTAAACGAAAAGTTAAAATTTGTGGAGAAACCTATTCAGATAGAAGACAGAAAAGTGAAGTTTCTCAAGCACAAACGACTAGTGTTAGTTAAAGTAAAGTGGGATTCAAGGAGAGGACCTGAATACACTTGGGAGCTGGAATCAGAAATGAAGAGAAAGTATCCTCAATTATTCCAGTAAATCTCGAGGACGAGATTTTTATTAAGGTGGGGAGAATGTAACAACTCTAATCAAAAGTCATAATTATTAAATTAATTAGTCCAAAAGGAAACCCTAAATTGAGACACCCAAGTGATTCTGGACAAACCCTAAAATTTTCATAATTTTCAGAATCAGGATTAGGGCCCTTAAAACTCAGGGGGGGTTAAACCCTATGAACGATTATCCATCTAAAACGTTGGCAGCAAGTAATTTTCGAAAATTGTCAACTCAGCAAAGCTAGTGCCAATCGTGGCAACCCTAGGCCTAAAATTAGGTGTCTCGCGGGCCGCGTAAGGATAAGCTTAAACCTCACGCGGGCCGCGTAAGGGTCAAAAGTTACCTATAAATAGTGGGGTTTGGGACTGGAATCTGGGCACTGAAACGACGTAAAAATTCACAATATACACTGAGTTACGTTCGAATTACTATACAAACACACACGGGTCTCGAAATTCTGCCGCAAAACAGGGTATTAGCACAATCGCTACTACGATTCATTTTCCGATCGATCAATGTACTCAACGGGTGTTTAAGTGCCGCCCACATTAGGGTTATACTTTATCGTTCGTCATTAATTTGACGGATCATCGTTAATTCGATGGATAAAGTATTATACTTTGTCATTCGTCATTAATTTGACGGATCATCGTTAATTCGATGGATGAAGTATTGCACTTTATCACTCGTTGTGATGGTTGATCTCGTGAATTATCGTAAATGAAGTATTGATTACTAACCCAGTTTTGTGTGCATTGTTATCTAAATTAGGTTAATCAAGATAATTCATAGACTAGATTCTGTCCGTAGTAAATCAGCAAGGTGAGTCATTCTCCTTTTCTCACAGTTTGTGAGTCATTCTCTCTTTTTATCAAATCTATTTACAAAACCCTATTTATTTCAAAGTTATAATTACAGGGATTAAGTTTATGTAATCACCATATTACAGCCGGTATGTGGGGTTTTGTATACATTACTTGATAATCTTCACCATTGGGGCAGCCAATGGGTGATATGACCATAGTCACAGACACCATTGGACGGAAGGGCCAATGGGTCGAGTGACAAAGTACTGTGGGTAGTTGGCTTGATATCAGAAACATTGTAATCACTCTTAATACTGTAAATTATAACAAATGTGTCATTTTAGTAAATAGAATGATTCACTCAGTATTTCCCGCTGACAAAACCTTTTTCAAACATGTTTCAGGTGATCTGTTGTAATTCAGGAAAAAGTGTTGGGGAGCATTTCAAGCTTAAGATAGTGGCTCATTATAAAAATAAAGAAATAAGTTTTGTAACATAACGATTTTATAGTAAAATCATACTATTGTAAATTATCAGGGTTTTATCCCGAATTGTGAAATAAAATAATCGGGGAAAATTTTAGCTTTAAACGATCCTGATGAAAACTTCCGCTGTTAAACTTAATCAATTAAATACCGCAGTATTTCTGTCCCGCGGCTTCTGAAACGGGTCAAACCGGGTCGGGGGCCGTGACAGTGGTTCACCGGACGGAGTCTTTATTACCACTTGTTTCTTGTTACAGACAATTTGGGCCTGGTTATGAGATAACCAGTCCATACCCAGAACTATGTCAAAACCGGCCAACTTAAAGGGAAGTAGAGACAGAGGAAAAGAATGGTTCTTAATGGATATAACACATCCATCTAGCACAGTAGAGACGGTTTCTAGGGTGCCATCTGCTAACTCCACCTCATAGTTCACTTTTAAGGTTTTGACAGGTAATTTCAACAATTCACAAAACTTATTGTCTACAAACGACTTATCAGCGCCAGAATCAAAAAGTACTCTAGCATATACGTCATTTACAAGGAAAGTACCTGTAATAACGTTGTCGTCTAGAACCGCTTCTTTTGCGTCCATTCTGAAGACTCTAGCATTAGTCTTCTTAGCCTCCTCAGGCGTCTTGTTGTATTTTGGGCAGTTAGTCTTAATGTGCCCCTTTTCATTGCAACGGTAGCACGTTGCGTCTTTTATCTTCTTGCAATCCAAGGTTTTGTGATCCGTGGATTTGCATATACCACAAGCAAAGGGTTTTGACTGAGTCTGAGAGTTCGACTCGAGTCTGCACTTTCCATAGTGCTGTTTCTTGCAAATTTTGCATTTGGGCTTCTCACCAGAATTATGCCCATCTTTCCTCGACTCCGACCCTTTCTTGTTGTCACCGTTCCCACGGTGTTTCTTGTTCGATCTTCGTGAACCATCATCTTCACGCTTTCTCTTCTCCGCCTCCTTATTCCTCAGCGATCTCTGCCTGACCGCATCCAGAGTGAGGGATAAGGAAATGTCAGCTACTGATCTAAAAGTAGCTGGCCGAGAAGCTTTCACGCTTGCCTTGATCTCGTGGGCTAAACCACCGATAAAACGAGCGATTCTTTTTGGCTCCGGGGTCACCAGATAAGGAACCAACTGGGACATCGTGTTGAAGCTCGTTAGGTAAGCTTGACAGTCAAGGTTTGTCATCACCAATGATAGAAAGTTAGATTCTATCTTCTCCACCTCATGCTGAGGGCAGTAATTTTCCTTGATAAGGGCAACAAATTGATCCCACGATATATTATACAATGGGATTTTTCCGGTGGCCTCAATCAGAGATCTCCACCATGCTAACGCTTCACCCTTAAAAGACTGCGACACAAACTTGACCACGTCTCTCTCCGCACATCCGCTGATGTCTACAACCGTATCCATCTCATCCAGCCATGTCATACAGTCAATGGCTCCCTTCTCCCCAGTGAAATCCCGGGGCTTGCAAGAAACAAAATATTTATACGAGCAACCCTTGTCACGGGGCCCTTGATTTCGTATAACCTGTTGAGATGGAGTACTGTGGTTCGAGGAGTGGAGTACTGTGGTTCGAGGAGCGTCGATCATCGTTTTTCTTCGGGTCGTCCTTCTTGGGCGGTGGCTTTGAAGGCTGTGTAGATTGGGTCCTACTACGAGTCCCACTGTACTCTTCATACTGCCTTTCCAAAGCCTGTGTAACAGCGCCGTCTATGATCGCTTTCAATTCCGCACCCGTTAGATTAATTCGGGCGTCATTATTAACCTCCACTGGATGACTATTACCCTCGTCCGAGTTAGCCATTTTTAATTGAACTGTTGCAGAAAACAAGGACAATAGTTTATTTGGGAGTTTATTATAGAATTGCCCCTTAGGGAAATTCATTAACCATGGTAATCAGAGACCATATTTGGTTAATTTATTAATCACATTTATTTAGGATTTCTATAATAATTATCCTAATTATAAAACAATAACAGTTTTATTTGTGGCACAAAAGGCCTAGTCACGTGGACATTTTTATTTAATTGATGATTTCAGAGAATCAAAACATTAAGGTATACTGGCACAATAGGCCTAGTCACAAGGACAATTATAAATTATATGCTAGGATTTCAGAGAATCAAAGCATTTGAGGTTTGAACCTAGTTCATTACCTTTATCTGACAGTGAGTTATGGCTACCACTGTCTTTTGGCTCATTTAGAAGTGAGCAGGGCCCGTAGGCGCTATATTACCCCATATGGTAAGAATATGATCATCTTAATTGATGATGTAAACCCAGGATTCGGAGATCATTAAACTGGGTTAGGAAATCTTCTAAAGAATTCCTTTATAAAAATGACGTGTGATTTTAACAAATCACGTCTGCCAGGAGTGTTAACATGTTTTCAGATGTTAACTTAGATTTGAATCTTTTGAACAGGTCTTACCATCTTGGCCTGGTCTTATGATGACCCGAAGGCTAGGTTTCACACTTTAAGATTCTTAATTAATAATTACATAGGCAGATTATTTCAAAAAGGAATGATTTTAATTTATTTATTTCATTTATAATTTATATATGCACATAATGGCAAACATGAAATTTATAAAACAAACATTCCATTAATTTATTATAATATTACACGCTGCCCTAAACGGGTCTTTTCCAACAAACAAGTACCCACGCAGGGGTCAATCAACACGCTCGTCCACGCATGGACTTTAAACAAACAAACTAGTCCACGCAGGGACTTTAAGCAAACATCATACCCACGCAGGGGTTAACGGAAAATAGACCCACGCAGGGGTCAAGATAAACACACATACATACCCACGCAGGGGCTTAAACAAATACAACAAATACAGGCCCACGCAGGGGCTCAATCAACGATTGGAAGGATTTAATGATCCTTCTTGTTCTTCCCTTTGATCAAACTTGCTAATCCTTGGAAGAAGGTCTATCTCTCCCTACGGTCACGGTGGAAGCCTCGCTCTACTTCATCCAACCTTTGTAGGATTTCCTCCCTTTCTGGGGGAGAAAACCGTGGCGGCTGCGATTGCGTCCGGATAATGGGTCTAGGAGGTATCGGGTATCCCTGAGTCGGGTACCCTACTCCCCATGGATCCCCATAGGGTCCTTGGTTGTTGTAGTTCGCCGCTACCATGTAAGGGTCGGCCTCCGCGTAACCATAGTTGTGGTGATTCGGCGGTTCAAACGGGTTATACGCCATGGAACCCGTATATGCCGGAATTGGGTTGTCAAAACCCATTGGCGGTGGCTGTGGTACAGCTGGTTGTGAAGGTCCACCCATTTGTGGGTCCTCCTGATGTGGCGGATAGTGGCTGCCACTGGATTGACGTGGGGAACTGAAATGGAAGTCCCCTGCTCGTGACGACATTCGGGCACCGGTTCTCCTACGTCTTGGCGGTTGAGGAGGTGCCGACTGTACTGGTGGCGGTGGAGGTGGTGGCGTAACTGCCACAAATCGGTGATCCTCAGAGGAATCTTGATGATGCTGCTGCTGCTGCTCATGAGGCGACGAATGGTGAGGAGGTGTATAATACCACTCGTGCCGGGTGAACATCGCCTGAAAGCTATCCGGACCAACATAGGGCGATCCGTGGAATGAAGATCCGTCGGAGATCTCTATCGGGTGGTTCGGAGTACCACTTGCAGGTTCGACGGGGCCCGTATCCTCGTCCATGTCATCCGCATTATCACCGGAGAAGTGATCGTCTGGCCCTAGTGGGTTAAAACCCACGGGTTCTTGCACGTAGCCTACCGGATTAAACCGACCCCGAAAAACTGGGGTGGGGTCCCCGAAAGAATGATGAGACAGGGATCGTTGTAATGGTATGAAGGAAGGCTGAGGGTTGTTCGGCTCGTAGTCCTGTTGTGGCCCATACGGGTTTTGGACCGGAGGTGTCGAGCTATGTGAGACCGACCGTCTAGCCGGCTCAAATAGGTTCCTTCTGTTTTGTCATGGATCATCACTCTCTGTTGTCGAAGGAGCTCGTGTATTCGAGGGTCCTGCCTCGTTGTCATTGGGGGCGGTAATCGGCCCCTTGCCTCGTCCTCTCCTACGGAAGAATCTTGGAGGCATTTTGTCCTGTCAATATAGCATGAGATAACAAAACAACATATATAAAAATTTAAAGGACAAAACAAAAACCAAATAAGGTAGAATTTGTCCTATGTTATTTGTCTAGACTCGAAAGTTTAGTATTGTGCAATTGTGTAACTGAGATTAAACACAAAAGGCTAGTGTTTAATTCACTCAGTGTTGGCTCTGATACCAACCTGTCACACCCCGATTTCCACGTGTCACCGGTGGGCCCGGTGGGGGAGTATCGTGACGTGGTTGGCAACATAATAGTCAAACAACACAATAATTATTATGCACAGCGGAAGCAAATTTAAAAAGATATAATACAACCGAATTTAATTATTGTAATATCAAGTATCACAACGTTCGATTGTTTATCCACAGAGCGGATCGAAATAAAATAGAAACAATGGTTCAACAGACTTCAGGCATCCTAAGCTTGCGAGACTTTTTATTGATGCTAAGGAGACAATCCAGCCAATTTCGTTTAGTACCTGCATTCAGTCTTTTTGGGAAAATACGTCAGTTTACACTGGTAAATACAATCAACTGACTCATTTTGAAAAAAAATGATTTAAAATTGGTTTGGATGCACATGGCATAAACATTTTTATAACTTGGGAGAATTATTTAATATTATAATCTTGTGAACGAATTACATGTTACTTGTGCGTTCAGTAGCCCGGATCTTGTCCGGGTTAAAGATCAATAGACACACCACATCATAGAGTTATACACTGACGGGTGTACGCCTACACCCCGTGCTCAGGTCGTGGCCATCTCGTAAGATGATGCCAAGGATATCCGGGACATGGTCATTAACCCCCCAAAGGCTTTAAGTAATCAAGACTGTTTAAACGAGCCGATCAAATTAGTCAACTACCCACTCAACTGTGGAGATTTGATGCTCGATCAAGCGGTATGCTATATACCGTAACCCAAGCCCGTATAGGGAAAATAAGTTAAAAGTATTTACCTGAGCAAGTATAATTCACAATTAGCAAAAATGCACGTAGCTTTTACTGGTCCTCCTAATCTGGAACGAAGGTTTTATAATAACCTATTAGAATCCTAACGGGTCTTTAATTAAGCTTAAGCTTAGACCGGCTGGTTTCAAAGATACGGTTCGTACGCACGATTAAGCGAAGACCGGATAGAATGTGATTTAGACCCGACAAGTTTGAAGACTTGTTTAATATGGGTTTATTATTCACACTCTGGATTTTGAGATAAAACCGTTAAGGTTTGACCCGTTTCGGCTAGCTTATGTAAACTTGTTACATAAACCGAACCGTACGCGTAATAAGCGTGACGGGTATTCATGAGAGCTATATACAGGTTTCATAAATTAATTATGCCTCAAATATGTTGCGACATCAGTAAGATGTCTTTCATTATGCCCGAAACGTGTTTAAACACAAACTAGGCCCCGTAGGGGTAGTTTGGTCATTTTAAAGGTTGTAAAAGAGTTTAAGTGACAATCTGAGTTACAGGTCTGATGTGATCAGCAAAAATACATAATTTTCTAAGTTATATCAGTAGGTTAAAGCATATATGTGAAATTTATCATTTTTAACCAAACTATGCCCCGTAGGGGTATTTTGGTAATTTCACATAAGCCGAAAAGCTCAAAACTGAAGTCTGAGTTTATCAACCTTTGCTTACTGTTAAAATATTATAATTTGCCTCATATATCAGTAGGTATCAACCCGGGTATGTCCAATATAATTTTAATACATACTTTGCGCTAAAAACGCTTAATAAGGCGATTAAAGGCCATTTCCGGGTTCGATACTTAAATCTGATATTTTTATATTTCCAGAAGGCTAAAAATAATTTATTTATCATATGTGATCAGTAGCAAAAGGTTTGGAGTCGTTTAGATATGTAGAACTCATTTTATGGCCCGTAAGGGCGAAACCGACAATTACTGGATTAAGCCTACGACTACTAGTTATGCTCAGCCTAAAATTAATTAAAAATCTTTAAAAATCCTAAAATAATATATTACATCAGTGGGTATTAAGTTTGATACCAAAAAGTAGGCTTAACTAGGCTATAAGCTAATTATGCCGTTTTATTAACATAAAGCATTCATTTTGCGATAATGAGCATAACTCTTAATCTACAATTCAAACTGATGTCAAACTTTGCATACAAGTTTATATATCAGTAATTAAAGTTTCTAATCTTTTACATTTCCAAAAATCACGTTTTAAAGTAATAAGGGCATAACGGTCAACATATGAGCAATTAACGGAAACATGCATATTAATTGGATAACTAGTGAACCAAGGTGTAACATCACAGAGGGTTATTCTAACATGTAACCTAGTCCAATTAAAGCTTTGAGGCATTTCTAAAACATGCCTAAACGGGTCAGAACTGAAAGTCAAAGTGAAAGTCAAACTATGTGACTTTCGGTTCCGAACCGGGTATTTACAGGAATTTGTCAGGTTGAACATGTTTAGACATGTTCTTACACTTATTACTAAGTTATAACAATGATCAAACAGGTTGTATATGATCTATAATGTTAATTATGCATAAATGGCATTTTAAGTATCCTGTTGACTTTTTATAAACTAGTTTGACCCGACTTTTGACCTGGTTAGAGTGGTAATCAGGGGGAACCCTTTTGAGGGTTTATTACCCACATAAATACCAACTTATACCTACTTTTAATTCGAGATATGACTGAGCCATTGTTGACTAATCTCGAAGTCAAACCGTAATTACGACGGTTTGACTTTTAGCTAAATAACTAAGCTAAACTCAATTTAGAAAGGATTAGAACACTTACTGAAGTCCTAAGCTTGATTAGGGAACACTTGAGAGGAAGTTGAGCTCCAGAAGTGGTCTTCAAATGCAGATGAAGGTGTGAAGGAAGTGTTGCAAGTTCATGGCCTTATATAGTGGATTTAAGCACCACAATTGTTTGACAACAAGGTCTAGCACACACCACAACTAATCAACACTTGTTTCTAGTGTATAGGGGGTGTTTTAGGGGTCAAGGGATGTGGAGAATCGAGTTAGAATCGATCAGATTGCACTCAGCAGGCAAAACCCAAAAATTTCGGAGCTGGGCACCCCTAGCGTGACGCTAGGCCCCCCTCGCGTCGCGCTAGGCCTCCCCTGATCAGCTTTTGTGATTTATTTCATTTTGATCCTTGGCTCTTCAAAACTTGATTAGGCACTTGTTTTCTTGCATTTTAAACCCTCAATGTTGATCTATAAGGGCTTTAAAACATATACCCACTTTGTTAGGTCCCCGGTTAACTTCGTTGTCACCCGAAAAGTCCTAACATTCAACGTTTACGTTTTAACCCTTCGCACACGAATTTGATCATAACTTTCTCATACGATAACGAAACTTTATGAAATTTTAATCGTGCATTCTAGTGAGCATAATTTACCGTTACAAAGCTTCGGGTTTGTCAAAAGGTCACTCAGAGGTATAATTTAAACATGTTGACACATTTAGCCCCTGTAGTTTGAAATCTCTCACTTTTAGCTTCGTATGATCCATGATTTATTCGTTTGAAGGTATGAGCACCATGTAGGGTTAATGCATATTATATTTATTCACAGTTGACACTTAGAATACGTATATTCACATACTTTCCATGTTTGTCAACTTTAGTCCTTCTATAATATTTCTTTCACACGTTTAAACATTTGACACGTGTCTACATATTATAGGACGTGAATTTTCGAGGTGTTACAGTACAACATCCTGGATGACACCAATAATTGCATACTTGCAATCAGGTGTTACTTCCGAAAGCAAGGCAGAGGCACGTAAGTTGCAATACAAAGCGTGTCATTACCAAATGGGAGACGGTATCTTATACCGTAAATCATACCTGGGGCCACTCCTACGATGCGTCGACCCCCAAGATGCCACATACCTTATCAGAGAAATACACGAGGGAATATGTGGCATACACGCAGGCCCACGCATGGTGGTGGCCAAAATCATGAACGCCGGGTACTACTGGCCCGGCATGCACCTTGATGCGGTCAAAGTCTTGCGCAAGTGTTTCAATTGTCAGTGGCATGCTTCCAAGACCTTGCGCCCCAAGAACAACCTGATCCCCGTCACCACTGCATGGCCATTCCAAAAATGGGCAATCGATGTGGTGGGACCATTTCCAGACGCACCAGGTGCTGTAAAGTTTATCATAGTGGCTGTTGATTACTTTACAAAATGGGTAGAGGCAAAACCGCTCGCCTCAACCACCGCTATGATAACAAGGAAATTCGTCTGGGAACATATCATCTGCCGTTTCGGTCTACCAATGTGCATCGTTACCGACAACGGTACCAACTTCGCTGCCGATGACTTTCAAAAATGGCTAAAGGAGCTAAACATTGAACACATATTCTCCTCAGTGGCGCATCCGCAAGGGAATGGCCAAGTCGAGAGTATCAATAAAAGTTTAGTCGAAGGCATCAAAGCACGGTTGGGAACAGCCAAACGCGGCTGGGTTGATGAACTCCCAAGTATCTTATGGGCCCACAGGACAAGCCCAAAGACAAGTAACGGTGAGACACCCTTCAGCCTGGTCTATGGTACTGAAGCGGTGATCCCCGCGGAAGTAGGCATCCCCTCACCTAGAATGTTGGCTATCAACAAGATAGACAACAATGAGGAACGCAGGGTTGACTTGGACCTCCTGGAAGAAAGGCGTGAAAACGCTGCCATCAACGAGGCCAAGTACAAAACCAAACTTGAAAAGTACTACAATGCACGCGTCCGCATTTGTACCTTCAACCCGTGAGACTACGTCCTTCGTGACAATGAAGCATCTAACGCGGACGCCCAGGGAAACTTGCCCCCAAGTGGGAAGGACCCTACCTCATCCAAGAGGTCCTGGGCAAAGGCGCGTATAAACTGCAAACATTAGAGGGCGAAACTATCGGACGCACATGGAATGCACAACAGCTTCGACGCTGTTACATGTAAGCCATCTTTTTTACATTCACCATGTAACCTATCGGGCCGCAGGCCATTTGCAAATAAATAAATGAACGATTCAATGCAATATTGTTTATTTACTTCTATTACAAATGCGTGTTCCACTCTGCGGTATCTGCAAAAACAGATTGACAAAATCTTCATTCGCGATACCCACACAGAGTGGTGACCACACGCAAGTATTGTAATAGGCCAGCAATGGCAAAACATCAACTGTCTATCCTGCTGGATATGCAAATACGGTTTTCACAAAGCCTACACAATTCCTAAACCCTAACGGGATAAAAACAGGAATTGACTAATACTCATACGACAAAGGTATAGAGTATACTTAACCGCGCTTTACAGCGGGTAGAGTTCTTCATACTTGCATATCACCTAGATATGCAAAAGGCAAATACAGACTTAGTGTTATACACAATAACATCAATTCATACAAGTTCAAACATGCAAGTAATAAAAACACTTGTACAACTTGAACAAAACGGTTCTTTATATTCAAAAAAAAAAAAAAAAAAATTCTACACCTACGCGGTGCACAAGAGATTTACATAAGGTTCCTAACATTTACATTGAGGAAACAAAAAAGGGCATGTAGGCCATCCTAGTCTTTCTTTGTACCGCTGGAACCCGCACCACCCTTGCTATCACCAGCAATCTCTTCTTCCTCATCTTCCTCATCAGCATATAATAACCGCAAGCGGTCTACGTAGTCTTCCGCGTCCAGGCGTTTGTCAAGTTCCTTAAGGGCGGAAATGGACGTATCGTTATACGCCGCAATAGCGGCAGCAAGAAGCGCTTCAGTGTCCACGCCATGGAAACCGGACCTTTCATCGGTATATTTGCCCTGGGCCAAAATGTTCATATGACTGATGCACCGGTTGTAGCCTGTCACGACCCCTGACCCGGTTTAACCCGTTTCAGGAGCCGCGGGACAGAAATCCTGTGGTATTTATTTAATTGAGTTTAACAGCGGAAGTTTATCATCAGGATCTTTTTAAAGCTAAAATTTTTCCCGATTATTTTATTTCACAACTCGGGATAAAACCCCGGTAATTTACAATACTATGATTTCGTGGAGAAATCTTTATTTTACAAAACATATTTCTTTATTTTATAATGAGCCACTTTCTTAAGCTTGCAGTGCTCCACAGCACCTTTCCTGAATCACAACAGATCACCTGAAACATGTTTGAAAAAGGATTTGTCAGCGGGAAATACTGAGTGAATCATTCTATTTAATAAAATGACATATTTATTATAATTTACAGTATTAAGAGAGATTACAATGTTTCAGATATCAACCAACTACCCACAGTATTTTGTCACTCGACCCATTGGCCCATTCGTCCAATGGTGTCTGTGACTATGGTCATATCACCCCTTGGCTGCCCCAATGGTGAAGATTATCAAGTAATGTATACAAAACCCCACATACCGGCTGTAATTTGGTGATTACATAAACTTAATCACTGTAATTATAACTTTGAAAATAAATATGCTTTTGCAATCAAATTTGATAAAAAGAGAATGACTCACATTGCAGATTTAACACGGATAGAGTCTAGTCTATGGATTAGCCTTGTTAACCTAATTTAAATAACAATGCACACAAAACTGAGTTAGTAACCAATACAGCATTTACGATAACTCACGAGATCAAACCCTCACAACGAATGACAAAGTGCGATACTTAAACATCCATCGAATTAACGACGAATGACAAAGCATAACCCTAATGTGGGCAACACTTAAACATCCATTGGATATATTGATCGATCGGACAATGAATCGTAATAGCGATCGAGTTATTACCCTGATTGCGGCAGCAATTAGTGATCCGTGTGTGTTCTGTAGTAATTATACTATATCTCAGCGTCTATTGTGAGTTTTTACGTCGAACAAGTGCCTAAAACCAAGTCCCAGACTCATCTATTTATACATGAAAAATGGTTCCTGTCGCGTGTCGCGACAGGTCCCCTTATGCCTGTCGCGTGGCGCGAGGGGTACCCTATTACCATAGGGTAGCCTCGTGTCCCAGTAGCTTAGCTGAGTTGGTTTTACGTGAAATCTCAATTTTGACAACAAACTGTCGAGATAATACTAACCAGGGTTTACCCCCCCTGAGTTTTAGGGGCCCTGATCCTGATTCCGATTGTTCTGAAAATTTTAGGGTTTGCACAGAATCACTTGGGTATCTCAATTAGGGTTTCCTATTGGACAAATTAATTAAATAAATATGACTTTTGATACGAGTTGTTACATTCTTCCCACCTTAATAAAATCTCGTCCTCGAGATTTACTGGAATAAATGAGGATACTTTCTCTTCATCTCAGATTCCAGCTCCCAAGTGTATTCAGCTCCTCTCTTTGAATCCCACTTTACTTTGACTAATACTAATCGTTTGTGCTTGAGGAACTTCACTTTTCTGTCTTCTATCTGAAGAGGTTTCTCAACAAATTTTAGCTTTTCGTTTACCTCTATATCTTGGAGAGGTACTACTAAAGATTCGTCTGATAGACATTTCTTGAGATTGGATACATGAAATACATCATGTACTCCAGCTAATTCTTCTGGTAGTTGTAAACGATAAGCAACTGGTCCTATACATTGTATCACTGGAAATGGTCCTACGTATCTTGGACTTAACTTTCCTTTCTTACCAAATCTAACCACTCCTTTCCAAGGAGAAACTTTCAATAGTACTTTGTCTCCAACTTGAAATTCTAACGGCTTACATCTATTGTCTGCATAACTTTTCTGGCGATCTCTAGCCGTCTTCAGCCTTTCCTTGATTTGAGTAATCTTGTCGGTCGTCTCTTGAACTATTTCAGGACCTGACAATTGACTTTCTCCTATTTCTGCCCAACATACTGGAGTTCTGCACTTTCTTCCATAAAGTGCCTCGAATGGGGCAGTTTCAATACTTGAATGATAACTATTGTTATAGGAGAATTCAATTAAAGGTAAATGATCATCCCAGTTTCCACCAAAATCTATTACACATGCTCGGAGCATGTCTTCCAGAGTTTGGATTGTCCTTTCACTTTGCCCGTCTGTTTGGGGATGATATGCAGTGCTTAGGTTTAGTCGAGTTCCCATTGCTTTCTGGAAACTTGTCCAGAAATGAGAAGTAAAATGACTATCCCTATCTGAAACAATGGAGAGTGGAACTCCATGTAAGGATACTACTTCATCTACATACAACTTTGCCAATCTTTCCATGCTAAAGGTTTCTTTCATAGGCAGAAAATGAGCAGATTTGGTTAATCGATCCACAATTACCCAAATCGCGTCATTACCTTTTCTGGTTTTGGGTAACTTAGTAACAAAATCCATTGTTATGAGTTCCCATTTCCATACAGGCATTTCTAACTGTTGTAGTAGACCTGAAGGTTTCTGGTGTTCTGCCTTAACTTGTGAACAAGTAAGACACTTAGAAACATATTGAGCTATATCCTTCTTCATGCCTATCCACCAGAAATTCTTTCTTAAATCTTGGTACATTTTATTGTTTCCAGGGTGTATGGTATACCTAGATTTATGGGCTTCTTCTAAAATCTTATTTCTTAATTCTCCCTGCTTAGGTACCCAAATTCTGCTTTTGTGGAATCTCCAAATTCCATCAGCTCCTTGCTCTAATTCTTTTATTCGTCCTTTCATTCCTTCAGCATCATCTTTGATTGCTGTTTCCTGAACACTCTTTATTTGTTCCATTAAATCTATTTGTAGATTTAATCTAAGAGCACGAACTCGTCGTTGTTTTTCATGATACTTACGACTTAAGGCATCTGCAACTACATTTGCCTTTCCTTCGTGATACTGAATATCACAGTCGTAATCACTTAGGATTTCCATCCATCTTCTTTGCCTCATGTTTAACTCTTTTTGCCCAAAAATATATTTTAAACTTTTGTGGTCGGTATAGACAGTAAATTTACTTCCGTAAAGATAATGTCTCCAAATCTTAAGGGCAAAAATTACAGCTCCTAATTCTAAGTCATGAGTCGTATAATTTTCTTCGTGCTTTTTCAATTGTCTTGAAGCATACGCAATTACCTTCTTGCGTTGCATTAATACACATCCAAATCCTAGTTTTGAAGCATCACAGTAAACTTCAAAATCTTCAGTCCCTTCCGGTAAAGCTAGGATTGGAGCATTGGTTAACTTTTGCTTTAAAATTCTAAAAGCTTCTTCTTGCTTAGGTCCCCATTCAAACTTAACTGCTTTACAGGTTAGCTTAGTTAATGGTACAGCTATTTTGGAAAAATCCTTAATAAACCGTCTATAATATCCAGCTAAGCCTATAAAACTTCTAATTTCCATTGCGGTTTGCGGAACCTTCCAATTGGTAATTGCCTCTATTTTAGCAAGATCTACATGAATACCATCGTGATTCACCATGTGTCCTAAAAATTGTACTTCTTGCAACCAAAATTCACACTTTGAGAATTTGGCATACAGCTTTTCTTTTCTTAACAAAGTTAAGAGTACATGCAAATGATGACAATGTTCGTCCTGACTTTTGGAATAAATAAGTATATCTTCTATAAAGACAATTACAAATTTATCCAAATACGGTTTACAGATTCTATTCATCATGTCCATAAATGCTGCAGGTGCATTCGTTAATCCGAAGGGCATGACTGTAAACTCGTAATGACCATACCTAGTCCTGAAAGCAGTTTTAGGTATGTCTTCCTCTTGTACTTTCAATTGATGATATCCGGAACGTAAATCTATCTTAGAGAAATATCTAGCTCCCTGGAGTTGATCAAACAGATCATCAATCCTAGGTAATGGGTATCGATTCTTAATTGTAACCTTATTCAATTCTCTATACTCAATACACATTCTCATCGAACCATCCTTCTTCTTTACAAACAACACTGGAGCTCCCCAAGGGGATGAGTTAGGTTGTATGAATCCTTTACTTAGTAATTCATCTAATTGTGTTTTTAGTTCTAACATTTCGGTAGGAGCTAACCGATAAGGTGCCTTAGCTATCGGTGTAGTTCCAGGAATTAGATGAATCCTAAATTCTACCTCCCTATCTGGTGGTAATCCTGGTAACTCTTCTGGGAATATATCTGGGTATTCTGAGACTACAGGAATTTCCTTAAGTTCTTTACCCTTAGTACTAATGATTACCGAAATCATATATACTATTCCTTTCTTTCGTTCATAACTAGCAACTTTCATTACTGATATGAACTTCATGGGCTTACGTGGCTTATCTCCTGTAATCACGATTACTTCTCCGGTTGGTGCTTGAATTTCTATGGAATTCTTATCACAAAGAATTCGAGCATGGTTGGCTATCTATTTATACATGAAAAATGGTTCCTGTCGCGTGTCGCGACAGGTCCCCTTGTGCCTGTCGCGTGGCACGAGGGGTACCCTATTACCATAGGGTAGCCTCGTGTCCCAGTAGCTTAGCTGAGTTGGTTTTACGTGAAATCTCAATTTTGACAACAAACTGTCGAGATAATACTAACCAGGGTTTACCCCCCTGAGTTTTAGGGGCCCTGATCCTGATTCCGATTGTTCTGAAAATTTTAGGGTTTGCACAGAATCACTTGGGTATCTCAATTAGGGTTTCCTATTGGACAAATTAATTAAATAAATATGAATTTTGATACGAGTTGTTACATAGCCAGCTTTAAAACCAGCGTCACGCGCCCGCAACCTAATTTGCTCTACACCAGCTGCGTTCTCAGGCGCGTCAAGAATAGCCCTAACAATCTGCAAGGCACAAGCAATAAGGTTATCAATGGCAAACCTAAACATATAGCAAAGGCAACGGGTACTTACATGCCCGATACCGTAGATACGCATCCATTCGCGATCCTCCTTGAGCTGATCAAATGAAGAAACAAGGCTGTCCCTAGCCTCGGCAGCCTTTTAACAAGGAAAACACAAGTATACAAAGATAATCAACATACTTGTGAGATATATATACAAATGCAAGAGCAAAAGAAATTCATACCTGGAGGCCCTGAACAATTTTGTTTAAGTTGGTGCGGTCAGCATTTGCCCTTTCAAGAGCCTTGGCAGCACGGGCCTCCGCCTCCTTGGCCTCTTCAAAAGCCTTGGCAACGCGAGCTTTCGCCTCCTTGGCCTCTTTGGCAACCGCATCAGCTGCGGCTTTCTCCTTAACCAAAGCAGCATTCGCTGCCTTGACGTTAGTAAGCTCCTGACGAACACGAAAGAGAGTTTCATTCTGTTTGGCCCAAGATTCTTTCCAAGTCTTGCGCTCATCAGAAAGTGTCTTGCGCTCATTAGAAAGAGATTCTTTCCAACTCTTGCGCTCATCAGAGAGCAGTTTGGCAAGGGTACGAACCTGTTTGAGCCCAACAGTTGCAACCCACTCTTCAGTCTGCTTATGCTTCTCAAAGGCAGCCTTATCCCTTTCAAGCTGCTCTGCGCCCTCACGAGCAGCCTTCACCAACTCTTCAGCCTCAGCCCGCAAGCGAGCAGTTTCCTCCTCCTTGCGCCCCAACACCTTGTAGTCTTCCATAATGGCATTCGCAATTATGGAACTCCCCACAAGCATGGAGGATAGTTGATTGATCCGGAGCTCACGTGGCAAACCGCGGGCCCGGTTAACTTCAAACGAGGTGCCCAAACCACCCAAAATTTCCCTACACGTAGAGGGATCAGCAGAAATATCATCCCCTTGCATAACATTCCAAGGGGGTCGGTGATAGTTCACAGCCCGGTTTTCCGTATAGGTGCGGTAGTAAAACTCCAATTCAGTCTCTTCAGGTTGAATGAGAGTTCCTTCAAAACCCGCACCCCCGGAGGCCGAACCGGAAGCCTTCTCAGCAACAGGAGATTTCTTCTTCTCAGTATCAGCAAACTTCAAGTTCAGCTCGTCAGTATCCTGCGGGGAGATCAGGTTATCATGAGAATCTACCGTATCAAAGATCTGCGCCGCAGGTTTCTTCCCAGTATCTTCTACTTGCGCAGAAGGTTCAGTGGTAACATCTTTATGAACCCCCGCATCCGCAGCCGTGTCATGCGGGGAGGAAGGAGGAGCATCAAATATAGAGAACCATTCATCTTGCGGTTCTGCAAATAAAGCAAAAACACTTATCAATTACAAGTACAAAGACAAACACTTGTAAAAGTTATGAATTACTTACCGGAGACAACCACAGGTTTCACAACAGTTGTCCGTTTGGCCAGTATTCTCGGACGTTTCTTTTCACCGGCACCAGCAGCTGTCTCCTCTGGTTTTCTCTTCTTCTTCTCACCAGCAGGCTGCGAACCCGCAGAGGATCCACCTGCTGCCGCACCACCACCTGGAACACCCAAACCCTCAAGGGTGTCAGATACTACCACGTAATCGGTATATCTGCGGAAACGAGAACGAGAGATACCTGCCACCTGCGGCACCAACGGAGGAACAACAGCAACCTCAGGCTTTTTCTTGCCGTGACCCCGCACAGCCTTCTCTACATGTTTTTTCTCCGCATGTTTCTTGGGGGCACTCTTCACCTCAAATTTACGCAGGGCTCCAAGAGTACCTGCATTTACATCATCAAACAAGCAAGTAAGAAAGGTGAACTTCTTTACAAAGTAAGAAGATTATAGAATATACCTTGGCCTTGCGGCAGGGGTGCGTTCAACCCCTCGCGATCAGGAACGCGGAAGTTGTTGACAATAGTCAAATTAAAACCTTTTTCACCTTCCGCAAGCGGAAGTAACTCAACCTTGCCCGTGAAGGTCGGATCAAACATCCTCCACAAAGCAGTATCCGCTGATAGTACAAATTGCAAATCAGTAACGAATAAGGAAACAAGGAAACCGCACAAGAGTAAGAATACTTACCACCACTATTTTCCCGCACAACGGGCCTTGACTTCCTATCGGGCCTGGTCAACATCATCCGCAGCACCCACAGCTGCGAGTTGTCCAGCTTCTTATGCTCAACGGTCTTCAACCTTGGGAACCACTCCACCGTATCCGCACTAGGAAGATCAATATCCTCCGCAGGGATCGGATCGTTCACATTACGGAAGGTCATCCTGGCAACGATCGCGGCTGCCTTAATGTAGAAGAATTTTGTCTTCCACTTTGTGATACCCTTTGGTGGGGTCATCAGCTTAGTACTCCCATACCGTTGGCTAAAAGAAAAAAACCCAGTATTTACAGTTAACTGGTAAAACCGCCGGAAGCTTTCAACAGAAATTTCCAGACCAAGAACACGGAAGGTGTACTCGAAATTTCTAATCCGAATCATCCCAAACGGACTCATTTGGGAGATATGGAGCTTGTAATACTCCAAAACCTCAGCAACAAAAACAGTTAATGGTAAACGAAGGTTACCATCAATGAAGGAATCAGCCCACATGGTGACATAATCGGCCGGAGCATCGGCACCGGTGTCACCCTCCTGGGGATAAACAGCCCCATACTCCTGGGGCATTTGAATGCTGGTCATCAAGTTCTTAAACTGACTCTTTGACCACTTCAGCACCGGTAGGCCCCCGCCGGGGGCACTACCACCGTATTCTTCTTCTTCCGCCGCCACCGGCGAAGAATGTTCAGGGTTTTCACCCTCAGTATGGTGTGGATCGGATGGTTCAGCCATCAAGGAAAGTAATCAAGAATACACCAGAGTGAGGACACAAGAAACTCAGGAAACCACCAGAATTACAGACAAGTTTATCGGAGAAGACAAAGGAAGCATTTTTTCTCTAAACCGGAAATTTTCAAAATTTTGAACAAGTGAGAGGAAATCACAAATGGTTTCCCCTTATATACTCATCGCAATTAATACGATGCAGTAACTGAATCATCACGTTCAAAATGGGTGAATTACGTGACGCCACGTGTTCAGCGACGGTTCCGCTGACGGTTATCACGCGCGCGTGGCCGTCCACGCGCCTGACAAAAGAGACTTTTACACTACTTGCTACAGTGCATTTATGACATCGGGCAGTGCAAACGTCCTTTCGGTTCAGCACATGACAGAATCCTACCAACTTTCACCAACCCACACGTGCGTTCAACCACGTATTTAGCACAAAAGCGACAACATTATCCAAACATAAGCGGCATGCGGTTTCTCTGGTTTACCGCACCATAACCCATACCGCATGTCGTTTTTTACATACCCCTCAAAAAAGGCAAAAATAATTATCTCTACATTATGTAAAGGGGTATAACCAATGTCCGCATATACCTACGAGCACACGTGGAATATGCGGAGATGACACACACGAGCCCGTACAGGTGTGTCAGATACTCAGAACCAGCGTGGTTCTTTGGACTGCGAAAACCGCTTCTCAGGATGCGACAAACCGCATTCCATGCAAGCTTCTTCAAGTTTCAAATCCCTCGTGTCCGGTTCACAACCACAGAGGGGACGCAAACAACTTCTTCCTAGGATAAAGGACAAGTACGATGAGCAACCGCACATCAGCAACCCTGACTCCTGATCCTTCAAGAGCCACATCCAAGCTTCAAGCCCTCTAGAAGCGAGTTCTTTGCTGCAAACCACAGACACTCATCAGTAGCTGCGGCGAACTACAAATACGCAAACGATGGCTACGAAAGAGCCACGACTAAACCGCCACGCGGTTGATCAAAGCTACTTCCAGGAAAACTGCTTTCCAACTAAGCGTGAAGGAAAGTGGTTACAGAACGAATGCGGACGAGTTTCACCCAGATTCCCAAGTATCTAAGGTGATCTCCTTCGACAACACTACTAAACGAAAAACTACTTTCCACCAGAGCGTGAAGGAAAGTAGGTAGCTAAGGAACAGTGGTAACAAGTCTGCTTATGACTATTTGCCTACCTATGGACCGCATAGAATAAACAATGGTGGGCACTACCATGCCTATGACCATGTTTATTTGCCCATAGTCCAGATTCACATTGTTCGACCAAACACGGCCAACAATGACGCAAGTACCCCACGTAGCTCGACCACACAAGCCAACGATGTGCGGCAACGAGGTAACCGCAAAGGACGTGCGGTTACTAGAGAGCTAAACCGCAGAGGACGTGCGGTCTAGAGAGCTAAACCGCAGAGGACGTGCGGTTACTTGAGAGTTAAACTGGAAGAACACAAACACCCCACAAAAGCAGGGATCATCGTTGAATGTCCAGTTGATAAACATAGAGCTTGAGCAAAGCACTTACAGCATTGCCTAAGCTAACGCAGAGGTTACAACTAGAGTTGCGGTAAACGGACATCTTCCGTCACCATCTCAAAGGTTGGTTCGAACCCTGCTAACATCTCCAATCACCGTTTCAAAGGTTGGTTCGAAACACCAACAGGTGGCTGAAGACATCAGAAAAAGGTAGACCATATTACCGGGTAAAATCCTTGGCTGAGAATTCCGCATCAGACGGAACTTGCTCACCGGTACGGAAGAGACGTCACCGGACCCGCAGGTTGATTTACTGAAAGTAGGAGCCATCTGCATGGCCATATTCTACCTTCTAGACACCATAGTCCAGTATCCCTTCCACATGCAACTTGCATAAGGAAGGAACACTAGACTGGGGGGACTTGAAGGGGTATGGTCCCAGATCTCCCGTCAGCACGACCGCGAGTGACCATTACCCTTATCAAAAACCTCCACCAGCAAGAACTTATCTGTGTCCATGCGGGCACGCGCGAACACAGCGGTTGAAACCAATCTGTCCATTGATGAGAAGACTTACCTTAAGTACGAGAACGAATGTTACGCATAGCGATGCGGCCTAGCACCGCATCCTATGAACATTTTCGTCACGACAAGGGATCTGGACAACAGTAATAGTCACCAAGCGGCGATGCGGCACGACACCGCATCCCACATCCATCTTGGCCAGAACAAGAACGCGGGAACAACATCAGTTACCGCAAGCAGCGATGCGGCCCGGCACCGCATCCTGCCCACAAGGCAAGTGGGTGTGACACAACAGTGCAAGTGGTACTGAGAACAGTCAGGTGTCAGCCCACATGTATGCAACAGCCTGACACCACAGCAGGACGTGGCATCACCACCGTGATCGACAGGCCTGACACACCTACAGGAGGCTGTGCGATGTCAGGCTAGCTACTCAACTACCCTCCTTCACTCCTCGGCTATAAATACCCATCCCGAACCAGGTTTGAGGTATCACTTCTCAACTCTCTCACTACTACTACTATCATACTTTGCTTCCCAAGCAAATTACTGATTCTCACACCGGAGAGTAATAACAAGGAGTACCCCCCACCCCATCCTCCTTGTTACGAGTCACGGCTTGTTTCCTTGTGCAGGAAACCAACCAGCGGACGATTCAGCCAGCGATCCTCGGAAAGAAGGGATTAACCCTACTTGACGAGACCAGTGAGTTAACCCTACCCGGTTAACCATTGTTTCATCATGTTTTTTCCATTTATATTCGTTTGTGTTTATAAACTCTTTGTTAGTTAGAACGCTAACGCTCATACATAAACGGACAGTAACATATTCAAATTCTTAACGACGAATGACACATCAACATGTATCTTACTTTATTCATACAATATATAGAGGTATATTAATTACGTTACTAATCACATCGATACAAGCATTAGGAATTGGATAGAGTACTATAGAGATCAATATCTTCATTTATTCATACAGTATCGTAAGTTGATAGTACTATAGAGATCAACACTTTATTCATACAAAATGTATATTAGTAATTTAGAATCATCAACTTATAGTAACACTAAATAGTGTTGGGATTAAATTCGTAATGGTGAAAACCCCACGAATGAATAGAAATAGAAAAATCTATGATTCGTGGGATACATGTAAAGTATATAAATCACATACATGAGTAGCTTTTAATTGTAAGCCGATCAATAATGAAATTGTTCAAGGCTTGAACTGAAAGACATCTTAAGCGAGCCAGTGTACAAGCATTTACATCAACCCAAACTAGACACAATCAACTGACTAAATATGAACTTGAAGGGGTATGATCCCAAATCTTGCGCCGGCCACATGAGTTAACCTCAGGTCGTGCGCGAGACCATACCCAAAGTAAGCCAAAATGATGACTTTCCCGACCTTGCGCCAACTACAAGGCTGTGTCCCAAGTCGCGCGCGAGGTCAGGAACAGGATAAAATTATTTCTGACACTTAGTTCCTTTAACAAAAGACCTGGCTTCTTTGAACTTGCGCCAACTGTACGGATGTACCCAAGTTGCGCGGGGCATGAAGCGCAAGGAACGTTGGACAAGTACAAAAAATATGAATTATATATTTGATTGTTGGGGCTTTTTTAAAAGAACTTGATATGAGATTTTTTTATTAATATCTTTACTTGAATATGAATACTTTCTCTGACTTTCCGACCTGACCAGACCAAACCCGAAAATAAACTTCCGAGTTAAGGTTAGTTTTTGTATTTTCAGTTTTACGTGGGTTTTTAATTGATATGACCTAGTTGTTCTTTTTTACGAGGATGTTTTACATTTTGTTATAAATTTTGTGGTTCAACGTTTTTACGAATACTTTTTTTTTGGTTTAATAGTCCCGCCGTAACGTGCGGGTCTTAAGTACTTGTGCGCGTGTATTTTGTATTTTATATTTTTAATACAAACATTCATTTATATTTGTTAATTTGTGTTTGTTTGTGTTTTTACATTTATGTTCATATTTGTGTTCATGAACTATTTGTTTAGAACGTTAACGACCAAACATAAAGGAACACAAACATATTCATTTTCTTAACGAACACAAATGACATATCATATAGAGGTATATTAGGTTACTAAACACATCATTACAAGCATTAGGAATTGGAGAGTACTATATAGAGATCAATATCTTTTTTATTCATACAGTATAGAAAGTTGATAGTACTATAGAGATCAACTTCTAACTTTATTCAAACATTGCATATATATTAGTAATTTGGAATCAAACACGAAGCTGAAATCCTATTGGGCCTAAATTCACAACGTTGAGTATCCCACGAATGACGGTCCCCGCTAGTTGTAGCGCTGATTGAAGAGATCCAGTTGAAGGTAGGGCCGCGTTACAATTCGCGAGTGGTGTAGCAACAATAATCCTACAAGATGATAAAAGGTTGGTGAGACTAACTTGAGCTGGAGTGACAGTGATGTTGAATGTTCCCTGCGCATTTGTTACGGCTGAGGCTATCACATTTCCGCCACAAGATAATTCGACTCGAGCATCTGTCAACATGGAAATATAGAGAAATCACATATATGCATGTGGATTTTTAATTGTCTTAAGTAAACAAAGATAATAAGTTATATGTTTTAAATGCTAATAACAACTTACTCAACAATAGCAAAAATAGATCGATAAAGTTGCTCTAGGAGCGATTAGGTGTTTTGCATGTCACTTGGGAAAGATCCACGTCGAATAAAAAAGAAAGAAAGCAGGTAGCCTTTAGAGGATAAAAAATACGCTACTTTACATTTTTAAATTAGCCTTTATATATATATATGCTAATTTAATAGTATATAAATTCAGGAAACTAGCCTCATGCAAAGTCTTCAGTGTACAAAGCATTTACATCAAGCCAAACCAGACACAATTAACTGACTAAGGGGGTTATTTAACTCAAAAAGGTAATTAAGTTGTTTCTTTTGTTTATCAGAGCTATTTTTATGAGTAACTAATAAAAAGATCAATATCATTAATATTATAATATAATATACATGTGGGGTTAACTTATTGTAGGTCTTAACATACAAAATACCCTTAACGCAAGAAGTGAAGGAGTTTTTCCCCGTCTCATTAAGCACGTATTTTAGTCGAAGAATAAAAAAAAATCGTAATTTTACACTAGTAGAGTAATTATGTAATTTTGTAGAGCAATTATAATTACCCTACCATAATAACTCTACTACGACGATTTTTTTAAGTAGTAGGGAAAACAATTCAAAAAAAAAAAATCCTTCATTTACTTCTTAGTTAAATAGACTTCTTACGAAAGGATATTTTGTATACTAAGACTCAATTGTGTTTGATCTTTACATGTATAACTTTAAATCATGATACTTAAAATTCTCATTAATTGATTTTCCGTTACACAGGCTAGATCTTAAAGGATGACGAGAGTACGAACAATGAAGTTGGAAATGGTGGTCTTACTTGGGAAGGGAGGGGCATTAACACTGCCATTCACAGAACAATTTACGATGCCGCTGATGTTAAACACAACAATGCCAGTAATAGGTGGGAGGACTTGAGCTTCAGCTTGTGCTGCTATTAAAACAACGACCAAAATGGAGACTAAGATGGTAAATTTCATTGCCATTGATATAAAAGAGCTCTTGTACGTGCTTACAATTAAGGGATTGGTATGATGCTAACATTGAAAGTTGCCAGCTATTTATAAGGATGTTAAGGCATAAGGTAGACTCAAGTTGTTTGAAAACGTGATCATAAGTAATTAACTGTTATTAATCAAATGAGGACTTTTGTAGTATATATCAACGCGCATGCTATACATATTGTGGCCGGGTTTTCCTTGATTAATAACTTAACACTTAAATGCATGACAATATTTGTTGTGTTTTTCCAAAAACCATTAACCTTTTTATTACCTTTTTTATTACCTTTTCATCATTTCCTTATGTGTTTCCATCTTTCTAGGATGTCAAGACCATTGGTCCCCTATCTTTTTTTTTTTCTTGTTTATTTTGTTTCCTTTCTCATCCAGTGTATCCCTCTTTTCAGAGAGGTTGGTTTCCTCATTGTAAGATAAAAAAATACAATCAATATCAAAAACCTTTTCTTTCAATATTTCAATTGTTCACAGAATGTGCGTTTTAATGAAGTTTAATTTAAAAAAAGACAAGGTAATACGTTTTTCTATTTCAAGTACTTAACTGTATTACATTATATTGTTTATTTTGTTGAAAAAAAAAAAAAAAAGCTCTTTTTACAATGAAGCTTTGAACTATAGTGACACTTGAAACCGAATATGAATTATATATTTGATTGTTGGGGTTTTTTTTTTTTTAAATTTGATATGAAATTTTGTTAATTAATATCTTTACTTGAATATGAGTACTTTCTCTGACTTTCCGACCTGACCCGACAAGACCCGAAACTTCTAACGCCCGGTTATAATAAACTTCCGAGTTAAGGTTATTTTAGTTTTTGTATTTTCAGTTTTACAAGGGTTTTTAATCGATACGACCTAGTTGTTCTTTTTTACGAGGATGTTTTACATTTTGGTATAAATTTTGTGGTTCAACGTTTTTACGGCTAATTTTTTCTGGTTTAATAGTCAGCCGTAACGTGCGGGTCTTAAGTACTTATGTGCGTGTGTTTTGTATTTTATATTTTTAATACAAACATTCATTTATATTTGTTAATTTGTGTTTGTTTGTGTTTTTTCATTTATGTTCATTTGTGTTCATGAACTATTTGTTTAGAACGTTAACGACCAAACATAAAGGAACATGAACATATTCATTTTCTTAACAAACACGAATGACATATCATATAGAGGTATATTAGGTTACTAAACACATCATTATCTGTAATTTTGTTAAAGACGAGGGATTCAAGTGTAATCTAGATAAGAGGATTAAATTGACGGTATTTAACACTACAAGAAAAAACACTTGTAGGGACAAAATCTCTAGGGAGGACAAAAGTCGTCCTTATAGAACAAGCTATGAGGAAGACTTTTGGTTCACATATAGTTTTGCTGTATTTGAAATAAGTCTTTTCTATAGGGACCAAAAGTCGTCCAGATAGCTCGAAGTTAAATTGTTTTTTTTTTTAATTCTAATGTTATAAATAAGAAACAAAAAAAATGTTTTAACTTGTAGAGACCACAAGTCGTCTCTATAACTTTGAATATTTTTTTAAAATTTTCATTTAATAATGACGAAAATAAAAAAAAAGTTAAAAAAAGAAAAAACACTTGTAGGGACAAAATCTATAGGGATGACAGTAGTCGTCCCTATACAACAAGCAATTGGGAGGACTTTTCGTTCATATAGAGTTTTCTTCCATTTTATTTAAGTTTTTTCTATAGGGACCAAAAGTCGTCCCTATAGCTCAAAGATAAATTGTTTTTGTTTATTTTTTAATTCTAATATCATAAGAAATCAAAAAAATGTTTCAACTTGTAGAGACCATAAGTCGTTTCTATAGCTTTGATTATTATTATTTTTTTAATTTCATTTAGTAATGACGAAAATAAAAAAATAAAAAAAAGACTCAAGCTATAGGGACGATATATTGTTTCGAATAATTTTGACTAGTCAATTTTTTTAGCTGCAAAATTTCCCACAATTTTTTTAAAAATTTTCTCACCACTTCACAACCTAGAGGGACCATAAATGGTCCCCATAGAGAAAGCTTACGTAAGGTATTTTATTTTACTTTATCTTTTTTGAGAACTATTATTATTAATAAATTTAATTTTGTAATTATAATAAATATATCATTTGGTTTTTCATTTATAATAATTAGGTTATATACTAAATATTAATTTTAATTAGTTTGTTCTATTCTTCATTGATAAATAATAATAATAATAATAATAATAATAAAACACTTGTAGGGACAAAATCTCTAGGGAGGAAAAAAGTCGTCCCTATAGAACAAGCTATGAGGAGGACTTTTGGTTCACATATAGTTTTGCTGTATTTGAAATAAGTCTTTTCTATAGGGACCAAAAGTCGTCCAGATAGCTCGAAGTTAAATTGTTTTTGTTTTTTTTAATTCTAATGTTATAAATAAGAAACAAAAAAAATGTTTTAATTTGTAGAGACCACAAGTCGTCTCTATAACTTTGAATATTTTTTTTTAAATTTTCATTTAATAATTTTAGGGTTTGCACAGAATCACTTGGGTATCTCAATTAGGGTTTCCTATTGGACAAATTAATTAAATAAATATGACTTTTGATACGAGTTGTTACATAGCCAGCTTTAAAACCAGCGTCACGCGCCCGCAGCCTAATTTGCTCTACACCAGCTGCGTTCTCAGGCGCGTCAAGAATAGCCCTAACAATCTGCAAGGCACAAGCAATAAGGTTATCAATGGCAAACCTAAACATATAGCAAAGGCAACGGGTACTTACATGCCCGATACCGTAGATACGCATCCATTCGCGATCCTCCTTGAGCTGATCGAATGAAGAAACAAGGCTGTCCCTAGCCTCGGCAGCCTTTTAACAAGGAAAACACAAGTATACAAAGATAATCAACATACTTGTGAGATATATATACAAATGCAAGAGCAAAAGAAATTCATACCTGGAGGCCCTGAACAGTTTTGTTTAAGTTGGTGCGGTCAGCATTTGCCCTTTCAAGAGCCTTGGCAGCACGGGCCTCCGCCTCCTTGGCCTCTTCAAAAGCCTTGGCAACGCGAGCTTTCGCCTTCTTGGCCTCTTTGGCAACCGCATCAGCTGCGGCTTTCTCCTTAACCAAAGCAGCATTCGCTGCCTTGACGTTAGTAAGCTCCTGACGAACACGAAAGAGAGTTTCATTCTGTTTGGCCCAAGATTCTTTCCAAGTCTTGCGCTCATCAGAAAGTGTCTTGCGCTCATTAGAAAGAGATTCTTTCCAACTCTTGCGCTCATCAGAGAGCAGTTTCCGAACAAAACGGTGTTTCCGAACGGAAAAACCGTATTATTCTTGAAATGACTCGAGCCCTTTTAATTGAATCTCAGGTACCCAAATCTTTCTGGCCGGAGGCAGTTGCAACCTTCGTGTATCTCCTAAATCGGCTCCCCACCAAATCTCTTAAGTTTAAGACTCCCTTAGATTGTCTATCTAAGTCTGCCAGTATTCCCCACCCTCTTACACTTGAACCTCGAATCTTCGGGTGTACAGCATTTGTCCACATACCCAAAACCAACCGAAACAAGCTTGGCCCGTGTGCTGAGAAATGTGTATTTGTCGGCTATGGGATCGATCAAATTGGTTACCGGTGTTATAATCCACAAACTCATCAAATGTTCACCACAATGAATGTTGACTTCCTTGAAACAAAATACTTTTATAACACCCAACTCAGTGGTCAGGGGGAGAATGAACATACAGACACTCTGAGTTGGCTAACCCAACTTCCATCATCTGAAGAAGTTGAACCAGAAAAACATCACAGTACTCCGAGTCAGTCACCTTCAAACACAGCTACACAATCTGCGGAGCGCAGTACCACTGAAGATAGTCCATCCAACATGATACCTGAGGTAAGAAATAATGAGAACTCTGAATGTACTACGTATGTTGAACCAGAGGCTGAACGTGTTGAACCAGCCATTGAACAGGTTGAACCAGTTGTTGAAGAAGTGGAACCAGTTACTGAATATGTTGAACTAGGTACAGCAGAGACAACCAGGAGATATTCTCTCCCTCCAAGAGAAAATAGAGGAGTTCCTCCTAAGAGATACTCTCCAGAAAAGGTGGCTCCAAGGTCTAGGTATCGTGTGGCAAACATTGTCACTGGAAATTTGTCTAAAGAAGCTAAAGCATTTACCGCTGCCTTGTGCTCTGAACAAATTCCATCTACCACACAGGAAGCCTTGAAATCTGAAGAATGGAAAAAGGCTATGGAGACCGAAATGGAAGCACATAAGAAGAATAACACGTGGGAGAAATGCACCCTTCCACCAGGAAAGAAACCAGTGGGATGTTGGTGGGTGTTTTCAGTCAAACACAGACCTGATGGCACGATTGAAAGATACAAAGCATGGCTGGTTGCAAAGGGTTATACTCAGACTTATGGAATTGACTACTCTGAAACTTTCTCCCCAGTAGCCAAAATCGATACAATCCGAGTTCTGTTTTCAATAGCTGCCAATAAAGGTTGGCCTCTTCATCAATTTGATGTAAAAAATGTCTTCCTTCACGGAGAACTGAACGAGGAAGTCTATATGGATGCTCCACCAGGATTCAATGAGAATTTCAAAGCTGGAGAAACGTGTCGGTTGAAGAAATCTCTGTATGGGCTTAAGCAATCTCCGAGAGCTAGGTTTGGAAGGTTTACTCTTGTTATGAAGAAATATGGCTTCAAACAAAGCAAGTCGGATCACACCTATTTCTGAAACGTAGGGGCAGTCTTGTGACCTGCTTAATTATCTACGTTGATGACAGGATACTGACAGGAAACGATGAAGAGGAAATGTCAATGTTAAGAGATAAGCTTTTTTCGGAATTCGAGATGAAAGATCTGGGAAGACTGAAGTACTTTCTTGGAATTGAAGTTCTGAGATCTAAACAAGGGATTTTTATCTGTCTGAAGAAATATATCCTTGATCTACTGGCCGAAACCGGAATGATTGAGTGCAGACCGGCGGACACCCCAATGGTGGTGAATCGCCTACACATGGAAGATGGAGCAGAACTAGCAGACAAGGAAAGATATCAACGAATGGTGGGAAAACTGATATACCTCTCCCACACTCATCCAGATATAGCTTATGCAGTAGGAGTGGTAAGTCAGTTTATGCACCAGCCCCAAACGAGCCACATGGAAGCAGTATTAAGAATCATCAGGTATCTCAAGGGAACAACAGGTCATGGGATACTATTTAAATCAAACGGGCACTTAGAAATCCAAGCTTATACAGACGCCGACTGGGTAGGGGACAAAGGAACGAGAAGGTCAACCTCAGGATACTTCACCATGGTCGGAGGAAATCTAGTTACCTGGAGAAGTAAAAAACAAAAGGTAGTCGCCTTATCTAGTGCAGAAGCCGAATTCCGAGGGGTTGCTCGTGGTCTAGCAGAGATTCTGTGGATTCGCAAGCTCCTAACTGAAATTGGCTTTCGTCCTACTACAGCAACCAAAATCATGTGCGACAATAAAGCTGCTATACAGATCTCAGAAAATCCAGTCCAACATGATCGAACAAAACATGTGGAGGTTGACCGACACTTCATCAAGGAGAAATTGGAAGAAGGTATCATAGAGCTCCCATATATAGCATCGAAAGATCAACTCGCAAATATTCTCACAAATGCAGTCAACGGAAATGTGTTTACTAGTTGTTTGAGCAAGTTGAGTATTGGTGACCCCACTACTCAACTTGAGGGGGAGTGTCGGAAAGGAGAACATAGATAGTATAGGGGCTAGTGTGTAAAACGGTGTCCTATAAAAACACCCTTCTTGTAACCACCCCTTTTTTGACTTTTGATGTTCAATACAATTCAATACAATCCAAACCCCAATCACTGTGTTTATTCTCTATACCAGACAACAGGAGGTATAGGGTAGAAATTCAAAATCTATGGAGGAAAGTGGTGGAAGCTTGCCATTATAAAAACAATTAAAGGTGCTTTCTCCCGCTCAACCGAAACATTGTGGGGTGTTGGAAAAATATTGAGAATTTGATTTCCAAATTAAAATTTAATAGAAAAGGTCTAAATCGTATGATTCTAGGTAAGGTTGGGAATGGGGAGGATATTCGTTTCTGGTTAGACTCCTGGGTGGGCGATCTTCCTTTCATGGAAAGATGGCCACATCTGTTCGGTTTGGAATTGTTTAAATCTTGCAGGGTTGCGAAAAGAATTGAAGCGGGCCAAGGAAATGGAGGTTTTTCTTGGTATTGGTCTCGAGTCTAACGATGAACTCAAGGAATGGCAGGAATGTCAAGATGTTCTATACACTGTGAGGATGTCCAATGATAGGGATACATGGTTTTTGAATGATGGCAATCAGGAGGGCTTCTTGGTGAATTCCGTTAAAAAGTCTTTAATTAATGAAAGAGGAACATGTCATCTTCCAAATTTTTTTTGGTGTAAATGAGTGCCTATCAAATGTAATATTGGGGCATGAAGAGGCAATTTGAATAGGCTTGCCACGAGAGTTAACTTAAGAAAAAGGAACGTGGATATTACATCGGTAATACGTTTTTCTATTTCAAGTGCTTAACTGTATTACATTAAATTGTTTATTTTGTTGGAAAAATAAGAAAAAAAAACAGAAAGCTCTTTTTTACAATGGAGCTTTGAAACTATAGTGACACTTGAAACTGAATATGAATTATGGGGCTGTTTGGCTAAGCTTATTTTTTTGACTTATTTACTTATTTGCTTTTTGAAAAGTTAAAAGGTGTTTGAGTTAGCTTATTATGTGAGAGGAATAAGTAAATAAGTCATTCCATTATGACTTATTTGCTTTTCAAATAAGCAAATAAGTCAAAACAATAAGCTTAGCCAAACAGCCCCTATATATTTGATTGTTGGGGGTTTTTTTTAAAGAACTTGATATGAGATTTTTTTATTAATATCTTTACTTGAATATGAATACTTTCTCGTTTTTTTTAGTTTTTGTATTTTTAGTTTTAGGTGGGTTTTTAATCGATACGACCTAGTTGTTCTTTTTTACGAGAATGTTTTACATTTTGGTATAAACGAGTTGACGCTAACCCGCGCGTTGCGGCGGGACGTTGATTATATATGCCTATACTTTTACTATATGAGAGCAAAAATGTGTCGAGATCTAACCGGTTACGTGATACAAAATCATTGAAAAACACTTCACAATTCGTCCAATTGAAAAAACAATTTAAATTCAAATTTTATCAATTGGAATTCGAACACAAGGATATGATGTTTTTCAAAGTTTAATCAATTATATATCAAATTCAATCCTTTAATATAAAACTAGGTTATAACCCCGTGTATTACACGGGTTTAGTAAATAAATTTATATACTAAATAATAAAACATTATATATTTAAAAACTTCTTTTATTGCACGGGTTGAATAAATATAATTTAATATATTAAATAATAAAAAGTTATATATATAAGAAACCATATTGTACGGGTTTAATTAATGTAATTTTATATACCAAATAAAAAAATTATATCTTTAAAACCACATGTATTACACGAGTTAAATAAATGTAATATTGTTTACCAAATAATAAAGTAATACATCTTTAAAAAATAATACAAAAGTTAGTAAATGTAATTTTGTATAGTGAAACTAAAATATTTAATATATTAATACAAAGTTTGGTTTCGTGATAAATAATTTGTTTTATTTAAAATGTTTTAAATTAACAATTTACAATTTCGGATAATATTTTATTAGAAAAATAGAAGAATGGTATTCGAAATTTAAAGTAGGATAAAATTTAATATTAGCTCATTATTTATTTAATTAATATAAGATAAGTTTGTGAGTGAGGCGAAAAAATAATAAAATAAATACCTACAATGAACGACATGTGCCACACATTAATGTTTTATTATATTGTATAGTATAGTATAGATAAAATTTAAACTGATATAAATAGATTATTTTGTTGTAGCAAAATTTGTTAACGAAGTCTCAAAAAAATTAACCCATTATTTAAAACTCCGTAAGTGTATAAATGATAAATAATATTAGTTAGAGTAAATTACGATTTTGGCCTGTGGTTATATCACTTTTACTCTTTTAGCTCAAAAAAGATTTTTTTAACAACTGAGCCCCCAACGTCTTTTTTTCTAACTCTTTTGGCCCTTAACACTAACCCCATCCATTAAATGTTAGGGGCCAAAGGGGTTAGAAAAAAGACGTTAGGGGCCAAAAAGATTAGAAAAAAAGATGTTGGGGGCTCCGATGTTAAAAATTCTTTTTGGGCTAAAAGAGTAAAAGTGATATAACCACAGGGGCCAAAATCGTAATTTACTCTATTAGTTAAATAAATAATATTATAAATGAGAAGGAGATTAAACTAAATAATAATTATCCATAAGAAATTAAACTAAATAATGTTTAGTAGGAGCATTATCTATAATTAATTATTAGATAGATTAAACTAAAATAATACTTATCTATAAAACATTGCCTAATATGATTTTTAATTTAAATTTAAAATTTATCAATAAATTATTGATGCCCTCATTGAATGACATGTGTCCCAAATCAGGTTTCTTTTATTATATAGTACAGAAGATTCCAAGAATTCAGACTAAATGTTCAAAACACACATATAACTATAAGGCTTAATGATCGGAACCGTGACTTTTGAATTCAAAACTTGTTGAAAAGGAAATTTTTGAAAACAACAAATGTTATCAAAGTTTAATCAAGTTTATTCAAATTCATTACTTTTATAAAACTCCAAGAATTCAGACTAAATGATCAAAAACACAAATAACATTTTGATTAAACTATTTAGCATGAAAAGTTAAAGGATATCGGAACCGGGATCACAATTGAAAAGAATGTAAAAGTAACGATAAACATGGTAGCAAGTAGCAACATATAGTTTAAGCATTTGAATCGAAACATAATCGCAAAGAAGGAAAATAATGTCAGTTATAACACATTTAAAAAAATTGGTTTCTTCACTTCACCCCCTTTCATTCTCTGACACATGTGAATACCCTAACAATTCCTTACCATGGTTCGTACAATACCTAATCCATACGCCCACAACTCCTTCCCCTGGTTCACATTGGTTGTTACCGGAAAATGGATGCGTTAATATCGTGAGGGCCACCAATGGGGACACTCCCCACATACTCATTCATCGATCGCAGCCGTCTTCTATCGGCGCCATGACCGGCCCTGCAACGTCGTCGAAGAAACGACGCTTCCAGGTTCTGCTTGAACATCACTCCAAACGCCTCTTCTCTTCCTCATCGTTTCTTCCAATTTGGTAATTTTTAATAAACCCTAGAAAAAATCAGAAAGATACCCGGTGGGACAGTTAAACCGAACTAAAAATAAATGTAAAAACGTTGAATCACGTATGCGAGTTATGGAATGTTAACTCGCCAAACTTAGACTAAAACGTATAAATTATCATAGTAAAGAATAACTAAGTTGAAAGGATAACAAAACTAATGTAAAACTACATTCATAAAAAAGAAGACGGAGTTTTTAAGACATCGGGTTCCGGCCAAGTTCCGGCACAACGAAGATGGTGTAACGACCGATGCTTCCGATCATCGGCGGCGATACTGGTTCTTTGTCTGGTGAAGAATATCAACTTTTTAGAAAAAAAATGGTTATGAGCTCATGATTATATAGATTTGAGAAAGTGAATAAAAGAAAGAACATAGATATGGAACCATCATCTTCTGCATAAAATTATAAAAAGAAAGAACAAATTATTTATTATAAATGGGCGGTTTGCAACTTTGAACGACAAAATACAAAACTATGAATCAGCAGTTTTCTAGATATATCAACTACAATTTACAGCAATATCATCGTTGTTTGAACGGCAAAATACAGGAAAATCAAATTAAAGCACATCTATTCCATATTCATATGAAATTATTTCCTTCATATTAGAAACAACAATTTAAAACAACATCGTCATCGTTCAAATAGCAAAATATGGAGAAATCAAACTAACGCACGTCAAGAAATTCATTTTTGTCACGTAACAGGACGAATTTATACGAAAATCATTTCCATCGTCATCGTTCAAATAGCATCATCGGCATCGTTCAAATAGATACAAAACATAACGAATTCTTGCACAATCATTTCTTTCGGATCAAAAGTAGTTTTCTAGAAATCAATCACAATTTTTGGCAACAACTTCGTAGTTTAAACAGATTAATACATTAAAATCATATCAACGCACTTCTTCGTGCATTTAACAAAACTTTGGGATTTCTTTCCTTCTTCTTATATGATCGGTAATCGAAACGACGCAACCCCCCCTCCTAACCGTGGTCTTCTTCTTGATCCATTCTTCGCAACCGTTGCGCTGGTACCAATTTTGATGACCCTCTAATTAGAACAATAAACACACATGATCAAGATGAACACGAAAAATTAACAAAAAAACCAATTTTGTTTTAACGATTCTGTATGAATGAACTTATTTACTACCGACTCTATTTATAATCACCGAAGGATGTTACGGAATAGGCATGACGGTTCCGTAAAAGATGCAACGCATAGGTTCATGAAAGTTTCTTGGAATAGACACGTCTATTCGATGCTTGTCAAAATGAAAGTTGCTTGGAATATACACGTCTATTCGATGCTTGTCAAACCTTTACGTTGCTTTTTGTATATAGATATAATTTTGTGGTTCAACATTTCTACGGCTACGTTTTTTGGTTTAATAGTCCCGCGGTAACGTGCGGGTCTTACGTATTTGCGTGCGTGTATTTTGTATTTTATATTACTAGTAGGGTGCCCGCGCGATGCGGCGGGGGCGACACTTTGGATTGCGGTACTCGTTGATGGTAGTTTTCTTATTTGTATATGATAACATTATTGTGGTGGATATATGTCATAAGTGTTACACATGGGAGCCTAACACCTATAATGTCTTGCAATGTTCGATCATCTGCCTCTATCGCCTGACGTTTCGCCATCGATGCCTCATCCCATATAATTAACTTGGAGGACCTAATTAGTTGACTTATAATTCCTAAAATTTTGGGACATAGTTTACTATTTATCTATTAAATATCGTAAATTAGTATTAAATAATTCCTAAAATTTTGGGATATAGTTTACTATCTATCTACTAATATCGTAAATTAGTATTAAATAAATATCGTAAATTAGTATTAAATAATTCCTAAAATTTTGGGATATAGTTTACTATCTATCTACTAATATCGTAAATTAGTATTAAATAATTCCTAAAATTTTGGAACATAGTTTATCTTCTATCTACTAAATATCAAAGTTTTGTTTTATTATAAAATTTAATAATAAATAAAGTATAGAAAAACTGTTTTAAACATGTAAAGATTCGTTTGTTAATAAAAAATACTAAACAAATGACAAAAGTATATTAGTTCAATCGAGATGTAAATTATAAGTGCAATAAAATAACACAAAACATAAACTTCAAATATAAAATAAACTTTATTATTCATGGGATAGTCTAGATCAAACAAAAACAACTGAAAATGAAAAAAAAACATAAAAACACTTGATATATTTCATCTAATTTCTCTTCTTTTTTGATCCGTTTTTCTTGTTTGTGCTCGAATCAGCAGTATCATCTAATTCATCTTCTTTCTCATCGTCCTCAGAATCATCTAAATTTATAACCTCGACCCATTTCCATTCAGAGAGTCTCTTAGATCTTTTCTTTTGATTCTCATACTTCTGATCCTTAAAAAACAAAAATTTAATAAAAAAAGTTAAAAAATGATTAAGTAAATTTTATAAAAAACAAATATTGAATAAAAAAATTTAAAAAAGATTAAATAAATTTTAAAATTACCTCTTTACTAAATTGACGTTGAAGATTAGACTTGTATGGACTGAACATTGCACCATAAGAAATAATTTCAACACTATTATCACCATCATCCTACAATAAAACACCAAATAATAACATAACGAACTTGTTAATATGAAAGATTATAAGCGAAAATATTACTTAAAAACTAACAAAAGCTTGTTCGACAACTGGGGTGTTTAAATTGGTGTGTTGAATCTGAAAAATCAAATAAGTTAGTATTCACATAAAAGTAAATAAAAGAAAACAATTATTCATTATTGCGATATAACAAAACTTATCATAGAACCGACCTTAGATTTTTCAATATCGCATGCTTGTTTTTTGCATCAAGTGAATTCAGAACTGGCTCCATATTTTAAATCTGTTTAGCAATAGAAATGTAGAATTGTGAGTGTTTGCTATGTATTTATAGCAGTCCATTAGGGTTTAGTTTTAGATTGGTCATCCATTTATTTAGGAAGTTTGTTGTGAGTTTTAAGTTTTTAAAATAAGATGCACATATCCTGTTTAGTTTGTTGTGGCATGTTTAATAGGAAGTTTGTTGTGAGTTTTATCTATACTATATTAAACATGCCACAACAAACTGACTCTGTACAAGTAAAATTAGGGAATATTTTAGTTTATTAATGCCGTTCAAAACAAAAAAACTTGGGTAAAAAACAAATGTTAATGCACGGTAGCTAGGTAATGGTCAAAGCTGGCTTGGGTAAAAAACAAATGTTGGCTTTAATCAATTGTACATTTACGCATCGGCTATTTGTACTTTATGAACGCACGGCGAAACTAAAAAAGACAACTATCGAAACGTTTAAAAAAATGTGCCGATCGTCATGGTACCTTCGGATTTTTTTAAAACATTACAGGTTGTAAGATATCGCAGGAATACATTAAAGAATTAAAGAGGGGGGAAGTGTAACTAATTACCCATAATTATGTTAAATGTCAAGGATTTAAACGTAATAGATTAAGGGACTAAAAAATAATTATGGTTTAAAAGACCACTTTACCCTCATTCTAGGGGTTTATTTATAAATAATGGGGGAAGAAGTTCTTAACTTTTGGGAATCCTTCCCTCATGTATTATAATATAGTATAGATAGTTGTTAATTTGTGTTTTTCCATTTATGTGCATTTGTGTCCATGAACTATTTGTTTAGAACGTTAACGACCAAACATAAACGACGAACATATTCATTTTCTTAACGAACATGAATGACATATCGTATAGAGGTATATTAGGTTACCAAACACATCACTACAAGCATTAGGAATTGGAAAGTACTATATAGAGATCAATATCCCTTTAATTCATACAGTATAGAAAGTTGATAGTACTATAGAGATCAACTTCTAACTTTATTCAAACATTGCATATTAGTAATTTGGAATCAAACATCAAGCTGAAATCCTATTGGGACTAAATTCAAAATGTTGAGTAACCCAACAATGGTGTTCCCCGCGAATTGTAGCAGTGCTTGAAGAGATCCAGATGAAGGTAGGGTCGCGTTACAATTCGCGAGTGGTGTAGGAACAGTAATCTTACAAGATGATAAAAGGTTGGGGAGAGTAACTTGAGCTGGAGTGACAGTGATGTTGAATGCTCCCTGCGCATTTGTTACGGCTGAGGCTATCACATTTCTGCCACAAGATAATTGGACTTGAGCATCTGTCAACATGGAAATATAGAGAAATCACATATATGCATCCATGCATTTGGATATTTAATTGTCTTAAGTAAACAAAGATAATAATAAGTTATATGTTTTAAATGCTAATAAACTAACAACTTACTCAACAAAAGCAAAAAAATAGATAAAGTTGCTCTAGGAGCGATTAGGTTTAAATCACTTCTTAGCTAAATAGACTTCTTACGTAAGGATATTTTGTATATTAAGACACATTTGTATTTGATCTTTACACTATACATGTATAACTTTAAATCATGATACTTCAAATTCTCATTGATTTTCTGTTACACAGGCTAGATCTTAAAGGATGACGAGAGTATGAACAATGAAGTTGGAAATGGTGGTCTTACTTGGGAAGGGAGGGGCATTAAGACTGCCATTCACAGAACAACTTACGATGCCGCTGATGTTAAACACAACAGTAGGTGAGGGGCCTTGAGCGTCAGCTTGTGCCGCTATTAAAACAACGACCAAAATGGAGACTAAGATGGTAAATTTCATTGCCATTGATATAAAAGAGCTCTTGTGCTTTTGGTATGATGCTAATATTGAAAGTTGCCTATTTATAAGGATGTTAAGGCATAAGGTAGACTCTGTTGGATCAGTTCTGTTTATACATGAGGGAAAACATGAAAACATACCTTTGATTGCATCAGCACAGGTTAGCAGAGAATCCAGATGGAGACGCAGCAATAAGGTTTGACATGGTTGTCATCTTGGTCTGGTTCCTCCTTAGGGTGTAATCTAATGATGGTGGCTAAGAAACCGAATAAGGGAATCGGCTATGGAGATGGAGGTCGATTGATGTTATGTGTTATTAGGGTTTGTCTATTTGTGTAACTGAGTAACCCCTCAACCTCTACATAAGACTCCTTTATATAAGCACCCAGGAGGAAACCTAATTAGTTAATAAGGGTAATATGGTCCATCAACAATTACCAACTAATTATTTAATAGGTTAATATATATTTTGATCTATATTATGTAAATGATTATAATGGCTACTAGATTAAATATTAAACATAATATATTTAATCTTACATTCTCCCACTTAGCTGAGTAATCATTTACTATGAGTATTAGATAAGCCTGATCAGGAGTTAACACTCATTTTAGCCTTAAACAAGTACTATAGCAGAGAAATACAGCCGTTGAATCATTATGCGACTCAGGACCCCCATTAATCATACTATAGCCTTAATTTAAAACCTAATCGTTATGATCAAAATACGCATAAGCCCTTTGTTTGATTTGTAACTATATTTGTCTATATGTCGTTATGCTAGCGTGACATATTCTTAGAGACATACAAAATCAAATTGATGAAGAAAAATTAACTAATACTTAGTCATTCATAGTACGATATGCAGTTGCGCATAGCCATCAATTAATACCCGTCTCTGAGCTCTCTTAATAAGACTTATGGGTAATAGCCCTTCAGTTATAGGATCCTTAAGCATATCATGAATGTATTCGATACAAAACTTAGTTTCCTCAATTCGTTCATAAACGAATAATTAATTGCGTATCGAAACTTAATGCAGCACCTCTTGAACTGTTACTGTTCAAGGAGTCATGGTAGCTGACTTTATCACACTAAGTCTTCAAAACATTAATTATATGGAGTTAATATACTTATGAGTCCACTGATAAATTTCCAACAACATTTAGTGACTATATTATGTCGTTATAACTTAGGTTGTTAATATCAGTGCATTATGACTCCTCCATGAGATAGGTTTTGTCTGCTGACATAAAGATATACCCGAAATTACATTTTGTCATCTCTGAATATCTCAAAGTTAGAGTAATAAACCGGTTTGAGTTCTCACTTCTTCTTCAAATCATAGCCTCTCGTTTCTTTTAAAGATATTGTAATACTCCATTAGATGCTTCACATTAATCTAGACATATCTAGTGTGTTGCAATGTGAGTAATATCTAAACGAGTATAGACTTGAACTTACATAAGGCTTCCAATTAATGAAGCGTAAGGAAATAATCTCATTTATCCTATTATCCTCTAAAAGAGAGCAGTATTGTTTGTTACACATGTAAGGACCCATTTAATGTTAAACTTATGGAACGGAACTAATGTCCCATTGGGTCTATCTCAGTATGTTATGATATCAATCACATAAGAGATATCTCTGAGATCTATTATATCAAAGTTTGTGTTAACAATTCTTTGACTTATGTAACATATACTTGTCAAAAGAATATCATCTATATAGACAAGTTTATTTTAGTTGCTCCCACTCATTTTGAGGTAGGTACATTAATCCACTTGATTCTTGATGAAAATAATTACGTTAGCTTTTCATCACATTATGATGTTTGCATTAACCCATATATGGATATTATTGGCTTACAAATAAAGTGTTCTTTAACCTTCAGTTTGAAACTTTAGGTTGTTATCTAATGAACATGTAAATGTGTCAGCCATTTGTTAGGGAAAATTGTTTATAATGTTCATCTAATGTAGCTTTAAACTATTATAAGCTACTAGAACAGTGACGATCCTCAAAGAAATCTTTTGTAAGATAGGTAAGAAAGACTCTTTGATAATTCATCTCTTCCTGAGTATAACCTTTGACAATCAATCATGCTCCTTTGTGTCTTAACGTTTTATTAGGATCTGGTTTAGTTATGAACACTCTTAGGTAATTCAATCAAATACCATACGTTATTCGAACACATAAAATCAGTTTTACTAGAAAACAGTTTTATTCCATTCAGAAGATTGATTGACGCTAATGGCTTAATTAGAAGAGATAGGATCAGTAAACATTTCCAAAATCCATTTCAACTTCAATTAGGGGGGTTGTGTAATCATCAAAGTTAGTAGATTTTTAAATCTAGATGACCTCCTGAGTTGATTATTGGGTTCATTAGAAGTTTCAGTTTTATGGATTAGCTCTTGGTTAGGTTGCTATCATTTTCAGGATTCTAAGTTTGTAAGAGTTGGTGCAGTATGGTGTACAAGAGGTGTAATCGGAGTTAAATTCAAAGTGAAATTTAATGACACTCTTCCCCCCGCCTCTTGTATTCCTTGCAAATCATGATAAGGACTTTGACTGCTCCCACTGACCTTAGAAATCTTTTAGGAACTCAGCATGCTTAGGGTCAATATATAACGACCAACAAATTCTAATAGAGAAACGAGTTATTGACGTTAGTCGTTGTAGTTTCTCTTGTTGAGGATTATGTTAGTTTAGGTAAGAAATCTAAGTGTGCCCACAATTAAGCAACAATGAAACTTTTGTAAGAGTAGCATTAGATTTAAGGAGATAAGTTTTGATAGAACAGTGTCGTGATGGAGCGGTGTCTTGTACAAGAGGTGCAAATTGAGGTAATGTAAAATTTTCACTCCCCCACCTCTTGCAACTATTGCAAGTTATTATTAAGACACTTAATGCTCCCACTGATCTTTAATATCTCTAAAATGCTACAAGAGAAGTTTCAATGAGCTACGTGACATGGGAACCTATCACATATACGTTAGACTGTATTTGATTTCTTTAATGTCCAGATATCATAAGAAACTTTAGGGACATATCTAATAGAAATCTTATTAAGTATATATATATGAATAGATTTCTTCTAAGACCGTGGGCCATATGCGACAAAATTTAGATACAAGTTGATAGTCTTTCAAATGATAAATGAATTATGTCTGAATATTCCGTTTGGAATAAGTTCCACGAATGTCAATGAATGACTTATGATGGACCCATACTTATTCCTTAAGCCAAGTTATATTTTAGGGCTTTAACGTCATGATTTGAAATCACTTAGAATGAGATTAGTTGAATAATCATCCTCATTAACCATGTCATGATTTCTCATGAATTTCGGTTATAATGGATGAAAATTCGTAAGTCTCATTTTCCTTTTGTCAAATTCTCATTTGCATGATAACAAAAGTTGTGAAAATGTAAGGCATCATCTAGTTTTATCTTAGTAATGTTTCTATCCAGATATTAAGAACAAATAATATGAGAGTTTAAGGTAAGTGTGACTTTATGTAGGTTATGCAAACCTCACAACCTTCATGACATAGCCTAAGTAATGATACTGTATTCTGATTAATCTTCAGAATATATATAAGGTATCGAAAAGCTTTGTTGGAAGACTGCTTATTATGGTTCTTATAGCCTTAACATTTAATTTTGTCACTAACTCTCATGTTAGTTATTTGTTGAGTTCTGGTAAGAAACGTTTAGAACTAGAGTCAACTAATCATGTGTTAATTGGAATATTAAAATTATCAGACTTAAATATCATTAGTAAGTGACTACCTAATTAACTTATCCAACTGTTCTTTAGAGTAATGGATAGTCTCGTTGCTTATGTCTAGTCTAATGGCATAATTATGCAGTGAGATTTTCCCTTGAAGAACCTTAAAGTTGGCATTAGCACTTGTAATTTGTCTATGTACCTTAGAACAATCCTCTTTTAAACTATTAGTGGTTGTAAGGTGAATAACATCTTATTATCCAGCTTCAAACATTTATTTCTTTGTACATATGTTGCTTATCAACACACTCATTATATTTTGGTACTTTTGAGTGTTATAGTTGATTTATAAGGCATCAAATTGTACAAGTGAAAATCTTAGTATGTAATGTACTGGAAAAATGTACTTATTTCCATGCGTAAGCCCTTAACTTTATGGGTCATGGTATTGTACATTATTATGTATTCACATATACCACTTAGCTTATAGTTTTGAATTTTAAATGAAGGCATGCATCTTAGGAGTTCTTGTGAGTATTCCACAATAATAGATTAGTCTTAGGAAAGACTTAATCTGGAATAACTTTAGTGATAGCAATTATGTTAGAGAGTTCTTGATTATCATAAGAGACATCATGTTCGATTTATCCTAATCATCATGCTCTACTTTTCTTCTGTAGTGCTTTATCAGAAGAGAGCAATAGAATTATCGTGTCTTAAGAGATAATCAAGGATTTAACTTAAGAGCTAATTCTTATAGAAACTTTAAATAAAGCAAACATTTTAGGTTTAGGAATTAGAGTGGATGAGATATATATATAGAAGAAAAATTATAGTGATTAAAATTATGGGTACTAAGAATAAGGCAGACGAAATGATCATAAAATTAATTAAGGATCATTAATATAAGGATCATTATGTGAAGAGATTGTGATATGTCTATTACTAACATCAAAATAATAGACTTATTTAAAGTTCTACTTAAACGAAGACAAAACAGCTTTGAAATATTATTACACATTTAAACATATTGATTTCGGAACAGTAAAACTTCATGAACATATTCATCCGAGATCCATGATTCATGATTCAGATCCGAGATGATATAATTCAGATCCGAGATGATATTTCGGATGATGATGACGAAAAATTATGGTTTTTATAATTCTGTTTTCCAGATTTATTCCAGATTTCGGATACAAAAACAGAACTGACTAATCAACATATGCTCTGATACCACATGTTGGATCAGTTCTGTTTATACATGAGGGAAAACATGAAAACATACCTTTGATTGCATCAGCACAGGTTAGCAGAGAATCCAGATGGAGACGCAGCAATAAGGTTTGACATGGTTGTCATCTTGGTCTGGTTCCTCCTTAGGGTGTAATCTAATGATGGTGGCTAAGAAACCGAATAAGGGAATCGGCTATGGAGATGGAGGTCGATTGATGTTATGTGTTATTAGGGTTTGTCTAATTGTGTAACTGAGTAACCCCTCAACCTCTACATAAGACTCCTTTATATAAGCACCTAGGAGGAAACCTAATTAGTTAATAAGGGTAATATGGTCCATCAACAATTACCAACTAATTATTTAATAGGTTAATATATATTTTGATCTATATTATGTAAATGATTATAATGGCTACTAGATTAAATATTAAACATAATATATTTAATCTTACAGACTCAAGTTGTTTGAAAACGAGATCATAAGTAATTAACTGTTATTAATTAAATGAGGACTTTTGTGAACCAATCTCTGCATGGTGTCATTCAACTTGTAGTATAAATCAACGCGCATGCTATACATATTGTGGGTTTTCCTTGATTAATAACTTACGCTTAAATGCATGGCAATATTGTTGTGTTTTTCCAAAAATCATTAACCTTTTTATTAGACTAGTGGGTGTGGGTCGGAAAAGGCAATCGGGAGGCTGACGTGGTCTGGGACCCCGTAGGGGAACACCCCCCCCCCCAAATCGGTCGATAGGGGTGTTCATCGAATCGAATATCGAATTATTCGAATAATTTTTATTTTTCCTTGAATTCGAATTCGATTCGTATTCGATTAAAACCTACCCAATTCGATTCGAATTCGTATTCGAATAAAAAATCCAATTCGTATTCGATTAAAAATTCGAATTCGAATCGAATTCGAATAAATTCGATTTGATTCAGTTTTTTTAAAACATATAAATAACTATTAAAATGAAACATAAGTTTTAAAGCAGCCATAAAACATTCCAAATAAAATACCATAAGTCTAACATTCAAAACGAGAATTCGGGAATAACCACTACGAGTTAATATTTTTAGGGTTAGAAATCTACTGATAGATTTGCTACTTAGGTTTTAGTTATGGACCATGTAGTGGGTTTGGTAATGGGTAATTTTAATACTTGGAATAAATTTTGAAAATAATGTATAGTATAGCCCAATAAATTAAAAAAAATTCGTCCTCGTCCTCCCCGTGTTCGTTTGAATATTAGACCGTTGTAAACTGTAATAAATTAAAAAAAATCAATTTAAAAAAAATCCTATTTAAACTCCATTTTCAACTTTAAAAATCACAATCCATTTTCAATATCTTTAATCAATCTCAAAATCCATTTTCAACTTTAAAAATCACAATCCATTTTCAATATCTTTAATCAATCTCAAAATCCATTTTCAACATCAAAAAAACTCAAGGATCCGAGCCGACTGAACCCGCCTCCGCGCTTTTCCAACACACCCGCTACTCCCTCGACCCAACCCCCACATGTATACCACACGACACCGATGGATCCGTATTCGTTTGGCGGTTTTAGTCAATCTCAAAACCCTTGGCAAATGCAATACCAACAACAACAACAAGCTATGCAAATGCAATCACAAGGAGTAGAAATGCCACCGTTCCAACCTTTGACTCAAACGGCACCCTAGCACAATTTCGTTTCTTTAGACGTAGATGACGACGGTGTTATACCCAAAACGCAACCACAACCCACAAAGACTAAGAAGGGGAAACAACAAGCATATGTATATTTTTTAATTTTATTTTTAAAGAGTAAATTACTGTTTTGGCCCCTATGGTTTAGCCAGTTTAACTCTTTCAACCCAAAAAGAATATTTTAACATATCAGACCTCGATATTGCATTTTATAACAGTTTTGGCCCCTGACACTAACTTTGTTACTTTTTTGTAGTTAAATGTAAGGGTAATTAGGTCATTATATACCTTAGGGGTTGTTTTTGATAATTTTAAAGTTCTTTTAATATTTAAGAGATTATTAATGCCATTAATCAAGTTTTTTATTATTTCGTTATTTTGATGATTATTATTTAATAAAATATGTTTTATATATACGAATAAATATGTATTTTCATTAAGCGTTTGTTTTTTAAAACGTATTTATAAAAACAAACGGTTAATGAAAATACATATTTATTTGTATATTTAAAACATATTTTGTTTAATAATAATCGTGAAAATAACAAAATAATAAAAAAAACTCGAGTAATTGCATTAATAATCTCTTAAATATCAAAAGAACTTTGTAATTATCAAAAACAGCCCATAAGATATATAATTACCTAATTACCCTTACACTTAAATGCAAAAAAGTAACAAACTTAGTGTTAGGGGTCAAAACTGTTATAAAATGCAACCCTAGGGTCTAATATGTTAAAATATTCCTTTTGGGCTGAAATGGTTAAACTGGCTAAACCACAGGAGCCAAAACGGTAATTTACTCTTAGATCATTATATACCTCAGGGGTTGTTTTTGAGAATTACAAAGTTCTTTTAATATTTAAAAGATTATTAATGGAATTACTCAAGTTTCTTTTTTATTATTATTTCATTATTTTCACGATTATTATTTAACAAAATACGTTTTAAATATACAAACAAATATGTATTTTTATTAATCATTTGTTTTTATAAACGTTGTTTTAAAAATAATTTTTTAACCTTTTTTAAAACCGTCTTTCATTTTTAGAATAGTTCCTTTTTAAATTGTTTGTTTTTTAAAATTGTTCTTTTTAAAGTCATTTGTCTTTTAATAATTGTTAAACACTTCATTTTATTCCATTCTTTTCAAAATCCTTTGTTTTTTAAACATTTTTAAACAATTAATTTTTTTAAGTCGCTCGTTTTTTAAATTTTACAAAATGATGTGTATAGTAAACAAAAAAAATGGTTGATTTGAAAAAAAAAAGATATACCATTCTAATAAAAAGTTTGAAAAAAAAATTGTTCATTTTTCAAACTTTTTTAGAATGATTTTTCTTTTTTCAAATCTTCAATTTCTTTGTACTGTTTGTTTGTTCAAAATTCTTTATTTTTTAACCTTTTGTTTATTAAATTCATGCGTTTTTTAAAGCCTTACACTTGTTGACTTATTATTTTAAGGTTTTGTTTTTCATAAACGTCAATTTTTAGACTATTCATTCGTTTAAAATCAATCGTTTTTAAATTACTTCTATTTTTGAAATCGTTCATTTTTTTTTAAGTTCTTTTTCCCCAACGGCTATAAGTAAATTGAATACAAAATTTAAAAAATGAACGAGTTCAGAAACGGTTCTAAAAGTAACGGTTTAAAACGAAACACTTTTAAAAATCAACGACTTAAAAAACGATTTGTTTAAAAAAGATTTTAAAAAAGAACGGTATAAAATGAACTGTTCAAAAAACTTTAAAAGACAAACGAATTTAAAAAGAACGATTTTAATAAAAAAAACGGTTAAAAAAGAAACTATTTTAAAAATGATAAACGGTTTAAAATAAGGTTAAAAAGCAAATGATTTTAAAAATGATGTTTATAAAAAGACAAACTAGTTAATGAAAATACATATTTATTTATATATTTAAACGCATTTTGTTAAATAATAATCGTGAAAATAATGAAATAATAAAAAAAGGTTGAATAATTGCATTAATAATCTCTTAACTACAGAAAAAAGTAACAAAGTTAGTGTCAGTGTCCAAAATCGTTATGAAATGCAAACTTGAGGTCTGATATTTCAAAACTTTCTTTTTGGGCTGAAAGGGTTAAATTGGCTAAACCACAGGGGTCAAAACAGTAATTTACTCTTTTTTATGAACGGCCAACTAAATCACCGGATGAACATCCTGGGATGCCCTCAATGGAGTAAATGCATCCCCTCCATAACGGTCAGAGTTGGATACATACCTGAGCCACCAAGCCACCACTTCCGAGAAAAACTTGCCCGCCCCCACCCGAAGGCCCACTGCAGTAAAACTCAGACCGGCTTGGTTTCGAACTGGCGACCTCCAGAGAGGCCTAGTTCTAAACTTCATTACAACCACAATTTGACCCGAAGGCCCACTGCGATAAAAGTTGAACAAGAACCAATCAAAACTCCCGGCGTGGAGGTGTTGCCATGTCACCACAACAACCACCACTCCGTGTGGTCTTCCACATAGAATGGGCGTAGAAAAGTGGCGGGGAAGCCCTTTCCACGCCATGCACACCGACCCAAAAGTGGCGTGGGAGGGGGAGGGAGATTTTCCACTAGCGTAGAAGGATTGTGGGGTGTGAGGTGGCAAGCTTTGATTGGTGGGTGTTTGGGTTGTTTTAATTGGTTGATGTTTAATTTTTTATATATATTTTTTTTAATAAAAACGCCACTTTCACACCCAACACCACCATGTTGCTGACGTGACTGCCACATGACGCTTAATGCCCCCTCTTCATGCCCTCCCGCTCCGTATAACGACCTCTAGAACATGAAAATAGTAAACATGACTTGTTTAGAGGTATTCGATAAAGAAAACAACACACACTCAGACGAGCATACGTAAGGTAAACCAACATTTGTGGCAATCCACCATGAATCACTACGGTCACAATGGCAGGATCAGTTAAAAAAACAAACTATAATGACCAAACATGATGTAAAACCACATAATAACCACATATCAGTTTTGCAACTGTTGAAATGGTAAGTTTAACAGCTTGATTGCCACCCTACAGAAACACACACAACACATTATTTCTCAAAATGAGTCCGGTTTTACTAGTTGTACGACACGAAGAAAAACAAACGATAAAAACATTTATCAAATCACAAAACCTGTCGCTATTTATCGAACTACTAAAGCCATCAACACTGGAAAAAAAAAAACTTGCGCTCGATTTGCTTACGCAACATGCCTGGATATGTAGCTTTGAGATGTTTCTCGTCTACAGAAGCCTGATGGTGAATGAGCTGCAAAAAAACAGTTTGGTGTCATTAGATGAATGAAATGACGAAAATGCCCCTAACAAGTGGTAATTAGTTTGAATTTCATATTGCCATGTATGATTGAAATTGAAAATGATATTTCATTTGAATTCGAGATCATACCCAAAGAATCACAATTCAAAATCTCATTTTTCAGCCAAACCATTTCCAGCTTAGAGAACACACTAATCAAATCAGCCAAATCATGACTATGTAAACAAACTAATTTCAAATCTCATTTAACAAGACTATGTAAACAAACTAATTTCAAATCAGCCAAATCATCTCAAATGCAATATTTCAATCATATGACATATATAAACCTATTTATAACATCAAGAACCCGCATCACCCAATCATATTTCACTCTAAACAAGCAAAATCACATAGTAGCATCATGTCAATTATCAGCTTTCACTTCACATGAACTTATAAAATACGCAAAACTTGCAGAGCACAAAAAACAGAAGTCTTATTTATGTATGATCCACAATATATTTGCATTCAAATTTAGAAAAATAAAATCACATTTCCATAACTCAAGCTGGAAATAAGTCTAGAACCAATGCATAACTTCGTGTATTTTTAATTTGTTTGTTGCAGATGCAATAGATGAAAAAGCAGACATCCAGTGCACCAGCCACCAGGTTTTCCCTTTTTGTTCATCTCAAGATTTTTTTCTGTTTTCTGTACATAAGTTAAGGGGTATTTGGGCATTCTATTTTAATGTGATTATAGCGACTAATAAGAAACAGATGTATAAATTTATATTTATCTCAACAGTTGGTCTTTCTATAGCAACTTCTTAGGAGTGTTTGGATGTGTGTTTAAACTAATCAACTAAAGTTTCAGGCTTTCAGCAATTAACTAATCAAGTTATGGTATTCTCCATTTATGCAGCTCAAATTCCCACAACATAAACTAAATACACCCCAATCTAAGTATCTGCACCAATGCAGTTAATGTGGTAAAAAAGGGGATATCAGTCAAGGACCAATATTTGAGATATCGGTTATCACGGTGGGATACCAATAATTTTAATATCATGAAAAATTCTCAACTACTACAAACATAAGTTGCCTACGTAAGCCGGTAATAGTGCAGCCATTCAATTGGGCAAAAAGGGCGGCAGGGATAATAGTGCCAGGCAGCTGCCTGGCACTCCCCTATTGGCCCAACAAATTTACGATTTTATCCCCTTTAAAATTACGATTTTGCCATCAGTTAAAAATTTATGTTAAAAATAAATTTACGCTTTTGCTCCCAGCTAAATATTTCAATTTTACCCCCGGTTAAAAATTATGATTTTGCCCCGTTTCAATTTACAATTTTGCCATTAGTTTTTTTCACTTAAAATTACGATTTTGCCATCAGGTGAAAGTTATGTTTTTGCCCACGCTTAAAAATAAATTTACGCTTTTGCTCCCGGCTAAAAATTCTAATTTTGCCATTGGCTCAAAATTACGATTTTGCCCCGTATAAATTTATACTTTCGCCGTTAGTTTTTTTTTTCTCACAGCCAGGTTACGATTTTGCCCTCAACTTAAATTTACATTTTGCCCATCGTTTTTGTTTGATTTCCTGGTGATATTACAAGTTTGCCCCCAGTGCAAAATTACAGTCGTGCCGGCAACTTTCTGGCACTCGCCCGTTGGTCCATTTAGTTTACGATTTATCCCTGAATTAAAATTATGATTTGGCCCTCAATTAAAAATTACGTTTTTCCCATCGTTTTAGTTTTTTTACCAAAACTATAAAGGTTTTTTTGTTTTAATTGGTTTACTCGATTTAATTTTTTTTCGTGTCAAGGAGTTGCCTAACACTGGCTCATTAGTCCTGAAAAATTACAGTTTTGCCCTTAGCCCAAAATTACGGTCTTATTATCGTTTTTGTTTTTTTTTTTCCCTAGCAAAATTATAGTAGTCTTTTTTTAATTGGTTGCGAATTATTCGGCCATCGCCCCGCAACGCGGGCATCTACTAGTTTATATACATATAGCAATTTAACACTAACAATTCAGTATACTCTCCTACCATTAACAAATTAACCTTTTGCAACTTGCAAAACACTAACAATTGTAGCAAGTAGGAACTCATTAAGACTTAAAAACACTAACATTTAACAATTAAGACTTAAAACACTAATAGCAGCAATAAGAAGAAAGACAAGGGTAGAACTAAGAAGAAAGGTACTGATATCGGGAAAACAGTGATATATCGGTCACATATCATCAGTCCTATATCGGTCAGCATCGCTGATAATATCGATACCGACATTCTGACAGATATTTTGCACAGATATCTAACCAGGGACCGATGACCGATATATCACGGCGATATTATCTACATAGATCTGCACATACACAATTAGCAAAATTAAACCTCAAAACTCTCTTTAACAACAAAATTTAACCACTACCTTAAGTTACTAAGCAGGAATCATCCCAGCTTTTCGCGCATAAGCGAAAATCCCACCGGCTTCAATCACCGGCCCAGCATCACCAATCGGCTTCAACGCATACTGTTTCCCGGTCGTATGATTAATCAAAACACTCTTCTCAAGCTCAATTGTCACCACATCTCCAGTCTTACACTCATCACAAACCCTAACTTCTGACTCCAACGGATAAATCTCGCCGGTCGCAACCGAATTCCTAAAAAATATCCTCGCGTACGACTCCGCCACCACCGCCACCGCTCCCGCCGCTCCCAACGCCACCGGTGCGTGCTCACGCGACGAGCCGCATCCGAAGTTATCTCCGGCGATAATAATCGGATACTTTGTTCGGTATTCTCCAGGCTCAACGAATCGAGTCTCGTACGATTCCGGTAAACCGACAAGAGCGTACGATCCGAGCTTTTTGTATTCGTCAGGTTTTGACGGAACTAGGGTTAGGTATTCAGCCGGAATGATTTGATCGGTGTCGATGTTGTCTCGTACGACGAAGCACTCGCCGTGAAATGAGGTGGCCAGTGACGACGGTGAATCGGAAGCCGCCGCCGCAGCGATGATGGATGCATGACGGATTACGGTTGGAGTTTTGTGAGAAATTAGGGTTTTGAATGAAGGTTGTTTGGTGGAATTGAATGCGTTGAAGGTGGAGATGGAAGCTGGAGGTTGTTGACGGAGGTGACGGCGGGTTATGGTGGAGGAAAACGTGTTAGGGTTTGCAAGAGAAGCAGTGGTTGCCATTGTTGACAGAGTGGTTGGTGGAGGAAGAAGATGTGCTAAATGGTAATGTGATGGGAGTATAAAAACGGATAGCTTGGTACTGCTGGCTTTAGTTGACTAAAGTTCATGGGCTAGATGAATCCACATAAGCGAGACGATTTGTAATTTAGGTGTGTTTGTTTTTGTAAAATGGAATAAAATTTGGATGCAATTGGACTTTAGATTCCGTTCCTTATATTGTTCAGTTCAAATTCATTTTCTTGTTGAAACCAACATGTGTCTTTGTTTTGCAAAATGAAATGAAATTTGGATAAAATTGGAATATATATTCCGTTCTTTACATTCGCCTTGCCAGGATGGTACTTGATTTCACAATCATAATCGTTCAAAGTCTCCATCCAACGGCATTGCCTCATGTTTAGTTCCTTCTGATTAAACAGATGTTGCAGGCTCTTGTGATCAGAATAGATCACACACTTGACACCATAAAGATAGTGCCTCCAAAGTTTCAGTGCGAATACAACGGCACCCAGCTCCAAGTCATGGGTGGTGTAATTCTTTTCATGCGCCTTTAACTGTCGTGAAGCATAGGCAATAACCTTGCCTTTCTGCATAAGCACACACCCCATGCCAGTGTGCGATGCATCGCAGTAAACCACGAACTCTTCTATTCCATCTGGCAATGTCAGCACTGGGGCGTTGCTCAACTTTTGCTTCAGAATATCAAAGGATTCTTGCTGCTTAGGGCCCCAAACAAACTTAACCTTCTTCTTAGTTAAGGAGGTTAGGGGTGCAGCAATCCTTGAAAAATTTTCAATGAAACACCTGTAATATCCTGCCAATCCCAGGAAGCTACAAATCTCTGTAGGCGTCTTCGGCTCTTGCCAGTTCATTACGGCTTCAACCTTAGCGGGATCCACCTGGATACCACGCTCACTGACCACGTGTCCAAGGAATTGGACTTCCCGAAGCCAAAATTCACACTTGGAGAACTTGGCATAGAGCTTCTCCTGATGTAGAAGTTTGAGAATACAACGAAGGTGTTTCTCATGGTCAGCTTGATTCTTAGAATAAATGAGGATGTCGTCGATGAAAAAGATGACGAATTTATCCAAGTAAGGCTTGCAGACGCGATTCATGAGATCCATGAATGCGGCTGGTGCATTAGTGAGCCCAAACGGCATCACTAGGAACTCGTAGTGACCATAACGAGTCCTAAATGCAGTCTTGTGCACGTCTTCATCTTTAACCTTCAACTGATGGTAGCCTGACCTTAAATCAATCTTCGAGAAATAACTTGCCCCTTGAAGCTGATCGAACAAATCGTCGATCCTGGGCAAGGGATATCTATTCTTGATCGTGACTTTATTAAGCTCGCGATAGTCGATGCACAGGCGCATCGACCCATCCTTCTTCTTGACAAACAAGATTGGCGCTCCCCAAGGGGATGAACTAGGTCTAATGAAACCTTTAGCCAGCAACTCATCTAGCTGTGTCCTCAACTCCTTCATTTCTGTGGGTGCCAATCTGTATGGTGCTCTAGCAACTGGTGCTGCTCCTGGGATGATATCGATTCTGAATTCCACTTGTCTATCTGGTGGTAAACCAGGTAGATCTTCAGGAAACACATCCGGGTATTCAGAAATGACAGGGATGTCTTCTATCTTTGGTTTAGGCTCATTAATAATCACTTGCGCCATGTAGATGACACACCCCTTCTTCAAACACTTGTAAGCCTTGAGCATAGTCACCTGCTCAGGCAGCCCATACTGGGTATCTCCCCGAATGGTAAGTGATTCACCAGACGAAGTCTTTATTACCACTTGTTTCTTGTTACAGACAATTTGGGCCTGGTTATGAGATAACCAGTCCATACCCAGAACTATGTCAAAACCGGCCAACTTAAAGGGAAGTAGAGACAGAGGAAAAGAATGGTTCTTAATGGATATAACACATCCATCTAACACAGTGGAGACGGTTTCTAGGGTGCCATCTGCTAACTCCACCTCATAGTTCACTTTTAAGGTTTTGACAGGTAATTTCAACAATTCACAAAACTTATTGTCTACAAACGACTTATCAGCGCCTGAATCGAAAAGTACTCTAGCAAAGACGTCATTTACAAGGAAAGTACCTGTAATAACGTTGTCGTCTAGAACCGCTTCCTTTGCGTCCATTCTGAAGACTCTAGCATTAGTCTTCTTGGCCTCTTCAGGCTTCTTGTTGTATTTCGGGCAGTTGGTTTTAATGTGCCCCTTTTCATTGCAACGGTAGCACGTTGCGTCTTTTATCTTCTTGCAATCCAAGGTTTTGTGTTCCTTGGACTTGCACAAACCACAAGCAAAAGACCTTGACTCATTATTCGAGTTCGATCCGAGTCTGCATTTTCCAAAGTGCTGTTTCTTGCAAATATTGCACTTGAGCTTCTCACCAGACCGGTGCCCATCTCTTCTTGACTCAGGCCCCTTCTTGCTATCACCGTTCCCACGGTGCTTCTTGCTCGACTTTCGTGAACCATCATCTTCACGCTTCCTCTTCTCAGCCTCCTTATTCCTCAGCGATCTCTGCCTGACCGCATCCAGAGTGAGGGATAAGGAAATGTCAGCTACTGATCTAAAAGTGGCTGGCCGAGAAGCTTTCACGCTTGCCTTGATTTCGGGGGCTAAACCACCGATAAAATGAGCTATTCGCTTTGGTTCCGGGGTTACTAAATATGGAACCAATCGAGACATAGTGTTGAAGCTCGTTAGGTAAGCTTGACAGTCGAGGTTTGTCATCACCAGGGATAGAAAATCAGATTCTATCTTCTCCACCTCATGCTGAGGGCAGTAATTTTCCCTGATAAGGGCAACAAATTGATCCCACGACATATTGTACAATGGGATTTTTCCGGTGGCCTCTATCAGAGATCTCTACCATGCTAACGCTTCACCTTTAAAAGACTGCGACACAAACTTGACCACGTCTCTCTCAGCACATCCGCTGATGTCTACAACCGTATCCATCTCATCCAGCCATGTCATACAGTCAATGGCTCCCTTCTCCCCAGTGAAATCCCGGGGCCTGCAAGAAACAAAATATTTATACGTGCAACCCTTGTCACGGGGCCCTTGATTACGTATAACCTGCTGAGATGGAGCACTGTGATTCGAGGAGCGTCGATCATCATCTTTCTTCGGGCCGTCCTTCTTGGGCGGTGGCTTTGAAGGTTGTGTAGATTGGGTCCTACTACGGGTCCCACTGTACTCTTCATACTGCCTTTCCAAAGCCTGTGTAACAGCGCCGTCTATGATTGCTTTCAATTCTGCACCCGTTAGATTAACTCGGGCTTCATTATTAACCTCCACTGGATGGCTATTAACCTCGTCTGAGTTAGCCATTTAAATTGAACTGTTGCAAAAAACAAGGACAATAGTTTATTTGGGAGTTTATGGAATTGTCTTTTATGGCAATTCATTAACCATGGTACAGAGACCATATTTGGTTAATTTATAAATCATATTTATTTAGGATTTCTATTATAATTTATCCTAAGTATAAAACAATAACAGTTTTATTTATGGCACAAAAGGCCTAGTCACGTGGACACTTTTAATTTAATCTATGATTTCAGAGAATCAAAACATTAAGGTATACTGGCACAATAGGCCTAGTCACACGGACTATTATAAATTATATGCTAGGATTGCAGAGAATCAAAGCATTTGAGGTTTGAACCTAGTTCATTACCTTTATTTGACGGGAGTCATAGCCACCACTGTCTTTTAGCTCATATGGAAATGAGTAGGGCCCGTAGGCACGTATTACCACGTATGGTTAAAATATGATCATCTTAATTGATGATGTAAACCCAGGATTCAGAGATCATTAAACTGGGTTAGGAATCTTCTAAAGAATTCCCTTATAAAAACAACGTGTGATTTTTAAGGAATCACTTCTGCCAGGAGTGTTAACATGTTTTCAGATGTTAACTTAGATTTGAATCTTTCGAACAGGTCTTACCATCTTGGCCCGGTCTTATAATGACCAAAAGGCTAGGTTTCACACTTTAAGATTCTTAATTTATAATTACATAGGCAGATTAGTTCAAAAGGAATGATTTTAATTTATTTATTTCATTTATAATTTATTTATGCACAAAACGGCAAACATGAAATTTATAAAACAAACATTCCATTAATTTATTCAAAATGTTACATACTGCCCTAAACGGGTCTTTTCAACTAACAATTACCCACGCAGGGGTTAATCAACATACTTGTCCACGCAGGGACTTAAACAAACAACTAGTCCACGCAGGGACTTTAAGCAAACAGACTAGTCCACGCAGGGACTTTTCAGCAAACATCATACCCACGCAGGGGTTAACGGAAAATAGACCCACGCAGGGGTCAGAACAAACACACATACATACCCACGCAGGGGCTTAAACAAAACAAGAATTACAGGCAATACAGGCCCACGCAGGGGCTTAACAACAATCGAAAGGATTTAGTGATCCTTCTTGTTCTTCCCTTTGATCAAACTAGCTAATCCTTGGAAGAAAGTCTGTCTCTCCCTACGGTCCCTGTGCACTTCCCGTTCAACCTGATCCATCCTCTGAAGGAGTTCTTCACGCTCAGGTGGGGAGAACCTAGGCGGCTGCGATTGAGCCCGTATAATAGGCCTAGGTGGTATCTGGTACCCATGTGTTGGGTACCCAACTCCCCATGGAGCTCCGTATGGTCCTTCCGGGTGCAGGGCATTGTAGTTGGCTGCCACCAAGTAAGGGTCGGCCTCTGCGTACCCATAGTTGTTGTGGACCGGCGGCTCGAATGGGTTGTATGCCATGGAACCCGTATACGCTGGGATTGGGTTATCAAAACCCATTGGCGGTGGCTGCGGCATCGCTGGTTGTGAAGGTCCACCCATTTGTGGGTTCTCCTGATGTGGCGGGTAGTGACTGCCACTGGATTGACGTGGGGAACTGAAATGGAAGTCCCCAACTCGTGTCGACATGCGGGCACCGGTTCTCCTACGCCTTGGCGGTTGAGGAGGTGTCGGCTGAACTGGTGGCGGTGGAGGTGGTGGCGTAACTGCCACAAATCGGGAATCCCCAGAGGAATCTTGATGATGCTGCTGCGGCTGCTGCTGCTCATGAGGCGACGAATGGTGATGAGGTGTGTAGTACCACTCGTGCCGAGTGAACATGGCTTGGAAGCTGTCTGGACCACCGTAGGGTGATCCATGGAAAGACGATCCGTCGGAGATCTCGATCGGATGATTTGGAGTGCCACTTGCAGGTTCGACGGGATCAGTATCCTCGTCCATGTCGTCCGCGTGATCGCCAGAGAAGTGATCGTCTGGCCCTAGTGGGTTGAAACCCACGGGTTCTGGTATGTATCCTACCGGATTAAACTGACCCCGAAAAACAGGTGTGGGGTCCCCGTAAGAATGGTGCGATAAAGATCGCTGTAATGGTATGAAGGAAGGCTGAGGGTTATTCGGCTCGTAGTCCGGTTGTGGCCCATACGGGTTTTGGACAGGCGGTGTAGAGCTGTGTGATACCGATCTTCTTGCTGGTTCAAACAGGTTTCTTCTGTTTTGGCGTGGATCGTCACTCTCCGTGGTAGACGGAGCTCGAACATTTGAGGGTCCTGCCTCGTTGTTGTTGGGGGCGGTAATAGGCCCCTTGCCTCGTCCTCTCCTACGGAAGAATCTTGGAGGCATTTTGTCCTGTCAATACAATATAAGATAACAATACAAAATATAAAATTTAAAGAACAAAACAAAAACCGAATAAGGTGGAATTTGTCCTATGTTATATGTCTAGACTCGAAGGTTTAGAAATGTGCAATTGTGTAACTGAGATTAAACACAAAAGGCTAGTGTTTAATTCACTCAGAGTTGGCTCAGATACCAACCCTGTCACACCCCGATTTCCACGTGTCACCGGTGGGGGAGTATTGTGACGTCGTTGGAAACATAATAGTCAAACAACACAATAATTATTATGCACAGCGGAAGCAATTTAAAAAAGATATAATACAACCGAATTTAATTATCGTAATATCAAGTATCACAACGTTCGATTGTTTATCCACTGAACGGATCGAAATAAAATAGAAACAATGTTTCAACAGACATTCAGGCATCCTAAGCTTGCGAGACTTTTATTGATGCTAAGGAGACAATCCAGCCAATTTCGTTTAGTACCTGCATTCAGTCTTTTTGGTAAAATACGTCAGTTTACACTAGTAAATACAATCAACTGACTCATTTTGAAAAATGATTTAAAATTGGTTTGGATGCACATGGCATAAACATTTTTATAACATGGGAGAATTATTTAATATTATAATCTTGTGAACGAATTACATGTTACTTGTGCGTTCAGTAGCCCGGATCTTGTCCGGGTTAAAGATCAATAGACACACCACAATATAGAGTTATACACTGACAGGTGTACGCCTACACCCCGTGCTCAGGTCGTGGCCATCTCGTAAGATGATGCCAAGGATATCCGGGACATGGTCATTAACCCCCCAAAGGCTTTAAGTAATCAAGACTGTTTAAACGAGCCGATCAAATTATTCAACTACCCACTTTAACGGTGGAGATTTGATGCCCGATCAAGCGGTATGCTATATACCGTAACCCAAGCCCGTATAGGGAAAATAAGTTAAACGTATTTACCTGAGCAAGTATTAATCACAATAAGCAAAATGCACGTAGCTTTTACTGGTTCTCCTAATCTGGAACGAAGGTTTAATATAACCTATTAGAATCCTAACGGGTCTTTAATTAAGCTTAAGCTTAGACCGGCTAGTTTCAAAGATACGGTTCGTACGCACGATTAAGCGAAGACCGGATAGAATGTGATTTAGACCCGACAAGTTTGAAGACTTGTTTAATATGGGTTTATTATTCACATTCTGGAATTTAAGATAAAACCGTTAAGGTTTGACCTGTTTCGGCTAATTTATGTAAACTTGTTACATAAACCGAACCGTACGCGTAATAAGCGTGACGGGTATTCGTGAGAGCTATATACATGTTTCCTAAGTTAATTATGCCTCAAATATGTTGTGACATCAGTAAGATGTCTTTCATTATGCCCGAAACGTGTTTAAACACAAACTAGGCCCCGTAGGGGTAGTTTGGTCATTTAAAAGTTTATAAAAGAGTTTAAGTAACAATCTGAGTTACAGGTCTGATGTAATCAGCAAATATACTCAATTTGCTAATTTATATCAGTAGGTTGAAGTATTCATGTGAAATCTATCATTTATAGCCATCTATGCACCGTAGGGGCATTTTGGTAATTTCACATAAGCCGAAAAACTCAAAACCGGAGTCTGAGTTAATCAACCTTTGCTTACTGTTAAAATATTCTAATTTGCCTAAAATATCAGTAGGTATCAACCCGGGTGTGTTTAATATGATTTTAAAACATACTATGCGTTAAAAACGCTAAATAAGGCGAGTAAAGGGCATTTCCGGAAGGCTTAAAGTAATTTATTTATCATATGTGATCAGTAGCAAAAGGTTTGGGGTCGTTTAGATGTGTAAAACTCATTTTATGGCCCGTAAGGGCAAAACCGACAATTACCGGATTAAGCCTACGACTATGAGTTATGCTCAGTCTAAAATTAATTAAAAATCTTTAAAAATCCCAAAATAATATATTACATCAGTGGGTAAAAGTTTTGATATCAAAAAGTAGGCTTAACTATGCTATATGCTAATTACGCCATTTTATTAACATAAAGCATTCAATTTGCGATAATGAGCATAACTCTTAATCTACAAGTAAAACTGATGTCAAAATTTGCATACAAGTTTATATATCAGTAATTATGGTTTCTACTCTTTTACATTTTCAAAAATCACGTTTTAAGGTAATAAGGGCATAACGGTCAACATATGCACAATTAACGGAAACATGCATATTAATTGGATAACTAATGAACCAAGGTGTATAATCTCAGAGGGTTGTACTAACATGTAACCTAGTCCAATTAAAGCTCTGAGGCATTTCTAAAACATGCCTAAATAGGTCAGAACTGAAAGTCAAAGTGAAAGTCAAACTATGTGACTTTCGGTTCCGAACCGGGTCTAAACAGGAAATTGTCGGGTTGAACATGTTTAGACATGTTCTTACACTTATTACTAAGTTATAACAATGATCCAATAGGTTGTATATGATCTACAATGTTAATTATGCATAAATGGCATTTTAGACTTCCCGATGACTTTTTAAATATAGGTTTGACCCGACTTTTGACCTGGTTAGAGTGGTGATCAGGGGAAACCCTTTTGAGGTTTTATTACCCACATAAATACCAAGCTATAACTACTTTTAATTCGAGATATGACTGAGCCATTAATCCTTAATCTCGAAGTCAAACCGTAATTACGACGGTTTGACTTTTAGCTAATAAACTAAGCTAAACTCAATTAAAGAAGGATTAGAACACTTACTGAAGTCCTAAGCCTGATTAGAGAACACTTGAGAAGAAGTTTGAGCTCCAGAAGTGATCAGATTGCTTGAATGAAGGTGTGAGGAACAACATTGCACACAATGGCCTTTTATAGTGAAATTATCACCACAATATGTTGACACATAACTCTATGATCGACCACAACCATCCAACATGTGTCTCTAGTGCCCTAGTACAGTTTAGGGGTCGCCCACCATGTTTAAATGTCGTTTAAGATCGATTCTTCGCGTTTTCAGGGGTCTGTCCCCGTTTTCTACATCTGGCGGCCTGACGCGGCCCGCTTCCCATTTGGCAGATCCTCAAGCGGGCCGCCTGGCCCTTAAATTCAGAATTTTCTATTTTCTTTGTTTTGTATCTTGACCTTTGGCTTCACGAAAGGGCAACTAAGATTATTTCTTGCATTTTGACCCCCTTATATTTACCCACAAGGGCTTTAGGACTTATACCCACTTTGCCAAGTCCCTGAACACTTCCGGTTAACCCGAAAAGTCTTAACTTTCATCGTTTGCACTTTAACCCCTCGCACACGAATTTGATCATAACTTTCTCATACGATAACGAAACTTTATGAAATTTATATCGTGCATTCTAGTGAGCATAATTAACATTTACAAAGCTTCGGGTTTGTCAAAAGGTCACTCAGAGGTATATCTTTAAACATGTTGACACATTTAACCCCTATAGTTTGTAATCACTCACTTTTAGCTTCGTATGATCCATGATTTATTCGTTTGATGTTATAAACATCATGTAGGGTTATTATGAAGTATATTTATTCACTGTTGACACTTAGAACCCGTATAATCACATACTTTCCATGTTTGTCAACTTTAGTCCTTCTATAATATTTCTTTCACACGTTTAAACATTTGACACGTGTCTACACATTATAGGACGTGAATTTTTGAGGTGTTACAAGTACGGGGTGTGGTACTGGTTCTCATTTCCTGGTTTGGATTTCAGTGAAAAAGCTTTGAAGCCGATATCAAAGGAGTTCCTTGCTTTCTGACCCCAAGTGTACCTCATTGGTAGGCTTTCCCCAACGGTTGCGGCCTGCTGTAGTATGAAGTACGCCCCAATAAATTGAAGAAGAGTCTCATTCATTAGCGAAGTATATATATATATATATATATATAGAGGCCGGTTATCATACAAATCCTCTAATCGTGCATTATGTACGCTACAACAACAACCGTACGACCATCTCATTAAAAGCGCGTGTTTAAACAATTAAATTAATCTAATTAAAATTAATAAAAGAAACCGCCAAGGTTATAATTTTCCATAGCGAGAACAAAACCCCTGATTATCAGCACCCAAAAAACTCAAAATCATTCTCCTTCTCCAAAACATTTCCTGCAACTCATTGCGATTCAACTACGATTCACTACTACTCTCCATTGCGATTTCAACTACGATTCAATGAATATTGAGAAAAGAAGCAAAGCAAACAACGACAGACCACAAGCGAAGAATATGAATCCAGGTATCTATTTACATTTGCGATTTAAGGTGTAATATACAGGGGCTTTAAAATCAAATGCGATTTTGTTTGTTTATTAACGTTTTACCTGAAACATATAGTTCTATAGCATTATATATTGATAACAACTTCAATTTTGCTAGGGTTTATTGCAGGAATATTTATTTGTTAGGTTTTGCATTTTTTATGCACTTTTGTTAATGATACTGATGGGTGTGCGATATCATAAAGGATTTTGTTGTGATTTTAATGACATTTGCGATTTCATATGATAAAAAGCTAGTATGTATAAGTTTTTTTGTTTTAGGTTAAATTAGATTTGCGAATTGATATAAATGCAAATGCGATTTTATATGAGAAGTTAGTTGTATTGTTTAGGTAATGCTTATGAAACAAATGCGAAATCATAACTCATAAATGCAAATTGATAAAATAACACATGCGAATTGATATCTAACACATGCGAATTGATGGTATGTATAAGTTTTTTTGTTCTAGGTTAAATTAGATTTGCGAATTGATATAAATGCAAATGCGATTTTATATGAGAAGTTAGTTGTATTGTTTAGGTAATGCTTATGAAACAAATGCGAAATCATAACTCATAAATGCAAAATGATAAAATAACACATGCGAATTGATATCTAACACATGCGAATTGATGACTTGTTTTGCATGATTAACTGACAAATGCGATTTTGTACGTGTTTTTAACTATAGCTTGCGATTTTGTAGAAATAGAATCTGATGAAGACTTTGAAGGACCAATATCAACTCTGATAAAAATTAAAAAGAATAGAAAGAGATTGGTGATTCAAGAAAGTTCAGAAGATGATGAATTTGTTAAGCCACCCCCAAAAAAGAAAAAACATGAGAAGAAAGAAGATAACAGAAAATCAAAGATACTCACAAAAAAACATTCAAAAAAAGGGCAACAACATAAAACAGAACATAGAGAGTTTTTCAAATACAGCAATGAAGCAATACTGCTGAGATGCCAACCTAACTCATATATGGATACTGTTAGAAAATTTTCAAAAAAACAGATAGATGATGTTAGGGATATGGGGTTTGGAGCTATTCTTGATATCAACATCAACCATATTTCGACAAGATTGGCATATTGGCTAGCAAGAAACTTTGACGAGAATTCCGATGAGCTAAACTTGGGAAAACACAAAATAAAAATAACATCGGACACAGTTTTTGAGGTATTTGGAATACCAAGAGGGCCAAAGAAGGTTGAGATAATAGCCGATAAGAGGAAAGTTAAAAAGCAAGTGAAACTTGAAAAAAGTCAAGAACCGGGAAATGCTGTGAGGGATACATTCATCCACCAGTGGGAGGAAAACAGGAGAATTACCCATGGCTTAATTGCAGATACAATGGAAAATCAAAGAGACGGAGGGAGCCTGTTTAAATTAAACTTCCTAGTATACTGGATGACGTTCTTTGCGGAGATTACAAAGGCAACACTTGCAAATGATAGATGTTTGCTTGGTGTAGAAGATGTTGAGGAAATAAAAAATCTAGATTGGTGCTCATTTCTACTCGACACCTTACGTCGTACACGAGCAGGCTGGAAAAACTACAAAATACAGTTTGTGGGACCTGTTGCCTTTCTTACGGTATACATTACTACATTTAATAACACATTTAGAATACTATTTTGTTTTGTTATATAATTAAATGATCTTGCGATTTATACAGCTTCTGTACACGCATGAGTACAACAAGAGGCTTAACCTGTTTGAGAAAGCTGTGGAAATACCGGTTATTCGTTATATCACATCATCGGAGATTGATATAGTCGAAGAACAAATTTCGGATAACGGACCTATATGGATATCAAGTGAGAGTGAAGAAGAAGAAGAAGAAAGTGAAGAAGAAAATGAAGAAGAAAATGAAGAAAAGAATGAAGAAGAACATGGTCCTCCAGAGGATGATTATACACTACGACCACCGGTTGACACGATGATAAGCTACAAAAGAAGGACTGCGCGCGCAGTACAAAACGAAGAAACCGGGGAAGAGCCAAAAGATAAGGAGAACATTGATGAGTTCATGGATTTCAGTTTTGAAATCAATGAAATGTCTCAGATGAACATTGACTTTGAAGTTGGAACGCAGACGCAGAAAATGATGGATTATTGCAACACTCCTGCTCAACTTTCACCGTCGGTATTCTATGACACAGCCAACGAACAACAACTAGAGGCTTCGAGAGCAAACAAAAAGGTAATGGTATAAAAATGTTAATTTAACTTATTTAACTTTATCAATTATATTTAACTTCTATACTGATATTACAGAATCTGTTGAAAAAGATGAAAGCAAATGTCAAAAAATACCTTAAAATGGTTCGAGATGTTCAAGAGATGAACAACTTAGTGTCAGAGGCAAAAACTAAGTGTTTTTGGGATGTTGAGGTTATGAATGCTTGTAAGGAGTGGGATCAAACGCTTCAGAATAATCCCATCTGTCTGCCACCTGAACCGGTTCAAGAGCATGAACCTGCAGCCTCTCCTGTTCATCAAGACCCTGAAAACCCAGCTTTTGAGGTTCATCATGAAGTTGATACAAACAAAGAAGGTAAAGAGGATGAAGAAGCACAACAAGTAATATCCAATGTTTTACTACAAATGGCATCAGAAGGTAACACATGCGAAATAAATATTAACACATGCGATATAATGTAACAATTCACTAAAAATTATACATTTGCGAAACCTATGATAAACACATGCGATACTATGAAAAAACATTTTAGCTTTGATTTCGCACACGATGTCATGTATACACCTGCGATTTTGACTTTGCTGTATTAAATAAAATGATTTTAATCTATAGGTACACTGCAACCAGATGATGGAGGAGTCACAGACACCCTTATTGCAAAAATTCAAACAGTGGAACCGGGTGTATATGCTTACCAAACAACTGCCAATGGTAATAAAAACCCTTTACTTTATGACAAAAATTAAACATCATAAATTATTGTATATCTTAAATTACTCTGGCATGCAGAAACTGGTGAAAATGAAAGTGTTGTCGAAGAGACAGTGAACTTGGCAGAATCTACACAAAAAGTCCAGGAAGAAGTGCCAGAAAAAGACCCCAACAACTCAATACGGACGTTGAAATTGAAAAGGAAATGGAACCTGAATGCCCTCAGGTAACTGCTGAAGAATTGCATTCAGTTGAGTTGGTTTTGAGCATAGTACCAACATTGGTGGAAGATAAAGGAAAAAAACCAACTAGAGGGAGAAAAACCACAAAGCCAGATCAAGTTCCAAAACAAGTTATACCAAAAGGGTTAAACGAACTACTTTATAAGACAATAGAACAAGCAAAAATAAGAGGTGAAAAAAGATGTGCAGATCTTGGAGACAAATTTTGTTCACCTTACTGCAATAGAGTGGTGAACATGCATGAAGCACTCTTGACCCAAGAATTAAGTGTGATCCGCTTCACATTTGCTACCTTTGCAGGCTTGCAGTAAGTAGAAAAACATATATCAACAAACAAACATCTAATAAAAATATACACAAAACAAAAACTAATTATTTATTTTATGCCTGGCAGAGAAGGGTTTTACCGATCCAAAACTGAGGTTGCAACATTCAAAGCTGTGTTTGAAAGCTTCTTCAGGGAACAATACGTAGCATCAAACGGAATAGATGCATTTGTAGATATTCTAAACCTTGAAGAGAAGAAAAGGGATAGAAAATCATCACCACACAGATTCTTCTTGTATTCCACAATGATGGTATGTTTTCATATACATTTTCTCATTTTAAATTTTAAAACACAAATGAATAATAATGATTTCGCAAACTAGTTATCTCTAAATCGCATGTATTATGGCATAATTTTTGCTTTTGAAACATTTTCACTGTTTGTAAAAAATCGCATGTGTTGTATATACTATTCGCATGTGAAAAAAATCAAATGTTTGCCTTTCTACCACTGTTGTAATTTCGCATTTGGTACATTGTTTGCATGGATTTTGACTCTGGTTACATAACATACAGCCGAGTATCTGTTACGACGAGGAGAAATACACAGACAACCAACGACTCAAAATATTTGCCTCTAATTTTGAAGACATGTTAAATAGATATGAGGTAAAAAAAAAAACTTGAATCGGTTGACCTGGTCTTTATTCCGGTACTTCAAGGTGACCACTTCTATGTCTTGTGCTTCAACTTGAAATCCGGCAAAATTGAGCTGATTGACAATTCAGCTGCAAAACAAGAGTTTAAGGAAAGATACAAGGAGCTTCCAGACATACTGGTAATACAAAACCCTATACTTATACAAGTTATATTTTTATGTAAAAAGCTACCAACACAATGTTACAGAGAAGGGTATTGGTTTTATACCTAAAAGATGCTTTAAAACCAACACCGGCTATAGAACAACTTGCAACCTCAGTGATAGAAAGAAAGGAAATGGTTTGGAGGACGAAGAATAACGGCGTAGACTGTGGAGTGTTTACGATGCGTCACATGGAAACCTACAAGGGAGACCAAAAACCATGGGTGACAGGATTTGTGAATGAAGATGAAGTAAACAATAGACAGAAAGCACAACTTGATCTCCTAAGGACAAGATATCTCAGCAAAATCATTCTATCAGAACACAACATGCATCGTCTAAAAATAATTAAAATGGCCAATGATTTCGACAAAAGGAAAGACAAAGAGAGGTATATGAAAGATCTGGATGTGATAATCCCAGAAAGGATGAAAATATATTTTGACAGGGACAATTAATGTTCATTTGATGATGTACTTATGTTACATATTTCAACTGTTTCAACTGTTTCACCTGCTTTAGTTCTCTTATTAATTTAGAATATATATTGGTGTTTGTTAACTGGCAATTGTGTTCTTATTTCGCATGTGTTTTGTATTAAAATCGCATGTTTCACATTGAATTATTAACATTTGCGAAATACAATTCCATTACATGACAAAACATGCTAATTTATTGGAACATACACCAAAAAAAAAAAAACAGTTCATTCAAAAGATGAAAGAAACTCTATTTTCATCTTCATTGAGCATCTTAATATAGTTATTGCACCAGCCAACTCTTTCAACTGTTTCTCATCCCTCTCACCCAAATCCACCATAAACATAACTGCAATTTCTTTAAGACTACTCACTTGCATCTGGGATAACAAGTTCAGAATTTCTTGTCTTCTCTTCATGTTTTCTGTTACACGAGAAATGTTGGCTTCCAACATCTCTTGACAAGTTTGATCCTCTTGAATCTGTTGCTGAATCCTTTCCCTCAAAACCTGCTTGATACTTGGTTCAGAAGAAGAAGAAGAGGATGATGGTAGATCTGCCATTTTTTAATTGGATGTTTTCAATAGTAATGAAAACATAAAATATATAATCAAAAAAAAAATATTTATATGAATTATTGAAATCAATTATTGAACTGAATTATTTGATTTCAATAATTGAAACCCACTGTGCAAAAAATAAAAATAATTACACATAAAAAGATTGGGAAATCAAAAGCTACAATTGATAAAAATCTTTAAGGTTTGCGAAATATCGAATTAAACTTGCGAAATTATATATCAAATTTCATTGTGTGCGAAAAGACTATATTTAAACATGCGAATTTATGCAACATATGCATTCCTTTACTAGTTGGATTATTTTAAAGCATCACATGCGATATATAAAAAGACACATGCGATATAGTAACACAACAATTAATTCCAATAAACACTTAACTTCTACCCCCTGTTTATAAATCTAATAAAAAAACTACAAATGAAAAAAAAAACCCAAAACTCATCTAAATGACGAATCAAGCAGTTTCTGAAATAGCCGTTCTGTGTGGAATCAATCAAAACCCTACAATCGAATTCAAAAACGAAGAATCCTTAAATGGAACGGTTAGGAAACGAACTCCATAATTGACGGTTAGGAAACGAAGAATAATTGACGGGATTCAATGATTAGCAGTCGTAAATGTTAGATTATAATGTCTGATATACCCTTATTTGTTAAAATTGAATCAGGACACGTGTATGGCTGCTGTTGTAGCGTACATAATGTACGATAGTGAGATTTGTACCATACTCTTTACCTATATATATATAGGGAGCGGTTAACATACTTCACGGCTTATCCTACTTCACGTACGCGACAAGCGTAACCATCAGATCAGGGAATTAATCACGCATGGATCAGTTAATCACGCATGGGAGTAGTTAATCACGCATGGGAGCATTTTAATCACGCATGGGAGCATTTTATCACACATGGGTTCAAAATCACGCACGTTCAATTGAACAAAAAATAATCACGCATGTTATTTATATATTATCACGCAAGTTGTGTTTGTGTCGCGTACGTTAACGTACGTTAAGGCATTTTGTACATTATACTTTCTCTCTCTCTCTCTATATATATATATATATATATAATATATATATAGGGTTGAGTTCATTTCAGAACTCCAAATAACTACAGAACTTTCAGAACTCCTAATACACAATCATTTTATATATAAGTTTTTTTGTTTTTAGGATCTTTTTATCATCTATTATATGTATTTCTTAGATTACATACATGTTAATAGTAGTTTACATATGTTTAATTGCCAAAATTATATATATGTGTCATAACTAATTACATATATGTAAAAAAAGTAGTTTACATATGTGTAATTATAAAATTACATATAAAAAATGATAAAGTTACTCTTAACATGTACGTAATCGTAAAAATACACATAATAAATGATAAAATTATCCTAAACATAAAAATATATAAATAAAAAGATTGTTTATTAGGAGTTCTGTGAGTTCTGTAAATATTTATGGTTCTGAAATGATCTTGGCCCTATATATATAGAGAGTTAATTACATAGTTAGTCCCTGTGGTTTGCACAAAATAACAAACTTAGGTGCTAATAGTTTAAAATCACCTTCTAGGGTATTAACTTTTCATTTTGTAACGTTTGGAGGTATTAACTTCTAAGGTAATAACATAGGTAGTCCCTGTGGTTTGCACAAAATAACATACTTAGGTACTAACAAAATGTGATTTTAAGCCTACAAATAAGCTTAATACCCTCAAACGTTACAAAATGAAAAGTTAATACCCTAGAATGTTATTAGAAACTATTAGTACCTAAGCTTGTTATTTTGTGCAAACCACAGGGACTAACTATGTAATTAACTCATATATATATAGGACAAAGATCCGTTAGGAACCACCCTTTTATTGCGAGAACCGCGAGAACCAATGTGAACACAACCAAAAATGCCTAAAAATAGCTAAAAAACAACAATTTTTTTTTAATATTTCTTATAAAAAAATCGCTACTTTTAGTAGCCCAAAAAAAATTTGCTACTAAAAGTAGCGATTTTAACATAAAAAATATTATTTTTTTTTATTTTTTTTTAGATTTTTGTTAGGTTTTTTGGGGGTTTAGTTTTTAGCATTTTAGCTTGGGGTGGGGGGGGGGGGGGTTAGGTTTTTTTAGGGGGGGTGGGGGTTAGGTTTTTTTAGCTATTTTAGGTTGTGTTCACATTGGTTCTCGCAATAAAGGTGGTTCTCGCATGAACCTTACCCTATATATATACATATATATATATAGAGAGAGAGGGGGGGGGGGGAAGGTTAACGTACATTACGGCTTAATGTACATCACGTACGACAGGTAATTACGCACGTTCATTTTAAAATCACGCATGTTATAACTCAAAAATCCAAAATTGCGCATGTTGAAAATAATCACGCATATATGAAACATTAATCACGCATGTTATAGAACAAATCACGCACGTTGTCGTACGTGAAGTACGTTAAGCTGTAATGTACGATATACTTTTCCTATATATATATATATTTGCCAAACACTCAAATAGTTAATTATCTGATTATTGTGCATAACAAAATCCAAACACTATTGATTATCTGATTATTGTGATATCAAACAAAATAATCAAATTCAAACGCAATCTTTCTGCAACACGTTTTGTTACAGCTAATTATTCTGATTATTCAGAACACATAATCTATTTTCAAAACTCAACCCCAAACACCCTCTTAGAAATGGTTCCTCTTTCAATTCCACTTTCTGATTCGTTTGAGTCCAACCCAATAAACATTTGTTGAGCAATTATGAAGTTTCGGAATTTACTTATGTTTCCTCGGCTCGTTCGATCACGATTGGCGTTTGTTAGCTGGACCTTTACATGGTAAAATCTAAGGTAAACATGTAAATTGTAACGAGAGAATAAGAAAATTAAAAGACCATTTATGATGTATTAGGTGCTGTTTGTTTTTGCAGACAAAAACTGTCTGCAGTCTGATTTCAGCTGATTTTATGTCTGTAACTGAAGATGTGGTCTGAAGGTCTGTAAGCTGAAAATATAATACTGTTTGTTTTATAAACTAGATATTGTCTGTATAACATAAAAAAAAACATAATACAACCTCCACCTCCACCTCCACCACCACCACCACCATCCAGTCAATAATTACATACACCCATCATCATCAACAACAGTAAGTAGCAGACAAACAAAAAAAAACACCCATCGTCATCAACAGTAGCAGCAACATTCATCAGCTTTTTTTATACATTCTAGATCATTGAATCTCCTTTAAAGACATTCATCAACATCAACAGTAGCAGCAACATTCATCATCATCAGTAAATGAAAGAAAATAAAGGGTGTTTTACCGGAATATTCTTCGGGCGGAATAACCATGCTTGTTGTTGCAGGTCTTCGTGAAGAATACAATGGAGTCAAACAAAATCTCCTTGCTAGAGAATTTACAGCTGTCTTTTCAGAGCTTCCTGGTCTTCTTGCTGATCACGAGTTCCTGATTAAGAAACCCATTCCTGATGTTTCTCCGGCTCAGGCTTTTACGGCTACTACAGAAGCCCAACCCTCTCCAGCATCAAATGACACTATTCAAGCTCTTCAACAGATTGCTGGACGTCTTGGTTTTCAGCTACAACCAACCACTGGTTTGTCTCCGGCTCCTACGCCACAGCCCTTTTACACAAACAGATCGGGTCCTAACAATCGGGGTCGCGGGGGTCGTGGTCGTGGAGGCCGGGGCGGCAACAATCGCTCACAGGTGAACAACAACCGCAATCAAGGTCAGTTTAGTTGGGCTTCAAATCAGAATACAGTTTATGGAACTTGCAACAGGTGTGGTATTGGTCACTTGCCATCTCAGTGTCCAAACCGGGATCCGTCTACCATCAGATCACGACAGCCTTTAGCTAACTATGCTGATTTTCGTTCCCAATCTGACACACCTGCTTGGCTCAATGACACAGGTTCCAACAATCATGTAGCACCGGACATGTCGGGTTTTGACTCAGCTACGCCTTACTTTGGTGAGGATAATCTACGTGTTGGTGACGGTAAATCTCTGCCCATTTTACACATTGGTTCTGCCAAAGTTTTTTCACCCTCACGAACCTTTCATCTTAAAGATGTCCTTCATGTTCCAAAAATCAAACGGCACCTTCTTTCTGTTCAAAAATTTTGTCATGATAATAATGTTTATTTTGAATTTCACTCTACTTTCTTTGCTGTGAAGGACAAGTCTACACACACTACCCTCCTCACGGGTCCAAGTGACGGTGGTCTTTATACTATCCGGTTTCCCTCTGCTCAACCACTTCCCAGAGTTGCTTTCTCCACGTATCGGGCTTCGACAACCACATGGCATCAACGCCTTGGACATCCACATGCTCAACTGTTTAGTTCTATGCTTTCTAGCTTTCATTTACCTGTTTCAGACAAGAATTTCGACTTAAATTGTTCTTCTTGTTTAGTTGGAAAATCTTCCAAACTTCATTTGTTATCTTCGGATTATCACAGTTCTCATGTACTTGACTTAGTTTTTTGTGATGTTTGGGGGCCTTCGGGTGTTTCCTCTTTTGATGGTCATAACTATTTTCTCTTATGTGTTGATCATTTTTCCAAATACATGTGGTTGTTTCCTCTAAAACGGAAATCTGAGGTTTTCGAAACCTTTAAACGTTTTGTTACCATGGCCGAGAGACAATTTTCCACCAAGGTAAAATCCGTACAAACAGATTGGGGAGGGGAGTTTCGTAATCTTTCATCCTTCTTTGCCTCCATTGGCATCATTCATCGTCTCTCCTGTCCGCACACTAGCGAACAGAATGGGACAGTTGAGAGACGTCACCGCCATGTTGTTGAAACGGGGCTCACTCTCATGGCTCAAGCTCATGTTCCACAACGGTTTTGGCACTTTGCCTATGACACTGCCGTGTATCTCATTAACCGAATGCCCTCTCGCAATAACTCCAACATATCTCCTTTCGAGCACCTTTTTAAACATAAGCCTGATTTTTCCTTCCTTCGTGTCTTTGGCTGTTTGTGCTTTCCTTACCGTCGTCCAATCAACCCACTTCTACACCACCTACACCACCACCACCACCACCACCACCGCCACCGCCTCCTGCCTACACTTACTCACGAAAGCCCACTCGCTCTTCCACCACCTCGGCCTTTGATCAATATTCTACAAACCAAGCTGCTCCTATCCTTCCATCATCTCCTACTCCAACGCCACCTTCTTCCACCACAACTAGAACCCGTCCACCAAATCTTCGTTCCAACCCCAAGCAAACGAAGCCTTACAATGCCTCTTTCCACACCTCCACTGTCGAATCCGAACCTACTACTTTTACCGTCGCTAATGCAGACCCAAACTGGCGTAAGGCTATGGCTGAGGAGTACTCGTCTCTTATGCGTCATGGTACTTGGACTCTTGTTCCTTATGATCCTCGTTCAAATGTTGTTGATTGCAAATGGGTCTACAGACTTAAAAAGGATCAACATGGTTGTGTAAAACGCTACAAGGCACGCCTTGTAGCCAAAGGTTTTCATCAGCAGCATGGTATTGACTACACGGAAACGTTTAGTCCGGTGGTAAAGGCTACTACTATCCGTGTAGTTTTGTCACTTGCGGTTCAACACAAATGGCCATTACGTCAACTTGACGTCCAGACCGCCTTCTTGTATGGTGATTTGAAAGAAACAGTGTACTTGAAACAACCACCAGGTTTCGTTGATCATTGCTATCCTAATCATGTGTGTCGGTTACGCAAGTCTCTATACGGTCTCAAGCAAGCTCCGAGGGCGTGGTTTCATAGATTATCCTCGGCTCTTTTGGCACTCGGGTTTAAAGGATCAAACACCGATCCTTCCTTATTTGTTTATTGCGCCTCTGACACCGTCCTATACATGTTGGTCTACGTTGATGATATTATATTAACAGGAAACAAACCCGAGGCTATTGATCATGTGGTTCGACGTCTTGGCAGCACCTTTGACATTAAGGACATGGGGCCACTGTCTTATTTTTTGGGTATCTCGGTCACGCATAAAGATGGTGATCTCCATCTCTCTCAACAGAATTATATAAAGGAACTGCTGGCTCGTGCAAATCTGTCTCACGCCAAACCAGTTTCCTCTCCTTGCACTACCTCTGCTATGTTATCTGTTGGTGACAGTGATCCCTTTGATGATCCGGTCAAATATAGACAGCTTGTGGGTGCTTTACAATATGTCACTCTCACTCGTCCAGACATTACCTTTGCAGTTAACAAGGTCTGCCAATTTATGCACTCTCCCACCGTTAATCACTGGGCTGCTGTTAAACGTATTTTAAGATATCTTCTTGGTACGGTGGATCATACTCTTCTGTTTTCTCAGTCGTTTACCACAGTCTTACATGCTTATACAGATGCTGCTTTCAACTCCTTGAGTGCTTTCTCTGATGCGGATTGGGCTGGCTGTCCCGACGACCGTTGATCCACGGGTGGATATGCGATATATCTTGGATCGAATCTTGTCTCTTGGTCTGCTAGAAAACAAAAAACGGTCTCACGTTCCTCTACAGAATCGGAATATAAGGCTTTAGCTGATGCAGTTGCAGAACTAACTTGGCTTGAGACATTATTACGTGAACTACGCGTCCCTATAAGATCTTCTCCAAATTTATGGTGTGATAACTTGGGCGCTACATATCTGTCTGCAAATCCGATCTTTCACGATCGGACTAAACATGTTGAGGTTGATTTTCACTTCGTTCGGGAAAGAGTTGCACAAGGGAAATTAAAAGTTCAGTTTATTTCAACAAAAGACCAATTGGCTGATGTCTTCACAAAGCCGCTTCCAGCTGATCGCTTTCTCTATCTGAAGTCCAAGCTAAGGGTCCTTCCCCGGCCTTTAGCTTGAGGGGGAGTATTAGACAAATAGTTAATTATGATTAGTTAGAGGGTGTAGATGTAAATATATTCCTTATATATTCCTGTAACCTATTCTGATTATACAACAATTGAATACAATACGTCTTTACCAAGTTTATCTCTCGTTCTGCAGAACATATATACAGTACCATAAAGTTCCTTCTGCAAGTTCCTCAAGATGATAGGACAAAAATAATACTGGTAACCAAAAAGTTACTATTAACTATTAAGAATTAGAGAAGAACCCGGAGTTGGTTATTGCACAACAATGTTTAGCACCTCACTAACCTACACACAAAACATGTTTAGCACCTCACTAACCTACACACAAAACATAATCTTGTTATGCAGGCCTACACACAAGAGAAAAAGAAAAATTAGAGAATAGTGGGAACTGGGAAGTAAAGCATAGATAGGTGTTATGATCCACAAGTAAGCACAACTATCCACAAGTTCCTTGTGATGATGGGAAAAAGAATAATATCAATCCTCTTGTTTTGGGAAACCTAGAAAGAAAGTTGGTCGTTATGGAACAAAGAATAATAGGTCTAACCATTTGTTGCTCCTCCTGCAAAACACATGCAAGGTAACATTTCCTACAAGTTCCTCATGATGGGAAGATTAAAAAACAATAACGGTAACACAAGTAAAATCTCAAGAACTACAGAAAAACCAGTAAGTGGTGATTAGACAGCGATGATCGACGCCATGCTAACCTATATACAAAACATAATCTCAGCATGAATACAAGAGAAACCGAGAACTCTAAGAAAGAAGAGAACAGTGAGAAGGAATAAACAGAGGGCTGCTGATGATCCTCAAGCAAGCACAATGATCCAATCATCTTCAACCTATGGTGGTCAATAACATTACCCTTTTAGGCATCCCATAAAATAACATATGATGATGAAAGATAAAGGACCAATGATGATTTAAATAGAAAACAATTAGCAGAGCTCCACAATTAAAAAAAATGAAAAGCACAAACTGATATAATGCTCTTATTTTTCACTTTCCATAAGCAAGCCCCAACAGAAACTAGAGAAGAACCTATAGGTGGTGATTGGACAATAATGTTCTGCACCACACTAACCTACAACACAAAACATAATCTTGTCATGCAAGCATAAACAGAAATTGGGAATTAAAAGAAAGAACAAAACGATGAGAAGATATTGATAAAGAGGGGTGCTGATGATCCTCAGACAAGCACAGCAATCTAGTCATCTTCAACCTCTGGTTGTCAAAAATATACATCCCACAAAAAACCAATGATACGAAAAAGAAAATAATTCGTAAAAACTATTATGATAAAAAAAAATAACACAAACTGATTTGATGCTCTTATTTTTCACTTTCCATAAGCAAAGCCCCATGTCAAGAAGATTCACACCAAATATGGCAACAAACCAGAGAGAAAAGGTCCAAACAAAGCACAACTCCACACAAGTGTTAGATGATTCTCAGCAAGTAAGCAAGATTTAAATACTTGTATGATGATGGAAAAGGAAGAGAACAAATAATCCAAAGAAAAGAACGCAATCTCATCGTGATGCCTGATCGAACACCCAACGAACCTACAAACAATTTACATCACGGAGCAATAAACAAAGAAAGAGGGTTCTAGAACAAGATATTGTACTAATAGAAAAATGTAGATCCAATCATACGTTGCTTTAGCTTTCTGCAAAACAAATACATTGTAACACTAACTCGATGCTCCTTGTGTAAGTTATTAGTGATATTGGAAAGATAGGAAAGCAATAATTGCAACATAAAAGAATCATATAAAAAGTGTCCCCAATTACCGACGCACAAAACGTATGAAAACTGAACTAGGCCCAATCAACTTTGTTCTTTCTGCACCACAAAAAATATAATCCCATCATGCACACGAATTCACAGGAGTAAAAAGAAAATCAGGGGAAAAAGAGAATAGTGGGAACGAATTAATATATGTGTGGTGGCAATCCATGAGCAAGCACGACGATCCAGTCACCTCCAATTACAAAAGAAAATATGTAGTGGTAGTATATCTTTTAGTCATCCCAGCAAAAGAGAAAAAAGTCTATAATTATAGAAGATAGAAAAACAGCAAAGAATCATGCAACTAATGGTCCAACAAAGAAAAGAGGCTCCCAAAAATCTATGCACAAGAGATCAAGATAAAGAAAATATAACCAAGGATGAACCAGGAAAAAAACAAATAATGCTAAGGAGGGAAAAACCAGCAGATGGTTAACAAGACGCCAGAACCAGTGTTTACCGAATCAACCTGCAAACAGAACATTGTGGTCTTACTTCAAGAATCTAAAAACGATGCTGATCATCATAGAAACTGAAAGCAAAGAAAGGAAGTTCTAGAACACTACATGATACTAAACAAACAAGGGTCCAGCCATCCGTGTGTATTCTGCAAAATCTGTATCCAGAGCCTATAGCACCATCTTTTAATAAGCCCACTAAGCCACCCAGTTTTAAGGGGAACAAAAAGATCAGAGTTTACGAAGTGAATAATATTTAAACCAATGTGCAACAGGCAACAGTTATGTGTGAGACGAAAGAACTAGCACAGCCCACTTAAGTAAGGTTTTTTTAAAAAGGAAACAGATATGGTACACTGAGAACAAGACCCAGTAGAGAGAATCAGAGAAGACTGAAGCCACAAATCAGTAGAACATAACCTTGTTGTCCAATATTCTATCTGGTTTTACAAGCAACAAAAGAAATGAGTCCTACACTCCTATCCACACTTGCTAAGTAAGAGACCAATAAAAAAATATGTTAAAAGCAAATCTTAAAAAATATTACAGAAGCTGGCAGTGACGAGCAATGAAGCCATTGAGTGTTTGAATGTTAAAAACGCACTATAATAGCAGAATGAAACACAGATATATACAGTGGCGTTGACCCCATAATAAATTCATAATAAAAAAGAACCTGCATAGACAATTAAGAAAATAGGTAGCTTGTGCTCTCCATCAGATCTATAATGCCTCCAACACCACTAAGAGTATACTGAATCATGAACAAGCATTGTATTGCCACGTAAAGGTAAACAAAATGAACAAAAACGTTTGCTAAAAATTGTCACCAGTGACCAGATGAATCAGGAGAACCCTATACAGCATCAGCGATCCCCTTGAGCATTTATCAAGAAGAAGACAAGACGGCTCTCTCTTAAAAAGTCAATAAAATCTAAGTAATAATAGACATCATTATAGTCAACCCAAAGGCCCCTGGCCCAAACTTCACCCAAACTAACCTCAAATGGCCATCCACCCATAACAAAAACCGAACATGTCCAAATGGCATCTGAAGTCAAGTAATAAGACTTCAAGTAATATAACAGGAGCTAAGGTAAGAAGATCAAACCAGATCAGATAGTACCAGATGGAATCAATGATCAAACTCCACATCCAACTGCAAGCAAAACCACAAACCTAGCAGCGGCCTGTAACCATAGTGACATAACACAAACCGACAGCCAGACAATAACACAGTAAAGCTGCAAGGCAGTTATCATAAAGCTGACAGAGCACAGCTCAGATAGATCGTAACACAAACCGATAGCCAAATATCTTTTGAAGTAGACATGAATTTCCAAGAGTTCCCAACTAGCCAGAAAACATGATCCAATCTTGCATTGCCTAATCTATAAATTGCACAGAGCATGTACTTGTTGCAACAGTAACCTCAAGCACGAAAGTAAGGGTGTTAAAAAGGACAAACTCATGAAAAGAAAAGCGTGATGCATAATCTACTACTTACACAAGAACCAATCCAACAGGCAAAAGGAGAAATCATTCAAACTTGTCTACTCTAACAGAGAGCGATCAACTTGATGCACAACAGATGAGCAAGGTAGAATATACTGCAAAAAACCTGGAATTAATGTCATGAACAGCTCAGATGAGGCCTAAACCTAATTTCTCGCACCTTCTAACGGAAAAACCCTATCTATCTGCCATAAAATATAGCCACGGAGTCAAACTTTAACTTATCACCTAATACTAAAGCCGGTTATCATGAGCTAAGTAAATCATAACTTTTCGCACCTGTGAACCATAACAAGCAATCGGATCCACCGTAACAGGTGCTTGCAAAACGATATTCGCATAGAAGAAACTAGAAGAGTGACACCTGAAAACCGATAACCGAAAGGGATATTATACAGATCTGGTCCAACAACCAGATTAACAGCCATAATGATTAGTGAATGACACGGAGAACAGAATTTAAAATCAAACGCATCGTTTCTATGCCGTTGTTATAAACGGATATCGAATCCAAATCAACGAACGCAGATGATAATTGAGAAAGAACGTGGAAGAAGATCTGATCTGGCGCAACATATTTGAAATCAAAACTATTGATGAAGCTTTAAAATCAAAAGGATGAGAATAGAATATAGAAGATACCAGAAAGTAACCACCTGTTGAAGATGATGAACGGAATGATTTGTTGAATGTATGATTGAAGGGTGTATATATAAGCATGTGTAAGTCGGAATAAACAGAGGGCTGCTGATGATCCTCAAGCAAGCACAATCCAATCATCTTCAACTCTTCAACCTATGGTGGTCAATAATATTACCCTTTTAGGCATCCCATAAAATAACATATGTTGATGAAAGATAAGGACCAAGGATGATTTAAATAGAAAATAATTAGCAGAGCTCCACAATTAAAGAAAAATTAAAAGCACGAACTATATAATGCTCTTATATTTCACTTTCCATAAGCAAGCCCCAACATAAACTACAGAAGAACCTATAGGTGGTGATTGGACAACAATGTTCGGCACCACACTAACCTACACACAAAACATAATCTTGTCATGCAAGCATAAACATAAATTGGGAATTTATAGAAAGAACAAAACGATGGGAAGAAATTGATAAGAGTGGTGCTGATAATCCTCAGACAAGCACAGCAATCTAGTCTTCAACCTCTGGTTGTCAAAAATATACATCCCACAAAATACCAAATAACCAATGATATGAAAAGAATAATTCATAAAACTATTATGATAAAAATCGTAAAACTATTATGATAAAAAAAATAATAACAGACTGATTTGATGCTCTTATTTTTCACTTTCCATAAACAAGCCCCATGTCAAGAAACCAGAGAGAAAAGGGTCCAAACAAAGCACAACTGCACACAAGTTTTAGATGCTTCTCAGCAAGTAAGCAAGATTTAATACTTGTATGATGATGGAAAAGGAAGAGAACAGGTAATGCAAAGAAAAGAACGCAATCTCATCATAATGCCTGATCGAACACCGAACGAACCTACAAACAATTTACATTATCTTTTAAGGTACCTAGAAAGAAGTTCGTCATCATGGAGCGATAAACAAAGAAAGAGGGTTCTAGAACAAGATAGTGTACTAATAGAAAAATGTAGATCCAATCATACGTTGCTTTAGCTTTCTGCAAAACAAATACATTGCAACACTAACTCGATGCTCCTTGTGTAAGTTATTAATGATATTGGAAAGATAGGAAAGCAATAATTGCAACATAAAAGAATCATATAAAAAGTGTCCACAATTACCGACGCACAAAACGTATGAAAACTGAACCAGGCCCAATCAACTTTGTTCTTTCTACACCACAAAAAAAATAATCCCATCATGCACACGAATTCACAAGAGTAAAAAGATCGGAGGAAAAAGAGAATAGTGGGAACGAATTAATATGTGTGTGGTGGCAATCCATGAGCAAGCACGACGATCCAGTCACACCTCCAAGTACAAAAAAAACATGTATTGGTAGTATATCTTTTAGTAGTCCCAGCAAGAGAGAAAAAACAATCTATAATTATATAAGATAGAAAAGCAGCAAAGAATCATGCAACTAATGGTCCAACAAAGAAATGAGGCTCCCAAAGATCTATGCACAAGAGATCAAGATAAAGAAAATATAACCAACGATGAACCAGAAAAAAAAACAAATAATGCTAAGGAGGCAAAAACCAGCAGGTGGTTAACAAGACGCCAGAACCAGTGTTTACGGAATCAACCTGCAAACAGAACATGGTGGTCTTACTTCAATAATCTAAAATCGATGCTGATTATCATAGAAACCGAAAGCAAAAAAGGAAGTTCTAGGACACTGCATGATACTAAACAAACAAGGGTCCAGCCATCCGTGTTTATTCTGCAGAATCTGTATCCAGAACCTATAGCACCTTCTTTTATTAAGCCCACTAAGACACCCAGTTTTAAGGGGAACAAAAAGGTCAGAGTTTACAAAATGAATAATAAACCAATGTGCAACAGTTATCTGTGAGACGAAAGAACTCATATCTACAAAAAAAACAGAGAAGATGACCACATATCTACAAAAAAACGCATGGCTGTTGCATATCTACAAAAAAAACGTCAGAGAAGTTTTTTAAAAAGGAAACAGAGAAGATGACCACATATCTACAAAAAAAACGCATGGCTGTTGCATGCTGAAATACAGACAATGAATGAAAATCTGAACTTACAGAACCATGGACCAAAGTAGCTGATACGGTACACTGAGAACAAGACCCAGTAGAGAGAATCAGAGAAGACTGAAGACAAATCAGTAGAACATAACCTTGTTGTCCAATATTCTATCTGGTTTTACAAGCAACAAAAGAAATGAGTCCTACACTCCTATCCACACTTGCTAAGTAAGAGACTAATAAAAAAAATATGTTAAAAACAAATCTTAAAAGATATTACAGAAGCTGGCAGTGACGAGCGATGAAGCCATTGAGTGTTTGAATGTTAAAAACGCACTATAATAGCAGAAGAAACACAAATATATACAGTGGTGTTGACCCCATAATAAATTCATAATAAAAAAGAACCTGCATAGACAATTAAGAAAATAGGTAGCTTGTGCTATCCATCATCAGATCTATAATGCCTCCAGCACCACTAAGAGTAAACTGAATCATGAACAACCATTGTATTGCCACGTAAAGGTAAACAAAATGAACAAAAAACGTTTGCTAAAAATTGTCACCAGTGACCAGATGAATCAGGAGAACCCTATACAGCATCAGCGATCCCCTTGAGCATTTATCAAGAAGAAGACAAGACGGCTCTCTCTTAAAAAGTCAATAAAATCTAAGCTAATAATAGACATCATTATAGTCAACCCAAAAGCCCCTGGCCCAAACTTCACCCACCAAACTAACCTCAAATGACCATCCACCCATAACAAAAACCGAACATGTCCAAATGGCATCTGAAGTCAAGTAATAAGACTTCAAGTAATATAACAGGAGCTAAGGTAAGAAGATCAAACCAGATCAGATAGTACCGGATGGAATCAATGATCAAACTCCACAACCTACCACCAAAACAGACTAACATAATAACACCGACTCATACATACCGTTAAAAGATACAATAATAATACAAAAACGGATAGAACTTATGACTGCCCATGATAGTATCAGTGTGTAAATTAGGTTATAAATAAAACTGAATCAAGAACCTGAAGTAAAAAAGCTTCAAAAAGAAAAAAGATTACTCGTTGGGGAATGCTGTGCTAATCATCCAACTGCAAGCAAAACCACAAACTTAGCAGCGGCCTGTAACCATAGTGACATAACACAAACCGACAGCCAGACAATAACACAGTAAAGCTGCAAGGCAGTTATCATAAAGCTAACAGAGCACAGCTCAGATAGATCGTAACACAAACCGATAGCCAAATATCTTTTGAAGTAGACATGAATTTCCAAGAGTTCCCAACTAGCCAGAAAACATGATCCAATCTTGCATTGCCTAATCTATAAATTGCACAGAGCATGTACTTTTTGCAACGGTAACCTCAAGCACGAAAGTAAAGGTAAGGACAAACTCATGAAAAGAGAAGCGTGATACAAAATCTACTACTTACACAAGAACCAATCCAACAGGCAAAAGGAGAAATCATTCAAATTGTCTAACAAAACCTGGAATTAATGTCATGAACAGCTCAGATAAGGCCTAAACCTAATTTCTCGCACCTTCTACCGGAAAAACCCTATCTATCTGCCATAAAATATAGCCACGGAGTCAAAATTTAACTTATCACCTAATACTAAAGCCGATTATCATGAGCTCAATAAGTAAATCATAACTTTTCGCACCTGTGAACCATAAAAAGCAACCGGATCGACCGTAACAGGTGCTTGCAAAACGATATTCGCATAGAAGAAACTAGAAGATTGACACCTGAAAACCGATAAGGATATTATACAGATCTGGTCCAACAACCAGATTAACAGCCATAAGGATCAATGAATGACACGGCGAACAGAAGTTAAAATCAAACGCGTCGTTTCTATGCCGTTGTTACAAACGGATTTCGAATCCAAATCAACGAACGCAGATGATAATTGAGAAAGAACGTGGAAGAAGATCTGATCTGACGCAACATATTTGAAATCAAAACTATCGATGAAGCTTTAAAATCAAAAGGATGCGAATAGAATATAGAAGATACCAGAAGGTAACCAACCGCCTGTTGAAGATGATGAACGGAATGATACGTTGAATGTAGGATTGAAGGGTGTATATATAAGCATGCGTAAGTCGGTGGGGACTTGTTTGACGCGTAGGCTAAACGCGGAAAGAGTCAAATTGTTAAGGCGGTTGGTTATTTTTTATTTTTGAGTTAACTGCCATTTTCGTCTCTGTGGTTTGGTCACTTTGGGCATTTTAGTCCATTTTTCAAAAATGCGCCATTTTCGTCCCCCACGTTCTGAAAAGGTGTCATTTCAGTCCAAAAATCATAACCCAGTTAAGTCAGTTAGTAAATAAGGACTGATTGTGTAAATTTGTAACATAAAGGACCATTTAAGTAAATATTAAACACCACCACCACTAGCCCTGCCACCACCACCACTTCGCTGCCACCACCACCTCCACCACCGCCACCACAGCCCTGCCACCACCACCATTCCGCTGCCACCACCACCACCATCGCCACCACAGCCCTGCCACCACCACCACTCCGCTGCCACCACCACCACCGCCACCACCACCACAGCCCTGCCACCACCACCACAGCCCTGCCACCACCGCCACCACAGCTGGTTCATCATCATATCAGACGAGAGAGGGAGAAAGTCGGAGAGAGAGAGAGAGATAACGAGGCGGGAGAGAGAACCGGCGACGGTGGGGCTGCCTTCCCCAGATGATGACGTTGATGGTGGTGGTTCCGGCAGCGGCGGTGGTGATTATTTGTTTATTTTTTGATGTTAAACTGTCATTTGTGAATCTATCATGGATGTTTCAAAAGTCTTCTTTATGAAAATGTGATTTCTTGCTTAATTATATTCAATCGATGAATTCTTTATCTGTCAGAAACCATGTTGGTATGAATAAAGTATGATATAAGATATGTGTTTTGCAGGATTTGGGTAAAAGAATCAGCAACTTGCAGGTTCACCTTTTGAAGCGTTATTATATACTTTTTTATATTCATGTTAGTTTTTTGAGCCGAAGAAGAATGAGCTTATCCAATAACGTGTCTTCCGCCATTGACAAAAAGCTTAGCTCGACAGGAAAAACAATACGTTTAAATCCAGATGCAGCAGAGTTTGTTCCATTCGCTTTAAGATCACCTTCCGCAGCTGTCGGTGCTTCAGATGCATCCTCAAGTTTCGCTAATTTCGGTGCCACAACACTAGGGAAAACAGTAGTAGACAGATCAGAGTCGTCTGTGTCAAATGTTTCAGAGGATGAGGTGCATCGATACTGGCAGCACCAGCTTCCTGATGACATCACGCCCGACTTTAATGTAACAGGAGATGAAGATTCTCAAGGAATCAATGCACTTCCTTTTTCAGCATTATCTTTAGCAGATATTAATGAATCGTCACGGTTCACCGACGGGTTTCACAAAGAGTTATCTCCTCATCAAACAAACGAAAGCAGCTTTTCTAAGAAGACGGGATTTCCCGTTTCGTTATATGATGAAAATCCGCTCTCTAGTTTTCAACAACAAGAGCCTGCTAAACCCTGGGATATTCAGGGTGATCAGCTGCTAAACGGTATACGAGAGGAGCCTTCATACAATGGTGATCATGGGCATGGTTACATAGATGGCAGGGCTGTGGTGGCGGTGGTGGTGGCAGCGGAGTGGTGGTGGTGGCAGGGCTGTGGTGGCGGTGGTGGTGGTGGTGGCAGCGGAGTGGTGGTGGTGGCAGGGCTGTGGTGGCGGTGGTGGTGGCAGCGGAGTGGTGGTGGTGGCAGGGCTAGTGGTGGTGGTGTTTAATATTTACTTAAATGGTCCTTTATGTTACAAATTTACACAATCAGTCCTTATTTACTAACTGACTTAACTGGGTTATGATTTTTGGACTGAAATGGCACCTTTCCAGAACGTGGGGGACGAAAATGGCGCATTTTTGAAAAATGGACTGAAATGGCCAAAGTGACCAAACCACAGGGACGAAAATGGCAGTTAACTCTTTATTTTTTTATTTATTTTTTATTGGTAGTTGGTTTGTGTAGTGGGCCGGCTAAATGAACGGTCAAGCTTAACGTGCCTAACTTCAGGTGAACCAAATCCTGACACGTAGCTTAGCTGTTAGTGTTATCCTATTCGAGAAATCTTAGACCATGGGGTATGGAATGGATAGTCTCTTTGGAGACCACCCGCCACGTAGGCACCACGTCATCACGGGAGAAGGACCATCCCCTTAGGGACTACACAAGGGTGTGGAGAACTACCCAACCCCACAATAAAAATCAATATAATATTATAATATATTATATAATAAAGGTGGAGAGAGAGAAGTCAGAGGGGCCCCACCACTTTGGTCCGTCTCCATCGTCTTGGAGAGGACGGAGAAGCCGCGACTGAGCAACCGGGGACGGTGTGCGACGACCCGGGACGGATGCGACGGAGGGGAGACAAGGCCCATACCGGGCGGTCTTATAGATGATTTGTGGAGCTCTTTTAGTCTTTTGGGAAAACCTATCACTCCTCTACACCCTTACACTGTGTTTTACACTATGTTCTCGAGTCTCATTTAACAGGGGGATGGGAAGAAAATTTTTTCACTCATACTCTCTCCAATTTGGGAGGATGAATATGGTCATATTTTCTTCCCTTTTCCCTCCCCTCCTATCCTTAAAAAAACTCGGGAACATGGTTTTTTTTTCATATTTTCATCTATTTTCCCTCCCCCCCCCCTGTTAAATGAGACTCGGGAACATAGTGTTAGAGTTTACTAAGGAAAGGAAAGGTGTTGATGCAGATTTTGTGTCTGATGCTTGTCGAATAGATTATATTTGTATTTTATGCTGATTATGTAATAGTTAGTGAAACGGTCAAACAAATGTGTATTGACCCGCTCGTTTGAAGTGGTCAAACGAGAGGGTTATGGGTTTGACTGTGTGTGTGTGCAAGTGAAGTGGGTGTGGGTATAAATACCACCCCTTGTCTTTCATTTGCACTTGAGAGAGTCAAAGAGGGTGAAATCATTTGAGAGAGTTCACTGTGAGCTTCATTGTGTGGGGGAGAGATCACCACTTGGTCTCTCCCCGGATGTATACTTCTTTGGTATTGTTCGATTATCCTGTAATCGGGCCGATTTGTAATGTTTTATTACCGATTAATACAAAGAGTTGTGTTTATCCATCTCTAATCTCTCCCGTCTTGAACTAATCTCACACTAATCACGGTTTCGGTCAAGAAACACGGTCCTACAATTGGTATCAGAGCCATGGTGCCCGATTTAGTAAATCTAACCGTTTACTAAGTCACATGTGCTCTAGATCTGTGATTTTTGTGCTTTTTGTTCAAGATGTAAAAATGTGGAAACATAAAGAAAAACCCAGATCTGAACTGAAATTCTCGGGTCTAGATGAAACAGAACATATACGAGTGATGGGTTTTATGTTTCACATCAAAATCATCAAGTTTTCATCAACATATAAGGTATTTTTCGTCAGATCTGCAAATGTATTCTTGAGAAAGGGTGGCGGTTGTTAAAGAAAGCTAGGGTTTCTTCATAACCTAGATGACGAAACCCCTGCACATGATGAAACCCCTGCACATAATCACTCCTGACGAAACCCTAACCTAGATGACGAAACCCCTGCACTGGTTGATAATTCAGCTGAATATGACGAAACCCCTGCTGTGACGAAACCCAATCTTGTCGAATATGACGAAATCCCTGCTGTGACGAAACCCAATCTTGATAATCTGCAAGACTTTCGTCGGCTCATGATGTTTCGTCGATCTACACAATGTGTCGCCGTCCTTGTCCTTATATAACAGCATACAGAAGTGTTGCAAGGAATCAAAGATGAATGATGGTTGTTCTCTGTTGTTTGCTGAATTGAACATCACGAAGAATATCATCTCCGATCAGAGCAGCTGGGTTGATTTGTCGCCGAAGAACATCATCTCCGATCAGAACAGTTGACGACAGGGTTGATAATCTGCTCCGATCAGAACAGAAGATGATGTTGACGATTTGTACAAGGTGGTTGTTCACTGAAGAAGAAGAAGAAGACATGGATGTCGACTGTTGCTGGGTATCGAAGAAGAGAAAGATGAAGTCTGGTAGATGTCGGCTGAAGTTGGAATCGGAGGTGTGTATCGCAGATGGCATATGCGGCTGGGGTATTTTTGATTGTTTTGGTTGTTGTGTAGAAGAAGCTGTTTGCTGAGAAAGAAGTCTGTGTATCGAAGAGATTGAAGGAGAGAGACCTAGTAGATGAGAGTGGCAGCTACACAAGTTTTCTTTGGGTATTGGATGTTTTTGGAGGTGGGTATCTAATGAAACAATGGTTAACCTGGTGGGTTAACTCACTGGTCTCATCAAGAGGGTTAATCCCTTCTTTCCGAGGATCGCCGGCTGGATCGTCTGGTGGTGGGTTTCCTGTACAAGGAAACAAACCGTGACTCGCAACAAGGAGGATGGGGTGGGGGTGCTCCTTGTCACCACTCACCGGCGTGAGAATCAGTAGTTTGCTTGGAAAGCAAAGTGTGATAGTAGTAGTATTGAGAGAGTTCAGAAGTGATACCTCAAACCTGGTTTGGGGTGGGTATTTATAGCCGAGGAGTGAAGGAGGGTAGTTGAGTAGCTAGCCTGACATCGCACAGCTATTTGCAGGTGTGTCAAACCTGTCGGATACTGTGGTGATGCCACGTCCTGCTGTGGTGTCAGACTGTTGTATACACGTGGGCCGGTAGGCGACTGTCCCCAGTGCCACTTGCACTGTGGTGTCAGACCCACTTGCCTTGTAGGCAGGATGCGGTGCCAAGCCGCATCGCTGCTTGCGGTCATTGATGTTGTTCCCGCGTTGGTTGTTCCATCCATGATTTACGCGGGGTGCGGTGTTATGCCGCATTGCCTGCTGAGTGACTGTTACTGTTGTCCAGATCCCTTGTCGTGACGAAAATGTTCATAGGATGCGATGCGGGGCCGCATCGCTATGCGTTACATTAGTTTCCGTCCTTAAGGTAAGTCTTCTCATCACTGGACAGATTGGACCGTTGTGTTCGCGTGTGCCCACGCGGACACAGGTGAGTTTATTGCTGTTGGAGGTTTTTGATGAGGGTAATGGTCATTCGCGGTCATGCTGACGCGAGATCTGGGACCATACCCCTTCAGTATCGAAGTGAGAGAAAGGTAGTTTGAAGAAGATAATGTCTAATAGTTGTACAAGATGTATGTCGGCACAATTGATTTGTTTGGCAGCTAGTGATTGGGCCCACTTGATGAGAGGTGGAATATGATTTGGAATTATAAGGAAAGTTGGGCTTATTTAATTAATGTCTCTTCTTTGGGCCGAAGAACTAAAGGGCCGAAGTCATGGGTTACATCTATAATGAGCTTACGTGGATCTGTGTATTGGGCTTCAAGCCATACATTTTTCGTCTGGGTCATATTCACGAAAAACCGTCCAATTAGGCCCACCTGGAAGCACGATATGGGAACATTCTCTTGGGTCGATTCATATAGTTCAAGTGGGGTCGGGTGTTCGCAAAGTTTATTTGAACCGCGCCTCTAAATGTCGACGTCAAAATTCGTACGGGTTCGGGAGCGCGCGTAATCACTTTAGGATGATGAAAACATATGATGATTTTTTGAAAAATGTGGGGTAGTCACGGTTACCGATGCTAACGTCAAATTTTGGTGACTTGACTACTATGGGCCAAAAACCAAAATGGTATGTTCACTTCCGCACGTCAATGTTTATGATTGTTAGCGGTTATTCGCAAATGTTCGAAAGCATTTTGTTTATTGTCATATTCTCGCATTTGAAAACGAACGAATGAACCTGGAATGTCAATACCGGTCCTAACGAGTTCACAAAGTCTTTGGAGGGATACAAGTCGGATCCTACGGGGTACTAGGCGAAATTTCTTTATCAACTAGAATATGCAAAGAAGAAAGCTTTTTGTTTATTGTCATATTCTCGCATTTGGTAACGAATGAATGAACCTGGAATGTCAATACCGGTCCTAACTAGTTCACAAAGTCTTTGGAGGGATACAAGTCGGATCCTACAGGGTACTAGGGGACGTTCTTATTCAACTAGAATATGCAAAGAAGAATGTCGTTTTCGTGATTTTTCGAACAACCGAGAACATTCAGTGAAGATTGACGACAGTTCCGCTCAGTGGAGGGAATTGGTGAACATTTGAAGATAAATTCTACTCAGTGGAGAGAATTTGTTATGTGAAATTGACGACAGTTTCTTTGAAGTGGAGAGAATCTGTTAAGGTTTGGAGATCTTACCAAAGAAATGGGGGGATAAAAATTTTCGTATGTTGAATTTTTTCGGTAAATTTCTAAACGCAATCACAGGTGCTAGAGTTTGTGTTATGACAGATCAAGACTTGATGCAGTTTTTAAAGAATGGAACCCTTATCAAATGCCGGTTGAAGTATTGGAAGATCAGCGGAAGATCGGTCAATTGAGCCTTGTGAGGAAATTGCACAACACCCAACACGGATACGCGTACTTTGAGGGGGAAATATTATACAAGGAGCGTCAAGATACTACTTACCTGGATCATCGGTCAAGGGGGAATTTGTTAACACAGAGAAGATAAATACTTGACTGAAGATCGATTGCAGTTGCATTTTCAGCATTCGACAGCAACGGACAAGAGGGAATTTGTTGATGCAGATTTTGTGTCTGATGCTTGTCGAATAGATTAGATTTGTATTTTATGCTGATTATGTAATAGTTAGTGAAACGGTCAAACAAATGTGTATTGACCCGCTCGTTTGAAGTGGTCAAACGAGAGGGTTATGGGTTTGACCGTGTGTGTGTGCAAGTGAAGTGGGTGTGGGTATAAATATCACCCCTTGTCTTTCATTTGCATTTGAGAGAGTCAAAGAGGGTGAACTCATTTGAGAGAGTTCACTGTGAGCTTCATTGTGTGGGGGAGAGATCACCACTTGGTCTCTCCCCGGATGTATATTTCTTTGGTATTGTTCGGTTATCTTGTAATCGGGCCGATTTGTAATGTTTTATTACCGATTAATACAAAGAGTTGTGTTTATCCATCTCTAATCTCTCCCGTCTTGAACTAATCTCACACTAATCACGGTTTCGGTCAAGAAACACGGTCCTACAAAAGGAAAAGAAACAAAAAGAAATGAGTAAAATGCTATTTTGGTCCCTGTGGTTTGGTCAGTTTTGTCACTTTAGTCCAAATCTCAAAGTTTTTTGTATATGGGTCTCTGTGGTTTCATTTTTGTTGTCATTTTGGTCCAAAAGTGAAATCATGCCAGATTCCCCTAGTTAAACCCTCAACTTTTGTCCCTTTCCACAGGGTAATTTTGTCATTTACTGTCACACCCCAAACGATGGCGGAAACATCGGGGCATGGCACTGAGCGAAACAGATTGTCCAGAAGTTTCCATAACAACTATCATTACCAATTAATTAAACAACATGTCCCATACCATGTCTTAAAAGATAACATAATTATTACAGACAAGATCTAGTCAAATTGTTCTGTTCCGACAACTCAGATTTCAAGTACAGACAATTGTTTATTTGTTTCTAGACCTTTCCTAGCCTCGATTTCATAGCAAGAAAAGCAATTAAGCATCCTAAGCACCTGTCACATACGTTAAAGTAAAAGTCAATACACATAGTGTAAAGGTGAGCATACAAGTTTGATAATAGCATAAAGAGTTCGAAATCGTTACGCATAACCAGCACGTACACAGTGTAAAATGAGGCATGTTAGTTATCGACATGAACCTATCGATACCAATGACTGCGGGTTGACTGCCCAAGGCAGTTCGGGATACACACTCAGCACTGTGAGCCATGTAACTAATTGTCCTTAACAACCCCTGAGTGAACAGGTACTGAGTCCAAACTATAGTACTATCGTTGCTAAGGCAGGTAGACAGCATTCCATGTGTAAACATAACAAACAAGCATTCATTAAGTCACGTATAACATGCGGTAATTGGTTAGCGATTAAGGTATTGCGTAGTGTGTTTGTTGTGATTTAGAATAAGTAACGTATGTAACACCCAAAAGTGCGTAAAGCAAAAAGGGATAGAGTATACTCACAGTGATTGAAGTAATGGATTGAAGGGAGCGCTAGAGAGTACGGTTAGCCTGAACAGATTGATAGCATAATGATAAGCGACGCGTACAACGGAACACGGTGTCAGTGAGTCGAACAGCAGTCCGATCGGATGGCCGGTCATTCGAGTGGCAGTTCGTTCGGACGGTTGTCCGATCGGGTGACCGTTCGAGTGAACTGTTACCTCGTTTGGGATGGATGTGTTTGTGTATGATGGCTTGACTTTTGAAGTTTTCGTTGTAGAATTTTGAAAACTTAGAAGTATCTCTACCTTTCAGGTCGATCGATCGAACGTCCGTTCGATCGGACGACAATCCGATTGGTTAGACACTCTAGCGAGAACAAGTTCACAGCAGGTTGTCACTCGATCGGACGGTAGTTCGATCGGGTGGCAACCTAAGTGCATTGAACATGTTGAAAATTTGTTTAAGTATTTAAGTTCCAAAACATCACATAGTCGGATGGTCGATCGATCGGGTGGTAGCCCGATCGGACGGCAGTCCGTTCGGTGTTCCAAAACCTTTGAAGTTTGAATGGTAGTTAAGTGTGGGGCCAGGATGCAAGTCGATCGGGTGACCGGTCGTTCGGGTGGCTGTCCGATATACGGCAGTCCGATCGGACGGCACTCCGTCCTGGTTGACCGGTTCGTCTTCTTCCTTGGTCATTCTGGTAGTTTGTCGTTTTATCGAGATTATTTGATAACGTATTAGACAACAGAAACCTCGTCACGACTTAGTAACCTGATCGGACAGGAATCACCCAAATCCGGCCGGTTAACTTGTTCGAGACGGTGTTCCATGCTTAACCCGAAATCGGTAATCTCGTGGATGGAATCCAGATCTTGAACCAACCCATCAACATGCAAGAGTGGAAGGTTAGAACAAGCTCTGATTCTATCGGTTTTGAGGCATTGAGTGTAAAAGAGTTGAAAGAAAGTTAGAAACCATCTTTCAATCCTTTTTCACCTTGAATATGTTTAGATCTTATGTAAGATCTTTGTTTGTTTGTATGGAAATCGTTCAGATCTAAGTTGTTCTTGGTGGATTGAAGCCAAAACATGAGGTTCCTAAGATGTAACACCTCGTAAAATCACGTCCAATGAGGTACTGACACGTGTAATAAACCCTAATGAAGTCAAACATTGAATTTAAGGGACTAATTTTTCGAAAAATCAAAAAACTTTGATTATGAAAGGACTGGAAGTGTTAGCATACCTAAAATAAGTTTCTAAATAACCTCTTACGATATTTATATTCACAAATGAGCCACTTGATGATCGAGTGTAGCCGTTTACGTAATTAATTGAAAGTTTGCGCAAACCGGGAGTTTCATGAGATTTTATTATACTCTCGGGAATACCAATTATTGGCCGTCTAAAGTTTTTATGCCTATAAGTAAAGTTACGCGCAACTTTGCAAGTTAGAGGGACTAAAAGTGTCAATATGTCTAATTATACCTCTGAATGACCTTTTAGTGAACCCGAAGCATCGTGATGTTTAATAATACTCTCAAGAATGCCTAATATGGATTAGATGAGGCTTCGATGCTATTAAACGATGATATGCGCAAGTTTGCGCATTTGAGGGACCTAAAGCGTCAACTTTTGAATCTACGCCTTTTGGTGACCATTTAAGCGATTGAGAGCGTAGCAATAATTAAACTCATGCTTGGGAATGCCCATTATGGGCCATGGAAGGCTTGGATGTCATTAAACAACATTTCACGCTACTTTGTGCGATCAAATGACTATTTGCGTCAAACTGCAAAAGTATGTCGATTCGTATGGTAACGGACCTTCCGGAATATGACCATGAGTTAAACATGCCCTAATTATCCTTTATATAGCTTAGATATAGGCTTAGAGGTGTTTGCTGCGCAAAAATAAACGTTTAAGTCAAGCAGGGACTAAAAGTGTAAAAAAGTGCACAAGTTTGCATTTTCGCGCATATCTTACATTCTGAATATATCCGAACATCCAAAAATTTATGTAATCATTAAAATATTTTATTTTAGTGATCGGCATGATAAAATTCCATTCGTCGCGTAATTTGGATCGTTTTTCGCGTCCGTTCATGTTTCGTCGTAATTAGACGAACAACGTGACCGTACGACTAAACGAACCGACATCCGTGATATTTTTTAGCATGTTTTATGTCCCCTATATTTGGGCATCATTATAGAGCCTTAAATATGGCTTAACAGGCCTTAGATGTGTCAGAAACACATTTATTTGATTACAGGGACCAAAACTGCCATTCCTGAAACATGTGTTGCTGATCTGTGATGCAAGCGGTCCGCGTAAGGGTGGAGACTCAGGCTACGCGGTCCGCGGTCTGCGAGAGTCCCCAAACCTGCAAAACAGGCTGTTTTCCCCAAACAGCTGGGTTTCCTGGTTTCGCACATTGTTTTCTTAAACCTATGGGCTGTTTTGAGCACCCATGGATTGCCAAAACAGTGGGTATTATGTGTATGGTCCAGATTTAATCACGTTTATCGAGGAACGATCCTAACGGTCCTCTAAATCCTATAAATACCCCATTGATTTTGGTTTTCATTTGCACCACATTTCATTTCTGCTTGCTCTCTGAATTCTTGGAGGATCTTGAGCTTCTTAAGAACCTCCTTCTATCCATAGGACCTCTTGTAAGTGTCCTTTCATGCTTAGTTTAAATTATTTAGCGTTTATAGCCGAAAAGTCAAGCGTTTTTTATAAACGCTTTGACTTTTAAACGGTTGAGCCATGGTTCATAACGAACATGGCTACGTGACCGTAATTAGGTAGGTGTTAAACCCTCAAAAGGGCACCTCCTAATTACCACGTTTACTCAGTCAATTGTCGGGTCAAACTTCTTAATAAAAAGTCAAACGAGTCAGTTTTTACTAATAAATTCATAACTGATAATACAAAAGTTATGGAACATGTTTTAACACTTAAATAACTTGGTAATTAATATAAGAACATGTTTAAGCATGTTCAACCCGACAATTCTAAGTATAGGCTTGGTTCGGAACCGAAAGTCGCAAAAATAGACTCTTGCTTTGACTTTCAGTTCTGACCCGTTTTAGCTTAGTTTAGATATGCCTTAGAACTCTATTAGGACCAGGCTATAGATTAGTGTAACCCTCTGAGGTTACACAACTTGGTTCCATAGTTATCCGATTCATGAGCATGCTTCCGTTACATGCCTAAATGTTGACTATAATGCCCTTTTGACCTTAAAACAAGATTTTTGAAAATGTGAGAGGAAAAAAAACCTTTATTACTGATTTATAAACTTGTCCTGAAAATTTGACATCAGTTTAAGGTCTAGATTAGGAGTTATGCTCAATAGCGTAAATGGAAAGCTTTTTACTAATTAAACGGCATAATTAACATATAGCCTATTTAAACCCAAATTTGGATACCAAACTTATTACCCACTGATATTAAATAATATTTTGGGATTTTTGAAGATTTTTAGTTATTTTTAGGCTGAGTATAACATTGGGTTCTTGCTTTGAATCGGTAATTGTCGGTTTTGCCCTTTTGGCCCATAAAATGAGTTTTACATAATATTTTGATACCAAAATTTTTGCTACTGATTTTATATCATAAATGAAATATTTTGAACTTTATAAACTGATCAAAAACTCAGATTTCCTATTTAAACCCAAAAATCGCTTAAAACCGACTTTTACGCGTTTTAAGCGCATAGTATGAGTTAAAACTATTTTTGGCATATGAAACTTAATACCTACTGATGTTTTAAGTAAATTTATATATTTTAACAGTAAAGAAAAGTTTTAAACTCAGATTCTCTAATTTTGACCTTTTAAGCTTATATGAAATTACCAAAATGCCCCTACGGTGCATAGTTTGGTTATAAATAATAAATTTCACATATATGCTATACCCTACTGTTATAACTTATTAAATTAAGTATTATTACTGATTATATCATACCTAAAACTCAGATTTATATTTAATCTCTTTTATAAGCTTTAAAATGACCAAAATGCCCCTAAGGGGCATAGTTTGAGTTTAAATTCGTTTTGGGCATAATGGAAGGTATCATACTGATATCACAACATGTTTAAGGCATATTAACTTAGGAAACCTATTCATGACTCATTTGGTTAACCGTTACGCACTTTTCACGTTCAGTGCGGTTTATGTAACTAGTTTGCATAAATTAGCCGAAACGGGTCAAACCTTATCATTTTTATCTAAAAATCCAGAATGTGTTTAGTTTACCCATATTAAACAAGTATACAAGCTTGTTGGGTCTAAATCACATTCTAATCCGGTCTTCGCTTAATCTTGCGTTTGAACCGTACATCTTCCTTTAAAACTAACCGGTCTAAACATAGGCTTAATTAAGACCCGTTAGGAATCTAATAGGTTATTAAAAACCTTCGTTCCAGATTTAGGAGCCCAGTAAAAGCTACCTGTACTTGCTTGGTTGTATACGGCTGGGATAAATTGTATAACTTTGCTCAGGTAAATACTTTTAACTTATTTTCCCTTATATGGGCTTGGGATAAAGTATTATAATAATACCGCTTGGTCGGGTATGTAGTTGCTGAAATTGGATTGTGATTAATATATTTACATAACCCGTTTTAATCTATTTTATTTGGTATATGGCCCTTGGGGGGTTAATGACCATGTCCCGGATATCCTTGGCATCATTCAAAGAAATGTCCACGACCTAAGCACGGGGTGTAGGCATACACCTGACAGTTGCATTATGTAAAAACTGGTAATCCACTTAAAGGAATCAACCTTGTGGGCATTATACCTGTGGCATGTCAGTTAATCTTGTCCGGCTCTTCTAACCGACCTTGACGGACGACAAATAAGTAAAACTGTGTACAAGATTATTTTTAAATAATTGTCCCAAGTTATAAAAGATATTTTGTGCCGTGTGCATTCAAACTAATTTTCTTAAACTCTTTTCAAAATGAGTCAGTTAATTGTATTTACCAGTGTAAACTGACGTATTTTCCAAAAAGGCTAAGTGCGGGTACTAGACAAAATAGGCTGGCTACTCCTGGCATCATTAATCAAGTCTTGCAAGCTCTAGATGTTAAAGTCTGTTGAACAATGATCTTTTATCTTTTGATCCGCATGTGGATCCTTTACAGTCCGTTTGTAATACTTTGATATTACTATTTATTCGGTTTGTAATGTGATTCATCTTTTGCTTCCGCTGTGCATTTAAATTATGTTGTTTGACTATGACGATATCAACTATGTCAGGATACTCCCCACCGGGCCCACCGGTAATACGTGGAAATATCGGGGTGTGACATAAGAACACCATGATGACATCATCCTAAAACACCTCAAATCTAGTGATTTCACGGTTAAAAGTTAAGATTAAAAAGATAGAAAGGTGTAGGAGTGCGTGTAGATTAAGAAAGTACAAGATTTAGAACGAGATCTTTCCAGAATAGCGAGAAATCGAAGAAAAGGTGAGCACGCATGCTAGTCAGACGAGAGTTTCCAGAAATGGAAAGTTTGATGTTGAAAGGGGGTATTTATAGGGTTTCCCAAAAAGGAAAGGGGAGGAGAGGGGCTGGTCGATCGGTTGGCAGCCCGATCGAACAGCTGGTCGATCGATCGGCTAGTCTCCTGGTGGGTCATATTAAACATTGGCTAACTCTTTGTCCTTTAACAGTATTGAGAGCTATTACAATGTTTATGTCTACACAATTACTCATTCAGTACTGTCAATCCTGATTGGTGGGTCATATTACACATTGGCTAACTCTTTGTCCAATGGTAACGTGCTCCACATTTTGTATACAAAACCCCAACATACCGGCAGTAATTGAAGAACTACAAAGACTCAATCACTGATTAATCGCATTGTAAAATATTTGAGGTTTTGTAAAAACAATTTACAAAAAGTAGATTACTCACAAAAAAGTTTACACAAAAGAGGATTACTCATAAAAAGGTTTACACAAAAAGAGGATTACTCACATTGTTGTCTTAGATTTCCTTTAAGGGTTTCCTGGTAGTTATCTATTAATTACACAAATGTACATGTGTTAGTATAATAACCCAATATTTACATTAGCAATACCCTCCCCGAGACGGATTTAAAATCATTTTAAGCCCCGTAGGGGTATTTTGGTCATTTTAAAGATTTATAAAAGAGGTTAAATAGAAATATGAGGTTCTGGTCTAAAGTGATCAATAGAAATATTTATTTTTGCAAGTTATATCAGTAAGATATTGTATATATGTGAAATTTATCATTTATGGCCAAACTATGCACCGTAGGGGCATTTTGGTCATTTCACATAAGCTTTAAGGGCCAAATTTGGAAATCTAAGTTCAAAACTTTTACTTACTGTTAAAGTATAAAAATTTATTCATAACATCAGTAGATAACAAGCCTTAGGTGCCAAATATGGTTTTAAACCATACTATGCGCCTAAATCGCATAAAAGTCGGTATTTGACGATATTCGGGCTGATTAAGGAAATCTGAGATTTTGTTCAGCCTCTACTATTTAAAATAAATTATTTAATATATAAAATCAGTAGAAAAAGGTTTGGTATGTAAAAGATGTGTAAAACTCATTTTATTAGCGAAAAGGGCATTATCGTCAATTACCGAGTCTATGCAAGAACTCTATGTTATGATCAGTTTAAAATTTAATAAAAATTTCCAAAAATCCCTAAATATTATGTTACATCAGTGGGTAGAAAGTTTGGTGTCAAAATTTGGGTTTAAATAGGCTTTATGCCGAAAATGCCGTTTAATTAATAAAAAGCTTTCAATTTACGATATCGAGCATAACTCTTAATTTAGACTTCAAACTGATGTCAAATTTTTAGGACATGTTTATAAATCAGTAATAAAGATTTTTGTCCTCTCACATTCTCAAAATTCTCGTTTTTATATAAAAAGGGCATGATGGTCAACAATTTAGCAATTAACGGAAACATGCAATGAACTAGGATTTCTATGGAACCATATTGTATAATCTCAGAGGGTTACATTAACATGTAATATGGTCCTAATGGAACCCTAAGGCATATCTAAACCAAGCTAAATCGGGTCAGAACTGAAAGTCAAAGCAAAAGTCTACTTTTGCGACTATTAAGCATATTGTATAATCTCAGAGGGTTACATTAGAAGTGTTCTGCTGACACCAAAATATTATTTAAGTTGTTAGGAAATTAATTATGGAAATACGTGCATATCTGTATTTCATTGTTGTGTGTTATTTGACTATTTGTTAGTTTACAGTATGAGTGATCAAGGACCCTCAGACGTTTATCGTCAGTTGTCCGATTCACCTAGGAGTGAAGGTACCTCTTCCCAGCCTGCCCTCTCTGGGTATTCAGCTGACCAGGAAGAAGGGATGTTTGTATTTAAGGCTCAGTCTGAAGAGCCATTCCCTCAGAAAAAGAGAGGATGGTTCAGTAAGGGAGCACACGAGCGTAGGAAAAGAATGCGAAAGTTGCAACAGCAGAGAGTCCTAGCAGCAGCTAAGCGAGAGACAGATGCCCATACACAGGATATGCTTAATAGGAGCTTAGCCAATTTTCATATCCTAGCAACCACAGCGGCCAACCCAAACCTGGAACAACTAGTAGCCCCACAACCCTTACCTTTGTTCCCCACTCAGCCGATGGATATAGAAAACAACCCAGAAAACCAAGTCCAAATGCAGGATTTCAACCCTGAGGAGATACCTAGGATACCAGCCCCTAATCCCTTAGACCCAGGTTATGATCCATGGTTCGATGATCATGGGGATTATGTGTCACGCTATCACCTAAACGACGAACCCATGCCGAACTTAGCAGCCTATCCAGGTCTGGACCCTCTAGATCCCTACTACGATAACGATGAATACGTTAGGGAGATCTTAGAGAATCCGTACCCTCAGGAGGAGCCCATGCCCCTGTACCCAGACCCAGTACCAGCACCTGCACCCCCAATGAGTGCAGAAAATGTGCAAGAGCTTCGAACTTTCGGAGAAGAGATTTTAGAGAGTAGCGAGAGGATGAGGCAGGTAGGAGAGCGACTCGTCTGGAAGTTTGACGAGTACAATATGGATTACTGGATGAATCCATATCAGTGAAGGTGATGGTAGAAATAGTAATAATATATATATATATATATATATATATATATATAATATGTGAAAAAAAATAATATATATGTGTAATAATAATAATATATGTTGTAGTATAGACCACTTCGTGGTTAGTGATGCATAGTAGTATTGTAATTTTTAATTCCAGTCTTAGTGTGTATTAGACACATATTATATAAGAAAGAGTAAGTCGCAATGCTCAACACTTTTGACCAATATGTGTGTTGTGTGATTGTTGCCTAAATTATTAATTATTTTGTGATATTAATAATTGGTAAATGTTTAAAATTCAGATGGACGACGAAGTAAACCAGGAAAATCAAAATAATGATAACCAGAGTAACAATAACCCAGATAATGAAAACCCGAACAATAACAATAATGGAAATCAAGTGGATAACAGTGCCATGCAACATATAGTGGCACAAGGGATAATAGATGCGATGCCATATATTATCAAAACGGTTAAGGAAGCAGAAAATAAAAATAAACATGATAGCAAATGACCCTCTGAACCTGAACACAGCGTAAACAATGGACCCATACTTCAAGTGCCCATTCCCAAAAGAAGAAGAACCGTGTCTTACGGTTGTTCTTATAAAGAATTATAGTCTTGTAAACCAATGGAATTCTCGGGTAATGAAGGGGCCGTTGCATCTTTACGCTGGATAGAAAAGACTGAGGCAGTCTTAAGAATAAGTAAATGCGCGGAAGAGGATAAGATAATGTTTGCGTCCAATCTGTTTAAGAACTCAGCACTAGAATGGTGGAACACTATCCTCTAGTCTAGGGGAAGTGATAGAACTTACAATATGGAATGAGAGGAATTTAAAAACATGGTAGAAAGAAAATTCTGCCCTCCCAATGAAAAAGAACAGATGGCAAATAAATTCCTAAACCTTAGGATGACTGGAGTAGATAGTAAGGGTTATACTACATTATTCTTTGAATATGCCCGAATAGTACCAACCCTTGCATCATCTGAACCAGTATTAATCTCCAGTTACATCTGGGGATTAATTGGGGAGATAAGGCATGTAGTCAAGGCAGCTAGACCCCAAACCATAGAAGAAGCAGTAGAACTAGAAAATACCTTGACAGATGAAATAGTCCGTACACGAGAAGATGATCAAAGGAGGAACCTAACCCAGAAGCTTACTCAAGAATTTCGTTCTGGAAATTCTAACCGAGGGAAAAATGTAGGTTCTACCTCTGCACCCTACTATAAGTATTGCAAAAGGAAGCATTCCGGAAGATGCTCCATATATTGTAACTTTTGCAAAATATCCGGACACAAGGAGGAAGATTGCAGGAAAAAGGCTAACAACAGGATATGCTACAACTGCGGAGAACAAGGTCATATCAAGCCAAACTGTCCAAAGCTAGTTCTAACTACGAACACCGAGAATACTAAAAATGCTAGAGCATTTGTTCTGACTGCAGAAGAAGCAAAGATGATCCCGGATGTGATCACCGGTACGTTTTTAGTTAAAGATATTTTTGCTAAAGTATTATTTGACTCTGGTGTGAACCAAAGTTTTATTAATACTTCATTTTGCAAACTTCTCAATCAATCATTAACTAAACTCACACAAAAATGTCTAGTAGAGACAGCAAATGGGGAAACCATTAAAATTTCTGAAATCTTGCAGGAAGCAAGAATAGAAATTCTAAATCAGAAATTTATTGCAAACCTTTACCCAATGAATCTGGCAGGATTTGATGTTGTGTTAGGAATGGATTGGTTAATAACCAATAAAGCCAGTATTTTATGTGATCAAAAGTCAATCCAAGTAAATTCACCAAGGGGTGAAAAGATCACAATTAAAGGAAATAAGTTCTCTAAATCCACAAAGTTCATCTCTGTGATGAAAACAACAAGTTATATAAGAAAAGGGTCATTAGTGTATTTGATTTCCATAATCACTAACACTAAACGAAAAGAACTAAAGGATATTCCAGTAGTATCCCAGTTTTCAGATGTATTTCCCGAAGAGCTACCAGGGCAACCTCCAGATAGAGAAGTTGAATTCAGAATCCATTTGATACCAGGAACCGCACCAACTGTGTGACAACCCGAACTCTCAAGGTTAGTAATGTTTAATCTCGTGATCTTAACTTCTAGTTATCCCTCTCTGGTGAGTTAAATATTCTGTACTAGTACTACCTCGTTAAGCTTAAACTTAAACGTGTGAGAACCTTGTTAAACGATACATACTTTTGTAGGAGGGCCGCACTTGTTATAAATACTTTTGGGCCACCACTGTACTTAAAATAACCGGCCCAGTCCTCTTGTGCATGTAGCTTGCCATTCCTCGGCCCACTCCCCCCTTAAACGGTTCGGCCCAACATTCTCTCTTCTTTGTATACGTAAACATATGGGCATATTCCATAACTCCTTGCCATATTGTAAACCCTAAAAATTATTTCCCTTCTCTGATTGGTGACGGCAGACCCCCCTCTTCGAAGCAGTAATCTTCCAGTATTCGGTTAATGTATGATCTATATTACTAAGCCTCATTCCTTGCTAACTTTAATTGCATGATATTATAATTGTTTGGTTGATTGTTAAGTGCATAGGATATGAATGTTTATAAACCGTTGATCTATATTATATGATGTGAACAAGATCATAACAACTAACTGCTAGAAAGGGGTATATGATATCGATTATGTTGATCTAGTGTTGCTTCTTTTGGGTATAGTTTGATAACTGCGGATATTAACTAGTAATGAATATGGATTATGTTGTTAACTTGATTGGGATGGTTACTAGAATTGATAAGAAATTATGAAAGAACCGAATGATGATGATACGAAGAAACAATTAGGGTTGCAGGTTAAGTCTCCTTGACGAAACAGTAGTATTTCGTCCCACATGGGCTTCGACGAAACATTGGAATTTCGTCACACCTGGGCTTCTACGAAACATTGGAGTTTCGTTACATAGGGGCTTTGACGAAACATTTATGTTTCGTCACGTATAGTTGTGGTCAGAACAGTTCTTATACGGTTTGATACTTGGTTCCGTCTGTTTATGTTGTTAGTATGTGTCGTGGTTTCTGCATGAGATATTAAGTAATGTGTAGTTATGTTGTTTTGAGTTGGGCCGGAATGAATAACTGGGCTGCATAGAACATAAATTACTATATCACATTTGGGACATACTGGTTTCGGGTGAGGAAATGTTGCAGCCGCGTATAAGTTTTGGGCTGGGCTTAGGAAGAGCAACCCAGAACCTGCTCAGTGTTGTCGGGCCTATAATAGTTGGGCCGCACACAACCAGAAATGCAATGTTGGGCTGTCAAGTGGTGTTTAATTAGTATACTTGTGATACGAAATTACTTGTAGTTCAAATTGCTTATTGAGTAATATGTGAACTTGTCTTTGAACCGAACGGTTTGATATGTGTCGTACTTGTTTGCTACTTGAGTAATACATGACAACCTATGTGGTGCAATGTGAATATAAACTGATAATTGTTGGTAAATAATGGTAGGACGTGTTTGACCGACTATTAAGCAAGTAGCTAACCTTACCGAGCAAACCCAAGGTGAGTTCACCACTCTTGAGCATGTGTCCCAGTGGTTGGGACAGTCAGTGGGTATCCCGGGGAGGGATAAGTCTTTTGGGTAAAACTGGAATATTGGATAATAATCTCACTCTATCACTCTTAAGTCCCATCTTTTTGTTACCGGAGAGGTAACAGGGTATTAGTTGGTAGCGCTACTTAGGTTTGGCACCCTCACCCCGTACCGGAGAGGACGAGTGTGAACTAATGACCCAGTCATGCCCAGTGTTTTGATAGGAGCACTGGGGAACGGGCAAAACATACATCAGGAGCCGTCTTGTTCAGTATCGAGATATTATCAATATTCCTTTCGGATTTGTTAACAAACTGGATTAAACACTTGGTAACTAACGTTTTCTTAAAACTGTGAACTCACCAGCGTTGTCTGATACACTTGTTGCATGCTCGCAGGTCGCTAGGTACATTGGATGAGGAACTTGCTATCTGGATGGCGGGAGTGGCCATGGTCATGTCGCTGAAGGTTGCTTGAATGTTATTTAAACACTATTACATTTGGTTTTGGGAATACCTTAAACATTATTTTGTCATTTGCTTCCGCTGAATCTGATAACTCTTGTTTGACAATTACGATTGCTTAGTTTAATAAACATAAACTTGGTAATGATTTATATTTGGTTCAATGTGATTGGTGGCTTGGATCCTGGTATGTCACATGTCCCGCGGTGTTCCCGTGTGTGGTATTTTGTGGGTGTGACAGTTTGGTATCAGAGCCACTGGTTATAGTGAACTAGGTTTTAAAACGTTTTATAAAACCAGACTATAACCGAACAGTTTAGAAAGCGACCATGACACTCAGCTCGAGATTGCAAGGTTCGTCTCTCGTTTACTTATTGCATAGTACATCTAGTATACACTTGTGTACAATGTTGCATGTGATTGCACACACTTAGCATTTTAGACTGAATACATGTGCATTTACCTGAGTTATGTGATTGATAGAGTCATAGTGCAATATCCTGTTAGCTTTTCGTGGTTTACGTTTGTGGTGTTTGTTTTCTTGCGAGAACTTGAGGAACCTTTTAGCATGAGTTGGGAGGAGCTGAGATAAACATGCAAATCGCATTATTATTGTGGGTGCACACATAATAATAATGTTGGGTGCATGCGAGTCCCAGTGAGATCTAACGAGTGTGAAACGGGTTCCGCTTTGTTGTCTTTTAACTCCTACTTTATCCCGACTCTTGACCTTTCCCCTTCTCTTATATAGAATCATGAGCGGACGAGGTCACGGACGTGGTCACATTGCGATGACTCAAGCTGAGTTGACAAATCTGATAAACACTCGTGTGGCTAAAGCCTTAGCTACTTATCAGGCTGGTACGATATGTGCCAATTATTCTCTTAACCTTGTGTTGCGTACTGGAATTTTAACTGTGTGATGTACTCTCCTTCGTTTTAGGTCAACCTGCTCATCAAAACAATCCACCTGCTTGTACGTTCAAGACGTTCATGGATTGTAAGCCACAGACCTTCAGTGGGACTGAAGGGGCTGTAGGACTTTTGCGTTGGTTTGAGAAGGCAGAATCAGTGTTAGCAATGTGTAACTGTCCTGCTGGGGACAGAGTGAAGTATGCTACAGGCACACTCGAGGATGGTGCCCTGACATGGTGGAATGCCCAGGTTCAGATGTTGGGCATGAAGATGGCAAATGCCACTACTTGGGACGATTTTAAGGAGTTGATGAGGGAGGAGTATTGTCCTCGTGATGAGATTCAGAAACTGGAGAATGAGTATTATGATATGAAGATGGTGGGGTCGGAGATTGAGGCACTCATGAAAAGATCTCATGAACTAGCTATTCTGTGTCCTAACTTGTCACGACCTCCACACCGAAGAATCGAGCTGTATCTCAAGGGATTAGCCCCGCAGGTTAACGGCTTTGTTACTGCAGCGAACCTCGACAATCTACCTCAGATCATCCATTTAGCATATAAGATTACCGATCAGGAAGTGGAGCGTGGCTCGCTACCACCACGTGTTTCTGCCACTGCTGTTGCTGCAACCACAGCTACTACGCCCGCTACTGATAGCAAGCGGAAATAGAATGATGTAGATAAGGTGACGAACTCGAATCAGTCACAGAAGTGGCCAGACAATACCAGCAATCGCAGTTTCAGTCAGTATTCTGTTAATCAAAGCCAGGGCAACAGTTCGGGTCAGGGTTCTTATGCGGGAAAACTACCAAAGTGCAATAAGTGCAACTATCACCATCGGGGTCAGTGTACCCGAGTATGTCACAAATGCAACAAAGTGGGGCATATGGCCAGGGATTGTAGGGTTACACTTCCGAACCAGCAGCAGCAACACACCCCGCAACAGCAACAGCCACAGCAACAGGAAAGACAACAACCCCAGCAAAACCGTGGGAATCGTAAGGGATGCTTTCAATGTGGAGCCGAGGGTCACATCAGGCGAGACTGCCATCAACTAAATCAGAATGCTGGTGGCAACAACAATGAGAACAATAACAACGCGGGAAACAACAACAATGGGAATAACGGAGGGAATGACGCTCGCGGTAGGGCGTTCACTATTGGGGCAGGCGATGAAAGGAACGATGGTAACGTCGTGACTGGTACGTTCTGTGTTAATGGTATTATTGCTTCTGTGTTATTCGACTCTGGTGCCGACTGGAGTTATGTGTCTTTGGGTCATGCGCCTCTTGTAAGCAAGCATGTAGTGGAATTAGCTGATGGCAAGTCGATAGAAGCCACACATGTATACTTAGGGTGTAAACTCGATCTTCTAGGTCAAGTGTTCGACATTGACCTTCTTCCCATCACTCTTAGTAGTTTTGATATAGTCATTGGTATGGACTGGTTGTCCAAACTCGGAGCAGAAATACTTTGCAAGGAGAAGATCGTGCGTGTACCTCTCCCTAGCGGGGAATTATTATCTGTCCAGGGTCATCGAAGCGGTGCAACGGTCAACATCATTTCATCCATGAAAGCCCAGAAGTGTTTACGAAAGGGCTACCCTGCTATTCTTGCACTTGTTACTGATACTCAGCATGAAGATAAGAAAATCGATGATTTACCAGTGGTACGGGAGTTTCCTGACGTTTTTCCCGGGGAACTTCCAGGTTTATCTCCACATCGTCAGGTGGAGTTCCACATTGATCTTACAACAGGAGCAGCTCCGATTGCTCACGCGCCATATCGTCTTGCACCAGGGGAGTTGCAAGTATTGTCGATTCAACTCCAAGAACTGTTGGATAGAGGTTTTATCCACCCTAGTTCTTCGCCTTGGGGAGCCCCAGTCTTATTTGTAAAGAAGAAGGATGGATCCTTCCGTATGTGCATTGATTATAAAGAACTTAACATGGTGACAGTCAAGAACCGCTACCCTTTACCGCGTATTGATGACTTGTTTGACCAGTTGTAAGGGTCAAGTTTCTACTCGAAAATCGATTTAAGGTTGGGCTATCATCAGGTGAGAGTCCGAGAGGAGGATGTTCCTAAAACGGCTTTTAGAACGCGATATGGACACTATGAGTTTTTGGTTATGCCATTTGGGTTGACAAACACACCAGCAGTCTTCATGGACCTTATGAATCGTGTGTGCAAGCCGTACCTAGACGACTGCGTTATTGTGTTTATTGATGACATCTTGATCTACTCAAAGAGAAAGGAGGACCATGAGCGACACTTACATCTTATTTTGGAGCTCCTGAGGAAGGAGCAACTCTACGCGAAGTTTTCCAAGTGTGACTTCTGGATTCGATAGGTACACTTCCTTGGCCATATTGTTAATAAATTAGGGATACACATAGACCTTGCTAAGGTTGATGCTGTCAGAAATTGGGTGGCACCAAAGAATCCTTCGGAGGTGCGACAATTTCTTGGGCTCGCTGGGTATTATCGAAGATTTATCAAGGATTTCTCGAAGATCGCTCAACCTCTTACCTCGTTGACACAGAAAGGCGTGGTATATTCTTGGGGAACAAAGCAGGAGGATGCTTTCCAACTATTGAAACAGAAACTCTGCAGTGCACCGATCTTGTCTCTACCTGAAGGTACCAAGGATTTTGTGGTTTACTGTGATGCTTCTATTCAAGGTCTTGGTTGCGTGCTGATGCAACGCGATAATGTGATCGCTTATTGTCACACCCCTATTTTTCCATGTGTCACCGGTGGGCCCGGTGGGGAGTATCGTGACGTGGTTGGTAACATAATAAGTCAAACAACACAATATATAAATGCACAGCGAAAGCAAAGATAGATTCATTTCAACTTTAATAAAGTGTAATATTAAATATCACAAATAGTTGAAACGGATCCACAGGCGGATCAAAATAAAAGAAGATATTGTTCAACAGCTTTATTGATATCCAAGCTTGCGAGACTTATTGTGGACGCTTAGAAGACAGCCAGCCTAGTACGAGTAGTACCTGCACTTAACCTTTTGGAAAAATACGTCAGTTTACACTGGTAAATACAATTTAACTGACTCATTTTGAAAAGGTTTAAAAATTGATTTGAATGCACGTGGCACAAAAATATTTTATAACTTGGGATAATTATGTGAAAATAATCTTGTAAGGGATTTACATGTTACTTATGCGTTCAGTAGCCTGATCCGTAGACCGGGTTAAAGATTAATGGACACACCACAATATTGAGTTATGCACTGAAAGGTGTACACCTACACCCCGTGCTCAGGTCGTGGCCATCTCGTAAGATGATGCCAAGGATATCCGGGACATGGTCATTAACCCCCCAAAGGCTTTAAGCAAACAAAACACATTCAAAACATAGCACATCAATAATTTAACCTCTATTCGATTAAAGATTCAATGCCGGACCAAACGGTATTTTAAATACCGTACCCCAAGCCCGTATAGGGAAAATAAGTTAAAAGTATTTACCTTTGTAAGTATAAATCACAATTAGCGAGTGAAGGTAGCTTTTATTGGTTCTTCTATTCTGGAACAAAGGTTTATAATAACCTATTAGATTTCTAACGGGTCTTTATTTAAGCCTAAGCTTAGACCGGCTAGTTTTAAGGACGATACGGTTCAAACGCATGATTAAGCGAAGACCGGATAGAATGTGATTTAGACCCGACAAGTTTGAATACTTGTATAATATGGGTATACTAAATACATTCTGGATTTTGAGACAAAAATGATAATGTTTGACCCGTTTCGGTCAATTTATGCAAACTAGTTACATAAACCGAACCGAACGCGAAAAGGGCGTCACGGGTAACCAAAAGAGTCATATGCAAGTTCCCTGAGTTAAAATGCCTTAAATATGTTATAATATCAGTAAGATATCTTCTATTATGCCCAAAATGGATTTAAACACACTTTATGCCTCATAAGGGCATTATGGTCATTTTAAAAGATTATAAAAGAGTTTAATTTGCAATCTGAGTTACAGGTCTGATTTATACAGTAAATACACTTAATTTAACATGCTATAACAGTAGGGTATGACCTATATGTGAAACTCATCATTTAAAACCAAACTATGCTCCTTAGGGGTATTTTGGTAATTTCACAAGGGCTAAAAAGGTCAAAACTGGAAACCTGAGTTCAAAAACTTTTACTTACTGTTATTATCTCAAAATATACTAAAAACATCAGTAGGTATCAACCTTATATATTTAATATGGTTATAGTACATACTATGTGTTAAAAACGCTTTAAAAGGCGATTTGGAGCCATTTCCGGGTTTTTAAAAGAAAGCTGATATTTTTATAATTCCAGAAGGCTCAAAATATTTTATTTAACAAATGAAATCAGTAGAAAAAGGTTTGGGGTCAAAAGGATTTGTAAAACTCATTTTATGGCTTAAAAGGGCAAAATCGGTATTAACCGAATTAAACTTAGAGGCCTATGTTATGCTCAGCCAAAAATTAAATAAAAATCTTCAAAAATCCCAAAATATTATATTACATCAGTGGGTAAAAAGTTTGATATCAAAAAGTGAGTTTAAATAGGTTATACGCTAATTACGCCAATTAATTAACATAAAGCTTTCAAATTACGCTAATGAGCATAACTCTTAATCTAGACCTCAAACTGATGTCAAATTTTAGGTGAAAGTTTATAAATCAGTAACTAATGTTTCTACTCTTTCACTTTTTTCAAAAATCACGTTTTATAGTCAAAAGGGCATAATAGTCAACATTTAAGCATTAATCGGAAACATGCATATGAATCGGATAAGTATTGAACCAAGTTGTATAATCTCAGAGAGTTATACTTATATGAAACCTGGTCCAAAATAAGCTCTAAGGCAGATCTTAAACATGCATAAACGGGTCAGAACTGAAAGTCAAAGCAAAAGTCAAATTATGCGACTTTCGGTTCCGATCCGGGTTTAAACTGAAAATTGTCGAGTTGAACATGTTGAGACATGTTCTTACATTAGTTACCATGTTATTTTTGTAAGTCCCGAAAATATGGATCAAACTACGATTTCAAACAATCACCAAGGATGGGCGGAATCCAAACTTGATGATCTTCAAGAAATAATCAAGAACAATATGAAGATTTGAATATTCAAAGGCTTAAACTTGCATACAATGGGAATTGTCTAATACAAGTTTCTAAAACCAATGAACCAACCAACCTTAACCCCTAATTTCCATTAACTATTTATAGGGAGGTTTCCCCCTAAACCCTAGGCCCATAATTAACCCAAAGCCCACTCTAATACCCCTACTTCTAGAACTTGATCCATTAAGCAATTAATCTACTAATCCATAAACCTATAGGGCCTAACAATCTCCCCCTAGGTTTACTGGATTAGTTGCTGAATCCTTTAGGAGGACCACCAGGCAACGGAGCTGGATCAGCAAACAACCTATTCTTCATTATGATCTTGAATTTCTTTTCCAGCTTAACTTTCAACAGACAACAACATACCCGCATCGCTTTGTAGTTGCTCGATCGTCTGATCTTTGCTTGATATTTGAGCTTGCAAAGATGAGATCTGAGCTTCTTTCAGGGAGCAACTTGTTCTAACACAATCACTTTTCTTTGCAGCTTCGCTACATCATCACTATCGCTTTCTTCAATAGCTTTCATTTTGTTGGCTGTAAGGCGCATGGCTGCTTCATCATGCTTTCTACATTGAACCTGATGCCGCTTGAGCTTTCTGGTTGCAAATGAGTTGTTTCAGGCAGATCGAGATTGAAATCGAATTTTAAATCAAAATCGAGATCTTGCGTTCTTTGTTTCTTGAGTAGCAGTAGTGACATGTGGATCGGTGGGCATAGTAGGCCATGGTTCTGAGCTTGGGCCAGTAGAATGAAAATCAGGAGCTGTTTCGGTTCTTCATTTCTTGTTGGATGCTTCTTCAGCATCATCTGTCGCATTATCTTCACCATGAACTTCTGTTTCAGGAATAGGTACGGAAGGAGGGTTTCCGACACTATTCTTCAAAGACTCAATTAGGGCTTGAAGGTCTTCAGTCATCATTTACGTTGATTCTTAAACGGGTTCCTCAACATTCTCAGAGACGATCACTTCCGCATCATTGTCGTTATTTGTTTCCTTTTCAACCATCTCTAACACTTCAGTTCTATCGCAGCTTTAGCAGCAGCATTCATGAGTTGCACGCCATGTTCTTCGGCAACTGTGGCATTCAAAGGCTTTGGTTTGATAAGTATACGGTCCTACAAACCTTGTAATTTGAATAAGTGGTCTGGGAAGACAATGAGAGGATCTGAAATGCTTAGAAAGAGAAAAAGGCCGAAATGTGACTCGAAAGAGAAATGGTTGACAATTTATAGAGTTTCGGATTGGGCCTGAGATCAAACGGCCAAGCCCTAACTAGGAACAATGGTCCGAATTACATTCGAGAGCAATGGGCCGGATCTGATTCATTTTATCCAAAATAATGGGCCCCAATCCGAAACAGTGGGCCAGATTATTACTTTAATGTTTTGCATTTTCAAGACAAAAAACATCTTTCTCAAAATCAACGATCCAACCAACCGAGCAACCCCCTTTTTAGCATAGAAATAAGAAAGACAATAATAACACAGAAAAATAATAATAGATTAATAGTAGAGGGGTAATATAGGGAGAACCTGCCATGGGATCAAAATCGTTTTCGAACCGATTAAGGAACATTTTTCAGCTCTTCGCTTACTTAGACTGGTCCATGCGATTGTTGATATGTTTGTCCTCTTAAATCCACCGCTCAAACTTCAACTTTTTGCTTTGTGATACGCTTTTAGGTAGTTTTATACTGTGACATCTGTGTGTCCCATTCCAAGGCATACCCCCGATATCAAGGTAAGCACAACGGTTCATCGTATCAGGTGAGTATACTGAGATCATCCTTTTATTCTATTTTTTTATTTTTTCAACGCCAGACTTCCTGGTGAACAGGTCAGTACTTCCGTACAGCAGAGAGACCAAGGAAGATCTGACGAGGGCCCTTTTATTCATTTTTTTTTCAATGCCAGACTTCTTGGTGAACAGGTCAGTACTTCCGTACAGCAGAGAGACCAAGGAAGATCTGACGAGGGCGAGACAGGTTTTGGCCCTTTTTGTGGCTCTTTTAGCAAGATATCCTGACTGTGTCCAGGTCTGCATATAATCTGGATGCAACAGAGGGACAGCCCTGATATCCCGGATGAATCATCAGTATAAAGACCCGAAACTTCAGATGTTGGCTATCTATCAACGCAGGATTTAAGACCATGAAATCATACACCGTTGGTCTGTTACCCACGAGATGTCCAGTCCATTATGTTTGTATCACTTTTGCTTCTTTTGCTTTTCGAGCGGCAGACCTATCAACACATCGCAGTGGATCCTAGCCTGTTCAGCTTCAAACCTTACATGTGTTAATCAAGTTCTTTAACACGAAAATTCATTTCATTTCCCCAGCTACTATTTCTCCCCCTCAAACAATGCGAATGTACATAGTTTTTTTTGTCTCCCCCTCAAACAAAGCATATGTACATATATGTCCCTCTCCCCCCTAAATTTGTGCATCACACTTTATGCACAAATTTACTTATTTATTTACATAGCACAAAATCCGTTTTTTTTTTGTCGCTCAGTCAGTGATACGTGTCATTTTCAAAAGATCCACAAGCACATTGAATCTCGAGATGCTGACAGGTTTTCTAAAAAGATCTGCTGAATTAGCATCAGTGTGGATCTGTTTAAGTTTAAACAATCCTCTGTCATAGCAATCTCGAATAAAATGCACCTTGATATCAATGTGCTTGGTTTTGGAGTAAAAGACAGGGTTTTGATAATCTGGATAACGGCATCATTATCAAAATAAGTAGTAGAGTTTAGATAAGTCAAACCGTAATCCTTGAGCTGGTGTTGTATCCAAAGAACCTGAGAGCAGTAGGCAGTAAATGCTGTAACGCACTTTTGCTTCCGCTGCAAAAGTGAGCTGTTGCTTCTTGCACTGCCATGAGATGAGACTGTCCCCCAAGAATTGGCATCCAGCTGATGTACACTTCATATCCCTGTTTTGACGAACTTGCAAGCCCAAAAACATTGTCACTTCTCTCAACGAGCTCATTTCGAATTTCTTTCTCGTCATCCGAAAATACGAATGGCCTCTGGACGTGCCACCGGTGCGTATACCTCATCATGATCCAGACCTTCAACTTGTTCTAAACCTTGAACTGCCAATCGTGCCTTGTTCCTCACGATCACGCTAGGGTCATCCAGTTTGTTTCTGAATACCCAATGCGTTCCAAGAGCACGTATTCTTTTGGTGAAGAGAACCTCCATCCCTTTGTCGCACATCAGAGACACGCTCAAAAGGTTGTGCTTCAGTTCAGGGATATAATTGTCGTCTGAGAAAATGAGAACTCCATTTCTAATAGCGCCCTTCATGGTTATTCTTCCAGTTTCCCCTCCCGCGAAGTTGAAAAATCCACCGTCGAATATTTTTTTTTTGTTATTCAACTGGGACAAGTCTTCTGTCACGTGTCTGGAACAACTACTATCGAAAAACCAAGGTCTAACGATCGCCCTCCATAGCCGTTCCTGCACACTTAGCGGGATTAATTAGAAACCGGAACCCAGGCCATTGTTGACCTGAGTTGACCATTGCTATCAGTGTATGAAACCTCACGAAAGATCATACAACTTTTAGTAGAGTTTGAGGTTTGAGGTGAAGACGTCGATGTTGACGGTTGTGAACACTGAGACTGGGATCCAGCAAGAACCGTGGGCTTCCAAATCTTAGAGTCAGTGTTGTTGTTTGAAATATTTTTCGTTAAAGATGAGACTTTTGACTCCATATGATGTCTTTGGAACCCATTTGTGTTTGAAAACTTTTGATTGTTCTTTTTCGCTAGATTCCAATCTCCATCAGAAGGCTTGGCTCGAGAAAATCGATTTCCGTCCGATCGATAATGCATAGCCTTCTGATGATGCGTGTTACCAGAGTAGTGAGGCACGAAAGGCCGATTAACACAATTTCTAGCAATGTGCCCCGGAATTCCACAATTAAAACAGGTTTGTCTCTTTGAGAAAAAGACATTTAGTTCTGCTTGTGTTATTCCAGGGAACTGATCAAGTCCTTTCTTTTCTTTTGATGCTGACTGCTTGTGTGTATGTTTTGTCTTTGAAGAACCCTGCTTACAGTTATCAGCACAAGAGGAAGTATCGACAACTTTACCCTTCAGCTTAGGATTAGTTTGCTTAAGAGACGGGTTTTCCTTTTGAACTTTCTTTTTCCGTGGTCTTCTGTTTTTACGTGATCGTTTCTTCTTTGAAGGAGTAGATTCGGTAGACTTTGCTTTATTTGAAATTCTTTCTTCCGAATCTGATCCTTTGGGATCGAGAGTTGAATCATCTGTTGAATTGACTTCCACATATTCCTTTTCCTCATAAACTATGTTTTCAGGAGTTTCTGCAGAATTGGTTTCCACATATATCTCTTCTTCAGTTTCATCAGTTGAATCAATTGTTGAATTGATTTCTGTGGATCCCTTTTCTTCAGGCTTCGAGATCTCATGAGTTTCCTCAGAGTTGGTTTCTGCGAATATCTCTTCTTCAGCTTCATCAACCTCTGAGTTTCTAACATCAGCTAATTCTGGTTTCTGACACGAAGAGCAGTCTATGCTTGAAACAGTTTGGTTCTCTTCGGGCGTTGCACTGCTTGAATCTGAGTGTTTGACGCATTCAGAATTCTCAGAAGTACTATGCTCATTTTCTGATGTACCAAAATCTGAAACTTGACTGTCGGGTTCGTTAGATGATCCCTCTTCACGAGGTTCTGATGTATCATCTGATTTTTCAGGCACACTAGGATAGTTGTCTGAACCATCATAATGGCTTTCTGAGTCACTTGAGACACAGGTATCAAGTTTATTAGTCGATACATCAGGTTTCCTTGTGAAAACATTTTCATCACGATCTAAAATCACAGCACCAGATTCATCAGTTCTAGTCGGAACACCATGAGCCTCAGCAAAATAAGAAAAAACATAGTTCCAAGCATAAAGGCCATTTTTATCAGAAATAACATTATCAGCAGCACTTAGATGTGATTCATCATCCTCTTTAGACTTCTCTTCAGTTCTTACTGACTCTGCACACAAACTAGAACAGTTAGTATTTTTAACAGAATCAGAATTTGGTGAACTTTCCTTCATCCCCTCTGCGGGTTCGCTAACTGGTTCCGTTTTCATTTCAGTTTCGGTTTCTGTATGTATTACGGTTTCATTTATCTGATCGGACTTATCTGCTGATTTATTTTGAACATTTTCCTTTTTGACAAAACTCATTGGTTTTTTGAAATCAGCATGGGGATTCATTTTAAACTTAGATGGATCATATTCAACATAATCACTAGGTTTGCCATACATCATAGTGTCATAATTTTCCATCTCCTGCTCAGTGATTGGCAATCTGGAATAATTATGATTATATGGTGGCGGGACCTTTTTATACCCCAAACCCTTTCCCTTGTTTTCTTGGTAAGCAAGTTGCACATTACACAGATTCTGAACTGTGGCACTGGAAGTATCAAACTTCTTAATGTTTAACTCGTTTTGTTTGTACTTTCCAGTGAGGAACTCTAGCTCACCCTTCACAGAGTCACATTCAAGAGTTTTGACTGTGAGTCTATGCTTATAGTCGTGAACCCAACATTGCTACTGATTCACATCTCTGTGAAGTTGAGCTATGTCCTTTTTAAGTGCTTCAATCTTTTCATAGAGAATTTTGTTATTCTCTCGAAGACTGATGTACTTTCCCTTCACAGTATTGTAATCTGTAATTAATGCTGAATTTTGAGATCTTAGCAAAGCAACTTTCTTCCTACAGTGTTCGGAACATAAAAGAGAATTTAGCATTTCAGAAAGTGATTTCGGTTTTTCAGTTTGAGCCACTTCATCGGGATGCGATCCTGTCGATTGTGGGGCCTTCTTATCAGATGATGTAGTAGCTACGGGTGAAGATGAGGGAATCCGAGCAACGTTGGGATTAGTAACAAGTGGCTAATTAGCAACGGCCTTCCCACAGTTGGACATAGAAGACGATGTGTTTTCGAGATTCTGATTCCTCTGCTTGTCCTCCTGAACATATTCACTGACAAAGGAAATCACATCTCTCGTTTCGGTTGTGCAATGATTGCATTTTCCCATAATAATAGCAACACGATAGTCCCATGTCTTGCTTCGAGGCAATCTGTACAAAAAGGCTCTGTTAACCCTACCACGTGTCACATACAATCCGCTCTTCTCGATTTCAGGAAGCAGCAATGTAAACCTTCTGATTACGTCTTCTACGCTTTCACCCTCAATGAAACCGAAACTATCGAGTTGTTCTAAGAGCAACTGACGTTGAGAATCAGTACTTGGAGAAGTCATCGTTGAACCAAGTAATAACCCGTGAACTCGCAGGCACGTCACAAACGTATGAACCCACAACCTTTACCGCAACTCAAAAACTTGTCAAGACTTATCAAAACGAACACACCTTTTTTTTAATGGTATAAACCCCCTTTTTAAATTTTAATTAAATTTAAAATAAACATATATTATTATAATATCATAATGATATATTTTAGTAAAAAATCTTTAATAATATTAATGATTAACTAATCATTACCTAATCATTATGTTATAATTAATATTATAAACTTAGTAATTAAAAAAACCTAAAGTCGTGTACGTCTTCTACGTTGAACCAACACCAACCCTAATTTCAAAACCAGCCGCTACAAAAAAAAAACCGATTAACGGTGGTGGATGATGACAGACGACGATTCGAGTCAGTGATGAACGGAGGTGGTGAAGGGGATCAGCGATGGCAGTGATGAACGATGAACAAAAGTGAAGACACGACGGAGTGAAAGATGATGGTGATTGTTTGAGTGACAGAAATGTGGTGATGGTCGGAGGAGACAGTTGCAGGTGTCCGAAGCTGAGAAAGGTGGACGGAGTGTGGTTCAAAGGTGAGCCGGAGGTTGTCGAGGGGAGCTGCAGGTTTCTGTTGATAACGACGGAAAGTGTCGGAGATGACGGAGTGCGATGGTGGTCGTGGGTGGTGACGAAGAAGAACAGTGGAGGTAGTTTGCATCGGTGAACGATGGTCGTAACAGGAGAAGAGTTCAGCGGAGGAAAGGAGGTCGATGGTGGTTGTCGCCGGTGAAGAAGGAGATGACGACGGTGATTATCAAGGTGGGTTGAATTGTGGCCGGTGATGAAGATGATTTCGGATGAAAGTGAAGATGTATTACGGATGAAAACGGAGATGTATTACGGATGAAAACGGTTGATTTTGGATGGAATGATGAAGAAGGGGACGAGGTATTACGGATTAGATGATAGATCACGGATTGATTACGGATGAAGATGTTGGTCCGAGATGTATTCGAGATGTTCAAGCATACGATCCGAAATGCAGTCCGAGACACATTTGTGATGATTACGTGATGATGATTGATGACAGATGTTGTCAGTTATAGATAAGATGATGTCTGTGATGATGAGATGATGATGATTTCAGATAGATATGATGATGTCACTGATGATATCCGATGAAGATATGAATATTTTTAACACTTTTCCAAACAGATCAAAAAGCAAAATATATTGATTCTTTGAAGAACACGATGAACAACCCGAAGAACACTATGAAGATCTTCAACCAAAATTCAAATTTTTCTTGAGAGTTTGATATCAAAGTGGCTCTGATACCAATTGTAAGTCCCGAAAATACGGATCAAACAACGATATCAAACAATCACCAAGGATGGGCGGAATCCAAACTTGATGATCTTCAAGAAATAATCAAGAACAATATGAAGATTTGAATATTCAAAGGCTTAAACTTGCATACAATGGGAATTGTCTAATACAAGTTTCTAAAACCAATGAACCAACCAACCTTAACCCCTAATTTCCATTAACTATTTATAGGGAGGTTTCCCCCTAAACCCTAGGCCCATAATTAACCCAAAGCCCACTCTAATACCCCCACTTCTAGAACTTGATCCATTAAGCAATTAATCTACTAATCCATAAACCTATAGGGCCTAACAATTTTAATGATCAAACAGGTTTCATGTACCCTACATTGCTAATTATGCTTAATTTTGAAAATACACATTCTGTTGACTTTTTAAAGTAAGCTTTGACTCGACAATTATCATAGTTAGAGTGGGAATCTGAAAGTACCCTTTTAAGGGTTTGTTACCCACATAAATACCTACTTGTAGGTACTTTCAATTCGAGAAATGACTGAGCAAATTTCATTTAATCTCGAAGTCAAACTTAATTTACGACGGTTTGACTTTTGTTTAATTAACTAAGCTAGAACGAATTAGAAAGGGTTAGGAATACTTACAAGAGTCCTAATTACGATTAGAGATCACTAGAAAGCCTGAGGTTGATCAGAGAAGCTCCAGAAGTGGTCTTGCAAGTGAATGTGAAAATGGTTGCAACTTGAATGATCTTATATATGCATTTTGATTGCATAAGATGGTGCCACAAGAGTCTACTGATGTTATAAGATGTGTCCAAGTGCCCCTCTATGCATGTAAAACCATTGGTGAGCTCATGGTATCAGATAACAGCTGTTAACACTCGAAATCAGACCTGCAACTGACATCTGCGCGCTTTTGTTCGCTGGCAGCTTGTACGCGGGGCGCGAGAACCCCCTCGCGGGGCGCGTACAAGTGGCGACCAGGTTAACAAGTTTCTTATGAATTGCAATTCAGTCCTTGGTCCTTTGTTACGTGGTTTTGCTTATTTTTCTTGCACTCTTGACCCTAAAATCTGATTTTTAAGGGCCTTAGGACATCTACAAACTTGGGTAGGTACTTGGTTAACTTTGTGCTTACCCGAAAAGTCACGAATTTCAACGTTAACGCATTTAACCCTTCGTGCACGGTTTTGATCATAACTTTCTCATACGACAACGAAACTTTATGAAATTTTTACCACATATTCTAGTGAGTATATTTTACCATTACAAAGCTTCGGGTTTGCCAAAAGGTCACTCAGAGGTATATTTTCAACATGTTGACACATTTAGCCCCTGTAGTTTGTAATTCCTCACTTTCTTTCATTTTTCCGCTTTGTATGATCCATGATTTAATCGTTTAAGATTATAAACACCATGTAGGGTTATTGTTGAGCCTATTTATCCATTGTTGACACTTTGGACCCTTATATTCACATAGTTTCACTGTTTGTCAACTTTAGTCCCTCTAAAGTACTTTTTCACATATTCAAAGCCTATGACACGTGTCAGTACATTATTGGACGTAAATTTTCGAGGTGTTACATCCTCACCCCCTTAAAAGAAATCTTGACCTCGAGATTTACTGAAACAAATGAGGGTATTTTTCTTTCATCGTGGATTCTACCTCCCATGTGTATTCGGGACTTCTACGGGCATCCCATTTGACCTTTACAATAGGCACATGCTTCCTACGAAGCTTCTTCACCTGTCGATCCTCAATCAACAATGGTTTTTCCACAAATTTCAAGCTTTCATCTATATGCACATCCGTATGTGGTATGACCAGTGATTAATCAGCGAAACACTTCTTCAGATTACAGATGTGAAAAACATTATGTATAGCTCTTCAGGTAAATTTAACTTATAAGCAACTGACCCGACACGTTCGATAACCTCGAAAGGTCCTATGTACCTCGGGCTTAGCTTGCCTTTCTTACCAAATCGCATCACCCCCTTCCAGGGTGATACTTTAAGCAACACCTTGTCACCTACTTCGAAGTGAAAAGATTTACGCTTTGGATCCGCATAGCTTTTCTGCCTATCCCTGGCAGCTTTCAGGCGATCGGGAATCTGGACAATCTTGTCCGTTGTTTCAAAGACCAAATCTGGTCCTGATAATTGAACTTCTCCTACTTCCGCCCAACAAATGGGTGTTCTGCATTTTCTACCATATAATGCCTCAAAAGGCGCAGCCTTAATACTAGTATGGTAGCTATTATTATAGGAGAACTCGATCAATGGTAGGTGGTTATCCCAACTGCCACCTAAATCAATCACACATGCTCGAAGCATGTCTTCCAGCGTTTGGATGGTACGCTCACTCTGTCCGTCTGTCTGTGGGTGGTAAGCCGTACTAAAATTCAAGCGCGTGCCCAAAGATTGTTGGAAACTTTTCCAAAAATGAGAGGTGTATCTCGTATCTCTATCCGAGATAATTGACAATGGCACGCCATGCAACGCTACAATTTTATCTACGTACAATTGAGCTAACATGTCTGAGCTGTAAGTTTCCTTAATGGGTAGGAAATGTGCTGACTTCGTCAGTCTATCCACTATGACCCATATAGTATCATTTCCCTTTCTCGTCTTTGGTAATTTGGTGATGAAATCCATTGTCACCATCTCCCACTTCCATGTGGGAATTTCAGGTTGTTGTAACAAACCTGACGGCTTCTGATGCTCAGCTTTGACTTGCGCACAAGTCAAACATTTAGCTACATAAGCAGCTACAGACTTTTTCAAACCAATCCACCAGTAGTTTGCCTTTAGATCCTGGTACATCTTATCAGCTCCAGGATGAACAGAATATTTGGAACTGTGGGCTTCCTGGAGGATAACATCTCGAAGTCCTCCAAAAACTGGAACCCATATTCGTCCGTTTAATCTTAGCATTCCGTCCTTGTCATAGGATAACTGCTCCTCAGTTACTCCTAGTTTTTCTTCAGGATAGTTAGCTTCCAACACAGCTTCCTTCTGTGCAGCTAACACCCTTTCGTTCAAACTATTCCTTATTTCAATGCGCTTGGCATTGATTCTTATCGGCTTCATTCTTTCTTTTATGCTTAAGGCGTCAGCAACTACATTCGCCTTGCCTGGATGGTATCTTATTTCACAATCATAGTCATTTAGAGTTTCCATCCAGCGTCGTTGCCTTATGTTCAAGTCTTTCTGATTGAACAAGTGTTGAAGGCTTTTGTGATCTGAATATATCACACACTTGGTTCCATACAAGTAATGCCTCCATAATTTCAATGCAAATACAACGGGACCCAGCTCCAAGTCATGGGTGGTGTAGTTCTTCTAGTGTACCTTTAACTGTCGTGAAGCGTAGGCAATAACCTTGCCTTTCTGCATGAGTACACAGCCCATACCAGTGTGGGATGCATCACAATACACCACGAATTCTTCTATACCATCGGGTAATGTTAACACTGGTGCATTGCTCAACTTTTTCTTCAAAATGTCAAAGGATTCCTGATGCTTAGGGCCCCAATCAAACTTAACCTTCTTACGTGTCAACGAAGTTAGGGGCGCATCAATCCTTGAAAAGTTTTCGATAAAGCGCCTATAATATCCTGCTAAACCCAGGAAGCTACGAATCTCAGTAGGTGTCTTCGGCTCTTGCCAATTCATAACTGCCTCTACCTTAGCGGGATCCACTTGGATACCACGCTCACTTACCACATGTCCAAGGAATTGGACTTTTCGAAGCCAAAACTCGCACTTCGAAAATTTGGCGTAGAGTTTCTCATGATGTAGAAGTTTGAGAATACAACGAAGGTGTTTCTCGTGGTCAGCTTGGTTCTTCGAGTAAATAAGGATGTCGTCAATAAAGACGATGACGAATTTATCTAAGTAAGGCTTGCAGACGCGATTCATGAGATCCATGAATGCGGCTGGTGCATTAGTGAGCCCAAAAGGCATCACTAGGAACTCGTAATGACCATAACGAGTCCTAAACGCTGTCTTGTGCACATCTTCATCTTTAACCTTCAACTGATGATAGCCTGATCTCAAATCGATCTTAGAGAAGTAGCTTGCCCCTTGTAACTGATCGAACAGATCGTCGATCCTGGGCAAAGGATACATATTCTTGATAGTGACTTTATTAAGCTCACGGTAATCGATGCACAGACGCATCGATCCATCCTTCTTTTTGACAAACAAGATCGGCGCTCCACAAGGAGACGAACTAGGTCTAATAAAACCTTTGGCTAGCAGATCATCTAATTGCGTCCTTAACTCCTTCATCTCCATTGGTGCTAACCTATAAGGTGCTCTTGCTACTGGTGCAGCACCAGGGATGATGTCAATTCGGAATTCTACTTGCCTATCTGGTGGTAAGCCAGGTAGTTCTTCAGGGAAAGCTTCAGGATATTCCGAAATGACGGGAATGTCTTCGATCTTAGGCTTTGGCTCATCAATAGTAACTTGTGCCATATAAATGACACAACCCTTCTGCAGACATCTGGATGCCTTGAGCATGGACACTTGCTCAGGCAATCCATGCTGGGTATCCCCCTGATTGGTAAGTGACTCACCAGACGGAGTTTTGACTACCACTTGCTTTCTGTTGCACACAATCTGGGCTTGGTTATGTGATAACCAATCCATGCCTATAACTGATCGGTGCATTTTTGGTACACATTATTCTATATTAATTATATTCTAAATGCATTGATATTGGTATAAACTATGTCACGTTGGTTCGTTTTTGTGTTTAGTCGGCTACCAAGGAAATAAGCTTAGAATGAGAGAATTATAAAAAAAAAATTATAAAGTGTAAAATCTATTAAAGAAAATCATTAATTATGATAGTTGATTGTTATTAACAAGGACTTGAATGTGATTAGTAACTTACGAGTTAAAGAAAACAAAATCAAGTCAACAATATTTATTGTTTGAATTCATTGTCCACATTCATTTACTTGTTTATTTGTTTCTTTGGTAATTCGTATAGGAAGACAAGAATAGAAGAAGTGAAAAGGGCAATATTCTTGGGGTGAACAACATCAGTAGTGCACAACTTATGTTTAAACAATATTAAAAGGGTTGAAACCCTAAGGGGATGGACTTCTCGTGGGAGGAGAAGTCAACAAGACATCACATGACGTGATTGGAGGAAACAAAAATAACGCATAGAGGGGGATCGATTTTTGAGCAGCAATCATTAATATACTTTTGGGGGCTCTCAACTTCCACATCATTTTTATCACGACACATCATCATCGATCAGACACCACTCAACCGAACCAATCATGTCTTCATCACTCTCTCAAGCCGGTGATCGCGTCCACCCAACCATGAGCGGCTAGTCTCTTCGGTTTCACCCCGGTGTAGGTAGTTGTATTTTCTAGGGTTTATGCATTTGTTCTTTGATTCGACTTTGTGACAACTTGTATTGATTTTTGAAACCATTGACAATAGTTTACATTTGTTTCGTATTCGTAAATTGTCGAACGATGTTAAAAGTTATGACTTTGCGAAATGGTTATGTGTAGTTATACGTTGTCGTGGTTAGGATTTACTTGTGTTGATTACAAAGTGCATTCTTGTCCGTTCTTCGGGACGTTGATAGTTATTGGCACCTAAGTCACGGTACACTAAATCCGCTAATCGTATGCAATTGAGTTGAATTAAAACATGTAGGAACCCTAGGACTTACAATCACCGAAACCGGGTGTGATCCGTATTCTTAATTCCTGTTTTCAATTTAGTAGTTTAGTTTACAAGTTTAGTTAATAAATCGTTGTTTTCGACAACATCAATTTGTCGGTTCATTCCGATTTATTTTAAAAACCAAATAAACAAAGAAAATTAGCAATCTTCGTAATCACCTTGTACATTATTTGTAAATAGTCTAACTAGTCGAACAGGTCGTGCGATACTGACCACATGCTCTTCGTGGATACGATACCCGACTTACCCTAGCTACCTAGGTTTAATTGGATTTTTGACTGATCGGGACGACACGGTCACGTCAAAATGGCGCCGCTGCCGGGGAGCTAGTGCGCTTAGTATTTCATTGCTTGTTCGATTTTAGTTTAGTTTTTCTTTCTTGTATTTTTGTGATTTTACTTTGGGTGGTCGAGCTTGTTTGTGCAGGTACATGTTTTGCAGGTACCGTCTTTCAATATGAATTGGGTAGATGATGATCCGTGTGAGTGTTGCGGAAGCGGAGAGCACTATTTAGAGGATTGCTCTGTTTTCTACGAAAAAGTTCAAGCCAATAAGGAACGGGAAGACTACCTCAGCGGATTGTTTGATTATAGGAGGGCGGATTATGAAGATTTCAATGGTCCATCCTCACATTATCCATACACTAGACCACCTCCACCACCAGAGCAAGATCAGTCATGCTTTTGTTGTGGAAAAGTTCACATACATGAAGATTGTCCAGTGTTTTGGAAAGATCCAGTGTTTTGGAAAGGAAAAATAAAGTCCGGTTACAAGCCACCACCACATTATCAAGGCTATTACTATGAACCCAAATCACCATATTTCTCAAGTTACCGGGATGAGGAGTATGATGATTATTATAATGAATACCCTCAACCGGTATACAAGAAACCACAAGATTCGATGCATTCCAAGCTTGATGCTCTCATGAACATGGTGAAAGAATATCACCAGGATATCAAAGATATGAAGAAAGCGAATGAAGTGAGAGATAAAGCCCATGAAGCATTGGTGGTGCAAGTGGGTCAATTAGCGGAGGAATTAGCCCAACTTAAACGAGACCAAGAGGTTTAGGCTAATGGTACAATAGTAGATGGTGAGGTGGTGGAAGAGGTTATCGATCTTCCCGAGCAAGAAAATAAATGTTTGAACCGAGCGGAAGACATCACACCGCGAGACGAGTCGGATCCGAAAGATGCCCACATTCATATCCATCCTTCTCCCATACTTATCACTCCAACCAACAAAGTTGGGGATGCGGGTTCGGGTATAAGGATTCGAAGGGTGGCGTTGCAAGACATAGGCCAATTTAGTAAGAAGCGACCCCGAAGTTGTACATTGGGTATGCCGAATATAATAAAAAGAGTATGGATTTGGCATGCTAAATACCGAGCGTATGTAGGCAACTCGGTAGGAAAATGTGCACTTCGACCACCATGAGAGGCAAATCTGGTATAATTGTTGTAGAGTTTGTACTATTATTCGTTTTATTTTTCTTTTTTCTTTTCTTAGTTAAATGAACTTTGTGGGTGTGTTCCCTATATAACCCTCACGAGACCTCTCGTCCTCCCGAGCTATCGGGAGGTTTAAAAGGGCTTGTTGCATAAGCTAAATGCAACCGTGATTCCTACGAAAGTGAGTTAGGTTTGTTGTTATTGTAAATTAATTTTCCACATACATCAAGGTAAACTAACGTATGATTTGGTAATATCTTCATAAAAGTGGTAGAACTAGGTAGCTAATAAATTTTAATGATTGTGAGAAGCATGCTTCTACACAAGGGTTAGAATTTGTAGGTACATGATGTTCGAGAGACAACCGTTTTTATGAAGAGAAGAGGAAGATGCGAGCATCAAGCGACAAAAATCAGGTGCATGCGTTTCCTTTTTTACTTTGATTATTAGTTTAATAATAAGTGGATTGTATTTTGTATTTTATTTTTTTCCGGGGTGAAATTTTGGGAAGGTTAGCCGTGTCACGTCCCTTGTGCGTTTTAAAACTCTAGTTCTTACACATTGAGGACAATGTTTACCTCAAGTGTGGGGATGGGGGAGTAGTAAAAGTTTTCGATTTTGACCCGTTCATTTAAATACTACACATTGAGGACAATGTTCACCTCAAGTGTGGGGATGGGGGAAAATTTCAAAAAATTTTCAAAAATATCTTGTTTCAAAAGCGATCTTAAAGCACAAGTAACTAAATCAACGAGGGATGTCACAACCCATTTGGTCTTTTGTCATGGTCAAGTTCAAATTAATAACATGACGGGTATTTAACGGGTGGTTATTTGGGAATAATCCGCCTAAGAAACTAGCATATCATGCATGTCACATACCATACCCTTCATATATGTGAGGTTTTGAGCCACTTTTACATCATAGAATTACATATTTATGTTTCTTTGTTTGAGTGGACCATTAGTCATGTATTGTAGAACTTGCATCTTTTGATACGTTCGAGACCATAGACCGAATACAAGCACGAGAATGATTAAGGCAATAGGTGAACCTTTTCCTTTAAAACCATTTATCTATCCTTACCCAAATAAATCCCATAGTCGCCCACTTTGAGCCTAAACCTTTCGTTTGACAACCCGTTTAGCCCACAACCGTTAACCCTTTTTCTTTTAAACCCGTGTGATGAAAATTTCAGTTGTAGATCTATTTGTTTGTATAGTTGTGCTTTACAATTTGTAAAAAAAAAAAAAAATTAGAAAAGTTGTGAAAAAGAAGAGAAAAATTGTTGAGAAAAATACAAAAATATGAGTTATTAGTTGTTGAATAAAAGGGCGAAAAAAAAATAGTTGCCTCGTAGTTGATGTCTATAGTTAGTTTTGTTTAGGGTAGTTGCTTTGTAATAAAAATCGAGTTTTCATCACCTTAGCCACTTTAAAACATCCTATTTCCTACCCTTCGCCTAGCCCCATTACAACCCTTCAAAGACCTTTTGACTTGTGCTTAGTATTCGTGTTCGGTGGTGGAGAATGATTGAGTTGCAAGCATATGCGGGTACGTGTTCTAATCGGTTTTGAGTGATTACTTAAAAAGTGCTAATTCATTATCTAATTAGCCAAATTTTAAACCGAGTCGAGAGAACATTGTGAGGGATGTGCATGATTTGTTGGTTTCAAGGGCGGGTTAATCTTGAATAACCACTTTTACATGATTAATTATTTATTGCTAAATATGTGAAATTTGTAAAAAGTTTAAACTTTGGCATGACAATTGACCTTAACCTTAGTCTCGGGAATGGGGAGTGTATTCTTTGATCGACCCATGTGAAAGTGAAAGACAGATTTGCTTGAGGGCAAGCAAACGATAAGTGTGGGGATTTGATCGGTGCATTTTTGGTACACATTATTCTATATTAATTACATTCTAAATGCATTGATATTGGTATAAACTATGTCACGTTGGTTCGTTTTTGTGTTTAGTCGGCTACCAAGGAAATAAGCTTAGAATGAGAGAATTATAAAAAAAAATTATAAAGTGTAAAATCTATTAAAGAAAATCATTAATTATGATAGTTGATTGTTATTAACAAGGACTTGAATGTGATTAGTAACTTACGAGTTAAAGAAAACAAAATCAAGTCAACAATATTTATTGTTTGAATTCATTGTCCACATTCATTTACTTGTTTATTTGTTTCTTTGGTAATTCGTATAGGAAGACAAGAATAGAAGAAGTGAAAAGGGCAATATTCTTGGGGTGAACAACATCAGTAGTGCACAACTTATGTTTAAACAATATTAAAAGGGTTGAAACCCTAAGGGGGTGGACTTCTCGTGGGAGGAGAAGTCAACAAGACATCACATGACGTGATTGGAGGAAACAAAAATAACGCATAGAGGGGGATCGATTTTTGAGCAGCAATCATTAATATACTTTTGGGGGCTCTCAACTTCCACATCATTTTTATCACGACACATCATCATCGATCAGACACCACTCAACCGAACCAATCATGTCTTCATCACTCTCTCAAGCCGGTGATCGCGTCCACCCAACCATGAGCGGCTAGTCTCTTCGGTTTCACCCCGGTGTAGGTAGTTGTATTTTCTAGGGTTTATGCATTTGTTCTTTGATTCGACTTTGTGACAACTTGTATTGATTTTTGAAACCATTGACAATAGTTTACATTTGTTTCGTATTCGTAAATTGTCGAACGATGTTAAAAGTTATGACTTTGCGAAATGGTTATGTGTAGTTATACGTTGTCGTGGTTAGGATTTACTTGTGTTGATTACAAAGTGCATTCTTGTCCGTTCTTCGGGACGTTGATAGTTATTGGCACCTAAGTCACGGTACACTAAATCCGCTAATCGTATGCAATTGAGTTGAATTAAAACATGTAGGAACCCTAGGACTTACAATCACCGAAACCGGGTGTGATCCGTATTCTTAATTCCTGTTTTCAATTTAGTAGTTTAGTTTACAAGTTTAGTTAATAAATCGTTGTTTTCGACAACATCAATTTGTCGGTTCATTCCGATTTATTTTAAAAACCAAATAAACAAAGAAAATTAGCAATCTTCATAATCACCTTGTACATTATTTGTAAATAGTCTAACTAGTCGAACAGGTCGTGCGATACTGACCACATGCTCTTCGTGGATACGATACCCGACTTACCCTAGCTACCTAGGTTTAATTGGGTTTTTGACTGATCGGGACGACACGGTCACGTCAATAACTATATCAAAACCGGCTAGCTTAAAGGGAAGTAAGGACAAAGGAAAAGAGTGATTCCTAATGGATATAACACATCCATCTAAAACAGTTGAGGCGGTTTCTATGGTTCCATCAGCTAATTCCACCTCATACCTCACACTTAAGGGTTTTACAGGCAATTTCAACAACTCACAAAACTTATTATCCACAAAAGACTTATCTGCTCCAGAATCAAACAATACTCTAGCAAAAACATCATTTACGAGAAAAGTACCTGTGATCACGTTGTCATCCTGAACAGCTTCCTTAGCGTCCATCTTGAAGACCCTCGCATTGGTCTTCTTCCTATCTTCAGTTTTCTTGGTGCTCTTTGGGCAATTGGACTTAATGTGCCCTTTTTCATTGCAACCGTAACATGTTGCATCTTTCAGCTTCTTACACTCCAAAGTCTTATGATCCGTAGATTTGCAAATCCCACAGGGTCTCGAGTGAGACTGGGATTTCGACTCAAGTCGACACCTCCCAAAATGGTTCTTCTTACAAGTTTTACATTTGGGCTTATCTCCCGATTGTTGCCCATCCTTCTTAGATCCCGACCCTTTCTTGTGGTCGTTATTTCCTCGGTGTTTCTTATCTGATCTTCGTGAGGTATCGTCCTCACGCTTCCTCTTACCTTCTTCTGAGTTCCTGAGAGCTCTCAACCTGACTACGTCCAGGGTAAGAGATAGAGATAGATCAGCTACTGATCTGAAGGTTGTAGGCCTTGATGCCTTAACACTTGCTTTAATCTCTGGGGCTAAACCCCCGATGAAGCGAGCAATCCTCTTAGGTTTTGGGGTTACCAAGTACGGAACCAGCCTAGATAGGGTATTGATAGTGGTGAAGTATGCTTGGCAATCTAAATTCTTCATCACCAAAGATAGGAAATCTGATTCGATTCTTTCAACTTCGTGCTGCGGGCAATAATTCTCTTTAATAAGAGCGACGAACTGATCCCATGACAAGTTGTAAAGTGGGATCTTTCCAGCAGCTTGTATGAGAGACTTCCACCACGCCAGTGCTTCTCCTTTGAACGATTGGGATACATATTTCACTACATCCCTTTCAGCACAACCGCTGATGTCTACAACTGTGTCCATTTCATCCAGCCAAGTCATACAATCTATTGCTCCTTTCTCCCCGGTAAAGTCCCGGGGTTTACATGAGACGAAGTATTTGTATGTACAGGACTTACCACGCGGTTCCTGTTTATGCTCGACCTTCCTTGACGGGACGCTGTGTTGGTTCGAGGAGTGATGATCACCATCATCCTTCTTGAGCTCATCTTTCTTAGGTACATCTTTCTTAGAGGGCGGTTTGCTATGAGCCTCCGAGTGAACTTTTGGCTTGGAATGTGGTGCGGATCGGGTCCTACTTCGGGTCCCGCTTGATTCACTATATTGCCTCTCGATGGCTTTGGTAACAGCATTTTCCACTATTGCTTGTAACTCCGCACCAGTTACAAGTATCTTAGCATTTTCAGGGTTTCCCTCTGGACGACTGTTTATTTCTTCGAACTTAGCCATGTAGTTTTAATTGCTACATAAAAATAAGGACAAGGTCTATTTAGAAGCGTAAACAGTATTATCGTTCTTGACGATTTAACCATGGTTTTAAATAGCCATTTAGTTAATTTATTAAATATATGATTATTTAGGATCTTTATCATAATCCAAAACCATAAATTAATAATAGCACATAGGCCTAGTCACGTAGACAAAGTTCTAAATTATAAATTTAGATCTTATAGGATTAAAGTTTGAATAAAAAAAATCAATCCTTTTCTTGGCAGGGAGTCTATAAACTACGACTGCCTTTTGTTTTATATGACATTAATTATAACCCGTAGGCATTATGTCACAATCAGATATATATAAAAATATAAATTTGGATAATTTATTAAAAAGAGTGACATGTGTGATTTTGCGGATCACACTAGCCAAGAATGTTAACATATTTGCAGATGTTAACAGAGATTTGAATCTTTTTTAAACATGTTCTACCATATTGGCCAGGTCTTTAATATGACATTCAAGCTAGGTTTTACCTTTTAAGATTCTTATTATTTTAAAATGGTAAATCGAAATATGTTATGTTTCATTTATTCCCATATTATATTCATGCATATAATTTAAAAATGAAAAACTAAAATTAACCATTCCAATTAAAATTAAACTAGTACGAGTTTGCCCTAAACGGGACTTTTACACAAATAACACGCCCACGCAGGGGCCAAATTAACAACAAACCCACGCAGGGGTCAAAAAGAAAAACATGCCCACGCAGGGGCAGAACAGAAAGGAAAATATGCCCACGCAGGGGCAGAGTACAGAAATAAATGTCCTCGCAGGGACATGATTACAACTAAATAAATAAACAAACAAAGGATTTTAGTGATCCTTCTTGCTTTTTCCCTTGATCAAATTCACCATTTTCTTGAACATCCCCCGATTATGCCTTCGTTCTTCTCGCAACTCATGCCGCACCTCTTGTCGCACCTCATTTATCCCTTGAAGGATTTCTTGAAATTGTGGCGGTGACATCACCGGTGTCCGCGGTGGTTGCTGAAGATGCTGAGGTTGAGGAGGCGGCGGTTGCTGATAATGCGGAGGTTGAGGAGGCTGCGGTTGCTGATACCCATATGGTGGGTATCCATAGGTCGAGTGTCCCGTAGCCCAGGGACCTCCATAGGGACCTTCCGGCTGGAGAGAGTTCGCAGCTAACCAGTAGGGATCCTCTGCAAAGTTGTAATTTGTGTGGATCAGCTGCTCGAAGGGATTGTACGCTGCCGCACCAGTGTAAGTGGGAATTGGGTCTCCGAAACCCAATGGTGGCTGTGGCGCGACTGGCGCAGAGACTACCTCTGAGACGGGGTGTGAAGATTCTCCCATCTCCGGTTCTTCGTGAAGTGGCGAGTACCGGCTGCCACTTGAATGTGGAGGGGTGCTTATGCGTACTCCCCCTCGTGCGGATATTCGCAAAGTCGTTCTCCTTCGCCTCGGGGGCGAGGGAGGCTGAAGCTGAGGTGGTGCTGCCGGCGGAGTGACCGCGACAAGTCGGGAATCCTCGGAAGGATTCTGCTTCTGCTGTGGCTGCTGCTGGTGGTGCAGGGGAGAGCTGTGTTGCGGCTGGTGCAGGGGAGAGCTGTGGTGTGGCTGGTGCAGGGGAGAGCTGTGGTAACTGGGGGTAAATACCCAGTCATACTGCCTGAATTTCTCCTCAAAGCTGTCGGGACCATTGTAAGGTGATCCCACAAACGGTGACCCATCGGAAATTTCGATGGGGTGGTTCGGAGTTCCGGACGGTGGCAATGAAGGATCGGTATCTTCATCGATATCCATCGGGTTGCCACCAGAAAAGTGGTCTTCAGGTCCAAGTGGGTTAAAACCCACTGGTTCTCCAAGGTAATCAGCAGGGTTGAACTGTCCCTGGAAGACGGGTGATAGATGGTCAAAGGGTGAATTGTGTCCTAGAAGAGGAATGTAGGACTGGTGAGAGTTGTGGGGCTCATTTTCAGAATGAGGCCCGAAAGTGTATGGGATAGATGGTAAGGTACTCAGTGAAACTGAGCGCCTAGCTGGTTCAACAAAAGACCTCCAAAGATCTTGAGCATCTGAGTTATGGGGATCTGAAGGTGTTCGCCGGTGTGACGGTCCGGCCTCGTGGTCATTTGGGGCTACATGTGACCCTCTCCCTCTTCCTCTCATCCTTGGCGGAATTTTTGTCAACCTGTCAAAAACAAACAAGTGATACAACAAAAGAAATATATATAAGACAAAGTTAGAAATAAAACAAATTTGGATAATTCCTAAGTTCTTTGTCTAGACTCGAGAATCGAGGATTGTGCAATTGTGTAACTGAGATTAAACACAAAAGGCTAGTGTTTAATTCACTCAGAGTTGGCTCTGATACCAACCTGTCACACCCCTATTTTTCCACGTGTCACCGGTGGGCCCGGTGGGGAGTATCGTGACGTGGTTGGTAACATAATTAGTCAAACAACACAATATATAAATGCACAGCGGAAGCAAAGGTAGATTCATTTCAACTTTAATAAAGTGTAATATTAAATATCACAAATAGTTGAAACGGATCCACAGGCGGATCAAAATAAAAGAAGATATTGTTCAACAACTTTATTGACATCCAAGTTGGCGAGACTTATTGTGGACGCTTAGAAGACAGCCAGCCTAGTACGAGTAGTACCTGCACTTAACCTTTTGGAAAAATACGTCAGTTTACACTGGTAAATACAATTTAACTGACTCATTTTGAAAAGGTTTAAAAATTGATTTGAATGCACGTGGCACAAAAATATTTTATAACTTGGGATAATTATGTGAAAATAATCTTGTAAGGGATTTACATGTTACTTATGCGTTCAGTAGCCCGATCCGTAGACCGGGTTAAAGATTAATAGACACACCACAATATTGAGTTATGCACTGAAAGGTGTACGCCTACACCCCGTGCTCAGGTCGTGGCCATCTCGTAAGATGATGCCAAGGATATCCGGGACATGGTCATTAACCCCCCAAAGGCTTTAAGCAAAAAAAACACATTCAAAACATAGCACATCAATAATTTAACCTCTATTCGATTAAATATTCAATGCCGGACCAAGCGGTATTTTATATACCGTACCCCAAGCCCGTATAGGGAAAATAAGTTAAAAGTATTTACCTTTGTAAGTATAAATCACAATTAGCGAGTGAAGGTAGCTTTTACTGGTTCTTCTATTTTGGAACAAAGGTTTATAATAACCTATTAGATTTCTAACGGGTCTTTATTTAAGCCTAAGCTTAGACCGGCTAGTTTTAAGGACGATACGGTTCAAACGCACGATTAAGCGAAGACCGGATAGAATGTGATTTAGACCCGACAAGTTTGAATACTTGTATAATATGGGTATACTAAATACATTCTGGATTTTGAGACAAAAATGATAATGTTTGACCCGTTTCGGTCAATTTATGCAAACTAGTTACATAAACCGAACCGAACGCGAAAAGGGCGTCACGGGTAACCAAAAGAGTCATATGCAAGTTCCCTGAGTTAAAATGCCTTAAATATGTTATAATATCAGTAAGATATCTTCTATTATGCCCAAAATGGATTTAAACACACTTTATGCCTCATAAGGGCATTATGGTCATTTTAAAAGATTATAAAAGAGTTTAATTTGCAATCTGAGTTACAGGTCTGATTTATACAGTAAATACACTTAATTTAACATGCTATAACAGTAGGGTATGACCTATATGTGAAACTCATCATTTAAAACCAAACTATGCTCCTTAGGGGTATTTTGGTAATTTCACAAGGGCTAAAAAGGTCAAAACTGGAAACCTGAGTTCAAAAACTTTTACTTACTGTTATTATCTCAAAATATAGTAAAAACATCAGTAGGTATCAACCTTATATATTTAATATGGTTATAGTACATACTATGCGTTAAAAACGCTTTAAAAGGCGATTTGGAGCCATTTCCGGGTTTTTAAAAGAAAGCTGATATTTTTATAATTCCAGAAGGCTCAAAATATTTTATTTACCAAATGAAATCAGTAGAAAAAGGTTTGGGGTCAAAAGGATTTGTAAAACTCATTTTATGGCTTAAAAGGGCAAAATCGGTATTAACCGAATTAAACTTAGAGGCCTATGTTATGCTCAGCCAAAAATTAAATAAAAATCTTCAAAAATCCCAAAATATTATATTTCATCAGTAGGTAAAAAGTTTGATATCAAAAAGTGAGTTTAAATAGGTTATACGCTAATTACGCCAATTAATTAACATAAAGCTTTCAAATTACGCTAATGAGCATAACTCTTAATCTAGACCTCAAACTGATGTCAAATTTTAGGTGCAAGTTTATAAATCAGTAACTAATGTTTCTACTCTTTCACTTTTTCAAAAATCACGTTTTATAGTCAAAAGGGCATAATAGTCAACATTTAAGCATTAATCGGAAACATGCATATGAATCGGATAAGTATTGAACCAAGTTGTATAATCTCAGAGAGTTATACTTATATGAAACCTGGTCCAAAATAAGCTTTAAGGCAGATCTTAAACATGCATAAACGGGACAGAACTGAAAGTCAAAGCAAAAGTCAAATTATGCGACTTTCGGTTCCGATCCGGGTTTAAACTGAAAATTGTCGAGTTGAACATGTTGAGACATGTTCTTACATTAGTTACCATGTTATTTTAATGATCAAACAGGTTGCATGTACCCTACATTGCTAATTATGCTTAATTTTGAAAATACACATTCTGTTGACTTTTTAAAGTAAGCTTTGACTCGACAATTATCATAGTTAGAGTGGGAATCTGAAAGTACCCTTTTAAGGGTTTGTTACCCACATAAATACCTACTTGTAGGTACTTTCAATTCGAGAAATGACTGAGCAAATTTCATTTAATCTCGAAGTCAAACTTAATTTACGACGGTTTGACTTTTGGTTAATTAACTAAGCTAGAACGAATTAGAAAGGGTTAGGAATACTTACAACAGTCCTAATTACGATTAGAGATCACTAGAAAGCCTGAGGTTGATCAGAGAAGCTCCAGAAGTGGTCTTGCAAGTGAATGTGAAAATGGTTGCAACTTGAATGATCTTATATATGCATTTTGATTGCATAAGATGGTGCCACAAGAGTCTACTGATGTTATAAGATGTGTCCAAGTGCCCCTCTATGCATGTAAAACCATTGGTGAGCTCATGGTATCAGATAACAGCTGTTAACACTCAAAATCAGACCTGCAACTGACATCTGCGCGCTTTTGTTCGCTGGCAGCTTGTACGCGGGGCGCGAGAACCCCCTCGCGGGGCGCGTACAAGTGGCGACCAGGTTAACAAGTTTCTTATGAATTGCAATTCAGTCCTTGGTCCTTTGTTACGTGGTTTTGCTTATTTTTCTTGCACTCTTGACCCTCAAATCTGATTTTTAAGGGCCTTAGGACATCTACAAACTTGGGTAGGTCCTTGGTTAACTTTGTGCTTACCCGAAAAGTCACGAATTTCAACGTTAACGCATTTAACCCTTCGTGCACGGTTTTGATCATAACTTTCTCATACGACAACGAAACTTTATGAAATTTTTACCACATATTCTAGTGAGTATATTTTACCATTACAAAGCTTCAAGTTTGCCAAAAGGTCACTCAGAGGTATACTTTCAACATGTTGACACATTTAGCCCCTGTAGTTTGTAATTCCTCACTTTCTTTCATTTTTCCGCTTTGTATGATCCATGATTTAATCGTTTAAGATTATAAACACCATGTAGGGTTATTGTAGAGCCTATTTATCCATTGTTGACACTTTGGACCCTTATATTCACATAGTTTCACTGTTTGTCAACTTTAGTCCCTCTAAAGTACTTTTTCACATATTCAAAGCCTATGACACGTGTCAGTACATTATTGGACGTAAATTTTCGAGGTGTTACACTTATGCTTCTTGACAACTGAAGGTTCATGAGAAGAATTACATGACCCACGACTTGAAGTTAGGGGCCGTGGTTTTCACGTTGAAGATCTGGATGCACTATCTGTACGGTACCAAATGCACCATCTACACCAATCACAAAAGCCTTCAGCATATCTTCGACCAGAAGGAGTTGAATATGCGACAGCGTCGCTGGGTAGAACTATTGAATGACTACGATTGTGCTATCAAGTATCACCCAGGTAAAGCTAACGTTGTAGCTGACGCCCTGAGTCGGAAGGAAATGAAACCTAAACGTGTTCGCGCCTTGCAGCTCATTATTCACTCAAATCTCCCTGATCAGATTTATTCGGCTCAGACAGAAGCATTGAAGAAAGAAAACTATGAAGCTGAATATTTGCGAGGCATGGAGAAACGACTTATAAAGAGATCTGATTGTATTCTCTACTGCATGGAGCGGATATGGATCCCCTTGTTCGGTAACCTTAGAGAGCTTGTGATGGACGGAGCGCACAAGTCTCGATACTCTGTTCACCCGGGTTTGGATAAGATGTATCAGGATCTTAAGGTTTTGTATTGGTGGCCAAAGATGAAAGCTAACATCGCAACATACGTGAGCAAGTGTTTGACTTGTGCAAAAGTCAAGGTAGAGTACCAGAAACCCTAGGGTCTGCTTCAACAACCAGAAATACCCATGTGGAAATGAGAATAAATTGCTATGGATTTCGTCACTGGTTTGCCAAGGACTCAAAACGGAAACGATACCATTTGGGTAATCGTCGATCGCTTTACGAAGTCAGCACATTTTCTAGCAATCAAGGAAACAGATAAGTTCTCTCAACTCGCTGCAGTATATCTGAAGGAGGTGGTTTCTAGGCATGGGGCGCCAACCTCTATTATCTCTGACTGTGATCCGCGTTTCATATCTGAGTTATGGCAGTCAATGCATAAATCGTTCGACTCACGTCTCGACATGAGCACTGCGTATCACCCACAGACGGATGGTCAAAGTGAGCGAACCATCCAGACACTTAAAGACATGCTGCGTGCATATGTGATTGATTTTGGTAAGGGCTGGGAGAAACATCTACCGTTAATCGAGTTCTCCTACAACAACAGTTACCACAAACATCTACCGTTAATCGAGTTCTCCTACAACAACAGTTACCACACTAGCATCCAGGTAGCTCCATTTGAAGCATTGTACAGCCGGAAATGTCGTTCTCCACTCTGTTGTGCTGAGGTAGGTGACAGCTAGGTTACAGGTCCGGAACTTATTCTTGAAACTTTCGAAAAGATTGTCCAGATCAGGAACCGTATGGCAGCAGCACGCGACCGTCAGAAAAGCTACGCTGACAAGCGTAGAAAACCTTTGGAGTTCACAGTTAATGATCGTGTTATGCTGAAGCTCTCACCCTGGAAGGGTGTGGTGCGCTTTGGGAAGCACGGCAAGCTTAATCCACGCTATGTTGGGCCATTCAAAGTTTTGGAGAGTATTGGTAAAGTGGCCTACAAGCTCGATTTACCTACTGAGTTGGGTAACGTCCACGATGTTTTCCACGTGTCGCAATTAAAGAAGTGTTTGTCTGATGAAACACTTGTGGTACCGTTTCAAGAGCTGAAAATCGATGACAAGTTGCAGTTTGTCGAAGAACCAATAGAAATTATGGACCGGGAGGTCAAGGTCCGTAAGCATAGCCGAATTCCGATCGTGAGGGTTCGTTGGAACTCAAGACGCGGACCGGAGTTCACATGGGAGCGCGAGGATCAGATGAAGCTCAAGTACCCACATTTATTCCCAGATGACAAGTCCAAGTCTGGCAAATCAAAATCTGGCACAACTAGTGAATTTCGGGACGATGATGTGGCACCCGCGGAAAATCCACAGTCATCCTTAGTTAACACCTTTCCGGTTTGGAGTACTTGTCAAATCCCGGGATGAAATTTCTTTCAAGTTGGGGATGATGTAACAACCCGAACTCTCAAGGTTAGTAATGTCTAATCTCGTGATCTTAACTTCTAGTTATCCCTCTCTAGTGTGTTAAATATTCTGTACTAGTACTACCCCGTTAAGCTTAAACTTAAACATGTGAGAACCTTGTTAAACGATACATACTTTTGTAGGTGGGCCGCACTTGTTATAAATACTTTTGGGTCACCACCATACTTAAAATAACCGGCCCAGTCCTCTTGTGCATGTAGCATGCCATTCCTTGTCCCACTCCCCCTTAAACGGTCCGGCCCAACATTCTCTCTTCTTTGTATACATAAACATATGGGCATATTCCACAACTCCTTGCCATATTGTAAACCCTAAAAATTATTTCCCTTCTCTGATTGGTGACGGCAGACCCCCCCTCTTCTCAGCAGTAATCTTCCAGTATTCGGTTAGTGTATGATCTATATTACTAAGCCTCATTCCTTGCTAACTTGAATTGCATGATATTATAATTGTTTGGTTGATTGTTAAGTGCATAGGTTATGAATGTTTATTGATAGGATCTGAGTTTGGATTGATTGTGTTTTATGTTTGAATTAAGATGAATAATGAACAAGTAATGCAGTGGAATATAAATGGAGTTAAACTTTGCACACAATCAAACAGGAGAATTGCTTTAAACACACATTTTCACATAGAACCGAATGATTGAATTTATTTCAACTACGATTACAATGCATGCATGTAACAAACTCCCCCTCAGCCTGAGCTCACAGTGTTTGTTCGTACAGGAAGAAAAGTGGTGAAGAGTTAATAGAACAGTACAGGGTAATGTTCTATTTATAGGCACGGACAAACCACTGTGGCATCTTTGCTGACGTCACCATGAAAGTGACATCTAACCTCCTAACAAACTCTAAACAACTGATCTATATAAACACTGCTATGCTAACTATGATTACAATACATTACATATTAAAATTAAACTACTGCTTTATCCTTCCACTGTTGTGACTCCAGCAGTACTTGATATCTTTAGCAGTGCTTGACCCATAGCAGTAGATTGATCAACAGGGATTTAGTCATCATCAGTCTTTGACTTGATCAGTAGTTGTAAGTCAGCAGTTGTTATAAAGGATCAGTAGATTGGAGGTCATCAGATGTTTAAACCACTTTCAAGGGGAGAGAATGAAAACATAACATCTTCTTATTTTGGATCCAATGCCCTGATCTGGTTTTGGCTCTAATCAAATGTTCCTCTAATAGGGTTCAATCCCAACAATCTCCCCCTGGGACAGATGATGCCAAAACTCTTCATTATTGTAGATCTTTATTGCCTCATCAGCAGTTCCCTTTCTGACCTTTAAGTTTCAATTCAAAGTCTAGGGCATCTGTATCATCTTCGTCCCTGCAAAGTGTAAGATCAAGGAGATCCTGCAGATCTTCAACACTTAGGCCTAGTGCTTGTTCCCTTGATATTTTCTTCACTTCTCCACTAGACTTGATCACAGTCAGTACATGGGTCTGTTTATCAGTTTTCCATTTTAGTACTTTTGAGTCTGGTGGGTTTCTTGGGAGATTTTTATTGGATGAGGAGTTTGGAGATGCGGGCCTGGTGATGACTGACTGAGCAGTGCTTTGAGCTTGAGCAAGTTCAGGAATATCAGCCATCATTTGTTTGAAAACCATTTTTTATAACTTCATTGCCAGCAGCTAATTCCTCTGTTGTTTCTGCATCCATCTGTTTTTGCCTTCTTTTTTGATAAAGAATGGCACCAGGTGGAGCAGTGGCTTTCCTGATTTGCAGCTTTGGTGGTCTTGTTGAAACCTCTGCTTCAGGATAGTCAGGTTTTTGTGGAACCTTTGGATCTTTCTTCCTTAGTTCCTCCAACCTTTTGTAAGTGGTCCTGACTTTGTCTTCTTTCCACCTCATCACTTGGTTTCTAGACCCATAATCAGCAGTGATTAATTCCTCTTTCATTCTCTTCAGCTCCAATACCTTATTAGGTACATTCTTCTTGTATTTTGACCAATCAGGAGGAGTATGTCTAACCTTGTTTTTTATCATGTCTTGAATCCTGGTTGCTTCACTTTCAAGCTCAGGAATGGTCCAATCTTTGTACATGCATTTTTCTCCCTTGTATTTCTTATAAGCCATGATGTTTTCAATATAGTCTTTTCTCAAGGTTTCATCTGCTCTTTCTGATATTTGCTGACATACATTCTTTGCAAACTACTCCAAGGATCTGACTTGTGTAAGTAAAAATTGATAATGCCTTTGAATTTCTTTGTCAGATTTTCCTTGTGAGTTTCTTTTGGAGATATCCTCTTCTTGTTGAGCCTTAACTTTCAAGTATTCTTCAATGTTGTTAGGCCTAGGATATCCTTCAACTGATGGCAAACTCCTTTTAGCAGGATCATCCTCAAAGTAGAAGGATTTGATCTCTTCTCTAACTACTATAAGTTCTAGAGGATATTGGAAACCTGCAGGAGTGATGGTAGTGATTGGTTGTTGAACTTGGGCTGAAGAGAGAGGAACAGGGTTTGGAATATTGACAAGTGAAAGAGATTGTAAGGATGTTGGTGGTGGTGATGGAGAATCATCATCAGGTAGAATTATCCTTCTCCTTTTTAGTTTAGGAGAGGCTGGTGGTGTGTTGGATGGTTGTGAAGTGGTGATTTGAGTGGTGGTTATTGTGGTGGAAGGTGGCTGACTAACAGTTGTTGAAACAACTGGTGTTTCAACCACTGTTGTCATTACAACAGATGTTGTAACATCTGTTGTCTTCTGCTTTTTAGCAGGAGGTGATGGTGGTGATGATGATGTTTTTGGTGGTGGTGGTAAGGCAGTGGTGGTGGTGTGTGTTGAAGTGGTGTGTGTTGAAATGGTGGCAGATGTTTGGCTAGCAGTTGTTGAAACCACTGAAATATCAACAGTTATTAATATAGCAGGAGTCTTAACAACTGCTAGTTTGGGAGGTGGATTTTTGGAGCTTTTGGAAGATTTAGGAGTGTGCTTTGTGAGTCTGGATGGTGTGTGTTTGGATTGCCTCACTTTTCTAGTGGGCTGCTTCTTTTTGGGCTCAGGATTTTCAGTTTTTGGACTTTCCTGATCAGCCTTAGGCTCAGAAGTACCCTTCTCATTCAGTTCCATAAAAGCTCTCTTCTCCTGTGCAAATCTTGCTTTATCCTTAGCCTCCCTATCCTTTTTCACAGCAGCTTTTGCTTTAGCAATTGCATATGTGGTGACTTCAATTTTCTTAGAACCATCTGGCAAGGGTATGTCTGCAAGCATACTATCTTTTTATGGTGCAATATACAGACCATCTTCATATCCCTTCTTTTTCCACTGCTTGATTTTCTCCCCCTTTTTGGCATCAGCTGGTGGTGGATTATCCACAAATATGATAGAGGGAGGAGCAGTGCCAGTGGTTTTCAAAAAATGGGCCTTTATTGCCTTGATATCTGCCTGGATGTCTTTAAACCTTGCTTCCATGGCATTTCTGATCTTTTGAAGCTGAATTTCATGTTGGTGGTCAGCTAACTGCCTTTGATGGATAAGCTGTAACAACTCTCACTAAAAAGTCCTAATTATTACTTTAATTGCTCATTAGGAAACCCTAATTGAGACACCCAAGTGATTCCGCACAAACCCTAAAATTTTCAGAATAATCGGAATCAGGATTAGGGCCCCTAAAACTAAGGGGGGGATAAACCCTAATGGACGATTATCCTCAAATCAGCGTTGTCACATAACTGAAATGTGAAATTGTAGAGTCAGCTGAGCTAGTCCCAATCGTGGCTACCCTATAGCCTATTTTTATTCCTTACGGACCGTAACATTTTTAATCTTACGGACCGTAAGCAGCCTTACGGACCGCAACATTGTTAATCTTACGGTCCGTAAGCTAGTTAAATTTTGTGTATAAATAGAGGACAGTGGCACTTGAATTCTGGACTTACAACGTCGAAAGAATTCACAAAATACACTGAGATACGAACTGAATACTCTAAATTACACCTCCGGGTCTCGAAATTCTGCCGCAAAACAGGGTATTAGCACAATCGCTGCTACGATTCATTTTCCGACGATCAATATATCCAATGGATGTTTAAGTGCCGCCCACATTAGGGTTATACTTTGTCGTTCATCGTTAATTCGATGGATGAAGTATCGCACTTTGTCGTTCGTTGTGAGAATTTGATCTCGTGAGTTATCGTAAATGCTGGATTGATTACTAACCCAGTTTTGTGTGCATTGTATTTAAATTAGGTTAACAAGGCTGATTCATAGACTAGACTCTATCCGTATTAAATCAGCAATGTGAGTCATTCTCTCTTTTTATCAAATTTGTTTATAAAAGCATGTTATTTTCAAAGTTATAATTACGGGGATTAAGTCTTTGTAATCACCAAGTTACAGCCGGTATGTGGGGTTTTGTATACATTACTTGATAATCGTCACCATTGGGGCAGCCAATTGGGGGATATGACCATAGTCACAGATTCGGTCGAGTGACAAATACCGTGGGTAGTTGGTCTGATATCAGAAACATTGTAATCGCTCTTAATACTGTAAATTATAACAAATGTGTCAATTTAGTAAAATAGAATGATTCACTCAGTATTTTCCGCTGACAAAACCTTTTTCAAACATGTTTCAGGTGATCTGTTGTAATTCAGGAAAAGTGCTGGGGAGCATTTCAAGCTTAAGATAGTGGCTCATTATAAAATAAAGAAATAAGTTTTGTAATATCACGATTTCGTAGTAAAAATATAATATTGTAAATTATCGGGGTTTTATCCCGAATTATGAAATAAAATAAATCGGGAAAATTTTAGCTTTAAACGATCCTGTTAAATAAACTTCCGCTGTTAAACTCAATTAATTAAATACCGCAGGATTTCTGTCCCGCGGCTCCTGAAACGGGTCGGGGGCCGTGACATAAGCAGTGGTTGAAACAAGTTCCATAACTCATTTGCAGTAGGTGCATGTGGTGGTGCAGGTGCTTGAGCTGGAACAGCAGTGGTTGGTACCTTTTGAACTTTCAACAACTGTTGCAGCATATCTTTAATTTCTGCAACAGAGGTATCCAGTTTTTCAATTCTGGCCGTCAATTCGCAGTACATTAAACCATCACCCAATTTAATGGGATCATCTGATTTCCCACTTGGAGTGGTTGTAACAGTGGTTGACCCAGGAAATGTATCCCAGAAGTCATCCACTGATGCCCCTTTGTCTTGGAACTGGGGACCTCTTCCTTCAATTAGAGAAACACTTTTTAGTGAACCAGTAAAGACCGGATACACAAATGTTCCCAGAGAAGAAATTGCCTTCAAGGAAGTTTGATTGATTAAACCACTGTCCAAATGCAAACCAGTGGGTTCAGCACTTGTAGTGGCTGCTTCACTTGAACTACCACCAAGAGTTACTTGTAACTCAAGGGGTGTAACCTCCTCAGGTCTTGTTGGTGGGTTAGCAATGATTGATACATCAGACCCAGTCATTTGTTAAGGCATATTCTCATGAATAGGTGATTGAGAAGGACTGGTTTGTTTCTGGTTCAAATCAAGAGCATCCAACAATAATTTTGTTTGTGGGGGAATTGTGGAGGTGAGGTTGGGTGTAGAAAGCGAATTTGCCCCGGGCATTGGGTTGTGGATGATGGATTCGAGTGATTCCAGAGCATCATATTGTGGAGTCCCTATGTGTACAACCTGTTCTTTTTGAGAAGAAGCAGGAGGAGTTTGAGGCATGGGTTGAGATATTTCTACCCTCTTCTGTGAGGAAGTAGCAGCAGTGGTTTCTTGTGACTTTTGTGCTGTCACTGGCAGTTGCTCTGGTATCTCATCCTCCAGAGTTGCCTTTTTTGTAGGTTTGGCGGGCTTTTGTGTTTTCTTTTGTCTTGGCTTTTTGGTGATTTTAGGTGTGGGTTTCACAGCAGTTGTTTTGCTGCTGGGATCACCTAGAGCAGTGGGCTCAGCAGCAGTTACCTGACGAGCAGTGGTAGCTGCTAAATTCTGCTCAGGGACCTCTGCTTTTGTTTTGCAAGGTGTTGATAATCTTGTAAAAGTTTCAGCCGTTAAGCTGTTTATTTGAAAAGAGTCACCTTGTTTGATCACATGAGCATCATCCTTACCAAATTTCTTTTGAAAGTAATAACTTAGAAATCTTGGAAATAGTAAGAATGGCTTTTTATCAACATTTTTAACCAAATCATTAAAGATTTCCTGGGAGTAGTTAAAATTTTCATTTTGTAGAATAGCATATCCCAGGTATTGAATCTTTAATGGTATCTCATTAAAAGCAGTTGTTTTATTTGAATCACACATCAAAAGGGTATAGAACAAAAATCTTGTTGCAGGTGGAAAACTACCTTTTTGTAAGGTATCCCTTTTCATTTCATCTGCATACCCCTTTCAAGGAAATCAGTTTTATACTCTTTTTTGGGAAAAGAATTTGTACCTTGCTGATCATCGAGTTCAAAGACTTCTGAGATGGATTGTGGTGTGATTTTGACTGTTTTACCCATTAGAGAGGAATTAATAGCTATGACATCTTCACCTTGTTTTTCAAGAGTAACATTTTTCCAAAATTCTCTCTGGGTTTCAGATAAATCGAAGCATCTGCTGTCAACAAAGTTTTGTACTTTGACGATGACATAGTGTCAATGATGGAATCATAGATATCGATGGTACCGGGTTTTGTAAGGAGACCCAGATAGTTATGAGGAGATTTGTATGGAATTTCAATGGGTGTGGTAGCCATTTGAGTGGCCATTTTAGAAGATGAAGACTTTGATTTTGTCATTTTGACGAAGAAGATCGATGAATGATTTGGGAGAAATGGATTACAACTGCTTTGAGAAAGGAATTTTTGTGAATTCGATTCGACAGTAAAACCCTGTTTGGGGTTTTGAAGGGGTTTTTATAGAAGAAAAAGTGAATGCTGACGTGGCAACGGTTACAAAAGATCTGACCGCTATGTACTGTCCACGTGCCAACCCCTGATGAATTGAAGGACAAGTGGTTTATAAAAACCACTGATGGAACAAGAACAGTGGTTGCAACAGTAATAATGAAAGCAGTGGGTGATTTTTACTATCAGTGGATAGCATATCAGTGGATAAAAGCACTGATTTTGAACAACAGTGCTTATCAAGGAAATGAGAAAACAGGGGTTGACTTTCAGCAGTGGACAGATTTTTAAGCATAACAGATGTTTAAACAAAACAGTGGTTATGGCAGACTTTTAAGGATTTAATGAAAGATTCATTTTTAGCTATTTTTAAGGATGGATTTTTGATTTTCTGAAAACATTTTAATGCTTTTATGCATAGAAAAACAAGATTTTGCTTGTTATTCCATGTTTAGCATGCTAATCCTAGAGATCAAGCTTTCAAAGATGGATGTGTCTAATGCTTTGGTTAGCACATCTGCCAGCTAATCCTTAGTTGGTACATGATGCAAAGAAATCAAACCTTTTTCATAGCAATCCCTCACAAAGTGATGTCTGATATCTATGTGCTTGGTGTTTGAATGGGAGACTGGATTTTTGATGATATTTTCTGCTGCCTGACTGTCCAACATGAGAGGTGTCTTTAATGTAGTGATACCAAAATCCAGCAACTGATTTTGAAGCCAAAGCAGTTGGGCTGTACAGCTTGCAGCAGCTATATACTCTGCCTTAGCAGTGGATGTGGAAACAGCTGCTTGCTTTTTGCTTTGCCAAGACACTAAGCAATTGCTTAGGAATTGGCACCCTCCTGAAGTGGACTTCCTTGTCTTGTCACATCCAGCAAAGTCACTATCTGAGAAACCTGAAAGCTCAATTTTACCATCAGCTGGATACCAGATACCAAGTGTGGGAGCACCTTTTAGGTATCTGAATATCCTTTTTACAGCAATAAGGTTTGACTTTCTGGGGGCTGATTAGGATCTTGCACAAATACATGTTGCAAACATGATATCTGGCCTAGTTGCAGTTAGGTACAATAAAGACCCAATCATGCTTCTATATAAGGTTTGATCAACCAAATCATCCTTTTCATCAGACATGACAATTTTATTGGTTGCAATGGGTGTACTGCATGGTTTACAATCATCCATCTCAAATTTATTTAAAAGTTCTTTGGCATATTTGCCTTGATGGATAAAAGTGCCATTTTGCAGTTGCCTTACTTGGAGGAGACCAAGAAAGCACTAGACCCATTGCACTCATTTCAAACTCAGCTGTCATGAGTTGCCTAAACTCTTCACACATTTTGTTACATGTGCTTCCAAAGATGATGTCATCCACATAAATCTGGACAATCATCAAATTCGTTCCTCTCCATTTTAAAAACAATGTTTTATCTATTTTACCTCTTGTGAATCCAATTGATAATAGGAAAGTGGAAAAAGTTTCATACCAGGCTCTTGGTGCTTGTTTCTGGCCATACAAAGCTTTGTTTAGCTTGTAGAAATGATTTGGATTAAATGGATCCTCAAAGCCTGGAGGTTGACAAACATAAACCTCTTCTTGAATCTTACCATAGAGGAATGCACATTTGATATCCATTTGATACACCTTGATGTTGTGGTTGACAGCAAAGGCCAGAAATAATCTGATAGCTTCAAGTCTTGCTATAGGGGCAAATGTTTCATCATAGTCAATGCCCTCTTCTTGTCTGAACCCTTGAACCACAAGCCTAGCTTTATTCTTGACAATAATGCCCCTTTCATCAGTTTTGTTTTTGAAGACCCACTTTGTGCCAATAGGACTTACACCCTCTGGCAGTGGTACAAGTTCCCATACTTGTTGTCTTTTGAACTGTTGGAGCTCCTCTTGCATAGCTTCTACTCAGCTGTTGTCTTTCAGTGCCTCTTGGTACTTGACTGGCTAATGAAGAGATAGGAAACCAGCAAAAAGACAGATGTTTTGGGATTGACTTCTTGTGAGCACCCCTTCATTGATGTTGCCAATGATTTGGTTAGGTGGATGAGATTTCAAGAAGATTAGATCTCCTTGGTATGGAACAATGGAATTTAATGGTGAAGGCTGCAGATGTGAATCATCTGAGCTAACCACTGCTGGTGACTTTGATGATCCAGCAGTGGCTTCAAATGGAGGTGGAGGAATAGGTAGAACTGGTGTGAAAACATGCTGACTTTTATCCACTGATGGAGGACTATCAACAGTGTTTGATGATGTGGAAGCAGGGGTTAATGAGCTACTTTGGTCAACAACTATTGAGGTAGCAGTGGTTGAGCTTTGACTGCTGTTTTGAACATCTGCTGCTCTTCCCATTGAGACAGACTTTTGTTGAGGAATGATGACTTCATACCCATAGTCTGATGATGAATCCTCTGATGGACCTGCATTGTTAGTATTGACAGCAGTATTTTCAAGAGTAAATTTATCAAGATCAAATAATTCTGCAGGATTTGCTGGGATTTTCATTGATGAAAGTTCATTGAACTTTACATTCAAAGTCTCTTCCACTATTTTGGTCCTTGTGTTAAACACTTTGTAGGCTTTAGCAGTGGTTGAGTATCCCAGATGATAACCACAATCAATTTTGGCTGCAAACTTAGAGACAGAATCTTTTAAGTTTAAAATGAAGCATGAGCAGTCAAAAACTTTGAAATATGAAATCAATGGCTTTATATTATACAGCAGTTCATAGGCAGTCTTTTGATGCCTGGGGTTGATTAAAACTCTGTTTTGGACATAGCAAGCAGTGTTTACTGCCTCTGCCCAAAAAGTTAATGGCAAACCTGAATCTGCAAGCATGGTTCTGGCAGCCTCAATCAAAGTTCTGTTCTTTCTCTCAACAACCCCATTTTGTTCTGGTGTCCTTGGAATGCTGTATTGTCTCACAATTCCTTTTGACACACAGAAATCATCTAACTCCTTGTTCCTGAACTTTGTGCCATTATCACTTCTGAAGATTTTTACTGGAAGGTCAAACTGCTTTTCAACCTGTTTCACAAAGTCTTGCAGAATGCCTGCAGTCTCATCTTTTGAGTGTAAAAAGTAAGTCCATGTAAACCTAGAAAAGTCATCAACAATAACCAGACAATATCTTTTCTTCCTAAGACTCATGACTTTAACTGGGCCAAACAAATCCATATGAAGCATTTGCAAACATTTGGTAGTTTTGGACTCTTCAATTGATTTGTATGAGCTTTTATGTTGATTTCCTTTTAAGCAGGAAACACAATGCTCAGAACAAGTGAATAGTTTTTTAGGTAAACCTCTTACTAACCCCTGTTTTGAAATGGCAGTGATTGTCTTGAGATTTGTGTTCCCCAATCTCCTGTGCCATAATTTTGTCTCTTTGTTTGAAGCAGCTGAGAATAGACAGGCATCAGTCCTGGGGCTCTCTTTTGACATATCCACCACATAAACATTGCCACTTCTTTGAGCAACAAGTTGGGTTTTTCCAATTTTAATTATTGCTTCAATCTTTTCAACCATTTCTGGTCCAACAATCCTACAACAATCCTTTGTGAAGAAAGAGCCATAGCCCTTATCACTCATTTGAGAGACACTCAGGAGGTTGAATATTAGATTGTCTATTAGATTGACATTTTCAAACTTAACTTTACTAGACTGCACAGTACCAGACCCCAGAACCTTCCCTTTACTATTATTGCCAAAGGATATATCACCCCCTCCATGAATTTTGAAATCTTTGAGAAGGGCTTTATATCCTGTCATGTGCCTGGAGCCTCCACTATCTACATACCAAAGACTATCTAAGCATGCAGAAGCTCCCTACACATGTAGTAAAGAGTTAGTTCATTAGGGTCTCCAAAGCCAATATGGCTTTGGATGGGGTCTCAACAGTGTCTAGGTTAAGTTCAGATGGATGGGCAGTGGTTAGGTCAGGGGTTTGGACAGTTTTGGGACTGTTTTTCTCTAACCACTGTTGGGGGTCTTGCCCAATGATCTGGTGATAACCAAAAGGATGCCTGTTCACTCTTGGTTTAGAGGGCCTTTTGTAAGCCTCATAAACATGTGGGATCCTTTGGTATGGTGGTTGTCCCTTACCTCTTCTGTATTGATTGGCAGGGGGTGCATCAGTCACCTGAACATCTCTTTTGACAGATGTTTGGTTCAGCTGTTTTGTAACAGTTGTTTGGACTGGCACAAACAGTGGTTGGTTCTTGGTGAACTTGACAGATGAATTTGATGAACTCAAGGATGTTTTTGCAGTGTACTCATTCTTTTTTACATCAAAGTTTTTTAGATACACACATTCTTGAGTTTTGTGGTTTGATTTACCACAGATGGTGCAGCTCTTAGCAGGTATAATGACACTTGTTTTGTTTAGATCATATGCTTTTAGATGAAAACAATCTTTTCTTCCTTTTCTCAGACTCCTTAGCAACAGAGTTTTGAACCACTGTTGGGATGTCTTTGAGAGGAATGACCTTTGCTTTTGGAGCTGTGACACCATCAGTGGTTGTGAAATCCATAGGCTTGATTTTTTCAAGAATGTCACACTCATCAGACCATATGGGTTTAAATTGGTATTTCTCAATTTCCTCAAAGGTTGAGGACCCCACAGATCTTTCCAGAGTGATTTTGTTACCAAGTTTGTTAGTTATCTTAACTTCTTGGCCATTCTTGTTGCTTGGTTTTATTTCAGCTGAACCAACTTGTTTTGCAACAGTGTTTTCAAGTTCATCATATTTTCTATATCCTATTCTAAACTTGACATTGCTTTCAAGCTGTTTTTCAAGCATGACCTCATAACCTTTGCAAGATTCCACCCATCTTTCACAAGTGATTTGGGTGGACTCCAACTCCTTTTTACAAACTTGGTATTTTTCTACCATAGTTTGGAGTTGGTTCTTGGTTATGCTTTACTCTTCTTTGAGACTGCAGATTTCTTTATCTTTTTCAGCCAATTTGTTTTTAAGTTCTTTTAATGACTTTTCAAATTTGACTTCATCAGTTAAGACTTTATCCCTAAGGTTTTCATTCACCTCTTTAATGCTAGCAAATGCAATAATGCATTTGTCTGAACACAAATTTTCAAGAACCTAAGGTGATACCTTGGCAGCAGCCATCATGGCACAATCACATTGATGATCACTTTCTTCATCAGCTCTCTCTTCTTTCTCACCTTCTTTCTTCTCTTCTTTTTCTTCTTTATCTTCTTTGGACCAGGGGTCAAACAGTGGTTCAATCAGGGTTTCTGAATTTTCTCCCAGCAGTAGTTCACCAGCAACTACAGTAACCACTGCTTCAGCCACTTCATCCACTGTTTCAGCACTTAGTTGTTCTCCTTCAGCTTCTACCCCTTCTGGTATTGACTCTAATGCCATCAGACAAAATTCATCATTAAAAGTATCATTAGAAACATAGAGTGCAAAATTTTCATCACTAAGCTCATCAGGCATACTGCTCCAGTCAACAAAGCCTTGAGTGAAAAAGCTTTGCTGATCTGGTTGAACCACTGTTGGAGTAGCTTGTTGAGGTGTAACAGGTTGCACTTGTGCCTGAGGGTTGCTTGAATGTTATTTAAACACTATTATATTTGGTTTTGGGAATACCGTAAACATTATTTTGTCATTTGCTTCCGCTGAATCTTATAACTCTTGTTTGACAATTACGATTGCTTAGTTTAATAAACATAAACTTGGTAATGATTTATATTTGGTTCAATGTGATTGGTGGCTTGGATCCTGGTACGTCACACGTCCCGCGGTGTTCCCGCGTGTGGTATTTTGGGGGTGTGACAAACTGCCAAAGCACCTTACCGTTTGGCACCCGCAGAAATGCAGGAACTAAAGAAACAATTAGATGAATTGTTGGAGAAAGGATTCATACAACCAAGCTCATCGCCATGGGGAGCACCGATTTTATTCGTTAAGAAGAAGGACGGATCAATGCGTATGTGCATTGACTACCGTGAATTGAACAAGGTCACGATTAAGAATCAGTATCCATTACCAAGAATAGATGATCTGTTTGATCAATTGCAAGGAGCATGATTTTTCTCTAAAATCGATTTAAGGTCAGGATATCATCAATTAAAGGTACAGGAAGAGGACATTCCTAAGACCGCTTTCAGAACAAGGTATGGCCATTATGAATTTACTGTCATGCCATTTGGTTTAACCAATGCCCCAGCTGCATTTATGGACATGATGAACCGAATATGTAAGCCATATTTGGATAAATTCATAATTGTATTTATAGATGATATTCTTATTTATTCTAAAAGCAAAGAGGAACATGCAGCCCATCTGCACGCACTTCTAATTTACTAAGGAAAGTGATGTACTGCAAAGTACATATGTTTTTAGTGTATATTTTGGTCAGTTTTCGGTTGTTTTGAGTCTAGTTTAGGTTAGAATTGTGATACTGCTGACGTTAAGCTTTGATTTCAGGTCCCGCAGCTTAAAGTAATGAAAAACGAGTCAAAACGAGCAGTTTAGAAGAAAACCGGGATTCATACGCGCGTCGGAGAAGCTGGAAATCAATTTAAATAAAAAATCAGAAAAATCAGGATTTGGAGGCGCCGCGTGACGCGAGTCCCTCTTGGCGTCACGCGAAGGGTCTAATTTCGGAGAATTATTGTTTCCAGCTAGGGTTTGATGTTTAATTCCCAAGAAAACTCAATCAGAAACCCTAATTACGAAATTGAGACTTCTTTGGGCGTTCTTGGAGCATTCTTGGCAAGCAATCAGAGATTTGAAGGCGTAGGAATCATTGGCATGAGTCGAGGGCGAAGAATCGAAGATTATATCGGGTTTTCTAATCCCTTGTTTTATCGATTATTTGTCTTGAAACTTTGTTACAATGAATTTTGTTCTAGATTTCTTTGATTGATGATACGTTTTAGTATGCTTGGCTAATTTCATAAACCGCCTAAACTTGATGAATGGATTAATATAAACTTTTTACCGGTTTTGTTATTTGCATGATTGTTATGGGTGATTGTGTTTAGTAAGCGGTTTGATTTAATGATTTGATGTGTATGCGTGCTTTGAGTTGGTTTATTGTTATTATTTGCTTCATATGATTCTTAGTGACGGTCTATATCACAACGTAGAGCCATATTAGGGTTTAGGGTTTCGGTGAGTGTCTATATCACGTTAGAAAACCTTCACTCTTTAGGGAGAATCGGCCGATAACCTCTAGAAGTAACTGGTAATAATTTGCTAAGTCTTAGTGTTCTACTAGTCCTAATACCTGGAAAGTGAGGGGCTATTGGTAGGTCTTACCCGGCGAATTGCTTTAGATAGTCCTTGGAAAAGGTCATGTCTTGGTTTACCTGTCGGTCTTATTAGTCTATCAAGTCAAATTAATTACTTCAAACTACCCTAGATCTAGGATTGGAAAAGAATAGGTCAATATTAGGGTACTTACACAATAATTAGACAATTGGAAAAGCGTCTAATAACCGGTAGGATTAACGGCCTAGGTAGCTCCACAGGTTTCTCCTTGAGAAGGGTCGAGGGGCCTCGTTGGTTCTTAATAGGTTTAGTACTTTAAGATCCCGGTTCCATAATTCATGCATTTAACTTAATCGGTAATCTCTTAAAAACAAGTCCAGGATTCTTGTCTAGGTGGTCTCATTCTCATATAAGGAAAGTCCTCAGTCTTTGTTCGTCTTTAGTCTAGCTCTAGTTTAATTTAGTAGTTTAATATAGATTTCCTTAGTTTTCCGTAACCCCCCCCCCCCAAACAATTAAACAAGTTGAGTCGTGTCTGTCAGCGTCTAGTCAGAGTCTAGTTTACGTGATTTATAGAGTCTCGTGGTTCGATATCCGGACTTCCTAGGGTTATACTACATTGATCGGTACACTTGCCGATTGTGTGGTTTTAGGTCGAGTCTAGAATTAAAGCTTTTTAGTGTCTAGCTTAGAGAGTCTAATATAGTTAATTTTTATAGTCTGTTTAGCACACATCAAGTTTTTGGCGCTGCTGCCAGGGACTCTTGGTAATTGCGTTCATTAGCTTTGATAGATTTACTTGACAAATACGTGCTACGTGTTTACTTTGTTTTGTGTCTTTTATTTTCATCTTGAGTCGTAGTAACTATTGTTTGCTTTTCTTGTGTTCAGGTTTTTGGTCGTAGTGGATGCCACATCTGCGCTCGCACAGACCACCACCACCAGTCAAGCAGTCATCATCTCAACTGGGCCAAGGCCCACAGGTTACTTCTACATCTTCATCTCGTTTTCCCAATTTCGATTCCACCCCATTACCCACCCCACCTCCTACACCACCACCTTCGCCAAACCATTCACCTAAAACCTCACCTAAGGTTTCCCCACCCGATAGCCCTACTTCTAGTACCTCTAGCAATCCAGAAAACTTAGAACCAATGGCCAACCCTAGGCAAACCGTCCATCAGCAAGCCACTCAGAATTTCACCGGTCTTGCTTCACCCATAACCGTTCCACCCATCGTTAGTGAGAACTCATGGCAGATTCCATCTTATGCCATGCAGGCTATAACCAATAGTATCCAATTCCATGGCCGAGACGATGAGGACGCCCTGGCCCACATTAACCGTTTCTCCCGCATCCTAGCTACTTTTAGCCTTCACGGTGCACCCAACGATGCCACCTACCTACAACTTTTCCCATTCTCATTAGCCAGCCGTGCGGCTACTTGGTTGGACTCTCAACCAACCGGTACCTTTACCACTTGGGCGGGGCTTCGTCAAGCCTTTTTGAATAAGTATTTCCCGCCCGCTAAAACCTCACGTCTTAGAGACCAAATCCACTCCTTCCGCATGGAGCCCGACGAGCCTTACTACCTTTCTTGGGAGCGTTTCCAAAACCTTTGTGCTCGTTGCTCCCAGCATGGTCTTTCCGATTGGGCTTTATGTGAGAAATTTTACAACGGTCTCACCCAAGAGACTCGTGATAGGTTCGATACTAATGCGGGGGGGGGGGCATATGATGGGTATTCTTACAGTTGCTGAGTGTTTAGAACGTTTTGAGGCATTTGCTCAGTCTCAATCCCAATCACGATCCGATCAGCGATATCAAAGTGGTAATCCTAATACCACTACTAGTGCACCCGCCTGGGGGGTGAACCATGTCACCACGGATCCTAGTTTAGCTGCTGTTTTGGAAAACGTGACTAGGGAACTTAAAGAAATTAAGGCTAAGGTAGACAAATGTGAGTTTTTTCGTGGGGGTCACGACACGAGTGCGTGTCCATTACTTGTTGGTGAGGAGCAGGTCGACTTTGTAGGAGGAGGGTTTGGTAGAGGTCAACCTAGTGGTTTTGGGGGTAATAATAATTTTGGGTCGGGTTGGCGTAATAATAATAATAACTTTAATAATAACACTTTTCGCCCAAATGGACCCCCTGGCTTTCAAATGGCTCAAAACCCAAATAGGGGCCAAAGTTCACTCTTTGGTGGGGGTTCAGGTGGGCAGTTCAACAAAGGGTTCAACGGGCAGGTCAAGGATGGGGGGTCAAATAACCAGGGTCAAACAGGTCAAGGTCCAAGTTTTGATTTAGGGGGTAGCATAGAAAGAATGGAGTCCATGATGAGTCAACTAATTGTTAGGGATCAAACCACTCAAAAGACCCTTAGTGAACATGATCTCATGCTTAAGAACCATCAAGCCTCCTTCCAAGACCTCCAAAGGGTCGAGGGGCTTAGTTGGACCTTAATAGGTTTAGTATCATATGATCCCGGTTCCATAATTCATGCATTTAACTTAATCGGTAATTCTTAAAATCAGTCCAGGATTCTGGTCTAGGTGGTTCTCTTTCATCGTCTAAGAAAAGTCGTCATATTAGTTTGTATTAGCATAGTTCTAGTTTAGTAATTAGTTTAATAGATTTCCTTAAATTTTCAGAAACCCCCCCCCCAATCAACAGTTAGAGTCCGTGTCAGTCTAGGTCTAGATAGAGTCTAATTAGCGTAATCAGAGAGTCTCGTGGGTTCGATACTCGGACTTACTTAGGCTATACTGCATTGACCGGTACACTTGTCGGTGGTGTGGTCTAGGTTTTAGAGAGTCTGTTTTTATAAATTTAAAACTTAGAGTGTCTAATTTAGGGTTAAAATTAGTTAGTTTAATTAGACCACTCTTAGCATATCAGAAAGAAAAGCTTTATGCTAAGTTTTCGAAGTGTGAATTTTGGTTAGAACAGGTACAATTTCTTGGACATCTAGTCAATCATGAAGGAATTCATGTAGATCCCACCAAGATCGAGGCAATTACCAAATGGAAAACCCCTGAGTCACCAACCGAGGTTAGAAGTTTCTTAGGATTGGCCGGTTATTATAGAAGGTTTATTCGAGATTTTTCAAGAATAGCCATTCCCTTAACTAAGTTAACCTGTAAATTTGTTAAATTTGAATGGGGACCAAAACAAGAAGAAGCCTTTAGAATTCTTAAGCAAAGATTAACCCATGCACCCATACTAGCGTTACCAGAAGGAACTGAAGATTTTGTAATCTATTGTGACGCTTCTAAGTTAGGTTATGGATGTGTGTTAATGCAACATCAAAAGGTTATAGCTTACGCCTCTAGACAACTTAAGAATCATGAAGAGAATTATTCAACCCATGATCTAGAATTAGGAGCTATAATTTTTGCCCTTAAAATTTAGAGACATTACCTATACGGTAGTAAGTTTACCATATTCACCGACCATAAGAGTTTAAGGTATGTTTTTGGGCAAAAGGAATTGAATATGAGACAAAGACGCTGGATGGAGATACTTAGTGATTATGATTGTAATATCCAGTATCATGCAGGAAAGGCAAATGTAGTAGCTGATGCTTTAAGCCGAAATTATCATGAAAAGCCAAAAAGAATACGTTCTCTTAAGTTAAATCTGCAAATAGATTTAAATGATCAGATTAGAAAGGCACAAGAATCAGTAATCAAGGATGATACTGAAAAGTTAAAAGGAATGATTAAGGAATTAGAACAAGGAACAGATGGAATTTGGAGATTCCATAAGAAAAGAATGTGGATACCTAAATTAGGAAACCTATGTTACCGTATATTAGAAGAAGCCCATAAGTCTAAGTATACGATGCATCCTGGAAGTGATAAGATGTATCAGGACTTAAGGAAGATTTTCTGGTGGATAGGAATGAAAAAGGATATAGCAGCATATGTTGCAAAATGTTTAACCTGTTCACAAGTCAAAGCTGAACATCAGAAACCCTCAGGTTTATTGCAACAGTTAGAAATGCCTGTATGGAAATGGTAATTGATAACAATGGATTTTCTTACTAATTACCCAAAACAAGAAAATGTAATGATACAATCTGGGTAATTGTAGACAGGCTAACCAAGTCAGCTCATTTCTTACCAATGAAAGAAACTTTCAGTATGGAACAGTTAGCTAAATTATATGTAAATAAAATAGTTTAATTACATGGAATTCCTCTATCAATTGTTTCTGACAGAGATAGTCGTTTTACCTCACATTTTTGGACAAGTTTCCAAAAAGTAATGGGAGCCAAGTTGAATCTAAGCACCGCTTATCATCCTCAAATGGACGGACAAAGCGAAAGGACAATTCAGACAATGGAGGACATGCTTAGAGCTTGTGTATTTGATTTCAGAGGTAATTGGGACGATCATTTACCATTGATAGAATTTTCTTATAATAACAGTTATTACACAAGTATCAATGCTACACCATTCGAAGCACTTTATGGACGAATGTGCCGAACGCCAGTCTGTTGGGCAGAAATTGGAGAAAAGCAACTATCTGGACCTGAGATAGTACAAGAAACAACAGACAAGATCATTCAAGTCAAGGAACGACTGAAAACAACACGTGATCGACAAAAGAGTTATGCTGATAACAGACGAAAGCCATTGGAATTTCAAGTAGGAGATAAAGTATTATTGAAAGTCTCTCCTTGGAAAGGATTGGTAAGATTCATCAAAAGAGGAAAACTAAGTCTCAGGTATATTGGACCTTTTGAGATTATTAGAAAAATAGGACCTGTAGCCTATCAGCTACAACTGCCAGAGGAAATGGCATGAATACATGATGTATTTCATGTATGTAATCTCAAGAAATGTCTAGCTGATGAATCACTTGTAGTACCTCTTAAGGATACAGTTAAAGTTTGTAGAGAAGCCTCTACAGATTGAAGACATGAAAGTTAAAAACCTCAAACACAAGAGATTAGTTCTGGTCAAAGTGAAATGGGACCCCTTAAGAGGACCAGAGTACACATGGGAGCTTGAATCAGAAATGCAAAGGAAATATCCACACCTGTTCCAGTAGATCTCAAGGATGAGCTCTAAAACAAGGTGGGGAGGATATAACAACCCTCCTAATTATTTTTGACACCCTAATATATTTTAAAATACCCTTACATGTCTCAAAATACACCCCGTATGTGAAAACCGAGCCCAATATACGATATATAATTAAAAATAAAATAAAAATCAAGTTTTTATGTCGCTCGCGGGCCGTATAGACCCCTTAGGAATCTTACGCCGGGCGCGACAACTCAGAGTCAGGGCCGCACCCGGTGCCGCCACGTGTCAAACGCGTGTTGAAGCTAGTCCGATGACTGGGCCAGGCTAGGGCCTACCCAGCCTAATACGCGGGCCGCGTAGACATTGGCTGGAGTTTACGCGGGGCATGACAAAACCCAAATGCAGCCCTATAAATTGAGGGCAACGGCTTTCAATTTCCTTCGCTCAATCTTTTCTTTCTCTCTCGAATTCTCATATAATAGGCATAATTTTCGGGCATTATACCCCCCTAATTAATGAAGTTCTGCCCCAATGTAAGTATTATAACCCCGGTTACGTATTAGATACGTTGTCCGATTGATCCAGGGTTCCGTAACGGCTGTCGAGGTTCTGCCCGACGTAGTCGTTTGAATGCCGTCTCGGGGAGGGTATTACTAATGTAAATATTGGGTTATTATACTAACATATGTACATTTGTATAATTAATAGATAACGACCAGGAAACCCTTAAAAGAAGTCTAAGACAGCAATGTGAGTAATCTCCTTTTTGTAAACTGTTTTTAAAAAACTTTAAATATTTTATAATGTGATTAAGCAGTGATTGAGTCTTTGTAGTTCTTCAATTACTACCGGTATGTTGGGGTTTTATATACAAAATGTGGAACACGTTACCATTGGACAAAGAGTTAGCCAATGTGTAATATGACCCACCAGTCAGGATTGACAATACTGAATGAGTAATTGTGTAGAAATAAACAATGTGATAGCTCTCAATACTGTTAAAGGATAAAACTCTTATTTATTAAACTGGGATTCACTCACCAGTATTTCCCACTGACAAAATATTTTTAAACGCGTTTCAGGTAACAAAATATGAAAGCCAACTAGAAGCCAGCTGGACAGCACTGAAGGCTTGGAAAAGTGGCTATAAAAGTTACCTAAATAAAAGAAGATGTTTTATTCAATAAAAAGTGGGGATGTTCCCTATGAAAATGTTTGTAATAAAAACTTGGGTTTTTATCCCAATATGTTTAATATTATAAAAGTGTGGTATTTACTCTGATAAACATTTCCTAACTACGGTCCTGATGAGATTTCCGCTGCCAAAATGATAAACACCTGGATACCACCAAAACTGGTCTCGTGGCCGCCCGTTCCCGGGACAGATATGGGGCGGGGGTTGCGACATCGTTCTCAAACCTGTCTCATCCTTTCGCTACTTTCTAAAATTTCTTCTCCGAAAGTTCGGAGCTCTTGCACATTTTCTGCACTCATTGGGGGTGCAGGTGTTGGTACTGGTTCTGGGTACTGGGGCATAAGTTCCTCCTGAGGGTACGGATTCTATAAGATCTCCCTAATGTATTCATCATTATCATAGTAGGGATCTAGAGGGTCTAGACCTGGATAGGCAGCCAAGTTCGGCATGGGTTCGTCGGTTAGGTGGTAGCGTTGCACATAATCCCTATGATCATCGAACCAAGGATCGCAATTTGGGTCTAAGGGATTAAGGGTTGGTATCCTAGGTATCTCCTCGGGGTTGAAATCATGCATTTGAACTTGATTTTCTGGGTTGTTTTCTATCTCCATCGGCTGCGTGGGAAACAAAGGTAAGGGTTGTGGGGCTATATGTTGCTCCAGGTTTAGGTCGGTAGCTGTGGTTGCTAGGATATGAAAATTGGCTAAGCTCCTATTAAGCATATCCTGTGTGTGGGCATCTGTCTCTCTCTTAGCGGCTGCTAGGACTCGCTGCTGTTGCAACTTTTTCATTCTTTTCCTACGCTCGTGTGCTCCCCTACTGAACCATCCTCTCTTTTTCTGAGGGAATGGCTCTTCAGACTGAGTCTTAAACACCAACATCCCTTCTTCATTGTCAGCTGAATACCCAGAGAGGGCTGGCTGTGAAAATGTGCCTTCACTCCTAGGTGAGCCGGACAATTGACGATAAGCGTCGGAGGGTCCTTGATCACTCATACTGTAAACTAACAAATAGTCAAATAACACACAACAATAAAATACAGATATGCTCGTATTTCCATAATTAATTTCCTAACAATTTGAATAATATCTTGGTGTCAGCAGAACACTTCTGTGGCTGAATCAGTGGCTTAGCTCTGATACCACCTTCTATCGCAACCCCCGTCCCCTATCTGTCCTGGGAACGGGCGGCCGCGAGTCCAGTTTTGGTGGTATCGGTGTTTATCATTTTGGCAGCGGAAATTACATCAGGATCGTAGTTAGGAAATATTTTATCAGAGTAAACACCACACTTTATATAAATATATTGGGATAAAACCCAAGTTTCATTACAAACTGTTTTATAGGAATAAATCATATTTTATTTAAATAAAACATCTTCTTTTATTTAGGTAACTTTTATAGCCACTTTTTCCAAGCCTTCAGTGCTGTCCAGCTGGCTTCTAGTTGGCTTTCACATTTTGTTACCTGAAACGCGTTTAAAAACATTTTGTCAGTGGGAAATACTGGTGAGTGAATCCCAGTTTAATCAAGAAGAGTTTTATCCTTTAACAGTATTGAGAGCTATTACAATGTTTATGTCTACACAATTACTCATTCAGTACTGTCAATCCTGACTAGTGGGTCATATTACACATTGGCTAACTCTTTGTCCAATGGTAACGTGTTCCACATTTTGTATACAAAACCCCAACATACCGACAGTAATTGAATAACTACAAAGACTCAATCACTGCTTAATCGCATTGTAAAATATTTAAGGTTTTGTAAAAACAATTTATAAAAAGGAGATTACTCACAAAAAGGTTTACACAAAAAGATGATTACTCACAAAAAGGTTTACACAAAAAGAGGATTACTCACATTGTTGTCTTAGATTTCCTTTAAGGGTTTTCTGGTAGTTATCTATTAATTACACAAATGTACATGTGTTAGTATAATAACCCAATATTTACATTAGAAATACCCTCCCCGAGACGGCATTCCAATGACTACGTTGGGTAGAACCATGACAGCCATTACGGAAGCCTGGATCAATCGGGAAGCGTATCTAATACGTAACCGGGGTTATAATACTTACAACGGGCCAGAACTTCGTTAATTCGGGGGGTATTATACCCGAGAATTATGTTATCTATGCAGAAATTCGTGAGAGAAAGCGTGAAATGAGCGAGTTTGAATGAATTGCCGATGCCTTCTTTATATAGGGCCTGAATTCGAGTTCCTTGCGGCCCGTGTAAGATGAGGCCAAGGGCTACGCGGCCCGCGTAGTAGGCTGGGTAGGCCCTAGCCTGGCCCAGTCATCGCACTAGCTTCAACACGAGTCCGACACGTGGCGGCACCGGGTGCGGTCTGGTGGTTGAGCTGTCGCCCCCCGCGTAAGAGACCCTAATGGTCTACGCGGCCCGCGAGCGACACATAAAACTTGATTTTATGTTATTTTTAATTATATATTGTATATTGGGCTCGGTTTTCACATACGAGGTACATTTTAGGACATATAGGGATATTTTAAAATATATTAGGGTGTCGAAAATATTTAAGAGGGTTGTTATACCTACCGGCCGAACTACAGTTATCATCGAAAAGCTTTTTGAACAAACTGACAAAATCATCAAAAATAAAGTCAAACTACAAGGATTTATGATGCAAGTTAAATAAATTATTATACCGATGATTAACATGATGAACAAGTACAACAGAACTGTTCTCCATTTCTTTTGTTGTTGCTTATTGTGATCTTCTTCTTGTTCAGACAGTAATGGAGTTTTCAAGGTGAGTTTGGTATATTTGACAAAGTTTGGTACACATGAGGATTGGTGCAAAGTTATTTATTTCTGATTTCTAGCCAAACTTATTTCTAAAATCACATGGTTAATGATTTTGGGGCAATTTGGATTCACACAGTGGGGGTAATCATAGTTTTTGAGTTGATTTAGAGATGATGCCTGATTGTAGAGGGTAGAGGGCGGTGGTGATGGTGGTTGAAGAATATGAAGGGTGGTGGTGGTGGTGGTAGTGGCGGCAGGTGATAGAGAGAAGGGGGAGAGAATACGATGAAGGGAATTTAGAGAGAGAGAATTCAGACTTTGGTTTTGTTTTTATATAGGGTCATGTTTTAATAATTTAGTTTTATTAATTTTAATTGATAGTCAGTTATAATAAAACGTAAATGACAAAATTACCCCTGTGGAAAAGGACAAAAGTTGAGGGTTTAATTAGAGGAATCTGGCATGATTTCACTTTTGGACCAAAATGGCAACAAAAATGAAACCACATGGACACAGATACAAAAACTTTGAGATTTGGACTAAAGTGACAAAACTGACCAAACCAAAGGGACCAAAATGACAGTTTACTCAAAAGAAAGTAAAAATATTTTGTGTTCCAGAGTTTCATTTAAGGAAGGAAAATAAAACATGTCGTGTTCCCGAGTTCCATTTAAGGAAGTAAATGAAAGGAAAACTAGACTAAATTCTTTAGTTTTTCTTTCCTTTCGATTTAGGAGGAAATAGTGGGAAAAACATCTTTTTTTTCCTCTCTCGTCTTTTCCTTTCTCACTTTTACTTTCTTTTCTTTTCTCTCGTTAAGTTAACTCAGGAACAGAGCGTTAGAGTCTATTTGGTATGAGGTGATGAAATAAATGAGAGAATAAAATAAACAAAGTAATGAAATGAACAATAGAATGAAATCATTTCATTCAATTGTGATGTTTGGTTGCTCATATGTGAATAATATAAATCATTACTTTGTATAGTTTAATAAGCAAAAAAAAAACAAAGTAACGAACCATAATTTACCGATTATTCCAATGTCGTGCCTTCGGGTTGGTGGAGGTCGGGTTTTCGCGCATCTGAGAGAGCCAAGGGGCTGGCGGCGGTCAAGTAATCGACCTTGGCCACAACGCTCGGTATCACGGTGGTTGGCACATCGTTCCTTGTTAAAAAAATGGACCTATAGAAATATTTTGTTTTTTTACCATAAGCCAATTTGTATGAAAAACTTGGGCTCTAGGCCAAGTGCTGACTTGCAGTTAAAATCAGATAAACATTCAAACGAATCTAAACCCATTTACCTTGATGAAATATCATCTTCCATTGAAGAAAATGATGGAATGGATAGTGGTTTATTGGAGTGTGGAATGATTCCTGGCAACTCTTTACTATGTTTGGCTAATACCAGGGCTGGTTCAACCATTTTGGTAGCCTAAGGCGAAGTAAAATCTTGTAGCTTTTTCCAAAAAAATGTATGTGATTGAAAGTTAAACTTGAAGGGCCCAAGTGTAATTATTTGAAAAATTGTGTGAAAATTTAAAAACAAGGACAAAAAAATGGTGAACTAGGGATTCGAACCCGAGTCTCACCAACATCCATACATACACAAAACCACAACACTACCAACCATCAATCTATTTATAACCCACACCCTAAATCTTTTATAAATGAACTGTGGTTTCATCAAATTGTGGAGGCCTTATAGTTTTGGTGGCCCAAGGCCCAAGCCTCATTTGGCTTACCCTTGGGCCGGCCCTGGCTAATACAGTTCCATCAGTTAAAATTCGAAGATCACCAAGCACAAGAAAAATATTTCACATAAACTTTCATTTAAATTAAAGGATGGAAATCCTAACACCATGATATAGTAGAATCTCTATAATTTAATACTCGATAAATTAATAACTTTGATAAAATTAATATTTTGTCTGGTCCTAATTTGTAACCAGTACAAAATTGGACCCCAATGGATAAAATAATAAGATAATAATTTTTTGAAATCACAATATAAGTATATTGGTCCTAGTGAAACTATAAATTAATAATTACTAAAATATTTCAAAATTTTAGGATTGTCTAGTAAAAATGAATCTATAGTCACTTGTTTTTTTGTAAGCTTCAAATCTATATTGAATTTATCTTTAAATCTCCCCATTGCACTTAGGAGTTGAGGCGCAATATTCTCGTATTACTGTAGGATCGTTTTACCGACCAAACGAGTCGATCAGAAGAGGTCTCAGACAGAATCAGAGGCGGAATTCATTGATTCTGTCTTTGTTTAGCTTGTATTCACTATTAACTGTATTGTTTATTGATATCTGAGCAATTTACAGCACGGAGACACTTCGACAGCACCTCGGCGTCGGAAACAAGAAGATTACAACTGATCTCGCTTGGATGGCTATTTATAGGCATGTGATTCCGCTTGAACATGTCTCAAGCGGAATTACATTTCAAGCGGAATTACATTCAAACGGTATTAACACCCTCAAGCGGAATTAACCGTTTGATTTCGTTTGAATGACCAACTTGATTTCGTTTGAAATGACTCTGTGTCATTTCAAACGGAATTACCTATAATCCCATTTCTCGTTTTTCGTGCCCTAATCTATCAGTTCTAATCTAAGACTCGAACGAAGATGAAGTCGTTTGATTTCGTTTGAATGACCAACTTGATTTCGTTTGAAATGACTCTGTGTCATTTCAAACGGAATTACCTATAATCTCATTTCTCGTTTTTCGTGCCCTAATCTATCAGTTCTAATCTAAGACTCGAACGAAGATGAAGTCGACAGACAACTGCACCAACAATCACAACAAAAAGTTGTGAAGAGTTGTTGCCGCTTGCAATGCTTCTTTCCGGGTGACTGGTTCCAAATGCACTGAATCATCATCAACTGGATTTTGAACGGTATCTGCCATAATTTCTTCAATCATTTGAACCCCATAACATTCATTATTTTCACCTAGATAATCCAACAACTCATTCACATCCATTTTGTGCCAATAATGCATTCCCGTAATCAACTTTTCAAGCTCACGAATGTCTTCTCAAGAATTAACATCGTTTAAATCACTTGTGCCGGTTGGATTAGTCGAACGAAATTATTTTTATCAAATTGTTTCTTATAAAACTTTAAATGTTATGAAGAAGTTTTATAGATATATTTAGTTTGTAATAAAAATATTTTCAAAACAAAAAAAAAACAAAAATCATTAATAAAGTAAATCTAAGCGGGGCTAGCTCACTTGGTAGAGGTTTTTGTCGTTTTGAGCTCAATCCCAAGCAAGAAGCAGATTAAGATTTATTTAGGGGCTGTTTGGTAACCTCTTAATCCATTCAGAGGCTGTCTCTTAATGAAATCATTTGTGGCCCTTATGTCTGAATGAATAAGAGGTAACCTTATGTCTGACTGGATAAGAGGTAACATCTGAATGGTAAACCATCACATTCTTCTACATTATCTTTGTTAAACTCTTAAATGATTTCATTAAGAGGTAGCCTCTTAATGTCATTTAGATGCTACCAAACAGCCCCTTAGTGTAATTTAGTAGTGTGTAAGATTTGCCACTTAAAAATATAATTCTAATATTTAATAAAAGACTAGATAAACAAAATAAAAAAAAAAACATATAATGTTTAGGGTAAACAGTGACCGAAACAAGACTCCTAGGAGAGAGATACCCAAGCTCAAAGTGGGGCCCGCTAATGGTTTAACTTTTGAAAACCTGTATAAAAATATTTTTGAGCAAAAAAAAAGTGTAGTAACACTTTTAATCACACCAGTTTTTTGAGGCCACCAATGTACTACGTGAGGCCTGCATAACTGCGTTATAAACCAGGCGCCCTAAGAGAGAGATACCGCCGGTGGTTTTTCAACTTTTGAAAACTTGTATACAAATAATTTTTTTAGCGAAAATAAGTGTGTTGTGAGATCTTCAAGTGCCTGCGTTTTTATTACCAACAACAATAGGAGTACAACGATGTGATGTAAAGCTTAATACGGTTTGGTTTAACTTAATATAATACGTCAAATTAAAAAACACATAATAAAATACTACAAATAAAAAAATCTAAAAATAAACACATGATCAAAAGATAATAAACATAAAACATAACAATATCGTATGTAAAATCTTTAATCACTTATTTGCGTAGGGGCAATTCGTTCTCTATGACCATTTTCTTCACATAATCCACATTTATACTTTCTGGGTTCATCCGGATAATGGGCATCGTAGGGGCAATTCGTCCTCCTATGACCATCTTCTTCTAGAGCACCACCCACAACCACAACCACCGACCGAACCCTAACACGTCTTCCACTTCCACCTTCAACCACAACCGCGACCACCACTATCATCTCAACTGCTAAACACTGCCCACAACCACAGAACATCTCTATTTGACAAGAAAACTCATCCAAAACTTCAGATATGAGAGAACATGGGAGATTGGTACTTACCGAGGCCCCAAAATAAAGAGCACGATACCTTTCCATCAAAGAGTTCATCTTTGTGATGGACATCAAAGGCTCCAGAAGCTATTACATTAACGGTACTTTTTCCAACAAGTAACCTCAGATTGAAAAATGGCAGCCTCACCTGAACCACGGGCAAGGACAATCAATAGGTCCACATAATGAGAATTTGAATTTTGTTATGTTCACATGGATGGGACTTTTAAACAAATGTTCAAAAAACAAAAGAAAAGAACACCCAGATCATAATAGAACACACACACACAGGGAACTGTTCATGAGAAAATAAGTAAAGCATTAACAAGTTGGAATACAAGTTTTTAGCCAACTTAAACCCTCCCCATTTTACCCAGGCTTGGGACCGGCTGAGTTTACATGAAACCCAGGCAGAGTTAAAACTTGTATACATATATAAAAACAGCACACCAATCAAAGTATATGCAACAAAAAAACAAACATGCTTCAAGTTGTCATGATAACAGCATCTATTTTCCAGCTTATAAACACAAAAACCTCTTTTTATCAAGCACGCACAATTGTCATAAGCAAACAAAGACAAAGGTCCAAGCAAAGAGAGAGTATTCCAGACCTATTAGCAATTAAGCAAGATTTAAGTACTTTAACGATATTAAAAAGGGAGACGATAAATATACGAAAGTTTGCAATAAGATTCAAAAAGAGCCCGCATATATGATCATCATGGTCCTGGTCACGCAACAAACCTACAAATAAACACAATTCTTTTGTTATAGGAACCTAAGAGGAAACTAGTCATTTATAGAGTGAAGAACAAAGAAAGAGGATTTTAGGACACGGAATGATACTAATCAAAATGCAAAGGTCCAATCCTTTGTTGTTTTTTTCTGCAGAACACATGCCCAACATCAACACTAAACCTCCAACGAAGATATAGAGAGAAAAATAATAATGGTAAAAAAAAACATCTCTACAAAACTAGAAGTACAGTAAGTAGGTGCCGACTGGACAACAATGTACGAAGCCGCTCTAACCTACACGAAAAACACAACCTTGTTATCAAAACTTACAGCTAACACACAAAAAATATGAGAAATTAGAGATGAAGGAGAATAGTGAGGCATATGATCACATAATGCGGTGGTCACCCAACAAACCTACAAACAAACACAATTCTGTTGTTACATAAACCAATAAAGAAAACTAGAAGTACAAAAGAAAGATGGTTCTAGGACACGAAATGATACTAATCAAGATGCCCAGGTCCAATCATTTGTTTTTTTTTCTACAAAACACATGCAACAATATTAACACGAAGCTCCTTCTACAAGTTCCCCAAGAAGATAGAAAGATAGAAAAACAATAATGGTAAAATAAAAACATTTCTTCAGAAATAGATGTACATTAAGTAGGTGGTGACTGGAATGTACGAGGGGGTCCAACCAACACACAAAACATGACCTTGTTATGCAAACTTACAGCTTACACCAAAGGTTTGCAATAAACTCCATCATAAGGATGCTGGTCACCCAACGAGCCTACAAACAAAAAACTCCCTTGTTGCATAAACCTACTTAAAAAACTAGTCAATATGGAACGAAGAACAAAGAAAGAGGATATTAGGCCACGAAATGATACAAATCAACAGCTAGAAGTCCAATCGAGTGTCGCTCTTTCTGCAAAACATGTACACAGTATTGTTAACACCATCAAGTCTCCACCATGATGTAGAGAGACAAACAATCGTAACATAAAATAAACATAAGAATTTAAGAAAAACCGGCAGGCTGTAATTGGAGAACAACGTTTGAAGCCACACTAACCTACACGCAAAACATACTATCGTCATGCAAAAAAATACAAAAGACGGAATAAGATATTAGAGAAAGAACATAGTAGTGGGAAGTAATTGAACACAATGATCCATGAGCAGGCGCACAGCAATCCAACCATCTTCAATATACCGAGACTAGATCAAAATTATATCAAAGTCAAAGGAAGACAAATGATGATAGAAAACAGAACTTGTTCACTAAAAGGAATAACACAATCTAATATGATGCTCCTGTTCACTTTCCATAGAGACAAACCGTAAAGTCGGCAACAAACAAAGACAAAGTTCCAAGCAAAGAGAGAGTATTCCAGACAATTAGCAAATAAGCAAGATTTAAGTACTTTACGATACTAAAAGAATCATAAAAGTTTGCAAAAATTGCAACATAAAAGAATCATATAAAAAGTGTCCACAATTACCGACGCGCAAAATGTATGAAAACTGAACTAGGCCCAATCAACTTTGTTCTTTCTGCACCACAAAAAATATAATCCCATCATACACACGAATTCACAAGAGTAAAAAGAAAATCGAAGGAAAAAGAGAATAGTGGGAACGAATTAATAGATGTGTGGTGGCAATCCATGAGCAAGCACGACGATCCAGTCACCTCCAATTACAAAAAAAAAAAACATGTAGTGGTAGTATATCTTTTAGTCATCCCAGCAAGAGAAAATAAAAATCCATAATTATAGAAGATAGAACACGCCCCGCTTGCGGTATGTGCATATAATGTATATATGTGTGGGCCATCGGGGGGCAAAAGTAAAAGTGCACTAATTTTAACGTTATTTTACTAATTTCGTGAAAATAACGTTAAAAGTGGAGGACGGTTAATCATGCATCATGTGGTGGCGTTGATAGCTGAAAGACAAAAGGGTACATGCACTAATCGGTCTTTGTCTTGATTGCCGAGTGTTATGTGCCTTATGTCCAAGGCTTGATGCAAAACTACTATCGAGCCGGGGGTCTCACTGGAAGCAGCCTCTCTATTCCTACGGGGTAGAGGTAAGGCTGTCTACATCTTACCCTCCTCAGACCCTACCTTTGCTTTGCTATTGGTGGGATTTACTGAGTATGATGATGATGATGAATTATAGAAGATAGAAAAGCAGCAAAGAATCATGCAACTAATGGTGTCCAACAAAGAAATGAGGCTCCCAAAGATCTATGCACAAGAGATCAAGATAAAGAAAAAATAACCAAGGATGAACCAGAATAAAAAACAAATAATGCTAAGGAGGGAAAAACCAGCAGATGATAAACAAGACGCCAGAACCGGTGTTTACCGAATCAACCTGCAAACAGAACATGGTGGTCTTACTTCAAGAATCTAAAAACAATGCTGGTCATCATAGAAACTGAAAGCAAAGAAAGGAAGTTCTAGAACACTGCATGATACTAAACAAACAAGGGTCCAGCCATCCGTGTTTATTCTGCAAAATCTGTATCCAGAACCTATAGCACCATCTTTTATTAAGCCCACTAAGACACCCAGTTTTAAGGGGAACAAAAAGATAAAGAGTTTACAAAGTGAATAATATTTAAACCAATGTGCAACAGTTATGTGTGAGACGAAAGAAATGACACCATATCTACAAAAAACGCATGCCTGTTACATGCCGCAATACACACAATGAAAATCTGAACTTACATAACCATGGACCAAAGTAGCAGATATTGTACACTGAGTACAAGACCCAGTAGAGAGAATCAGAAAAGACTGAAGCCACAAATCAGTAGAATATAACCTTGTTGTCCAATATTCTATCTGGTTTTACAAGCAACAAAAGAAATGAGTCCTACACTCCTATCCACCCTTGCTAAGTAAGAGACTAATAAAAAAATATGTTAAAAGAAAATCTTAAAAGATATTACAGAAGCTGGCAGTGACGAGCGATGAAGCCATTGAGTGTTTGAATGTTAAGAAGGCACTATAATAGCAGAAGAAACACAGATATATACAGTGGCGTTGACCCCATAATAAATTATAAAAAAAAGAACCTGCATAGACAATTAAGAAAATAGGTAGCTTGTGCTCTCCATCAGATCTATAATGCCTCCAACACCACTAAGAGTAAACTGAATCATGAACAACCATTGTATTGCCACGTAAAGGTAAACAAAATGAACAAAAACGTTTGCTTAAAATTGTCACCAGTGACCAGATGAATCAGGAGAACCCTATACAGCATCAGCGATCCCCTTGAGCATTCTAGCATTTATCAAGAAGACAAGACGGCTCTCTCTTAAAAAGTCCATAAAATCTAAGCTTATAATAGACATCATTATAGTCAACCCAAAGGCCCCTGGCCCAAACTTCACCCACCAAACTAACCTCAAATGACCATCCACCCATAACAAAAACCGAACATGTCCAAATGGCATCTGAAGTCAAGACTTCAAGTAATATAGGAGCTAAGGTAAGAAGATCAAACCAGATCAGATAGTACCGGATGGAATCAATGATCAAACTCCACAACCTACCACCAAACAAGCAATCGGATCCACCGTAACAGGTGCTTGCAAAACGATATTCGCATAGAAGAAACTAGAAGATTGACACCTGAAAACCGATAACCGAAAAGGATATTATACAGATCTGGTCCAACAACCAGATTAACAGCCATAATGATCAGTGAATGACACGGCGAACAGAATTTAAAATCAAACGCATCGTTTCTATGCCGTTGTTACAAACGGATATCGAATCCAAATCAACGAATGCAGATGATAATTGAGAAAGAACGTGGAAGAAGATCTGATCTGGCGCAACATATTTGAAATCAAAACTATTGATGAAGCTTTAAAATCAAAAGGATGAGAATAGAATATAGAAGATACCAGAAAGTAACCACCTGTTGAAGATGATGAACGGAATGATTTGTTGAATGTATGATTGAAGGGTGTATATATAAGCATGTGTAAGTCGGAATAAACAGAGGGCTGCTGATGATCCTCAAGCAAGCACAATCCAATCATCTTCAACCTATGGTGGTCAATAATATTACCCTTTTAGGCATCCCATAAAATAACATATGTTGATGAAAGATAAAGACCAATGATGATTTAAATAGAAAATAATTAGCAGAGCTCCACAATTAAAGAAAAATTAAAAGCACGAACTATATAATGCTCTTATATTTCACTTTCCATAAGCAAGCCCCAACATAAACTACAGAAGAACCTATAGGTGGTGATTGGACAACAATGTTCGGCACCACACTAACCTACACACAAAACATAATCTTGTCATGCAAGCATAAACATAAATTGGGAATTTATAGAAAGAACAAAACAATGGGAAGAAATTGATAAGAGTGGTGCTGATGATCCTCAGACAAGCACAGCAATCTAGTCATCTTCAACCTCTGGTTGTCAAAAATATACATCCCACAAAAAACCAAATAACCAATGATACGAAAAGAATAATTCGTAAAACTATTTTGATAAAAATCGTAAAACTATTATGATAAAAAAATAATAACACAAACTGATTTGATGCTCTTATTTTTCACTTTCCATAAGCAAGCCCCATGTCAAGAAGATTCACACCAAATATGGCAACAAACCAGAGAGAAAAGGGTCCAAACAAAGCACAACTGCACACAAGTTTTAGATGCTTCTCAGCAAGTAAGCAAGATTTAATACTTGTATGATGATGGAAAAGGAAGAGAACAGGTAATGCAAAGAAAAGAACGCAATCTCATCATGATGCCTGATCGAACACCGAACGAACCTACAAACAATTTACATTATCTTTTAAGGTACCTAGAAAGAAGTTCGTCAGCATGGAGCGATAAACAAAGAAAGAGGGTTCTAGAACAAGATAGTGTACTAATAGAAAAATGTAGATCCAATCATACGTTGCTTTAGTTTTCTGCAAAACAAATACATTGCAACACTAACTCGATGCTCCTTGTGTAAGATATTAATGATATTGGAAAGATAGGAAAGCAATAATTGCAACATAAAAGAATCATATAAAAAGTGTCCACAATTACCGACGCACAAAACGTATGAAAACTGAACCAGGCCCAATCAACTTTGTTCTTTCTGCACCACAAAAAATATAATCCCATCATGCACACGAATTCACAAGAGTAAAAAGATCGGAGGAAAAAGAGAATAGTGGGAACGAATTAATAGGTGTGTGGTGGCAATCCATGAGCAAGCACGACGATCCAGTCACCTCCAATTACAAAAAAAACATGTAGTGGTAGTATATCTTTTAGTAATCCCAGCAAGAGAGAAAACAATCTATAATTATATAAGATAGAAAAGCATCAAAGAATCATGCAACTAATGGTCCAACAAAGAAATGAGACTCCCAAAGATCTATGCACAAGAGATCAAGATAAAGAAAATATAACCAACGATGAACCAGAAAAAAAAAACAAATAATGCTAAGGAGGGAAAAACCAGCAGATGGTTAACAAGACGCCAGAACCAGTGTTTACGGAATCAACCTGCAAACAGAACATGGTGGTCTTACTTCAATAATCTAAAATCGATGCTGATTATCATAGAAACTGAAAGCAAAGAAAGGAAGTTCTAGGACACTGAATGATACTAAACAAACAAGGGTCCAGCCATCCGTGTTTATTCTGCAGAATCTGTATCCAGAACCTATAGCACCTTCTTTTATTAAGCCCACTAAGACACCCAGTTTTAAGGGGAACAAAAAGGTCAGAGTTTACAAAGTGAATAATAAACCAATGTGCAACAGTTATCTGTGAGACGAAAGAACTAGCACAGCCCACTTAAGCAAGTTTTTTAAAAAGGAAACAGAGAAGATGACCACATATCTACAAAAAAACGCATGGCTGTTGCATGCCGAAATACACACAATGAATGAAAATCTGAACTTGACCAAAGTAGCTGATATGGTACACTGAGAACAAGACCCAGTAGAGAGAATCAGAGAAGACTGAAGACAAATCAGTAGAACATAACCTTGTTGTCCAATATTCTATCTGGTTTTACAAGCAACAAAAGAAATGAGTCCTACACTCCTATCCACACTTGCTAAGTAAGAGACTAATAAAAAAATATGTTAAAAACAAATCTTAAAAGATATTACAGAAGCTGGCAGTGACGAGCGATGAAGCCATCGAGTGTTTGAATGTTAAAAAGGCACTATAATAGCAGAAGAAACACAAATATATATAGTGGTGTTGACCCCATAATAAATTCATAATAAAAAAGAACCTGCATAGACAATTAAGAAAATAGGTAGCTTGTGCTATCCATCAGATCTATAATACCTCCAGCACCACTAAGAGTAAACTGAATCATGAACAACCATTGTATTGCCCCGTAAAGGTAAACAAAATGAACAAAAACGTTTGCTTAAAATTGTCACCAGTGACCAGATGAATCAGGAGAACCCTATACAGCATCAGCGATCCCCTTGAGCATTCTAGCATTTATCAAGAAGACAAGACGGCTCTCTCTTAAAAAGTCAATAAAATCTAAGCTAATAATAGACATCATTATAGTCAACCCAAAGGCCCCTGGCCCAAACTTCACCCACCAAACTAACCTCAAATGACCATCCACCCATAACAAAAACCGAACATGTCCAAATGGCATCTGAAGTCAAGTAATAAGACTTCAAGTAATATAACAGGAGCTAAGGTAAGAAGATCAAACCAGATCAGATAGTACCGGATGGAATCAATGATCAAACTCCACAACCTACCACCAAAACAGACTAACATAATAACACCGACTCATACATACCGTTAAAAGATACAATAATAATACAAAAACGGATAGAACTTATGACTGCCCATGATAGTATCAGTGTGTAAATTAGGTTATAAATAAAACTGAATCAAGAACCCGAAGTAAAAAGCTTCAAAATCCAAGAAAAAAGTTTACTCGTTGAGGAATGCTGTGCTAATCATCCAACTGCAAGCAAAACCACAAACCTAGCAGCGGCCTGTAACCATAGTGACATAACACAAACCGACAGCCAGACAATAACACAGTAAAGCTGCAAGGCAGTTATCATAAAGCTAACAGAGTACAGCACAGATAGATCTTAACACAAACCAATAGGCAAATATCTTTTGAAGTAGACATGAATTTCCAAGAGTTCCCAACTAGCCGGAAAACATGATCCAATATTCCAATCTTGCATTGCCTCAAGCACGAAAGTAAGGGTGTTAAAAAGGACAAACTCATGAAAAAAGAGAAGCGTGATACCAAATCTACTACTTGCACAAGAACCAATCCAACAGGCAAAAGGAGAAATCATTCAAAATTTGTCTAACAGAGAGCAATCAACTTAATGCACAACAGACGAGCAAGGTAGAATCAATATACTACAACAAAACCTGGAATTAATGTCATGAACAGCTCAGATGAGGCCTAAACCTAATTTCTCACACCTTCTACCGGAAAAACCCTATCTATCTGCCATAAAATATAGCCACGGAGTCAAAATTTAACTTATCACCTAATACTAAAGCCGGTTATGATGAGCTCAATAAGTAAATCATAACTTTTCGCACCTGTGAACCATAACAAGCAACCGGATCGACCGTAACAGGTGCTTGCAAAACGATATTCGCATAGAAGAAACTAGAAGATTGACACCTGAAAACCGATAACCGATAAGGATATTATACAGATCTGGTCCAACAACCAGATTAACAGCCATAAGGATCAATGAATGACACGGCGAACAGAAGTTAAAATCAAACGCATCGTTTCTATGCCGTTGTTACAAACGGATTTCGAATCCAAATCAACAAACGCAGATGATAATTGAGAAAGAACGTGGAAGAAGATCTGATCTGGCGCAATATATTTGAAATCAAAACTATCGATGAAGCTTTAAAATCAAAAGGATGAGAATAGAATATAGAAGATACAAGAAGGTAACCTACCACCTGTTGAAGATGATGAACGGAATGATGATTTGTTGAATGTACGATTGAAGGGTGTATATATAGGGCATGTTTGGCTTAGCTTATTTTCAACTTCTAGCAAAAGGACTTTTGGAAAAAATAAGTCAGAAATACCTACTTCTGGCTTTTTACAAAGGACTTTTGCCTTAAAAGGAAAGCCAAACACCCTCAAAAAAGGACTTTTGCCTCAAAAAAAGGACTTTTGCCTCAAAATAAGCTAAGCCAAACATGCACATATAAGCATGTGTAAGTCGGTGGGGACTTGTTTGACGCGTAAGCTAAACGCGGAAAGAGTCAAATTGTTAAGGCGGTTGGTTATTTTTTTTTTAGAGTAAACTGCCATTTTGGTTCCTGTGGTTTGGGCAGTTTTGCCATTTTAGTCCAAATCTCAAACTTTTTAAATCTAGGTCCCTGTGATTTGCATTTTGTTGCCATTTTAGTCCAAAATTCAAAAACCTCATTTTTTGACTGTTGCAACCTCCTATTTTGTCTTTTAGTTCAGGGGCATTTTGGTCATTTTGCTTTTCATTTAACATTTTCATCTTCTCCAAATAAATCATCATCATCATAAACAACAATGGCTACCACCGCCATCTTCATCTTCATCTTCATTTCTCTTCTCTCTCTATAAACAACAGGTCCAAATAATTATCATCATCATCCCCAAATAAAACCCTAACTAGAAAGAAACTCAGCATCATCCCCAAATAAAACCCAACCCAACATCATCTCTCTCTCTCTCTCTCTCTCTCTCTCTCCCTCCCTCTGTAACAAACACCACCACAACCATGGCTACCACCGCCATCTATGACCACCATCGTCGCCGAATAACCACCATATCCGACCCCACCTTCATCTCCTCTCTCTAGCCACCACTCCCACTTTCTCTCTCTGGATACGTTCTCGGTGCCTTCCGAAATCTGCTCTTCCGGTAATGTTTGTGGTTAATATGATGTGTTTTGATTGAATTTTTGTTGGATAAAATAGGAATTAAACTCCATACTTGTTGAATTCGGTGTATACAAGTCAATTTAGGGATGTAAACGAGCTGAGTCGGGCTAGGGTGGGCTCTGGCAGTTTGTGGTGGTGGTGGTGGAGTTCACGGTGGTGGTGGTGTTCGAGAGAAAGGAGAGAGAGATAAGAGAGAGATGGGTGTTTGGAGAGAGAAAGAGAGAGTGTGTGTGTGCAAGTTTTAGAGAGAGAGAGAGAGTCATCGGAGTTCCTTTCTCTCTCCTCTCTCTCTCTGATCTCCTGAACATACGGGTGTGACTGTTGGATGGGACGACGCCGGAGTGGCGGTGGTGAGAAGGGGGAGGAGGTGGCGGTGGTGGTGGTGCTAGAGAGAGAGAAGAGAGAGAGAGGGAGGAGGTGGCGGTGGTGGTGGTGGTGGTGCTATAGAGAGAGAGAAGAGAGAGTGAGTTGATCTGGGTTTTATGATGATGATGATTTATTTGGGGAAGATGAAAATGTTAAATGAAAAGCAAAATGACCAAAATGCCCCCGAACTAAAAGACAAAATAGGAGGTTGCAACAGTAAAAAAATAGGGTTTTTGAATTTTGGACTAAAATGGCAACAAAATGCAAACCACAGGGACCCAGATTTAAAAAGTTTGAGATTTGGACTAAAATGGCAAAACTGCCCAAACCATAGGGACCAAAATGGCAGTTTACTCTTTTTTATTTTTTTATTTATTTTTTATTGGTAGTTGGTTTGTGTAGTGGGCTGGTGGCTCTTAGTGCTATCTTAATCGAGAAATCTTATAGATGATTTATGAAGCTCTTTTGGAAAAGCCTATCACTCCTCTTATAGCATTCACATCCACTCCATTAGGGATGGGAAATTGGTATAAAATTCCATCCCGATCCTGATCCTGAATTTTTTAGGTATCGGAAACGGTATCCACTTTTTGGCATTTTCGGTATCGGTACGGTACGGTATCGGTAAAATACCGAATTTTACCCTTAAAATATCGATACCGTACCGACATATTTCGGTATCGGTACCAAGTTTACACAAAATTCGGGATCGTTATTTTTCGAGATCGGGACGGTATCGGTATTTGCCCATCCCTACACTCCAATGTATTTAACTCTATAATTTAACAAAAAAATCACAACTTTTTAAAATTTATCTCACATTTTAAAAAACCACCTACATCCAACTCCTCATACCTATCTCTATATTCTTTTTTTATTATTATTTCTTTTCTTTCTTCCATTTACAATTTTAACTACTATCTATTTTGTCTCATTATGATATACATGAATCAAAACGGGTCAAATGAAAAGACAAACCACTTGCTGCACATTATAATATACATGAATCCGTGAAGCGAAAAGACAAACCATTTGCTGCACATTATAATATACATGCACTGGTAAAATGGTAATTTAAGTTGGTAACACATTACAAGTCAGTTGTCCAAATAGATGCAAACTTTAACAAAAGTTGCTAATAAGTTCTAGTCATATATATAATTCTAATGATCATCACATAACATATTTCGAAATCCAACTCATAACATTCACTAAACAATCTAATATAACGCGACATCTTTTATTGTTGGGAATAGAGTAGCCATTGATGTTCAATTAGATCTTCTTGAAGCTCATGTGTGCTGAGCTATCTTTAATATGAAGACGACGTTGGATGAAGTCCATAAACTCATTTGTTTGAGTGCGCGACAATTCAGGGAGATCATCGTCAAGTTGATCATACTCAATGTTAAGACTATCACCATCATCACGTTCGTCTTCAATGATCATAATGAAGAATAACACATGCTTTCATTATATTTGTTTGTACCTTCAGTTTGAACATTCGTGAAGGTCCTCGAATGACTGCAAATCGTTGTTGAAGTACACCAAATGCTCGTTCGACATCTTTTCTTGCAGATTCTTGTGCTTTTGCAAAATGTTTATTCTTGTTCCCTCTTGGTGATGGAATCGTTTTTACAAAAGTTTGCCACTTAGGATAAATACCATCTGCAAGGTAATACCCCATAGTATAGTCGTGGCTGTTGACTGTGTAATTGACTGGTGGAGCACGCCCTTGTGCAAGTTCCGTGAAAACAGAAGATCTCTCTAACACATTAATGTCGTTATGTGAACCGGGCATACCAAAAAATGCATGCCATATCCAGAGATCATATGAAGCAACCGCCTCCAAAATAATAGTAGGTTCACGAATATGGCCAGAGTACATACCTTTCCAGTGGGGCAATTTTTCCACTTCCAATGCATGCAGTCAATGCTTCCGAGCATTCCAAGGAATCCTCGTTGGTTCGCAACAGCAAGTAATCTGGTAATATCATTGGTGTTTGGTGACCGTAGATATTCAGCTGAAAAAAATACTTACTATCGTCTCACATAATTTTTTGAGACTCTCCATTGCAGTGTTCTCACCGATGCATATGTATTCATCCATAAACCGAGTATTTTTTTAGAAAGCACAAGATAAATGCAAAAGTTTGACTTTCTCAATGCCAAACCACTATCTCTTTTTTTATATTAAGGATGGGTTTAATCAGATTAATAAAAAAGGTTTGACTTCTTAGAAAAGTAAAAATTAGCTAATAAATAAACTTCAAAACATGAGCTTTGATTTCAAACCTTTGACATACAAAGGAAAGCATCTTATGACCATAACAATTCACATGGTCTATAAATTTATATCTGTTGGTGATTTGTGAGGGACTAAATAATAACCAAATATTAGTGACGTTTGAACCACCATTATCCAAAGACTGTCGATCGTCAAAAAACGGTTCGGCTAAAAAACTGCAGTTTTTTAACAGAAAAAACCTCAAAAAAACGCAGGTTTTTTATGCGAAAAACCTCAAAAAACACAGTTTTTTAGCGGAAAAAGCAACCAGCGGCAGCAGTGTTGCTGCAGGTTTTTTGGACTGCGTTTTGGACCCGCGAAAACAGCAACAACAACAGCATTCTGCAGTTTTTTGGGACCGGTTTTTTGGATCGGTTATAAAAAAAAAATCGGTTCTGAATTAAGATTATCATCGCTATCATCAGATGAAAAACTGGCGAGTACATGCTGCTGCTAGATGGTAGTAGCTTTCAGTAATTATTGATAGTCATACTCTTTTAGTAAGCCGCAACGCGCACAGGGTATAAAGATAGTTTGTACAAGAAATTAATTGCCTAAAAGACTAGTTCTTTTAATTTAAATGCAAACGGTTCTCACGGTTATGCATGGGTTTCGATAGGTCGGAACCTGTCACACCCTGATATTTCCACATATTACCGGTGGTCCCGGCGGGGAGTATCGTGACGTAGTTGATATCATCATAGTCAATTATATACAGTTTAATGCACAACGGAAGTCTTGGAGGAAAATACTATTACAAACCGAAACATAAAGTATGAAATACATATTATACAGACGGTTGTAAGAGGATCCACAGCCGGATCTAAAACATAATATAAAATATTGTTCAACGGACTATAAGCATCAAGAACTTGCAAGATTCTTTAACTAAAGCCCAGAGCTCCCAGCCAATTACGTACAGTACCTGTCACTTAGTCTTTTTGAAAAATACGTCAGTTTACACTGGTAAATACAATTAACCGACTCTTTTGAAAGCATTTATGAAAATTGATTTAAATGCACAAGGCACAAATGTTTTTATAACTTGAGATAATTATATTTATAACAATCGTGTATCAGGTTTACTTGTTTGTCCAACATTTAGGGCCAGTATAAATAAACCGAACAAGATTAGACAACACACCACAAATATAAACTCACGGCGGGTCTCCCCAGCAAATGAGTATATCTTTTACATACGCAACGAACATGTGTATGCCTACACCCCGTGCTTAAGTCGTGGCCATTTACGCTTTGTAAATGAGCCAATGATATCCAAGACACGGTCATTAACCCCCAAAGTTATTTGTTATCAAGCAATACTGATTAAAACGGGATTATACAATTTAACCATATCCGATTAAAAGGTTTCTACACCCGACCAAACGGTAATAATTTACCGTATCCCAAGCCCGTATAAGGGAAAATAAGTTAAAAGTATTTACCTGAGCTTAAAATGAAAGTTTAGTATTCTCAGCTGTACAATCTACTCAAACAAGTGCAAGTATCTTTTACTGGGGCTCTTAATCTGGAACGAAGGTTATATTAACCTATGAGATTACTAACGGATCTTATTTAAGTAGAAAACTTAGACCGGTCAGTTTAAAGAAAGGTTTACGGCACGAAATGCTAGATTAAGCGGTGACCGGATTGGAATGTGATTTAGACCCGAAAAGTATGGAGACTTGTATAAAATGGGTAAACTAACTACATTCTGGATTTTGAAGTTAAAATGATAAGGTTTGACCCGTTTCGGTTCATTTATGCAAACTAGTTACATAAACCGTACCGAACGCGTATATGCATAACGGGTAGCCAGACGAGTCATGTACAAGTTCCATAAGTTATTATGCTTTAAATATGGTATGATATCAGTGGGATATCAACAATTGTGCCCAAAAAGAATTTAAAACCAATTTAAGCCTCGTAAGGGTATTTTGGTCATTTTAAAGTTTATAAAAGAGGTTTAATAGTAAACTGAGGTTATGGTCTAAAATATTCAGTAAAAATATTTATTTTACCATGTTACATCAGTAAGATATCATACATATGTGAGGTTTACCATTAATGGCCAAACTATGCACCGTAGGGGCATTTTGGTCAATTCACATATGTTTTTAAGGACAAAATTGGAAGTCTGAGTTCAAGACTTATACTTACTGTTAAATTATTAAAACTAGAATTAAGCACCCCCCGCGTTGCGGAGAGGGGGGCTAAACTATGCCAAATAACATCAATGCCACACCGCTGGTAGTGACCACAAACACTAAAGTTGCGGCGTGTTAATGCGGAAATATAAGACCGAAACATATAACATGAAAAAATAACTATGTCGATTTGGGATACACGCATTGCGACGAACTTGTTACATGGAAAAAAATAGACGTAAAAACGTTGAACCACACACGCACGTTGCGTAGTGTTAACTCGCAAAATAACGTAGAAAAGAATAACTAAGTCAATGTAGGATCCGCCCGTTGCAGCGAACTTGCCAAAGGGGGAAAATAGACACATTGCGACTTACCTGTCAAATGTGAAAAAATAGACGAAAAACGTTGAACCACACACGCACGTTGGGACGTATCAGCATGCAAAATTTAGAACGAAACATAAAACGAAAAACTTGCGAAAGATAAAAAGTATGGGGACCAAAGTTGTAAATAAAATTTTTTTGGGTTAAATTACAAAAGATGAAAAGTTTTGGGTTAAAACTAAACAAATTAAAAGTGCTAAAATACAAATGATTAAAACTTTTGGGTTAAAAATGAAAAATGACAATTTTTTTTGGTATACCCCCCATGCTTGGGGTACAACACATAATGCAACAGTTTGTTGCAAATTTATATTATGGAAATTTATTTATAAAATCAGTAGGTAACAAGTCTTAGGTGTTAAATATGGTTTTAACACATACTATGCACCTAATTATCGTTGAAGTTGGTAATTGACGATATTTGAGATGTTTATGAAATTCCAAGATGTTGGTCAGTCTTGAATGTTAAAAATATTTTATTTTTCATATAAAATCAGTAGGAAAAGGTTTGGCATGTTAATCATATGTTAATCTCATTTTATTAACAAAAATGGTATTATCGTCATTTATCGAATTATACGAGAACTCAATGATATGGTCAGTTTATAATCTGACCCAATATTCAAAAAATCCCTAAAAATATTATCAAAACAGTAGGTAATGAGCTTGGTGCCAAAATTTGGGTTTAAACATGATTTATGCTAAAAAGCGTAGTTTAATTAATAAAAAGTTTCATTTTATGATATCTTGCATAACTTTAGTTTGAGACTAGAAAATGATGTCAAATTTATTTTACATGCTTATATATCGGTAACAAAGATATTTGTATACTCATATATCCAAAAATCTCATTTTTACATTATAAGGGCATAATAGTCAAATTTAAGCAAATAACGGAAATATGCAAATGAACTCTGATTTCTAAGGGACCATGTAGTATAATCTCAAAGGGTTATACTAACATATAATATGATCACAAAGGAACCCTAAGGCATAACTAAACTAAGCTAATTCGGGTCATAACTGAAAGTCAAAGCAAAAGTCAACTTTTGCGACTTTCTGTTGCGAACCGAGCCTAAACTCAGAATTGTCGGGTTGAGCATGTCTAAACATGTTCTTATAATATTTACCAAGTTATTAAAGTGATAAAACGTATTTTATAGCTTCTACATTATCAGTTATGAATTCTTTTATAAAAACTGACTCGTTTGACTTTTTGACTAGTTGCGTTGACCTGACAATTGACGGAGATAACGTGATAATTAGGATGTGCTCTTTTGAGGGTTTATCACCTACTTAATTACCAACACATAGCCACTTTCGTTTAGAATCATGGCTGGACCGTTAGTGAATAAACTAAAAGTTAAAGCAAAATTGCGCTAACTTTGACTTTTGGTCCTTATACTTAATAAAAACTGAACTACAAAAGCCAAGAACACTTACAAGGGTCCTTAGCACGAAAATTTGAACTTAGAGAGCTTCCTTATGGACCAGGATGCTCCAGAGAATTAAGCTAGAGAGATGTTTGAGAATTTCTTTGAAATGAGCAAGTGCAACAATGAGAAGAAGGCCCTTTATTTAGAGATTTAGGATGAACTAGGATCAATCCAAGTGTCCAGATGTTTTATGATGCTCACAAGTGTCCAAATGGTTTTTAAAAACCATCAACATGCAGCTGAATTCGGAACAGGTTGCAGAGAATCAAATGCAGATTTCAGGTAATGCATGCTGGGCAGCTGCCAGTTTTTGGCTGGAAATGGTCCTCCGTCGCGCCACGTGCTAGGGAGAGGAGCACCCGGAACGCCACGCGAGGCTGCCGGTTTCAAAAGTTGTTTGTTTGTTTGCAAGATCAGTCCCTGCACTTTCATAACTCGATTATCTAACATTTTCAGCATAAGGGGCCCATATATACAGGTTTTAAATGTTCTTGGGAGTAAAAACATGCATTATTATGTTTCAGATTTATTGAAATGGTCTCCCGAGAGTAGAATTTCCATATTGACACTTTCCACCCTTCTTTCTTGGAAATTGCAATTAAATCATATAATTGTATCGAAACTTCACGAAAACGTTATCCGACATCCGTGAGAGTATAATAAAACATTACAAAGCCTCGGGATCGTTAAAAGGTAACTCAGAGGTAAGAATTAACATGTTGACACTTTTAACCCCTGTATTTTGTAAACTTTTGATTTTAAGCACAAACGGCTTCTTGCGTCCGACAATTTATTCAATAAAGAATATGAACATCGTGTGAGGTCAATCAGAGGCACAAGTTTGGCATGTTGACACTTTTGGTCCTTCCTCATACATCTTTTCACTGTTGTCAACTTTAGTCCCTCAAAGTTAACTTTTTACATGATTAGGGTTTATGACACGTGTCATCATTACATTAGACATGATTTTGCGTGGTGTTACAGAACCGGAACCGTATATTCACAAAATATAAGAACCATGAACCGACCCTTTTGCCAAAACGGGTCTAACCCTCGGTTCTAAAGAGCCGGTTTCGTGGTTCTCGCGGGCCGTAAGTGTTTATTGCTCACCCCTAATACTTACACCTAGTTTTCCCAACATTCACATGAAAAATTCTACCATCTTTGTATACAATAACACAAAACAAAGAAAGAATCATACCTGTTTGTCTAGTTTTTAAGGAGCCCTTCGAAATCCAAAACCTGCATTTTATACAATTCATGAATTAACAATCAAAACTCAAAATCCAACAAAAGATTGAATAAAATAAGCTTACAGAATGCAGATGGATGGAGATGTGAAGGATTAATCAATTGATATTTCCACCGATAGAAAAATCATTTTCAAATCGGAACCCTAGTTTCCAATAGAAGCCGCATCATTGCCTATGTTTACAAATCGAACTCGAAACCCTCCACACTTTACAAATCAGAACCTGGGAAGTTGGAACTTGCTGGTAGTTTTGCTTAATTTGTTGATGGTAGTCGATGTGCATGAGAAAGAGAGGGGCGGGAGGAGGTGTGGTTGTTGGAGATGGGGAGCTAAAGGAGCTTTTTATGTATAAAAAGTTACTGTACCTTTTTTTTAATATTTAAAGTTAGGGTATAGATATAGTGGACAGGTTGGAGTGAGTTTTTTAAAAAAAAATTATACTTTAGAGATAGTGGTTGCTTTGATGGAAGGAATGAGAATGCTCTTACAACTTTAAAGTGTAACAACTCTCGCCAAAAAAAAACTATTATTTCTTATTTTATTAATGTCCATTAGGAAACCCTAATTGAGACCCCCAAGTAGTGTAGCATGACCCATAAAATTTTCAGAACAGTTGGAACTAGGATCAGGGCCCCCTAAAACTCAAGGGGGGGTATCCCCTAATTGATAATTATCTTCATAACTCGTTGTAGAAAACGAATTTCGTCGAACTGTTGACTCACCTAGGCTAAGCGGACACGAGGCTACCCTACCCTAAAAAGGGCGTCGTCGCGCCACGCGACAGCCTGCCGCGCCACGCGACAGGGACCATTTTTCAGTATATATATCAGGGGTTTGGCACTTGCATGGCGCTGTTGTTACGAAGATCAAATTCGTTTCATACGTTAAGTTATCCACTGTTTCGTTCAAAAACACACACAAACACGAATCTCTGCTTCGACAACAGGGTAATAACTCGATCACTGCTATGATACAATGTCCGATCGATTGAAACCGATCTGATGGATGTTTAAGTGCTGCCCGAATACGGGCTATACTTTGTCATCCGTCGTGAGGGTTTTGATTTCGTGAGCTTATTGTAAATGTTGTATTAAGTTACTGACCTAGTTTCGTGTGCATTGTTATTTTACCAAGGTTACAAGGCTAATCAGTAGGCAAGGTTCTGTCCAATTAAATTTGCAATGTGAGTCATTCTCTTTTTATCAACAATGTTTTTAAATAATCAGATTATTTTCAAAAAGTTATAATTACAGGGATTAAGTCTTGGTTATCTTGAATCACTGGCAAGTGGGGTATTGTGCACATTACTAATTTCTCACAGTTAGGTTCACCCACCTAACAGTTACAATCATCACTACTCGGGTAAAAGACCCAATAGTGGTATGACCATCGTCACCAGGGTGTGACACGGCGCCGGATAAAAATAAGATAATAGCCATTGTAATCGCTCTTATGCTGTAATTTATAACTAATGTGTCGTTTTATATAATCTGAATGACTCGCCAGTATTTCCCCGCTGATAAAAATCTTTATAATCATGTTTCAGGTGACTTAATGTGAATCAAAGAAAAGTGCTATGTAGCACTAAAAAGTTTGAAGAGGTGGCTCAATAAAATAAATAAACATGTTTTGTAAAATAAGGGATTTCCTCGTGAAATTCCCTTTATTGTAAATTATGGTGTTGTCCCAAATTGTGAAATAAAATAATTGGGCATTTTCAGTTTAAAAGATCCTGTCAAATATTTCCGCTGCCAAATTAAATAATAAATACCACGGGTTTCTGTCTCGCGGCTCCTGAAACGGGTAAGACCGGGTCGGGGCCGTGACAGAAAAATGTGGTATCAGAGCCACTGATTTAAGCCAATTAAGTATTTAGAAATACTTAATTTTTCTGGTTGCCATTTTGTGAAAATTTAAATTGCAGTGAATAAAATTTTAACTTAAGTTTGTGTGTGTTTCTTCATGTGTGTTATCAGCATGAATGAACTGTCGGAGGCACTCTGAAACTTTACTATCCATAGCACTGATATGGATACTACCGGCACCGGCACTTTAACTAGCTATCAGGCTGATATTGAAGAGCCAATCGTATTCCAGGCCCAGCCGCAAGAGAAACCAAAGTGAAAAAAGAGGAGGAGAATCTTGGACTGGAAACGTGGGCGTAGGAAGAAACCAGATGCCCAGAAGGTTAAAAAGACTGAGGATCCAAAGGATAAAGGCAAAGAAAAGGAGATCGGGGAAAGTTCAGGGCAAGCCCAGGAAATGCCACCATAGGAGGAGCTGGATCACAAACTAGCAAACGGTGACCTCATCGGACCTGCCGATGAAAACCTCTTCAATTACCCTGCTGAATCCCAACTTCCAGTTAACTTAGAACCAGCTATCCCAGATCCTATTGTCAACCCTCAACCTGTTATTGGCCAGCTGGAAGAATGGTGGACAAATGACTGGCAATTTCAGAATCTCTTGAATAACCCTAGCGTCTATTTTCCCTAGTTTGACCCTGAGCCTGCACCAAACCCACCTATGAGTACCGAAAATTTGGCTGAGCTCTGTCACTACGGCGAGGAACTGGTGGACGCAGGGAATCGAATCCGGGAAGTGGGAGAACAGATCTCCTGGAAATACGACGAGAGGGAACGTCGTTTCTAAAAAGCCTGCTGACTGGGGGTGTGTGGTTGTGTGGTTATGTGTTTAATAATAATAAAATAATAATGAATAATAAAAACATAATCATGTAAAATAACTTAAAATAAAACTTTAATAATATATCTGGTGTGTATGGATGCATACTAATATATATATATATATATATAATATGAAAGTCTTAAAGTCGACAATTTTGGTTATACGTGTTGACGTGATTATGTGTGATTGATTTATTGCGTTTGGTTGTTATTTATTTTGTGCCAATAGCTTATATATATATTGTTAATTATCAGATGGAACACGCTGATAATGAACTAGTTAACAAAGTTAACCAATCCGAGCAAAACAATGAGGATCACTTTCTTAATAGGCAAGATATAGAAAACATCGTTGCCCAGGGAATAACAAATGCTATCCCAGCAATCGTCGCTGCTGTTAAAAGCCTTGTTGAGCCTTCACAAGCCAACCCTAGTAAACGCACGCGCGACGATAATTTCAGTAACAGTGTTAACGGAGGCGGCAATAATGACAACGTAATTCAATCCCCAATACTCAAGAAAATGAAAGTTGCAACACCTGGTTGCACTTATAAAGAATTTCTTGCCTGTAAACCTGTTGAATTTGTAGGCAATGAAGGGGCAACTGCTGCACTGCGTTGGTTGGAAAAGACCGAGGCAGTAATTAAAATAAGTAAATGCGCCGAAGAAGATAAGGTCATGTATGCTTCTCACCTTTTCAAGGAAGAGGCATTATAGTGGTGGAATACGGTATTACAGGCCAAAGGAAGTGACATGGCTTACGCTATGAATTGGGAAAAATTTAAGCGATTGGTGGAAAGGAAATTCTGCCCCGAATATGAAAAAGAACAAATGGCCAATAAGTTCCTGAGCCACCGAATGGTGGATGTTGACTGTCGAGGGTATACTTCGAAGTTCTTCGAATATGCTCGAATTGTACCAACTCTGGCTTCGCCAGAACCGGTACTTATTTCTCGCTACATTTGGGGTTTAATTAGCGAAATTCGTGATATTGTTAAAGCTGCGAGACCCCGCACCATTGACGATGCGGTGGAGTTGGCCAACACCTTGACTGACGGACTGGTGCGTACGCGAGAAGAAACCCGGAAGAAATAATTAGCCCAAAAGATTACCCAAGGATTTCGTGGAGGTAATACTAGTGGCAACTTCAAGAAAAGAGGAACTGGGCAATCCTCCACTGCTCCATTTTGCAGTACCTGTAAAAGAAAGCATTTTGGAAAATGTAAATGGTACTGTAATTTCTGCAAAATTCCGGGACACCAAGAAGAAGATTGCAGAAGAAAGAAATCAACAATTTGCTTCAATTGTGGAGAAGCTGGACATTTTAGGCCAGACTGCCCTAAACTGGTAAATACAATTAACCGACTCTTTTGAAAGCATTTATGAAAATTGATTTAAATGCACAAGGCACAAATGTTTTTATAACTTGGGATAATTATATGTATATCAATCTTGTATCAGGTTTACTTGTTTGTCCAACATTTAGGGCTAGTATAAATAAACCGAACAAGATTAAACAACACACCACAAATATAAACTCACGGCGGGTCTCCCCAGCAAATGAGTATATCTTTTACATACGCAACGAACATGTGTATGCCTACACCCCGTGCTTAAGTCGTGGCCATTTACGCTTTTTAAATGAGCCAATGATATCCAGGACACGGTCGTTAACCCCCAATGTTATTTGTTATCAAGCAATGCTGATTAAAACGGGATTATACAATTTAACCATATCCGATTAAAAGGTTTCTACACCCGACCAAGCGGTAATAATTTACCGTATCCCAAGCCCGTATAAGGGAAAATAAGTTAAAAGTATTTACCTGAGCTTAAAATGAAAGTTTAGTATTCTCAGCCGTACAATCTACTCAAACAAGTGCAAGTATCTTTTACTGAGGCTCTTAATCTGGAACGAAGGTTATATTAACCTATGAGATTACTAACGGGTCTTATTTAAGTAGAAAACTTAGACCGGTCAGTTTAAAGAAATGTTTGCGGCACGAAATGCTAGATTAAGCGGTGACCGGATTGGAATGTGATTTAGACCCGATAAGTATGGAGACTTGTATAAAATGGGTAAACTAACTACATTCTGGATTTTGAAGTTAAAATGATAAGGTTTGACCCGTTTCGGTTCATTTATGCAAACTAGTTACATAAACCGTACCGAACGCGTATATGCATAACGGGTAGCCAGATGAGTCATGTACAAGTTCCATAAGTTATTATACTTTAAATATGGTATGATATCAGTGAGATATCAACAATTATGCCCAAAAAGAATTTAAAACCAATTTAAGTCCCGTAAGGGTATTTTGGTCACTTTAAAGTTTATAAAAGAGGTTTAATAGTAAACTGAGGTTATGGTCTAAAATATTCAGTAAAAATATTTATTTTACCATGCTACATCAGTAAGATATCATACATATGTGAGGTTTACCATTAATGGCCAAACTATGCACCGTAGGGGCATTTTGGTCATTTCACATATGTTTTTAAGGACAAAATTGGAAGTCTGAGTTCAAGACTTATACTTACTGTTAAATTATTAAAATTTATTTATAAAATCAGTAGATAACAAGTCTTAGGTGTTAAATATGGTTTTAACCCATACTATGCACCTAATTATCGTAGAAGTTGGTAATTGACGATATTTGAGATGTTTATGAAATTCCGAGATTTTGGTCAGTCTTGAATGTTAAAAATATTTTATTTTTCATATAAAATCAGTAGGAAAAGGTTTGGCATGTTAATCATATGTTAATCTCTTTTTATTAACAAAAAGGGTATTATCGTCATTTATCGAATTATACGAGAACTCAATAAGATGGTCAGTTTATAATCTGACCCAATATTCCAAAAATCCCTAAAAATATTATCAAAACAGTAGGTAATGAGCTTGGTGCCAAAATTTGGGTTTAAACATGATTTATGTTAAAAAGCGTAGTTTAATTAATAAAAAGTTTCATTTTACGATATCTTGTATAACTTTAGTTTCAGACCAGAAAATGATGTCAAATTTATTTGACATGCTTATATATCAGTAACAAAGATATTTGTATACTCATATATCCAAAAATCTCGTTTTTACATTATAAGGTCATAATAGTCAAATTTAAGCAAATAACGGAAATATGCAAATGAACTCTGATTTCTAAGGGACCTGATGAAACAATGGTTAACCGGGTAGGGTTAACTCACTGGTTTCGTCAAATAGGGTTAATCCCTTCTTTCCAAGGATCGCTGGCTGGATCGTCCGCTGGTTGGTTTCCTGCACAAGGAAACAAGCCGTGACTCGTAACAAGGAGGATGGGGTGGGGGGTGCTCCTTGTTACCACTCTCCGGTGTGAGAATCAGTAATTTGATTGGGAAGCAAAGTGTGATAGTAGTAGTAGTGATAGAGTTGAGAAGTGATACCTCAAACCTGGTTTGGGATGGGTATTTATAGCCGAGGAGTGAAGGAGGGTAGTTGAGTAGCTAGTCTGACATCGCACAGTCTTCCGCAGGTGTGTCAGACCTGTCGGTTACGGTGGTGATGCCACGTCATGCTGTGGTGTTAGACTGTTGCATACATGTGGGCTGACAGGTGACTGTTAGGGCTGTAAACGAACCGAACGTTCAGCGAACAGTTCGTGAACCGTTCGGCGGGAAGTTCGTTTATGTTCGTTCGTTTAATAAACGAACGAACATGAACAAGAAATTCCGTTCGATTAGTTAAATGAACGAACATGAACAAAGGTCTCGTTCGTTCAATTGTGTTCGTGAACGTTCGGTAAGGTGTTCGTGAACATTCGTTCTTTTGCGTTCATTTATGTTCGTATGTTCGTGTTTTAATTAAAGATTTTTATACTTTCATATATTTCATCTATACCTTTTATACTATTAAATTTTATTTATATCATTACCCTAACAATTAGGAAACCCCCTTTCACCTTGTTTATGCACAATTTTCCTTTCTTTTCTCATTATTTACATCGACGAATATGATCTACCTCCGTTCCACAATAAGGGATTCAAGTTCTAGTGCTACTCCCTGGGCCATCCACCTTTATCCGTCATCGCGTTCGCCAAATTTATTTGTGTTCGCTTGTGTTCGTGAACCGTTCGTGAACACGCTCATTTCCTTAATGAACGAACACGAACATAAAATCTCGTTCGGTAAGTGTTCGTGAACCGTTCGTGAACACAATTATTTCCTTAACGAACGAACACGAACAAGGCCTCGTTCGTGTTCGTTCGGTTCGTTTACAGCCCTAGTGACTGTTCTCAGTGCCACTTGTACTGTGGTGTCAGACCCACTTGCATTGTAGGCAGGATGCGGTGCTGGGCCGCATCGCTGCTTGTGGTAACTGATGTTGTTCCCGCGTTCTTGTTCTAGCCAAGATGCATGCGGGATACGGTGTCGTGCCGCATCGCCGCTTGGTGACTGTTACTGTTGTCCAGATCCCTTGTCGTGACGAAAATGTTCATAGGATGCGGTGCCAAGCCGCATCGCTATGCGTAACATCCGTTCCGTACTTAAGGTAAGTATTCTCATCACTGGACAGATTGGTTTATACCGCTGTGTTCGCGTGTGCCCGCACAGACACAGATAAGTTCTTGCTGGTGGGGGTTTTTGATAAGGGTAATGGTCACTCGCGGTCATGCTGACGCGAGATCTGGGACCATACCCCTTCAAGTCCCCCCGGTTTAGTGTTTCTTCCTTATGCAAGTTGCATGTGGGAGGAATACTGGACTATGGTGTCTAGAAGGTAGAATATGGGCCAAGCGGATGGCTCCTTCTTCATGTAAATTAAGCTGATGGTCCGGTAGAGTCGTGTGACGTCTCTTTCGTACCGGTGAGCAAGCTCCGTCTGATGCGGAATTCTCAGCCAATGTATTTGTCTGATGTCATCAGCCACCTGTTGGTGTTTCGAACCAACCTTTGAAACGGTGACTGAAGATGTTAGCAGGGTTCGAACCAACCTTTGAGATGGTGACGGACGATGTTTGTTATCGCCACTCTAGTTGTAACCTCTGCGTCAGCTGATGCAATGTTGTAAATACTTTGCTCAAGCTCTATGTTTATCAACTGGACATTCAACGATGATCCCTGCTTTGTGGGGTGCTCGTGTTCTTCCAGTTTAGCTCTCTAGTAACCACACGTCCTTTGCGGTTACCTCGTTACTGCACATTGTTGGCCATGTGTGGTCGAGCTACATGGGGTACTTGCATCATTGTTTGGCCGTGTTTGGTCGAACAATGTGAATCTGGACTACGGGCAAATAAACATAGTCATAGGCATGGTAATGCCCACCATTGTTTCTATGCGGTCCACCGGTGGGTAAATAGTCATAAGCAGACTTGTTACCACTGTTCCTTAGTTACTTGGGAATCTGGGTGAAACTCGGTCGCATTCGTTCTGTAACCACTTTCCTTCACGCTTTGGTGGAAAGTAGTTTTCCTTGAAGTAGCTTTAATCAACCGCGTGGCGGTTTAGTCGTGGCTCTTCCGTAGCTACTGTTAGGGTAATTATATTCCTCCACAGCTACTCATGAGTGTCTTCGGTTTGCATCAAAGAACTCGCTTCTAGAGAATTTGAAGCTTGGATGTGGCTCTTGAAGGATCAGGAGTCAGGGTTGCTGATGTGCGGTTGCTCAGCGTACCTGTCTTTTATCCTAAGGAGAAGCTGTTTGCGTTCCCTCTATGGTTGTGAACCGGACACGAGGGATTTGAACCTTGAAGAAGGTTGTATGGAATGCGGTTTGCCGCATTCTGAGAAGCGGTCTTCGCAGTCCAAAGAACAACGCTGGTTCTGAGTATCTGACACACCTGTGCGGGTTCGTGTGTGTCATCTCCGCATATTCCACGTGTGCTCGTGGGTATGTGCGGTTATTGGTTATACCCCTTTACATAATGTAGAGATATATATTTTTACCTTTTTTGAGGGGTATGTAAAAAACGACATGCGGTATGGGTTATGGTGTGGTAAACCAGAGAAACCACATGCCGCTTATGTTTGGATAATGTTGTCGCTTTTGAGCTGCATACGTGGCTGAACGCACGTGTGAGTTGGTGAAAGTTGGTAGGATTTTCTGGCATGTGCTGAAATGAAAGGACGTTTGCACTGCCCGATGTCATAAATGCACTGTAGCAAGTAGTGTAAAAGTCTCTTCTGTCAGGCACGTAGACGGCCACGCGCGCGTGATAACCATCAGCGGAACCGTCGCTGAACACGTGGCGTCGCGTAATTCGTCCATTTTGAACGTGATGATTCAGTTACTGCATCGCATTAATTGCGATGAGTATATAAGGGGAAACCGTTTGTGGTTTCCTCACTTGTTCAAAATTTGAAAAAATTTCCGGCTAGAGAGAGTACTTTCTTCATCTTCTCCGATAACTTGTATGAAAATCCGGTGAGGTTTCTGAGTTTTCTTGTAAACTCATTCTTCTATCTTCTTTATTACATTCCCTGATGGCTGAACCATCCGATCCACACCATACTGAGGGTGAAAACCCTGAACATTCTTCGCCGGTGGCGGTGGAAGAAGAAGAAGACGGTGGTAGTGCCCCCGGCGGGGGCCTACCGGTGCTGAAGTGGTCGAAGGTTCTTTTTAACAACCTGATGACCAGCATCCAAATGCCCCAGGAGTATGGGGCTGTCTTCCCACAGGAGGGTGACACCGGTGCCGACGCTCCGGCCGGTTACATCACCATGTGGGCTGATTCCTTCGGTGATGGTAACCTTCGTTTACCATTTACTGTGTTCGTTGCTGAGGTTTTGGAGTATTACAAACTCCATATCTCCCAGATGAGTCCGTTCGGGATGATTCGGATTAGAAATTTTGAGTACACATTTCAAGCTCTTGGTTTGGAGATTACCGTTGAAAATTTCTGGCGGTTCTACCATTTGACGGTGAACACCGGGTTCTTTTCTTTTGGCCAACGGTATGGGAGCCCCAAGTTGATGACCCCTCCAAAGGGTATTACAAAGTGGAAGACCAAGTTCTTCTACATTAAGGCTGCCGCGGTCGTTGCCAGGATGACCTTCCGCAATGTGAACGAGGCGATCCCTGCGGAGGATATTGATCTTCCTAGTGCGGATATGGTGGAGTGGTTCCCAAGGTTGAAGACCGTTGAGCATAAGAAGCTGGACAACTCGTAGTTGTGGGTGCTGCGGATGATGTTGACCAGGCCCGATAGGAAGTCAAAGCCCGTTGTGCGGGAAAAGAGTGGTGGTAAGTATTCTTACTCTTGTGCGGTTTCCTTGTTTCCTTATTCGTTACGGATTTGCAATTGTACTATCAGCGGATGCTGCTTTGTGGAGGATTTTTTATCCGACCTTCACGGGCAAGGTTGAGTTACTTCCGCTTGCGGAAGGTGAAAAAGGTTTTAATGTGACTATTGTCAACAACTTCCGCGTTCCTGATCGCGAGGGGTTGAACGCACCCCTGCCACAAGGCCAAGGTATATTCTATAATCTTCTTTGTAAAGAAGTTCACCTTTCTTACTTGCTTGTTTGATGATGTAAACGCAGGTACTCTTGGGGCCCTGGGTAAATTTGAGGTGAAGGGTGCCCCCAAGAAGCATGCGGAGAAAAAGCATGTAGAGAAGGCTGTGCGGGGTCGCGGCAAGAAAAAGCCTGATGCTACGGTTGTTCCTCCTTTGGTGCCGCTGGCGGTAGGTATCTCTCGGTCTAGTTTCCGCAAATATACCGATTACGTGGTAGTATCTGACACCGTTGAGGGTTTGGGTGTTCCAGGTGGTGGTGCGGCTGCAGGTGGGACCTCTGCGGGTTCCAAGCCTGCTGATGAGAAGAGGAAAAGGAAGATAGATGATACGGCTGCTGGTGCCGGTGAGAAGAAGCGTCCGAGGATACAGGTCAAACGGACAACTGCTGTTTCTCAGGCTAAGCCTACGGTTACGTCTGGTAAGTGATTCATAACTTTTATAAGTGTTTGTCTTTGTACTTGTAATTGATAAGTGTTTTTGCTTTATTTGTAGAACCGCAAAATGAAGGGTTCTCTATATTTGATGCTCCTCCTCCCCCCCCCGCATGACACGGTTGCGGATGCGGGGGTTCATAAAGATGTTACCACTGAACCTTCTGCGCAAGTAGAAGATACTGGGAAGAAACCTGCGGCGCAGATCTTTGATACGGTAGATTCTCATGATAACATGATCTCCCCGCAGGATACTGACGAGCTGAACTTGAAGTTTGCTGATACTGAGAAGAAGAAATCTCCTGCTGCTGAGAAGGCTTCCGGTTCGGCCTCCGAGGGTGTGGGTTTTGAAGGAACTCCCATTCAGCCTAAAGAGTCTGAATTGGAGTTTTACTACCGCACCTATACGGAAAATAGGGCTGTGAACTATCACCGACCCCCTTGGAATGTTATGCAAGGGGATGATATTTCTGCTGATCCCTCTGCGTGTAGGGAAATTTTGGGGGGCTTGGGCACCCCATTTGAAGTTAACCGGGCCCGCGCTTTGCAGCGTGAGCTCCGGATCAATCAACTCTCCTCCATGCTTGTGGGGAGAATGCCATTATGGAAGACTACATGGTGTTGGGGCGTAAGGAGGAGGAAACTGCTCGCCTGCGGGCCGAGGCTGAAGAGGTGGTGAGGGCTGCTCGTGAGGGTGCGGAGCAGCTTAAAAGGGATAAGGCTGCTTTTGAGAAGCATAAGCAGACCGAGGAGTGGGCTGCGACTTCTGGCCTTAAACAGGTTCGTACTCTCGCCAAACTGCTTTCTGATGAGCGCAAGAGTTGGAAAGAAACCCTTTCTAACGAGCGCAAGACCTGGAAAGAATCTTGGGGCAAACAGAATGAAACGCTCTTTCGTGTTCGTCAGGAGCTGGAAAATGTCAAGGCAGCGAACGCTGCTTTGAGCAAGGAGAACGCCGCTTTGGTTAAGGAGAAAACCGCTACTGAGGCGGTTGCCAAAGAGGCTGAGCCGGCGGCCAAAGAGGCCAAATAGGCGGGGGTCCGCGCTTCCAAGGCTCTTGCAGTTGCGGATGCTGACCGCACCAATTTAAACAAGATTATTAAGGACCTCCAGGTATGAGTTTCTTTTTGCTCTTGAATTTGTGTGTTTATCTCATAAGTATGATTGAGCATCCTTATATACTTGTTTTCTTTGTTGTTGAAAGACTGAAGTGCAGAGACGAGGGACCATTATTGAGGAGGTCACTGACCGTGCTGCCGAAGCTTAAACGCGGGCAAGGGAAGTTGCCGAGACTAGAGACAGCCTGACTTCTTCTCTAGAGCAGTTGTGGGCTGATCGTGAATGGATGCGTATTCACGGTATCGGGCATCTAAGTACCTTTTGCCTTTGCGATCTTTTTAGGTTTGCCTTTGCTAATCTTACTGCTTGTATTTTGCAGATTGCTAGTGCTATCCTCGACGCACCTGAGAATACAGCTGGTGTAGAGCAGATTATGCAGCGTGCGCGGGAGGCTGGTTTTAAAGCTGGCTACAACCGTTGCATCAGTCATATCAACGTTTTAGCCCAAGGCGAATATACCGATGAAAGGTCCGGGTTTCATGGTGCAGATACCGAAGCGCGTCTTGGTGCTGCTCTCGCAGCGTACAACGATATGTCCATTTCCGCCCTTGAGGCAGTTGATAAATGCTTAGACGCGGAAGACTATGTGGACCGCTTGCGGTTGTTATATGCTGATGAAGAAGAGGAAGAGACCGCTAGTGATGGCAAGGGTGGTGCGGAGTCCAGTGGTACAAAGAAGGACTAGGTTGGCATGCGTGCCCTTTTTTGTTTCCTTTGTGTAAATGTTAGAAACTTTATGTAAATATCTTGTACACCGCGTAGGTGTAGACATTTTTTGAATACAAAGTTTTAACCGTTTCGTTCAAGTTGTACAAGTGTTTTTACTACTTGCATGTTTGAACTTGTATGAGTTAATGTTATTGTGAATAACACAGTCTGTATTTGCCTTTTGCATATCTAGGTGATATGCAAGTATGAAGGACTCTACCCGCTGTAAGCGTGGTTGAGTATACTCTATACCTTTGTCGTATGAGTATTAGTCAATTCCTCTTTTTATCCCGTTAGGGTTTAGGAATTGTGTAGGCTTTGTGAAAACCGTATTTGCATATCCAGCCGGATAGACAGTTGATGTTTTGCCATTGCTGGCCTATTACAATACTTGCGTGTGGTCACCACTCTGTGTGGGTATCACGAATGAAGATTTTGCCAATCTGTTTTTGCAGATACCGCAGAGTGGAACACGCATTTGTAACAGAAGTAAATAAACAATATTGCATTGAATTGTTCATTTATTTATTTTCAAATGACCTGCGGACTGATAGGTTACATGGTGAATGTAAAAAACATGGCTTACATGTAACAGCGTCGAAGCTGTTGTGCATTCCATGTACGTGCGATGGTTTTGCCCTCTAACGTTTGTAGTTTATACGCGCCTTTGCTCAGGACCTCTTGGATGAGGTAGGGTCCTTCCCACTTGGGGGCAAGTTTCCCTGGGCGTTCCGCGTTAGATGCTTCATTGTCACGAAGGACGTAGTCTCCCGGGTTGAAGGTACAAATGCGGACGCGTGCATTGTAGTGCTTTTCAAGTTTGGATTTGTACTTGGCCTCGTTGATGGCAGCGTTTTCACGCCTTTCTTCCAGGAGGTCCAAGTCAACCCTGCGTTCCTCATTGTTGTCTATCTTGTTGATAGCCAACATTCTAGGTGAGGAGAGGCCTACTTCCGCGGGGATCACCGCTTCAGTGCCATAGACTAGGCTGAAGGGTGTCTCACCATTACTTGTCTTTGGGCTTGTCCTATGGGCCCATAAGATACTTGGGAGTTCATCAACCCAGCCGCGTCTCTCTGTTCCCAACCGTGATTTGATGCCTTCGACTAAGCTTTTATTGATACTCTCGACTTGGCCATTCCCTTGCGGATGCGCCACTGAGGAGAATATGTGTTCAATGTTTAGCTCCTTTAGCCATTTTTGAAAGTCATCGGCAACGAAGTTGGTACCGTTGTCGGTAACGATGCACATTGGTAGACCGAAACGGCAGATGATATGTTCCCATACGAATTTCCTTGTTATCATAGCGGTGGTTGAGGCGAGCGGTTTTGCCTCTACCCATTTTGTAAAGTAATCAACAGCCACTATGATAAACTTCACTGCACCTGGTGCGTCTGGAAATGGTCCCACCACACCGATTGCCCATTTTTGGAATGGCCATGCAGTGGTGACGGGGATCAGGTTGTTCTTGGGGCGCAAGATCTTGGGAGCATGCCGCTGACAATTGAAACACTTGCGCAAGACTTTGACCGCATCTAGGTGCATGCCGGGCCAGTAGTACCCGGCGTTCATGATTTTGGCCACCACCATGCGTGGGCGTGCATGTATGCCACATATTCCCTCGTGTATTTCTCTGATAAGGTATGTGGCATCTTGGGGGTCGACGCATCGTAGGAGTGGCCCCAGGTATGATTTACGGTATAAGATACCGTCTCCCATTTGGTAATGACACGCTTTGTATTGCAACTTACGTGCCTCTGCCTTGCTTTCGGGAGTAACACCTGATTGCAAGTATGTAATTATTGGTGTCATCCAGGATGTTGTACCGTATTGGATGACTTTGACTTGGCGCAGGGGTACTGAGGGATTTTGCAGAATATCGATGCGTACCTCTTTTGCCAGGTGTTGGAAACTGGTGGATGCAAGTTTTGACAGTGCATCCGCGGGTTTGTTATCACTCCTGTTGATATGGCGGATATTGAAGGAAGTGAACTTTGACTTCAGTTGCAAGGCTTGTTCGAGGTAGAGGATCATGATATCCCCTTTTGCGGCATAGTCGCCGCGTATCTGCCCTGCAACCAATAGTGAGTCGACGTGTGCTTCCAAATGTTGGACGCCGAGTTTGACTGCCAGACGCAGCCCTGCCAGTAGAGCCTCGTACTCTGCCTCGTTATTTGTACTTTTGAAACCGAGGCGGATTGCATAGGTAAGCTCTTGTCCAACGGGGCTGACGAGTCGCAGACCCGCACCTGCACCATCCCCGTTGGATGCACCATCGGTAAATAGTGCCCATGTTTCTGAGGAGGATGGTGGTGGCGTAGGGATTTGTTCTTGTTCGCATTCTTGAATGCGATTTGCTGGTACTTCGGCGAAGAAATCAGCCAAGACCTGGCCTTTGATTGCGGGGCGCGGCTTATAGTTCAGTGTAAGTGCGCCCAGCTCAATTGCCCATTTTGCTAATCTACCAGAGATGTCGGGTTTTGATAGGATCAGGCCGATCCTGTAGTTGGTTAACACTGTAATGGCGTGGTTTGCAAAGTAACGTCGCAACCGTCTTGACGCGTGCACTAGTGCCAATACCAACTTCTCCATGATGGAGTACCTCGTCTCTGGGTCGTTGAGCATTTTACTGATATAGTAGATGGGTGTTTGAACTCCTTCTCACTCCACTATGAGTACCGCGCCTACCGCGTTGTCCGCGGCAGATAGGTACAAAATAAGTGGCTCATTCTTGCGTGGTGCGGTTAGAGTTGGGAGTTGAATCAAACACTCTTTCATCTCTCGGAAAGCTTTTTCGGCCTCTGCGGTCCATTGGAATTGTTCCTTTTTTAAGCAGCTCCGCAGGGTCTTGATGAAAGGGTAAGACTTAGCTGCATGGTTGGCTAAGAATCTATTCAGTGCGGCTAGCCTGCCGGCTAGTCGTTGCATTTCTTTCATCGTAGAAGGCGATGGCATGCGCTCGATCGTCTGAACTTTTTCCGGGTTCACCTTGAATCCATCTTTGGTTACGTTGAATCCAAGGAACTTGCCTTCTTCCATTCCAAACGAGCTTTTCCCTGGGTTTAGCTTCATATTGACGCTTCGCAGAGTTTGGAATGTTCTTTCAACATCGTTGAGCATGGTATCTTCCTCCATGCTCATGACGACCAGGTCGTCCATATAGATTTCGACACTTTTGCTGATTTGACCGCGAAAAGTGTCGTTCATCAACTTTTGATAGGTTGCACCCGCGTTGCGCAACCCAGACGACATTTTCGTATAGCAGTAATTTCCGGTAGGCGTGCGGAATGCCGTTTTATCTTCGTCCTCGATTGCCATCTGTACCTGGTGGTAGCCTTTGTAACAATCGAGGAAACACTTCCATCGAAATGGTGCAAGGTTATCGACCTTCTCGTCGATCTCCGGAAGTGCGTAACAATCCTTGGGGCAGGCTTTGTTGAGATCTTTATAATCGACGCACATGCGCCAGCCCCTGCTTCGTTTTTCTAACATGACTGGGTTGGACAACCAAGTCTGGTATTTGACTTCCCGCAGGATGCCTGCGGAGAGCAGTTCTTGGACCTGCTCATTCATCGCCTCGTTCTTTGCTGATCCAAGGTGGCGTTGGCCTTGGATCACCGGCTTGATACCTGGCATGGTATTCAATAAATGTTGCGCAATTTCGCGTGGTACCCCTATCATGTCTGCGGGTGTCCATGCAAAAATATCCTGGTTCCTGAAGAGGAGCTGCTTCAGGCGCGCTCTGATGGTGGGGCACAAGGCGTGCCCCAACGTGACCGTTTGCTCTGGGTGTCTTGCGTTAAGAACCCATTTTTCTGGTTGCGTGTTGGGGGTAGGACTTGCTATCTTGGCCGAACGCGGCTCGTCCGAGGACATAACTTCTCTGCGGGCATATATTATCGCAGAGTGGGGGACGGATGTGATCATGTTGAAGTCGCCCTGGGATTCCCTCCCAAGAAGTACGTCGTATTTGGAGGTGTGAGGTAGAACCATGAAGTTTACCTCCTCCGTTCGTGTGTGCCTTCCATTGGTGAGGCGCACAGAAAAGTGATTTGGCCCAGGGGGAATACGGTTTCCCCCGCAAACCCGGCCAAAGGGTAGTCTACCGGCTGCAACCGATCCTTGTCTTCTTGATCGAACTGGTTGAAGCACTGCTCATATATAATATCAGACGTACTGCCCGGGTTGATGAATAGTCGCTCGGTGCAGTAGTGAGCCAGGTAGCCTGTGATAACGACGGCGCGCCTGTCGCGCGGTCCGCCTCGGACTTTTGGAAAGACCACTTGCTCGTCTTTCCAGTCATTGTTCGGTCTTCTTGCCGCCTTGCGCGGCCTTCCTCTTCCTCCATTGATCATGTGGGTTGAGGCCACGTACATGGTCCTCTTACCCGTGGAGGTGCCCTCGTTATGGGGAGTGATGCGCTTAGTTTGCTTTTGCGCGGCTGGCAATAGATGTTGCAGCTTCCCCTCTTTTAGGGCTCGCTCAATCTCCAGTCGGAGACTGATGCAGTTGTTTGTTGTGTGGCCCGAGTCCTTGTGATACTCGCAGTAGAGTGCGGGATCCTGGTTCTTCTTGGACTTCATCGGTAGGGCCGGTTGCAGGAATTGCGCGTCTGTAAGGAGGACGTCGCTTGGCGACTGGTTGATCTCGGTCCAGCTACGGTCCCGAGACTCCTTCTTCGACGTCCGGTTTTCACGCTGGGCGTTGATTGTTTCCCTTGCGTCGGGCTGGTTGTTACGCGGGACATATGGTCTGGGATCACTGCCGCGATTCCATGTGTCCCGGTTGCGCTTGTGCTCTTGGTGGGAGGACTGGCCTTCCGTTTGGGGCTGTGCCTTTGAGACGTGCGGTTTGAGGGACCTTTGAGTCTGGGCGTATGTCTTGATCGCAACCATGACATCTTCCCATTTCTTAGGCAAGCCTTCCTTGCCGGAGATAGTCATAACCATTTGTTCGTCTTTAACGGCAACAATGAAATGGTTGCGTGCCATTTGGTCTGCAACGTCGCCTATCTCCAGGCACTCTTTATTGTAACGGACAACGAACGCCTCAAGCGATTCGTTGTCTCTGCGCCAGATGCTCATGATGTCCATAGAATCACGTTCATGACGTCGCTGATGGCAAAAATGCACGAGGAACTTTGCTTGCAAGTCCTCGAATGAGGTCAGTGACCCCACAGGCAAAGAATCGAACCAAGCCCTGGCCAGACCTGTTAGGGTCTGCGGGAAAAATTGACACCAAGTGGGTTCATCCCACCTGCCGTTGCACCCGGCGCCGACGAAGATGTTCATGTGGTCATCTGGGTCGGCCGAACCGTTGTATTTCCCAATGTTTAATGGGAATTTGGTGGTGGTGACATCGGCGTTGGCAATCTCCGGGACAAACTTGGAGTTTTCGGCCGCAGATTTCGGCCTGTAAGGTTGGCTCTGGTGGCGCTTTGCAGCGCGGAGGTATGTGGTGCGGGGTTGAGTGGGAGGAACATAGTTGCGTCCTCCCGGTCTTCTGCTAGTGGCATGGGACTCCCCACAGTATGTACCGTTGTCTGGATCGGTACTGTCCTGCCTTTCATGGGGGGACTGGGGTCCCAGCCGGCTATTGATGCCGGGGCCGCGATGGGCTGTAGATTGCCGCCTGTTCTCACCATGAGGGCCCAGGCGGCTTTGTATTGGGCCCCTTGTGCGGGACCCGTATGAGGAATCATCCTCATTAATTGTGCGGACCTGACAGTAAGAGGAGCCACGGTCTTCATGCCTACTCCGAGAGGTTGGGTGTGTGGGGGCCCTGTCGTTGTATTGTAAAATACGAGCCGCAGGTGTATGCGGTGCCGGGGTAGGCCCGACAGGTACTTGCGCTTCTACCAGGCATGGAGGTTTATACCTGGAGGTATCACAGAAGCGTACTGTGACAGATCGTGTCCGAACGTAAGGGATGCGCCTCCTTGCGTTGATGTGCCAATGTGTTCAGGATTTGGGGCTAGGGGAGTGGTCCCCGTAGGCCCTTGGTTTGCGGGGTTTAGGTTATCCCCGGCAGTGTTGTTTAGACTATCAGACATAATCTTTGGAGAGAAAGGGATGGTGGAAAAAAGTGCAAAGAGTAGTGGTGGGCGCCAATGATGAAACAATGGTTAACCGGGTAGGGTTAACTCACTGGTCTCGTCAAGTAGGGTTAATCCCTTCTTTCCGAGGATCACTGGCTGGATCGTCCGCTGGTTGGTTTCCTGCACAAGGAAACAAGCCGTGACTCGTAACAAGGAGGATGGGGTAGGGGGTGCTCCTTGTTACCACTCTCCGGTGTGAGAATCAGTAATTTTCTTGGGAAGCAAAGTGTGATAGTAGTAGTAGTGAGAGAGTTGAGAAGTGATACCTCAAACCTGGTTTGGGATGGGTATTTATAGCCGAGGAGCGAAGGAGGGTAGTTGAGTAGCTAGTCTGACATCACACAGTCTTCTGCAGGTGTGTCAGACCTGTCGGTTACGGTGGTGATGCCATGTCCTGCTGTGGTGTCAGACCCACTTGCATTGTAGGCAGGATGCGGTGCTGGGCCGCATCGCTGCTTGTGGTAACTGATGTTGTTCCCGCGTTCTTGTTCTAGCCAAGATGCATGCGGGATACGGTGTCGTGCCACATCGCCGCTTGGTGACTGTTACTGTTGTCCAGATCCCTTGTCGTGACGAAAATGTTCATAGGATGCGGTTCCAAGCCGCATCGCTATGCCTAACATCCGTTCCGTACTTAAGGTAAGTCTTCTCATCATTGGAAAGATTGGTTTATACCGCTGTGTTCGCGCGTGCCCGCACGGACACATATAAGTTCTTGCTGGTGGGGGTTTTTGATAAGGGTAATGGTCACTCGCGGTCATGCTGACGCGAGATCTGGGACCATACCCCTTCAGGACCATGTAGTATAATCTCAAAGGGTTATACTAACATATAATATGATCACAAAGGAACCCTAAGGCATAACTAAACTAAGCTAATTCGGGTCATAACTGAAAGTCAAAGCAAAAGTCAACTTTTGCGACTTTCGGTTGCGAACCGAGCCTAAACTCAGAATTGTCGGGTTAAGCATGTCTAAACATGTTCTTATAATATTTACTAAGTTATTAAAGTGATAAAACGTATTTTATAGCTTCTACATTATCAGTTATGAATTCTTTTATAAAAACTAACTCGTTTGACTTTTTGACTAGTTGCATTGACCCGACTATTGACTGAGATAACGTGATAATTAGGAGGTGCTCTTTTGAGGGTTTATCACCTACTTAATTACCAACACATAGCCACTTTCGTTTAGAATCATGGTTGGACCGTTAGTGAATAAACTAAAAGTCAAAGCAGAATTACGCTAACTTTGACTTTCGATCCTAATACTTAATAAAAACTGAACTACAAAAGCCAAGAACACTTGCAAGGGTCCTTAGCACGAAAATTTGAACTTAGAGAGCTTCCTTATGGACCAGGATGCTCCAGAGAATTAAGCTAGAGAGATGTTTGAGAATTTCTTTGAAATGAGCAAGTGCAACAATGAGAAGAAGGCCCTTTATTTAGAGATTTAGGATGAACTAGGATCAATCCAAGTGTCCAGATGTTTTATGATGCTCACAAGTGTCCAGATGTTTTATGATGCTCACAAGTGTCCAAATGGTTTTTAAAAACCATCAACATGCAACTGAATTCGGAACAGGTTGCAGAGAATCAAATGCAGATTTCAGGTAATGCATGCTGGGCAGCTGCCAGTTTTTGGCTGGAAATGGTCCTCCGTCGCGCCATGTGCTAGGGAGAGGAGCACCCGGCAAGCCACGCGAGGCAGCCGGTTTCAAAAGTTGTTTGTTTGTTTGCAAGATTAGTCCCTGCACTTTCATAACTCTATTATCTGACAATTTCTGCATAAGAGGCCCATATATACAGGTTTTAAATGTTCTTGGGAGTAAAAACATGCATTATTATGTTTCAGATTTATTGAAATGGTCTCCCGAGAGTAGAATTTCCATATTGACACTTTCCACCCTTCTTTCTTGGAAATTGCAATTAAATCATATAATTGTATCGAAACTTTACGAAAACGTTATCCAACATCCGTGAGAGTATAATAAAACATTACAAAGCCTCGAGATCGTTAAAAGGTCACTCAGAGGTAAGAATTAACATGTTGACACTTTTAACCCCTGTATTTTGTAAACTTTTGATTTTAAGCACAAACGGCTTCTTGCGTCCGACAATTTATTCAATAAAGAATATGAACATCGTGTGAGGTCAATCAGAGGCACAAGTTTGGCATGTTGACACTTTTGGTCCTTCCTCATACATCTTTTCACTGTTGTCAACTTTAGTCCCTCAAAGTTAAATTTTTACATGATTAAGGTTTACGACACAAAACAAAGAAAGAATCATACATGTTTGTCTAGTTTTTAAGGAGCCCTTCGAAATCCAAAACCTGCATTTTATACACTTCATGAATTAACAATCAAAACTCAAAATCCAACAAAAGATTGAATAAAATAAGCTTACAGAACGCAGATGGATGGAGATGTGAAGGATGAATCAATTGATATTTCCACCGATAGAAAAATCATTTTCAAATCGGAACCCTAGTTTCCAATAGAAGCCGCATCATTGTCTATGTTTACAAATCGAACTCAAAACCCTCCACACTTTACAAATCAGAACCTGGGAAGTTGGAACTTGCATGGCGCTGTTGTTATGACGATCAAATTCATTTCGTACGTTAAGTTATCCACTGTTTCGTTCAAAAACACACACAAACACGAATCTCTGCTGCGAGAACAGGGTAATAACTCGATCACTGCTACGATACAATGTCCGATCGATTGAAACCGATCCGATGGATGTTTAAGTGTTGCCCGAATACGGGCTATACTTTGTCATCCGTCATGAGGGTTTTGATTTCGTGAGCTTATCGTAAATGTTGTATTAAGTTACTGACCTACTTTCGTGTGCATTGTTATTTTACCTAGGTTACAAGGCTAATCAGTAGGCAAGGTTCTGTCCAATTAAATTTGCAATGTGAGTCATTCTCTTTATATCAACAATGTTTTTAAATAATCGGATTATTTTCAAAATTTTATAATTACAGGGATTAAGTCTTGGTTATCATGAATCATTGGCAAGTGGGGTATTGTGCACATTACTAATTTCTCACTGTTAGGTTCACCCACCTAACAGTTACAATCATCACTACTCGGGTAAAAGACCCAATAGTGGTATGACCATCGTCACAAGGGTGTGACACGGCGCCAGATAAAAATAAGATAATAGCCATTGTAATCGCTCTTATGCTGTAATTTATAACTAATGTGTCGTTTAATATAATCTGAATGACTCGCCAGTATTTCCCCGCTGATAAAAATATTTTTAATCATGTTTCAGGTGACTTACTGTGAATCAAGGAAAAGTGCTCTGTAGCACTAAAAAGCTTAAAGAGGTGGCTCAATAAAATAAATAAACATGTTTTGTAAAATATGGGATTTCCTCGTGAAATTCCCTTTATTGTAAATTATGGGGTTGTCCCAAATTGTGAAATAAAATAATTGGGCATTTTCAGTTTAAAAGATCCTGTCAAATATTTCCGCTGCCAAATTAAATAATAAATACCACGGATTTCTGTCCCGCGGCTCCTGAAACGGGTAAGACCAGGTCGGGGCCGTGACAGAAAAATGTGGTATCAGAGCCACTGATTTAAGTCAATTAAGTATTTAGAAATACTTAATTTTTCTAGTTGCCATTTTGTGATTTTGTGAAAATTTAAATTGCAGTAAATAAAATTTTAACTTAAGTTTGTGTGTGTTTCTTCATGTGTGTTATCAGCATGAATGATCTGTCGGAGGCACTCTGAAACTTTACTATCCATAGCACTGATATGGATACTACCGGCACCGGCACTTTAACTGGCTATCAGGCTGATATTGAAGAGCCAATCGTATTCCAGGCCCAGTCGCAAGAGAAACCAAAGCGAAAAAAGAGGAGGAGAATCTTGGACTGGAAACGTGGGCGTAGGAAGAAACCAGCTGCCTAGAAGGTTAAAAAGACTGAGGATCCAAAGGATAAAGGCAAAGAAAAGGAGATAGGGGGAAAGTTCAGGGCAAGCCCAGGAAATGCCACCATGGGAGGAGCTGGATCGCAAACTAGCAAACGGTGACCTCATCGGACCTGCCGATGAAAACCTCTTCAATTACCCTGCTGAATCCCAACTTCCAGTTAACTTAGAACCAGATATCCCAGATCCTATTGTCAACCCTCAACCTGTTATTGGCCAGCTGGAAGAATGGTGGACAAATGACTGGCAATTTCAGAATCTCTTGAATAACCCTAGCGTCTATTTTCCCTAGTTTGACCCTGAGCCTGCACCAAACCCACCTATGAGTACCGAAAACTTAGCTGAGCTCTGTCACTACGGCGAGGAACTGGTGGATGCAGGGAATCGAATCCGGGAAGTGGGAGAACAGATCTCCTGGAAATACGACGAGAGGGAACGTCGTTTCTAAAAAGCCAACTGACTGGGGGTGTGTGGTTGTGTGGTTATATGTTTAATAATAATAAAATAATAATAATGAATAATAAAAACATAATCATGTAAAATAACTTAAAATAAAACTTTTATAATATATCTGGTGTGTATGGATGCATACTAAAATATATATATATATATATATATATATATATATATATATAATATGAAAGTCGCAAAGTCGACAATTTTGGCTATACGTGTTAACGTGATTAAGTGTGATTGCTTTATTGCGTTTGGTTGTTATTTATTTTATGCCAATAGCTTATATATATATATATATATATTGTTAATTATCAGATGGAACACGCTGATAATGAACCAGTTAACGAAGTTAACCAATCCGAGCAAAACAATGAGGATCACTTTCTTAATAGGCAAGATATAGAAAGCATCGTTGCCCAGGGAATAGCAAATGCTATCCCAGCAATCGTCGCTGCTGTTAAAAGCCCTGTTGAGCCTTCACAAGCCAACCCCAGTAAACGCACGCGCGACGATAATTTCAGTAACAGTGTTAACGGAGGCGGCAAGAATGACAACGTAATTCAAGCCCCAATACCCAAGAAAATGAAAGTTGCAACACCTGGTTGCACTTATAAAGAATTTCTTGCCTGTAAACCTGTTGAATTTGTAGGCAATGAAGGGGCAACTGCTGCACTGCGTTGGTTGGAAAAGACCGAGGCAGTAATTAAAATAAGTAAATGCGCCGAAGAAGATAAGGTCATGTATGCTTCTCACCTTTTCAAGGAAGAGGCATTAGAGTGGTGGAATACGGTATTACAGGCCAAAGGAAGTGACATGGCTTACGCTATGAATTAGGAAAAATTTAAGCGGTTGGTGGAAAGGAAATTATGCCCCGAATATGAAAAAGAACAAATGGCCAATAAGTTCCTGAGCCACCGAATGGTGGATGTTGACTGTCGAGGGTATACTTCGAAGTTCTTCGAATATGCTCGAATTGTACCAACTCTGGCTTCGCCAGAACCGGTACTTATTTCTCGCTACATTTGGGGTTTAATTAGCAAAATTCTTGATATTGTTAAAGCTGTGAGACCCCGCACCATTGACGATGCGGTGGAGTTGGCCAACACCTTGACTGACGGACTGGTGCGTACGCGAGAAGAAACCCGGAAGAAATAATTAGCCCAAAAGATTACCCAAGGATTTCGTGGAGGTAATACTAGTGGCAACTTCAAGAAAAGAGGAACTGGGCAATCCTCCACTGCCCCATTTTGCAGTACCTGTAAAAGAAAGCATTTTGGAAAATGTAAATGGTACTGTAATTTCTGCAAAATTCCGGGACACCAAGAAGAAGATTGCAGAAGAAAGAAATCAATAATTTGCTTCAATTGTGGAGAAGCTGGACATTTTAGGCCAGACTGCCCTAAACTAGTCAAACCAGCTGACAACAAGGCCAAACCTGCTGAAGGAACTAATAAGAAGAATGCAAGAGACTTTCAGCTGACCACCCAAGAAGCAGATCTGATTCCGGATGTAATAGCGGGTACGTTCCTAATTCACAACGTGTATGCAGAAGAATTATTTGACTCTGGTGCAAACCAAAGTTTTATAAATACTTCATTCTGCCAAGCTCTTAGGTTACCCTTAACCAGGCTTAAGCAAATTTATTTGGTAGAAACGACAGATGGAAATTCTGTTAACATAGATACGGTTTTGCAAAAAGGAAATATAGAACTTTTAGGTCATAAATTTTCTGCAAACTTGTTACCTATGAAATTAGCTGGTTTCGATGTCGTATTAGGAATTGATTGGTTAGTAGCCAACCATGCTCGAATCCTCTGTGATAAGAATTCCATAGAAATTCTTACGCCATCAGGAGAAATAATTGTGGTTGCAGGAGATAAGCCACGTAAGTCAATGAAGTTCATTTCCGTAATGAAAGTTGCTAGTTATGAACGAAAGCAAGGAATAGTATATATGATTTCGGTAATCATTAGCACTAAGGGTAAGGAACTTAAGGAAATTCATGTAGTATCAGAATACCCAGATGTATTTCCGGAAGAGCTACCAGGATTACTTCCAGATAGGGAAGTAGAATTTAGAATTCATCTAATTCCTGGAACTACACCCATAGCCAAGGCACCTTATCGGTTAGCACCCATCGAAATGTTAGAACTGAAAAAACAATTAGATGAATTGCTAGGGAAAGGATTTATACAACCTAGTTCATCCCCTTGGGGAGCACCAGTGTTGTTTATGAAAAAGAAAGATGGTTCCATGCGAATGTGTATCGATTATCGGGAATTAAATAAGGTTACAATTAAAAATCAATACCCATTACCTAGGATTGATGACCTTTTTGATCAACTTCAGGGAGCTAGATATTTTTCTAAGATAGATTTACGTTCCGGATATCATCAGTTGAAGGTACAAGAAGAAGACATACCTAAAACCGCTTTCAGAACTGGTATGGTCACTACGAGTTTACAGTTATGCCATTTGGACTATCAAATGCTCCTGCAATATTTATGGATATGATGAATAGGATCTGTAAACCGTATTTGGATAAATTCGTAATTGTCTTCATCGACGATATACTTATTTATTCCAAAAGTCAGGACGAGCATTGTGAGCATTTACATGCACTCTTAACCCTGTTAAGAAAAGAAAAGTTTTACGCCAAATTCTCGAAGTGTGAATTTTGGCTACGGGAGGTACAATTTTTAGGACACATGGTGAATCACGAAGGTATTCACGTAGATCCCTCCAAAATAGAAGCAATCACCAAATGGAAGGTCCTGCAATCAGCTATGGAAGTTAGAAGTTTCCTAGGATTAGCTGGATACTATAGGCGATTCATTAAGGATTTTTCCAAGATAGCAGTGCCATTAACTAAGCTAACTTGTAAAACAGTTAATTTTGAATGAGGACCCAAGCAAGAAGAGGCATTTAAGATTTTAAAACAAAGATTAAAAAACGCCCCAATTCTAGCCCTACCAGAAGAGACAGAGGATTTTGAAGTTTACTGTGATGCTTCTAAGCTAGGATTAGGATGTGTGCTGATGCAACGCAAAAAGGTAATTGCGTATGCCTCAAGGTAATTAAAGAAGCACGAAGAAAATTATACAACTCATGACTTAAAATTAGGAGCAATAATTTTTGCCCTTAAGATTTGGAGACACTATATGTATGGAAGTAAGCTTACAGTCTATACAGATTATAAAAGTTTGAGGTACATATTTGGGCAAAAAGAATTAAACATGAGGCAAAGAAGATGGATGGAAATTCTAAGTGACTATGACTGTGATATTTAATATCATGAAGGAAAGGCAAATGTAGTAGCAGATGCCCTACATCGTAAGTATCATGAAAAGCAAAAGCGAGTTCGTGCTCTTAGATTAAATCTTCAAGTAGATTTAATGGAACAACTGAAGAACGTTTAAGAAACAACAATCAAAGATGATGTTGAAGGAATGAAAGGAAGAATAAAAGAATTAGAACAAGGGATTTATGGAATTTGGAGATTCCATAAGAAAAGGATTTGGGTACCTAAGCAAGGAAATTTAAGAAATAAGATTTTAGAGGAAGCCCATAAATCTAGATATACCATGCATCCTGGAAATAATAAGATGTACCAAGATTTAAGAAATAATTTCTGGTGGATAGGAATGAAAAAGGACATAGCCAGATATGTATCTGAAGAAACACTAGATAAATGGTCGGAACCGAGATATCTAGGGGGTTTGAATCCGCATAAAAAGGTTAGTTCTCTCTCGATTGATTCAGTTGTAGCTGGTCTTCTTCTCCAAGAGTTCTGCAAAAAAGAACACCGTTAGTCTCGCCAAGGGGAGAAAAGGGTTCTCTCCTTGACCCGACTCCGGTGTGAGAATAAGTATGGGTAATGAAGAAGAAGAAGTATTCGAGAAGTGGGTGTAACTTGAATTCATACCTGGGTTGCTTCTCATATTTATAGCCGGGAGTCGTTTGGGCGGGAAAACCCGTTAGTGAAAAGTTAACGGAAGATGCTAACCCCGTAGCGGTTACATTTCCTTCCGTTTAAGTTCCTTGATCCGACGTGAGAGCACACGAATCGTGGTTAAGATCAAAGGCTGGGGATTTGCCACGTGTAATGTGATCAAGTGGAGATTACTCTCCAATTGCATGCCTTCGTTGTGATTTCAGGGATGCTTGTGGTAAAGACACGTGTCCAGACGGTTATAACCGTCTGGGTGATGCACGATCGTATTTCTTCTAGAAGATTACTGCTGTAATCTGGTGTGGCACCTTACCGTGTGACGACAGGTGAATGAATCCCAAGTCTTGGGCAAATAATATCCAAGTCTGGATATTTAGGCGGAAGTATTGATCTCAGGATTTTTATCCTTTGCTAATGGGAGAAGGCGCAAGGATTTATGATTTCCTTAGGGCGCGCGACTATAGATTGCTGATTACTTTCTTCCCTTTGTAAGACCAGTGTGCTGCCGCGCAAGGTTTAAAAGGTTAGAAGGCCAGGTTGTGGTACGGTCTCAAATACTTGTTATGAGGTTTTTGGGACCTTACCCCTTCAAGTCCCCCCAGTCTAGTGTTGTACTTATGCAAATAAGTGGAGCACTGGACTTATGAGAGGGAAATGCTTTTGGGCGCGAGAAATGAGAAATCTTCTATGAGAAGATTGAATTTGATTTTTGTGAAGACTTTTTGAAAAATCTTCGACTTTTCATGAGACTGGTGCAGTAAATTGAGTGACAACCTGTCATTGTCAGTTGTTTTTTACTGTCCGTGTCTTACACGCGCGTATGTAGACGCGTGTGTGTCTGACAATTACTTTTTCTGCTGCTTGGGGAACTGTGATATCCGGAAAAGTCAATGTGACGGTTACCGATGCTATTTATTGCGATGAGTATATATAAAGTTTGGGTAACCTTCTCTGTGCAATCATTGTTTTATTGAAAAAACTTTCCCTTCCTTTTGTTTCTAAGAAAAAATTCTATCATTCCTTCTCTTATGTCAACCGGAGAACACCAAGAAGATCCTGCTGAAGAAATGTCGACTGAACTTCCACCGTTGAAGTGGCCTAGAGCGTCCTTTGATGGCTTAATTCGGAATCTCAAATTTCCAGAAAACTGGGGTGCTCTATACCCTGAGGAGGGACAGACGGCGGCGGATGCTCCGGCTGGGTATATTACCCTCTTTTGGGATTTTTTCTGCGATGGTAACTTTCGCTTGCCTGTTACTAGATTTTTTCTTGAAATCCTTGGGTTTTATAACCTGCATATCTCCCAACTTCACCCAATTGGCATGGTTAGGGTTCGACATTTCGAATTCGTGTGTCGGACAATGCATGTTGAGCCGACCGTTCCCCGATTTAGGGTTTTTCATTAGATGCATTGTACCCAAGGGTTCTATTCATTCGTTCAGAGGGCTTCTGCAAAGAAGATTCTACCTCAACCCCCAAAATCTTTTCATGATTGGAAGCAGAAATTCTTTTTTATCAAGGCGGAGTAATTCCGGTGAGGATGGTTCTCAGGGGGAAAGAAGATGTTCCGATCGAAACCCTTCAGACTCCGGTTGATGAAAACTGGTATCAGGATTTGAAGGATGTGCCCAATATTGCGTTGCCGGAGAAAGCTCTTGTCGGAGCCGGCATGAGTTTGAATTGGAAGATGGAGCGTGATGACAAACCCGTATACACGGAGGATGGTCATAGTAAGTTTTGGGTTTTTCTCCCTCTTTTTTTTTTTTTTACCTGCTCTCTCCTCGAATGTAGTTGTTTCTCTGTATGTTGTTGCCTTCAAAAGGGAAGGCGGAAGAATGGGTACTATCAAGAAGAAACCTGAAGAGGAGCTCTGGTATCATCGTATCGTAAGGAATTTTGTTCTTCCGCGGGATGCGGACCTGTCTGTTCAACCAGCTACTGGTGCTGGTAAGTTATTTTTTATTTTGCTTTTGTTTTCCTTTTTGCGCTTTGTGGGTAAATTTTTGTTTCACGCCTTTATAGGTGACTTGTTGAATTTGGGCATAGGCCCTGAAAAGAAAAAAACGCGCAACTACTTCCACTTCTGTGCCGAAGAAAGGTGAGGCTGTTAAAGTTCAACCTTTGAAGGCGAAGAATGTTGGAGAGAAGAAAGGTACGCGCCGTTCCTCTGACTCCAGGTGTGATTATGTGGTGGTTTCTGACTCTTTGGAGGGTCTTACTCCTGCAGTAACTGTACGAGAACCGAAGCCTGAACCGAGGGATTCTGCTGATCTTCCTCCATCCAACCCAAATGAGCCTATTGACTTAGATTCTAGTCCCGAGCACTTGGTGCACCATAAAGCGGTTAAGAGAAAACAAGCTGATACTGATGTAGAGGGGCAACCTCCTAAGAAAACTCAGAAAAAGAAGATTACCAGAAAAGGGAATCTCGATGCTTTTATTTCAGAGTCTGTTCCTGGTAAGTGTTGTTTTCCCTTGCTTTCTTTACATGCGCTAAATTTTTACGGATCTCTGTTGTTTTTCCAGAGGTTCTTGTCTCCCCCATTCCCACAGAACTGCAGTCTGTGGTTAATGAAGAACTCCCCTCCACTCCTCCGTGCGCTGCTGATGCTGACCAGTTAGAGCCCACAGAGGTTGCTGGTGATGGTGATGGTGTGGAGAAGACTGTTGAGGTTGAGAAACCTGTTGGTGTTGATACAGAGGCTGAAAAATTGTTGAACCGAGCGTGGTGGATGGCGCTGATAATCCACCAACCTCTGAAGCTGTTGTTCAAGATTTGGGGAAACAGCCAGATGCTGAAAAAACTTCAACTTCTTCCCCAAAACCTTCTGATGCTATGCCTGAACATACTGATAGGTAACAACTGAGGAACAAAGCTCATCCGCTGGTGTTGATAAACAATCTCCCATCCGTCCAGAAGAAACTTTGGGAGAATATTACTACCGGACCGATACGGAAAAAGATGCTTCTGATTCTCATGCCCCTGTTTGGAATTTGAAGAAGGGCGATACTTTCTCGGATTGGCGTGTGTGTCAAGATTGGTTGCAGGGGATACTTCCGCCTGGCGAGATCAAGTTTCAGGAAAGTCGACCTTATGAACAGACCTATCAGTCTTACCTTGCAGAAACTGCTTCTCATGTTTCTACTACTCACCGCATAGTGCGTGAGTGGTATAGTATGCATAGGGAGCAGGCATCGTTTATGGCATCTCAAAAGAAGTTTGCCAAAGATGAAAAACGTGTGGCTCAGTTGAAGGCCAAATTAGAGGCTGAGCAAGCCAAGTTTGAAGCTGAGCGTAAGACTGAGGAATTGTCTGTTGCTGGTTGGAAGAGGAAAGCGGAAGCTGAAGCTGCTCTCTTGTCTGAGGAACGCAAAAATTGGAGAAGAATTTGCGAGAAAGATAATGTGCTTTGGTTTCTGATCAGGAGCAACTCAAGAAGGATCTGGAGCTTGCACATTTCGAGAATTTTGAAATTTCCCGCCATTTATCTGAAGTTGAAGAAAGGTTGGAAAATTCAGAAATGGCGCGGGTTACAACGGAAAGCGAGCTTGAACCTTTGAAAAATGACATGGCTTGGTTGAAAGATCGCGGTATTTCCTGCGTAAGTTTTCTCTTCTTCTTGTTGTGTGGGATCATTAATGCGCTTTTCTTGATACTTATTCTTACTTAATTTCATAGGTTGCTGAATCTGTGTTAAATTCTCAAGAACTGGATAAAACTGTTGCTAACTTAATGGTGGCTGCGCGACGAGATGGATATGCGCAAGGATATGCAGAATGTTCCCAGCATGTGAATAGCGCGTTGAAGGTTGACTGGGATGATAGCAAGTCTGCAACCTTTGGTGTAAATACTGGCGGTGCGCTTGCCTCTATGAAAACAGAGTTTAACAACTTGCAACTTCCGGTTATGGACCTGATAAACGTAGCGCTGCAATCGGATGATCACGTGGCGCAATTAAATGAAATCTTTCCGGATGAGGGTGAAGATTTAGAGTAGTTTGAAATTGTTTTGAACAATTTTTTATATGTAATATTCGGGATGTGAATCCCTATTTTGGAATGTGCTCTGCTGCGCAAGCAACTTAAACACTGCCGTGTTTGAAAGTTTTCAGGGCGTATTTGTACGCTGAGAATTGTATGTTTCTATTTGCTTGTTTACAATATTTTGCATGAGCACGATTACTTTTGTCAAGTAAGGCGAATGAAGTTGGTATAAGATTCATGCTTGAACTTATGGTCATTTGTGATGTGATCACTGACCGTTCATGAAGCTTGTTTTATAACTACCATAATGTTTTTGCGCTTACTAAAAGAAATTGCATGCACTTTGTAAACATAGGAATAATAGAAACTTTGTAACTTTATTAATGGATAGAGCGCAGAGGCTTTACAAAGTTTTTGCTAAATAATTATATGGAACTTAACTTAATGTTTCCGCCTTGCTTGATGGATCATGTCTTTCCGCGGAAAACTTGTTTTTTAAGCTTTTGCCCGTTTGCTTGGGCCTTCCTCTCCCCGGGTTATCTGCTTAATCTCTTTACGCACATTTTGGAGTAAATGCGTGAGTTCGCCGCTCTTGAGGGCTTTCTCTATTTCTGTGCGCAGAGATATGCAGTTGTTAGTGGTATGCCCGTTGTCTTTATGATACTCGCAGTATTGCGTCGGGTCTTGTCCGCGTTTACTTTTCATTGGGATCGGAGCTTTGAATTGATAGTCTTCAGCACTGAGAACTTCCGCAGGGGTCTTTGTTAGGGGAGTCCATTGCCTTTCCCTATTTTCTTGTTTGTTCTCCCTCTGCGTGGAGAGTTTGTTGATTGTTGTGCGAGCATCTTCAGACGATCGACTTCCTGATCCGGACTCGCACCATGACTTCTTAAACCTTCTTTCACCAGTTAAGCTTAAATCCGCGGGCCTGTTGTGCGGTGGCGGTGGCCTGTTTGTTGTGAGGTTTTTCTCAGTTTGCGCATAAACTTTGGCCGCCGCCATTATCTTCTCCCAACTTGTTGGAAGGCCCTTTGTTCCAGATAAAACTTTAACCATGTCATCGCACCTAACCGTGTACTTGAACTGAGCACGGATTAGTTGTTCGTGAACACCACCAATTTCCAACACTTCTTTATTGTATCTAGTGATGAAATCCTCTAGATTTTCGTCATCACGACGCCATATGTTCATGACGTCGGAAGTGTCTCGAATGGAACGCCGTTGCTGGCTGAAGTGTGTTAAAAACTTTTTACACAGATCTTTCCATGATTCAATCTGTCCAGTAGGTAGGTTATCAAACCAGATTCGCGCTGGGCTAGTTAATGTTTGTACAAACAAATGACACCATAGCGGAAGGGTCCAACCTCCAACCAAACCCGCGCTGGTAAACACTCTTAGATGATCATCGGGGTCTGTTAACCCATTGAACTTCCCTATGTTGGATGGTAATTTAGCCTTCTCCAATGGAGCTAGAGCTATCTCCAGTATGAACTTCGAGTTCTCCGCTGCTTCTGCAGGGCGGTAAACTAAGTCATAGTTGTGCTCTGCCTCAGGGTTATAAACCGCTCGAGGTCTGCACTTGTTATAGTTTGGTTGCAATCGATTGAACACACTGGTGTTTGCACTCAAACGGTATGTTGGATCGGATTCATCGGTGTGGGTATCCCGTTGGGAACCCAACCTATCATGAACCGATTGTCTTCGACGAGGGTGTGGTTCACCGTGGTGTTGTCTCTGGTAACTGCCTGACTGAATGTACTCGCGTTGTGACATGGATCTGGCATGAACTTCCGTATCTTCATAAGTTGATTCTTCTCGTTGGGAGGCGTTAGCACGAGATCCTGGTCTCCGTGATTGGGTCAGTGGAGCAGTTTGAGCACACAATTGTGTGTATACTGCGTTTAACGCTCCTTGAGACCGGACATACCATGATATCGGAGTTTCTCCTGGTGGTAAAATTGATTGAGTAGGATTTGCTGGTAACATTCCTGGAGTGACAGGATCATTTGCTCGATTAGACTGAACCTCGTTATCGTCTGAGGCCTCTTCTACGATTCCTTCTACTTGTAAATTGTTTCCGACATTCGGTCGAGGACCGGGTTGCTGGTGAGATGATGAGTTTTCTGCCATGCTAAAAACAGAGTATGAGATGAACTGAATCGAAACGAGATAAAAACTAGAAAACAGAGGAATCGGTGGGCGCCAATGAAGAAACACTAGATAAATGGTTGGAACCGAGATATCTAGGGGGTTTGAATCCGCATAAAAAGGTTAGTTCTCTCTCGATTGATTCAGTTGTAGCCGATCTTCTTCTCCAAGAGTTCTGCAAAAAAGAACACCGTTAGTCTCGCCAAGGGGAGAAAAGGGTTCTCTCCTTGACCCGACTCCGGTGTGAGAATAAGTATGGGTAATGAAGAAGAAGTATTCGATAAGTGGGTGTAACTTGAATTCATACCTGGGTTGCTTCTCATATTTATAGCCGGGAGTCGTTTGGGCGGGAAAACCCGTTAGTGAAAAGTTAACGGAAGATGCTAACCCCGTAGCGGTTACATTTCCTTCTGCTTAAGTTCCTTGATCTGACGTGACAGCACACGGGTCGTGGTTTAGATCAAAGGCTGGGGATTTACCACGTGTAATGTGATCAAGTGGAGATTACTCTCCAATTGCATGCCTTCGTTGTGATTTCAGGGATGCCTGTGGTAATGACACGTGTCCAGACGGTTATAACCATCTGGGTGATGCACGATCGTATTTCTTCTAGAAGATTACTGCTGTAATCTGGTGTGGCACCTTACCGTGTGACGACAGGTGAATGAATCCCAAGTCTTGGGAAAATAATATCCAAGTCTGGATATTTAGGCGGAAGTATTGATCTCAGGATTTTTTTCCTTTGCTAATGGGAGAAGGCGCAAGGATTTATGATTCCCTTAGGGCGCGCGACTATAGATTGCTGATTACTTTCTTCCCATTGTAAGACCAATGCGCTGCCGCGCAAGGTTTAAAAGGTTAAAAGGCCAGGTTGTGGTACGGTCTCAAATACTTGTTATGAGGTTTTTGGGACCTTACCCCTTCAGTATCTAAGTGTCTAACTTGTTTGCAAGTTAAGGCAGAACACCAGACACCTTCAGGCCTACTCCAACAGTTAGAAATGCCTGTATGGAAATGAGAACTAATAACAATGGACTTTGTTACTAAGTTGCCCAAAACCAGGAAAGGTAACGACGCGATTTGGGTAATTGTAGATAGATTAACCAAATCAGCTCATTTTCTACCCATGATGGAAACTTTCAGCATGGAAAGATTAGCCAAGTTATACGTAGACGAAGTAGTATCCATACATGAAGTTCCACTCTCTATTGTATCGGATAGAGATAGTCGTTTCACTTCACATTTCTGGACAAGTTTTCAAGAAGCAATGGGGACACGTTTGAATTTAAGTACTGCATACCATCCCCAAACAGATGGACAGAGTGAAAGGACAATCCAAACCCTGGAAGACATGCTCAGAGCATGTGTAATAGATTTTGGTGGGAATTGGGATAACCACCTACCCTTAATCGAATTGTCCTATAACAATAGTTATCATTCAAGCATTGAGGCTTCCCCGTTCGAAGCACTGTATGGGCGAAAATGCAGAACTCCAATTTGTTGGGCAGAAATAGGAGAAAGCCAATTATCAGGTCCTGAAATTGTACAAGAAACCACCGACAAAATAACTCGAATCAAGGAAAGACTAAAGACGGCTCGAGATCGTCAGAAAAGTTATGCAGACAATCGGCGCAAGCCGCTAGAATTTCAAGTCGGAGACAAAGTAATCTTGAAAGTTTCTCCTTGGAAAGGAGTAGTTCGGTTCGGAAAGAAAGGAAAACTAAGTCCAAGGTACATAGGACCATTTCCAGTGACCCAGCGAATAGGACCAGATGCCTATCGCCTACAACTACCAGAAGAACTAGCCGGAGTACACGACGTATTTCATGTATCCAACCTCAAGAAATGTTTATCTGACGAATCCTTGGTAGTACCTCTTCAAGATATAGAGGTAAATGAGAAGTTAAAATTTGTGGAGAAACCACTTCAAATAGAAGACAGAAAGGTCAAGTTTCTCAAGCACAAAAGATTAGTGCTGGTCAAAGTCAAGTGGGATTCAAAGAGAGGACCGAAGTACACTTGGGAACTGGAATCAGAAATGAAGCGAAAATATCCCTACTTGTTCCAGTAAATCTCGTCACTTGGGAACTGGAATCAGAAATGAAGCGAAAATATCCCTACTTGTTCCAGTAAATCTCGAGGACGAGATTTTAAATAACGTGGGGAGGATGTAACGACTCTTGCCAAAAAAAATTATTATTTCTTATTTTATTAATGTCCATTAGGAAACCCTAATTGAGACCCCCAAGTAGTGTAGCATGACCCATAAAATTTTCAGAACAATTGGAACTAGGATCAGGGCCCCCTAAAACTCAAGGGGGGTATCCCCTAATTGATAATTATCTTCATAACTCGTTGTAGAAAACGAATTTCGTCTAACTGTTGACTCACCTAGGCTAAGTGGACACGAGGCTACCCTTCCCTAAAAAGGGCGCCGTCGCGCCACGCGACAGGGACCATTTTTTCGTATATCTATGAGGGGTTTGGCACTTGCATGGCACTGTTGTTACGACGATCAAATTCATTTCGTACGTTAAGTTATCCACTGTTTCGTTCAAAAACACACACAAACACGAATCTCTGCTGCGACAACAGGGTAGTAACTCGATCACTGCTACGATACAATGTCTGATCGATTGAAACCGATCCGATGGATGTTTAAGTGCTGCCCGAATACGGGCTATACTTTGTCATCCGTCGTGAGGGTTTTGATTTCGTGAGCTTATCATAAATGTTGTATTAAGTTACTGACCTAGTTTTGTGTGCATTGTTATTTACCTAGCTTAGAAGACTAATCAGTAGGCAAGGTTCTGTCCAATTAAATTTGCAATGTGAGTCATTCTCTTTTTATCAACAATGTTTTTAAATAATCAGATTATTTTCAAAAAGTTATAATTACAGGGATTAAGTCTTGGTTATCTTGAATCATTGGCAAGTGGGGTATTGTGCACATTACTAATTTCTCACTGTTAGGTTCACCCACCTAACAGTTACAATCATCACTACTCGGGTAAAAGACCCAATAGTGGTATGACCATCGTCACCAGGGTGTGACACAGCTCCAGATAAAAATAAGATAATAGCCATTGTAATCGCTCTTATGCTGTAATTTATAACTAATGTGTCGTTTTATATAATCTGAATGACTCGCCAGTATTTCCCTGCAGATAAAAATCTTTTTAATCATGTTTCAGGTGACTTACTGTGAATCAAGGAAAAGTGCTATGTAGCACTAAAAAGCTTGAAAAGGTGGCTCAATAAAATAAATAAACATGTTTTGTAAAATAAAGGATTTCCTCATGAAATTCCCTTTATTGTAAATTATGGGGTTGTCCCAAATTGTGAAATAAAATAATTGGGCATTTTCAGTTTAAAAGATCCTGTCAAATATTTCCGCTGCCAAATTAAATAATAAATACCACGGGTTTCTGTCCCACGGCTCCTGAAACGGGTAAGACCGGGTCGGGGCCGTGACAGAAAAATGTGGTATCACAGCCACTTATTTAAGCCAATTAAGTATTTAGAAATACTTAAATTTTCTGGTTGCCATTTTGTGATTTTGTGAAAATTTAAATTGCAGTAAATAAAATTTAAACTTAAGTTTGTGTGTGTTTCTTCATGTGTGTTATCAGCATGAATGAACTGTCGGAGGCACTCCGAAACTTTACTATCCATAGCACTGATATGGATACTACCGGCACCGGCACTTTAACTGGCTATCAGGCTGATATTGAAGAGCCAATCGTATTCCAGGCCCAGACGCAAGAGAAACCAAAGCGAAAAAAGAGGAGGAGAATCTTGGACTGGAAACGTGGGCGTAGGAAGAAACCAGCTGCCCAGAAGGTTAAAAAGACTGAGGATCCAAAGGATAAAGGCAAAGAAAAGGAGATTGGGGAAAGTTCAGGGCAAGCCTAGGAAATGCCACCATGGGAGGAGCTGGATCGCAAACTAGCAAACGGTGATCTCATCGGACCTGCCGATGAAAACCTCTTCAATTACCCTGCTGAATCCCAACTTCCAGTTAACTTAGAACCAGCTATCCCAGATCCTATTGTCAACCCTCAACCTGTTATTGGCTAGCTAGAAGAATGGTGGACAAATGACTGACAATTTCAGAATCTCTTGAATAACCCTAGCGTCTATTTTCCCTAGTTTGACCCTGAGCTTGCACCAAACCCACTTATGAGTACTGAAAACTTGGTTGAGCTCTGTCACTACGACGAGGAACTGGTGGACGCAGGGAATCGAATCCGGGAAGTGGGAGAACATATCTCCTGGAAATGTTGATGTAACACCTCGAAAATTCACGTCCTATAATGTGTAGACACGTGTCAAATGTTTAAACGTGTGAAAGAAATATTATAGAAGGACTAAAGTTGACAGTCATGGAAAGTATGTGGATATACGTATTCTAAATGTCAACAGTGAATAAATATAATGTACATTAACCCTACGGGATGCTCATACCTTCAAACGAATAAATCATGGATCATACGAAGATAAAAGTGAGAGATTACAAACTACAGGGGTTAAATGTGTCAACATGTTTGATTTATACCTCTGAGTGACCTTTTGACAAACCCGAAGCTTTGTAACGGTTAATTATGCTCACTAGAATGCACGGTTAAAATTTCATAAAGTTTCGTCAATGTATGAGAAAGTTGTGATCAAATTCGTGTGCGAGGGTTTAATGCGTAAACGTTGAAAGTTAGACCTTTTCGGGTAACAGTTAAATTACCCGAGGGCTTAACAAAGTGGGTATATGTCTTGAGGCCCTTATAGATCAATTACGAGGGCTCAAAATGCAATAAACGAGTGTCTATACAAGATTTGAAGGGCCAAGGACCAATCTGCAATTAAATGAAAAAATGTTTGGCTGAACTACACATGCTCGCGTAGCGCGAGCGTGAAGCTTTAAGGCGTCGCGCTACGCGAGGCCTATATCTGGACAGAAACTTTGTTACTTGGTCCCTTGTCAGCCACAAGCTTGGTGCATGAACTTTGATCGATTTTCTCACATATAATTGGCCCCTAAAACACCCCTAGGACTCTAGGGCATGTGTCAATCTTTTGTGGATGATCATAGACTTGTTTGTCAAGCACTTGTGGTGTGTAAACCCACTATATAAGACCCTTCATTGTCACAACAATTCCTCACACCAAAGTTCAAGCAATCTGATCATTGTGGAGCTTTCAAGCTGATTACAAGGCATCCTTAATCATCATTAATCATCTAGTAAGTTGCCTAACCCTTCTAAATTAATTATAGCTTAGTAATTAGCTTAAAAGTCAAACCGACGTAACTACGGTTTGACTTCAGGATTAGTTAACGATAGCTCAGTGTTATCACGAATTAAGAGTATCGTTAGATAGGTAATTATATGGGTATTAAACCCTTATAAGGGCACGTACAAATTTCAGACCTATCTAGGTCGTTTGTCGGGTCAAACGTTGACCGAAAAAGTCAACAGAAATGCAAATTATGATTTAATGCACAATTAATGATCCGAGAGGTGTGTAACCTGTTTTAACCTTAATATAACATGGTAATAAGTATAAAAACTTGTCTACGCCTGCCCGACTCGACAAATTCCTGTTAAAACCCGGTTCGGAACCAAAAGGCGCAAAACCTTGACTTTTGCTTTGACTTCGGTTCTGACCCGTTTTAGTTTGATTCGAAGATGCCTTAGTGCTTCATTAGAGTAGGGTTGCATGATAGTATAAGCCTCTGTACTTGTTTCGTTGATTATCCAATTATTATGCAAGTTTCCGTAAATCGCTCATATGTTGACCGTTATGCCTTTTTTATCTTAAAACGTGATTGATGAAAATGTAAAAGTGTAGAAACCTCAAATACTGATATATAGACTTGCATGCAAAGTTTGACATCAGTTCGACTTGTAGATTAAGAGTTATGCTCATTATCGCAAAACTAATGCCTTATGTTAACATAATGGCGTAATTAGCATATAGCCTAGTTAAACATACTTTTTGGTATCAAATCTTTTACCCACTGATATAAAATATTATTTTAGGATTTTTAAAGATTTTTAATAAATTTTAGGCTGAGCATAACTCGTAGTCGCAGGCTTAATTCGGAAATTGTCGGTTTTGCCCTTACGGGCCATAAAATGAGTTTTACTTATCTAAACGACTCCAAACCTTTTGCTACTGATCACATATGTTAAATAAATTATTTTAAGCCTTCTGGAAATATAAAAATATTAGATTTAAGTATCGAACCCGGAAATGGCCTTTAATCGCCATAATTAGCGTTTTTTAACGCATAGTATGTCTTAAAATCATATTAGACATACCCGGGTTGATACCTACTGATATATGAGGCAAATTATGATATTTTAACAGTAAGCAAGGGTTGATTAACTCAGACTTCGTTTTTGAGCTTTTCGGCTTATGTGAAATTACCAAAATACCCCTACGGGGCATAGTTTGGTTAAAGATAATAAATCTCACATATATGCTTTAGTCTACTGTTATAACTCATCAAATTGAGTATGTTTGCTGTTTACATCAGACCTGTAACTCAGTTAAACATCTAAGCGCTTTTACAAACTTTAAAATGACCAAACTACCCCTACGGGGCATAGTTTGTGTTTAAATTCATTTCGGGCATAACGAAAGACATTCTACTGATGTCACAACATATTTGAAGCATGTTAACTTAGGAAACCTGTTTAGGACTCTTACGGATACCCGTTACGCTTCATGCGCGTTCGGTTCGGTTTATGTAACTAGTTTACATAAATTAGCCGAAACGGGTCAAACCTTATCGGTTTTGTCTCAAAATCCAGAATGTGTATCATATACCCATATTAAGCAAGTCTTCAAACTTGTCGGGCCTAAATCACATTCTATCCGGTCTTCGCTTAATCGTGCGTACGAACCGTATCTTTAAAACTAATCGGTCTAAGCGTAGGCTTAATTAAAGACCCGTTAGGATTCTAATAGGTTATTAAAAAACCTTCGTTCCAGATTTAGGAGCTCAGTAAAAGCTATCTGTACTTGCTGATTTGATACGGCTGGGATTGAATTTATATTTAAGCTCAGGTAAATACTTTTAACTTATTTCCCTATACGGGCTTGGGGTACGGTATATAAAATACCGCTTGGTCGGGACGTTGAATCTTTGATTGAATGTATGATAATGAAAGTATTGAGATGTCTCGTTTAACATTGTTTTGTTTACTTAAAGCCTTTGGGGGGTTAATGACCGTTGTCCCGGATATCCCTGGCATCATTCTACGAATGGCCACGACCTCAGCACCCGGCGTAGGCGTACGCCGTTGGTGTCTCATAATTATAGTGGTGTGTCGATTAATCTTTAACCCGGATCGATCCGGGCTACTGAACGCATAAGGAACATGTAAATCCATACAAGTATTATATATTTAAATAATTATCCCAAGTTATAAAATATTATTTGTGCCATGTGCATTCAAATCAATCATTTTCTTAAACCCTTTTTAAAATGAGTCGGTTGATTGTATTTACCAGTGTAAACTGACGTATTTTCCCAAAAAGGCTAAGTGCAGGTACTAATTGGAATTGGCTGGCTACTCCTAGCATCAATAAAGAGTCTCGCAAGCTTAGATGCCTAAAGTCTGTTGAACCATGTTATTTTATTTACGATCCGCCTGTGGATCCTTTACTTTCGTTGTAATACTTTGATGTTACACTATTACGGATTGTAATACATTTATCCTTTTGCTTCCGCTGTGCATTTATATATTGTGTTGTTTGACTATGATGTTGCCAACCACGTCACGTTACTCCCCTACCGGGCCCACCGGTAACACGTGGAAATTTGGGGTGTGACAGGTTGGTATCAGAGCCAACATTGAGTGAATTAAACACTATCTTTTTGTGTTTAATCTCAATGACACATTAGCACATACCTTGACCTTCTGAGTCTAGACTTAACATAGGAATACTCTCAATCCTCATCTGGAAATTTTCTTCCAAATCTTTATATATTGGATACGTCGCCAAGCGAAGAAGCCATAATAGGAATCCTCCACACCTGAAGCCCTATATTGCTGACCTTCGTACAGCGGCTAGGATGAAACGTGCAACCAAGGAGAAAGCATTCAAGAATTAAATAAAGAAGAAACTCCTTCGCTAAAGATCATTTCCTCAATAGTCCTTATAAGGACGTATTTATCTTTTCAGTCCCTACGAGGACAACATTATTCCTTTCAAGTCCCGCTTAGGGCAACTCTGTACTTTTATTTTTAAATAATGGATTTTTCCAATTTTCGTATTTAGTCTATTGATTTAGAAATCATAGCTTATAGCATCCTATAAGATGATCATATTATAACCATCCCTTAGAAGGGAAGTGCCTACGGGCTATAACGTATTGTCCATCTGAGACACTGACATGGTGATCTTTATGATTCCTTGTCTATGGTGGTGAGCTCTGCTCAAGCCTATTAGCCTAAATGATCAATGTGATCATGACTAGTATGTCTCTGACATTGTGATCTTTATGATTCCTTGTCTATGGTGGTGAGCTATGCTCAAGCCTATTAGTCTATATGATCAATGTGATCATGACTAATATCATCAATATGATGATCATATTATCGACATTCTTAGTGATGAAGTGCCTACTGGCTATACTTTATAATATTGTCACTACGACAATGACAGTAGTAAATCTTAGGGTTCTTGTCTAAGGCAGTGGGCTATGCCCAAGCCTCATAGTCAATATGATCAATATTATCATGACTACTATCACCAGTGTGATGATTATTATTTTCTTAAAACATCGTTTTGTAATGTCAATTGATTTGCTTACTCGCCATATCGTATCGTCAATTATGAAAATGACAGTAGTAGTCTTCGACTCTTTGTCTAGTAAAGGTAATGAAATATGTTCAAACCTTAATGCCTCGATTCTCTGAAATCATGGCTTATAAATTAAACACGTCTAAGTGACTAAGCCTTTTGTACTATTACTAACTTATAATTTAGGATTAATAAGTGAGCATCCTGAATAAGATAAATATCATTCTCTTCCTGTCAGTTTAAATATTAAAAGAGAATCTTAAAAGGTTTGACCTAGCCTGAATGTTATTGTAGACCTTGCTAAGATGGTAAAACCTGGTTAAAAAGAGATTCAGCTCATTGTTAACACTTTAAAATGTGTTGACACTCCCGACAACAGTGATATGATAAAGTCACACTTGTCATCCCTATATTAAGATTTTTCCATATCTCTTAGCTAGTGTAAGTGATCAATAGGAATCATGACTGGTAAACGTCGAGCATGATGTACGAAGCAAAACATCCATTTGGGATGTGTACCTATGGGAAAAAGTGTATATATGAAAGGATAGTTATTATTTCATAAAGTCTTGTCAAGACAACGAACTATGGAATTTTCCGATCCAAAGGAATCATCGATTATGTTTTAGATTTTTCCCTAATGACAAGGCCCCTGTGCCATCAAGAGTCCTTGGGAACAAGCTCTTGTGCTATATAAAATGTCAATACGACATTGACAGTCGTGATTTATGTCCCCTGTCTAATAAATATGAAGGATTATATTCCGCTTAAATGCCAAAGATGGTTATTTAAACTTAGGCAAAACATAATCAAATAAATTAAATTCTATCTATTGGCCTATATGGTTTAATTACGCCATGGCTATTTATTCATCAAATTCGACAATTCGCCATATACTTAAAGCAAATTACTACTTCTTGGTTTGTAGCCTCAAAGCTTCACCATGGCTGACTCCTCTGAAGCTCACAATCGCCTAGTTGATCAGAATGATGATGTAAGACTGAACATAACGAGCACCGAGTTAAAGGCTGTGTTAAATACAGCCATAAATAACGTTGTAGATCGTGTACTGAAGGATCACAAGCGAAAGGGCAATAATACCCCAATGCAAATTTGTAAAAAGGGTAAGACCGGTTTAAACTATAACCAGTCCAAGCCAAAGGAGGCTAAACCCGAATGTAAGATTTGCGGGAAGAAGAGGCATTTCAGTAAATGTATATATGAACAGATCAGGGGATGTGGTATCTGTAAAGAGAGGAATCACAAGACCCATGAATGCAAAGGAATGAAAAACAACCGACAGTCAGGTGAAAAACCCAGATGTAAGATCTGCAGGAAGCAACATGTTGGAAAATGCACAATCGACCCACGTACTAATTTATGTGGAATTTGCAAAACCAAGGGTCACAAGGCCTTGGATTGCAAGAAATTGGAAGATGCGACCTGTCATGGCTGTGGCAAAAAGGGCCATATCAGTACTAATTGCCCTACGGCTGCCAAGGGAAAAGCAATTAAGTCTGGATCTAACAAGGGTAATCAGCGAACAGAGGGAAAGCCAAGGTGCTCGACTTGCCAAAAACGCCACCTTGGAAAATGCAGGCTTGAGACCCAGTCTCAATCAGGATCACCTGCATGTGGGTTATGCAAGTCTAAAGACCACAAGACGATAGAGTGCAAGAAGATAAAGGATGCAACATGCTTCAACTGCCATGATAAGGGGCACATTAAGACCAACTGCCCTAAGTACGCTAAAAAGCCTGAGGAAGGCAAGAAGACCAATGCGAGTGTCTTCAGAATGGATGCAAGGGAAGCCGTTCAGGATGACAACGTTAGCACAGGTACCTTTCTTGTAAATGATGTATAAACTAGAGTACTTTTTATACAAGTTCAGATAGGTCTCTTGTAGACGATAGATATTGTAAATCTTTAAATCTGCCTGCTAAAACTCTAAGCGTTAAGTATGAAGTAAAAATTTTGGTCGATAATACCTCCGAGACTACTGCAGCAATATTAAATGGATATTTAATATCCATTAGGAATTACTCTTCTCCGCTGTCCTTGTTGCGTTAATAAGAGGACTTTATATAGTAATAGGAAAGGTTTGGTTGCCTTCAAAATCAAGCCATATTGTGAGTGTTAAGAAGCAATTAATTATCAAGACTCCGTATGAGACCACTCTCATAATTACACGTATTCGTACGAGTAATTAATATTAAACATAAAAAAATGGTGGAACTGGCCGTCCCCGGAATCGAACCTGGGTCTAGGCCGGCCGCACCCTTTCGCGCGCCTAGCCAACTGAGCTAGGTGCCTAGTTTGTGAAACTTCCATTATTTATTAGATATAAGCACTTGTACAATAAACTTCCTTATCATTTATCAATGATAATTCCTACTAAGTGTCCTGTTTTAATACAGGCAATAATAAATCTTCATGAACCATAAATTTAGCAAAATTTTTATTATCATCCACAAGGTATAACTACCAAGGAAACCATAGTAACCGATTCTTATAGATCGGCAAGGAATCCTTTCAAAAATCTAAGAGCACTCTTTCTTTGCATAGAGTACGACAACATATGTTATTTTAATTATTTTCTCATTGTTTTTATCGCCTGCGAATGCCAAACTATGTTTGATAAAAGCATCATATGAGGATTGGGTATCTTAATAAATTCCATAGATTGCTTCCATGCCTGATCAGTATGGAGGTTTAATACATGGAACCTCGGAGATATCCCAATGGTCATATTATACTAATGTCGACTAGTAGTATTCAAAGGAGATATCCAGAATGAAATTGTCCAAGTAAATGTTCCCGACTAAAGAACTCGTGGACTCATAACATAAATGTGTCATTTAATTGACACAAACAATGGTGGATGAACTGGAGCCTGAGATTTGGAAAATCTCTGTAACCTCCTTATATCTTGTTTATTTTCTCCTAATATTAACCTGTTACCCCTGAGAGGCAGGTAGAATTAAGAGTTATATCCCATTAAGGTTGTATTACTTTGGAATCTCCAAGACGGCTAGTACCATCAGTGAAAGAATCAAAACCCTGATTAACTAAGTTTAAAATAGAGAGTTCATAAAGCTTAACTCAATATCCCGGAAATCCGGTATAGTTAATTATGAAAAACGGTTCATTTTGCTCATGCACCCATTACCGCAACCCTATTTAGACAACGGTCAAAATCGCCATCAACTACCCAGGATCGTCGATCTGTTCGACTAACGGCAAGGATTAGCTATTCCCTAAACATTAGCTAAGCAGTGGTTGGAATAACCATCTCACCTTGAAAATAAGCTTCTCTATAATAAGGGATATGTAAGTATTAAGGCTACTCCTTTGGAGACCTAGTATAGATGGAATGATTAAACATCTATTGTTAGATAGAGAATTGGTAAGTCCAATTATCAAGATCTGAAAGTTGCCTGGGGGACAACAAATAAGATTATACAAATCCATAATCGATTGTAGGTTGCCAGTATATGGCAAGAAATCGAGGAGTTATGAAAATAGCAAACTTCCTAAGTTTTGATTAAGGAAAATGATTCAACAATAGATATCACCCTGGAAAGGAGTGATGCGTTTTGGGTAAGAAAGGCAAGCTAAGCCCGAGATACATAGGGCCTTTCGAGGTTATCGAACGTGTCGGTTCAGTTGCCTATAAGCTAAACTTACCAGAAAAGCTCAGTGGAATTCACAATGTGTTCCACATCTGCAATCTGAAGAAGTGTTTCGTTGATGAATCACTGGTTATACCACATACGAATGTGCATAAAGATGAGAGCTTAAAATTTGAGGAAGAACCTTTTGTCGATTGAAGATCGATAGGTAAAGAAGCTTCGGAAGAAGCATGTACCTATTGTAAAGGTCAAATGGGGTGCCCATAAAGGTCCCGAATTCACGTAGGAGGTTAAATCCACGATGAAAGAAAAGTACCCTTACTTATTTCAGTAAATCTCGGGTCGAGATTTATTTTAAGGGGGTGAGGATGTAACACCTCGAAAATTCACGTCCTATAATGTGTAGACACGTGTCAAATGTTTAAACGTGTGAAAGAAATATTATAGAAGGACTAAAGTTGACAGTCATAGAAAGTATGTGGATATACGTATTCTAAATGTCAACAGTGAATAAATATAATGTACATTAACCCTACGGGATGCTCATACCTTCAAACGAATAAATCATGGATCATACGAAGATAAAAGTGAGAGATTACAAACTACAGGGGTTAAATGTGTCAACATGTTTGATTTATACCTCTGAGTGACCTTTTGACAAACCCGAAGCTTTGTAACGGTTAATTATGCTCACTAGAATGCACGGTTAAAATTTCATAAAGTTTCGTCAATGTATGAGAAAGTTGTGATCAAATTCGTGTGCGAGGGTTTAATGCGTAAACGTTGAAAGTTAGACCTTTTCGGGTAACAGTTAAATTACCCGAGGGCTTAACAAAGTGGGTATATGTCTTGAGGCCCTTATAGATCAATTATGAGGGCTCAAAATGCAATAAACGAGTGTCTATACAAGATTTGAAGGGCCAAGGACCAATCTGCAATTAAATGAAAAAATGTTTGGCTGAACTACACATGCTCGCGTAGCGCGAGCGTGAAGCTTTAAGGCGTCGCGCTACGCGAGGCCTATATCTGGACAGAAACTTTGTTACTTGGTCCCTTGTCAGCCACAAGCTTGGTGCATGAACTTTGATCGATTTTCTCACATATAATTGGCCCCTAAAACACCCCTAGGACTCTAGGGCATGTGTCAATCTTTTGTGGATGATCATAGACTTGTTTGTCAAGCACTTGTGGTGTGTAAACCCACTATATAAGACCCTTCATTGTCACAACAATTCCTCACACCAAAGTTCAAGCAATCTGATCATTGTGGAGCTTTCAAGCTGATTACAAGGCATCCTTAATCATCATTAATCATCTAGTAAGTTGCCTAACCCTTCTAAATTAATTATAGCTTAGTAATTAGCTTAAAAGTCAAACCGACGTAACTACGGTTTGACTTCAGGATTAGTTAACGATAGCTCAGTGTTATCACGAATTAAGAGTATCGTTAGATAGGTAATTATATGGGTATTAAACCCTTATAAGGGCACATACAAATTTCAGACCTATCTAGGTCGTTTGTCGGGTCAAACGTTGACCGAAAAAGTCAACAGAAATGCAAATTATGATTTAATGCACAATTAATGATCCGAGAGGTGTGTAACCTGTTTTAACCTTAATATAACATGGTAATAAGTATAAAAACTTGTCTACGCCTGCCCGACTCGACAAATTCCTGTTAAAACCCGGTTCGGAACCAAAAGGCGCAAAACCTTGACTTTTGCTTTGACTTCGGTTCTGACCCATTTTAGTTTGATTCGAAGATGCCTTAGTGCTTCATTAGAGTAGGGTTGCATGATAGTATAAGCCTCTGTACTTGTTTCGTTGATTATCCAATTATTATGCAAGTTTCCGTAAATCGCTCATATGTTGACCGTTATGCCTTTTTTATCTTAAAACGTGATTGATGAAAATGTAAAAGTGTAGAAACCTCAAATACTTATATATAGACTTGCATGCAAAGTTTGACATCAGTTCGACTTGTAGATTAAGAGTTATGCTCATTATCGCAAAACTAATGCCTTATGTTAACATAATGGCGTAATTAGCATATAGCCTAGTTAAACATACTTTTTGGTATCAAATCTTTTACCCACTGATATAAAATATTATTTTAGGATTTTTAAAGATTTTTAATAAATTTTAGGCTGAGCATAACTCGTAGTCGCAGGCTTAATTCGGAAATTGTCGGTTTTGCCCTTACGGGCCATAAAATGAGTTTTACTTATCTAAACGACTCCAAACCTTTTGCTACTGATCACATATGTTAAATAAATTATTTTAAGCCTTCTGGAAATATAAAAATATCAGATTTAAGTATCGAACCCGGAAATGGCCTTTAATCGCCATAATTAGCGTTTTTTAACGCATAGTATGTCTTAAAATCATATTAGACATACCCGGGTTGATACCTACTGATATATGAGGCAAATTATGATATTTTAACAGTAAGCAAGGGTTGATTAACTCAGACTTCGTTTTTGAGCTTTTCGGCTTATGTGAAATTACCAAAATACCCCTACGGGGCATAGTTTGGTTAAAGATAATAAATCTCACATATATGCTTTAGTCTACTGTTATAACTCATCAAATTGAGTATGTTTTCTGTTTACATCAGACCTGTAACTCAGTTAAACATCTAAGCGCTTTTACAAACTTTAAAATGACCAAACTACCCCTACGGGGCATAGTTTGTGTTTAAATTCATTTCGGGCATAACGAAAGACATTCTACTGATGTCACAACATATTTGAAGCATGTTAACTTAGGAAACCTGTTTAGGACTCTTACGGATACCCGTTACGCTTCATGCGCGTTCGGTTCGGTTTATGTAACTAGTTTACATAAATTAGCCGAAACGGGTCAAACCTTATCGGTTTTGTCTCAAAATCCAGAATGTGTATCATATACCCATATTAAGCAAGTCTTCAAACTTGTCGGGCCTAAATCACATTCTATCCGGTCTTCGCTTAATCGTGCGTACGAACCGTATCTTTAAAACTAATCGGTCTAAGCGTAGGCTTAATTAAAGACCCGTTAGGATTCTAATAGGTTATTAAAAAACCTTCGTTCCAGATTTAGGAGCTCAGTAAAAGCTATCTGTACTTGCTGATTTGATACGGCTGGGATTGAATTTATATTTAAGCTCAGGTAAATACTTTTAACTTATTTCCCTATACGGGCTTGGGGTACGGTATATAAAATACCGCTTGGTCGGGACGTTGAATCTTTGATTGAATGTATGATAATGAAAGTATTGAGACGTCTCGTTTAACATTGTTTTGTTTACTTAAAGCCTTTGGGGGGTTAATGACCGTTGTCCCGGATATCCCTGGCATCATTCTACGAATGGCCACGACCTCAGCACCCGGCGTAGGCGTACGCCGTTGGTGTCTCATAATTATAGTGGTGTGTCGATTAATCTTTAACCCGGCTCGATCCGGGCTACTGAACGCATAAGGAACATGTAAATCCATACAAGTATTATATATTTAAATAATTATCCCAAGTTATAAAATATTATTTGTGCCATGTGCATTCAAATCAATCATTTTCTTAAACCCTTTTTAAAATGAGTCGGTTGATTGTATTTACCAGTGTAAACTGACGTATTTTCCCAAAAAGGCTAAGTGCAGGTACTAATTGGAATTGGCTGGCTACTCCTAGCATCAATAAAGAGTCTCGCAAGCTTAGATGCCTAAAGTCTGTTGAACCATGTTATTTTATTTACGATCCGCCTGTGGATCCTTTACTTTCGTTGTAATACTTTGATGTTACACTATTACGGATTGTAATACATTTATCCTTTTGCTTCCGCTGTGCATTTATATATTATGTTGTTTGACTATGATGTTGCCAACCACGTCACGTTACTCCCCTACCGGGCCCACCGGTAACACGTGGAAATTTGGGGTGTGACAGGTTGGTATCAGAGCCAACATTGAGTGAATTAAACACTATCTTTTTGTGTTTAATCTCAATGACACATTAGCACATACCTTGACCTTCTGAGTCTAGACTTAACATAGGAATACTCTCAATCCTCATCTGGAAATTTTCTTCCAAATCTTTATATATTGGATACGTCGCCAAGCGAAGAAGCCATAATAGGAATCCTCCACACCTGAAGCCCTATATTGCTGACCTTCGTACAGCGGCTAGGATGAAACGTGCAACCAAGGAGAAAGCATTCAAGAATTAAATAAAGAAGAAACTCCTTCGCTAAAGATCATTTCCTCAATAGTCCTTATAAGGACGTATTTATCTTTTCAGTCCCTACGAGGACAACATTATTCCTTTCAAGTCCCGCTTAGGGCAACTCTGTACTTTTATTTTTAAATAATGGATTTTTCCAATTTTCGTATTTAGTCTATTGATTTAGAAATCATAGCTTATAGCATCCTATAAGATGATCATATTATAACCATCCCTTAGAAGGGAAGTGCCTACGGGCTATAACGTATTGTCCATCTGAGACACTGACATGGTGATCTTTATGATTCCTTGTCTATGGTGGTGAGCTCTGCTCAAGCCTATTAGCCTAAATGATCAATGTGATCATGACTAGTATGTCTCTGACATTGTGATCTTTATGATTCCTTGTCTATGGTGGTGAGCTATGCTCAAGCCTATTAGTCTATATGATCAATGTGATCATGACTAATATCATCAATATGATGATCATATTATCGACATTCTTAGTGATGAAGTGCCTACTGGCTATACTTTATAATATTGTCACTACGACAATGACAGTAGTAAATCTTAGGGTTCTTGTCTAAGGCAGTGGGCTATGCCCAAGCCTCATAGTCAATATGATCAATATTATCATGACTACTATCACCAGTGTGATGATTATTATTTTCTTAAAACATCGTTTTGTAATGTCAATTGATTTGCTTACTCGCCATATCGTATCGTCAATTATGAAAATGACAGTAGTAGTCTTCGACTCTTTGTCTAGTAAAGGTAATGAAATATGTTCAAACCTTAATGCCTCGATTCTCTGAAATCATGGCTTATAAATTAAACACGTCTAAGTGACTAAGCCTTTTGTACTATTACTAACTTATAATTTAGGATTAATAAGTGAGCATCCTGAATAAGATAAATATCATTCTCTTCCTGTCAGTTTAAATATTAAAAGAGAATCTTAAAAGGTTTGACCTAGCCTGAATGTTATTGTAGACCTTGCTAAGATGGTAAAACCTGGTTAAAAAGAGATTCAGCTCATTGTTAACACTTTAAAATGTGTTGACACTCCCGACAACAGTGATATGATAAAGTCACACTTGTCATCCCTATATTAAGATTTTTCCATATCTCTTAGCTAGTGTAAGTGATCAATAGGAATCATGACTGGTAAACGTCGAGCATGATGTACGAAGCAAAACATCCATTTGGGATGTGTACCTATGGGAAAAAGTGTATATATGAAAGGATAGTTATTATTTCATAAAGTCTTGTCAAGACAACGAACTATGGAATTTTCCGATCCAAAGGAATCATCGATTATGTTTTAGATTTTTCCCTAATGACAAGGCCCCTGTGCCATCAAGAGTCCTTGGGAACAAGCTCTTGTGCTATATAAAATGTCAATACGACATTGACAGTCGTGATTTATGTCCCCTGTCTAATAAATATGAAGGATTATATTCCGCTTAAATGCCAAAGATGGTTATTTAAACTTAGGCAAAACATAATCAAATAAATTAAATTCTATCTATTGGCCTATATGGTTTAATTACGCCATGGCTATTTATTCATCAAATTCGACAATTCGCCATATACTTAAAGCAAATTACTACTTCTTGGTTTGTAGCCTCAAAGCTTCACCATGGCTGACTCCTCTGAAGCTCACAATCGCCTAGTTGATCAGAATGATGATGTAAGACTGAACATAACGAGCACCGAGTTAAAGGCTGTGTTAAATACAGCCATAAATAACGTTGTAGATCGTGTACTGAAGGATCACAAGCGAAAGGGCAATAATACCCCAATGCAAATTTGTAAAAAGGGTAAGACCGGTTTAAACTATAACCAGTCCAAGCCAAAGGAGGCTAAACCCGAATGTAAGATTTGCGGGAAGAAGAGGCATTTCAGTAAATGTATATATGAACAGATCAGGGGATGTGGTATCTGTAAAGAGAGGAATCACAAGACCCATGAATGCAAAGGAATGAAAAACAACCGACAGTCAGGTGAAAAACCCAGATGTAAGATCTGCAGGAAGCAACATGTTGGAAAATGCACAATCGACCCACGTACTAATTTATGTGGAATTTGCAAAACCAAGGGTCACAAGGCCTTGGATTGCAAGAAATTGGAAGATGCGACCTGTCATGGCTGTGGCAAAAAGGGCCATATCAGTACTAATTGCCCTACGGCTGCCAAGGGAAAAGCAATTAAGTCTGGATCTAACAAGGGTAATCAGCGAACAGAGGGAAAGCCAAGGTGCTCGACTTGCCAAAAACGCCACCTTGGAAAATGCAGGCTTGAGACCCAGTCTCAATCAGGATCACCTGCATGTGGGTTATGCAAGTCTAAAGACCACAAGACGATAGAGTGCAAGAAGATAAAGGATGCAACATGCTTCAACTGCCATGATAAGGGGCACATTAAGACCAACTGCCCTAAGTACGCTAAAAAGCCTGAGGAAGGCAAGAAGACCAATGCGAGTGTCTTCAGAATGGATGCAAGGGAAGCCGTTCAGGATGACAACGTTAGCACAGGTACCTTTCTTGTAAATGATGTATAAACTAGAGTACTTTTTATACAAGTTCAGATAGGTCTCTTGTAGACGATAGATATTGTAAATCTTTAAATCTGCCTGCTAAAACTCTAAGCGTTAAGTATGAAGTAAAAATTTTGGTCGATAATACCTCCGAGACTACTGCAGCAATATTAAATGGATATTTAATATCCATTAGGAATTACTCTTCTCCGTTGTCCTTGTTGCGTTAATAAGAGGACTTTATATAGTAATAGGAAAGGTTTGGTTGCCTTCAAAATCAAGCCATATTGTGAGTGTTAAGAAGCAATTAATTATCAAGACTCCGTATGAGACCACTCTCATAATTACACGTATTCGTACGAGTAATTAATATTAAACATAAAAAAATGGTGGAACTGGCCGTCCCCGGAATCGAACCTGGGTCTAGGCCGGCCGCACCCTTTCGCGCGCCTAGCCAACTGAGCTAGGTGCCTAGTTTGTGAAACTTCCATTATTTATTAGATATAAGCACTTGTACAATAAACTTCCTTATCATTTATCAATGATAATTCCTACTAAGTGTCCTGTTTTAATACAGGCAATAATAAATCTTCATGAACCATAAATTTAGCAAAATTTTTATTATCATCCACAAGGTATAACTACCAAGGAAACCATAGTAACCGATTCTTATAGATCGGCAAGGAATCCTTTCAAAAATCTAAGAGCACTCTTTCTTTGCATAGAGTACGACAACATATGTTATTTTAATTATTTTCTCATTGTTTTTATCGCCTGCGAATGCCAAACTATGTTTGATAAAAGCATCATATGAGGATTGGGTATCTTAATAAATTCCATAGATTGCTTCCATGCCTGATCAGTATGGAGGTTTAATACATGGAACCTCGGAGATATCCCAATGGTCATATTATACTAATGTCGACTAGTAGTATTCAAAGGAGATATCCAGAATGAAATTGTCCAAGTAAATGTTCCCGACTAAAGAACTCGTGGACTCATAACATAAATGTGTCATTTAATTGACACAAACAATGGTGGATGAACTGGAGCCTGAGATTTGGAAAATCTCTGTAACCTCCTTATATCTTGTTTATTTTCTCCTAATATTAACCTGTTACCCCTGAGAGGCAGGTAGAATTAAGAGTTATATCCCATTAAGGTTGTATTACTTTGGAATCTCCAAGACGGCTAGTACCATCAGTGAAAGAATCAAAACCCTGATTAACTAAGTTTAAAATAGAGAGTTCATAAAGCTTAACTCAATATCCCGGAAATCCGGTATAGTTAATTATGAAAAACGGTTCATTTTGCTCATGCACCCATTACCGCAACCCTATTTAGACAACGGTCAAAATCGCCATCAACTACCCAGGATCGTCGATCTGTTCGACTAACGGCAAGGATTAGCTATTCCCTAAACATTAGCTAAGCAGTGGTTGGAATAACCATCTCACCTTGAAAATAAGCTTCTCTATAATAAGGGATATGTAAGTATTAAGGCTACTCCTTTGGAGACCTAGTATAGATGGAATGATTAAACATCTATTGTTAGATAGAGAATTGGTAAGTCCAATTATCAAGATCTGAAAGTTGCCTGGGGGACAACAAATAAGATTATACAAATCCATAATCGATTGTAGGTTGCCAGTATATGGCAAGAAATCGAGGAGTTATGAAAATAGCAAACTTCCTAAGTTTTGATTAAGGAAAATGATTCAACAATAGATATCACCCTGGAAAGGAGTGATGCGTTTTGGGTAAGAAAGGCAAGCTAAGCCCGAGATACATAGGGCCTTTCGAGGTTATCGAACGTGTCGGTTCAGTTGCCTATAAGCTAAACTTACCAGAAGAGCTCAGTGGAATTCACAATGTGTTCCACATCTGCAATCTGAAGAAGTGTTTCGTTGATGAATCACTGGTTATACCACATACGAATGTGCATAAAGATGAGAGCTTAAAATTTGAGGAAGAACCTTTTGTCGATTGAAGATCGATAGGTAAAGAAGCTTCGGAAGAAGCATGTACCTATTGTAAAGGTCAAATGGGGTGCCCATAAAGGTCCCGAATTCACGTAGGAGGTTAAATCCACGATGAAAGAAAAGTACCCTTACTTATTTCAGTAAATCTCGGGTCGAGATTTATTTTAAGGGGGTGAGGATGTAACACCTCGAAAATTCACGTCCTATAATGTGTAGACACGTGTCAAATGTTTAAACGTGTGAAAGAAATATTATAGAAGGACTAAAGTTGACAGTCATGGAAAGTATGTGGATATACGTATTCTAAATGTCAACAGTGAATAAATATAATGTACATTAACCCTACGGGATGCTCATACCTTCAAACGAATAAATCATGGATCATACGAAGATAAAAGTGAGAGATTACAAACTACAGGGGTTAAATGTGTCAACATGTTTGATTTATACCTCTGAGTGACCTTTTGACAAACTCGAAGCTTTGTAACGGTTAATTATGCTCACTAGAATGCACGGTTAAAATTTCATAAAGTTTCGTCAATGTATGAGAAAGTTGTGATCAAATTCGTGTGCGAGGGTTTAATGCGTAAACGTTGAAAGTTAGACCTTTTCGGGTAACAGTTAAATTACCCGAGGGCTTAACAAAGTGGGTATATGTCTTGAGGCCCTTATAGATCAATTACGAGGGCTCAAAATGCAATAAACGAGTGTCTATACAAGATTTGAAGGGCCAAGGACCAATCTGCAATTAAATGAAAAAATGTTTGGCTGAACTACACATGCTCGCGTAGCGCGAGCGTGAAGCTTTAAGGCGTCGCGCTACGCGAGGCCTATATCTGGACAGAAACTTTGTTACTTGGTCCCTTGTCAGCCACAAGCTTGGTGCATGAACTTTGATCGATTTTCTCACATATAATTGGCCCCTAAAACACCCCTAGGACTCTAGGGCATGTGTCAATCTTTTGTGGATGATCATAGACTTGTTTGTCAAGCACTTGTGGTGTGTAAACCCACTATATAAGACCCTTCATTGTCACAACAATTCCTCACACCAAAGTTCAAGCAATCTGATCATTGTGGAGCTTTCAAGCTGATTACAAGGCATCCTTAATCATCATTAATCATCTAGTAAGTTGCCTAACCCTTCTAAATTAATTATAGCTTAGTAATTAGCTTAAAAGTCAAACCGACGTAACTACGGTTTGACTTCAGGATTAGTTAACGATAGCTCAGTGTTATCACGAATTAAGAGTATCGTTAGATAGGTAATTATATGGGTATTAAACCCTTATAAGGGCACGTACAAATTTCAGACCTATCTAGGTCGTTTGTCGGGTCAAACGTTGACCGAAAAAGTCAACAGAAATGCAAATTATGATTTAATGCACAATTAATGATCCGAGAGGTGTGTAACCTGTTTTAACCTTAATATAACATGGTAATAAGTATAAAAACTTGTCTACGCTTGCCCGACTCGACAAATTCCTGTTAAAACCCGGTTCGGAACCAAAAGGCGCAAAACCTTGACTTTTGCTTTGACTTCGGTTCTGACCCGTTTTAGTTTGATTCGAAGATGCCTTAGTGCTTCATTAGAGTAGGGTTGCATGATAGTATAAGCCTCTGTACTTGTTTCGTTGATTATCCAATTATTATGCAAGTTTCCGTAAATCGCTCATATGTTGACCGTTATGCCTTTTTTATCTTAAAACATGATTGATGAAAATGTAAAAGTGTAGAAACCTCAAATACTGATATATAGACTTGCATGCAAAGTTTGACATCAGTTCGACTTGTAGATTAAGAGTTATGCTCATTATCGCAAAACTAATGCCTTATGTTAACATAATGGCGTAATTAGCATATAGCCTAGTTAAACATACTTTTTGGTATCAAATCTTTTACCCACTGATATAAAATATTATTTTAGGATTTTTAAAGATTTTTAATAAATTTTAGGCTGAGCATAACTCGTAGTCGCAGGCTTAATTCGGAAATTGTCGGTTTTGCCCTTACGGGCCATAAAATGAGTTTTACTTATCTAAACGACTCCAAACCTTTTGCTACTGATCACATATGTTAAATAAATTATTTTAAGCCTTCTGGAAATATAAAAATATCAGATTTAAGTATCGAACCCGGAAATGGCCTTTAATCGCCATAATTAGCGTTTTTTAACGCATAGTATGTCTTAAAATCATATTAGACATACCCGGGTTGATACCTACTGATATATGAGGCAAATTATGATATTTTAACAGTAAGCAAGGGTTGATTAACTCAGACTTCGTTTTTGAGCTTTTCGGCTTATGTGAAATTACCAAAATACCCCTACGGGGCATAGTTTGGTTAAAGATAATAAATCTCACATATATGCTTTAGTCTACTGTTATAACTCATCAAATTGAGTATGTTTGCTGTTTACATCAGACCTGTAACTCAGTTAAACATCTAAGCGCTTTTACAAACTTTAAAATGACCAAACTACCCCTACGGGGCATAGTTTGTGTTTAAATTCATTTCGGGCATAACGAAAGACATTCTACTGATGTCACAACATATTTGAAGCATGTTAACTTAGGAAACCTGTTTAGGACTCTTACGGATACCCGTTACGCTTCATGCGCGTTCGGTTCGGTTTATGTAACTAGTTTACATAAATTAGCCGAAACGGGTCAAACCTTATCGGTTTTGTCTCAAAATCCAGAATGTGTATCATATACCCATATTAAGCAAGTCTTCAAACTTGTCGGGTCTAAATCACATTCTATCCGGTCTTCGCTTAATCGTGCGTACGAACCGTATCTTTAAAACTAATCGGTCTAAGCGTAGGCTTAATTAAAGACCCGTTAGGATTCTAATAGGTTATTAAAAAACCTTCGTTCCAGATTTAGGAGCTCAGTAAAAGCTATCTGTACTTGCTGATTTGATACGGCTGGGATTGAATTTATATTTAAGCTCAGGTAAATACTTTTAACTTATTTCCCTATACGGGCTTGGGGTACGGTATATAAAATACCGCTTGGTCGGGACGTTGAATCTTTGATTGAATGTATGATAATGAAAGTATTGAGACGTCTCGTTTAACATTGTTTTGTTTACTTAAAGCCTTTGGGGGGTTAATGACCGTTGTCCCGGATATCCCTGGCATCATTCTACGAATGGCCATGACCTCAGCACCCGGCGTAGGCGTACGCCGTTGGTGTCTCATAATTATAGTGGTGTGTCGATTAATCTTTAACCCGGCTCGATCCGGGCTACTGAACGCATAAGGAACATGTAAATCCATACAAGTATTATATATTTAAATAATTATCCCAAGTTATAAAATATTATTTGTGCCATGTGCATTCAAATCAATCATTTTCTTAAACCCTTTTTAAAATGAGTCGGTTGATTGTATTTACCAGTGTAAACTGACGTATTTTCCCAAAAAGGCTAAGTGCAGGTACTAATTGGAATTGGCTGGCTACTCCTAGCATCAATAAAGAGTCTCGCAAGCTTAGATGCCTAAAGTCTGTTGAACCATGTTATTTTATTTACGATCCGCCTGTGGATCCTTTACTTTCGTTGTAATACTTTGATGTTACACTATTACGGATTGTAATACATTTATCCTTTTGCTTCCGCTGTGCATTTATATATTGTGTTGTTTGACTATGATGTTGCCAACCACGTCACGTTACTCCCCTACCGGGCCCACCGGTAACACGTGGAAATTTGGGGTGTGACAGTTGTATTAAGTTACTGACCTAGTTTCGTGTACATTGTTATTTACCTAGGTTACAAGGCTAATCAGTAGGCAAGGTTCTGTCCAATTAAATTTGCAATGTGAGTCATTCTCTTTTTATCAACAATGTTTTTAAATAATCAGATTATTTTCAAAAAGTTATAATTACAGGGATTAAGTCTTGGTTCTCTTGAATCACTGGCAAGTGGGGTATTGTGCACATTACTAATTTCTCACTGTTAGGTTCACCCACCTAACAGTTACAATCATCACTACTCGGGTAAAAGACCCAATAGTGGTATGACCATCGTCACCAGGGTGTGACACGGCGCCAGATAAAAATAAGATAATAGCCATTGTAATCGCTCTTATGCTGTAATTTATAACTAATGTGTCGTTTTATATAATCTGAATGACTCGCCAGTATTTCCCCGCTGATAAAAATCTTTTTAAACATGTTTCAGGCGACTTACTGTGAATCAAGGAAAAGTGATATGTAGCACTAAAAAGCTTGAAGAGATGTCTCAACAAAATAAATAAACATGTTTTGTAAAATAAGGGATTTCCTCGTGAAATAAAATAATTGGGCATTTTCAGTTTAAAAGATCCTGTCAAATATTTCCGCTGCCAAATTAAATAATAAATACCACGGGTTTCTGTCCCGCGGCTCCTGAAACGGGTAAGACCGGGTCGGGGCCGTGACATTTAGAGTCTGTTTGATATTAGATGATGAAATAAACGAGAGATAAAATAAACAAAGTAATTAAATAAACAACGGAATGAAATGGACCATTTTATTCTTTTTATGTTTGGTTGCACATATGTGAATAATATAAATCATTACTTTGTATAGTTTGATAGGCAAAAAAAGACGAAGTAATGAAACATAATTTACCTATTATTCCACTGTCGTGTCTTCGGGTGGGTGGAGGTCGGGTTTCCGCGCATCTGGGAGAGCCAAGGGGATGGCGACGGTCAAGTAGTTGACCTTGGCCACAGCGCTAGGTGTCACGATGGTTGGCACATTGTTACTTGTCGTTCAAAAAAATGGACCTATAGAAATATTTTGTTTTTTTACCATAAGCCAATTTGTATGAACAATTTGGGCTCTAGGCCAAGTGCTGACTTGCAATTAAAATTAGATGAACATTCAAACGAATCTAAACCCATTTACCTTGATGAAATGTCGATCTTCCATTGAAGAAAATGCTGGAATGGATAGTGGTTTGTTGGATTGTGGAATGATTACTGGCAACTCTTTACCATGTTTGGCTAATACAGTTCCATCAGCTAAAAAAAAGATCATCAAGCTCTAGCCCACCAAGCACAAAAAAAAAAGATTTCACATAAACTTTCATCTAAATTAAATGATAGAAATCCTACCACCATGATACAAACCTCTATAATTTAATACTCGATAAATTAATAACCATGATAAAATTAATAATTTGCCTGGTCTTGGGACCAGTACAAAATTGGACCCCAATCGATAAAATAATAAGATAATAATTTTTTGAAATCCTAATGTAAGTATATTGGTCTTAGCGAAATTATAAATTATTAATTACTAAAATATTTCAAAATTATAGGATTGTCTAGTAAAAATGAATCTATAGTCACTTGTTTTTTTTGTAAGCTTCAAATCTATATTGAGTTCATCTTTAAGTCTCCCCATTGCACTTAAGAGTTGAGGCACTGTATTCTCATATTGCAACAAAAAGTTGTGAAAAGTTGTTGCCGCTTGCAATGCTTCTTTCCGAGTGATTGGTTCCAAATGCACTGAATCACCATCAACCGAATTTTGAACGGTGTCCACCATAATTTCTTCAATGCTTTGAACCTCGTAACATTCATTATTTTCACCTAGATAATCACATCCATTTTGTGTCGATAATGCATTCTCGTAATCAAGTTTTCAAGCTCACAAATGTCTTCTCAAGAATTTACATCGTTTAAATCACTTGTGCCGGTTGGATTAGTCGAACGAATTTAATTTTTATCAAATTGTTTCTTATAAAACTTTACATGTTATGAAAAAGTTTTATAGATATATTTAGTTTGTAATAAAAGTATTTTCAAAACAAAAAAAAAACAAAAATCATTAATAAAGTAAACCTAAGTGACGCTAGCTCACTTGGTAGAGGTTTTTGTCGTCTTGAGCTCAATCCCATGCAAGAAGCAAATTAAGGGGCTGTTTGGTAGCCTCTGAATGGTTATTAAGAGGCTACCTCTTAATGGAACCATTAAGAATATTACCAATGAGAAGGTAGAAGAATGTGACATGTGATGATATACCATTCAGAGGTTACCTCTTAACCATTCAGATTTGAGGTTACCTCTTATTCATTCAGAGGTTTTAAACCATTAAGAGGTAGCATCTGAATGGTCATTAAGAGGCTACCAAACAACCCCTAAGATTTATTTAGTGTAATTTAGTAGTATGTAAGATTTGCCAATTAAAAAAAGTAACTCTAATATTTAATAAAAGAATAAATAAACAAAATAAGAAAAAAATATAATGTTTAGGGTAAATCACACTTTTTGTCCTTTATGTTTGTACCGGTTGCAACGGATAACGTTTAACTTCAATAATTACAATCACAATCCTTTATTTGCAAAACCCGTTGCACTCTATGTCCTTTAGTACTAACCAGGTTAAAATTTTCAGTTAAGAGAATTTTTGTCAATTCATATTTTTATTTAAATGTTTAATAAATACAACCAAAAACATTACGTATACACTTCATCTTCCCCAATTTCCTAACCCTAAACCCTAACCAACATCTACCAAAACCCACTGTGTCTCCCACTCCACCATTTTCCCTCTCTATCACTCCCAAACCCTGTCGATTCTCCCTTTCTATCACTACCAAATCCTATCTGCCGAGGCCGCCATCACCGTGTCCATCTCAGCTGCCACCATAGAATGCAACTCATTCTGAAGATACAGATCAAACCACCACCACTCTAATGATTTTCCGGTTCAAGGATATGGATATGGGCCAGTTGGTATGCTTTCATCACTCATGATGGTTGCTATGTATGGATATTTTTTATAACTTTATCAAGTTTGTAATTTGTAGTATGTGTTAAAGTAATAATTTTTTGTTATTTGAATTTAGTATTAAACTGTTTGGATCTTGATTTTTACCACATCAGAACACAGGTCGTATAAAGAATTTGCTGTTAATTAAATTGTTAATGTTTAAATTAAGTAATAACTTGTCCATTGAATTCTAAAGGCACTTTCTTATATCAAAACAAAATACATGACTATTTGGCGATTTCTTATATCAACGGCCATATGGATAGAAAGGTAGAAATAGAGAAAATAAAAGGTTTGGGACACCATATTTTTGTTTGGTAGCGTATTAATAAGATTCACTGATTCAGTCACCAAATACAGTTGGTGGCAACAGGATGTGGTGGTGTGGTGATGGCAGGATGAGGTGGTTAGAGTTTTAGGGTAAGGAAATTGGGGAAAATGAGGTGTATATGCAATGTTTTTGGTTTTATTTATTAAACATTTAAATAAAAATATGAATTGACCAAAATATCCTTAATTGAATAAACTTAACTGGAAATTTTAACCTGATTGTAGAGTGTAACGAATTTTGCAAATAAAGGATGAAAAGTGTAATTTACCCTAATTTTTAAATATAATAAATGATTAAATATTAATTAATGAAAATCGTTAAATTTTATTTTGAACGACAGTAAATGGTTGGTTAAAAGACTTGGGTTCTCCTTGGAGACCCAAGTTCAATCCCCACTAGTGTCATATTTGGTAGATAAAGGCAATGAAGGCTAGTTATCCCAGACCCTAGGTCAAGAGTTCGAGCCCGAGCCACCCTGGGTTTTAGTCCACCGTGCGTTACGCCAAAGAGATTCTCTCGTGTGGCGGCGCAAGCCCCTGCCACTGGCAGTGGATGGTATGCTTTCTCAGGGAACGCCGTTAGCCAAACTCTGACGCCAGCTTGCACCCCTAGGTACATGTAACTTGCGATGGGCAGGTGGCCATTTGTATTATTTATGTTTTTAGTGAGTTGATACAATCTGGATGCCAAAACATAACATTATTTCTGATATTCTTTTAGTTTCGGCCATTTATATTATTTCTGTTTGAGTTAATTACTGTTTTCGTCCCTGAGGTTTGTCAAAAATAACGGTTTCAGTCCATTAGTTTAAAAATTGCGATTTCAGTCCATTAGTTTCATTTTCGTAACCATTTCAGTCCACCAACTTAACTCCCATCCATTTATTCTGTTAACTTTGGGTGAAATTACAAAATTGCCCCTATGGTTTAATTAAAAAAACGCTGGTCACAGGTTTCGAACCTGTGACCTTTGCTTTGAAATGCGATTGTTAAACCAATAGGCCATGTATCAAGATTGTGAATGAATTCAAATTGTTTACCTTATAACATTGCATATTCATCATCATCTTCCCCAAACCTTTCATCTTTATCAATGGAAGAGCCACCATTAACCCTAAAATGTTTGACAACAAACTTGCAGAAGCTATTATAGATACTCATACCGTAACGCCCAAAAATGTTTTGCAACAAAACATGTGCAAAGAACAGATGAAGACCCAACTTTTTTTTAAATCGTTTACAAAGGGAAACACACCTGCAAACATGCCTCCTAGTCCGCTTCACCACCACCACCTTCACCAGAAAAACATGAAATAACACCAACCCACCACCACCACCAACTATCACTGCCAAGTCCCAGCGAAATGCCCTCAAATCTCAGCGCCAATCTGAGTGTGAACACCTTGGATTTGGGTTGTGACAATGACACTATCCCATCCTTGTTTTCCTTCCCTTCAGCATCATCTGGACTTATGGAAGATTACCACCAGCTTCAATTTCCAAGCTATTATGATAATGAATTTTGTGGTGTGGCAGAAGTGGTTTAGGGTGTGGTGGCCGTGTGTGGCGGAGGTGGTTGTGGTGTGGCGGAGGTAGTTGTGGTGTGGCAGAAGTGGTTTAGGGTTAATGGTGGCTCCTCCATTGATAAAGATGAAAGGTTTGGGGAAGATGATGATGAATATGCAATGTTATAAGGTAAACAATTTGAATTCATTCACAATCTTGATACATGGCCTATTGGTTTAACAATCGCATTTCAAAGCAAAGGTCACAGGTTCGAAACCTGTGACCAGCGTTTTTTTTAATTAAACCATAGGGGCAATTTTGTAATTTCACCCAAAGTTAACAGAATAAATGGATGGGAGTTAAGTTGGTGGACTGAAATGGTTACGAAAATGAAACTAATGGACTGAAATCGCAATTTTTAAACTAATGGACTGAAACCGTTATTTTTGACAAACCTCAGGGACGAAAACAGTAATTAACTCTTTCTGTTTTTAGTGAGTTAATACAATCTGGATGCCAAAACATAACATTATTTCTGATATTCTTTTAGTTTCTACAAAGAAACGTCTGGAAAGACCAATAGCTGGTTCACAAGTACATTTCTTCCCAACACTAAAAAGTGCTTGGTCACATGTGGAACCACAAATTTTTAGAGTACGCGGGAAAAATTATTTCAGGTAAATTAAATTACTTGGATTATGTTCAGGATTTTGTTGAAAACTGCTTATTTGCTTGAATGCTAAAGCTGGTAAATAAGCAGTTTTTGTAAGACCTCCTAATCCAAGATCTCACTCAGCTAAAGCCACCAACAGGTGTGCGGAATCCACCTGATGATCAACCACTGTAGATGAAACACTAGAATGCAAAGATTTGTGAGAGAAATCAAGAATACACATAGTATTCTTGATGGAGAAGATGAATTACGTCACTCACACAAAGCAGCCGCCAGACAAAACACACACAATGATTAGGGTTAGGTGCACATAATTTCACACAGAATCGCTACCTTGTCTATTCCACATAAAGGTATATATACAAGGCAAACCCCGGAATTTCAAGACAAACTAGAAAGCCTGGACAAACAAACTACACAAAACTCAGACTATTGTCCTAAACAAAACTCAGACAAAAGGACTAGCCTAAAACTTGGACAAAATGTCCAAGGATAAAACTAGGACTGAGTTTCAATACATGTACAATAAAGACCCTACAAATTGGAAGGCATGCACTTATCACCCAAAGTGCATTAACAAACTCCCCCTTGATCAGTGCATGGTCTTCATTGGACTTGAGGTCTTCATCCTTTCTTCGAGTACTCGCTGCCTGGTTTTTCACACAGATGTAACACCCTTAAATTTTTATTTGAATTAATCACTAAATTTATACATTTTATACCAAAAGATATTAAATTACATAAGTTTCATAACTTGATTAAACTTTAGTCAACTAATGACTAAGTTGGATCATTCAAAATTTGTTTAAGAAATTGTTTACAAACCATGAACAAAATCTAAGAATGATTAAACTATTGCGGAAGCTTCAAAAATCGTGTTCGGTTCTTTATCATTCGCTTGACCACCATCCGTAAGATCCACTTTGCTACCTATGGTCAAAATCTTTAAAACATTAGATCTGACACAGTTATATAGCACATAAATACAAAATCCGACAACAAAATCTAAATAATAAAATAATGTTTTATTTTATGGTTCCACCGTAATTTACGGTGTGACCGTAAATTACGGTATAATCTGGACTTCCCTGGTCACCGTAAACCAGAAGATAACTACCGTAAACATTTGATCCCTACCGTAAGTTACGGTAATACCGTAACTTACGGTAGTTGCTGGAAAACCATCCCTTGTTTGTTGTATTCATTGTGCTAAAACCCAACCCTCGGATTTCACTTTTCTAACCACTTACACCTTGAATTCTTGTATTTCTAACATGATATATATAAACCTATATCAAAAATCAATCCGTTATAATCCGGGAGCATTATCTATGCCTTACTTGCTTTATCCGAACCGTTTGGCTCGTCTATGGAATTCCTTCCTTAATGACGACTACCAACGAGTTCTAACCAACTTTTGACCAATTATTCAATATAGCGATATCATCGCTTTAATTCGTAGAAAACTTTAATCTAAAATTCAACTATGCATATTGCAAAGATCTAAATTTACTTAATGTAATGGGTCAAGTTACTTACTTGCATATCTAAACAACATTATCAACCAACAATTCTATTTAACTATTTTGACCCGTTTGTTTGTTGAGTGAGTTACACCACTTCATTGACATACCAAACGCCATCATTTTCTCCATATCAATATAGAACATAACTACGACTAGGTTTATCTATATTTGTAACGAGACACAAGTCACGTACCTTTAGAGCACACCCTTCAAACGCGTATCCGCTCCGGCTTGTCCGCTTGACGATCCGGATTCTTTGCCTAAAGAGTTCAATTCACATTCAACTTAGAACTCTTTTCATAATCGTTAACGCATAATTCTCTATAATAATTCAAATCTGCGTTTTCATCTGATTTTTAACATTTTAATCCCCACTTAGGCATTTTAACAAACACCTTGCGGGTCAGATTTTTACATCATCAAAACCGAGTTCATGACTTATAATAATCATCTAAATCAACTTCAATTAGTCACATTTACACATGTTTTAACTTTCAATTTCAGAAGGTACCTCATAAAACTCAGATTACACTAGAACAAGGATCATGATCTTAGTGTTTACCAAATTTCTACAACTTATTAATCACCTACAATGGTGATTATGAACCCTACAAGTATCATGCAATATTTTGACAAGAATTCATCTAGGGTTTATCCCTAAACATCATACTTTTTTCTGAAATCACCTTCTATGATCGAATTACACTAGAAAAATCTTTCTAAACCCTAGTGTTCATCATTATCTTGTAAAATCCACAACCCACCTTCAAGGTGTTCATGGAATTTCCTGAATTTGAACATGATTTCACATGTAGTTGTCTAGGTTTCACTTCTAGACACTATATCATCCCTAATCTAACCAAATAACACACATGCAACATCTAATTTCAGATTTTCCAAAATCATGAGATTTTCAAGTTTAGAGATTTCATCAGATTTTACATACCTTGTAATCCTCTTGCGATGAGGATCACGATTCTAAGCTCAGATTTCGTTTTTGATCAGATTTGGACCTTCAATTTGGTTGTTTTGTGAATGTTAGGGTTTTGGAGAGCTTTGGTCGCCCCCTTCCCTCCTGCCTGGTCGATCTCTCACACATCAGTGTGTTTGAGATTTTATTTCTTTTGTTTTATTAAATTTAGTTTCAATTTAGGCACATTAGGTCCCTTGTCTTTTGTTTTTATTTTGTTTTTAATCTCTAAGTTTCTCATAGGTCATTAACTAACTTGGTTAGGGTCATTTACTAGTTAGTTTATTTTACTAATTTATTTGCACCCAAATTGCAAATTTATAAATTTCACATTTTCGGGATGTTACAAGTCCACCCCCCTTAAAAAGGGTTTCGTCCCCGAAACCAAAGTACGTACCAAATAGTGTAGGGTAGAGACGTCGCATCTCTTCTTCGGACTCCCATGTAATGTCCGAACCCTTTCTATGTTCCCATTTGATCTTCACTTGATCAATTTGTTTGTTTTGCAATTGCTTCTAGCATTCCATCACCACTTTTCTTATCCTATAATCTCCCACCACAACTGTATTTATGGTGGGTTTAATGCGGTGATCTATATAAACCAAATTTTTACCTCTCGAATCATTATTTTACAGCAAAGCTCAAATAGTGTCATTTGACTAATATAATACCTCTTTCAGCTTCTATACTTATTCTCAGTATTTACCTAATCATAAAACTCGTTTCCAAACAACCTTTAAAGGTTGTTTGTTCGAATTAGCTAACAAGGGCGTTTTGGTCCCTTTTAGTCTTTCAATTACGACAAGGTCTTTTGAAAGCATGTTTGACCCATAATTCTTCTTTCGAGTTATGATCTTGTTTGAAAAGTCATCATGCTTTTCGAAACGCCACGACCCTCTTTTTGAAACATTCGTTTTACCCATTTAAGTAACCCATTGTCTATCTAAGGCTTCATTTAATGCTCATTGAACCTTACGTTCTAAATGATTAATTACTCTATTACACATACTGATGTGTGTAAAATGCAACATATAAATTACATCAAATGAGGCATAAAACTAACCCTTTTTTAGTACTAATATTGGAAAAAGAGTGTTTTTGTCTTCCTTTTGTATTTTCAGGATTAAATGAGCTCAAGAACGCAAAAGAAGCAAAAAGACAGCTAAATCCAACATAAATACAAGAAAAGGAACATTAGTGGACTGCCCGAACCCTCAACGGCACCTTCCAAAGCAAAATAGAGAAAACAGAAGGCTGAACACGCCCCGTGCTCAGCCAGCACGGGGCCGTGCCCAAGAAGCAGCAGAAAAGACAAACCTATAGAAGCTTCTATTGCCCACCACGGGGCCGTGCTCATCGGACACGGGGGCGTGTCGAAAGTACAGCAGGCGCATTTATTGTAATTGCGAATTACAATTAATGAGGAGAGAGAGTGTCAGACGGACACGGGGCCATGCCCAGCGGACACGGGGCCGTGTGCAGCTCTCTGTTCAGCCTATAAATAGGAGTGCTTGGATTCATTTCATCTCATCCCTTGGCACACCACCTCTCTCACACTTCATCCACCACCCACCACCATCACAACACCATCATCCACCACCATCATCCATTGTCCATCATAGAGTGTGTGGGTCGTCTCGGGATCCAAGATTGATCGTAAGAGTTCTTGACAATCAAGGCCATGTTTGCCTAAGTCTCTTACATCACTTGGTGAAGACAAAGTGTCTAGTATAATACTTTTTATTTCTAATCTTTTGCACTTTTTATTTGGTTTTGTATTAATGACTTTAATAACTAGTTACTTATGTTGAAGGTGATCTTTCCTTATCGTTTGTCCGTGGTGTCTTGGCATTATTTTACTGTCTATATAAAATAAAGGATTTTCACCATTCATATCTCCACGGTCTATATGGAGGTATGTTGGCTACCTGGTAGGGGGTTAAGGGAACGGTTTGGTAAAGGTCTTGCCATTGTTCAGCGTTTAGAGGTCCTGCAATGGACCTGGGTCAAATTTAGTAGGACCTCCTTCAATACTTCACGGTATTGGATGGCGGGGGTCCAAACTCTTTGACCCCCTCATAAGTTAACTACTATTAATACTATAACCCGGCTATTTAGGACTGTATCCCTGCTGACTCAGACTACTTAGCCGAGGGTAACGTCACCGCCAAAAGCGGGGCCTACCACAATACTGCATTAATAACTTAATTCATTATCTTCCAATAATCCACCCTTTTAGGATTGTATCCCTGCTGACTCAAACTACTGGGGTGAGGGTAACGTCACCTTCAAAAGAGGGGCCTACTACAATAACTAAGATAATCTCTTAATTATGTGCAAAAGTGCGGAAATAATCAAAGGTTATACTAGATACGAGTCGGAACCAAGTGATTCATCTTGTCTATCTGTTTTTATTTTATTTTTATTTTCAGCATTTTAGTTAGTTTTATTTTTCTTAGTTTAAAACATTTTTCTAAACTTTTGTTTTGGTTAGACGTTGAGGATAAACCGGTACTAAAAGCTCTTGTGTCCTTGGACGACCTCGGTATCTTACCAACGCTATACTACACTCAACGATGGGTGCACTTGCCCATATGTGTGTTTAGTGTTAGTGAAATATCGTGTTTTATAAATTTAAAACTTGGCTAAAATAAGTGTTAAAAAGGGCTTAAAATATATACCTAAAATATACGACACTTCACGCACATCAAGTTTTTGGCGCCGTTGCCGGGGACACAAGGATTTTAAGAAAGTTAGGAATCAACGGCCTAATCATCTTTTATTTTTCTTTTTATTTTTTTTTAGGATTTTCTTAGTTTTTCAGCTTCTGCAGAGCTCAGCACGGGCCGTGCCCGCTGAACACGCCCCCGTGCTCAATCATTGGAACTGGCAATCCTGTTTTACATCAGACAGTAAGCTGAACACGGGGCCGTGTCCACTCAACACGCCCCCGTGCCCAAGTTTCAGTTACTGAAAACAGAACCGTTAGATCCCGACGGTTGGTAATTTCTGACATAAACATGAGTGATAGTAATTATTTTTACTTTCGGCACTCTTATGGTACGTGGTGTCAATTATGTGGTGGCCAACATGAAGAAGTAAAATGTTACTTCCTAAATTATAGGCCCCACTACATGAACCCACCATCTTCTCACAACCTTAAGAGGGGCGAAAGTAAAAATAAGCACTATTTCTCCCTCGAATGCGCCCAGCCAGATATTCTAGGGGAAATGCTCCTTAGCGAGTTATTTCAACTAGAAGAGCTAATTCTGAAATGGATAGAAGAGCTTGGGCAGGATTTTATTGATCCACCCCAAGACGATACCCATGAAGAAATGTTGGAACCGCATTCCGACAACCTCGTTGCTCCCGAAAATACCTTCGTACCTAGCAAAGACGTGGACGATAGTCGTCCCTGTGTCGATTGTGCCGTGAAGGACTCTCCATCGACTTCGTTCGGTGCATACATAGACCTGAGCGATTCGGCATATACCTTCTTTAACAAGAGCCCGGAAAAGGGTTGGACTTGTCCACCTAGAATAAAAATAGGAATTACCCTCACCGACAACCTCTTGCGTTCTCGCCTTAGTCTAGGACAATTAAGGTATATTAGGCACTTTGGGGTTGTTCCAACCAGTAAGGAACCACCCGACATCGGGGAGATCCTTGAAATAACAAAACTCCATAAAGCAGCCTCCAGGCACGGGGCCGTGTCCAGGTCAACACGCCCCCGTGCTCACTAAAAAGATTCTCTGCTGATTTGGTCAGAATACGGACAAAATGTGTCAGGATTTCCTCTGAACACGGGGCCGTGTCCAGTCAACACGGGGCCGTGCCCAGGGCGCTGTCGTTTTCTTTAAATGCAGCCTGATTCCTGCTCATTTTGACCACTTCAATTGACAGAGATCCCTGGGATTTTCACTCATACCATCCTAGGTAAGTGTCAAAAGAAGGTTCCAAGGGACCCTCTTGTCCTTTCCACTTTTATTCATTTCCTCCTCTTTCAAAATTTTTCAAAAGTTCCTCCATGGAAGCTTGGAAATCCCTTGATTCCAATCCTCTATGTGAAGTTTGTAAGATTATTTGCTAAAGATTCTGGGCTAAAGTTAGTTGTATAACTTTATTTTAAATTATCTGAGCTTAAAACCCAGATAGAAATCACAAAAATAATTTAAAACTCCAAGATTCTTTAGCCAAAAATCCTGCAGACAAATGGACACGGGGCCGTGCTCAACGAGCACGGGGCCGTGTCCAGAGGCTCTGTTTTGTAAAAATTCAGATTTCTTCGGTTTTCTTCGCAGAAAATGGCAAGCAGAACAAGCGGATCATCTTCAAGGAATAACCGACAAGGGAGGAGATCTTCAACAACAGAAGACTCTCTTGTAAACTATGTTTACGCTCTAAGGGAGGCTATTGATGAAATGACGGGAGTGGAAGAAGCATTGGTCGACCGTATCAACCATCTTACTGTGGGGCTGGAGGGCTGTCTCCATGAAGTAAACCTCTTGCACCAGAGGTTGAACCTTCTCGCCTCCCCGCCTTTGGTACCCATAATAACCCAAAGGGCGTGGAACATGGTGCCCGAAGTTGTCATTCCAGCCGAATGGTACGCCATGCACCAAGAGCTTCCGCGAAGAGTGGTGCAAGGAGTCCCGGTGAATGTTCCCCCTCAACCACCAACAGCAGAAGAAAACGAAGCCACATTCTTCCTCCCTAGGGAGATCGAAGAATGGCTTTAAACAAAGTTTAGGGAAGAATTCATTCGGCTAAAAGTCCTACTATATCGGGAAACCATTCTCGAAATTTTCTTGAAATGGTAGAACTCCTTATGATAACCTCGTGTACCTGCTGACCTATCTAGCTAAGTTTTAGTTTTAATTTTAATTTAGGATTATGTAAGTTCTCTCTATGGTGAAATGAAATGATGGTTTTAAGGTTTGGATGGTTTGTAAGGAATAAAACACACTCATGGTGGTAAAGGATGAAAAGGGGAACGAGAAAAATGATCCCATGCACAAGAACGAGGCAACCCGGCAATTTTCTCCAGTTCAGAAGGTTCAACACGGGCCGTGCTCAACCAACACGGCCCCGTGTCGAACCATCTGCAGAAAAACGCCCAGTACAGGTACCTGGACACGGGCCGTGTTCACTCAACACGCCCCCGTGTCCAGACTTCTGTTTCTCTTATTTCAATTTTGTTACTGGCACTTGAACACGGGGCCGTGCCCGGTTAACACGGGGCCGTGTTCAGTGCCCAGTAACACAAATTTTTGCTTTTTAAACACTATTTTACACATCTAATCAACCTAAAAATTTATTTTTGGGACACATTGAGGACAATGTGTAATTTAAGTGTGGGGGGGATGTTAAAACCTTGAATTTTGCAAGTCCTAAATACAAGCCTTACACAAAACTCTATTGGAACCGCTAATCACCCCAAATTTTTTCAAAAATTTCATTTTTTTTACTTGTCTAGGTTTAACTCGGGAAATTCAAGTTCTCAAAAAGGTTATATTTTTACAAATTTACAACCGATAGCGTAGTGATAAAAAGAACCAACATAAGAAAATTATGAAAAGGCATGACAAACTTATTTAAAATTTGATTATATATACTTGATCACATAAAAACCCATTCCCACAAAAGTGAGTTTTGAGCCTTTATTGAGCACACAATTACATATCATTTGACTAAATGCTCATTTTTCGTTTCTTGTGTGAATAGCTGCTTGGTTCTTACGACTCTAGAACCTGCCATGACAATACATTCCCGGTCCTTATCAACTTAAACCCGAGTAAGTAAATGATGGAGGCATTAGGACTAACCTTTTTTCACTTCTACACCATTATTTTTCTTTTTCTTTTACCACCTACCCAAAAATCTCCCTAGTTAGCCCCTTTAAGCCTAAACCTTTTCGTTTCATCACCCAAACAAAAACCCTTTCACCCACCAAAACCTTTTTCATTTTTAACCCTTTATTTTAGTAACAAGTTCGGTTCTTCGTGAAAAAAAAAATTGATAATGATGAAGCAAAAAGAAAATAAACAAACAAAGTAATCAAAAATAACTTTGTTTGAATAAAAGCTTCATCAAAATAAAAAGTTGCAAAAATACGAAAACCGACACTTGTTACGCTTTTAGCCCTTTTTCTACTAACCACTAACCCAACCACCTACCTTTAACCCTAGCCAACCCTTAACCCACAAAGTCCTCTTGATATCTACAAAGGTATAAAAGTTAAAAAGGAGGAGGATTGATTTCTTGGCAAGCCTATGGTAGGAATAAGTTTCGTGCCGCTCTCGAGTGATTCACTAAAAATACATCTTCGGCCGAGTGTGAGTGATTTTCCCGCGAGGTATGTGAACTTGTATATAAATAGAATTTTAAAAAGGAATGTTATGCCCAAATAAGTAATTTCTTTTATGAACAGTTCTAAATAAATCATTACGAATAGGAGTGTAAATAAATAAAAATAAAACCCAAAAAGATCTTGGAAATCCCGACACTCTACGACAAGCCCAAAACCTTCTCTTCTACCTATTCCATTTGGGAGTGTAAGCCACATATTAAAGAGTTTTGCTTGAGGACAAGCAAAAGTTCAAGTGTGGGGGTATTTGATGTGTGTAAAATGCAACATATAAATTACATCAAATGAGGCATAAAACTAACCCTTTTTTAGTACTAATATTGGAAAAAGAGTGTTTTTGTCTTCCTTTTGTATTTTCGGGATTAAATGAGCTCAAGAACGCAAAAGAAGCAAAAAGACAGCTAAATCCAACATAAATACAAGAAAAGGAACATTAGTGGACTGCCCGAACCCTCAACGGCACCTTCCAAAGCAAAATAGAGAAAACAGAAGGCTGAACACGCCCCGTGCTCAGCCAGCACGGGGCCGTGCCCAAGAAGCAGCAGAAAAGACAAACCTATAAAAGCTTCTATTGCCCACCACGGGGCCGTGCTCATCGGACACGGGGGCGTGTCGAAAGTACAGCAGGGGCATTTATTGTAATTGCGAATTACAATTAATGAGGAGAGAGAGTGTCAGACGGACACGGGGCCGTGCCCAGCGGACACGGGGCCGTGTCCAGCTCTCTGTTCAGCCTATAAATAGGAGTGCTTGGATTCATTTCATCTCATCCCTTGGCACACCACCTCTCTCACACTTCATCCACCACCCACCACCATCACAACACCATCATCCACCACCATCATCCATTGTCCATCATAGAGTGTGTGGGTCGTCTCGGGATCCAAGATTGATCGTAAGAGTTCTTGACAATCAAGGCCATGTTTGCCTAAGTCTCTTACATCACTTGGTGAAGACAAAGTGTCTAGTATAATACTTTTTATTTCTAATCTTTTGCACTTTTTATTTGGTTTTGTATTAATGACTTTAATAACTAGTTACTTATGTTGAAGGTGATCTTTCCTTATCGTTTGTCCGTGGTGTCTTGGCATTATTTTACTGTCTATATAAAATAAAGGATTTTCACCATTCATATCTCCACGGTCTATATGGAGGTATGTTGGCTACCTGGTAGGGGGTTAAGGGAACGGTTTGGTAAAGGTCTTGCCATTGTTCAGCGTTTAGAGGTCCTGCAATGGACCTGGGTCAAATTTAGTAGGACCTCCTTCAATACTTCAAAGTATTGGATGGCGGGGGTCCAAACTCTTTGACCCCCTCATAAGTTAACTACTATTAATACTATAACCCGGCTATTTAGGACTGTATCCCTGCTGACTCAGACTACTTAGCCGAGGGTAACGTCACCGCCAAAAGCGGGGCCTACCACAATACTGCATTAATAACTTAATTCATTATCTTCCAATAATCCACCCTTTTAGGATTGTATCCCTGCTGACTCAAACTACTGGGGTGAGGGTAACGTCACCTTCAAAAGAGGGGCCTACTACAATAACTAAGATAATCTCTTAATTATGTGCAAAAGTGCGGAAATAATCAAAGGTTATACTAGATACGAGTCGGAACCAAGTGATTCATCTTGTCTATCTGTTTTTATTTTATTTTTATTTTCAGCATTTTAGTTAGTTTTATTTTTCTTAGTTTAAAACATTTTTCTAAACTTTTGTTTTGGTTAGACGTTGAGGATAAACCGGTACTAAAAGCTCTTGTGTCCTTGGACGACCTCGGTATCTTACCAACGCTATACTACACTCAACGATGGGTGCACTTGCCCATATGTGTGTTTAGTGTTAGTGAAATATCGTGTTTTATAAATTTAAAACTTGGCTAAAATAAGTGTTAAAAAGGGCTTAAAATATATACCTAAAATATACGACACTTCACGCACATCACATACCTGGCTCGGGTCAATGTATTGACCTGTTTTAATGCCTTGCTATAATATTCGTTAAATAATAGCGATGCAAATATCATTTCTACATTTATTCCTGAAATCATATAATTCGACAAGAATCATTAGTCGCTATTATCAAAAGGTGGTATCTTCACCTTTGGACCTGTTTGGTCTAAATGACCGATTTTATTAGCGAGATGACATGTATTTTCATCTCGACTATATGACTCGCTCCGATTTACATCGTGCGGTCGTTTTACTTATAATTCGTTTCTTAACACTTTTCGGCCTATTAAGGCTTACTTCATAAGTGTCTTTTAAAGCCAATAGTTATGGTCGACACGTGACCAATTTACCATTTTACCCTTATCGTTTGTTTTGGTTTACCCTATAAGGTAATCATTTAAGAGTTCATTTTCCATTTGTCATAAAATGATCGAATTACCGATTTAACTCCTTTTAAACCCTCCACATGGTTTCTTGTCATGCTCAACTATCTTGTTTCGTATGCCTACACGCCGAAACATCATACCTCAACTATGTATTTATCTTAATTGTAACTAATACGATAGAGAATATTTTAAAATATAAGACTAGTGTAAGCCATACTTACTTGACACTAGTTTTATATTAACAAGCGCTCTACCTAGGCCACAGTGTTATTTAGGCTATAACTTGTTTTATTGCCTAAACTAATTGGTCACCATTTTACCTCATACCTCGTCGTTCGGGTATGCGATATTGCCGTCACCTGCCCGTTTTGCATGTTTATACTACCATATCTAGTCATTCACACTATAACGTGATTACATTCTATATTACTTTTGTGTCCGTGATCACATCACGCCATGTTTAGTTTTACCTTGACCTTAGTCTAAGGCTGCACTCATTTTCTTTCGAATTATCTTTCCGACTCTATGACTTCCTATGTGTCCTTCGCGTCGGTTTATTTTTACTCATGCCGTTATTTGGTTTACGCCTCTATTTCCTTTCAACTCGTTACCGGGTTCTTTATCTTAATGTTTTTAACGCTCCGGTTTTATTGATCTGCGTTTTCCTTTCTATACTCTTTTACTTCATAACACATAGATTCAGCAATATTTCGCACTTTCATTATTCGAGTTGCGCTTACTTGGAATATCAAGTATTATACGTATTTGATCCGAACATCACCTTCCTTTTTTTTTTTAGCGACCCTTAGGTCTGTTTCTTTTTACTAATGTCCCGAAGGCCCATTTCTTAAGTCTTATTTGGTAAAACCATTACTGTGGTTATACGGCTTTTGGGGTTTACCCGTTCTCATTCTAATACCTTCATAACATTTATTTACTAGCCTTTTATATAATCACTTCCATCACTGTGATCATCGTTGTTCCTCATAAGGATTTGATTAATAATATGTTACTTGGATGGTTACCCATACCCAAGTTTCTAAGTATGCATTTAACGATACTTCCTTATTCGTAGTGGCGAATAATATGTATCATTTATTTGATTTTCCTTGAGGATATTTTCCGCCCAAGTCTTGACTTCTCATTCTTATCCTCGGTCCAACTGTAACTGTAACAAAATTAATTCGTTTAATTTTATTATTCCTTATTGTTGCATGAAATTTATCCATATCGTTTGTTGATGTAAATAATGCTTCTACACATTTTATTTAGTTTGGCCAAGTCTATAACCTTGCCCTCGCTATTTATTATTATTGCAATTTCCGGGTTCGAGTGTGGATGCACTCCTTCCCGTTGCAATATCTATCGAGATTACTTTCACCTTTGAAATGTACAGTTTCAGCACCTCTTATAAACAATTAGAATTTTTATTACTACCTATTTCTTATTTCTCAAAGCATAGGTAAATTTCGTTAACGCGAATGTAGGATGTTGAATAAATCGATGTAAAACAACGATTTATTTTCACTCATAATAATTAAAAATTCATACTGAAATTTAATCTACAAGAGTGTACCTGAAACGACATCAGGTTCAGCTTTAGCCTCCGTGGCTGTTATATAAAACAACTTTGTCCTTGATTTCTGGGCATCAGACCTTGTGTCGGCTGTGTCCTTGGTTCTGAGCCTCTCTGGACAATTAGGCTTTTTATGTCTTGGCTTACCACATGTGCCCTTGTGAATTTTTCCACAAACTCTGCACTGATGTAACACACTTTTTGTAACCCCCTTCCTGGGAGCTTTATTATACTTGAACTTCTTTACGGCTCTTGGATTCATATCCAACACCCTCCTTTCTTCTATTTCTTGTAGTATGCTGTCTTTCAATTCAACCATCATATCGTTCACCACCGGCACGATTGTGGTTTGTAATCTATCAATATACTGTGATAGACTATTTTCTAGAGCTTTTCCGACCGTCTCGGAAATCTTAGCTTTCATTTGTTCAGTCAATTGAGATGTCGAATCATCTCCAGTTACTCCAGACATTTCTTTAACTGAAACTTCCATCACGATTTATCAATAATTATTTCATTCGTTTCCATCTTATTATACGGAAATTTATATTATTCTCACTCAGTCATGAATAATGTGTTATTCTATTTCGGTTTGGTCAAGTGTATATCTTGCCTTACCTTTCTTACTTAGTGTATTTTCCCGGGTTCGAGCGTATTTATACACCTCCCCCCACATCTTTACGTCATCTTGAAACTGAAATGTTTACACTAATTGTTAAACATTTCATCTATGACATATGCGTCATTTATTTTGATCTAGCCAAGCTCACCACTTGCTTAAACCATTCATGTTTAGTGCACTTTTCTGGGTTTGAGTGTGTAAACACGCACTTCCCGTGCATATCAAATCAAATTTCCTTTTTCTAGTATTCTAGTAATTCTATTAAAGCAATTAATTCTTACTGGATGTCTTGAAACTGAAATGTTTACATCGATTGTTAAACATCTCATTTATAACACATGCTTTACTTGTTTTGATTCAGTCAAGTTCATAACTTGATTCAATCGTTCTTGTTTTGATTCGATCAAGTTCACAACTTGATTCCATCGTTCTTGTTTTGATTCGATCAAGTTCACAACTTGATTCCATCGTTCTTGTTTCATGCATTTCTTATATTTGAGTGAGCTTACACACTCTTTTCATGCACATTTGTTCATGATTTATTTCTATATTCTCTAATTTCTACTTAAACTATTAACTCTTACCGGATGCCTGATCAAGCTTGAACCGAACACTTGTTGACAACCTTGAGCTCTGATTACCAACTTGTAACACCCTTAAATTTTTATTTGAATTAATCACTAAATTTATACATTTTATACCAAAAGATATTAAATTACATAAGTTTCATAACTTGATTAAACTTTAGTCAACTAATGACTAAGTTGGATCATTCAAAATTTGTTTAAGAAATTGTTTACAAACCATGAACAAAATCTAAGAATGATTAAACTATTGCGGAAGCTTCAAAAATCGTGTTCGGTTCTTTATCATTCGCTTGACCACCATCCGTAAGATCCACTTTGCTACCTATGGTCAAAATCTTTAAAACATTAGATCTGACACAGTTATATAGCACATAAATACAAAATCCGACAACAAAATCTAAATAATAAAATAATGTTTTATTTTATGGTTCCACCGTAATTTACGGTGTGACCGTAAATTACGGTACAATCTGGACTTCCCTGGTCACCGTAAACCAGAAGATAACTACCGTAAACATTTGATCCCTACCGTAAGTTACGGTAATACCGTAACTTATGGTAGTTGCTGGAAAACCATCCCTTGTTTGTTGTATTCATTGTGCTAAAACCCAACCCTCGGATTTCACTTTTCTAACCACTTACACCTTGAATTCTTGTATTTCTAACATGATATATATAAACCTATATCAAAAATCAATCCGTTATAATCCGGGAGCATTATCTATGCCTTACTTGCTTTATCCGAACCGTTTGGCTCGTCTATGGAATTCCTTCCTTAATGACGACTACCAACGAGTTCTAACCAACTTTTGACCAATTATTCAATATAGCGATATCATCGCTTTAATTCGTAGCAAACTTTAATCTAAAATTCAACTATGCATATTGCAAAGATCTAAATTTACTTAATGTAACGGGTCAAGTTACATACTTGCATATCTAAACAACATTATCAACCAACAATTCTATTTAACTATTTTGACCCGTTTGTTTGTTGAGTGAGTTACACCACTTCATTGACATACCAAACGCCATCATTTTCTCCATATCAATATAGAACATAACTACGACTAGGTTTATCTATATTTGTAACGAGACACAAGTCACGTACCTTTAGAGCACACCCTTCAAACGCGTATCCGCTCCGGCTTGTCCGCTTGACGATCCGGATTCTTTGCCTAATGAGTTCAATTCACATTCAACTTAGAACTCTTTTCATAATCGTTAACGCATAATTCTCTATAATAATTCAAATCTGCGTTTTCATCTGATTTTTAACATTTTAATCCCCACTTAGGCATTTTAACAAACACCTTGCGGGTCAGATTTTTACATCATCAAAACCGAGTTCATGACTTATAATAATCATCTAAATCAACTTCAATTAGTCACATTTACACATGTTTTAACTTTCAATTTCAGAAGGTACCTCATAAAACTCAGATTACACTAGAACAAGGATCATGATCTTAGTGTTTACCAAATTTCTACAACTTATTAATCACCTACAATGGTGATTATGAACCCTACAAGTATCATGCAAGATTTTGACAAGAATTCATCTAGGGTTTATCCCTAAACATCATACTTTTTTTCTGAAATCACCTTCTATGATCGAATTACACTAGAAAAATCTTTCTAAACCCTAGTGTTCATCATTATCTTGTAAAATCCACAACCCACCTTCAAGGTGTTCATGGAATTTCCTGAATTTGAACATGATTTCACATGTAGTTGTCTAGGTTTCACTTCTAGACACTATATCATCCCTAATCTAACCAAATAACACACATGCAACATCTAATTTCAGATTTTCCAAAATCATGAGATTTTCAAGTTTAGAGATTTCATCAGATTTTACATACCTTTTAATCCTCTTGCGATGAGGATCACGATTCTAAGCTCAGATTTCGTTTTTGATCAGATTTGGACCTTCAATTTGGTTGTTTTGTGAATGTTAGGGTTTTGGAGAGCTTTGGTCGCCCCCTTCCCTCCTGCCTGGTCGATCTCTCACACATCAGTGTGTTTGAGATTTTATTTCTTTTGTTTTATTAAATTTAGTTTCAATTTAGGCACATTAGGTCCCTTGTCTTTTGTTTTTATTTTGTTTTTAATCTCTAAGTTTCTCATAGGTCATTAACTAACTTGGTTAGGGTCATTTACTAGTTAGTTTATTTTACTAATTTATTTGCACCCAAATTGCAAATTTATAAATTTCACATTTTCGGGATGTTACAACAGAACTGCACGACTTTGATGTATTGATCAGCTAACGGTTGATCTTCTTCAAAGGAATGCAACGGCAGACCTCTTAGCTTCTTCAAATCTTCCATCTTGAGATGAACGATCCAAACGCACACAGCTTCTTCAAATCTTCCATCTTGAGGTGAATGATCCAGATGCATGATGTATTGCAAAATACATACTTATATCGTGTATAGTTTGTACGTTCTTTCGTTACTTTTAGTTTAGTTTTGCTTTGAATTACGTACTATTGATGAAAGTTCGTTTTTCCAGGTCTTGATACGCTAATTGGCTAAAAATTGAGTGGAAACGAGCTAAAGTCCTGAAACATTGCATCCTGGAATGAGTCACAAAGAGTTAGAATTATTTTGAGGAGTTTTGGGATGCTAGAGCTGAATTTCGGAGTGAACATTCTGTGAAAAAACACGCACTCGCGTAGCGCGAGCATAAAAGGTTCTCCAGTCGCGCTACGCGACCATGAAACAAGAATTGCCGGATGATCATACGCGCGCGGCCCGCGTCAACTTACCCTTAACTTCCAAGCGGGCCGCGAGATGGTGGGTTACGGGCACAGATTCGTAACAGTGACGGGATTTAAGGTTTTGAAGGTAAAAATCATCATTATCATCATTGGAAACCCTAATCACGAATTAGAGAACATAGGAGGCCATTGTTGAACAAAGAATCGAAGGATCCATCGGGTTTTCTAATCCCTTGTTTTGTCGATTTCCTTTCTTGAAACTTGTTACAATGAATTCATGTTTAGACATCTTCGTTTTGATTTCATATTTTAGTATGCTTGGCTAAACCTTTAAACCGCCTAGACTAGTTGAATGGATTGAATAAAGTTTTTACCGGTTTTGTTATTTGCACGTTGTTTATGGATTGATTGTGATTTGTAAAAGGTTTGATTTAATGGTTTGATGTGTATGCGTGCTTTGATTTGGTTTGTTATTGTTATTTGCTTCATATGATTCTTAGTGACGGTCTTTATCACAACGTAGAGTCATATTAGGGTTTAGGGTTTCGGTGAGTGTCTATATCACATAAGAAAACCTTCACTCTTTAGGGAGAATCGGCCGATAACCTCTAGAAGTAAGTGGTAATAATTTGCTAGATCTTAGTGTTCTACTAGTCCTAATACCTGGGAAGTGAGGGGCTATTGGTAGGTCTTACCCGGCGAATTGCTTTAGATAGGCCTTGGGAAAGGTTATGTCTTGGTTTACCTGTCGGTTTTATTAGTCTATCAAGTCAAATCTATTACTTCAAACTACCCTAGATCTAGGATTGGGAATGAATAGGTCAACATTAGGGTACTTACACAATAATTAGAGGACTGGGAAGAAATCTAATAACCGGTAGGATTAACGGCCTAGGTAGGTCCACAGGTTTCTCCTTGAGAAGGGTCGAGGGGCCTCGATGGTTCTTAATAGGTTTAGTATCATACGATCCCGGTTCCATAATTCGTGCATTTAACTTAATTGGTAATTTCTTAAAAACAATCCAGGATTCTTGTCTAGGTGGTCTCGTTCTCTCATAAGAAAAGTTCACAGTCTTAGTTCGTGTTTAGTCTAGTTCTAGTTATTTTAGTAGTTAATATAGATTTCCTAGTTTTCAGTAACCCCCCCCCCCAAAAAAAACAATTAAACAAGTTTAAGTCGCGTCAGTCAGTGTCTGTTAGAGTCTAGTTTACGTAATACATAGAGTCTTTGGGTTCGATACTCGGACTTGCTTAGGTTATACTACATTGACCGGTACACTTGCCGGTTGTGTGGTTTAGGTTTTAGAGAGTCCTAGTTTATAAATTTAAAGCTTTAGAGTGTCTAGAATAGAGAGTCTAATTTAGGTTGTTTTTATAGTCTGTTTAGCACACATCAATGCACACAGCTTCTTCAAATCTTCCATCTTGTGATGAACGATCCAGACCTGAAACACTTAACACCGGATTAAGAATCTTAACCCCGGAGATACTCAGCCCAAACCTGGATCCCAAAAATAATTCCAATACCCCGGAATCTACAAATGAAATATTAAACAACCAATATTTAATAATTTGTATTTCAAAACACGATCATTCAGAACGACTTACTTCAAAACTTATACTTTTGGAAAAATATCACAACTTGGAAGCAGATTTACCGAAACACCTTAAAATGACGTGATTACCCACACACTTAGAGGGATCTTGCACGACCGATTTTTATACAAAAAGACTTATTTTAAGATTACCTAACTTGATGTTTAACACCTTATTAAAGAATGTTCACAACCCTTAGAGAATTTTCAAAATGATAACTCGCACATAGAAACAAGAAAGCAAAATCTTTTTGATGTTTTTGAATTTTTGACTGAATAAAGAAATTAAACCTACGAACGTATTTACACTAATTATCTTTTTGTGAAATCGGAGCAAAGGGATCATATTGGTTTTTCTGTCAATATCCAACACAAGAACATAGTTTATCAGTTTAAGCTCTTAGAATGATATTAACAGTTCAAGACGTTCAACGGTATTGTGGTCCACTTAAGCTTTAGCACGCTTTCGAACACTGTTTTCGAGATATGCGATTAAGGGTATTAATAACTGATTGTAACTATGTTTACCCACCTCAGAATATACTCCCGTATCAAGGTATGCACGAGAGATCATCTTACTGGTGAGTATACCATTTATCATCTGTTTTGACGTATAAGCTAATGTGAGATACTCACTTATTTGGTATTGAAAACAAGTCCTTTGTGATAGAATCACTTATTGAGGAGGAACTTGAATTTCAGATGCAAAGGGCACAGGAGCAAGTCCGTGAACAGGTTAGTACCATCGTACAGACAAAGAGACGAACTTGACTCCCGCATAATTTTGTGGGACATGTGATTGTTTATCACTTATTTGGGTCGAATGCATCATGAATTAAGGATATTTACACGTATGTATGGTATCATGGAAGATCTAGACTTGCGTCCCCGTTATTTTCCGGTAAAAGAAACAACCATGATACCCAGATGATAAACAGCATAAAGACCACGTATCTCAGAACCTCGGCAATCTATCAAACGAAATTACGGTACCAAGACCATATATCTGAGAGATGTACCACACAAGTTACGCAGTTCATTATGTTTATATACCAAAAACAGGTTCTTATTGACGCGTAAAACCTACCGAAGCAACGTATAATGAAGCTGTTACAGTTAACGGTTAATTTTATATATTACTATAATCCTGCACCAGATACGACTAACCGATGTACTATCATTTCCCTTATATCTCAACACGACTTCATTTTATATTTTTCAAATGTTTTTGTATTTTTCTTAAAATTTATCCTACAACTAAGTAAAATATTTTTGGAGTTTTTCAATCTTTGGAAAGCGGTAAGAACTGTACAGTAAACATAAAATAAAGTTTCTATGCGAGTTTTGAAAAGCATTTTACTCGGGGTTGATCATGCCAATCATTCGGACCAGATTTTCAAATCTAGCCCGATCGAATGTTTTTGTAAACAGGTCGACAAGATTATCCAAGGTGTCTACCCTAACCACTTCTATTAAACCCTTCTCAGCATAGTCGCGAATAAAATGATGCCTAACATCTATGTGCTTAGTGCGTGAGTGATTAACTGGATTGTTTGTTATGGAAATGGCAGAGTTGTTATCGACAAGGATAGGAGTTCGAGTAAAATTCAAACCGTAGTCCCTCATTTGTTGCTGAATCCACAACCTGAGCACAACAGCTTGAAGCAGCAATGTACTCGGCCTCGCACGTGGATAGAGAAACGGTAGCTTGCTTTTTGCATTGCCAAGAGACAAGACGATTCCCAAGAAGTTGTGCGCCGCCAGAGGTTGACTTTCTGTTCATCGGGCACCCTCCGAAGTCTGTGTCAGCATACGCTATCAAATCCAGACCACCTTCAGCTGGATACCACAATCCAAGCTTAGGTGTCCCTTTCAGATATCTGAAAAGACGCTTGACTGCTTTCAAGTGAGACTCCTTCAGAGTTGATTGGTACCTAGCACATAAACAAACAGAGAACATAATATCTAGTCGTGAAGCAGTAAGATACATTAGAGAACCTATCATTGCTCGATATAGAGTCGGATCCACTTCAGGATCTTTCTCCTTATCGGGTGAAAGCTTGAGATTTGTCGGGAGCGGCATGTCATAGGGTAAGCTATCTTCCAATCCAAATCTTTTGAGAATCTCGTGGACATACTTTGTCTGATGCACGTACGTCCTGGTTTTTTCTTGACTCACTTGAAGACCTAAAAAGAAGGATAATTCGCCCATCGCGCTCATTTCAAATTTTGACTTCATCACCGCTTCGAACTCACGACACAATTCTTCATTTGAAGAACCAAAAATTATGTCATCAACGTAAATTTGCACGATCATAAAATCTCCCCCTTTCTTCAAAATGAACAGTGTGGAGTCAATCGCACCACGCGAGAACCCATGCTCCAATAGATGCTTTGACAACGTCTCGTACCATGCTCGAGGGGCCTGATGGAGACCATAGAGAGCCTTGTCCAACAGATAGACCTTGTTGTCTAACCCTGGAGCTTCGAAACCCGGTGGTTGGGATACATACACAGTTTCATGCAATTTCCCGTAAAGGAACGCGCTTTTCACATCCAACTGATAGACTTTGATACGCATGTGTGCAGCGAAGGCTAGAAACAAACGAATAGCTTCCAGTCTTGCCACCGGTGCATAAACTTCGGTATAATCAATCCCTTCCTCTTGATTGAAGCCTTGAACAACCAACCGTGCTTTGTTTCTGACAACGACACCCTTATCGTCTTTTTTGCACTTGAAAACCCATTTCATGTTGATTGCATGCTGGCCCTTTGGAAGATCGACCAAATTCCACATCTTTAACTTGTCGAACTGAGCTAACTCTTCTTGCATCGCCTCACACCAAGAATTATCCTTCAGAGCCATTTGATAGTTCTTTGGCTCTATCTGAGAGATAAAACATTCATGTAGGCTAAGATTGTAGATTTCTTCTTTCTTGATAGCAGAGAACAGACATTGCATCTCTGAAATACTCCTTCGCGTTTGCACTCCCGCATTTGGATTCCCAATAATATTATCAACAGGATGATGAACATTTGTTCTTGGAACTGGGATTGCCGGAGCTTGAAGATTGTTTTCCAAATTTGATTGAATCTCCCCCTCAGCATTTGCATTACTACTAGAAGCTTGATCATTACCAGAAGACGCATTAACATTTGGATATGCTGAAAAGTCAACGTATAGATCTCCACTTGTAGTTTGAGCAGCTGCATTGGGGATCTGCTCAGCAACAGCTTCGTTTACGATCGAAGAATCAGCGACTGGAACATTCGGAGACACATTAGTAGGAATACTTGCTCTCCAGCTCGCATCCACTTCATCTTTGTTCACAAGATGTGTGTATACAATCTCCGAATCTTCTTTTGAAACATCAGGAAGATCAAATGAATCAAATAATTTATCATAATCATAACCGCTTTTAGGACCAAATTCGGACGGTGGAGGATCGTAACTCAAAGGAGTTATATCAAACACGATCTCCACTGTACGCTTCTTAACGTTATAAACGCGTTTGTTTGGAGTTCCATTGGCATATCCCAAAAAGAACCCCACTTCACCAACTTCCCCCATTTTAGGAGTATCTTTGGTGCGTTTGATAACACACTTAATCCCAAAAGGTTGAAAACCAGATAAGTTTGGTTTCTTGTTTTCAAGCAATTCATAACACGTTTTATCTTCTCTTTTGACAGTAAGCACATGATTTAACACATAACATGCAGTGTTTACCGCCTCGGCCCAGAAGAAAATTGGCAATTTTTATTCAGAAAGCATAGTGCGGGCCGCCTAAATCAGGGTACGATTCTTCCGTTCTGCAACTCCGTTCTGTTGAGGAACATATGGAGCGCTGAACTGATGAACTATTCCCATTTCCCGACATAACTCATCCATATAATGATTTTTAAACTCAGTGCCGTTGTCACTTCGGATTTTCTTAATAGGAAGTGAATAATTTTTCTCAAGTTGTTTGAATAAGTCTCTTAAAATACCAGCAGTTTGATCCTTTGTTTTTAAGAAAAATACCCATGAGTAACGTGAGAAATCGTCAGTGACAACTAAGCAATAAGACATCCCACCAATGCTAGCAACATGGATCGGGCCGAAAAGATCCATGTGAAGCAATTCAAGTGGTTTTTGGATTGAGTTAACTGTTTTCGGTTTATGAGGCTTTCGTTTGATTTTTCCTTTTTCACATGATTCACATTTGTTGTGCATATTGAAACTACGTAAAGGAACCCCCAACACCAAGTTGTTTTTCACTAAGTGGTTCATTTTTCGCAGATGCACGTGGCCCATTCTCCTATGCCAGAGATACTATTGATCTTCAGTCGCCTTCGAAAGTAGACATGTCACTGGAGCAGACGAGTTAACCAACGGGCGCATGTCCATGACATATGTGTTATTCACCCTTGGAGCCCTCATTACGATCCAATCTTCAGGAACAACAAATCCCGGACGCAAAACGAAGCAAGCTTTATCAGTGAACAACATCGTGTACTTGTTATCACAAATTTGAGAAACCGACATCAAGTTATGCTTCAGTTCTTCAACGTAGTTCACTTTATGCAGCGTAATTTTTCCATTTGACACCGAACCTTCACCGGTGATGTATCCACCCTTCTCACCGGCAAAATTCACATAACCACCATGAATTTGTTTAAAATTGTTCAATAACTCTTTATTTCCTGTCATGTGTCTGGAACAGCCACTATCGATATACCAAATATAGATAGCTCTCTTCAGCTGCTCCTCAATGCCAGCCATGAATGCACACGCTTCATTTTCTCCGGAGTTTTCTTCCAACCTTTTAGCTTCTGCATCCGCAAATTGCTGCATTTCAGCTGTGGAGATGTTGAACTCAAAGCATTCTCCCTTTTCTCCATCTTCTGTTTTGTTAGCCTTTTCAACAGACTCTTCATTCAGATTATCTTCATTCTCAGCAACATTGCCCGAATCCAACTCTTCCCCTAGAACCTCAGCTACAACCGCAAGTTCCTCAATGCTAGTCTCTTCGACAATCTTTTCACACACTTCTTCAGCTATAACCGCAAGTTCCTCAATGCTAGTCTCTTCGACAATCTCTTCACACACTTCTTCGTTGACAATTTCAGCTATAAAGGCTTGTGACACAATAGCTCCTGAAATGTCTTCCAATGCACAACCCCAGTCGTAAGGCTCAGTCACTTTTTGTAAAGATTGAGCCACCATAGCATTGTTTGTTGAAGGTGTAAGATTTTCAGAACCACTTGGACGAGTACTTGAGTTAGAGGTAGCAGTTGATGCATTGTTGTGAGGTCTTGTATTGCTTCCTCGAGAGTTGCTTTCTCTGTCAGATCTTTCCATTTTTGGTTTTCGACAATCACGTGCGAAATGCCCGTAGATGCCGCAGTTGTGACATTTCACCTTTGACATGTCGACTCCCATTCGAGTCTTTGTCTGACCTCCTATGAACTTCCTACCCGTTCTCAACAGAAATTTCTTCGCTCTACGGACTAAGAGTGCCATATTGAGTTGTAGATCAAGTTCTTCCATTTCGTCTTGGTCTATCTGGTCAAAGTCCTCATCGAGACTTGACGGTTCAACGAGCTTTCCAAGACAGAAGTTCTCGTAGGCAGTCATGAAGGATGCCAAAAGGCTCATGTTTTCTTCTATCAACTTTAAGCCGCTTGCATCTAACTTTGGAATGTTCAAGTTTGTTGCTTGAGATTTCTGAGCTCCACTAGAAGAGTACATTCCTTGATTGGAATTTGTCGTTCCACTTGAACTGACATTGTTGCTCATAAAGGCGTGTTCACTTGCAGGAACTTCATTCTCTGAATATAGGGCAACACCGTTTACTCCATTACTACCCTTATCCGTCGGTTTTGAGGCTTTATATAACTGAGGATCTTGGATCTTCTCGAAATCAGATGCTTGATCTTCCATATTCCAAGCATAACCCTTCAGTTTTTGTACAACTTCTTCCAATGAGAGCTCCTCATAGAGAACACCTTCTCTAATCAAAGCGGTGTACATATTCCATTCTTTGGGAAGACAATTCAGAAACTTCTCAACCTTCTCAAATTCAGTGTAGATACCCTCTTGACTTCTATCAAGTTCACTCAGCAGATGATAAAATCGGTTCACTGTGTCATCAAATGATTCATTCCTTAACGCTTTAAACACAACGAATTGAGTCTTCAAACGTTCGAGTCGTCGTTTCTTGTAAATTGCATTTCCTTCATATCGCTCGATCATGTTATCCCACAACTCCTTTGAGTTACTTCTTTTACGGAACGTATGAAGTATAGATTGTGTCATAGCCATCGTTATCATTGACATAGCTTTCTCTTCACAATCAAAAAATTTCTTTTGGTCGTCAGTGAGAGCCAAGTACGTATCAATCGTCAACGTACGTACTGGAGTAGCTCCACATCCTTTAACGATACACAACCAGATTTTGATGTCTTTTGCTCGTACATATCTTTCAAAACGCTCCTTCCACTCAGGAAAATCAAGCTCGTTTATCAACAAAGGAGGTTTGTCGTTACTCCCTACCTCAGCATTATGCTTGAGGTTTTGCACCATTGCAGTCAGTTTGTTGTTTGCCATTTCAAAAAACAACAGTAGGTTTCCAAGTAAGAACTGTGTTACTGAAAGGATTTTCTAAGTCCAAACTCGGAGAGAAAACACGGAGTGAAATGTCTGAGCTTTAATCAGAGTGTGAAACCCGGATCACAAAAACCTGAAATAAGACACAAACAGAAAAACTCGGACACTACACTGTTAGAAATTTAAACTCAGACCACCTAATAAAGGAAGAAAAAATTCAATAAGACACAAACAGAAAAACTCGGACACTACACTGTTAGAAATTTAAACTCAGACCACCTAATAAAGGAAGAAAAAATTCGGACTCCCTAACAACACAAAACACAAAGTTCTGACTTAATAAAAACTCAGACTCAATGAGTAAAATTCGGACTCAACTAAGTTTAAAACTCGGATACCTTAAACTTTAAACTAAACTCAGACACCTACACCTTAAACTAAAATTCGGACAAGAACTCGGACCAGGTTAAACAGTTAAAACTCAGATCATCTTCTGATAATAAGATCTAAAAGTCGGACTATGAGATGTATTGAAAATTCGGACCTAATAATGTATAAAAGATCGGACCTAAACTTGTGAACTAAAAACTCGGAATCAGTGAAGGTTTAAAAAGTCGGACTAAATAAACTAAACTCGGACACTAAACTCTCTTAAAACCCCACTAAACTCAGACCTACACTTTAAACTAAAATTCGGACTCTATTAAGGTGGGTAAAACTCGGACTCAATTACAAGAATTAAACTTAGATGGATCAATTAAAACTTAAAACTCTGACTCAATTATATTATAAAACTCAGACTATGTTATAGTAGACAAAACTCAGACTAATTAAAAACTCAGACTCTATGGTAGACAAAACTCAGACTAATTAAAAACTCAGACTCTATGTTTAAAATTTGGACTTAGATGGACCAATTAAAACTCAGACACAAGACTTTCTTAAAACTAAGAAAAAACTGAAACTCGGACCTGACTTAAACTCAAACCGACAAACTTCAAAATAGAACAAAAAACTCGGACCAAACACTTCAATTAAGAAACTCGGACCTGACTTGAACTCGGACCTGACTTAACCTCGGACCTGACAAGAAACTCTGTTCAAAACTCGGAAACACGAAGAGGAACGGTAAAACTCGGAAATGTGAAACTCAGAACAAACAAGAGTTTCTCAAAACTCAGATCCAGTAACCAATCTCCGGACTATCTCCCCAATGTGACTTCACACTGGTTCAACAATACCCCGGAAACACAAACACCAATTTTAAACCACGGACAATGCTTCCAAAGATCAAACTAGGAATCTTTTTCACCCTTCAACACAGTATGAACAAAAACCAAAAAACCTCTGTAAAACCCAGATGAATATCAACACTAAAAATCACCAAACTACTCAAAATCCATCACCAAATCACTAGAAATGAATGAAGAATCATGAATAAAACACAAAAACTCAATAAACACTCACTAAACCCTATCAAAGATTGAACTTTTCTCACAAAACCCTTCAAACTAAGAAACACCTACAGTAGTATGAGCACACTGCTCTCATACCACTTGTAAGGCCTCCTAATCCAAGATCTCACTCAGCTAAAGCCACCAACAGGTGTGCGGAATCCACCTGATGAGGAAGATGAATGACATCACTCACACAAAGCAGCCGCCAGACAAAACACACACAATGATTAGGGTTAGGTGCACAGAATTTCACACAGAATCGCTACCTTGTCTATTCCACATAAAGGTATATATACAAAGCAAACCCCGGACTTACAAGACAAACTAGAAAGCCCGGACAAACAAACTACACAAAACTCAGACTATTGTCCTAAACAAAACTCAGACAAAAGGACTAGCCTAAAACTTGGACAAAATGTCCAAGGATAAAACTAGGACTAAGTTTCAATACATGTACAATAAAGACCCTACAAATTGGAAGGCATGCACTTATCACCCAAAGTGCATTAACAGTTTTTGATAAGCAGCTAAGGCTGTTTGCACTCGGTGAACCAGGCGTTGACCGAAATAAGGCCCCTGGGAGAGAGATACCAATGCTCAATGTTGGCCCGCTGGTGGGTTTCCTACTTTTGAAAACTTGTATAAATTGATTTTTAGCGAAAATGAGTGTGTCGTAACACACCTTTAAGTGACCCAATTTTTATTGCGACTGCCCATCTACTACGTGAAGAATGCGTAACGAACCAAACGGTGACCTAAACGAGGCCCCTTGAAGAAACACCAATGCTTAAAGTAGGCGCACCAGTGGATTTCCAACTTTTGAGAACTTATATAAAATTGAGCAAAAATAAGTGTCGTAATACCTTTAATCGCCCCTCTTTTTTGTGACTGCCAATCTACTACATGTAATACATTTAATCGCCCCTCTTTTTTTGTGACTGCCAATCTACTATACATTAAAAACACAATAAAATACTAATAAAAAAATCTAAAAATAAACAGATGATCAAAAGACAATAAACATAAAACATAACAATATCGTATGTAAAATCTTTAATCACTTATTTGCGTAGGGGCAATTTGTTCTCTATGACCATTTTCTTCACATAATCCACATTTATACTTTCTGGGTTCATCCGGATAATGGGCAGGGGAAATTCGTCCTCCTATCACTACAAAGAATTCTGGCAATAGCGGCGACGCTAATACTTCTAGAGCACCACCCACAACCGCAACCGCTGACCAAACCCCAAACGTCTTCCACTTCCACCTTCAACCACAGAACATCTCTATTTTACGAGAAAACTCATCCAAAACTTCAGATATGAGAGAAAACACGGGAGATTGGTACTTACCGATGCCCCAAATAAAGAGCACGATACCTTTCCATCAAAGAGTTCATCTTTGTGATCGACATCAAAGGCTCCAGAAGCTATTACATTAACTGCACTTTTTCCAACAAGCAACCTCAGATTGAATAAATGGCAGCCTCACCTGAACTACAGGCAAGGACAATCAGTAGGACCACATAAATGAGAATTTGAATTTTGTTATGTTCAAATGGATGGGACTTTTAAACAAATGTTCAAAAAACAAAAGAAAAGAACACCCAGATCACAATGGAACACACACACATGGAACTGTTCATGAGAAAATAAGAAAAGCATTAACAAGTTTGAATACAAGTTTTTAGCAAACTTAAACCCTCCTCGTTTTACCCGGGCTTGGGACCGGCCGAGTTTACATGAAACCCAGGCAGAGTTAAAACTTGTATACATATATAAAAACAGCACACCAATCAAAGTATATGCAACAAAAAAACCAACATGCTTCAAGTTGTCATGATAACAGCATCTATTTTCCAGATTATAAACACAAAAAACCTCTTTTTTATCAAGTAAGCACAATTGTCATAAACCTAAATCAGTCTTGAACTGAATCCGAAAATAAAACTCTTGAAAAATCTAAATCTTGAAAACAAATTTTTTGAACCTCAAAAATAAAAATTTTGAAAAATCTAAATCTTGAAAACAATTTTTTTGAACCTCAAAAATGAAAAATACGAATTTTTTTTTAACATTTACTAGGTAAACTTCAATAAAGAATCCAATCCTGCAAGATGGTGGAATTCTGGGATAACATTTTTTCTGACAGCAAAAGGCTAACACATTTGACCAAGAACAAAACAAAAACCAACTTGAAAAATTTAAAATCCATATACTAAAACAGGATCAGATTGGCATTTTGTTCAATATTTTAATCAAGAGGCGTCATGTGAAATTGAAACAAGGTTTCCACTTTTATCTTCTATAAACAACCCAGGTTATCAACTAAATAATATAGCAAAGAAGGAAAGACAGAAAAAAAAGACATCATCTGCAGATCTAGCAAAGGAGCCAAAGAAACCTCAATCAGACAAAAAAGGCCACAAGTATATGAGAGAACAAAATAACTATATATGGATTAAATTTTAAAAATAAGAAACAATCAAATTATATGTTATTAAATAGAATATAAGAAAATAAAAAAGAAAAACAAATTTAATTAGATATCGTTTCCTATACTAGAAAATCTGGTGAGTTCGTTACCCCTACCCAGAAAACTCCCTAGTGTTGCATGTAGTTTCAAAACTCACCTACAAGTGTTTGGCGGGATTCTAAACCACATAGAAATACAAAAATCCTGGCAAAACTAATAAAACAATAACCAATCAGTAGTATTCATTGTTAAGAGAGGGGGACAACCTGATATGAAACTCCTATTATCTACAAACCAGAGGGGTTTTAAAAACATGGCAACAAACCAGAAAGGACAAAGGCCCAAGCAAATCACAAGTTTTCCAGTTCTATCAGAAATTAAGCAAGATTATAGATAGTAACATGAGTCTAATCATCTTTACTCTGCAGAAACACATACATTGTAACATTAACCCCGAACTCCTCCAAGTTAGCCATTAAAAGACGGAAAACAATAATGGTAACAAATAAGAACATAAAGAATCGTAGAAAAATCAGTAGGCAATGATTTGACAAAGTTGTTTGATGCCACACTAACCTACATACAATACATAATCTCATCATGCAAAGCATACACGCAAGAGAAAATGGGAAAAAGAGAATTGAGTAAGTGGCAAAGAATTAACAAACATGCGCTGACGATCCACAAGCAAGGCATCCCAGACAAGAGATGGAGAAAAGATGCCTGGTCACCAACCAAACCTACAAACGAAATACAATTCCCATCCTTCATGAAAGCTAGCTAAAAAGATGGTCAATAAATAAAACTAAGAAAACAGAAAGTAAGTTTTAGAACACGAAATGATACTAATCAATATCTAGAAGTCCAATCGAGTGTCGTTCTTTCTGCAAAACATATACATAGTATTGTTAACACCATCAAGTCCCCATCATGATGTAAAGAGATGAACAATCGTAACATAAAATAAACATAAGAATTTAAGATAACCGGCAGGCTGTAATTGGAGAACAACGTTTGAAGCCACACTAATCTACACGCAAAACATAATATCGTCATGCGAAAAAACACAGAAGACGGAATAAGAAATCAGAGAAAGAACATAGCAGTGGGAAGTAATTGAAAACGATGATCCACGAGCAGGCACGGCAAACCAACCATCTTCAATATACCGAGCCTAGATCAAAACTATATCAAAGTTAAAGGAAGACAAATGAGGATAGAAAACAGAACTTGTTCACTAAAAAGAATAACACAATCTAATATGATGCTCCTGTTCACTTTCCGTGGACACCCCCCAAAAGTCGACAACAAACAAAGACAGAGGTCCAAGCAAAGAGAGAGTATTCCAGACCTATTAGCAATTAAGCAAGATTTAAGTACTTTAACGATATTAAAAAGGGAGACGATAATATACGAAAGTTTGCAATAAGATTCAAAAAGAGCCCGCATATATGATCATCATGGTCCTGGTCACGCAACAAACCTACAAACAAACACAATTCTTTTGTTATAGGAACCTAAGAGGAAACTAGTCATTTATAGAGAGAAGAACAAAGAAAGAGGATTTTAGGACACGGAATGATACTAATCAAAATGCGTAGGTCCACCCCTTTGGTGTTTTTTTCCTGCAGAACACATGCACAACATCAACACTAAAGTTCCCACGAAGATATAAAGAGAGAAAAATAATAATGGTAAAAACAAAAACATCTCTACAAAACTAGAAGTACAGTAAGTAGGTGCCGACTGGACAACAATGTACGAAGCCTCTCTAACCTACACGAAAAACACAACCTTGTTATGAAAACTTACAGCTAACACACAAAAAATCATGAGAAATTAGAGATGAAGGAGAATAGTGAGGCATATGATCACAAATGCGATCACCCAACAAACCTACAAACAAACACAATTCTGTTGTTACATAAACCTATAAAGAAAACTAGAAGTACAAAAGAAAGATGGTTCTAGGACACGAAATGATACTAATCAAGATGCCCAGGTCCAATCATTTGTTTTTTTTTTCTACACAACACATGCAACAATATTAACACGAAGCTCCTTCTACAAGTTCCCCAAGAAGATAGAAAGATAGAAAAACAATAATGGTAAAATCATAGTTATTAATTGCGCCCGCTATGGTCGCTATTGCGAATAGCGATGCGTATAGGCACTTGGTCGCTAAGTTGCTGTAGCGCATGTAAAGGTGGGAAAATAGCGACAGTATCTTTTTTTTTTTTTTTTTATTTGTTACCTTAAATATAGGCACGTACTATTAGGTTTAATTGTATATTTATATTCACCATTCACTGATTCACGTAACAAACACCACGTTTCTTCTCTTCTGCTGATCTGCTGTCGACCATCAAGCAAAGGTATGATCTTTAATCTCGATTTTCCTTTAATTGTTGATTCTTTCTTCTTTCTTCAGTCTTTCTTCAGCAAGCTTCTTAGTTATTTCTTTGTGATTTCAAATTTCTTTAATTTGTGCCGACAATGGATGGCGTTGTTGACGATGATGATGAGCCGGAATATGAAGATTTAGATGATTTAGCTTATTAGTCATAGTATTATTAGCTATTTTGGTACTATATGAAGGTTTTTTTTTTGGATTATAGTTGCTACAATATTTTAATGCTTGATATGAAATATTTTTTAATTTTTCTACTACCTTATCGCTATTTACAAAATAGCGGGCGCTATTCTATCGCTATCGCTACGTAGCATATAGGTGACTTGTCGCTATTTGTCGCTATTCGCTATCGATAACTATGGGTAAAATAAAAAACATTTCTTCAGAAATAGATGTACAGTAAGTAGGTGGTGACTGGAATGTACGAGGTCAGAAATAGATGTACATTAAGTAGGTGGTGACTGGAATGTACGAGGGCGTCCAACCAACACACAAAACATGACCTTGTTATGCAAACTTACAGCTTACACCGAAGGTTTGCAATAAACTCCATCATAAGGATGCTGGTCACCCAACGAACCTACAAACAAAAAACTCCCTTGTTGCAGAAACCTATTTAAAAAACTAGTCAATATGGAACGAAGAACAAAGAAAGAGGATATTAGGACACGAAATGATACTAATCAACATCTAGAAGTCCAATCGAGTGTCGCTCTTTCTGCAAAACATATACATAGTATTGTTAACACCATCAAGTCCCCACCATGATGTAAAGAGACGAACACTCGTAACATAAAATACAACAACAACCATACCCAGTAAATCCCACAAATAGCAGAGCTACTTATAGGGTCTGGGGAGGGTGGGATGTAGACAGACCTTGCCTCTATCCATAGGGATAGAGAGGCTGTTTATTTTACTCGTAACATAAAATAAACATAAGAATTTAAAAAAAACCGGCAGACTGTAATTGGAGAACAACGTTTGGAGCCACACTAATCTACACGCAAAACATAATATCGTCATGCAAAAACACATAAAAGACGGAATAAGATATTAGAGAAAGAACATAGTAGTGGGAAGTAATTGAACACAATGATCCATGAGCAGGCACAGCAATCCAACCATCTTCAATATACCGAGCCTAGATCAAAATTATATCAAAGTCAAAGGAAGAAAACAGAACTTGTTCACTAAAAGGAATAACACAATCTAATATGATGCTCCTGTTCACTTTCCATAGAGACAAGCCCTAAAGTCGGCAACAAACAAAGACAAAGGTCCAAGCAAAGAGAGAGTATTCCAGACCTATTAGCAAATAAGCAAGATTTAAGTACTTAAACGATATTAAAAAGGGACAAGATAAATATACGAAAGTTTGCAATAAAATTCAAAGAGCCCCCGCATATATGATCATCATGGTCCTGGTCACGCAACAAACCTACAAACAAACACAATTCTATTGTTATAGGAACCTATAAGAAAACTAGTCATTTATAGAGGGAAGAACAAAGAAAGAGGATTTTAGGACACGGAATGATACTAATAAAAAATGCATAGGTCCAATCATTTGGTGTTTTTTTCTGCAGAACACATGCACAACATCAACACTAAAGTACCCACGAAGATATAAAGAGAGATAATAATGGTAAAAACAAAAACATAAAAACATCTCTACAAAACAAGTACAGTAAGTAGACGCCGACTGGACACCAATGTACGAAGCCGCTCTAACCTATTTTCTGCAGAACACATGCACAACATCAACACTAAAGTACCCACGAAAATATAAAGAGAGAAATAATAATGGTAAAAACAAAAGCTATATCAAAGTTAAAGGAAGACAAATGAGGATAGAAAACAGAACTTGTTCACTAAAAGGAATAACACAATCTAATATGATGCTCCTGTTCACTTTCCATAGAGACAAACCGTAAAGTCGGCAACAAACAAAGACAAAGTTCCAAGCAAAGAGAGAGTATTCCAGACAATTAGCAAATAAGCAAGATTTAAGTACTTTACGATACTAAAAAAGGAGACGATAAATATACAAAAGTTTGCAAAAATTGCAACATAAAAGAATCATATAAAAAGTGTCCACAATTACCGACGCGCAAAACGTATGAAAACTGAACTAGGCCCAATCAACTTTGTTCTTTCTGCACCACAAAAAATATAATCCCATCATGCACACGAATTCACAAGAGTAAAAAGAAAATCGAAGGAAAAAGAGAATAGTGGGAACGAATTAATAGATGTGTGGTGGCAATCCATGAGCAAGCACGACGAACCAGTCACCTCCAATTACAAAAAAAAAAAAAAAAAAAAAAAACATTTAGTGGTAGTATATCTTTTAGTCATCCCAGCAAGAGAAAATAAAAATCCATAATTATAGAAGATAGAAAAGCAGCAAAGAATCATGCAACTAATGGTGTCCAACAAAGAAATGAGGCTCCCAAAGATCTATGTGCAAGAGATCAAGATAAAGAAAAAATAACCAAGGATGAACCAGAATAAAAAACAAATAATGCTAAGGAGGGAAAAACCAGCAGATGGTAAACAAGACGCCAGAACCGGTGTTTACCGAATCAACCTGCAAACAGAACATGGTGGTCTTACTTCAAGAATCTAAAAACGATGCTGGTCATCATAGAAACTGAAAGCAAAGAAAGGAAGTTCTAGAACACTGCATGATACTAAACAAACAAGGGTCCAGCCATCCGTGTTTATTCTGCAAAATCTATATCCAGAACCTATAGCACCATCTTTTATTAAGCCCACTAAGACACCCAGTTTTAAGGGGAACAAAAAAATAAGAGTTTACAAAGTGAATAATATTTAAACCAATGTGCAACAGTTATGTGTGAGACGAAAGAAATGACACCATATCTACAAAAAACGCATGCCTGTTACATGCCGCAATACACACAATGAAAATCTTAACTTACATAACCATGGACCAAAGTAGCAGATATTGTACACCGAGTACAAGACCCAGTAGAGAGAATCAGAAAAGACTGAAGCCACAAATCAGTAGAATATAACCTTGATGTCCAATATTCTATCTGGTTTTACAAGCAACAAAAGAAATGAGTCCTACACTCCTATCCACACTTGCTAAGTAAGAGACTAATAAAAAAATATGTTAAAAGAAAATCTTAAAAGATATTACAGAAGCTGGCAGTGACGAGCTATAATGCCTCCAACACCACTAAGAATGTTAAGAGGGCACTATAATAGCAGAAGAAACACAGATATATACAGTGGCGTTGACCCCATAATAAATTATAAAAAAAAGAACCTGCATAGACAATTAAGAAAATAGGTAGCTTGTGCTCTCCATCAGATCTATAATGCCTCCAACACCACTAAGAGTAAACTGAATCATGAACAACCATTGTATTGCCACGTAAAGGTAAACAAAATGAACAAAAACGTTTGCTTAAAATTGTCACCAGTGACCAGATGAATCAGGAGAACCCTATACAGCATCAGCGATCCCCTTGAGCATTCTAGCATTTATCAAGAAGACAAGACGGCTCTCTCTTAAAAAGTCAATAAAATCTAAGCTAATAATAGACATCATTATAGTCAACCCAAAGGCCCCTGGCCCAAACTTCACCCACCAAACTAACCTCAAATGACCATCCACCCATAACAAAAACCGAACATGTCCAAATGGCATCTGAAGTCAAGTAATAAGACTTCAAGTAATATAACAGGAGCTAAGGTAAGAAGATCAAACCAGATCAGATAGTACCGGATGGAATCAATGATCAAACTCCACAACCTACCACCAAAACAGACTAACATAATAACACCGACTCATACATACCGTTAAAAGATACAATAATAATACAAAAACGGATAGAACTTATGACTGCCCATGATAGTATCAGTGTGTAAATTAGGTTATAAATAAAACTGAATCAAGAACCCGAAGTAAAAAGCTTCAAAATCCAAGAAAAAAGTTTACTCGTTGAGGAATGCTGTGCTAATCATCCAACTGCAAGCAAAACCACAAACCTAGCAGCGGCCTGTAACCATAGTGACATAACACAAACCGACAGCCAGACAATAACACAGTAAAGCTGCAAGGCAGTTATCATAAAGCTAACAGAGTACAGCACAGATAGATCTTAACACAAACCAATAGGCAAATATCTTTTGAAGTAGACATGAATTTCCAAGAGTTCCCAACTAGCCGGAAAACATGATCCAATATTCCAATCTTGCATTGCCCGCACCTGGAACGCGCAGCAGCTGCGCAGGTGTTACATATAAGCCAAACCAATCCGCAAGATGAAAGTATACAGGCAATGTATTTCATTATTATCCTTTGTATTATTGGCCTTGCGCCCTTATTAATACAAGCATCATCTTTGCTCATGTTACTGTTTGTTACAAATTGCATATAATTCTTTGGGTATACGCGAAAACAATATGGTAAACATTGTACGCTTCATGAACAGTCTAAAAAAGGGCACAACCTTGCGCATCTTAGACAAACGGTCACACATGAATACAATACCATTCTCATTCGCTCTACCTATTCAAAGTAATTAAACATATGCAACACATTGTAATCCAAACACAACCTGAAGCTTACATGCACGACAGTGCATCAAAAAATATATATATCATCAAAACGCAATATAAACAACCGTTCACAACAATCACGGCAGTGATCTTCAAAATTTTTTTACTAGCAAGACCAACATAAACGTCAAAAAAAGGGAATACACAGTTTCCCAAACCTAACATAATCAGCAGCAAGACCATCAGCAACAACCGGCACATGATCAACACGGCGATTCTTCCGACGATAGTACACCAGTTCACATCCACCGTGCTGAATCATTGGAAAACGTGCCATCAAGGCATCAACAGATAAAACACCAGCCCTTTCTTCAACAATTTCCGGCCGGCAAGCTTCAGAACCAGAACCTACCATTGTGGGATAAACGGAAGACACTGGTTTCTCGTCTCCGGTAGCTATTAAAGGCGGTGAATCGACAAGGAGCAGGAGCCCCTCGGCAGCCTCAAAAATCCTTAGAACATCCAGTAGTCGCCGAGTACGAAAGAGACGCTTCGCCTTCATATCTCCGAAACGAGTTGAAAGGATAAAAACCCTCAAAAGCTTATATAGAGAAGCTACCCCGGGAAAAGGAAACGTAATCATCATCAACTATCAAACGTCCTTCCAAACGGCGCTACTGAAACAAATGTCAGATCCCATAAATGAAGCCTGACAGGCGTCGGTACGTATTCAAAGATAAGAAGGAAAAAGTATCGCAAACAATAATTCTTTATTACAAATGACGGCATTAAACGTCAGGTCATGATTACAAAAGGGTCAAATCAAAAGGAAAAATCACATCTTCCCTTAAAAGTTTTTAAATAAGCAAAGTAAATCTTCTCATAGAAGATTCCCCGCCTTCGCGCCAAAAAGCATTTCCCTCTCATAAGTCCAGTGCTCCACTTACTTGCATAAGAGCAACACTAGACTGGGGGGACTTGAAGGGGTAAGGTCCCAAAAACCTCATAATAAGCACTTGGGACCATACCACAACCTCGTCTTTCAACCCTTTTTTACCTTGCGCGACCGCGCACTGGTCTTACAAAAGGAAGGCTTAAGAGACAGATAGCAGACAACACCCGCGCGCCAAAAGGAAATCATAAATCCTTGCGCTTTCCTCCATAAATAAAGGATGAAAATCCTAAGTCAAGCACTTCCGCTTAATAATATACAGACTTGGATATTATTTACTTAACTGATACCACACGATAAAGAGTCACACCAGATTACAGCAGTAATATTCTAGAAGAATTCAATCGTGCACCACTAGGACGGTTATAACCGTCTGGACACGTGTCACCACCTCAGGCATCCCTGAAATCACAATGATAGCATGTAATTGGAGAGAAGCCTCCACTTGATCACTTTCCACGTGGAAAACCCCCAGCCATAGATCTAAACAGGGATCCGTGTGCACTCACGTCGGATCGAGAAGATTAACGGAAGGAAATGTAACCGCTTACGGGGTTAGCATCTTCCGTCAGCATTCCACCAACAAATTTTCCCGCCCAAAACTCTCGGCTATAAATATGAGAACCAAACCTACAAACGAAATACAATTCCCATCCATCATGAAAGCTAGCTAAAAAGATGGTCAATAAATAAAACTAAGAAAACAGAAAGTAAGTTTTAGAACACGAAATGATACTAATCAATATCTAGAAGTCCAATCGAGTGTCGCTCTTTCTGCAAAACGTATACATAGTATTGTTAACACCATCAAGTCCCCATCATGATGTAAAGAGATGAACAATCGTAACATAAAATAAACATAAGGATTTAAGATAACCGGCTGGCTGTAATTGGAGAACAACGTTTGAAGCCACACTAATCTACAAGCAAAACATTATATCGTCATGCGAAAAAACACAGAAAGACGGAATAAGAAATCAGAGAAAGAACATAGTAGTGGGAAGTAATTGAAAACGATGATCCACGAGCAGGCACGGCAAACCAACCATCTTCAATATACCGAGCCTAGATCAAAACTATATCAAAGTTAAAGGAAGACAAATGAGGATAGAAAACAGAACTTGTTCACTAAAAGGAATAACACAATCTAATATGATGCTCCTGTTCACTTTCCGTGGACACCCCCCAAAGTCGGCAACAAACAAAGACAAAGGTCCAAACAAAGAGAGAGTATTCCAGACCTAATAGCAATTAAGCAAGATTTAAGTACTTTAACGATATTAAAATGGGAGACGATAAATATACGAAAGTTTGCAATAAGATTCAAAAAGAGCCCGCATATATGATCATCATGGTCCTGGTCACGCAACAAACCTACAAATAAACACAATTCTTTTGTTATAGGAACCTAAGAGGAAACTAGTCATTTATAGAGTGAAGAACAAAGAAAGAGGATTTTAGGACACGGAATGATACTAATCAAAATGCAAAGGTCCAATCCTTTGGTGTTTTTTTTCTGCAGAACACATGCCCAACATCAACACTAAAGCTCCCACGAAGATATAGAGAGAAAAATAATAATGGTAAAAAAAAACATCTCTACAAAACTAGAAGTACAGTAAGTAGGTGCCGACTGGACAACAATGTACGAAGCCGCTCTAACCTACACGAAAAACACAACCTTGTTATCAAAACTTACAGCTAACACACAAAAAATATGAGAAATTAGAGATGAAGGAGAATAGTGAGGCATATGATCACATAATGCGGTGGTCACCCAACAAACCTACAAACAAACACAATTCTGTTGTTGCATAAACCTATACAGAAAACTAGAAGTACAAAAGAAAGATGGTTCTAGGACACGAAATGATAGTAATCAAGATGCCCAGGTCCAATCATTTGTTTTTTTTTTCTACAAAACACATGCAACAATATTAACACGAAGCTCCTTCTACAAGTTCCCCAAGAAGATAGAAAGATAGAAAAACAATAATGGTAAAATAAAAACATTTCTTCAGAAATAGATGTACAGTAAGTAGGTGGTGACTTGAATGTACGAGGGGGTCCAACCAACACACAAAACATGACCTTGTTATGCAAACTTACAGCTTACACCAAAGGTTTGCAATAAACTCCATCATAAGGATGCTGGTCACCCAACGAGCCTACAAACAAAAAACTCCCTTGTTGCATAAACCTATTTACAAACTAGTCAATATGGAACGAATAACTAAGAAAGTGGATATTAGGCCACGAAATGATACTAATCAACATCTAGAAGTCCAATCGAGTGTCGCTCTTTCTGCAAAACATGTACATAGTATTGTTAACACCATCAAGTCCCCACCATGATGTAGAGAGACAAACAATCGTAACATAAAATAAACATAAAAATTTAAGAAAAACCGGCAGGCTGTAATTGGAGAACAACGTTTGAAGCCACACTAACCTACACGCAAAACATACTATCGTCATGCAAAAAAAACACAAAAGATGGAATTAAGATATTAGAGAAAGAACATAGTAGTGGGAAGACAAATTATATCAAAGTCAAAGGAAGACAAATGATGATAGAAAACAGAACTTGTTCACTAAAAGGAATAACACAATCTAATATGATGCTCCTGTTCACTTTCCATAGAGACAAACCGTAAAGTCGGCAACAAACAAAGACAAAGTTCCAAGCAAAGAGAGAGTATTCCAGACAATTAGCAAATAAGCAAGATTTAAGTACTTTACGATACTAAAAAAGGAGACGATAAATATACAAAAGTTTGCAAAAATTGCAACATAAAAGAATCATATAAAAAGTGTCCACAATTACCGACGCGCAAAACGTATGAAAACTGAACTAGGCCCAATCAACTTTGTTCTTTCTGCACCACAAAAAATATAATCCCATCATGCACACGAATTCACAAGAGTAAAAAGAAAATCGAAGGAAAAAGAGAATAGTGGGAACGAATTAATAGATGTGTGGTGGCAATCCATGAGCAAGCACGACGATCCAGTCACCTCCAATTACAAAAAAAAAAAAAAAAAAAAAAAAAAAAAAAAAAAAAAAAAAAAACATGTAGTGGTAGTATATCTTTTAGTCATCCCAGCAAGAGAAAATAATTATAGAAGATAGAAAAGCAGCAAAGAATCATGCAACTAATGGTGTCCAACAAAGAAATGAGGCTCCCAAAGATCTATGTGCAAGAGATCAAGATAAAGAAAAAATAACCAAGGATGAACCAGAATAAAAAACAAATAATGCTAAGGAGGGAAAAACCAGCAGATGGTAAACAAGACGCCAGAACCGGTGTTTACCGAATCAACCTGCAAACAGAACATGGTGGTCTTACTTCAAGAATCTAAAAACGATGCTGGTCATAGAAACTGAAAGCAAAGAAAGGAAGTTCTAGAACACCGCATGATACTAAACAAACAAGGGTCCAGCCATCCGTGTTTATTCTGCAAAATCTGTATCCAGAACCTATAGCACCATCTTTTATTAAGCCCACTAAGACACCCAGTTTTAAGGGGAACAAAAAAATAAGAGTTTACAAAGTGAATAATATTTAAACCAATGTGCAACAGTTATGTGTGAGACGAAAGAAATGACACCATATCTACAAAAAAACGCATGCCTGTTACATGCCGCAACACACACAATGAAAATCTGAACTTACATAACCATGGACCAAAGTAGCAGATATTGTACACTGAGTACAAGACCCAGTAGAGAGAATCAGAAAAGACTGAAGCCACAAATCAGTAGAATATAACCTTGTTGTCCAATATTCTATCTGGCTTTACAAGCAACAAAAGAAATGAGTCCTACACTCCTATCCACACTTGCTAAGTAAGAGACTAATAAAAAAAATATGTTAAAAGAAAATCTTAAAAGATATTACAGAAGCTGGCAGTGACGAGCGATGAAGCCATTGAGTGTTTGAATGTTAAGAAGGCACTATAATAGCAGAAGAAACACAGATATATACAGTGGCGTTGACCCCATAATAAATTATAAAAAAAAGAACCTGCATAGACAATTAAGAAAATAGGTAGCTTGTGCTCTCCATCAAACTAACCTCAAATGACCATCCACCCATAACAAAAACCAAACATGTCCAAATGGCATCTGAAGTCAAGTAATAAGACTTCAAGTAATATAACAGGAGCTAAGGTAAGAAGTTCAAACCAGATCAGATAGTACCAGATGGAATCAATGATCATACTCCAAAACCTACCACCAAAACAGACTAACATAATAACACTGACTCATACATACCGTTAAAAGATACCCTAATAATACAACAGCAAATTGAACTTATGACTGCCCACTATCATATCAGTGTGTAAGTTAGGCAATATATAAAACTGAATCAAGAACCCGAAGTAAAAAGCTTCAAAATCCAAGAAAAAAGTTTACTCGTTGAGGAATGCTGTGCTAATCATCCAACTGCAAGCAAAACCACAAACCTAGCAGCGGCCTGTAACCATAGTGACATAACACAAACCGACAGCCAGACAATAACACAGTAAAGCTGCAAGGCAGTTATCATAAAGCTAACAGAGTACAGCACAGATAGATCTTAACACAAACCAATAGGCAAATATCTTTTGAAATAGACATGAATTTCCAAGAGTTCCCAACTAGCCAGAAAACATGATCCAATATTCCAATCTTGCATTGCCTAATCTATAAATTGCACAGAGCATGTACTTGTTGCAACAGTAACCTCAAGCACGAAAGTAAGGGTGTTAAAAAGGACAAACTCATGAAAAGAGGAGCGTGATACCAAATCTACTACTTGCACAAGAACCAATCCAACAGGCAAAAGGAGAAATCATTCAAAATTTGTCTAACAGACGAGCAAGGTAGAATCGATATACTACAACAAAACCTGTAATTAATGTCATGAACAGCTCAGATGAGGCTTAAACCTAATTTCTCACACCTTCTACCGGAAAAACCCTATCTATCTGCCATAAAATATAGCCACGGAGTCAAAATTTAACTTATCACCTAATACTAAAGCCGGTTATGATGAGCTCAATAAGTAAATCATAACTTTTCGCACCTGTGAACCATAACAAGCAACCGGATCGACCGTAACAGGTGCTTGCAAAACGATATTCGCATAGAAGAAACTAGAAGATTGACACCTGAAAACCGATAACCGATAAGGATATTATACAGATCTGGTCCAACAACCAGATTAACAGCCATAAGGATCAGTGAATGACACGGCGAACACCGAACGAACCTACAAACAATTTACATTATCTTTTAAGGTACCTAGAAAGAAGTTCGTCAGCATGGAGCGATAAACAAAGAAAGAGGGTTCTAGAACAAGATAGTGTACTAATAGAAAAATGTAGATCCAATCATACGTTGCTTTAGTTTTCTGCAAAACAAATACATTGCAACACTAACTCGATGCTCCTTGTGTAAGATATTAATGATATTGGAAAGATAGGAAAGCAATAATTGCAACATAAAAGAATCATATAAAAAGTGTCCACAATTACCGACGCACAAAACGTATGAAAACTGAACCAGGCCCAATCAACTTTGTTCTTTCTGCACCACAAAAAATATAATCCCATCATGCACACGAATTCACAAGAGTAAAAAGATCGGAGGAAAAAGAGAATAGTGGGAACGAATTAATAGGTGTGTGGTGGCAATCCATGAGCAAGCACGACGATCCAGTCACCTCCAATTACAAAAAAAACATGTAGTGGTAGTATATCTTTTAGTAATCCCAGCAAGAGAGAAAACAATCTATAATTATATAAGATAGAAAAGCATCAAAGAATCATGCAACTAATGGTCCAACAAAGAAATGAGACTCCCAAAGATCTATGCACAAGAGATCAAGATAAAGAAAATATAACCAACGATGAACCAGAAAAAAAAAACAAATAATGCTAAGGAGGGAAAAACCAGCAGATGGTTAACAAGACGCCAGAACCAGTGTTTACGGAATCAACCTGCAAACAGAACATGGTGGTCTTACTTCAATAATCTAAAATCGATGCTGATTATCATAGAAACTGAAAGCAAAGAAAGGAAGTTCTAGGACACTGAATGATACTAAACAAACAAGGGTCCAGCCATCCGTGTTTATTCTGCAGAATCTGTATCCAGAACCTATAGCACCTTCTTTTATTAAGCCCACTAAGACACCCAGTTTTAAGGGGAACAAAAAGGTCAGAGTTTACAAAGTGAATAATAAACCAATGTGCAACAGTTATCTGTGAGACGAAAGAACTAGCACAGCCCACTTAAGCAAGTTTTTTAAAAAGGAAACAGAGAAGATGACCACATATCTACAAAAAAACGCATGGCTGTTGCATGCCGAAATACACACAATGAATGAAAATCTGAACTTGACCAAAGTAGCTGATATGGTACACTGAGAACAAGACCCAGTAGAGAGAATCAGAGAAGACTGAAGACAAATCAGTAGAACATAACCTTGTTGTCCAATATTCTATCTGGTTTTACAAGCAACAAAAGAAATGAGTCCTACACTCCTATCCACACTTGCTAAGTAAGAGACTAATAAAAAAATATGTTAAAAACAAATCTTAAAAGATATTACAGAAGCTGGCAGTGACGAGCGATGAAGCCATCGAGTGTTTGAATGTTAAAAAGGCACTATAATATCCATCATCAGATCTATAATGCCTCCAGCACCACTAAGAGTAAACTGAATCATGAACAACCATTGTATTGCCCCGTAAAGGTAAACAAAATGAACAAAAACGTTTGCTAAAAATTGTCACCAGTGACCAGATGAATCAGGAGAACCCTATACAGCATCAGCGATCCCCTTGAGCATTCTAGCATTTATCAAGAAGAAGACAAGACGGCTCTCTCTTAAAAAGTCAATAAAATCTAAGCTAATAATAGACATCATTATAGTCAACCCAAAGGCCCCTGGCCCAAACTTCACCCACCAAACTAACCTCAAATGACCATCCACCCATAACAAAAACCGAACATGTCCAAATGGCATCTGAAGTCAAGTAATAAGACTTCAAGTAATATAAGGAGCTAAGGTAAGAAGATCAAACCAGATCAGATAGTACCGGATGGAATCAATGATCAAACTCCACAACCTACCACCAAAACAGACTAACATAATAACACTGACTCATACATACCGTTAAAAGATACAATAATAATACAAAAGCGGATAGAACTTATGACTGCCCATGATAGTATCAGTGTGTAAATTAGGTTATAAATAAAACTGAATCAAGAACCCGAAGTAAAAAGCTTCAAAATCCAAGAAAAAAGATTACTCGTTGGGGAATGCTGTGCTAATCATCCAACTGCAAGCAAAACCACAAACCTAGCAGCGGCCTGTAACCATCATACTACCATAGTGACATAACACAAACCGACAGCCAGACAATAACACAGTAAAGCTGCAAGGCAGTTATCATAAAGCTAACAGAGCACAGCTCAGATAGATCCTAACACAAACGATAGCCAAATATCTTTTGAAGTAGACATGAATTTCCAAGAGTTCCCAACTAGCCAGAAAACATGATCCAATATTCCAATCTTGCATTGCCTAATCTATAAATTGCACAGAGCATGTACTTGTTGCAACAGTAACCTCAAGCACGAAAGTTAAGGGTGTTAAAAAGGACAAACTCATGAAAAGAGAAGCGTGATACCAAATCTACTACTTGCACAAGAACCAATCCAACAGGCAAAAGGAGAAATCATTCAAAATTTGTCTAACAGAGAGCAATCAACTTAATGCACAACAGACGAGCAAGGTAGAATCAATATACTACAACAAAACCTGGAATTAATGTCATGAACAGCTCAGATGAGGCCTAAACCTAATTTCTCGCACCTTCTACGGAAAAAAACCCTATCTATCTGCCATAAAATATAGCCACGGAGTCAAAATTTAACTTATCACCTAATACTAAAGCCGGTTATCATGAGCTCTATAAGTAAATCATAACTTTTCGCACCTGTGAACCATAACAAGCAACCGGATCGACCGTAACAGGTGCTTGCAAAACGATATTCGCATAGAAGAAACTAGAAGATTGACACCTGAAAACCGATAAGGATATTATACAGATCTGGTCCAACAACCAGATTAACAACCATAATGATCAGTGAATGACACGGCGAACAGAATTTAAAATCAAACGCATCGTTTCTATGCCGTTGTCAACGAAGGCAGATGATAATTGAGAAAGAACGTGGAAGAAGATCTGATCTGGCGCAACATATTTGAAATCAAAACTATCGATGAAGCTTTAAAATCAAAAGGATGAGAATAGAATATAGAAGATACCAGAAAGGTAACTAACCACCTGTTGAAGATGATGAACGGAATGATACGTTGAATGTAGGATTGAAGGGTGTATATATAAGCATGTGTAAGTCGGTGGGGACTTGTTTGACGCGTAGGCTAAACGCGGAAAGAGTCAAATTGTTAAGGCGGTTGGTTATTTATTTTTATTTTTTATTGGTAGTTGGTTTGTGACTTTGTGTAGTGGGCTAGTAGCTAAATGAATGGTCAAGCTTAGGGGCTGTTTGGTAGCCTCTTAATCCATTCAGAGGTTGTCTCTTAATGAAATCATTTGTGGCCCTTATGTCTGAATGAATAAGAGGTAACCTTATGTCTGACTGAATAAGAGGTAACATCTGAATGGTAAACCATCACATGTCACATTCTTCTACATTATCTTTGTTAAACTCTTAAATGATTTCATTAAGAGGTAGCCTCTTAATGTCATTCAGATGCTACCAAACAGCCCCTTAATGTGCCTAACTTCAGGCCAACCAACTCCTGACACGTGGCTGTTAGTGCTATTCTAATCGAGAAATCTTATAGATGATTTGTGGAGCTTTTTTAGGTGGTGTTTGTTTTTTCAGATGCAAAAGGCCTGCAGTCTGCGTACTATATTTGTAAACGTCTGAACGAGAAGAGGTGGACCAAATGTCTGCGGGAAGTGTAATAAAAAGAGTGTTTGTTTTTCCCCTTTCTCTTCTCCCAAACCCCTTTCTCTTGAACATTTCAGATTTGATTCTTTCTTCAATAAATTCAGCCATAACCCAAATCAAAAGTGGGAAACATCGATTTAATTCAAATAAGGAAAATTCAATAATCCAACAATCATAATGCAGCACCCCCTAAAACCAGTTGAAATTCAAAATTCATCAAATTTATAACAGAACAAGTTCAATTTTATTAACAACTAATAAGTAAAATCAAAATCTCACATCTATTTCATGCAAAGCTTTCAAATTTTCCACCAGTGAAGAAAATCCCAACTCAAAGTTCAGATTATAAAGATAAAAAAAGGGAAAATTGATTTGGAAACGATGAATGGTTACATACAGATTCATTATGGTCAACTTCTAATGTAATGATTTGTTCATCGGTGGTCATTACAGTGATCTTCATCTTCTTCAATGGGGTTGGAGTTTGTCGTTGGAATCTTGATTTTGTAGAAGAATGAAAACCCACAATTCCTTGTTATCTTCGCTTGCAAGATATTGATGAACAGTGCAGGTCGACGGTCTAGGCGACAGTGGTGTGACGTAGAGTGGAGGCCAACGTGGTGGGGGCGGCGCCGGAGGTGGAGCATGCTGATGGCGGACGTGGAGAGGGTGGGAGAGGAGATGGGTGCAGCTGGTGAAGAGATTAGGGTTTTATTTTTTTATGGAGAAGTTTTGTGAAGAGGCCAGAAGACATAAGGCCACCTCTGCGTGAAAAAGAGGCGAGGAAGAGGTTTTTTAATGAAAACTCTTCTAAAAAACAAACAACTTGCAAACCCCTATGTCTGCGCGTGGTTGCGTGGGGAAGAGAAAAGAGGTTCTGAAGTACTTTTCTAAAAAAACAAACACCCCCTTAGTCTTTTGGGAAAACCTGTCACTCCTCTACACCCTTACACTGTGGTTTGTTCAGTTTTGTCACTTTAGTCCAAATCTCACAGTTTTTTTATCTGGGTCTCTGTTATTTCATTTTTGTTGTCATTTTGGTCCAAAAGTGAAATCATGTTAGATTCCCCTAATTAAACCCTCAACTTTTGTCCTTTTCCACAGGGGTAATTTTGTCATTTACGTTTTTTCATAACTGATTATCAATTAAAATTAATAAAACTAAATTATAAAAACTGAAACTCAGTCTCTCTCTCTCTCTCCTCTCTCTCTCTCTCTCTCTCTCTCTCTCTCTAAACTCATCTCTCTCTAAACTCTATCACCACTCACACACATAACTTAATCAAACACCCACCACCACCATCATTGTCACCTTTCACCGGATAACATCCACCACCACCTCTAATAGCCATCGCCCACCAGAAACACTCCACTACCTCTAACCGACATCGCCCACCACCGGTTTGGAACCCTAGAAAACTACCAGCCGCCATCGCTCACAACCACTACAACCCCCCATCACCTAACCCTGTTCCACCTCGTTTCCAGATCTATTGAAAGCCGCCACTTACAGCTACCGAAGACCACCACCGTTCACACCTACCGGCCGAACTACAGTTATCATCGAAAAGCTTCTTGAACAAACTGACAAAATCATCAAAAATAAAGTCAAACTACAAGGATTTATGATGCAAGTTAAATAAATTATTATACTGATGATTAACATGATAAACAAGTACAACAGAACTGTTCTCCATTTCTTTTGCTGCTGCTTATTGTGATCTTCTTTTTGTTCAGACGGTAATGGAGTTTTCAAGGTGAGTTTGGTCATCATATTTGACAAAGTGTGGTACACATGAGGATTGGTGCAAACTTATTTATTTCTGATTTCTAACTAAACTTATTTCTAAAATCACATGGTTAATGATTTTGGGGCAATTTGGATTCACACAGTGGGGGTAATCATAGTTTTTTAGTTGATTTAGAGATGATGCCTGATTGTAGAGGGTAGAGGGCGGTGGTGATGGTGATGGTGGTTGAAGTCGATGAAGGGTGGTGGTGGTGGTAGTGGCAGTGGGAGGTGGCGACAGGTGATAGAGAGGGAGGGGGGGAGAAGACGATGAAGGGAATTTAGAGAGAGAGAATTCAGATTTTGGTTTTGTTGTTATATAGGGTCAGGTTTTAATAATTTAGTTTTATTAATTTTAATTGATAATCAATTATAATAAAACATAAATGACAAAATTACCCCTATGGAGAAGGACAAAAGTTGAGGGTTTAATTAAAGGAATCTGGCATGATTTCATTTTTGGACCAAAATGGTAACAAAAATGAAACCACAGGGACCCAAATACAAAAACTTTGAGATTTGAACTAAAGTGGCAAAACTGACCAAACCACAGGGACCAAAATGGCAGTTTACTCAAAAGAAAGTAAAAATATTTTGTGTTACAGAGTTTCATTTAAGGAAGAAAAATAAAACATGTAGTGTTCTCGAGTTTCATTTAAGGAAGTAAATGAAAGGAAAACTAGACTAAATTCTTTAGTTTTTCTTTCCTTTCGATTTAGGAGGAAATAGTGGGAAAGACATCTTTTTTTTCCTTTCTCGTCTTTTCCTTTCTCACTTTTACTTTCTTTTCTTTTCCCTCGTTAAGTTAACACAGGAACAGAGTGTTAGAGTCTGTTTGGTATGAGGTGATGAAGTAAATGAGAGAATAAAATAAACAAAGTAATGAAATGAACAATAGAATGAAATGGATCATTTCATTCAATTGTGATTTTTGGTTGCTCATATGTGAATAATATAAATCATTACTTTGTATAGTTTGATAAGCAAAAAAAAACAAAGTAACGAACCATAATTTACCGATTATTCCACTGTCGTGCCTTCGGGTTGGTGGAGGTTGGGTTTTCGCGCATCTGGGAGAGCCAAGGGGCCGGCGGCGGTCAAGTAGTCGACATTGGCCACAGCGCTCGGTATCGTGGTGGTTGGCACATCGTTCCTTATTAAAAAAATGGACCTATAAAATATTTTGTTTTTTTTACCATAAGGCAATTTGTATGAAAAACTTGGGCTCTAGGTCAAGTGCTGACTTGCAGTTAAAATCAGATAAGCATTCAGACGAATCTAAACCCATTTACCTTGATGAAATGTCATCTTCCATTGAAGAAAATGATGGAATGGATAGTGGTTTGTTGGAGTGTGGAATGATTCCTGGCAACTCTTTACTATGTTTGGCTAATACAGTTCCATAAGTTAAAAAACGAAGATCACCAAGTACAAGAAAAATATTTCACATAAACTTTCATTTAAATTAAAGGATGGAAATCCTAGCACCATGATATAGTAGAACCTCTATAATTTAATACTCGTTAATTAATAACTTTGAAAAAATTAATAATTTGTCTGGTCCTAACTTGTGACCAGTACAAAATTGGACACCAATCGATAAAATAACAAGATAATAATTTTTTGAAATCCCAATATAAGTATATTGGTCCCAGCGAAACTATAAATTAATAATTACTAAAATATTTCAAAATTCTAAGATTGGTAAAAATGAATCTATAATCACTTGTTTTTTTGTAAGCTTCAAATCTATATTGAGTTTATCTTTAACTATATTGAGTTTATCTTTAAATCTCCTGAAGGGGTAAGGTCCCAAAAACCTCATAATAAGCACTTGGGACCATACCACAACCTCGTCTTTCAGCCCATTTTTACCTTGCGCGACCGTGCACTGGTCTTACAAAAGGAAGGCTTAAGAGACAGATAACAGACAACACCCGCGCGCCAAAAGGAAATCATAAATCCTTGCGCTTTCCTCCATAAATAAAGGATGAAAATCCTAAGTCAAGCACTTCCGCTTAATAATATCCAGACTTGGATATTATTTACTTAACTGATACCACACGATAAAGAGTCACACCAGATTACAGCAGTAATCTTCTAGAAGAATTCAATCGTGCACCACTAGGACGGTTATAACCGTCTGGACACGTGTCACCACCTCAGGCATCCCTGAAATCACAATGATAGCATGTAATTGGAGAGAAGCCTCCACTTGATCACTTTCCACGTGGCAAACCCCCAGCCATAGATCTAAACAGCGATCCGTGTGCACTCACGTCGGATCGAGAAGATTAACGGAAGGAAATGTAACCGCTTACGGGGTTAGCATCTTCCGTCAGCATTTCACCAACAAATTTTCCCGCCCAAAACTCTAGGCTATAAATATGAGAACAATTCAGGTATGAAATTCAAGTTACATACACTTCGTCAATACTTCTTCTTCTTCTTCTTCATAAACACATACTTATTCTCACGCCGGAGTCGGGTCAAGGAGAGAACCCCTCTTCTCCCCTTGACGAGGCTAACGGTGCTTTGTTTTGCAGAGTTTACCGGAGAAGAAGGTCGATAGCATCGAATCAAACGAGAGAGAACAACCCCCCTTTTATGCAGATCCAAACCCCCTAGATAATTTGATTCCGGTTGATTATCTAGTGTTTCTTCATTGGCGCCCACCGATTTCTCTGTTTTTTCAGTTTTGTCTCGTTTTGATTCAGTTTCCATCATTTCTCTGTTTTCACATGGCAGAGAATTCATCACCTCACCCGTCAGGTCCTCGGTCTGAATTCAAGGGTTCTACAACCCCAAATACTCAGATCGACGGAATCATGGGAATCAACAAAAGTAATAGTCACTCAAACGAAAAGAATTTCTCAGATCAGCTCATAGAGAGAGCCCCAGAATACTGGTTCGACAGATGCCAGATTGCTTTAAACCAAATTTTCACACAAATTTACAGATCTGAGTCCCCAAACACCAGATCTGATACTCTGCAAAGAAGCAATGATACGATTGATACTGTAGTATTGGACCCACAGATACCTTATCAGTGGGACATCCAATCTAACAGTTATGCCAGGATAATGCCAGAACCAGAAGGTACCAATGGTCAGATAGCCAAACCAAAACAAATAAACATGGTACAAGGAGGCCCTTCACGAAGGCCAAACAAACGACACCATGGTCAGCATTGGCGAGAACAGCAGGTAGTGTTTCCTGTTGTTCCTGGAGGCCCTCAAGAAGAGCGACCAGTAATTATTACTGGTATCTTCGGCCATTATCGAACGGACTATATGTTCATAGATCCAGGAAGTTCGATGGATATCATATACGAGCAGTGCTTCAAATAACTCGACCCAGAAGACAAAGCACGTCTAGAGCCGGTCGATTTTCCTCTTACCGGATTTTGTAATGAAGCTGTATTCCCGTTAGGGCAAATAGCATTTCCTGTGACTCTATCTGATGGCGAACATTCGCGCACAGTCACAGTAAACTTTATGGTCATGCCGACAACATCACGCCATGATGTTTTGCTCGGAAGAAGGTCGCAAAGGGAATTCAGCATGATCACTTCCATTCCACATGCTGCATGCGGATTTCCAACAGAATCTGGAGTAGCAATTCTATACTCAAGCAAGGAAGTCATGTACGTAGATGACGAACCACCAGCAAAGGTGGCCAAACCTTCAACATCAAACGAGCCGGAGAGTTGGGTTCTGAACGATGAATATCCAGGACAGACCATCCTGTTAGGACATGCCATTACCCCAGCAACACGAAAACAATTAAAAGAATTGCTGTCCAACAACAAAGACATATTCGCCTGGTTCCCAGCAGACATGACTGGGGTTCCGTGCGATGTAGCACAACATTGTCTGAACATTCGACCCTCAGCAGAACCAGTTGCACAGGGGAGGCGCAGCTTCAGCGATGAAAAAGCAAAAGCCATGGACGAGCAAGTGACGGAGCTACTTAATGCCGGAATCTTGCGCGAAGTTCAATACCATACATGGGTCGCCAACCCAGTAATGGTCCAAAAACACAGTGGCGGATGGAGAATATGCGTCGTCTTCAAAGACCTGAATAAAGCATGCCCAAAAGATTGCTACGCGCTTCCTGAGATAGACAAAAAAGTTGACTCTCTAGCATCATTTCGGTGGAAGTGCTTTCTTGACTGTTACAAAGGTTATCATCAGGTCCAGATGAAAGAAGAAGACGAAGACGAAGACAAGACTGCATTCCGCACAGACAAAGGCATCTTCTGTTACACGAAAATGCCCTTTGGCTTACGCAACACCGGCGCAACGTACCAGCGCCTAATGGACACGGTCTTCAAAGGCGATATCGGAAAGACAGTCGAGGTATACATGGACGACCTCGTCATCATGAGCCACGAGGAAGATACAATGCTCTCAAATATCTAGCGAACGTTCGATTCCTTGCGCAGCGTAAACTTAAAGCTCAACCCAACTAAATGTTCCTTCGGAATGGAAGAAGGGAAATTTCTGGGTTTCATAGTAACAAGGGATGGTTTTAAAGTAAACCCAGAGAAAGTGCAGGCCATCCAGTTAATGCCGTCACCTGCAACAATAAAAGAAATGCAAAGACTCGCCGGACGACTAGCAGCCCTGAACAGATTCTTGGCAAATCATGCAGCGAAGTCTTATCCATTCATTAGCACATTACGAAACTGCGCCAAGAAAACCCACTTCCAGTGGACACCCGAAGCGGAAGCAGCCTTCAAGCAAATGAAAGAATGTTTAATTCAGTTGCCAACGCTAACGGCGCCACGAGAAAAAGAGGCGCTGATCTTATATTTATCTGCTGCGGAAGTAGCGGTAGGCGCAGTACTAATGGTGGAACGAGAAAACATTCAAACTCCAATCTACTATATAAGCAAGATGCTCACTGGCCCAGAAACACGTTACTCCATGATAGAAAAACTAGTCCTAGCGCTAGTACATGCATCACGGCGCTTACGACGGTACTTTTCTGGTCATGTCATGTCATCACAGTTCTCACTAATTACCATTTAGGTCAAATCTTATCCAAACCCGACGTCGCGGGAAGATTGGCTAAATGGGCTATTGAGCTCAGAGGATACAATATCCTATACAGGCCGCGACCGGCAATCAAGGGGCAAGTTCTAGCAGATTTTGCCACAGAAGTTCCTATCGAAAAAGTCCAAGAGTGCGAAGCAATCCAAAACCCTGTTCCTGTTTTCGACGATAGGGTCTGGACTCTGCACACAGATGGCGCTTTTAATGATGACGGAGCAGGAGCGGGTCTCCGATTGGTCAGCCCAGATGACCACGAACTTACATATGTTATACGACTAGATTTCCGAAGCACAAACAACGAGGCAGAATACGAAGCGTTCCTAGCAGGCCTTCGTTTAGCACTAAAGATGGGGGCAAGAAACCTCGAAGCCAATGTAGATTCAAAATTAGTGGCTGAACAGGTCAATGGTCATTATGACGCAAAAGGAGAAGCAATGGCTCTATACCTGGAACAAGCGCGAATGCTAATTAGCAAATTCCAAACATTCAAGGTTAATCACATAAACAGAAATAAGAACAAGCACGCGGATGCGCTAAGCAAACTGGCCGCCACTAGCTTTAGACACTTGGCAAAAGAAGTGCGCATCGAGGTATTGTCCAACCCTTCCATCCCTCTCAAACAAGTAAACGTCATAGAGATCAGCAATCCATCCTGGATGTCTCCGATCATTCTGTACTTACAACATGGGAAACTTCCGGAAGGGAAGGCGGAAGCCCGGAAAATCCAGAATAAGGCAATAAACTACGAAATGGCGGAGGGGATTCTATACCGAAAATCGTTCATGGGACCACTCCTGCGCTGCGTTGACAAAACAGATGCACAATACTTAGTTAGGGAAATCCATAAAGGATTATGCGGGATACACGCCGGACCGCGCATGATAGTCGCCAAAATAATGAACGCAGGCTATTACTGGCCAGGAATGCATATAGATGCGGTCGAGTTACTACGAAAATGCGCAGCTTGCCAACGCCACGCGCCAAAAACGCTTCGCCCAAAGAATCCACTCGTTCCAGTTACATCCGCCTGGCCTTTTCAGCAATGGGGCATTGATCTTGTTGGTCCATTCCCAGACGCGCCAGGCGCAGTCAAATTCATAATTGTGGCAGTCGACTATTTCACAAAATGGGTCGAAGCCAAGGCACTAGCCTCAACAACGGCAATGGTAATTCGCAAATTATATGAGAACATATTATTTGCAAATTCGGATTACCATTGCGCATCATCTCCGACAACGGCACTAACTTCGCCTCAGATGATCTTCAAAAATGGTTCAAAGAAATGAAGATCGAGCACAACTTTGCCTCTGTGGCACATCCACAAGAAAACGGCCAAGTTGAGAGTGTTAACAAACAGATCGTCGATGGCATAAAAAACGCGACTTGGGACATCGCGCAGAGGATGGGTCGATGAACTCCCCAGCATCTTATGGGCACACCGCACCATGCCAAAAACCAGCACTGGGGAAACCCCGTTCAGCCTGGTCTATGGATCAGAAGCGGTAATACCAGCAGAAATTGGTCTTCCATCACCGCGCATGCTAGCTATGGAAAGACAAAACACCGAGCAAGAGCGAAGATTGGATTTAGACCTTCTCGAAGAAAGGCGCGAAAATGCCGCCATCACAGAGGCAAGGTACAAATCCAAACTCGAAAAATACTACAATGCACGCGTACGCGTATGTACCTTTGTACCTGGTGATTTTGTCTTGCGCGACAATGAAGCTTCCAACGCAGAAAAACCAGGAAAATTAGCGCTAAAATGGGAAGGACCATACGTCATCAATGAAGTCCTAGGCAAGGGGGCTTACACCCTGAAAAGAATTGATGGGACACTAGTTCCCCGCACCTGGAACGCGCAGCAGCTGCGCAGGTGTTACATATAAGCCAAACCAATCCGCAAGATGAAAGTATACAGGCAATGTATTTCATTATTATCCTTTGTATTATTGGCCTTGCGCCCTTATTAATACAAGCATCATCTTTGCTCATGTTACTGTTTGTTACAAATTGCATATAATTCTTTGGGTATACGCGAAAACAATATGGTAAACATTGTACGCTTCATGAACAGTCTAAAAAAGGGCACAACCTTGCGCATCTTAGACAAACGTTCACACTTGAATACAATACCATTCTCATTCGCTCTACCTATGCAATTAAACATATGCAACACATTGTAATCCAAACACAACCTGAAGCTTACATGCACGACAATGCATCAAAAAATATATATATATATCATCAAAACGCAATATAAACAACCGTTCACAACAATCACGGCAGTGATCTTCAAATTTTTTTACTAACAAGACCAACATAAACGTCAAAAAAGGGGAATACACAGTTTCCCAAACCTAACCTAATCAGCAGCAAGACCATCAGCAACAACCGGCACATGATCAACACGACGATTCTTCCGACGGTAGTACACCAGTTCACATCCACCGTGCTGAATCATCGTAAAACGTGCCATCAAGGCATCAACAGATAAAAACCAGCCCTTTCTTCAACAATTTCCGGCCGGCAAGCTTCAGAACCAGAACCTACCATTGTGGGATAAACGGAAGACACTGGTTTCTCGTCTCCGGTAGCTATTAAAGGCGGTGAATCGGCAAGGAGCAGGAGCCCCTCGGCAGCCTCAAAAATCCTTAGAACATCCAGTAGTCGCCGAGTACGAAAGAGACGCTTCGCCTTCATATCTCCGAAACGAGTTGAAAGGATAAAAACCCTCAAAAGCTTATATAGAGAAGCTACCCCGGGAAAAGGAAACGTAATCATCATCAACTATCAAACGTCCTTTCCAAACGGCGCTACTGAAACAAATGTCAGATCCCATAAATGAAGCCTGACAGGCGTCGGTACGTATTCCAAGATAAGAAGGAAAAAGTATCGCAAACAATAATTCTTTATTACAAATGACGGCATTAAACGTCAGGTCATGATTACAAAAGGGTCAAATCAAAAGGAAAAATCACATCTTCCCTTAAAAGTTTTTAAATAAGCAAAGTAAATCTTCTCATAGAAGATTCCCCACCTTCGCGCCAAAAAGCATTTCCCTCTCATAAGTCCAGTGCTCCACATACTTGCATAAGAGCAACACTAGACTGGGGGGACTTGAAGGGGTAAGGTCCCAAAAACCTCATAATAAGCACTTGGGACTATACCACAACCTCGTCTTTCAGCCCCTTTTTACCTTGCGCGACCGCGCACTGGTCTTACAAAAGGAAGGCTTAAGAGACAGATAGCAGACAACACCCGCGCGCCAAAAGGAAATCATAAATCCTTGCGCTTTCCTCCATAAATAAAGGATGAAAATCCTAAGTCAAGCACTTCCGCTTAATAATATCCAGACTTGGATATTATTTACTTAACTGATACCACACGATAAAGAGTTACACCAGATTACAGCAGTAATCTTCTAGAAGAATTCAATCGTGCACCACTAGGACGGTTATAACCGTCTGGACACGTGTCACCACCTCAGGCATCCCTGAAATCACAATGATAGCATGTAATTGGAGAGAATCCTCCACTTGATCACTTTCCACGTGGCAAACCCCCAGCCATAGATCTAAACAGCGATCCGTGTGTACTCACGTCGGATCGAGAAGATTAACGGAAGGAAATGTAACCGCTTACGGGGTTAGCATCTTCCGTCAGCATTTCACCAACAAATTTTCCCGCCCAAAACTCTAGGATATAAATATGAGAACAATTCAGGTATGAAATTCAAGTTACATACACTTCGTCAATACTTCTTCTTCATAAACACATACTTATTCTCACGCCGGAGTCGGGTCAAGGAGAGAACCCCTCTTCTCCCCTTGGCGAGGCTAACGGTGCTTTGTTTTGCAGAGTTTACCGGAGAAGAAGGTCGATAGCATCGAATCAAACGAGAGAGAACAACCCCCCTTTTATGCAGATCCAAACCCCCTAGATAATTTGATTCCGGTTGATTATCTAGTGTTTCTTCATCTCCCCATTGCACTTAAGAGTTAAGGCGCAATATTCTCGTATTACAACAAAAAGTTGTGAAGAGTTGTTGCCGCTTGCAATGCTTCTTTCCGAGTGACTGGTTCCAAATGCACTGAATCATCTTCAACTGGATTTTGAACGGTATCTGCCATAATTTCTTCAATCCTTTGAACCCCGTAACATTCATTATTTTCACATAGATAATCCAACAACTCATTCACTTCCATTTTGTGCCAATAATGCATTCCCGTAATCAAGTTTTCAAGCTCACGAATGTCTTCTCAAGAATAAACATCGTTTAAATCACTTGTGTCGGTTGGATTAGTCGAACGAATTTATTTTTATCAAATTGTTTCTTATAAAACTTTAAATGTTATGAATAAGTTTTATAGATATATTTAGTTTGTAATAAAAATATTTTCAAAACAAAAAAAAAACCAAAAATCATTAATAAAGTAAATCTAGGTGGGGCTAGCTCACTTGGTAGAGGTTTTTGTCGTCTTGAGCTCAATCCCAAGCAAGAAGCAGATTAAGATTTATTTAGTGTAATTTAGTAGTGTATAAGATTTGCCACTTAAAAATATAACTCTAATATTTAATAAAATAATAAATAAACAAAATAAAAAAATAAGAAAAACATATAATGTTTAGAGTAAACGGTGACCAAAAGAAGGCCCCTATGAGTGAGATACCCAAGCTCAAAGTAGGGCCCACTAATGGTTTAACTTTTGAAAACTTGTATAAAAAATATTTTTGAGCAAAAAAAGTGTCGTAACACTTACATCAGTTTTTTTGTGACCACCAATGTACTACGTGAGGCCTGCATAACTGTTTTATAAACCACGCGGTGACCGAATGAGGCCCCTAAAAGAGAGATACTGATGCTCAAAGTTGGCCCGCCGGTGGTTTTTCAACTTTTGAAAACTTGTATACAAATAATTTTTTTAGCGAAAATAAGTGTTGTGAGATCTTCAAGTGCCTGCGTTTTTATTACCAACAACAATAGGAGTACAACGATGTGATGTAAAGCTTAATACGGTTTGGTTTAACTAAATATAATACATTAAAAACACATAATAAATAAAATACTACTAATAAAAAAATCTAAAAATAAACACATGATCAAAAGATCATCATCATCATACTCAGTATATCCTACCAATAGCAAAGCTAAGGTAGGGTCTGAGGAGGGTGAGATGTAGACAGCCTTACCTCTACCTTGTAGGAATAGAGAGGCTGCTTCCAATGAGACCCCCGGCTCAATTGTGGTTTTGCATCAAGCCTTGGACATAAGGCACATAACACTCAACAATTGAGACAAACGCCGATTAGTGCATGCACCCCCTTGTCTTTTGGCTATCAACGCCACCACATGATGCATGATTAACCGTCCCCCTCTTTTAACGTTATTTTCACGAAATTAGTAAAATAACGTTAAAATTAGTGCACTTTCACTTTTGCCCCCCGAGCGCCCACGCATATATACATTATATGAGCATACCGCAAGCGGGGCGTAACACATGATCAAAAGATGATAAACATAAAACATAACAATATCGTATGTAAAATCTTTAATCACTTATTTGCGTAGGGGCAATTCGTTCTCTATGACCATTTTCTTCACATAATCCACATTTATACTTTCTGGGTTCATCCGGATAATGGGCATCCATCTCATTTGCGTAGGGGCAATTCGTCCTCCTATGACCATCTTCTTCTAGAGCACCACCCACAACCGCAACCGCAACCAAACCCCAACACGTCTTCCACTTCCACCTTCAACCACAACCGCGACCACCACTATCATCTCAACTACTAACCACAGAACATCTCTATTTGACAAGAAAACTCATCCAAAACTTCAGATATGAGAGAAAACACGGGAGATTGGTACTTACCGAGGCACCAAAATAAAGAGCACGATACTTTCGATCAAAGAGTTCATCTTTGTGATCGACATCAAAGGCTCAAGAAGCTATTACATTAACGGTACTTTTTCCAACAAGCAACCTCAGATTGAAAAATGGCAGCCTCACCTGAACCACGGGCAAGGACAATCAATAGGTACACATAATGAGAATTTGAATTTTGTTATGTTCACATGGATGGGACTTTTAAACAACTGTTCAAAAAACAAAAGAAAAGAACACCCAGATCATAATAGAACACACACAGGGAACTGTTCATGAGAAAATAAGTAAAGCATTAACAAGTTGGAATACAAGTTTTTAGCCAACTTAAACCCTCCCCATTTTACCCGGGCTTGGGACCGGCTGAGTTTACATGAAACCCAGGCAGAGTTAAAACTTGTATACATATAAAAAAACAGAACACCAATCAAAGTATATGCAACAAAAGAACCAACATGCTTCAAGTTGTCATGATAACAGCATCTATTTTCCAGCTTATAAACACAAAAACCTCTTTTTATCAAGCACGCACAATTGTCATAAACCTCGAAAATAAAAATTCTGAAAAATCCAAATCTTGAAAACAAATTTTTTGAACCTCAAAAATGAAAAATATGAAAAAAAAAATTGAACATTTACTAGGTAAACTTCAATAAAGAATCCAATCCTGCAAGATGGTGCATACCCTAACTGGAAATCTGGGATAACATTTTTTTTAACAGCACCAAAACAAAAAACTAACTTGAAAATTTTAAAATCCATACACTAAAACAGGGATCAGATTGGCATTTTGTAAGGTTTCCACTTTTATCATCTATAAACCACCCTTATCAACTAAATAATATAGAAAAGAAGGAAAGACAGAAAAAAAGACATCATCCGCAGACCCAGCAAAGGAGGAGCCAACAAAACCTCAATCAGACAAAAATGGCCACAAGTATGAGAACGAAATAACTATATATGGATTTTAAATTTAAGAAACAAAAAAAATCAAATTATGTTGAACAAAAATTCATATTAGATTTCGTTTCCTATACTAGAAAATTTGGTGAGTTTGTTACCCTACCCAGCAAACTCCCTAGTGTTACAAGTAGTTTAAAAATTCACCTACAAGTGTTTGGCGGGATTCTAAACCACATAGAAATACAAAAATCCTGGCAAAAATAATAAAACAATAACCAATCGGTAGTATTCATTGTTAAGAGAGGGGAACAAACTGAAATGAAACTCCTATTATGTACAAACCAGAGGGGTTTTAAAAACATGGCAACAAACCAGAAAGGACAAAGGCCCAAGAAAATCACAAGTTTTCAAGATCTATCAGAAATTAAGCAAGATTATAGATATAACATGAGTCCAATCATCTTTACTCTGCAGAAACACATACATTGTAACATTAACCCCGAAGGCCCGAACTCCGTTGGTCATTAAAAGATGGAAAACAATAATGGTAACAAATAAGAACATAAGAATCATAGAAAAATCAGTAGGCAATGATTTGACAAAGTTGTTTGATGCCACACTAACCTACATACAATACATAATCTCATCATGCAAAGCATACACGCAAGAGAAAATGGGAAAAAGAGAATTGAGGAAGTGGCAAAGAATTAACAAACATGTGCTGACGATCCACAAGCAAGAACAACGATCCAATCATCTTCAATTTTGCCTGAGCCTGTAGTGGGTCAATAATATAACTTCTTAGCCTTTTAGGCATCCCAGACAAGAGATGGAGAAAAGATGTCTGGTCACCAACCAAACCTACAAATGAAATACAATTCCCATCCATCATGAAAGCTAGCTAAAAAGATGGTCAATAAATAAAACTAAGAAAACAAAAAGTAAGTTTTAGAACACGAAATGATACTAATCAATATCTAGAAGTCCAATCGAGTGTCGCTCTTTCTGCAAAACATATACATAGTATTGTTAACACCATCAAGTCCCCATCATGATGTAAAGAGATGAACAATCGTAACATAAAATAAACATAAGAGTTTAAGATAACCGGCAGGCTGTAATTGGAGAACAACGTTTGAAGCCACACTAATCTACACGCAAAACATTATATCGTCATGAGAAAAAACACAGAAAGACGGAATAAGAAATCAGAGAAAGAACATAGTAGTGGGAAGTAATTGAAAACGATGATCCACGAGCAGGCACGGCAAACCAACCATCTTCAATATACCGAGCCTAGATCAAAACTATATCAAAGTTAAAGGAAGACAAATGAGGATAGAAAACAGAACTTGTTCACTAAAAGGAATAACACAATCTAATATGATGCTCCTGTTCACTTTCCTTGGACACCCCCCAAAGTCGGCAACAAACAAAGACAAAAGTCCAAGCAAAGAGAGAGTATTCCAGACCTATTAGCAATTAAGCAATATTTAAGTACTTTAACGATATTAAAAAGGGAGACGATAAATATACGAAAGTTTGCAATAAGATTCAAAAAGAGCCCGCATATATGATCATCATGGTCCTGGTCACGCAACAAACCTACAAATAAACACAATTCTTTTGTTATAGGAACCTAAGAGGAAACTAGTCATTTATAGAGAGAACAAAGAAAGAGGATTTTAGGACACGGAATGATACTAATCAAAATGCGTAGGTTCACCCCTTTGGTGTTTTTTTCCTGCAGAACACATGCACAACATCAACACTAAAGTTCCCACGAAGATATAAAGAGAGAAAAATAATAATGGTAAAAACAAAAACATCTCTACAAAACTAGAAGTACAGTAAGTAGGTGCCGACTGGACAACAATGTACGAAGCCTCTCTAACCTACACGAAAAACACAACCTTGTTATGAAAACTTACAGCTAACACACAAAAAATCATGAGAAATTAGAGATGAAGGAGAATAGTGAGGCATATGATCACAAATGCGATCACCCAACAAACCTACAAACAAACACAATTCTGTTGTTACATAAACCTATAAAGAAAACTAGAAGTACAAAAGAAAGATGGTTCTAGGACACGAAATGATACTAATCAAGATGCCCAGGTCCAATCATTTGTTTTTTTTTCTACACAACACATGCAACAATATTAACACGAAGCTCCTTCTACAAGTTCCCCAAGAAGATAGAAAGATAGAAAAACAATAATGGTAAAATAAAAAATATTTTTTCAGAAATAGATGTACAGTAAGTAGGTGGTGACTGGAATGTACGAGGTCAGAAATAGATGTACATTAAGTAGGTGGTGACTGGAATGTACGAGGGCGTCCAACCAACACACAAAACATGACCTTGTTATGCAAACTTACAGCTTACACCGAAGGTTTGCAATAAACTCCATCATAAGGATGCTGGTCACCCAACGAACCTACAAACAAAAAACTCCCTTGTTGCAGAAACCTATTTAAAAAACTAGTCAATATGGAACGAAGAACAAAGAAAGAGGATATTAGGACACGAAATGATACTAATCAACATCTAGAAGTCCAATCGAGTGTCGCTCTTTCTGCAAAACATATACATAGTATTGTTAACACCATCAAGTCCCCACCATGATGTAAAGAGACGAACACTCGTAACATAAAATACAACAACAACCATACCCAGTAAATCCCACAAATAGCAGAGCTACTTATAGGGTCTGGGGAGGGTGGGATGTAGACAGACCTTGCCTCTATCCATAGGGATAGAGAGGCTGTTTATTTTACTCGTAACATAAAATAAACATAAGAATTTAAAAAAAACCGGCAGACTGTAATTGGAGAACAACGTTTGGAGCCACACTAATCTACACGCAAAACATAATATCGTCATGCAAAAACACATAAAAGACGGAATAAGATATTAGAGAAAGAACATAGTAGTGGGAAGTAATTGAACACAATGATCCATGAGCAGGCACAGCAATCCAACCATCTTCAATATACCGAGCCTAGATCAAAATTATATCAAAGTCAAAGGAAGAAAACAGAACTTGTTCACTAAAAGGAATAACACAATCTAATATGATGCTCCTGTTCACTTTCCATAGAGACAAGCCCTAAAGTCGGCAACAAACAAAGACAAAGGTCCAAGCAAAGAGAGAGTATTCCAGACCTATTAGCAAATAAGCAAGATTTAAGTACTTAAACGATATTAAAAAGGGACAAGATAAATATACGAAAGTTTGCAATAAAATTCAAAGAGCCCCCGCATATATGATCATCATGGTCCTGGTCACGCAACAAACCTACAAACAAACACAATTCTATTGTTATAGGAACCTATAAGAAAACTAGTCATTTATAGAGGGAAGAACAAAGAAAGAGGATTTTAGGACACGGAATGATACTAATAAAAAATGCATAGGTCCAATCATTTGGTGTTTTTTTCTGCAGAACACATGCACAACATCAACACTAAAGTACCCACGAAGATATAAAGAGAGATAATAATGGTAAAAACAAAAACATAAAAACATCTCTACAAAACAAGTACAGTAAGTAGACGCCGACTGGACACCAATGTACGAAGCCGCTCTAACCTATTTTCTGCAGAACACATGCACAACATCAACACTAAAGTACCCACGAAAATATAAAGAGAGAAATAATAATGGTAAAAACAAAAGCTATATCAAAGTTAAAGGAAGACAAATGAGGATAGAAAACAGAACTTGTTCACTAAAAGGAATAACACAATCTAATATGATGCTCCTGTTCACTTTCCATAGAGACAAACCGTAAAGTCGGCAACAAACAAAGACAAAGTTCCAAGCAAAGAGAGAGTATTCCAGACAATTAGCAAATAAGCAAGATTTAAGTACTTTACGATACTAAAAAAGGAGACGATAAATATACAAAAGTTTGCAAAAATTGCAACATAAAAGAATCATATAAAAAGTGTCCACAATTACCGACGCGCAAAACGTATGAAAACTGAACTAGGCCCAATCAACTTTGTTCTTTCTGCACCACAAAAAATATAATCCCATCATGCACACGAATTCACAAGAGTAAAAAGAAAATCGAAGGAAAAAGAGAATAGTGGGAACGAATTAATAGATGTGTGGTGGCAATCCATGAGCAAGCACGACGAACCAGTCACCTCCAATTACAAAAAAAAAAAAAAAAAAAAAAAACATTTAGTGGTAGTATATCTTTTAGTCATCCCAGCAAGAGAAAATAAAAATCCATAATTATAGAAGATAGAAAAGCAGCAAAGAATCATGCAACTAATGGTGTCCAACAAAGAAATGAGGCTCCCAAAGATCTATGTGCAAGAGATCAAGATAAAGAAAAAATAACCAAGGATGAACCAGAATAAAAAACAAATAATGCTAAGGAGGGAAAAACCAGCAGATGGTAAACAAGACGCCAGAACCGGTGTTTACCGAATCAACCTGCAAACAGAACATGGTGGTCTTACTTCAAGAATCTAAAAACGATGCTGGTCATCATAGAAACTGAAAGCAAAGAAAGGAAGTTCTAGAACACTGCATGATACTAAACAAACAAGGGTCCAGCCATCCGTGTTTATTCTGCAAAATCTATATCCAGAACCTATAGCACCATCTTTTATTAAGCCCACTAAGACACCCAGTTTTAAGGGGAACAAAAAAATAAGAGTTTACAAAGTGAATAATATTTAAACCAATGTGCAACAGTTATGTGTGAGACGAAAGAAATGACACCATATCTACAAAAAACGCATGCCTGTTACATGCCGCAATACACACAATGAAAATCTTAACTTACATAACCATGGACCAAAGTAGCAGATATTGTACACCGAGTACAAGACCCAGTAGAGAGAATCAGAAAAGACTGAAGCCACAAATCAGTAGAATATAACCTTGATGTCCAATATTCTATCTGGTTTTACAAGCAACAAAAGAAATGAGTCCTACACTCCTATCCACACTTGCTAAGTAAGAGACTAATAAAAAAATATGTTAAAAGAAAATCTTAAAAGATATTACAGAAGCTGGCAGTGACGAGCTATAATGCCTCCAACACCACTAAGAATGTTAAGAGGGCACTATAATAGCAGAAGAAACACAGATATATACAGTGGCGTTGACCCCATAATAAATTATAAAAAAAGAACCTGCATAGACAATTAAGAAAATAGGTAGCTTGTGCTCTCCATCAGATCTATAATGCCTCCAACACCACTAAGAGTAAACTGAATCATGAACAACCATTGTATTGCCACGTAAAGGTAAACAAAATGAACAAAAACGTTTGCTTAAAATTGTCACCAGTGACCAGATGAATCAGGAGAACCCTATGCAGCATCAGCGATCCCCTTGAGCATTCTAGCATTTATCAAGAAGACAAGACGGCTCTCTCTTAAAAAGTCAATAAAATCTAAGCTAATAATAGACATCATTATAGTCAACCCAAAGGCCCCTGGCCCAAACTTCACCCACCAAACTAACCTCAAATGACCATCCACCCATAACAAAAACCGAACATGTCCAAATGGCATCTGAAGTCAAGTAATAAGACTTCAAGTAATATAACAGGAGCTAAGGTAAGAAGATCAAACCAGATCAGATAGTACCGGATGGAATCAATGATCAAACTCCACAACCTACCACCAAAACAGACTAACATAATAACACTGACTCATACATACCGTTAAAAGATACAATAATAATACAAAAGCGGATAGAACTTATGACTGCCCATGATAGTATCAGTGTGTAAATTAGGTTATAAATAAAACTGAATCAAGAACCCGAAGTAAAAAGCTTCAAAATCCAAAAAAAAGATTACTCGTTGGGGAATGCTGTGCTAATCATCCAACTGCAAGCAAAACCACAAACCTAGCAGCGGCCTGTAACCATACTACCATAGTGACATAACACAAACCGACAGCCAGACAATAACACAGTAAAGCTGCAAGGCAGTTATCATAAAGCTAACAGAGCACAGCTTAGATAGATCGTAACACAAACCGATAGCCAAATATCTTTTGAAGTAGACATGAATTTCCAAGAGTTCCCAACTAGCCAGAAAACAGGATCCAATCTTGCATAAGCATTGCCTAATCTATAAATTGCACAGAGCATGTACTTGTTGCAACAGTAACCTCAAGCACGAAAGTAAGGGTGTTAAAAAAGACATATTCATGACAAGAGAAGCGTGACACAAAATCTGCTACTTGCACAAGGAGAAATCATTCAAAATTGTCTAAGAGAGCGATCAACTTAATGCACAACAGATGAGCAAGGTAGAATAAAACCTGGAATTAATGTCATGAACAGCTCAGATGAGGCCTAAACCTAATTTCTCGCACCTTCTACCGGAAAAACCCTATCTATCTGCCATAAAATATAGCCACGGAGTCAAAACTTAACTTATCACCTAATAATAAAGCCGGTTATCATGAGCTCAATAAGTAAATCATAACTTTTCGCACCTGTAAACAATAACAAGCAACCGGATCGACCGTAACAGGTGCTTGCAAAACGATATTCGCATAGAAGAAACTAGAAGATTGACACCTGAAAACCGATAACCGATAAGGATATTATACAGATCTGGTCCAACAACCAGATTAACAGCCATAAGGATCAATGAATGACGCGGTGAACAGAAGTTAAAATCAAACGCGTCATTTCTATGCCGTTGTTACAAACGGATTTCGAATCCAAATCAACGAAGGCAGATGATAATTGAGAAAGAACGTTGAAGAAGATCTGATCTGGCGCAACATATTTAGGGTTGTTTGGCTAAGCTTATTTTTTTTACTTATTTGCTTATTTGAAAAGCAAATAAGTCATAATGGAATGACTTATTTACTTATTCCTCTCACATAATAAGCTAACCCAAACATCTTTTAACTTTTCAATAAGTAAATAAGGGCATGTTTGGCTTAGCTTATTTTCAACTTTTGCAAAAGGACTTTTGCCCAAAATAAGTCAGGAAATCCTGACTTTTGGCAAATCCAAAGGACTTTTGCCCCTCAAAAGGAAAGCAAACACTTTTCAAAAGTCCTTTTACCCTTCAAAAGTCCTTTTACCCTCAAAATAAGTAACCCCAAACACCCTCTAAGTCACTAAAATAAGCTTAGCCAAACAGCCCCTTAAAATCAAAAGGATGAGAATATAGAAGATACCAGAAGGTAACCACCTGTTGAAGATGATGAACGGAATGATTTGCTAAATGAGCGATTGAAGGGTGTATATATATATATATAAGCACTAGTAGGTGCCCGCGCGATGCGGCGGGGCGACACTTTGGATTGCGGCACTCGTTGCTGGTAGTTTTCTTATTTGTATATGATAACATTATTGTGGTGGATATATGTCATAAGTGTTACACATGGGAGCCTAACACCTATAATGTCTTGCAATGTTCGATCAACTGCCTCTATCGCCTGACGTTTCGCCATCGATGCCTCATCCCATATAATTAACTTGGAGGACCTAATTAGTTGACTTATAATTCCTAAAATTTTGGGACATAGTTTACTATTTATATACTAAATATCGTAAATTAGTATTAAATAATTCCTAAAATTTTGGGATATAGTTTACTATCTATCTACTAATATCGTAAATTAGTATTAAATAAATATCGTAAATTAGTATTAAATAATTCCTAAAATTTTGGGATATAGTTTACTATCTATCTACTAATATCGTAAATTAGTATTAAATAATTCCTAAAATTTTGGAACATAGTTTATCTTCTATCTACTAAATATCAAAGTTTTGTTTTGTTATAAAAATTAATAATAAATAAAGTATAGAAAAACTGTTTTAAACATGTAAAAATTCGTTTGTTAATAAAAAAATACTAAACAAATGACAAAAGTATATTAGTTCAATCGAGATGTAAATTATAAGTGCAATAAAATAACACATAACATAAACTTCAAATATAAAATAAACTTTATTATTCATGGGATAGTCTAGATCAAACAAAAACAACTGAAAATGAAAAAAAAACATAAAAACACTTGATATATTTCATCTAATTTCTCTTATTTTTTGATCTGTTTTTCTTGTTTGTGCTCGAATCAGCAGTATCATCTAATTCATCTTCTTTCTCATCGTCCTCAGAATCATCTAAATTTATAACCTCGACCCATTTCCATTCAGAGAGTCTCTTAGATCTTTTCTTTTGATTCTTATACTTCCGATCCTTAAAAAACAAAATTTTAATAAAAAAAAGTTAAAAAATGATTAAATAAATTTTATAAAAAAAAAACAAATATTGAATAAAAAAAATTTAAAAAGATTAAATAAATTTTAAAATTACCTCTTTACTAAATTGACGTTGAAGATTAGACTTGTATGGACTGAACATTGCACCATAAGAAATAATTTCAACAATATTATCACCATCATCCTACAATAAAACACCAAATAATAACATAACGAACTTGTTAATATGAAAGATTATAAGGGAAAATATTACTTAAAAACTAACAAAAGCTTGTTCGACAACTGGGGTGTTTAAATTGGTGTGTTGAATCTGAAAAATTAAATAAGTTAGTATTCACATAAAAGTAAATAAAAGAAAACAATTATTCATTATTGCGATATAACAAAACTTATCATAGAACCGACCTTAGATTTTTCAATATCGCATGCTTGTTTTTTCGCATCAAGTGAATTCAGAACTGGCTCCATATTTTAAATCTGTTTAGCAATAGAAATGTAGAATTGTGAGTGTTTGCTATGTATTTATAGTCCATTAGGGTTTAGTTTTAGATTGGTCATCCATTTATTTAGGAAGTTTGTTGTGAGTTTTAAGTTTTTAAAATAAGATGCACATATCCTGTTTAGTTTGTTGTGGCATGTTTAATAGGAAGTTTGTTGTGAGTTTTATCTATACTATATTAAACATGCCACAACAAACTGACTCTGTACAAGTAAAATTAGGGAATATTTTAGTTTATTAATGCCGTTCAAAACAAAAAACTTGGGTAAAAAACAAATGTTAATGCACGGTAGCTAGGTAATGGTCAAAGCTGGCTTGGGTAAAAAACAAATGTTGGCTTTAATCAATTGTACATTTACGCATCGGCTATTTGTACTTTATGAACGCACGGCGAAACTAAAAAAGACAACTATCGAAACGTTTAAAAAAATGTGCCGATCGTCATGGTACCTTCGGATCTTTTTAAAACATTACGGGTTGTAAGATATCGCAGGAATACATTAAAGAATTAAAGAGGGGGGGAAGTGTAACTAATTACCCATAATTATGTTAAATGTCAAGGATTTAAATGTAATAGATTGAGGGACTAAAAAATAATTATGGTTTAAAAGACCACTTTACCCTCATTCTAGGGGTTTATTTATAAATAATGGGGGAAGAAGTTCTTAACTTTTGGGAATCCTTCCCTCATGTATTATAATATAGTATAGATGTGTAAGTCGGTGGGGATTTGTTTGACGCGTAGGCTAAACGCGGAAAGAGTCAAATTGTTAAGGCGGTTGGTTATTTTTTAATTTATTTTTATTGGTAGTTGGTTTGTGTTAGTAGGCTAGTGGCTAAATGAACGGTCAAGCTTAATGTGCCTAACTTCAGACCAACCAAATCCTGACACGTGGCTGTTAGTGCTATCTTAATCGAGAAATCTTATAGATGATTTGTGGAGCTCTTTTGGGAAAACCCAATGTTTAAAAAATCGGTTTTTTAATACTGGGTTAGACTTAAAAATTATTCAATCGGTTGAATCGGGTTATACCGAATGGTTCAACCGAGTTAACTCTATGATTACATAAATTACAAAATTTAACTCAGCAACTTTTTTATCATAAAATTCTGGCCGAGTTACATCAATATCGTAGGTAAGCGAGCAACAAGCTGCGTCGCTACCCCTTTCTGAATAGCAAACCCTAGCCTTTTAAAGACAAACTCCTGCCCCCTGTTGATGAGCAATTGATGTGGACAACCTTTTGGACCCTAGTCAACAAACGGATAGCTTCTGGAGCTAGGGAGCCAAAGGTGTCGAAAGCGAAGGGGACAAATGCATGTTGGTTATCAGCACATGCTTTAGCGTGTTTATCCACCTTTTTCTGATTCCGTTTTCCTTATAGCTTGTCCGGCTACAAACTCGCTTTTCCTTAAACCAGCTAGGGGGAAACTCCTGTGAGATCCACACAAGCATGTTTCCCTCCTGCCCAGCCAAAGACGAGCAGATCCGATGGTCTCAATGTAGATCTCCCTTCCATGGGATCTGTAAGGAAATTCACAGGGGCCTCCTTCTTGGCAGAAATTCCGCTCTCCTCAAGATGTCCCCCAAAACATCCCTCACCCAGTCATGCCAATATTTAAAACCAGGAAGCTCCTTACAATGAACAGCATGCTCCCCGTATTTATCCATGTATGCTTTACGACAAATTGAGCAGGTTTCGTCTTCTGCATACATAAAAAAACAAAACAAAACAAAACTCTATGATCCTCTGTAAAGTAATACTAATACCAGATAAAATATACTACATGCATCAGTTCATATAATAATCTACTATATAAAAACACCATAATATATCAAAACCATATGTTGATACACATGTCAACACTCCCAACTATGATAAAAAAAACTCACACATCCTTCGTACACGTATACACACATAAATTCAAAGAAAACAATAAGAACTAGTGGTTTTCCCCCGCGCTACGCGGCGGGAACTCAGTTGGTATCGGTTCGGTAACAAAACTTGCTATAGCAGCTGAAAGAGAAAACTGCGCCCAAAAGGATATCGACACGTGTTTTATATCAATCGAAAACCATTATAAAGATACCGGTTCGGATACTACCAATATTGGTACAGATGTTCATTTGAAATCGGGTCAGTTCTTCACATATCGATACTCGTATGGTATACGATTAAAAAAATACATTTTTTAATTTTATTATCAGCACTCATATAGTTTAAGATAAAAAAAAATAAACTACTATTCATTGTCGGTTTGGTTCGATATTGTACGAAAGCGACATTATATCCATTTTCAACAAAAATCAAATTAAAAAAATCTAAATAAATATAACATTAAAACTTTTTATTTATTATTCATAAAAAGAGGTTAAATAATAAATTATTTAAGGCATCAAGTAGTTATAGTTTAAACTTAAGTTAATCTATAATATATTAAAAAGGAAAAGTGATGTACAAGATGGTAATTTTGCCATACGTATCAATTTTAAAGCAAAATATACAAGAAAGATGAAGCCACAAATTGAGATAATCTCCAAATTTTTAAGACGCCTGAGGGGCAACACAGAGATTTCATACATGAAATTCTAGAAGAACCCTACATTTATGTCTCTGGATCTTCACATTTAATTAAGTTATTGATGAATTTCACCACCGTTCGTCCTTCTATCTACCTAAACAAGCAGTTGATCGGTCCATCATTTTTTATATGAACCTGCAATCAAGATCACACACTCGAATTGAAGAACGTGCACGTGAGAATCTATACGAGAAGGTATGTGTTTGTGTTCAAATTTGTGAATTAGGGTTTTTATGGTTTCTAAGTGAATGTCTTGTCCAGTCTTTCAAAAATTTCTTTAAAACTGTCTAATATATCACCAGATATTCAGTTTTGAAACATAAATGATTGTCATCCTTGCAAATTGAATTCTAATCAGTTACCAGTTAGCTATTTGATTTCGATCTTGTGTACATATCCATTTGAAATCGAGATGTTCTTACCTCAGGAGTATGTATTGTTTCAATTTTGTTGTTCACTTTATCACAACGTAATAAGGAATAAATTGCAGCATTTGAATGTCAATTAGGGAGTATATGGGGATTTAGGGCTCAAGAAGAAAAAGGTTAAATGATGTAGAAAGAGATCACACACTAGGAATCTACTAACAAAATGTTTTGTATCTTCTTCTTTTTTTCAGGGTAAATTGTCCATAAGATGATTGCAAAAGATAAAATGTGGCTTTTGATGATGATGATAATGATAACGAGGATTTATAATTTCTACTTTTGTCCCCAATTGTAAGGCTAAATTTTTGAATAATGTGTATCTTTAACATGAATTCATTCAAATGCCTATATAACTATTGAATAGGTGGGAAGGCTAATCGATGTTGTCCTCTCATCTATCGAACAACCGTGTTACCAGTTGAATGGTTGAAATTTGCAAGTGAGCAATTTCTGGGTTAGTTATTAATATTTTATTTTTATCTTCTTTTGTATATTAGTTTTGTGGTTGATATGTGTTGATGATTTGCAACAGCAACTTCTCTTTGTGTCCAAATGAATGGCGCATTTAAGCATGCCTCGCAGGAAAACAATGATAATTCTTCTTCACTCTACATAGGAAAAAAAGTTATTTAAACAAGATTCTGTGTGAGCATAAGGTATGTTAAAACCTCTTTTCTACATAACTAGCTTTCAATAGGTTTTCTTTGTACACTAGAATTATAGAAATAAAATAAATGGCTCCATGTTTTATATTATATGTAGGTGGCGTTTGGTATAGTTGTTTTTAATTTCTTAGACGTGACGTGGCAATTTTAAACTTGTAGATTTGGGCTATACCTTAAGTTATATGCATTATGGTAAAATGGAGACTGGTCAAAAGTCCACCATCAAAATGCATAAGAGCTCTTATGTATTTTTTTCTAGAAAGTTTCTGTAGTCATCTTTCTTTCCAGATACGAAAGAGCCAACATGCTCTCATTAATCCTGCTGTAATAATAGTTCTTCGCCTGGGTGCTGTTGGACATGGTGCTTCTCATTTGCGCAATCAAGATGGTCAGTTTCAATAGCTATTACACCTGGCAAATCGGGTGGGTCGGGTCGGGTCATGGGTCAAAACGGGTTTGTGCCAAAATGGGCCAATTAAAAAACGGTTGTTTTGGTTCGGGTTCAAACGGATTCGGCTTGAAACGGGTTCGGCTTGATTTTTGTACTTTTTTTGTGCAGCGAGTTTTCTGAAATATTTGATGTAGAGCACTTTAGGAAGACTTTAAAAGCGGACATTCGAGTAGCGTCGTCACCGCCATCTACACGCAGTCGTTAGAGAATCAAATTCCACATAACGTCCCTCCGTTTTGGAGAAGCTTCTTTTTCTTTCATATTTTAAGAACCAATATGGATCATCTGAGATATGTACAAATGGTTTTTGTGTTTGACATGTTATACAGATAGAACTTGCCCGGAAGTATAATGAACTAGACCTCTTTATGAATGAAGAACATCCTCAGTTTCATTTGGTCAAGGTAAATTGTCATAGTCAAAACTTTTAACAGTCCATCATGATCAAACAAGATATGTCACCGACTCACCGTTACTTTTTTACTTTCAGATGGAGGTTGCAAAGTCCCGAAACAAACAACTTGTTTTTCAAATTTATGTTCTAATCTAAGTGTTTTCATCTTTTTAGTTGAAATTGTGTTTTATCCATGTATACTTCGGTTTCTCATTAGTTTCAACGTCGCTGGTAACCACTCGTTCGGTTGGGTTGTAAAACATGTTAAGATATCTGAAGTGTTTTCATCTTTTATACATTTTGTAAAATGCTATGATTCTTATGGTTATATCGAGTAACTATATACATTGCATTTTTTTTATTTTTTATCATGTTTCTGTTTAACAATTTATAATTAATAGGTACCAAAGCTCCAGAGAGGCTTGAATATGTGAATTTATCAGAATATCCACCTGGTACAGGTAATGATGGAACCCATAGTTGAGAATATTTTTTTGTTTTCTATCCCAAAAGTGAGAAAAAGGTAGATTTGTGAAGCAAAAACATGAGAAATGATTAATAAATTGTAATAAGATATCGAGTACGAGCTACACTACGATGGATGTCGTGTCGTTTCAAAAGTACCGAGATGGGCTCACGAGAAGTGGCTTCTCAAGTATCAGAATGGGGTGATCAGGAGGAAGATCACCCGCACGGTACCATCCCTCCTGAAGACACCTCACCAAGTAAAATCTTGAAACCTTAATTATGTGAAACCTTGTGCAACCTTAATTATTATGTTAATTAATAGGTGGAAAGCGCCGTTGTGAGGATCATCCAAACTCTGCGTCAGCAACTGCTACTGCTGCTTCTTCTGGTAACAATTGGGTGTGGCGTTGGATAAAGATTGAGATCTTTCACACCCTTACGTATTCAACTACAATCGTCAAGTAAGATCCTTTTTATACTAAACGATAACGCGGTAAATAGTCAATGACTGATATATCAACTTTTTCATGTTTGAACAATTTTTCTACAGATATATATGATATCTGATGGGAGTGGAAACGGGGACGTTCGGCTTTATAGGGCGGTAGAGTTTCCGTTACGATGGAAATTTGAAAAGATCATCTTGGACTGTCCGCTCATTGATGCTTTTATCATACAACATGAAGAAATGTACTGGCTTTTTGGTTCTTATAAGGGTCAAGTAACATAAAAAAATCTTGAAATCTGGTATAGTAGCGGGCCATTTGGTCCATGGACCGCACACAAGAAAAACCCCGTCTCAGGACCGCAAAACAAAGGCCGACCCTTTTTCTACAACGGGAATCTTTATCGATTAGCTCACGATGAACGCACCGTTTGCAGCCGTAAACGCGCCGTTAAACGGCTGTGTTTTTGCACGCGTTTGCAGCCGTTTAACGGGGCGTTTATGGCTGCAAAACGGCTGCAAACGCAGCAGCAAACGAGTGTAAAAACGCAGTCGTTTGCAGCCGTAATCACGATCGAAATCGGACGAGTTTCGTTGTAATCGGATCATTTTCGGTTTGTTTCGGATGGATTTTTTAAATGAATAATTAGAGGTAGAAAAGTAGCCGGGTTGGGTAACGGGAGAAAATGGGTAAGCTTTAGTACAGAATGGGTCGTGTTATTTTGTATGCATATAAGTAGAAGGTTTTGGATTTTAAAGCTGAGTTAGTATTTAAATAATGGGCCTAACTCTCTCCTGCATCATATGTATACAGTGTGTATGCATAGAGTTGGTTATGATTGTTGAGTTAGTCAGCTTGGATATATAGAGCCATAGAGGATCTATTGTACACTTTCGTGCCCCTGAAATAAGTAAGTACTTCACTAAATTTGATATGTATGGCATTGTGGCATTATGCAATGGGGTTTGTTGATTAGAAATATTATGTTATGCAGTTCTAGGGTTGACTTATGATCATCTGTTGACACGTGGTATGCATGCTTGCAATAACAATTTATATATGTAGTGTATATTTTGCTTGAATGAACTCAATATATGTAATAAAAGAACAGTGGCTTCCATCCGATGAGTAGGTTTAAAGTTAATGGCTTCTGTAACTTACCGAACTCTTATCTCAATATGTTTATAAGTAGGGGCGGCTTAATTTGACTCTATATTTGTATAACAGGCACAATGTGTTTACATATCATATTGTATTATCTTTTTGTAAATTTACACAACTGCACTGCTCTTCACTATTGGGTGGACACATTTTGTCTGGTTAGTAAAACATTGAGCATTTCATCAAGTGATCCATACAGTTACTGAACATAAAATGAATGATAAACTAACTAATGGAAAACGAGTACGACACTGTTAATTGTCGACTCCGCAGCAACGCGCGGGTTTCCCACTAGTATATTTAAAATGCTCACTGTTCATGAGCACTTTAAATTGATATGTATAATAATAATAATAATATGATCTATTTACCTACGAATTCAAAAGACTCTTGAAATGGTGTCAAGCAACATTATTGAAGACTAAGCGATGAAGCTTTGTTTTCTTTGTAATGCGAATTCTAGTGAAGTGATGAAGTGATGACGAAGTGATGAAGCGGTTTTTGAAGACAAAGTGATGGCGTCAACTGAACTTTGTTGTTTTCTTGTATTGAAGCGCTGTGATGATGACGAAGTGATGATTTTGAATTTTGATCGATGATCATCGCTAGGTTAAAACTGAGGAATAAAGAGACGGGCTGATAAAATTGTAACAATTAAAACCCAAAAATTAACCATGTGCTGGTACCGGTTTAACGGTTTAAACCGGTATTCATCATTTTACCGGCGATACCAATGTGTTGCCGGTTCTTTTTTTTACCGGGGTGTTTCGTACCGGCTACACGTCCGGCAACCGGTATTACCGGTATAACCGGCCGGTTTTTAAAATATTGGGAAAACCTACCACTCATCTACTTTCTAGAGTTTACTAATGGAAGGAAAGGAAAAGAAACAAAAAAAAAAAGGAGTAAACTGTCATTTTGGTTCATGTGGTCAGTTTTGCCACTTTAATCCAAATTTCAAAGTTTTTGTATCTGGGTCTATGTGGTTTCATTTTTGTTGTCATTTTGGTCCAAAAGTGAAATCATGTCAGATTCCCCTAATTAAACCCTCATCTTTTGTCCTTTTCCACAGGGGTAATTTTGTTATTTACGTTTTATTATAACTAATTATCAATTAAAATTAATAAAACTAAATTATAAAAACTGAAACTCAGTCTCTCTCTCTAAACTCTATCACCATACACACACATAACTTAATCAAACCCCACCACCACCATCATTGTCATCCTTCATCGGATAACATCCAACACCACCTCTAAGAGCCATCACCCACAAGAAACACTCCACCACATCTAACCGCCATCGCCCACCATCGGATTGGAACCCTAGAAAACTACCAGCCGCCATCGCTCACAACCACTACAACCCCCATCACCTAACCCTGTTCCACCTCGTTTCCAGATCTGTTGAAAGCCGCCACTTACAACCACCAGAGACCACCACCGTTCACACCTACCGGCCGAACTACAGTTATCATCGAAAAGCTTCTTGAACAAACTGACAAAATCATCAAAACTAAAGTCAAACTACAAGGATTTATGATGCAAGTTAAATAAATTATTATACCGATGATTAACATGATGAACAAGTACAACAGAACTGTTCTCCATTTCTTTTGCTACTGCTTATTGTGATCTTTTTCTTGTTCAAACATTAATGGAGTTTTCAATGTGAGTTTGGTCATCATATTTGACAAAGTGTGGTACACATGAGGATTGGTGCAAACTTATTTATTTTTGGTTTCTAGCCAAACTTATTTCTAAAATCACATGGTTAATGATTTTGGGGCAATTTGGATTCACACAGTGGGGGTAATCATAGTTTTTGAGTTGATTTAGAGATGATGCCTGATTATAGAGGGTAGAGGGCGGTGGTGATAGAGATGGTGGTTGGACGATGAAGGGTGGTGGTGGTAGTGGCGATGGGAAGTGGCGGCAGGTGATAGAGAGAGGGGGAGAGAAGACGATGAAGGGAATTTAGATAGAGAGAATTCAGACTTTTGTTTTGTTTTATATAGGGTCAGGTTTTAATAATTTAGTTTTATTAATTTTAATTGATAATCAGTTATAATAAAACGTAAATGAAAAATTACCCCTATGGAAAAAGACAAAAGTTGAGGGCTTAATTAGGGGAATCTGGCATGATTTCACTTTTGGACCAAAATAGCAACAAAAATGAAACCACATGGACCCAGATACAAAAACTTCGAGATTTGGACTAAAGTGACAAAACTGACCAAACCACAGGGACCAAAATGACAGTTTACTCAAAAGAAAGTAAAAATATTTTGTGTTCCAGAGTTTCATTTAAGGAAGTAAATGAAAGGAAAACTAGGCTAAATTCTTTAGTTTTTATTTCCTTCCGATTTAGGAGGAAATAGTGGGAAAGACAACTTTTTTTTCCTTTCTCGTCTTTTCCTTTTTCACTTTTACTTTCTTTTCTTTTCCCTCGTTAAGTTAACTCAGGAACAGAGCGTTAGAGTCTGTTTGGTATGAGATGATCATGAAATAAATGAGAGAATAAAATAAACAAAGTAATGAAATGAACAACAGAATGAAATGGACCATATCATTCAATTGTGATGTTTGGTTGCTCATATGTGAATAATATAAATCATTACTTTGTATAGTTTGATAAGCAAAAAAAAAAAAAAACAAAGTAACAAACCATAATTTACCGATTATTCCACTGTCGTGCCTTCGGGCGGGTGGAGGTCGGGTTTTCCCGCATCTGGGAGAGCCAAGGGGCTGGCGGCGGTCAAGTAGTCGACCTTGGCCACAACGCTCAGTATCACGGTGGTTGGCACATCGTTCCTTGTCGTTAAAAAAATAGACCTATAGAAATATTTTGTTTTTTTTACCATAAGCCAATTTGTATGAAAAAACTTGGGCTCTAGGTCAAGTGCTGACTTGCAGTTAAAATCAGATAAACATTGAACCGAATCTAAACCCATTTACCTTGATGAAATGTCATCTTCCATTGAAGAAAATGCTGGAATGGATAGTGGTTTGCTGGAGTGTGGAATGATTCCTGACAACTCTTTACTATGTTTGGCTAATACAGTTCCATCAGTTAAAAAACGAAGATCACCAGGCACAAAGAAAAATATTTCACATAAACTTTCATTTAAATTAAAGGATGGAAATCCTAGCACCATGATATAGTAGAACCTCTATAATTTAATACTTGATAAATTAATAACTTTGATAAAATTAATAATTTGTCTGGTCTCAACTTGTGACAAGTACAAAATTGGACCCCAATCGATAAAAATAATAAGATAATAATTTTTTGAAATCCCAATATAAGTATATTGGTCCCAGCGAAACTATAAATTAATAATTACTAAAAAATTTTAAAATTCTAGGATTGTCTTGTTTTTTTGTAAGCTTCAAATCTATATTGAGTTTATCTTTAAATCTCCCCATTGCACTTAAGAGTTAAGGCACAATATTCTCGTATTACAACAAAAAGTTGTGAAGAGATGTTGCCGCTTTCAATGCTTCTTTCCGAGTGACTGGTTCCAAATGCACCGAATCATCATCAACTTCACCATCAACTGGATTTTGAACGGTATCTGTCATAATTTCTTCAATCCTTTGAACCATGTAACATTCATTATTTTCACCTAGATAATCCAACAATTCATTCACATCCATTTTGTGCCAATAATGCATTCCCGTAATCAAGTTTTCAAGCTCACGAATGTCTTCTCAAGAATTTACATCGTTTAAATCACTAGTGCCGGTTGGATTAGTCGAACGAATTTATTTTTATCAAATTGTTTCTTATAAAACTTTAAATGTTATGAAGAAGTTTTATAGATATATTTAGTTTGTAATAAAAATATTTTCAAAAAAAAAACATTAATAAAGTAAATCTAGGTGGGACTAGCTCACTTGGTAGAGGATTATGTCGTCTTGAGCTCAATCCCAAGCAAGAAGCAGATTAAGATTTATTTAGTGTAATTTAGTAGTATGTAAGATTTGCCACTTAAAAATATAACTCTAATATTTAATAAAAGAATAAATAAACAAAATAAAAAAATAAGAAAAACATATAATGTTTAGGGACTAGGGTAAATAGTGACCGAAACAAGGCCCCTAGGAGAGAGATACCCAACCTCAAAGTAGGGCCCGCTAATGGTTTAACTTTTGAAAACTTGTATAAAAATATTTTTGAGCAAAAAAAAGTGTCGTAACACTTTTAATCACACCAGTTTTTTGTGACCACCAATGTACTAGGTGAGGCCTGCGTAACTGCGTTATAAACCAGGCAGTGACCGAACGAGGCCCCTAAGAGAAAGATACCGATGCTCAAAGCAGGCCCGCCGGTGGTTTTTCAACTTTTGGAAACTTGTATACAATTGATTTTTTAGCGAAAATAAATGCATCGTGAGATCTTCAATTGCCTGCGTTTTTATTACCAACAATAGGAGTACAACGATGTGATGTGAAGCTTAATACGGTTTGGTTCAACTAAATATAATACATTAAAAAACACATAATAAAATACTATAGATACAACTAATAAAAAAAATCTAAAAATAAACACATGATCAAAAGATGATAAACATAAAACATAACAATATCGTATGTAAAATCTTGAATCACTTATTTGCGTAGGAGCAATTCGTTCTCTATGACCATTTTCTTCACATAATCCACATTTATACTTTCTGGGTTCACAAGGATAATGGGCATCCATCTCATTTGCGTAGGGGCAATTCGACCTCCTATGACCATCTTCTTCTAGAGCACCACCCAACCGCAACCACCGACCAAATCCCAACACGTCTTCCACTTCCACCTTCAACCAGAACTATCATCTCAACTGCTAACCACTGCCCACAACCACAGAACATCTCTATTTGACAAGAAAACTCATCCAAAACTTCGGATATGAGAGAAAACGCGGGAGATTGGTACTTTCCGAGGCCCCAAAATCCAGCCGTTGATGTTGTAGAACAGGGGTAGCCACAAACCGCCGCCAGGCGTTGCTCAAGAAGAAAATACAGGTTTATCGGAGATTGGTACTTACCGAGGCCTCAAAATAAAGAGCACAATACCTTTCCATCAAAGAGTTCGTCTTTGTGATCGACATCAAAGGCTCAAGAAGCTATTACATTAACGGTACTTTTTCCAACAAGCAACCTCAGATTGAAAAATGGCAGCCTCACCTGAACCACGGGCAAGGACAATCAATAGGTCCACATAATGAGAATTTGAATTTTGTTATGTTCACATGGATGGGACTTTTAAACAAATGTTCAAAAAACAAAAGAAAAGAACACCCAGATCATAATAGAACACACACACACACACAGGGAACTGTTCATGAGAAAATAAGTAAAGCATTAACAAGTTGGAATACAAGTTTTTAGCCAACTTAAACCCTCCCCATTTTACCCGGGCTTGGGACCGGCTGAGTTTACATGAAACCCAGGCAGAGTTAAAACTTGTATACATATATAAAAACAGCACACCAATCAAAGTATATGCAACAAAATAACCAACATGCTTCAAGTTGTCATGATAACAGCATCTATTTTCCAGCTTATAAACACAAAAACCTCTTTTTATCAAGCACGCACAATTGTCATAAACCTCGAAAATAAAAATTCTGAAAAATCCAAATCTTGAAAACAAATTTTTTGAACCTCAAAAATGAAAAATATGAAAAAAAAAATTGAACATTTATTAGGTAAACTTCAATAAAGAATCCAATCCTGCAAGATGGTGCACATACCCTAACTGGAAATATGGGATAACATTTTTTCTAACAGCACCAAAACAAAAACTAACTTGAAAAATTTTAAATCCATACACTAAAACAGGATCAGATTGGCATTTTGTAAGGTTTCCACTTTTATCATCTATAAACCACCCTTATCAACTAAATAATATAGAAAAGAAGGAAAGACAGAAAAAAAGACATCATCTGCAGACCCAGCAAAGGAGGAGCCAACAAAACCTCAATCAGACAAAAACGGCCACAAGTATGAGAACAAAATAACTATATATGGATTTTAAATTTAAGAAACAAAAAAAATCAAATTATGTTAAACAAAATATAAGAAAAAAAAAATTCATATTAGATTTCGTTTCCTATACTAGAAAATTTGGTGAGTTCGTTACCCTACCCAGCAAACTCCCTAGTGTTACAAGTAGTTTCAAAATTCACCTACAAGTGTTTGGCGGGATTCTAAACCACATAGAAATACAAAAATCCTGGCAAAAATAATAAAACAATAACCAATCGGTAGTATTCATTGTTAAGAGAGGGGAACGAACTGATATGAAACTCCTATTAAGTACAAACCAGAGGGGTTTTAAAAACATGGCAACAAACCAGAAAGGACAAAGGCCCAAGAAAATCACAAGTTTTCAAGATCTATCAGAAATTAAGCAAGATTATAGATATAACATGAGTCCAATCATCTTTACTCTGCAGAAACACATACATTGTAACATTAACCCCGAAGGCCCGAACTCCGTTGGTCATTAAAAGATGGAAAACAATAATGGTAACAAATAAGAACATAAGAATCATAGAAAAATCAGTAGGCAATGATTTGACAAAGTTGTTTGATGCCACACTAACCTACATACAATACATAATCTCATCATGCAAAGCATACACACAAGAGAAAATGGGAAAAAGAGAATTGAGGAAGTGGCAAAGAATTAACAAACATGCGCTGACGATCCACAAGCAAGAACAACGATCCAATCATCTTCAATTTTGCCTGAGCCTGTAGTGGGTCAATAATATAACTTCTTAGCCTTTTAGGCATCCCAGACAAGAGATGGAGAAAAGATGTCCGGTCACCAACCAAACCTACAAACGAAATACAATTCCCATCCATCATGAAAGCTAGCTAAAAAGATGGTCAATAAATAAAACTAAGAAAACAGAAAGTAAGTTTTAGAACACGAAATGATACTAATCAATATCTAGAAGTCCAATCGAGTGTCGCTCTTTCTGCAAAACATATACATAGTATTGTTAACACCATCAAGTCCCCATCATGATGTAAAGAGATGAACAATCGAAACATAAAATAAACATAAGAATTTAAGATAACCGGCAGGCTGTAATTGGAGAACAACGTTTGAAGCCACACTAATCTACACGCAAAACATTATATCGTCATGCGAAAAAACACAGAAAGACGGAATAAGAAATCAGAGAAAGAACATAGTAGTGGGAAGTAATTGAAAACGATGATCCACGAGCAGGCACGGCAAACCAACCATCTTCAATATACCGAGCCTAGATCAAAACTATATCAAAGTTAAAGGAAGACAAATGAGGATAGAAAACAGAACTTGTTCACTAAAAGGAATAACACAATCTAATATGATGCTCCTGTTCACTTTCCGTGGACACCCCCCAAAGTCGGCAACAAACAAAGACAAAGGTCCAAGCAAAGAGAGAGTATTCCAGACCTATTAGCAATTAAGCAAGATTTAAGTACTTTAACGATATTAAAAAGGGAGACGATAAATATACGAAAGTTTGCAATAAGATTCAAAAAGAGCCCGCATATATGATCATCATGGTCCTGGTCACGCAACAAACCTACAAATAAACACAATTCTTTTGTTATAGGAACCTAAGAGGAAACTAGTCATTTATAGAGTGAAGAACAAAGAAAGAGGATTTTAGGACACGGAATGATACTAATCAAAATGCAAAGGTCCAATCCTTTGGTGTTTTTTTTTCTGCAGAACACATGCCCAACATCAACACTAAACCTCCCACGAAGATATAGAGAGAAAAATAATAATGGTAAAAAAAACATCTCTACAAAACTAGAAGTACAGTAAGTAGGTGCCGACTGGAAAACAATGTACGAAGCCGCTCTAACCTACACGAAAAACACAACCTTGTTATCAAAACTTACAGCTAACACACAAAAAATATGAGAAATTAGAGATGAAGGAGAATAGTGAGGCATATGATCACATAATGAGGTGGTCACCCAACAAACCTACAAACAAACACAATTCTGTTGTTACATAAACCTATAAAGAAAACTAGAAGTACAAAAGAAAGATGGTTCTAGGACACGAAATGATACTAATCAAGATGCCCAGGTCCAATCATTTGTTTTTTTTTTCTACAAAACACATGCAACAATATTAACACGAAGCTCCTTCTACAAGTTCCCCAAGAAGATAGAAAGATAGAAAAACAATAATGGTAAAATAAAAACATTTCTTCAGAAATGGATGTACAGTAAGTAGGTGGTGACTGGAATGTACGAGGGGGTCCAACCAACACACAAAACATGACCTTGTTATGCAAACTTACAGCTTACACCAAAGGTTTGCAATAAACTCCATCATAAGGATGCTGGTCACCCAACGAGCCTACAAACAAAAAACTCCCTTGTTGCATAAACCTATTTAAAAAACTAGTCAATATGGAACGAAGAACAAAGAATGAGGATATTAGGCCACGAAATGATACTAATCAACATCTAGAAGTCCAATCGAGTGTCGCTCTTTCTGCAAAACATGTACACAGTATTGTTAACACCACCATCAAGTCCCCACCATGATGTAGTGAGAGACAAACAATCGTAACATAAAATAAACATAAGAATTTAAGAAAAACCGGCAGGCTGTAATTGGAGAACAACGTTTGAAGCCACACTAACCTACACGCAAAACATACTATCGTCATGCAAAAAAACACAAAAGACGGAATAAGATATTAGAGAAAGAACATAGTAGTGGTTAGTAATTGAACACAATGATCCATGAGCAGGCACAGCAATCCAACCATCTTCAATATACCGAGACTAGATCAAAATTATATCAAAGTCAAAGAGAGACAAATGATGATAGAAAACAGAACTTGTTCACTAAAAGGAATAACACAATCTAATATGATGCTCCTGTTCATTTTCCATAGAGACAAACCGTAAAGTCGGCAACAAACAAAGACAAAGTTCCAAGCAAAGAGAGAGTAATCCAGACAATTAGCAAATAAGCAAGATTTAAGTACTTTACGATACTAAAAAGGGAGACGATAAATATACAAAAGTTTGCAAAAATTGCAACATAAAAGAATCATATAAAAATTGTCCACAATTACCGACGCGCAAAACGTATGAAAACTGAACTAGGTACAATCAACTTTGTTCTTTCTGCACCACAAAAAATATAATCCCATCATGCACACGAATTCACAAGAGTAAAAGGAAAATCGAAGGAAAAAGAGAATAGTGAGAACGAATTAATAGATGTGTGGTGGCAATCCATGAGCAAGCACGACGATCCAGTCACCTCCAATTACAAAAAAAAAAAAAAAAAAAAAAAAAAACATGTAGTGGTAGTATATCTTTTAGTCATCCCAGCAAGAGAAAATAAAAATCCATAATTATAGAAGATAGAAAAGCAGCAAAGAATCATGCAACTAATGGTGTCCAACAAAGAAATGAGGCCCCAAAGATCTATGCACAAGAGATCAAGGTAAAGAAAAAATAACCAAGGATGAACCAGAATAAAAAACAAATAATGCTAAGGAGGGAAAAACCAGCAGATGGTAAACAAGACGCCAGAACCAGTGTTTACCGAATCAACCTGCAAACAGAACATGGTGGTCTTACTTCAAGAATCTAAAAACGATGCTGGTCATCATAGAAACTGAAAGCAAAGAAAGGAAGTTCTAGAACACTGCATGATACTAAACAAACAAGGGTCCAGCCATCCGTGTTTATTCTGCAAAATCTGTATCCAGAACCTATAGCATCATCTTTTATTAAGCCCACTAAGACACCCAGTTTTAAGGGGAACAAAAAGATAAGGGTTTACAAAGTGAATAATATTTAAACCAATGTGCAACAGTTATGTGTGAGACGAAAGAAATGACACCATATCTACAAAAAACGCATGCCTGTTACATGCCGCAATACACACAATGAAAATCTGAACTTACATAACCATGGACCAAAGTAGCAGATATTGTACACTGAGTACAAGACCCAGTAGAGAGAATCAGAAAAGACTGAAGCCACAAAGCAGTAGAATATAACCTTGTTGTCCAATATTCTATCTGGTTTTACAAGCAACAAAAGAAATGAGTCCTACACTCCTATCCACACTTGCTAAGTAAAAGACTAATAAAAAAATATGTTAAAAGAAAATCTTAAAAGATATTACAGAAGCTGGCAGTGACTGACGAGCGATGAAGCCATTGAGTGTTTGAATGTTAAGAAGGCACTATAATAGCAGAAGAAACACAGATATATACAGTGGCGTTGACCGCATAATAAATTATAAAAAAAAAGAACCTGCATAGACAATTAAGAAAATAGGTAGCTTGTGCTCTCCATCAGATCTATAATGTCTCCAACACCACTAAGAGTAATCTGAATCATGAACAACCATTGTATTGCCACGTATAGGTAAACAAAATGAACAAAAACGTTTGCTTAAAATTGTCACCAGTGACCAGATGAATCAGGAGAACCCTATACAGCATCAGCGATCCCCTTGAGCATTCTAGCATTTATCAAGAAGACAAGACGGCTCTCTCTTAAAAAGTCCATAAAATCTAAGCTAATAATAGACATCATTATAGTCAACCCAAAGGCCCCTGGCCCAAACTTCACCCACCAAACTAACCTCAAATGACCATCCACCCATAACAAAAACCGAACATGTCCAAATGGCATCTGAAGTCAAGTAATAAGACTTCAAGTAATATAACAGGAGCTAAGGTAAGAAGTTCAAACCAGATCAGATAGTACCAGGTGGAATCAATGATCATACTCCAAAACCTACCACCAAAACAGACTAACATAATAACACTGACTCATACATACCGTTAAAAGATACCCTAATAATACAACAGCAAATTGAACTTATGACTGCCCACTATCATATCAGTGTGTAAATTAGGCAATATATAAAACTGAATCAAGAACCCGAAGTAAAAAGCTTCAAAATCCAAGAAAAAAGTTTACTCGTTGAGGAATGATGTGCTAATCATCCAACTGCAAGCAAAACCACAAACCTAGCAGCGGCCTGTAACCATAGTGACATAACACAAACCGACAGCCAGACAATAACACAGTAAAGCTGCAAGGCAGTTATCATAAAGCTAACAGAGTACAGCACAGATAGATCTTAACACAAACCAATAGGCAAATATCTTTTGAAGTAGACATGAATTTCCAAGAGTTCCCAACTAGCCAGAAAACATGATCCAATCTTGCATTGCCTAATCTATAAATTGCACAGAGCATGTACTTGTTGCAACAGTAACCTCAAGCACGAAAGTAAGGGTGTTAAAAAGGACAAACTCATGAAAAGAGAAGCGTGATACCAAATCTACTACTTGCACAAGAACCAATCCAACAGGCAAAAGGAGAAATCATTCAAAATTTGTCTAACAGACGAGCAATCAACTTAATGCACAACAGACGAGCAAGGTAGAATCAATATACTACAACAAAACCTGGAATTAATGTCATGAACAGCTCAGATGAGGCCTAAACCTAATTTCTCACACCTTCTACCGGAAAAACCCTATCTATCTGCCATAAAATATAGCCACGGAGTCAAAATTTAACTTATCACCTAATACTAAAGCCGGTTATCATGAGCTCAATAAGTAAATCATAACTTTTCGCACCTGTGAACCATAACAAGCAACCAGATCGACCGTAACAGGTGCTATTCGCATAGAAGAAACTAGAAGATTGACACCTGAAAACCGATAACCGATAAGGATATTATACAGATCTGGTCCAACAACCAGATTAACAGCCATAAGGATCAATGAATGACACGGCGAACAGAAGTTAAAATCAAACGCATCGTTTCTATGCCGTTGTTACAAACGGATTTCGAATCCAAATCAACGAAGGCAGATGATAATTGAGAAAGAACGTGGAAGAATATCTGATCTGGCGCAACATATTTAAAATCAAAAGGATGAGAATAGAATATAGAAGATACCAGAAGGTAACCAACCGCCTGTTGAAGATGATGAACGGGATGATTTGTTGAATGTAGGATTGAAGGGTGTATATATAAGCATGCGTCAGTCGGTGGGGACTTGTTTGACGCGTAGGCTAAACGCGGAAAGAGTCAAATTGTTAAGGTGGTTGGTTATTTATTTATTTACTAGTCTAAGTTCCCGTGTTACACGGGTGGTTTCACAATAAAATATATCATTTAATAGTGTTGACATAAACTTTTAAATGTTATATGTTTAAAATGATTAAAATGATAACTTGTAAATAATATTTGGAAATGAAACAAATATTGCATTTCTCTGATGCTTCTCTCGCTTGCAGTGGCGGATTCAATGCTTTGGGAGGGTGGGCACAGGCCCACCGTCCGGCCCACAGAACAAGGGTAGTTGGGTGTTTTTTGTTATGTTAATTCCAGCCCAACTGTTAAGTGCCCAAGAAAATTTAATTAGTGCCTAGGCCCACATGTTATAATAACTCTTTTAATTCAATCACAGCCCAACCCAATTCCCACCCTTTTCAAAGGCACACGCACAAGTCAGACGATTTAGAATAAAAAAGCTAAGAACAAGTCATCCCGATCATATCCATCTCCACTAGGTATTTTTATCGTCGGTTTTTTTGTGGCCCATTTTTACTCGACCCGTATTGTGCCCCCCATACAAAAAAAATCTGTATCCGCCACTGCTCGCTTGGGAAAGAGCTGTTTGTTCTTTGTTATACCACATGTTGAAAGATTACCCACGCATTACGACGGGCATTCGATCAATGTTGATGTTATTCGTTATAGTACCAAAAACATAAATCTTTCTTTAACTTACCTGGTTCATTTTTATAACCCAACACGTCTAAAAGTTTGATCCACAAATCAAATAAGCAATACAATAAGCATGCCCATTTACTTGGATAAATACCTTGGCTAATCGTCACTCCATTGAAACATGCCATTTGTATAATAAACCTAAATAACCGAGACATGTTGATCCACTACTTATGTAAAGATTGAAAACACAATAAACAAAAAAGAAGAAATAAGAAAAAGATCACAACTCGTTAAAGAATTCATTATACAACACATTTGTTCTTCATCTCACTCGTGTAAACGTCCTTCGATGATGGCAATGAGGTGCCGATGGTGATGGATCCTGTCGACGGTGTTTCATCAAAGTAAATTATATTATTTAAGAGTGTCGACATGTATCGATGTCTTTTAGATATATCACAACTTAATTTCTTTTGTTTCCTCTTTTAATTTGATATCGCGAGTGCCAGTACGCTAAAGGAAGGAACTAATACCAACCGAATTCCCGTCAGGGAATCTCTTAATAATTAATGTGCTCGTTGACCAGAATTTTTCATGAGCTTCCTATCTTTTGACCTTTTCGCCATATATTGTTCTTCCGGCTTCCTTCATATTGTTAGCCATTTTAACAATAAGAAAATTTCAAGCCCATCAAGCCTTTGGCCCATCCTTTTTAGCCAAACTTTATATTTACACATCTAACCAGTTACGTGGTTAGAGATAAAACACTACTTAAATCGACCATTTACCAAGTAAATTAGTCGAAACTGGGACCAATATGATGACCATCAACATGTCCATAAGAAACCTATCTATAACAAATTGTAATCATGAGTTCTAAGAATGAACATCCCATTTTGAATTCTTAATTAATTGAATGCAATTACTTGTACTTAGATTGACAACAAAAACAAAGTAAAAATCTATATATATATATATATAAATGAGATGTATTTGGGCTACTTGGCACTTGTATTTGGCCATCTTGGCTGATGTGGCAATTCACTTTAGGAGGGAAATCACATATGTAGTCTACAATCACGATTTCAATGAAAATGAAGCGGGATCCGAAATTTGGACGCGGGATCCGTTTGAGTTTGGGTCATCCGTTACCAAATGAATTCGGATCCATATAAAAGTCAACTTTCTCCCTTTTTTTTTCTTTGTAAACCCTAATAGACACTTCATCGCCGCTTTCATTCTTCTGAATCCATCTCTGTGTCTTCTTCACTCCATTGAAGCCGCTTATTCGATTCTTTGAAGAATGTTTATCCCCTACGTATTTCATCCTTGAAGAAACACCAACTAAATGGTCGGAACCGAGATAGTTAGGGGGTTTGAATCCGCATAAAAGGTTAGCTCTCCCTCGGTTGATTCAGTTGCAATGGAATTACTTCTCCGGTAGCTCTGCAAAAAAGAACACCGTTAGCCTCGCCAAGGGGAGAAGAGGGTTCTCTCCTTGACCCGACTCCGGCGTGAGAATAAGTATTGATATCGGAGAAGATAAGTATTTTAAGAGTGAGAGTAGTCTGAGTTCATACCTGGGTTGTTTCTCATATTTATAGCCGGGAGTTTGGGAGGGAAAACCCGTTATTGAAAAGATGACGGAAAATGCCTAACGCCGTAGCGGTTATTTTTCTTCCGTTAGAGTTCTTTAATCTGACGTTGATTAATCCTCGATCCGATGTGAATGCACACGGATCGTGGTCTGATCGATGACTGGGGAATTGCCACGTGGAAAGTGACTAAGTGGAGATTGCTCTCTAATTGCATGCATTCGTTGTGATTTCAGGGGTGCCTGTGGTATTGACACGTGTCCAGACGGTTATAACCGTCTGGGTGGTGCACGATTGCATTTCTTCTTGAAGATTACTGCTGTAATCTGGTGTGACACCTTACTGTGTGGACACAGATGAATAAATCCCAAGTCTGGGTAGAATAATATCCAAGTCTGGATATTTGGGCGGAAGTATTGATCTCAGGATTTTTATCCTTTGCTAATGGGAGAAGGCGCAAGGATTTATGATTTCCTTTGGGCGCGCGACTATAAATTGCCGATACTTTCTTCCTTTTGTGAAACCAGTGCGCTGCCGCGCAAGGTTAAAATGTTAAAAGGCAAGGTTATGGTATGGTCCCAAATACTTATTATGAGGTTTTTGGGACCTTACCCCTTCAAGTCCCCCCAGTCTAGTGTTGTACTTATGCAAATAAGTGGAGCACTGGACTTATGAGAGGGAAATGCTTTTGGGCGTGAGAAATAAAAAAAATCTTCTGTGAGAAGATTGAATTTTTTAGAAGGGTTTTTTAGAAGGAATTGTGACTGTTTCTTCTGCAACCATTTCTTGACGTGTGGTGACGTCAGTTTGAAATAAAAATATATATTTTTTGCCTTCTTGCATTGGGATACAAAATGGCGCTTGTCAGTCTTCATTAATGGAGATATGACCCTGGTTCCTGTCTCGCCGTTTAGATGGAACGTTTTCTGACAATTAATCATGATGACCCTTTTCCCGGAGTTTTGCTCCCCTTTATATATTGTTAAAACGTTTATTTCACTCCCTTATTTTGGAGAGTATGAAGATGAAGGGTTCTACCCGTACCCGTCGCCTTCTTGATATTTTGAAGATCTATGATGCTGCCGAAAGCCTGCTGCTGCTTGCTAACTCGCCACCGCTGACTAGTACCGGAACTGAAAAGGTGATGCCTGCCGTTGATTCTTTCTCTGAAGTTAGTGCTGAACCTTTCCTACCGGAGACTGGGGAAGAAACCGTTGTGCTGTCGGCTGAAGCTTTGATGGCTCGATTCCCGACTCTCCGTCCTAGTAAGTGTAAGTTGGTGTACTGTCGTCGTCGGAAGCGTCGGACCGGTCCTGCTCCGGTTGTCGAGGAAGATGTTTTTGTTGAATAGGGTAGGTCTCACTGTTGTGATGTAAGTGGTTGTTGTTTTGAGCGTCCTGCTACTAGTTGAAACGATATTTTCTTTTGTTTTGTGAATATTCCAGTTTTTGGAACTAGAATTTTGAAGATCATTGCCATGATCTTGTTTATGAAGTGTTTTGTTACACTTGGTGATATATCGATAATGTATGTACGTGTTTGAATTACAATATGTTGCATGGTTTTAATTTTTTTTTGGATAGGTAAGGCGAATGAGAGATGGTATTGTGCTCATGTTTGAACGTTTGTCTGAAAGGCGTAGTAGTTTGCCCCTTTTAGACTGTTCATGAGGTATACAATGTTTGACCATATTGTTTTCGCGCGAACCCAAAAAATTACATGCAATTTGTAATAAACAGTAATATAAGTAGAAATAATGTTTGTATTGATAAAAGCGCAAGGCTTTGTAACATACAATAAAGAAAAACATTGCCTGTATGCTTTTGAAGACTTAGATCATATGTAACACCTGCGCAACTGTTGTGCGTTCCAGGTACGGGGAACTAGGGTCCCATCGATCCTTCTTAGGGTATATGCTCCCTTGCCTAGGACCTCGTTAATGACGTATGGTCCTTCCCATCTTGGCGCTAATTTGCCTGGCTTTTCAGCGTTTGACGCCTCATTGTCGCGTAAGACGAAATCATCGGGGACAAAAGTGCAAACGCGGACGCGAGCATTGTAGTATTTTTCGAGTTTAGATTTGTACCTTGCTTCTGTTATGGCGGCGTTTTCGCGCCTTTCTTCGAGAAGATCCAAATCCATTCTCCTTTCTTGCTCGTTGTTCTGTTTTTCCATAGCGATCATGCGCGGTGATGGTAAACCTATCTCGGCTGGTATGACGGCCTCCGATCCATAGACTAAACTAAACGGAGTCTCGCCTGTACTAGTCTTTGGCATTGTTCGATGTGCCCAGAGGATGCTGGGAAGTTCGTCAACCCATCCTCTGCGCGCTGTCCCGAGTCGCGCTTTTATGCCGTCGACGATCTGTTTGTTTACGCTTTCTACTTGTCCATTTGCTTGAGGATGCGCGACGGAGGCGAAGTTATGCTCGATCTTCATCTCTTTGAACCATTTTTGAAGATCTTCTGCGGCGAAGTTGGTACCATTGTCGGAAATAATGCGCAATGGTAATCCGAATCTGCAAATGATATGTTCCCATATAAATTTGCGGATTACCATTGCTGTTGTTGAGGCCAAAGCTTTAGCCTCTACCCATTTTGTGAAGTAATCCACCGCGACGATGATGAATTTTACCGCACCTGGCGCGTCAGGAAATGGACCGACGAGGTCGATGCCCCACTGCTGGAATGGCCAGGCGGAAGTAACAGGTATTAGTGGATTTTTTGGTCGGAGTGTCTTTGGTGCGTGGCGTTGGCATGCCTCGCATCTTCTTAATAGGTCGACTGCGTCCATGTGCATTCCTGGCCAGTAGTATCCAGCGCTCATTATCTTTGCCACGACCATGCGCGGTCCCGCGTGTATTCCGCATAATCCCTCATGGATTTCTCTGACAAGGTACTTTGCGTCTGTTTTATCGACACAGCGCAATAATGGGCCCATGAATGATTTCCGGTAGAGGACGCCATCCGCCATGTCGTAATTTACTGCCTTGTGTTGTATTTTCCGAGCTTCTGCCTTTCCTTCCGGTAGCCTCCCGTGTTGGAGGTACAAGATAATCGGAGACATCCAAGATGGATCTCCCATTTCTATAACGCTTACTTGTTTAAGATGAATGGAAGGGTTGGATAATACCTCTATGCGCACTTCCTTTGCTAAGTGTTGAAAACTAGTGGCAGCTAGCTTACTTAGTGCGTCAGCATGTTTGTTCTCGCTTCTGTTTATGTGATTAACTTTGAATGTTTGAAATTGGCTGATTAACATACGTGCTTGTTCAAGGTATAATGCCATGGCTTCTTTTGCATCATAATTGCCATTAACTTGCTCGGCTACCAGTTTTGAATCGACATTAGCTTCAAGATTTCTTGCCCCCATTTTTAACGCTAAGCGAAGACCTGCCAAGAAGGCTTCATATTCGGCTTCGTTATTCGTACTTTTGAAATCTAATCGTATAGCGTACGTGAGCTCGTGGTTGTCTGGGCTGATTAATCGGAGACCTGCTCCTGCTCCATCGTCGTTGGAAGCACCATCTGTGTGTAAGGTCCAGACTCTGTCATCGAAAACAGGAGTTGGGTTCTGGATTGTCTCACATTCTTGTATTTTATCGATAGGGACTTCAGTGGCAAAGTCTGCTAACACTTGCCCTTTGATCGCGGGTCTTGGTCTGTAAAAAATGTTGTAACCTCCCAGTTCAATTGCCCACTTGGCCAGTCGTCCCGCTATGTCAGGCTTGGATAAGATCTGGCCTAGGTGGTAATTGGTAAGAATTGTGATGACGTGACCCGAAAAATACCTGCGTAGACGTCGGGATGCGTGTACTAGCGCTAGGACTAGCTTTTCTATCATTGAGTACCGAGTTTCCGGGCCGGTAAGCATTTTGCTGATGTAATAGATTGGAGTCTGGATGTTCTCGCGTTCTACCATCAATACAGCACCGACCGCTACTTCCGCGGCAGATAGATATAAAATTAGTGGCTCTTTTTCTTTTGGGGCTGTCAATGTTGGCAGTTGAATTAAACATTCTTTCATTTGTTTGAATGCAGCTTCCGCTTCAGATGTCCACTGAAAGTCAGTTTTCTTTGCGCAATTTCGTAGCGTACTGATGAATGGATAAGACTTTGCCGCGTGATTAGCCAAAAATCTGTTTAAAGCCGCTAATCGTCCAGCGAGCCTTTGCATTTCCTTAATTGTTGCGGGTGACGGCATTAACTGAATAGCCTGCACCTTTTCTGGATTTACTTTAAAACCATCTTTTGTGACGATGAATCCCAAAAATTTCCCTTCTTCCATGCCGAAGGAGCATTTGGTTGGGTTGAGTTTTAGACTGACGTTGCGCAAGGAATCGAATGTGCGCTGGATATTATCAAGCATTGTGCTTTCCTCATGACTCATGATGACAAGGTCATCCATGTATACTTCGACAGTCTTGCCAATGTCATCTTTGAAAATTGTGTCCATTAGGCGTTGATAGGTTGCGCCTGCGTTGCGCAGGCCGAATGGCATTTTGGTATAACAGAAAATGCCTTTATCTGTGCGGAACGCCGTTTTGTCTTCGTCTTCTTCTTTCATCTGGACTTGATGATAACCTTTGTAACAGTCAAGAAAACATTTCCATCTGAATGACGCTAGAGAGTCGACTTTCTTGTCTATCTCTGGAAGCGCGTAACAATCTTTTGGGCATGCTTTATTCAGGTCTTTGAAGTCAACGCACATTCTCCACCCGCCGCTATGTTTCTGCACCATTACTGGGTTGGCTACCCATGTATGGTACTTTACTTCGCGCAAGATACCCGCGTTAAGTAACTCTGCTACTTGCTCGTCCATTGCTTTTGCTTTTTCTTCACTGAAACTGCGCCTCCCCTGAGCAACAGGTTCGACTGATGGCTTGATGTTTAGACAATGTTGCGCGATGTCGCGCGGGACCCCAGTCATGTCTGCTGGGCACCAGGCGAATATATCTTTGTTGTTAGACAACAACTCTTTTAGTTGTATGCGTGTTGCTGGTGAAATGGCTGGTCCTAACAGAATGGTCTGTTCTGGGTACTCGTCGTTTAGAACCCATTTCTCTGGTTCATTTGATGCCGAAGGTTTGGCTACTTTTGCTGGTGGTTCGTCATCTACGAACATGACTTCTTTGCTTGAATACAATATTGCAACTCCAGTTTCTGTCGGAAATCCACAAGCAGCGTGTGGAATGGAAGTGATCATGCTAAATTCCCTTTGTGACCTTCGCCCGAGTAAGACATCATGTCGTGATGTTGCCGGCATGACCATGAAATTAACTGAAATTGTTCGTGAGTGCTCGCCATCGGATAAGGTTACCGGGAAAACGATTTGTCCTAATGGAAATACAGCTTCATTACAGAATCCGGTGAGGGGAAAATCAACCGGCTCTAAACGTGCTTTGTCTTCTGGATCAAGCTGCTTAAAGCACTGCTCGTATATGATGTCCATCGAGCTTCCTGGATCTATGAACATATAGTCAGTTCGGTAATGACCGAAAATACCAGTGATAATCACTGGTCGTTCTTCCTGGGGGCCCCCAGGAACAACGGGGAACACCACTTGCTGTTCTCTCCAATGTTGATTATAGTTTCGTTTATTTGGTCTCCGTGATGGACCTCCTTGAATCATATGTATTTGTTTCTGATAACTGCTATATTGGTGGGATTGAATGTCCTCCCTTCGTGGTATTGGTGGATCCAATATTGCGGTATCAATTTTTTCTCTAGATCTGATATTTGACAAATCAGATCTGGCGATTTGAATAACGATTGTGTTTAAAGCAGCTTGGCATCTGCTAAACCAATGTTCTGGGGACTCCTCTAACCGTAAATTGTTTCCGACGTTTGATCGAGGACCAAGCTGTCGGTGAGAAGACGAATTTTCTGCCATGTGCAAAAAACAGAAAACGGAATGAACTGAATCGAAACGAGGTGGAAACTAGAAAAACTGAGAAAACGGTGGGCGCCAATGAAGAAACACCAACTAAATGGTCGGAACCGAGATAGTTAGGGGGTTTGAATCCGCATAAAAGGTTAGCTCTCCCTCGGTTGATTCAGTTGCAATGGAATTACTTCTCCGGTAGCTCTGCAAAAAAGAACACCGTTAGCCTCGCCAAGGGGAGAAGAGGGTTCTCTCCTTGACCCGACTCCGGCGTGAGAATAAGTATTGATATCGGAGAAGATAAGTATTTTAAGAGTGAGAGTAGTCTGAGTTCATACCTGGGTTGTTTCTCATATTTATAGCCGGGAGTTTGGGAGGGAAAACCCGTTATTGAAAAGATGACGGAAAATGCCTAACGCCGTAGCGGTTATTTTTCTTCCGTTAGAGTTCTTTAATCTGACGTTGATTAATCCTCGATCCGATGTGAATGCACACGGATCGTGGTCTGATCGATGACTGGGGAATTGCCACGTGGAAAGTGACTAAGTGGAGATTGCTCTCTAATTGCATGCATTCGTTGTGATTTCAGGGGTGCCTGTGGTATTGACACGTGTCCAGACGGTTATAACCGTCTGGGTGGTGCACGATTGCATTTCTTCTTGAAGATTACTGCTGTAATCTGGTGTGACACCTTACTGTGTGGACACAGATGAATAAATCCCAAGTCTGGGTAGAATAATATCCAAGTCTGGATATTTGGGCGGAAGTATTGATCTCAGGATTTTTATCCTTTGCTAATGGGAGAAGGCGCAAGGATTTATGATTTCCTTTGGGCGCGCGACTATAAATTGCCGATACTTTCTTCCTTTTGTGAAACCAGTGCGCTGCCGCGCAAGGTTAAAATGTTAAAAGGCAAGGTTATGGTATGGTCCCAAATACTTATTATGAGGTTTTTGGGACCTTACCCCTTCAATCCTGAATTTAACCTAATATTTTCGTTGTCATCTACACAATCTGATACTACCATTGTTATTTACCTTTAGTTGTGTAGGAGAAACACCGGTTTCTTTCATCGATTCATTTGCAGGTACGGAATCTTTCTACATTATTGTTGATTATAACGTTTAATCCATTGTATCTACTTTGTTTTTTTTTTTAATTTTTTATTGTTAATGTTTGAGTTTTCGATCACCAACATCCTACCAGAATTTAGGTTCACCATTATGAGATTACTTAGATGATGTTCTTCCTTCAGCGATTCGTCAATGTTCATCAAAGGTATGCTCTTCGTTTTTAATCTTTGATGTTTTTGTTATATGAATCTAATCGTATTTTTTGTTTTTGTTCTTGATCTCATAAACCCTACACACAATGTCCACATACTGTTCTTCATTCTGTCGCAATTCTTCAATTGGTAACACAGCTATGCCAGGTATGGGTACATTGGCGAACTCGAGAACTTTGTTAAGCAAATGCCGTTTGACCCAACTGCATCTATGTTGATTAGAGTTTTTGATGCATGTCTTGATTATAAACATGAGAGGTTTGGGAAATGGGCAGCTGGTCGTCTTAATGATTTGAATCCATCAGTCCCATTTAGATTTGAACTCATGGATCATAGAAGAATGGCTTGAAGGATCAGCGAGTTGTTTGGTTGAACGTCTGATTCTCAGGATATACTGTTGAATGATTTTTGGAGGTGATTATGATTCTCAGAACATCTGATTCTATGGTTTTGGGTGACAACAAAGCGAACCAGCCGGGTTGGGTGACGTTTAACGGTTCGGTTTGATTGTTTAAGTAAATCGATAAAAAAATTGTTTACATGCCGTTGATTAGGTCAATTTGTGTGGGAGTTTCTAATGAATTTTGGTTATCTTCTTTTTGTTTTTTAGGTTTGTAACGGTTGGAGATTGAGGTTAGTAGATGGTGGATGCATTGTGGTAATGGTACTGGTGGCGTTTATGTTATTATTCTTTATATACATTTATTTGTTTATTCTACATAACAGTCTTTTAATATTCTCTTTCTTTTAGGTTCTTATGGCGAGGTTTATCGTTCCAGAATGGTGATGGGACTGTAAGTTGCTTTGTTAATACTATAGTTATCGTGTTAAGTTGTTTATACAATTTATAAAAGTTTTTAAGCATATTGCGTATTTAACTTTGATATGTACAATTTTGCTCTTGGGATACGAATGTCATTGTTTTGGTTCAAGTGGTTACATCATTAATCAAAATACTACTTAATTTTGATTTTTTTAGAAGATATTATGTTTAAACTTGCAAAAGATTCTTTCCAACTGGTACGAAGTTTATTTACTTAATGGTATATGCTCACATTAATATGTTGCAATTTAGAAATTTCCAGGGATGGATTCAAACGGGTCAAAAGTTGCCTGAAGTGTTTTGAGTTCATTCTACGGTATCTTTTACGTTTCCAGTTCAACCAAACTAGAATATGTTTCAAAATTTGTAGCTGCCCTGGTAACCATCCAAAATAATTTTGTATTTTAGTTATTTTGTTTGTCCGTAATTGTTCTCAATTTCTCATGTTGTAGCTTTTTACTTTTGGGTCAGTGCACCTTAAAAGAGAAGTTTACTCTTGACGCAAAGGATTTCAAGCTAATGCTATATGAGGAAATTGTTGAATGAGTTAGTGCCTCATGTATTGAGCTCTTTGTGTCCCTTTGAACTAGACGGTTGTCAGCAGGGTTCTTGATTCGGAAAAAAGTTGTAACAATGACCTGGTATGTTGGTTCATCTTTACCTTTCTTCCACATAGGTTATTATAATTAACCATTTTGGATATGACATAAATTCCCCTTATATATGTTTAGGTCACTGAAAATCAAAAACCTGGTTCTTAGTGAAGAAATGATTTCCACTTGCGTGTTGAAGTAAGTGTGTGCTACAACAAGTTGCAGACAGCTAAATTTGGTTGTGAAGGAACATATCGGCTGTTGTTCAGGTTATAAACAATGATAAACCTTTTTTCTATTACAATTAGATAGATTCCATGGTTGTGCAATCATTTAAAGAAAAATAATAATCTGAAGGATTGTATGTATCTTTTTTTTTGTGTTTGAAATTGTGAGGTTGGAATCTTGGCAAGTGCTACAAAATGGGAATTCCAAAAGTTGTTCCAACTTCTGACATAAACAGAGTTGTTTAACCCGTTTACTCAACAATGGTAAACATGGGGCATGTTTATAGGTAACTGGCCAAATTAGTAATATCGATAAAATGAAGTAATTAAAAAACCGGTCAAATGGGTCATTACTCATTGGTCATTGCATTTTTTAACAACTTAAAATTAAGGTTCCATTTTGTTCGTCACATGTCATATGTAATACATCAATTGGTTTTACAAAGGAATATCTAAAGATTTATGATTATTTTAATGTATGCGTATTATATTTTTTATTTTACTTTGTCATTAGTTTATGTAATATGTAATTTGTTTTGTATTTTTTTATTTATAGACTAATGCTTTCTTTTGTAATACATAGGTTACATGCTAAAGCATACTCTGTGAAAAGGCAAGGACTTTGTTAAGATAAAATTTTGATATATGCGGACGTGGTGGCAATCGATGGTTCTCGGTATTCTTTCTTGACGATACTCTTTAGATACTATGCAATTGGTTTGATTCTGGCATAAATGTTCGATTGATGTTAACTTTTTTTGTATTCGTATTAATTTTATGGAGCTTTGTTGATTAGATCGGTGATGACTGAACGTTAATTTTAGTGGAAAATGTTTGAAAATGTTTCAGTTTGTGGATTGCACTGAAGGTGTTTGATGAAATGCTTGAATGGGATAACGGTTTTTTTCATAATATTTGAGTTTATATTGATGGTTCTCTAGGTTTGTGGTGATTTAGTGGAGTTTTTGATGCACTTTTTAGAGATGAATTCATGTCTGTTTATGTTTCAGTTTGTGTATTTCACTGCACGGGATATTCTTGAAACCCTAACCTGTTTTCTATTGCCACAGATTCTTCCATAGCATTCTTCCTCATTCAATCGCTCTATTGGAGAAATCAGTCTTCTACGACGACTTACTATGAGCATCTCTCGATTCTTCGATAGAATTCTTCCTCATAGAGTTTCTTTCGAATTGTAGGTGATGTATGTTCTTTATCCAGATTTTATTTTTTTTGGTATGAACAAACAAATCGTCAGATGTATTGGGTTTCTAGAATCATTTAAAAAATATAGTTACTTTTTTTTTGCTGTGGATTCCACTGGTCATGAGTTTAATCGAAATCGTCTAATTGCTTTAATGTCTGCTATTGTTTTAAAGGAGGTAAGTTCTTTAAACTGTTTAAAAATATAGTTACTTTTCATGAATTGAAGTTAACCTAAAGTTTTTATTTTGGGTGTTTGGATGCGCTTTTTGTAAGTTATTATTGGTTACAAGTATCTCATTATTTAGGAATCACATGGTTGAGGTAAGTACATGTATGACGGGCAAGTACATCCGTGTAAGGAAAGCACGTCTTCTGAGTGCAGGTTAAGCGTCATTTTCAGAATAAATAATCTTTCTAAACAAATATATTAATTTTCAGTTGTTTCTTATTTTCATGCTTTATATTTTGGATTTCATTCGAGGTTGAGGTTATCGGACATACAATCTAGGTGTATAAGACAGTGAATGAATATTTTCTTTTATAATCTTTTAAGTTTAAACATATTTTCTAAATGTCCAGGCATTTGATGTGTGGTCAGGGAAAAGTAGGATGACACTTCACCGACATTGCGGTCCTTCAACTTCGCCGACTTCGCGTCAAGCGTCTCAACGGATTCGGTCTCTCCGGAAGGAGGTTTGTTAAGGTTTTTCTTAATTAAGAAGTTAAAGAGAAGACACAGGAGCCTGGATGAAAGAGAAAAAACTGATGGTCTTTTTCGTTTTGGTGATAAATTTGGTGGTTATAAAGAGGAATCGAGTTCAAATGAGAGAGGAGATACAAGTGGTGCTCTTTGGGATATATTTAGAAGGGAAGATGTGAAGATTTTAGAGGAGTATCTATTGAAGCACTCTAGAGAATTTCGACACACATATTGTTGTCCTATTAATAAGGTATTTCTTATGGTTTGCTCTTGATCTGTTGGTTTTTCATTTACGGATTTTGTCTTATTGTTGAGGGTTGATGTATATAGGTTTATAACCCTATTCACGATCAAGCATATTACTTGACATTGGAGCATAACCAGGAAGCTAAAAGAGGAGTATGGTTAGTATCTACTTACTTATGTGTGCCTATAAATTGTTACAGATATGAGATAGTTGTGAGCCTTTTAGGTGTGGAACCATGGACTTTTGAACAACATTTGGGAGAAGCCGTTTTCATTCCTGCTGGATGTCCACATCAAGTGCGAAATCTTAAGGTAACTTCCATTTCAATTATTTAACCGTGACTTATTATTATCATACATCAACACTCAATAGTTTTGCAAAAGTTTAAGTTTTTAGGTGGTTATTGCGTTTGGTTTTGGTGGGTTTTGAAAACTAGGGTTTTTAATTGTGTTGTGTTGTCTACAAGTGTGAGATGTGAATTGTTTTCAGTTCTTTTGTTTATATTGATGTTGAGTTTTATGAATTGGGGGTGGGGTGAAGTTTTAAATTTTGCTAAAGTTTTCGTTTTGGGGGGTAATTTGGTTCTGTTTTGGTGGGTTTAGAAAGTTAAGGTTTATGGGAGAGTGTGCTTCTTTGATCTTGTAATTACATTATTGCTTCAGTTTCTCGAATTTGGTTCTTGCTTTATTTCAATTTTGCAAAAAAAGGTTTCAGTTTTTGGTTATAGGTTGATTAATAATGCAGATTGGGTTCTGACATCTTTTGGGGATAGTTAGCTGTATGGTTTCGAACGTTCTTTAGAAAAATGGTGATTTTCATTAGCTATAATTTTGGTGGGTTTAAAAATTGGGGTATCTAAAGTTTTTAGAAGAAAATTGGTAATTTTATAATTTTGGTGGGTTTAAAAATTAGGGGTTCAAACATTCTTCGAAGAAACTTGTAATTTAAAGCCATATTTTGGTGGGTTTAAAAATTAAAGTTTCGAAAGTTTTTTAGAAGAAGTTTGGTAATTTGTTTTTGCTGTATTGTATATGGCTACGTTTATTGCTGGTTCTGGTTTTGATTTGGTTTCAATTTCGTTTTAGCAACATGATTTTCGATGCTTTCTTTTTGTTTTGTTTTGCATTGTTTCCTTATTAGTTCAAGATATGATTCATTGGTGAATTATCAAAATTAACGGTTTGGCTGTTTTATGATGTAGATTGAAGCCAACTCTAAGTTTACTAACAAAAACAAATGTCAATTTCATATTTACCAAAAGATCATCATCAGTTATGGAGGTATGCATTATCTAATCTATATTGATCTTTAACTTTTACTTCAGCTTTAGGATTAAAACAGAAAATAAATTGGAAGAACTGAAATTGTGCTTAGCAGTGGTCGGAGATGAAGAGATGATGATAATGATGGTTTCCGGTGACCGAAAGACCGGAATGAAAGCGGTGGTGATGGTCGATAGTGGTGGTTGTGGTTCAAGTTGGTGACGGTGATGGTCGATAATGGTTTTTATAATTAAAATTTTGAGGATTTTTTACTGGAAGGAGATTTGTTAAGGTTTTTCTTGATGTGGGTTGTCTAAAAAAAGCCACAAAATTGGGTTAAAATTGCACTTTCTTTTTAATTTTTTGATGTGGGTTGTAGAAAAATTCACAAATTTGGGTTTAATTTATTGTTTCATTGGATCTTCGGTGCAGGGCCACGGTTGGGCGATCAAGAGAGCAACATACACAACTAGAGCAGGTGGTGGTCGTAACCATTTTAACTCTTTAATAAATATTGGTCAATAGTTTCTTGCTGATTGACTAGAGGTGATGATTTCTGACCATTAAAGTGATAAAAAGAAAGTTAAGGTTTATGAGATAGTGTGCTTCTTTGATCTTCTAATTACATTATTGCTTCAGTTTCTCGAATTTGGTTCTTGCTTTATTTCAATTTTGCAAAAAAAGGTTTCAGTTTTTGGTTATAGGTTGATTAATAATGTAGATTGGGTTCTGACATCTTTTGGGGATAGTTAGCTGTATGGTTTCGATTGTTCTTTAGAAAAATGGTGATTTTCATTAGCTATAATTTTGGTGGGTTTAAAAATTGGGGTTTCTAAAGTTTTTAGAAGAAAATTGGTAATTTTATAATTTTGGTGGGTTTAAAAATTAGGGGTTCAAACATTCTTCCAAGAAACTTGTAATTTAAAGCCATATTTTGGTGGGTTTAAAAATTAAAGTTTCGAACGTTTTTTAGAAGAAGTTTGGTAATTTGTTTTGCCATATTGTATATGGCTACGTTTATAGTTTAATTTCATAATTTCCTTTAAATCGTCTACTCAAGGGATGTTTGGGATTTGCTTATGATAAGTTCTTAGTCTTTCTAAAATAAGAAGTTTTCAAGAGAGTGTTTGGGTTTGATTATCTACTTGAAAACATTTCAATAAGGTATAAGCAAATAAACACTTAAGTAAGCAATTTCGAACACCCACTTACATTTCTGCTATAATTGTTTGAATTCAGTTCTGTGCTTAGTTTATTTTGCTGAAGTGTGGACTTTCGGGGATAATGTGGTTTATATTTGGTAGGTTTTGAGTTTGAAAATTTTATTGGTTATGAGCATGGTTTTAAAGAACATTTATTTTTGTGAGCTTTTTTTTTCACTCTTTCACTGATGTCGTTGCTTAATTTTGTGAATTAGGTTCTGGGTGTAGTTCAAATTTTGTGGAATAAATGTTTTGATTTTGTGGGTTTTGGAAATTTGGGTTTTTTTTTAGGTTTGTATTGGTTAAAACAGAGTTAGTTTAACCCAAATTAAGATTTGGACCGTTGTTGGTTACCTTTTTAAGCAATCAACACTACTTTTTAAGTTAGCTTTATCGTTCAAAAAAACAAAAGATAGAACTTAACACAACGGTTCCTCTTTTTGTAAAGGATTCAATCAAAATAACTTTTGATAAATCGACTTTGTTCGACACATGTTCTTTCTTTTTTCTTCTTAAAGGGGCATTTAGGGACATATAAGAGCGATCACGATAGAATTGCTTGATTTTGATTTGTTGCATGTTTGTTATGAATTTATTTATTTTGTTATTATAATATAATTTTGTTTAGTTTTTTTTGTTTCTTTTAAGGGCGATCTACTTGCATTTCTATAATTTCTGTAACGTGAAAAGACCCCTTTACCCTTCGTGCTGTATTGCAATGAGTTTTTTTGGCAAATCTGTAGAGGTGGCAATTTTGAACACTTATAGATAAACAAGTCTATTTGGGATATGTATTTTATCTTAAATGGGTCAAGTTAATGAATTAGGTTAATTGGGAATGGGTTGAATGGCTCGAATGCTCAATAGGCACACACGGTTTAATTCAAATGCCTTAACCCGCTTCTAATCAACAGTTTTACGTGTAGTTTCTGCCAAAGGAACCTGGGACCCTGAAGAAGAACGAAATCGTGTTCACCGCACCAACAGGTGAAGAAATAACCAACCGAAAGCAGTTGGAGCCGTACCTGAATATGGGTGGTAAGGTGGTTAAGTTGGGTGGGTTTGGGTAATGGGTGAAGATGCGTTTGGGTTAGGATGAGTTTGGATCAGAATGGGTATCTTAAAAAAAGGTTAGGACGGGTAAGGTAAAGATGAATTTGGGTTAGAATGGGTTGGGTTAGGATGAGATGATAAAAAAATAAGAAAAAATAATTTAATAATAAAAAATGGAAAAAAACTAAAAAAAATATAATTAAAAACTAAAAACAAGAAAAAATATAAAATATAAAAAAACAAAAAAAATATCATGCAAACGATCTAAAAGACCAAAACAGTAACTATTTAATTTACTAATCTTCCTTTCTAAAAGACCAAAACAGTAAGTAATTACTTTACTAATATTCCCAAATTGACTGGTTTAACTAATTACTTTGCTCTTTTTGTTTTGTTTGTTCTATTGGAGTGGGGTTCTTGGACTGTATCTTCCCAGCTCCTCCTTCCTGGGAAGTTTTTTTTTTCTCTGTTTGTTCTATTGAAGTGGGGTTCTTGGACTGTATCTTCCCAGCTCCTCCTTCCTGTGAAGTTTGTTTTTTCTCTGTATAGATATAGATTGTAGGCGTTAAAAAAGACAAAAGACATTGTATTAGTAGTTTAGTACTCCTTATTATGTTGTTAAGGTATCAAAACATTCATCAAGTACTTAATGAACCACTTCCATATATTTTTGCCACCTCCTCATATAATGTTTGGAAATTCCTCCGTTAATTGTTGGCGGGATAAATAAAAATTCGAGACAAAAGTTCCAATTCATCATGTGGTAGTCTTTTGTATTTTTTTTTTCTTATTCGATGCTGGTACTTTTTTTGTCATTTAATCTATAATGTAATTCATTTAGTGTTTTGATAACCAAGTATGTTAAAATTCATAAGATGTATCACCTATGTTACCATTCCAATATATTTTTAGCATAAGTTTAAGTTATACTAAAAACGATTTATTATTTAACCTTTTTTGAAATAAATACATTCCGAATTTTCTTAACGTCACTTTATTTGCATTTGTTTTATTTACACACTGTCGGGAAGGTTCATCGGGGAACACTAAAAAAGTGGGGAACCGAGAAACACTCATTAAAATTCAACTTTATATGTTAAAAATCAATTCGTTCTAAATTTTTTCGGCGCTTTTCTTAACTATATTTTCACTTTGCCAATAAGTAATTTATGTAATGTGTTACTTTTGTATTTGTATTTGTATTTATATTTATAGACTTTGTGATAATGTAAATTAAATTTTCCTACCCGGAAAGTTTGTAATACACATCCGGTCTTATTAATTGTATTTTTTTAATGATTTAGCTTGCGACTTGTATAATTCAAATTGATATAGAAACAATCGGTATGGATTCTGTATACGTATAACTTTTGAAAACATGTCTTTTTATTTTGTTTAACGACATAATTTGATTAGTATAAATTAATTTTTCCTACCCGGGAGTATTCCCGGGTTATAACCTAGTGAAGTATAAAGGCATAAATAGTCAGTGAAGAATCAAGCTTGAATTCATAAAAGAATTACATGTATCCCCTTCTTGCAATTACTAACGATAAAGTCCTCACACTTTGTTATTAACATAAAAGTTCTATTTTGGGAGATAAAATTCCTGTATGTATCAAAATATAAACGAAAAAAGTCCTTTTTCATGATTAAGTCCCTAAACTTGAATAAAAAAAAGACTTCTTCACGTATTGGTCAGCTTGCATTTAATCTGTACAAAAGTGAAATTAAAGATTACATTTAATCTGTAAAAAAAGGTCAGCTTGCATCATGACTTTTATTATAACGGGTCAAATGATTTAAAAAAAAAAGTTCATCCGACCAGCTTGCATCATGCCTTTTAATGCAAAGACATATTATAACAGGTCAATTGACATGAATGGGTCACCAACCTAACTCAGCCCATCTTGATCTTTTACCTAGCCCACTGAAAATGATATTAAATGATCTAAGAAATCAACTTACCTCCATGAAAAAACGATGAATATGAGAGCCCATTAACTCCCCCCAAACAACCATCAATATGTATAGCTCCATAAAATTACCTACAAAAAGTGTAATGCTAACTGATGTTAGCATCGTTAATTGACCAAAAGCAAGAACATTGACACATAGCAAAAGACCACTTTAAAAGATTACAAAGGGTTCGAGAATTCATGCTAAATAAACATTCAAAAACACAAATTCTATAATCTTTGACTTTTTGAGTCGAGCCACAAACAAATACAAAAATGCAAGACTGTAAGTTACAGAAATCAGGGAATAGATATGGAATCAACAAGACAAATGAAGTGTTTTAAGAATGATACGGTCTTTACATTCAAACAAATGTTATGTTGTACTTAATACAACATCACCTCCTCTATGATACAATCATCACCTTTTTTCCAATACAAATCCTAAACTCAAACATTTGGAAAAAGTAATTGCATAAAATCTCCAAATGGAGTGTCGTTGAACTATCATAAATACCTCCACCGTACCCAGTTGAAGAGATGACATGCACATATTATCGTCAAAGCACATTTATTGGTTAGTTCAAATAAAACATACAACACGTTCGCCCAATCCAATCAAGAACTATACTAATTAGCTATGAACAACACCAATTGAAAAAAGTGAGCTCCAATTCGGAACCTAACATGTAAGTAACCAAACAACGCTAAAAATCAATCCAAAATTACACAAATAGCTCATACACATACCTGTTTTAGGCTTTTAGCTGATTTTCCACTTAATTACTGACAAACAACAACTCCACCCTCAGCTTACACCTCCGGCTGCATCTGCAAAGATGTGATGAACTCGTAGTCACCACTGATGTGCAAGCCTACCAAATATAACCTCCATCTGGTGACGCCATGACGTTGACCCCGTTGTTGCTGTTGTTGTTGGACAACAAACAGTTCGCATCACTCAGCGACGTCGTTCATCCCCTCGGAGAAAAATTAAAGCAGAAACCACACCGTTAAAACAAAAAGATAAAACAATTAATCCATAAAGATAATAAAGTAAACCTCTAAATGACGAAATTCATGTTCAAGTCTCTTTCATTCAACCGAAATTCTATGTTCCCTAAAATTCCAAAGAACGCTGATCATGCATTAAGAAATCTCACAACGAAAATGGAAGAAAACAAATTAGTGTAAAAAAACAAACTAAAAATTATTAAACAAATTACTTTATGTTTCTATGTAATTACAAAGTTCTAAATGTTAAAAAAAGGTTTGTCATACTCATACCATGTGGTTTTTGTCACACGAGTAAAACCATGTGTATGTAATCACAGGTCTTGTGAAGAAAGTAACGATGAAAAAAACCGTTGTTTGTATCTGTAATAATTGAATCGCATTTAACAATGTAAAATTCTCATATTACTTACATTATCAAGTTACATACTGAAAACTATAAAAAAGAAGAAAAAACTTACGGTGATAAGCCATTTTGAACAACAGGAATAAGCCTAACACATCTATCTATATTGAACAATCAATTCCATAATGTCAAGTGTATACCTATAAATTATCACAAGCTAAACTCAATGCATATTTCAGTTTTGATATGTAATTCACGAATAAAAAATAGTATAACTATGACATAGAAAGCATATGAAGAATATTAACATACTTGAATAGTCAACACAAATGATAACTTAGAAAATAAATTTAAAAATATACCTTTTAATAATCCAATAACAGAAATAGATAATCAATACCGTGAACATTGAAATCTGATTCGCTTAACAATTTAGATAATTACTATAATCAGTAATCAAACAACAAAAAAATAAATAAATTAAACAATACCTTGATGAAGGAAATAAGAATCCTGGTTCTTCCTAATGCTATTTAGATTTTCATCTTCATCCCAGTAAGACATGCTCCAGATAAGCTAACATAAAATGATTAAAACACTACAAAGTTTATCTTTTTCCACTCTGAATCGATTCATCATATGCTTTAACTTAAAATTAAGTAAGTACACAATCAGGTCTCAAATAAGACCTTTAAACACGGTGCCGATGGTGGACCAAAAACTAACAGAAAGAGGACGATTTGATTGAGAGAAGGGTTTGCAATGCAGGTGTGATATCGGCAATTCTAAATCAATTTCGAAATTCAACTAACCAATTAACTAACTATCAACATGAGATACATACAAATTAACAATTGAATTACAAAAAAACTCATTTAGATACCTTGAGTCGGCAGCAATCAGGGCTTGTAATATCTTCAATTTTTTAAATCAACACCCATACCAAACCCCACCAAATCAGTTACAGCACCAGAAAGTTAGCCATGGCCTCCACTTCCACTTCCTCATCATCACTATCATTGGTATCTTAAAACTCAAACCCTAAAAACAAAGTAAGATTGGACAAATTAAAAAACCTCTGATCTGCAGAAACATACTGGATTACGACATACAAACTCACCTTTGATAGCCGATCAAATCAAAAGAAGATGGATTTACATAACATGAGGGGCTGGATCAGATTTGGACGTGTATCGACAAAGGGGAAGATTTAGGTATGTTATGAGAGCAGATTTAGGTTTTTGATGAGAGCAGCGGAGTGGAGATAAATGAGAATTAGGGTTTGTGAATGTAAAGATCGATTATCAAAGACCAGGAGACTATTTCATGATTATGGAAAGATTGAAACTGATTGAGAGAATTTTGTAATTTCCTAAAATATAAAGCCCGTGGTTTCAAGAAGAAGGAAGAGCAAGAGAATTAAATCCCGCCTATTTTATGAATTATCTTGCTTAAGAGACATGCCACATCATCAAGTGAGGTGGCAAAGTTATTTTGCTTTAGTATAGAAGATAGATTTATTTATTTTTTATTGGTAGTTGGTTTGTGTAGTGGACTGGCTAAATGAACGGTCAAGCTTAACGTGCCTAACTTCAGGCCAACCAAATCCTGACACGTGGCTGTTAGTGCTATCCTAATTGAGAAATCTTATAGTGATAGGGCTGCAAACGAATCGAAGGAACACGAACGAGACCTTTTTCGTGTTCGTTTGTTAAAGAATATATGTGTTCACTAACGGTTCATGAACATTTACCGAATGAAGGGGTATGGTCCCAAAAAGCCGCGCAGACCTTCATTCAGGACGCGCGCAGGACCATACTCCTTATTCAGCAAAATGTGCAATCTCAACCTCGCGCGGGTTACTTCAACATGGATTGACCTCGTGCGAGGTCTAAACAAGAAAGAACACCAAATTCAAAACTTAGCATTCTGAACAAGAGCCTTCAGCTCCTATAATCCTGCGCAGGCTAGTAACGTGCTCAACTAGGGTCGCGCGGGATTATAGCGCAAGGCAACTTCAGAAGGTACAAAAGGTACAAGTGGCAGAAGAAAAGAGCCAATCCGCGCCCTTCAGGCTGTGTTCAATCGTGCTCCACGATCGTCTGACATGCAGGAGACAGAGAGTACGAAAGGACGCCTATGTGGCACCAATCAGGGGGCGGCGACACCTGCCCCACGATCTCCACTTACCTGCTGATGGTAGAAGGACGGCTAGGCCGACAACAGTGACACGTGGCTCCAATCACGGTGCGCCAGCACCGGAGAACTCCTAGAAGCCACTAACGGTCGTCACCAGTGAGACAAAGAGCGTATCCTCTAAGTTGTCGCCTTCCGGCCCAAGGCTCATCAGCCCATCTCCTCTTACACCTCTCCGGCTATAAATAGGGACCTTCAGTCACAGGTTGATCATTCTATTCCCTCTACTCTCACTCATAACACACATTTATCTCCTCAAAACAGTTGCTTATTCTCACGCCGGAGTCTGGTTAAGAGGGAAACCCCCATATTCCCCTCTTAACGAGCTAACGGTGTTCTGTTTTGTAGGATTATCGGATCATTAAAGGGCTCAGAAAGTTATAAGAAGATTAACCACTATGGTAGAAACATAAACCAAACTAATTAAACCTAAAATTAGTTACGTGTTTCTTCATTGGCGCCCACCGTTAGCTCGGTCATTATGAAACAGAATACATATTCATTGACCCGGGAAGTACAGCCGACATCATCTATGAGCAATGTTTTAATCAGTTTGACGATGAAGATAAAGCGAGACTTGAGCCGGTTGATTATCCTCTGTCAGGATTTTGCAACGAAATGGTCTTCCCGCTAGGCCAAATCAGCTTCCCCGTCATGTTATCTGACGAGAAGCATTCAAGAACCACAAATGTCAACTTCATGGTGATGCCCGTCAAATCAAGGCATGATGTTTTGATTGGGAGAGAAACCCAAGGTGATCTAAACATGGTAACTTCCACACCCCACTCAGCCATCGGGTTCCCAACGGAGATGGGGGTGGCGATTATTTATGCGAAGAAAGAGGTAATGTCAACTGAAGATGCGCGACCAGCCAAGGCGGCGAAAATTTCAACAACCGAACCAGAAAAATAGGTTCTAAACCGCAAATACCCAGAGCAAACGGTGACGATTGGACATGCAATTTCACCAAACATCAGAACGCACCTCAAGCAACTGTTGTTCAGGAACATGGACATTTTCGCCTGGACTCCGGCAGACATGACCGGTGTCCCACGCGACGTCACTGAACATTGTCTGAACACTTATCCCTCCGTCGAGCCCAAAGTTCAAAGAAGGCGCAGCTTAGGGGCGGATAAAACCAAAGCCATGAATGAGCAAGTCTGTGAATTGCTAAAAGCAGGCATACTGCGAGAGGTGCGATATCAAAGTTGGGTTGCAAACCCCGTGATGGTGGAGAAGTCTAATGGAGGATGGAGAATGTGCGTCGATTATACCGATCTCAACAAGGCATGCCCCAAAGATTGCTATTCTTTGCCTGAGATCGACAAAAAGATAGACTCTCTCGCACCGTACAGATGGTAATGTTTCTTGGATTGTTACAAGGGGTATCATCAGGTTCAAATGAAGCTTGAGGACGAAGACAAGACAGCTTTTCAAACCGACATCGGGATCTTCTGTTACACAAAGATGCCGTTCGGTCTCAAAAACGCTGGCGCAACATACCAGCTGTAACAACCCTCGGTAAAACCAATACCCTCATAATATTTTGACACTTTAATATATTATAAATTGTCCCAATATGTCTTATATTATACCCCGTATGTGAAAACCGAGCCTTAATTATATTATAGTATATAAAATAAATAAAATTCTGAAAGTGTAAGTTGAGGCGGGCCGCGAAAGACCTCACCTCAACTTCACGCGGGCCGTATCAAGGCTGGACTTGACTGCGCTGATTTCTTAAGTTGAAGCGGGCCGCGTAAGGGTGTATAGGTTTTTGACGCGGACCGCGACAGATCATGAAACGCGGAAACATCCGGTGCTGACACGTGTCGACATCGTGTCGAGTCTAGTAGCTGACCCAGCTAAGCTAGTGTGTTGAACGATGTTGACGCGGGCCGCGTAAGGGTCCCTTGTCTTTTACGCGGGCCGCGACAGGACTCAATATCACAACTATAAATAGCAGGCATCAGTTTTCGATTTCCGTCGCTCACATTTCATTCTCAATCTCGAATTTCTGTAGTAGAGACATAATATTTGGGTATTATACCCCTAATTAGCGAGGTTCTGCTCCATTGTAAGTATTATAACCCCAGTTTCATAATAGTTACGCTGCCCGATTGATTTAGGGTTCCGTAACAACTGTCGTGGTTCTGCCCGACGTAGTTGTTGGAATGTCGTCTCGGGGAGGGTATTATTAATATTTTCAAAGGGTTATGATACTAATCAATGTACATTTGTATAAATTATAGATTATAGCCAGGAAATCCTTACGAAAAGCCTAAGACAGCAATGTGAGTTTATCCTCTTTTTGTTAATGTTTTTGGTAATGTTTTACCAAACCTTAAATGTTTTACTATGAAATTAAGCGGTGATTGAGTCTTTGTAGTTCTTCAATTACTGCCGGTATTATGGGGTTTTGTATACAAAATTTACTACGAGTAGTAGTAAGTCTGAATGACAGTGCATTACCATTGGACAACGAGTTAGCCAATGGGTAATTTGACCATAGCCATAGATCCGGTCGAGTGGCAAATACTGAATGAGTAATTGTGTAGACATAAACAATGTGATCGCTCTCAATACTGTTTTAATTGATAAAATGTTTCTTGATTAAACTGGGATTCACTCACCAGTATTTCCGACTGACAAATGTTTTTAAAACACGTTACAAGTAACACAATGTGAACAGCCAATTAGTGAAAAGCCAGCTGGAGAGCACTGAAGGCTTGGGAAAATGTGGCTATAAAAGTTACCTAATAAACGATGTTTTAAATTCAATAAAATAGGGTTTGTCCCTATAAATGTATTGTAATAAGAAACTTGGGTTTTGCCCATGTATTTATTAATATCAAGTATGGTGGTTTTACTCTGATAAACATTTCCTAACTACGGTCCTGATGAAATTCCGCTGCGAGACTAAACAACCTGATACCACCAAACTCTGTGATCACGTCCGCCTGTTCCCGGGAATTTAGGGATCGGGGGTTGTGACAGAAGGTGGTATCAGAGCCTAGCCACTGGTCTAAGCCAAAGAAGTGTTCTGCTGACACTTAAATTTTGAATTAATGTTAGGAAATAAAATAAGGAAATATATGCATAACTGTAATTATGTGTTATTTGACTATCTGTTAGTTTTCAGTATGAGTGATCAAGGACCATCAGATGTGAATCGTCAGTTAGCTGATTCACCTAGGAGCGAAGGTACATCATCACAGCCTGCCCTCTCGGGGTATGTTGCTGATCAGGAAGACGGAATATTTGCTTTTAGAGCTCAATCTGAAGAACCATTTCCTAGTAAGAAACGAGGATGGTTCAGTAAAGAAGCTTTTGCTCGTAGGAAGAGAATGAGAAAATTGCAACAACAAAGGACTTTAGTAGCTATTAAGAGAGAGGCAGATGCTCATACTCAAGATATGCTAAATAGAAGCCTAGCAAATTTCCATATCTTAGCTACAACTGCTGCTGACCCAGGTCTGGAACAACTAGTAGCCCCACAACCACAAAACCCAGAACAGCCCATGGAAATAGAAAATCAGGAAAACCAAGAAGAGATGTACAACTTTAACCCAGAAGAAATCCCTAGAGTGCCTGCACCAAACCCCATAGACCCGAATTATGACCCCTGGTGGGACGACAATAGAGATTTTGTGCAACGTTACCCTATCCAGGATTATCCACCCATACAGAACATAGAAGCTTACCCAGGTATGGACCCTTTAGATCCCTATTATCAAGATGATTATATTAGGGAGATATTAGAGGATCCTTACCAATTTCAGGAAATGTCACCCCCATATCAGGAAAATGCACCCCAGATTCCAAACCCAGTCCGAGAACCTGCACCCCCAATGAGTGCAGAAAACGTTCAAGAACTTAGGACTTTCGGGGAGGAAATTTTAGAGAGCAGTGAGAGAATGCGTCAGGTGGGAGAACGTCTCGTATGGAAGTACGATGAACGTAATATGGATTTTTGGATAATCCATATCCGTGAATGTTAAAGAAATGGTAGTAATACTAATATAATAAAAATAAAAATAAAATAAAAATATGTGTGTACGGATGCATATTACTATTTTATTTCTGTTGGTATTGTAATCTTTATTTCTGTACTAGTGTGTAATAGACGCATAAGTATATGAAAAGAGTAAAGTAGTAATGATCTACGTTTTTGGTTAGATTGTGTGTCATGAGATCAACTATATTACTTACTATCTTGTGATATTAATATGGGATAAATGTTTAAAATTCAGACGGCCGATGAAGGAAATCAAGGAAATCTGAATAACGATAACCAGAGTAACATTAACGTGGTTAATGATAATCCGAGTGTCAATAACAATGGAAACCAAGTGGATAATAGTGCTATCCAACACATAGTAGCACAAGGAATTATAGATGCGATGCCATTTATACTTCAAACTGTTAAGGATGCTGATAATAAAAGTAAACATAGCAGTAAGCGACCACTTGAGCCAGAAAACAGCGTAAACAATGGACCAGTACTTCAAATGTCTATTCCCAAAAGAAGAAGAACCGTGCCTAACGGTTGTTCTTATAAAGAATTCTGGTCTTGTAAGCCAATAGAATTCTCGGGCAACGAAGGGGCCATTGCAACCTTACGCTGGATAGAGAAGACTGAAGCAGTCCTAAGGATAAGCAAGTGTGCTGAAGAAGATAAGATATTGTTTGCTTCTAATTTGTTTAAGAATGCAGCACTAGAATGGTGGAACACTATCCTCCAGACAAGAGGAAGTGATCAAACCTATAATATGGAATGGGAAGAATTTAAAAACAAGGTAGAAAGGAAGTTCTGCCCACCCAATGAGAAAGAACAGATAGCAAACAAATTCCTAAACCTTAGGATGACTGGTATAGATAGCAAAGGGTACACAAAGCTATTTTTCGAATATGCTAGGATAGTGCCAACTCTTGCTTCACCAGAACCAGTGTTAATATCCCGTTATATTTGGGGATTAATTGGGGAAATAAGACACGTAGTCAAGGCAGCTAGACCTCAAACCATAGAAGAAGCTGTAGAATTAGCCAATACCTTGACTGATGAGTGAGTCCGTACCCGAGAAGAGGATCAAAGGAAAAACCTAACCTAGAAATTAACTCAAGAATTTCGTTCTGGAAATTCTAACCATGGGAGAAATGTAGGATCTACCTCTACGCCCTACTGTAGGTATTGCAAAAGAAAGCATTTAGGAAGATGCTCCATATATTGTAACTTTTGCAAAATGTCGGGACACAAGGAAGAAAACTGCAGGAAGAAAGCTAACAGCAGGGTATGTTACAATTGCGGAGAACAAGGTCATATCAAACTGAACTGCCCAAAATTAGCTCCAGCTACAGATAACAAGATTACTAAAAATGCTAGAGCATTTGTTCTGACTGCAGATGAGGCCAAATTAATTCCAGATGTCATAGCTGGTACGTTTTTAGTTAATGATGTTTTTGCTAAAGTATTATTTGACTCTGGTGCAAACCAAAGTTTTATTAATACATCGTTTTGCAAATTTCTAAATCAGTCATTAACTAAACTACCACTAGAATGCATAGTAGAGACAGCTAATGGAGAAACTATTAGAATTTCTGAAATCTTGCAGGGAGCAAGCATAGAAATTTTAAATCAGAAATTTATTGCAAACCTATATCCCATGAATTTGGTAGGATTTGATATTGTTTTAGGAATGGATTGGTTAATAGCCAATAAAGCCAATATTTTATGTGATCAAAAGTTAATCCAAGTAAATTCACCGAAAGGTAAAACGATCACAATTAAAGGAGATAAGCCCTTTAGATCCACAAAATTCATATCTGTGATGAAAACTGCAAGTTGTATGAGAAAAGGTTCTATAGTGTATTTGATTTCCATAATCACTAACACTAAAGGAAAAGAACTAAAAGATATTTCAGTAGTATCTCAGTTTTCAGATGTTTTTCCAGAAGAATTACCAGGACTACCTCCAGACAGAGAAGTTGAATTCAGAATTCACCTATTACCAGGAACGTCACCAATTGCCAAAGCACCTTACCGTTTGGCACCTGCAGAAATGCAAGAATTAAAGAAACAATTAGATGAATTATTGGAAAAAGGATTCATACAGCCAAGTTCGTCACCATGGGGAGCGCCGATACTATTCGTTAAAAAGAAGGACGGCTCAATGCGTATGTGCATTGATTATCGTGAATTAAACAAGGTCACGATTAAGAATCGGTACCCATTCCCAAGAATCGATGATCTGTTTGATCAACTGCAAGGAGCTCGATTTTTCTTTAAGATTGATTTAAGGTCAGGATATCATCAATTAAAGGTACAGGAAGAGGACATTCCTAAAACCGCATTCAGAACGAGGTATGGTCATTATGAATTTTACTGTCATGCCATTTGGTTTAACCAATGCCCCAGCTGCATTTATGGACATGATGAACCGAATATGTAAGCCATATTTGGATAAATTCATAATTGTATTCATAGATGATATTCTAATTTATTCTAAGAGTAAAGAGGATCATGCAAAACAATTGCACGCACTTTTAAGTTTGTTAAGAAAGGAAAAGCTTTATGCTAAGTTTTCAAAGTGCGAATTTTGGTTAGAACATGTACAATTTCTTGGACACCTAGTCAATCATGAAGGAATTCATGTAGATCCAACAAAAATCAAGGCAATTACTAAATGGAAAACCCCTGAGTCACCAACTGAGGTTAGAAGTTTCTTAGGATTGGCCGGTTATTATAGAAGATTTATTAAAGATTTTTCTAGAATAGCCATTCCTTTAACTAAGCTAACCTGTAAATCTGTTAAGTTTGAATGGGGATTTAAACAAGAAGAAGCATTTAAAATTCTTAAGCAAAGATTAACCCATACACCTATATTAGCATTACCAGAACGAACTGAAGACTTCGTAGTTTATTGTGATGCTTCTAAACTAGGTTATGGATGTGTGTTGATGCAAAGACAAAAAGTTATAGCTTACGCATCTAGACAACTTAAGAATCATGAAGAGAATTATTCAACCCATGATTTAGAATTAGGAGCTATAATTTTTGCTCTTAAGATTTGGAGACATTACCTTTACGGTAGTAAGTTTACCATATTTACTGATCACAAAAGTTTAAGGTATGTTTTCGGGCAGAAAGAGTTGAATATGAGACAAAGACGCTGGATGGAATTTCTTAGTGATTATGACTGTGATATCCAGTATCATGAAGGAAAAGCAAATATAGTGGCAGATGCTTTAAGCCGAAAGTATCATGAAAAGCCAAAAAGGGTACGTTCCCTTAAATTAAATCTGCAAGTAGATTTAAATGATCAAATAAGAGAAGTACAAGAATCAGTAATCAAGGATGATTCTGAAAAATTAAAATTAAAAGGTATGTTAAAGGAATTAAAACAAGGAACAGATGGGATATGGAGATTCCATGAAAAGAGAATGTGGATACCTAAATTAGGAAATCTACGTAATCGTATATTAGAAGAAGCCCATAAATCTAAGTATACGATGCATCCAGGAAGTGATAAAATGTACCAGGATTTAAGAAAAAATTTCTGGTGGATAGGAATGAAAAAGGATATAGCAAACTATGTTTCTAAATGTTTAACTTGTTCACAAGTTAAAGCTGAACATCAGAAACCCTCAGGTTTGTTACAACAATTAGAAATGCCAGTGTGGAAATGGGAATTGATAACAATGGATTTTGTTACTAAATTACCCAAAACTAAGAAAGGAAAGGATACAATCTGGGTGATTGTAGACAGATTAACCAAATCAGCTCATTTTCTACCAATGAAGGAAACAATTAGTATGGAACAATTAGCTAAATTGTATGTAAATGAAATTGTTTCTTTACATGGCATTCCTTTATCAATTGTTTCTGATAGAGATAGTAGATTTACCTCTCGTTTTTGGTCAAGTTTCCAAAGGGCAATGGGAACCAAATTAAGGTTAAGCACAGCTTATCATCCACAAACAGATGGACAAAGCGAAAGAACAATCCAGACAATGGAAGATATGCTTAGAGCTTGTGTAATCGATTTTGGAGGTAATTGGGACGATCACTTACCTTTAATAGAATTTTCTTATAATAATAGTTATCACACAAGTATCAATGCTGCACCATTCGAAGCACTTTATGGAAGAAAGTGTCGAACCCCAGTCTGTTGGGCAGAAATTGGGGAATAACAATTATCTGGACCTGAGATAGTGCAAGAAACAACTGACAAGATTATTCAAGTCAAGGAACGACTGAAAACAGCACGTGATCGACAAAAGAGTTATGCTGATAACCGATGCAAGCCATTGGAATTTCAGGTAGGAGATAAAGTATTATTGAAAGTCTCTCCTTGGAAAGGAGTGGTAAGATTCATTAAACGAGGGAAGTTAAGTCCCAGATATGTTGGACCTTTTAAGATTATCAAAAGAATAGGACTTGTAGCCTATCAGCTACAACTGCCAGAGGAAATGGCAGGAATACATGATGTGTTTCATGTATCTAATCTTAAAAAGTGTTTAGCTGATGAATCATTGATAGTGCCTCTTAAGGATATAGAGGTAAATGAACAACTCAAGTTTGTAGAAAGACCTCTACAAATTGAAGATAGGAAAGTCAAGAATCTCAAGCACAAAAGACTAGTTCTAGTCAAAGTGAAGTGGGATTCCAAAAGAGGACCTGAATACACATGGGAATTAGAGTCAGAAATGAAAAGAAAATACCCGCATTTGTTTCAGTAGATCTCGAGTACGAGCTCTAAAACAAGGTGGGGAGAATGTAACAACCTTCGGTAAAACCAATACCCTCATAATATTTTGACACTTTAATATATTATAAATTGTCCCAATATGTCTTATATTAAACCCCTTATGTGAAAACCGAGCCTTAATTATATTATTGTATATAAAATAAATAAAATTCTGAAAGTGTAAGTTGAGGTGGGCCGCGAAAGACCTCACCTCAACTTCACGCGGGCCGTATCAAGGCTGGACTTGACTGCGCTGATTTCTTAAGTTGAAGCGGGCCGCGTAAGGGTGTATAGGTTTTTGACGCGGACCGCGACAGATCATGAAACGCGGAAACATCCGGTGCTGACACGTGTCGACATCGTGTCGAGTCTAGTAGCTGACCCAGCTAAGCTAGTGTGTTGACCGATGTTGACGCGGGCCGCGTAAGGGTCCCTTGTCTTTTACGCGGGCCGTGACAGGACTCAATATCACAACTATAAATAGCAGGCATCAGTTTTCGATTTCCGTCGCTCACATTTCAATCTCAATCTCGAATTTCTGTAGTAGAGACATAATATTTGGGTATTATACCCCTAATTAGCGAGGTTCTGCTCCATTGTAAGTATTATAACCCCAGTTTCATAATAGTTACGCTGCCTGATTGATTTAGGGTTCCGTAACAACTGTCGTGGTTCTGCCCGACGTAGTTGTTGGAATGCCGTCTCTGGGAGGGTATTATTAATATTTTCAAAGGGTTATGATACTAATCAATGTACATTTGTATAAATTATAGATTATAGCCAGGAAATCCTTACGAAAAGCCTAAGACATCAATGTGAGTTTATCCTCTTTTTGTTAATGTTTTTGGTAATGTTTTACCAAACCTTAAATGTTTTACTATGAAATTAAGCGGTGATTGAGTCTTTGTAGTACTTCAATTAGTGCCGGTATTATGGGGTTTTGTATACAAAATTTACTACGAGTAGTAGTAAGTCTGAATGACAGTGCATTACCATTGGACAACGAGTTAGCCAATGGGTAATTTGACCATAGCTATAGATCCGGTCGAGTGGCAAATACTGAATGAGTAATTGTGTAGACATAAACAATGTGATCGCTCTCAATACTGTTTTAATTGATAAAATGTTTCTTGATTAAACTGGGATTCACTCACCAGTATTTCCGACTGACAAATGTTTTTAAAACACGTTACATGTAACACAATGTGAACAGCCAATTAGTGAAAAGCCAGCTGGAGAGCACTGAAGGCTTGGGAAAATGTGGCTATAAAAGTTACCTAATAAACGATGTTTTAAATTCAATAAAATAGGGTTTGTCCCTATAAATGTATTGTAATAAGAAACTTGGGTTTTGCCCATGTATTTATTAATATCAAGTATGGTGGTTTTACTCTGATAAACATTTCCTAACTACGGTCCTGATGAAATTCCGCTGCGAGACTAAACAACCTGATACCACCAAACTCTGTGATCACGTCCGCCTGTTCCCGGGAATTTAGGGATCGGGGGTTGTGACACCAGCGTCTGATGGATAAAATCTTTGCTGAAGATATTGGGAAGCATATCGAGGTTTACATCAACGATCTCGTGATCAAAAGTCCTGAGGAGGACCAAATGTTAAAGGATATAGAGAAGACATTCAACTATCTGAGAGGCGTGAATATGAAGTTAAATCCAGCCAAATGTTCCTTTGGTATGGAGGAAGGCAAATTCTTGGGCTTCGTGGTTACAAACGGCGGTTTTAAAGTTAATCCAGAAAAAGTTCAAGCCATAGAGCGGATGCCATCACCGCGAACGATCAAAGAGATGCAAAGGTTGGCCGGCAGCCTAGCCGCGCTTAACCGATTTCTGTCAAACCACGCCGCAAAGTCATATCCTTTTATCAGCACTCTGCGCAACTGCGTGAAGAAGCAAGAATTCAAATGGACGCCTGAAGCAGAAGCCGCTTTTCAGCAAATGAAAGAATGTTTGATCAAGCTCCCTAACCTGACCGCGTTGTTCGAAAAGGAACCACTCATCCTGTACTTGTCTTCTTTGGATAAGGCAGTTGGGTCGGTATTGCTGGTGGAGAGAGATGGAGTTCAAACTCCAATTTATTATGTCAGTAGGGTGCTTACAGATCCAGAAATGAGATACTCAACAATGGAAAAGTTAGTGCTTGCGCTGCTACACGCTTCCAGGAGGCTGCGAAGATATTTTACAGGGCATGTGATCACGGTACTTACTAACTTTCACATCGGCACAATATTACAAAAGCCAGAAACGTCAGGTCACCTAGCAAAGTGGGCAATTGAGTTGGGGGGCCACAACATTTTGTACAGGCCACGCCCGGCCATCAAGGGTCAAGTTCTAGCGGACTTCATCACAGAAGTCCCGGAGGATAAAATCAAAGATTGTGAGATTGTTGAGACTCCCATAAAAGACACGTCCGATGGGTTATGGTTGCTATATACTGATGGGGCCTCAAACGAAGATGGCGCAGGAGCTGGGTTGCGTCTTGTTAGCCCTGAGAAACACGAATTTACATACGCCATCAAGTTGGATTTCAAGAATACCAACAACGAGGCGGAATATGAGGCATTCTTGGCAGGCTTGCGCCTCGCCATAAAAATGGGAGCTCAAAATCTACAAGCGCATGTTGACTCACTCTTGATCGTCAGTCAAATCAATGGATTATATGATGCAAAGGGCGAAGTTATGGCTTTGTATTTAGACCAAGCAAAAGAGTTTCTTCAACAATTCAAGTCGTACAAGGTGGTGCACATCAATCGCTCAGAGAACAAACCAGCAGACGCCTTGAGCAAGCTCGCTTCAACTTCTTTTCAACATCTCGCCAAAGATGTAAGAATCGAAGTACTAAAAAACCGGTCGGTTTTGCTGCGTCAAGTGAATGTGATCGAGATAGGGCAACCATCTTAGATTACCCCTATAATCCAGTATTTGCAAGAAGGAATACTCCCTGAAAACAAAGCAGAGGCGAGGAAGATACAGAATAAGGCTTTGCATTATGAGATGAATGGTGGTATCTTGTACCGAAAATCCTTCTTGGGGCCACTTCTACGCTGTGTGGACCCCCAAGATGCAAATTACTTGATCAGGGAGATCCACGAGGGTATCTGCGGCATCCATGCAGGCCCGCGCATGGTCGTCGCGAAAATAATGAACGCTGGATACTACTAGCCAGGGATGCACGTCGACGCTCTAAAGGAATTGCGCAAATGCGACTCCTGTCAAAGACATTCCCCAAAGACCCTGCGCCCAAAAAACGATCTTATCCCTGTATCCACTGCTTGGCCTTTCCAGCAGTGGGGAATTGATATGGTGGGTCCGGTGCCGTCAAGTTCATAATGGCCGTCGATTATTTCACTAAATGGGTGGAGGCCAAAGCTCTCGCCTCAACTACTACAATGATGGTGCGCAAGTTTATATGGGTGTTGGTGCATATTTTATGACAATAGCTTAATAGTTTGATTATTTATGTAACCACCCTGGTTTTCACACTTGTAATTGTTTGGCTTACAATGGAATGTATTTGAACATACTTGCTTTATACTCATACGTACTTATACCGACACGAACACGTGGATAATTTCAAAATTTGTTGTTACAATACCACGTAAACTATAAGGACCTATTTAACATTCTTTGAAACTTGCTTGAAATTATTACTTTTTAATTTCGAGGACTAAAACCGTCATTATTTGAAAGTACAAAGTTTAGGGTCCTTTTGGTCATTTTTGAAACTTATATTATAATATATATATATATATATATATATATTTAGTTTTAAAAGTCCAGGGTTCATTTGGTCATTCTTTCAAACTTAAACTCAAGGGACCAAAACTGTTGACTTTGAACCTATATTAACTGATTTCACTAACCGGGTTAAATCTTTATATAAGAAATACTCTTTAAATATTAACCCAGTTAGTCTAACTAACTGGGTATTACAGGGACTGTTTATGTAAATGTGGAACCACAGGGGCCAAAATGTAAATTTTCATTTAAATGAATAAAAATGGTTTAAACCATTCGGACCAGCCACGAACAAGGATCGAACCCGGGTGTCTTGCGTATAACCGAAACGACTTAACCAGTTTATCCTCTGTACAAAGCTGATATGTTTAGAGATTTAATTAAACTTATATACAACTTAGAATTTTATATTATATATTCAAAAACACAGATCGCACTAATCACCGGTTTCGATCCAAATCAAAATTTTTAATGTTTTCGATCTGTCCAAGCCTTACCCATGATGCCCCAGACCCACAACCAACTCACACTTGCATCGAATTCGACTCAATTTGGTACCAATACATCTGTTTTCGTTCTTTTTATAAAAAAAATAAAAGTGGATCAAGAACACTATAGTTTGTCGAATCTGAGATCAAATTGAACCAGTATATAAGTTCCTTAGATCACCACTAACCTCCTACACCTCTCACAATTAACAAAAACATCGAAATTCGTTGAAATCAAAACCTGCAACTTTCGCCGGAGTTCAAGGTCGCCGGAGTTAGCCGATTCATCGATCCAGTCGATACCGGTTAGTTTTTATTTGTCCAATTGGTTCGTTTATGCTTATACAATGATCCCTCAAAGTTAATTTGAATAAAACATAGTTTTGATCGTGAATTTCGAAGGTTGACTATTCTGTTGACTCTGATTTGGGGAAGATGATCATTTTCACTTTTGTATTTATTTTATCTAAACCAAACTTAAACACAAACCACCAGGCTAGCCCAGTGGTTGTGTGTGTGTTTATTCTCTCAATTGACCCGAGTTCGAACCCGGGTATGTGCAAACATTTTTAAACTTTTTATTTTTCATATTTTACACCTGCCATTATTTTTAATAATACTATTAAACACTGTTACATTTTATAAAAAATACGAAAACAACTGTTTTTATTTATAAAACTATTTATTTAAAAACAAAACAGAATTATTAATGTTTAAATTATATAAATTCGAAATTAATTATTTAAATACTGAAATTTTCAGTATAATCATTTTAAGGGTAAATCTTTCTAAAAATAATATTTTTACTGATATTTTATATAATTTCGATATTTATATAATTAAATCAGTAATATTCAAGTTCAATAATTAAAAATGTTATTTTTAATTATTCCGATATAAATTAATTATATCACTTGTACAATATTTTGCCAATAATCATTATATTTAATTATGTTATTTGATTATACTAGTTAAATATATTTGATTTATTATTACAAATGTTTATATTAAATCAATTATACATTTTTGCAATTTTATTATTTATGATAAATAAGTATTTTTCATAAATAATTCCTTTACATCATATTCACTTTCCAAGTCCTCTTGCTAGGTTATCCAAATCCCATAATTACCATTTAAACAAAACACTACCGAATCCCATAGATTTAGGATTTCCAATTATCCAATTAAACATTATTGTTGATACATATTCCATATTGTTGCATGTTCAATCACTTAGAGTGACGTGGAATCTTATTTCCAAGAACTCTCACATTTGCATACTTGTTTGGACTTACTCGCTATCAAGGTGAGTTCATGTTCCCCCTTTTCTCTTAACTGTTTTCAGTTTTATACTTCAGGGGTGGAATACATGATACAATTATTACAGACACTTACAGACGTTGTTATACATGGTATGGTTAGCTTAAGGAGGGTTTAGACGCTTAGATCATGTGAAAGGTGGGCACAACACTTAAGGCCATTAATCCTCGTCGTAGGACCGAGGGACATGAGTGATAGATCCATTTGGGTATAGCGAGCCCACACCCATGAGGCCGGGGTGACCCATAGAGGTGACTATGTCTTCCAGCCGGAAGCCCGGTACAAATTTGCTAGGTTTGAGTACTTCCTGCACCTTTTCACACAAACCATTGGCTTTGCAACCCATTGGTGATCTCTTTTTCCTTAATTGCTACATACCAGGGACATTTATACACAAGACATATTGTAAAGGCTTATACACACAGACTTACACATGAACTCGCTCAACTTTTTGTTGATTTTTCAAACTACATGTATTTCAGGGAACTAGCGGATCTGGCAGGGTATACATGTGTCTAGCTGCGTTGAATAAAAGATGTCATCCAGAGTTGTGGAGTTTGAGAGGTGTAACCTATTCCTGGACGGGTTACATGTCTCTAAACCTCGTCTTATCTAAAGTCTTTTGGTGTCTTATGAAAACGTTTTAAACAAGTTATTGTTTGTAACTTATTTCAAGTGTCAATGTTTCTAAACAATGATGTTGTGATATTTTCTCACTTAAATTAATGGATGTACATCTCGTATTTTTTTTTATCATATTGCATTGTTATGATTGTTGCTATGGTATTAAGAAGTCACACCAAATAAACCCACGCTTCCTCAAAAGTCAGGGTGTGACAGCTTGGTATCAGAGCCTCGATCATAGCGAACTAGGATTCTTTCTCGAGTCTAGACTATGATCATCAGGGCTCTCACGAAAACATTTTTACATTGCATATACAAGTTTCCAGATCCAGGGTGCAAACGTTTCTTTAAAAACATGTGTTTTTCGTGTCAGACATGTAGTAACTGGAAAGGTTAAGTATCGGGAGTTGAGAACTCCTGTCTAGGCTGGTATTCGTACAAATCCAAATAAAAGGACCCGTTGCCTACCTGGGGACTATCAATGAGAGTACCGATACCTATTAGGCCAAAGCATGTCAAAAAGTTTAGTTTTTGAGTCAGTCTTTATTTAACCATTTTTACAAGTTTTTAACATATCGCTTCCTACACATCAAGTTTTAGAGACTGAGGGAGGTTCAGTCTTAGAGACTGAGGGGTTCAATCTTAGAGATTGAGGAGGTTCAGTCTTAGAGGCCAATGAGTTAGTCTTAGAGACTGGGAATGTTTGGTTTTAGAGGCTAGGGAATTAGTCTGAGAAACTAGGGAGTTCAGTCTAAGAGACTGGGTGGGATAGTCTGGGGAAGACTAGGATGATTACTTGCTTACATTGATTGTGACTTACATGCGTTGTTGGATTATTTATTTTGCGTTATGACATGAGATATTATGAGTTATTGTGTTATTACATATGCATATTACTTACTTACTATACTTACTATGACCGGACCAATATGATCTTTCTTTTAGAAGATGCCTCCACGACGAGACACACGTTTGCCTACCACTGAGGTAGAATTACAAGAACGTATTTCAAAAGCAATAGCAGATTATGAGGTCTCGCGCGTCGAAACAAGCAGGAATAACTCAAATAACAACAACAACAACCCATCCAATGGCTGTACATACGTTATGCTATTATCAATTTTATACGATACAATCCCCTCTTTTTCAAAGTTCAAAATTTTCTCGAGACCATACATTTTCAAATTCAAATTTTCAAACTAGCTGCAGTAAACTGTTTTAGAACGTATCATGGGAGCCTTAACCGATCGTATGGTGTAAGCCGAAATTTCCTTATCTATATAAGAAACTCACTACTCGAGCTAATCTACACAAGAACTACAACTTCTTATATAATTCAATAACCCATACCCAAACTTTCCTTAGTTCAACAAAACCCAATATTCCAATGACAAATTTCCCAGTAGCATATGCTGAATCTTCAAGTACAGCAGAAATTCATCAATTCCTTCGGTTTACTGATTTACCCAATCGAGAGAGGTGTCAAAAACTCAAGCATCATGAAGTTTTTACTATTAGCGGTATTGATTGGCATCGAATGGGAATGTTTGATTCCAGTGGTTTACTGGAAAGATTACTACCACCTAATACGCCCTGGCGCCGTTTCTTCGACATCCTAGAACCATCATACGATGAACTGGTATATGAGTTCTTGTCCACTTTCTATTACAAATATAATAAAAGTCTTACCAATGAAACCATTCATTTTCGACTTTGTGGGCAACCTCATACTATGTCATTAACAGAATTCGCAGTTCATCTGGGCATATATACAGATGAAGAAGTTAAACAACCCATTTTTACGGAGGCATCAATCTCTTATTCCTCCGCGGAAATGGCAGAATATTGGTGATGCCATTCATCAAAAGAATGGTGTGGCAACAATAATTCTATGAACTTCACAGGCCCTCGTTATCGATATATGCACCGTGTTTTAGCCAACACTATCACGGGGCGCAAGTATAATCAACAAAGGGTTAGAACAATCGAGCTTTTCCATCTGCATAGTATTTTTGTGCAAGTTCCTTGTAATATTGCCCACGAGCTTGCTACATATTTTTCTAGTCAACAATCAAATCCTCTGAGAAGTCTCATGGGAGGGTCTTACATTACAAAAATAGCAAAATCATTAGGTGTCTTAAGTGATCAGATTATCCAAGGATTATCTCCACCAAAGGCACCTGGGATTGTAAATTTTCACACCGTTAGTCTAACCCCTGTTCATATTTATACACCAACTCAACCATTCCAGTCGGAGGGAGCTCCAGTTATCTTAGAAAGTACCTCCACACAAAATTTACAACAATCATTGTTGCAGCTTCCTCAACCGTCTTTTTATCGATTTGATCTGCAACCACAGCTGCCACACATACAAGAACATATTACAACTAACCTATCCCAACCATTAACACCAAACGCCTTACAAGACTTCTCACCATTAGTTTTTGAGGAGGACTCAATGATGCATGAAACTTTGTTTGATAAACATGATGATCCAAGAACAATTAGCATTGGAATCATTTTTGCAACCACCATTACAGCCACAGTTTTTCCAGTCACTATTAAACGAAGTAGAACAACAACTGCCACCAACTGATATAGCAGGCCCAAGTACGGTGTCTCAAATGAATCTACATCCAGATTCAATGGGAGTCGAAGTGACTAGGTTAAACGACCAGGTTCGAAATTTGTCTCAACAAATAAAATGGCTGACAGAAAGAAATAAATGGTTGGAAGACATGCTAGGACAATTAGCTGCTCAGATGCAACTGACTCTACCACCTCCACCACCTTTTCGTTCTGAGTCTGAATTTGATTCATTACATGATTTATTTCAAATGTAAATTGTTCACATCATTATAGACTATCAATTTTTTTTTACAAATTTAGTATAACATAGTGATATACAAAAAAACCTCTATACACTCAATGATGCTCATAGATTCTTCAAAAACTATCAACACCACAAGGTGCTCTAAGAACAAACGCCTTGCTTATCTTTCTAATCATTACAATTACATTCTACGGTCTCTTTCGAATAAATTTCGGGACGAAATTTTCTAAAGTAGGGGAGACTGTAACCACCCTGGTTTTCACACTTGTAATTGTTTGGCTTACAATGGAATGTATTTGAACATACTTGCTTTATACTCATACGTACTTATACCGACACGAACACGTGGATAATTTCAAAATTTGTTGTTACAATACCACGTAAACTATAAGGACCTATTTGACATTCTTGGAAACTTGCTAGAAATTATTACTTTTTAATTTCGAGGACTAAAACCGTCATTATTTGAAAGTACAAAGCTTAGGGTCCTTTTGGTCATTTTTGAAACTTATATTATATATATATATATATATATATATATTTAGTTTTAAAATTCCAGGGTTCATTTGGTCATTCTTTCAAACTTAAACTCAAGGGACCAAAACTGTTGACTTTGAACCTATATTAACTGGTTTCAATAACCGGGTTAATTCTTTATATAAGAAATACTCTTTAAATATTAACCCAGTTAGTCTAACTAACTGGGTATTACAGGGACTGTTTATATAAATGTGGAACCACAGGGGCCAAAATGTAAATTTTCATTTAAATGAATAAAAATGGTTTAAACCATTCGGACCAGCCACGAACAAGGATCGAACCCGGGTGTCTTGCGTATAACCGAAACGACTTAACCAGTTTATCCTCTGTACAGATGATCATTTTCACTTTTGTATTTATTTTATATAAACCAAAATTAAACACAAACCACCAGGCTAGCCCAGTGGTTGTGTGTGTGTTTGTTCTCTCAATTGACCCAGGTTCGAACCCGGTATGTGCTGTCACACCCCCAAAATACCACTCGCGTAAACACCGCAGGGCGTGTGACGTACCAGGATCTTAGCCATCAATCACATTGAACTCATAGGTATATGTAAATAAAACTTTCATTGATTAACTGTAAATGTTACAACGTTACAATAATTTACAGTTTACAGCGGAAGCATAAATCATTCGTTAAGTGTTTATTAATCACATGTAAAAAGCCATTAGTCTTGTATTGTGTTTCCATGTATCTCGACCCATGACCACTCCAGCATCCCAGACAGCAAGTTCCAACAATATGCACCTAAAGGCCTGCAAGGCATGTAACAACGAGTCAACAACAAAGTTGAGCGAGTTCACAGTTGATTGTTCAGTTATTGAGTTCGTTTCAGAAATTGTAAGTTTGTTTCATAACCATGTGTTACCCAGTATCCTTGTTTCCCAAAACCTTTTCACGATATTTAGTGGGGGCTTCCCATGTTGTATGTTACTAGACTAGTCGTATCCATAAGTGTCCTTCCCAATCCGAGGACAGTGTTAAGTATGAGTGTACGTAGGTTTTACGTACGTGCCCTTCCCAATCCGAGGACAGTAGTAAGTATGAGTGTACGTAGGTTTTACATACGTGCCCTTCTCAATCCGAGGACAGTAGCAAGTATGAGTGTACGTAGGTTTTATGTACGTGCCCTTCTCAATCCGAGGACAGTAGTAGGTAGTCTAGTAGTGTTGATAATATAAATAGTTATTCAATCCCATTTCCAACCCACCAGGAATCCAATGCCTTAGGAGTGTGAACTCACCTTGGTTTGCTCGGTAAGATTAGTTTCTTGTTTAACCGTTGATCAAACACGTCCTAACATGTTTACCGATAACAATCAGTTTCATGTTCACATAAACCACATGTTTCACGTATTTCTTCAGATTGCATGTTATAAGCATCATCATACACCTCATAGTAACTATTCAGATTTCATACAAGTTATACCATACAAAACAAAGATAATGTACTCGTGCCTTCACATATATTGAAATAATTAATCATGCAATCCAATCAAAATCATTCATTCTAGTATCACATAGTGGGTGTTGGAATTTTCTAATTATCAGTTTGCTTGCATGACTATTTGTAACAAATTACAATACATGAAAATACGCGATCAGCATACTTTGTCTACGGCCCAACTGCCAGGACACGGCCCACTTAAAACCATCATATTAAATGAAGTGTGCGACCCATCAACAGGTAGAGCCCATTTCAGCTTGTTCGGCCCATGTTTACACCTCGTCCCAAATTGTTTCAGTATCCATGTACAGCCCCCCATGTGCATGTCATATTGTATCTCATATTGTTATTTTAATCCAAAATATGTGTCATGCATTTTTGTGAAATAAAGCCAGACCATAAGTAATGATGGTGAAACTTCCAACATATTCTGACTATTTAACATGTACACCACTTTACAAGTTCTAACCAATTAATTATCCCATGTGCAGACCTAACCGCCATCTACCAATTCTGATATATATAACTTAATTAAATTCAATCTTTATAAACATGCACATGGTGGGGCATATAGATGGCAGTAAGTGCAGAACATTTGCTTCATTCTTTTGTGCGACTCGAGTTAATTCGTGCGATTCCCTAAACTTGTGCGATCACATTAATTAGTCTCAATCCACGGAATCAGTTACACATGTTGGTTTGTCTGATTACTCAATCAAATAACATCCAAACATATCGAGCATTCCATTTATTTAATTTATATGAACCCTCCAATTAATTTAATCATCCATAACAATTGCTCATAAAATCATGTGAATCCGAATCAAAGGCTCAAAGATATCATGGCACACTAAATTCCTACACTATCCGGTTTATTCATACATAATTATTCAATCAGTTAAGCCATGTTTATCAACCAAACATTCCAACATTTACTCATACATAATTATTCAATCATACATGAATTTAATCACCCATTCATCCCTTTTTCATATGATAAAAACAGAGCCGATTAATTAAGTATCGGACACCCTAATGCGGACCCCCAAATACATCGATCATTATCACAACCAGCCCTAAATCAATTTCAATAGTTGTTAACAGAAGCATCTGGCAATACTCCTAAATTAAACGAAAATCATGTCCACCAACTAATCACATAACACGTTCATACATCATCACAAGTAGTCAATCAAGAGTTTAAACAGAATAAATCTACCAACCTTGATCACATCTGATGGTCCTTGATCAGTCATACTGAAAACTAACAAATAGTCAAATAACACATAACAAATAAATACAGTTATGCATGTATTTCCATAATTTATTTCCTAACACAAAATTTAAAATTTTAAGTGTCAGCAGAACACTTCTTTGGCTCAGACCAGTGGCTAGGCTCTGATACCACCTTCTGTCGCAACCCCCGATCCCTTATTCCCGGGAACGGGCGGACGCGATCTCAGTTGTGGTGGTATCAGTGTTATTAAATCTTGCAGCGGAATTTTCATCAGGACCGTAGTTAGGAAATGCTTATCAGAGTAAAACCACCTCATTTAATATTAATAATCACATGGGTAAAACCCAAGTTTCTTATTACAATACATTTATAGGGACAAACCCTATTTTATTGAATTTAAAACATCGTTTATTAGGTAACTTTTATAGCCACATTTTTCCCAAGCCTTCAGTGCTCTCCAACTGGCTTTCATTAATTGGTTGTTCACATTGTGTTACCTGTAACGCGTTTTAAAAAACATTTGTCAGTCGGAAATACTGGTGAGTGAATCCCAGTTTAATCAAGAAACATTTTATTAATTAAAACAGTATTGAGAGCGATCACATTGTTTATTTCTACACAATTACTCATTCAGTATTTGCCACTCGACCGGATCTATGGCTATGGTCAAATTACCCATTGGCTAACTCGTCGTCCAATGGTAATGTACTGTCGTTCCCGACTTACTACTACTCATAGTAATAAATTTTGTATACAAAACCCCATAATACCGGCAGTAATTGAAGAACTACAAAGACTCAATCACCGCTTAATCACATTGTAAAACAATTAAGGTTTTGTAACATATTCCAAAAACATTAACAAAAAGAGGATAAACTCACATTGCTGTCTTAGGCTTTTCGTAAGGGTTTCCTGGATATAATCTATAATTTATACAAATGTACATTGGTTAGTACCATAACCCTTTGAAAATATTAATGATACCCTCCCCGAGACGGCATTCCAACAACTACGTCGGGCAGAACCACGACAGTTGTTACGGAACCCTAAATCAATCGGGCAGCGTAACTATTGTGAAACTAGTGTTATAATACTTACAACGGAGCAGAACCTTGCTAATTAGGGGTATAATACTTGCAAAATATGCCTAATACTTTCAGAATTCGAGTTTGAGAAGTGTGAATGAGCGACGGAAAACGAAAACTGATGCTATCTATTTATAGTTCTGATTTCTGGTCCTGTCGCGGCCCGCGTGAAAGACAAGGGTCATTTACGCGGCCCGCGTCAACATTGGTCAACGCTGTAGCTTAGCTGGGTCAGCTACTAGACTCGCCACGATGTTGACACGTGTCAGCACCGGATGTCTCCGCGTTTCATGATCTGTCGCGGCCCGCGTTAACTAATGTGAACACTTACGCGGCCTGCTTCAACTAAAGAAAATAGCGCAGTCAACTTCAGTCTTAATACCGCCCGCGTGAGAGTTTGGGGTGGGTCTACGCGGCCCGCCTCAACTCCATTATTCTTATTTTTGATTTATTTTATATGTTATAATCTATTTAGGGCTCGGTTTTCACATACGGGGTGTAATATAAAACATATTGAGATATTTTATAATATATTAGAGGGTAGGAAATATTATGAGGGTGTTGGTTTTACCGAGGGTTGTTACATTCTCCCCACCTTGTTTTAGAGCTCGTCCTCGAGATCTACTGAAACAAGTGCGGATATTTTCTTTTCATTTCTGATTCAAGCTCCCATGTGTATTCAGGTCCTCTTTTGGAGTCCCACTTCACTTTGACTAGAACTAGTCTCTTATGCTTGAGATTCTTGACTTTCCTGTCTTTAATTTGTAGAGGTCTTTCTACAAACTTGAGTTGTTCATTTACCTCTATATCCTTAAGAGGTACTATCAATGACTCATCAGCTAAACACTTTTTAAGATTAGATACATGAAATACAACATGTATTCCTGCCATTTCCTCTGGCAGTTGTAGCTGATAGGCTACAGGTCCTATTCTTCTAATAATCTTAAAAGGTCCAACCTACCTGGGACTTAGCTTTCCTTGTTTGATGAATCTTACCACTCCTTTCCAAGGAGAGACCTTCAACAATACTTTATCTCCTACTTGAAATTCTAATGGCTTGCGTCGGTTATTAGCATAACTCTTTTGTCTATCACGTGCTGCTTTCAGTCGTTCCTTGACTTGAATAATTTTATCAGTTGTTTCTTGCACTATCTCAGGTCCAGATAGTTGCTTTTCCCCAATTTCTGCCCAACAGACTGGGGTTCGACACTTTCGTCCATAAAGTGCTTCGAATGGTGCAGCATTGATACTTGTGTGATAGCTATTATTATAAGAAAATTCTATTAAAGGTAAGTGATCGTCCCAATTACCTCCAAAGTCAATTACATAAGCTCTAAGCATATCTTCCATTGTCTTAATTGTCCTTTCACTTTGTCCATCTGTTTGTGGATGATAAGCTGTACTTAGCTTTAACTTGGTTCCCATTGCCTTTTGGAAACTTGACCAAAAATGAGATGTAAATCGACTATCCCTATCAGAAACAATTGATAAAGGAATACCATGTAAAGAAACAATTTCATTTACATACAATTTAGATAATTGTTCCATACTAATTGTTTCCTTCATTGGTAGAAAATGAGCTGACTTGGTTAGCCTATCTACAATCACCCAGATTGTATCATTTCCTTTCCTAGTTTTGGGTAATTTAGTAACAAAATCCATTGTTATAAATTCCCATTTCCAAAATGGCATTTCTAATTGCTGTAACAAACCTGAGGGTTTCTGATGTTCAGCTTTGACTTGTAAACATGTTAAACATTTAGAAACATAGGCTGCTATATCCTTTTTCATTCCTATCCACCAGAATTTTTTCCTTAAATCCTGGTACATTTTATCACTTCCTGGATGCATTGTATACTTAGACTTATGGGCTTCTTCTAATATACAATGACGTAGATTTCCTAATTTAGGTATCCACATTCTCTTTTTATGGAATCTCCAAATTCCATCTGTCCCTTGTTCCAATTCTTTTAGCATACCTTTTAATTTTTCAGAATCATCCTTGATTACTGATTCTTGTGCTTCTCTTATTTGATCATTTAAATCTACTTGCAGATTTAATTTAAGAGAACGTACCCTTTTTGGCTTTTCATGATACTTTCGGCTTAAAGCATCTGCTACTATATTGGCTTTTCCTTCATGATACTGGATATCACAATCATAATAACTAAGAAATTCCATCCAACGTCTTTGTCTTATATTCAACTCTTTCTGCTCGAAAACATACCTTAAACTTTTGTGATCAGTAAATATGATAAACTTACTACCATAAAGGTAATGTCTCCAAATCTTAAGAGCAAAAATTATAGCTCCTAATTCTAAATCATGGGTTGAATAATTCTCTTCATGATTCTTAAGTTGTCTAGATGCGTAAGCTATAACCTTTTGTCGTTGCATCAACACACATCCATAACCTAATTTAGAAGCATCACAATAGACTACGAAGTTTTCAGTTCCTTTTGGTAATGCTAGTATGGGTGTATGGGTTAATCTTTGCTTAAGGATTCTAAATGCTTCTTCTTGTTTAAATCCCCATTCAAACTTAACAGATTTACAAGTTAACTTAGTTAAGGGAATGGCTATTCTAGAAAAATCCTTAATAAATCTTCTATAATAACCGGCCAATCCTAAGTAACTTCTAACCTCAGTTGGCGATTCAGGGGTTTTCCATTTAGTAATTGCCTCGATCTTTGTTGGATCCACATGAATTCCTTCATGATTGACTAAATGTCCAAGGAATTGTACCTGTTCTAACCAAAACTCGCACTTGGAAAACTTAGCATAAAGCTTTTCCTTTCTTAATAGGCTTAAAAGTGCGTACAAATGCTTTGCATGATCCTCTTTATTCTTAGAATAAATTAGAATATCATCTATGAAAACAATTATGAATTTATCCAAATATGGCTTACATATTCGGTTCATCATGTCCATAAATGCAGCTGGGGCATTGGTTAAACCAAATGGCATGACAGTAAATTCATAATGGCCATACCTCGTTCTGAATGCGGTCTTAGGAATGTCCTCTTCCTGTACCTTTAATTGATGATATCCTGACCTTAAATCAATTTTAGAGAAAAATCGGGCTCCTTGCAGTTGATCAAACAGATCATCAATTCTCGGTAATGGGTACCGATTCTTAATTGTGACCTTGTTTAATTCACGGTAGTCAATGCACATACGCATTGATCCGTCCTTCTTTTTAACGAATAGTATCGGCGCTCCCCATGGCGACGAACTTGGTTGTATAAATCCTTTCTCCAATAATTCATCTAATTGTTTCTTCAATTCTTGCATTTCAGTGGGTGCCAAACGGTAAGGTGCTTTGGCAATTGGTGATGTTCCTGGTATTAAGTGAATTCTGAATTCCACTTCTCTATCTGGAGGTTGCCTGGCAATTCTTCTGGAAATACATCTGAAAACTGAGATACTACTGGAATATCTTTTAAATCCTTTCCTTTAGTGTTAATGATTATAGAAATCAAATACAGTATAGAACCTTTTCTCATACAACTTGCAGTTTTCATCACAGAGATAAATTTAGTAGACCTAGAAGACTCATCTCCTTTAATTGTGATCATTTTACCTTTTGGTGAATTTACTTGAATTAACTTTTGATCACATAAAATACTGGCTTTATTGGCTATTAACCAATCCATTCCTAACACAACATCGAATCCTACCAGATTCATGGGATAAAGGTTTGCAATAAATTTTTGATTTAAAATTTCTATTCTTGCTCCCTGCAAGATTTCAGAAATCCTAATGGTTTCTCCATTTGCTGTCTCTACTAAGCATTCATGTGGTAGTTTAGTTAATGACTGATTTAGAAATTTGCAAAACGATGTATTAATAAAACTTTGGTTTGCACCAGAGTCAAATAATACTTTAGCAAAAACATCATTAACTAAAAACGTACCAGCGATGACATCTGGAATCATCTTGGCTTCATCTGCAGTCAGAACAAATGCTCTAGCATTTTTAGTATTCTTGTTATCTGGAGTTGGAGCTAATTTTGGACAGTTTAGCTTGATATGACCTGGTTCTCCGCAATTGTAACATACCTTGCTGTTAGCTTTCTTCCTGCAGTTTTCTTCCTTGTGTCCCGATAGTTTGCAAAAGTTACAATATATGGAGCATCTTCCAGAATGCTTTCTTTTGCAATACCTACAGTAGGGTGCAGAGGTAGAACCTATATTTTTCCCACGGTTAGAATTTCCAGAACGAAATTCTTGGGTCAACTTCTGGGTTAGGTTCCTCCTTTGATCTTCTTCTCTAGTACGAATTAACTCATCAGTCAAGGTATTGGCTAGTTCTACAGTTTCTTCTATTGTTTGAGGTCTAGCTGCCTTGACTACGTGTCTTATCTCCCCAATTAATCCCCAAATATAACGGGAGATTAACACTGGTTCTGGTAAAGCAAGAGTTGGTACTATTCTAGCATATTCAAAGAATATCTTAGTATACCCCTTACTATCTACACCAGTCATCCTAAGATTTAGGAATTTGTTTGCTATCTGTTCTTTTTCATTTGTAGGGCAGAATTTCCTTTCTACCTTGTCCTTAAACTCTTCCCATTCCATATTATAGGTTCTATCATTTCCTTTTGTTTGGAGGATAGTGTTCCACCATTCTAGTGCTGCATTCTTAAACAGATTAGAAGCAAATAGTATCTTATCTTCTTCAGCACACTTGCTTATCCTTAAGACTGCCTCAGTCTTTTCTATCTAGCGTAGGGTTGCAATGGCCCCTTCATTGCCTGAGAATTCCATTGGTTTACAAGACTAGAATTCTTTATAAGAACAACCATAAGGCATGGTTCTTCTTCTTTTGGGAATAGGCAATTGAAGTACCGGTCCATTGTTTACACTGTTTTCTGGTTCAACAGGTCGCTTACTGCTATGTTTACTTTTATTATCAGCATTTTTAACAGTTTGGAGAATAAATGGCATCGCATCTCTAATTCCCTGTGCTACTATATGTTGGATAGCACTATTGTCCACTTGATTGTTATTGATACTCGGATTATCATTAACCACGTTAATGTTACTCTGGTTATCGTTATTCAGATTTCCTTGATTTTCTTCGTCGGCCATCTGAATTTTAAACATTTATCACATATTAATATCACAATTAATATTTTAATATAGTAAATCACATAACACACAATCTAGCCAAAAACGTAGATCATTGCTACTATACTCTTTTCATATACTTATGCGTCTATTACACACTAGTACAAAAATAAAGATTACAATACCAACAGAAATAAAATAGTAATATGCATCCCTACACACATATTTTATTTTATTTTATTACTACCGTTTCCTCCATTCTAACATTCACGGATATGGATTCATCCAAAAATCCATATTGCGCTCATCGTATTTCCATACGAGACGCTCTCCCACCTGACGCATCCTCTCACTGCTTTCTAAAATTTCCTCCCCAAAAGTCCTAAGTTCTTGGACATTTTCTGCACTCATTGGGGGTGCAGGTTCTAGGACTGGGTTTGGAATCTGGGGTGCTGGTTCCTGATATGGAGGTAAAAGTGCCTGGAGTTGGTAAGGATCTTCCAAGATTCCCCTAATGTAGTTATCATGATAATAGGGATCTAAAGGGTCCATACCTGAATAGGCTCCTATAGGTGTGTCTTCAGGAATAGAGTAACGTTGCACATAGTCCCTATTCTCGTCCCACCATGGGTCATAATTTGGGTCTAGGGAATTTGGTGCAGGTATCCTAGGAATTTCTTCTGGGTTAAAGTCGTGCATCTCCACTTGGTTTTCCTGTTTTTCTACCTCCATAGGTTGTTCTGGGTTTTGTGGTTGTGGGGATACTAGTTGTTCCAAACTTGGGTTAGCAGCAGTTGTAGCTAAGATATGGAAATTAGCTAGTCTTCTATTAAGCATATCTTGAGTATGGGCATCTGTCTCTCGCTTAATAGCTGCTAAAGTTCTTTGTTGTTGCAATTTTCTCATTCTCTTCCTACGAGCAAAAGCTTCTTTACTGAACCATCCTCATTTCTTATTAGGAAATGGTTCTTCAGATTGGGCTCTAAAAGCAAATATTCCATCCTCCTGATCAGCAGTATACCCTGAAAGGGCAGGCTGTGATGATGTACTCTCACTCCTAGGTGAATCAGATAACTGACGATTCACATCTGATGGTCCTTGATCACTCATACTGAAAACTAACAAATAGTCAAATAACACATAACAAATAAATACAGTTATGCATGTATTTCCATAATTTATTTCCTAACACAAAATTTAAAATTTTAAGTGTCAGCAGAACACTTCTTTGGCTCAGACCAGTGGCTAGGCTCTGATACCACCTTCTGTCGCAACCCCCGATCCCTTATTCCCGGGAACGGGCGGACGCGATCTCAGTTGTGGTGGTATCAGTGTTATTAAATCTTGCAGCGGAATTTTCATCAGGACCGTAGTTAGGAAATGCTTATCAGAGTAAAACCACCTCATTTAATATTAATAATCACATGGGTAAAACCCAAGTTTCTTATTACAATACATTTATAGGGACAAACCCTATTTTATTGAATTTAAAACATCGTTTATTAGGTAACTTTTATAGCCACATTTTTCCCAAGCCTTCAGTGCTCTCCAACTGGCTTTCATTAATTGGTTGTTCACATTGTGTTACCTGTAACGCGTTTTAAAAAACATTTGTCAGTCGGAAATACTGGTGAGTGAATCCCAGTTTAATCAAGAAACATTTTATTAATTAAAACAGTATTGAGAGCGATCACATTGTTTATTTCTACACAATTACTCATTCAGTATTTGCCACTCGACCGGATCTATGGCTATGGTCAAATTACCCATTGGCTAACTCGTCGTCCAATGGTAATGTACCGTCGTTCCCGACTTACTACTACTCATAGTAATAAATTTTGTATACAAAACCCCATAATACCGGCAGTAATTGAAGAACTACAAAGACTCAATCACCGCTTAATCACATTGTAAAACAATTAAGGTTTTGTAACATATTCCAAAAACATTAACAAAAAGAGGATAAACTCACATTGCTGTCTTAGGCTTTTCGTAAGGGTTTCCTGGATATAATCTATAATTTATACAAATGTACATTGGTTAGTACCATAACCCTTTGAAAATATTAATGATACCCTCCCCGAGACGGCATTCCAACAACTACGTCGGGCAGAACCACGACAGTTGTTACGGAACCCTAAATCAATCGGGCAGCGTAACTATTGTGAAACTAGTGTTATAATACTTACAACGGAGCAGAACCTTGCTAATTAGGGGTATAATACTTGCAAAATATGCCTAATACTTTCAGAATTCGAGTTTGAGAAGTGTGAATGAGCGACGGAAAACGAAAACTGATGCTATCTATTTATAGTTCTGATTTCTGGTCCTGTCGCGGCCCGCGTGAAAGACAAGGGTCATTTACGCGGCCCGCGTCAACATTGGTCAACGCTGTAGCTTAGCTGGGTCAGCTACTAGACTCGCCACGATGTTGACACGTGTCAGCACCGGATGTCTCCGCGTTTCATGATCTGTCGCGGCCCGCGTTAACTAATGTGAACACTTACGCGGCCCGCTTCAACTAAAGAAAATAGCGCAGTCAACTTCAGTCTTAATACCGCCCGCGTGAGAGTTTGGGGTGGGTCTACGCGGCCCGCCTCAACTCCATTATTCTTATTTTTGATTTATTTTATATGTTATAATCTATTTAGGGCTCGGTTTTCACATACGGGGTGTAATATAAAACATATTGAGATATTTTATAATATATTAGAGGGTAGGAAATATTATGAGGGTGTTGGTTTTACCGAGGGTTGTTACATTTCATCCCGAAATTTTGCACGTAGTTACTGAGGAAGCTAGTTAGGTTGCATGGTTTCCTGGTTTTCCTGGGGTGTCACATCATCCCCCCGTTGGTTTGGAATTTCGTCCTGAAATTCCGCAGTAGCTTCAGGCTCAGTAGTGGTTTCATTGTTCTCGAACAACTGGGGATATGTGTGTTTCATTTGGTCTTCTCGTTCCCAGGTAAACTCTGGGCCACGACAGGAGTTCCAACGAACTCGAACAATAGGTATCCTGGTGCGTTTGAGAGTCTTGACCTCCCGGTCCAAGATTGTCACTGGTTCTTCGACAAATCGCAACTGATCGTCGATGGTGAGCTCCTTGAAAGGAACTATGAGGGTTTCATCTGACAGGCACTTCTTCAGATTCGACACATGGAATACGTTGTGAACTCCACTGAGTTCTACGGGTAGATTCAATCTGTAGGCCACCTTGCCAATTCTCTTTGTGATTTCGAAAGGTCCAACGTATCGCGGGTTGAGTTTGCCTCGTTTACCAAAACGAACTACACCTTTCCAAGGTGAGGCTTTAAGTAGTACTCGATCCCCAACCTGGAACTCGAGTGGTTTCCTGCGCTTATCAACGTAGATTTTCTGACGGTCACTAGCTTCCGCCATTCGTTGTCGTATCTGAGCAATCTTCTCTGTTGTGCCGACGACGAGTTCTGGGCCAGTGATTTGGCTGTTTCCAACTTCTGCCCAACAAAGAGGTGATCGGCACTTCCGTCCGTACAATGCCTCGAACGGAGCAGCCTGGATGCTGGTGTGGTAACTGTTGTTATACGAAAACTCCACTAAAGGTAGATGCCACTCCCAGCCGTTACCAAAGTCGATTACACATGCTCGAAGCATGTCTTCAAGAGTTTGGATGGTGCATTCAGTCTGCCCATCCGTCTGTGGGTGATATGTTGTGCTCATGTCTAGACGTGAGCCAAAGGATTTGTGCATCGCTTGCCACAAATCAGATGCAAATCGTGGGTCGCGATCAGAGATAATGGAGGTTGGCACCCCGTGCCTAGCAACCACTTCTTTTAGGTAGATGACTGCAAGTGTAGAAAACTTATCCGTTTCCTTGATGGCCATAAAGTGTGATGGTTACGTGAGACAATCAACGATCATCCAGGTGATATTGTTTCCGTTGCGAGTTGTAAGTAGACTAGTGACAAAATTCATGGCAGTCTGCTCCATCTTCCATATGGGTGTTGCCGGTTCCTGGTACTTCGCCTTAACTTTCTCACAAGTCAAACGTCATACACATACATTGTTAGGTAGGTTTTCATGCCCAATCATTAGTACAAGATTTACATATCCCAAACATCTTTCATCAAAACCCGGATGATGAGAATTTCGAAGCCGGTGCTTTGCTCAACACGAGTTCCCTACAGTTGTCGTATAATGAGACCCACATTCGTTCCATGGGGTAACGAGTATCACCCGGCCTGTCAAAGGTTGATTCTCCATGCCCCACATGGGTTCAACTTGAAAATCCTCTTCCTTCAGTTCTCCAGTTTGAACAGAGCGAGTCTGATCAGGTAAGTTAGAGTCGATAGTGAGCTGCAAAGCTCATACACGTTCTTGTTCCACAGTTGTAATCCTCCAAAAGTTCTATCCAGCGATGCCATTAACTGATTTAGCTCTTCCGAGACCAGGGTACATGAGAGGCCCTTGTGATTGGTCTAAGCAACACATTCGGTGTCGTCCAAGTGATGCCTCCAATCAAATCCAAAGACCACAGTTTCCACTACCGGTTGTGTGTCGTGCAGTTCCTCTTTGTAACTCCATTATGTACGTCATCACTCTCTCGTGTTGTGTCGACGTGTAACTGGGACTCTGATTCGAACCATAATGATATACCACTGAATCACCCGCACCCTCGGGTAAAGACGATGTTCAGTGCATTGCAGAGTTGGAATTCGAAAGCTGAAAAGACATCCTCCTGTTTCGTCTTTCGTGAACACAACACCCTGCTGTGTTAAAGAGGTTAAACGGCGCAACCTTCGATAATCCCGCGATGAAGTTGTGATAGTACCTAGCGAAACCATGGAATTGTTGCATCCCCGAAGGAATCTTTGGTGTCGATCGGTTTTAACCAAAATGAGTCTTAATGAGATTCACGTGTATTCCCTCTTTGTTGATTATGTGACCCAAAAGGTACCTCTCAAATCCAAAAATTACATTTAACAAGACTTCGCACGTACTGGCTCCTCTCACAGAAGCGCTGAAATAGGATACATATGCCACCCATGGTGTTCCTTTCTCTTGGTCCTGATTCAGAACGTCGTCAACAAATACGGTCTATTCATGTGATCCCGGAAGCTGCTGGTGTGTTGATCAACTCAATGATCATGGGGTAGTAAGTTGGAATGGCTACATTGCGTTCGACATGCTGTTCTAAGAGCATTCTCCTCTTGGACTTCCATCTGATGATAGTTCGTTCGCTAGCCAATCCTCGAATGGAAGCTTGTTCCTCGCAACTGGTTAACAGGGTGTTACTACATGGTTGAAGCGAACGGTTCTTGACTGACTCCTTGCTGAGTTCTCGATAATCAGAACACATACGAAAAGGCTTATCTTTCCTGATATAACTGGGGCTCCCCAAAGCGAAGAACTAGATCCGACAACACTCATGTCCAAATGTTCCTGAAGTTGATTAGGCAGTTCCTTCAACCTTCCTGGTGTATGACAATAAGGGATACTAGTAACAAGGGCTGCTTCTGACATGATACCGATCTGATATTCCCCCTGACGATGTGGAGGTAAGCCCGATAGTTCTTCTGGTAGCATTTAGGGAGAAATCACGAACAATTGGTGGATCCTCGATCCTTCTTTCCTTAGCCTTGACATCAGTAACGAGGGCTATCATGGCGGGATAATCCTTCCGTGGACACTTCTGGCCTTCACTGCTGAATTGATGCGAACCTCTGCACCACTCGGATACTATATGACAGACGACAACCTTCCCCTCACATGGTATAACTGCGCGATGTCGGGTTAACTAACCCATACTGACTACTGCATCAACACTATCGTGGATAGTAGAAGGAAGATCGATGTCGAAAACTTGTCCCTCACGGTTGAATTTGCATCCCTACAAACATATGATGCTTCAATTGACTTACCATAAGCCGATTCCACAACAGGTTGGGTTTCAAGAAGCATAAGGGTTATATAGAACAGAGACGAAGCGATTAGCTATCCGTACTAGCTTCCAGGTTGCCACCATCCTGGCATCGCCCCCGTCAGCCCTAAATGCCCTTCCATGAGCATCATTTCCAGTGTTGCTGTTTTCATTACAAGGATTTCAAGTACGGTCGTTGTCCCTTTGGTCGTTGTCTTCTTGACTTAACCACGACCAATCCATGTTGTAGGCACCTTTATTTCCATACTGTAGGCTAGGGTTACGAATACCTTATTGTCGCTGTGACTGCTGCTCCCAATGTCGTTTCTCGAAACGAAGCCCTACGATTCTTCACCATCAAAGTCCATCTTTTCACATCCTGAGCCACATCCTTAATCGCTACTCTCTGTGCTGGCAGTTACCATGCCACACTAGGGTCAATTATCATCACTTATGCCTCGATTGATTCGTAAGAGTTGACTCTCATTGGTCGCTGACAAGGGTTAAGGATTCGATTGAAGCCAATTCACTGGTGCTATTTGCCGGTAATCAGGGTCGTCAAAGTACTTAGGTCGGTAAAGTGCTACGCTCATCCTCTTGTCCATCGCTCTTGCAAGTTGACTGAGTAATACACGGTCTGTTACGAGAGTGTTGCAGAAGTGATCACACTTCGGGATCTAAGACGACAATACATGAGTTCCAACAAACGAAGAGGAGTGAGAAAGGTATAAACCAACTCAAGGACGTTCATGCAAGCACCTAACATTCTACACAGTTCACTAGGCGTTCAGATGGGTGTTCAGGTAATACTCGATAGCGTCGAGATTCGAAAGGATCTAGAGATGAAGGAATAGTTCACGTTCGAGTGGGGGACAATCACTGCTATGACCCCTATAGGTTTGTTAAGTTTCACATCGATCAAATAACGGAACGGAACCCCTTTTCCACTTATTAAGGCTCACTGGGACTCGCATGCACCCCACATTATTATTATGTGTGCACCCACAATAATATTGTGATTTGCATGCTCATCTCAGCTCCTCTTAACTCATGTCAAATGGTTCCTCAAACTCGAGTAGCAACAAAGAGTATCACGAAACGTAAGTCATGAAGGTTTAGGGAAATACCACCCTATCAGTCACATAACACATGCGAGTGTACATGAATTCATACTGTTGTGCTAAACGTGCGATCACATGCAATATCATATGTAGGTGTTCACTAGTTATGCAGTACGATGAGTATACGAGAGACGAACCTTGCAATCTGGAGCTGAGTGTCATGGTCGTATTCACGTCTTTGGAACTGTTCGGTTATAGTCTGGTTTTACAAAATCATTTTCCCCTTTTTAAAACCAAGTTCACTATAACCAATGGCTCTGATACCAATCTGTCACACCCCCAAAATACCACTCGCGTAAACACCGCAGGGCGTGTGACGTACCAGGATCTTAGCCATCAATCACATTGAACTCATAGGTATATGTAAATAAAACTTTCATTAATTAACTGTAAATGTTACAACGTTACAATAATTTACAGTTTACAGCGGAAGCATAAATCATTCGTTAGGTGTTTATTAACCACATGTAAAAAGCCATTAGTCTTGTATTGTGTTTCCATGTATCTCGACCCATGACCACTCCAGCATCCCAAACAGCAAGTTCCAACAATATGCACCTAAAGGCCTACAAGGCATGTAACAACGAGTCAACAACAAAGTTGAGCGAGTTCACAGTTGATTGTTCAGTTATTGAGTTCGTTTCAGAAATCGTAAGTTTGTTTCATAACCATGTGTTACCCAGTATCCTTGTTTCCCAAAACCTTTTCACGATATTTAGTGGGGGCTTCCCATGTTGTATGTTACTAGACTAGTCGTATCCATAAGTGTCCTTCCCAATCCGAGGACAGTGTTAAGTATGAGTGTACGTAGGTTTTACGTACGTGCCCTTCCCAATCCGAGGACAGTAGTAAGTATAAGTGTACGTAGGTTTTACGTACGTGCCCTTCTCAATCCGAGGACAGTAGCAAGTATGAGTGTACGTAGGTTTTACGTACGTGCCCTTCTCAATCCGAGGACAGTAGCAAGTATGAGTGTATGTAGGTTTTACGTACGTGCCCTTCTCAATCCGAGGACAGTAGTAGGTAGTCTAGTAGTGTTGATAATATAAATAGTTATTCAATCCCATTCCCAACCCACCGGGAATCTCATGCCTTAGGAGTGTGAACTCACCTTGGTTTGCTCGGTAAGATTAGTTTCTTGTTTAACCGTTGATCAAACACGTCCTAACATGTTTACCGATAACAATCAGTTTCATGTTCACATAAACCACATATTTCACGTATTTCTTCAGATTGCATGTTATAAGCATCATTATACACCTCATATTAACTATTCAGATTTCATGCAAGTTATACCATACAAAACAAAGATAATGTACTCGTGCCTTCACATATATTGAAATAATTAATCATGCAATCCAATCAAAATCATTCATTCTAGTATCACATAGTGGGTGTTGGAATTTTCTAATTATCAGTTTGCTTGCATGATTATTTGTAACAAATTACAATACATGAAAATATGCGATCAACATACTTTGTCTACGGCCCAACTGCCAGGACACGACCCACTTAAAACCATCATATTAAATGAAGTGTGCGACCCATCAACAGGTAGAGTCCATTTCAGCTTGTTCGGCCCATGTTTACACCTCGTCCCAAATTGTTTCAGTATCCATGTATGTCACGGCCCCCGCCCCGGTTTTATCCGTTTCAGGAGCCGCGGGACAGAAAACCCGTGGTATTGATTTAATTGAGTTTAACAGCGGAAGTTTATCATCAGGATCTTTTTAAAGCTGAAATGTTTCCCGATTATTTTATTTTACATTCGGGATAAAACCCCGGTAATTTACAATACAGAGAAATCTTTATATTACAAAAATATATATATATTTCTTTATTTTATATTGAGCCACTTTCTTAAGCTTGCAGTGCTTCCCGGCACTTTTCCTGGATTACAACAGATCACCTGAAACATGTTTGAAAAAGGTTTTGTCAGCGGGAAATACTGAGTGAATCATTCTATTTAATAAAACAGACCTGTTTGTTATAATTTACAGTATTAAGAGCGATTACAATGTTTCTATCTTTTGAATTAACTGACCCAGTTGTCACTTGACCAGACTAGTGACTGTGGACATATCACTTGCTGGGTCCGTTCACCCCAAGTGATAAATAATTAGTAGCTATGTGCACATCCCCCCACATACTGGCAGTAATTTCAGATTTCATAGACTTAATCCCTGTAATTATAATCTTTGAAAATAAACATGCTTTTGTAAATAGATTTGATAAAAAGAGAATGACTCACATTGCAGATTTAATCCGGACAGAGTCTAGTCTATGGATTAGCCTTGTTACCCTAATTTATATAACAATGCACACAAAACTGGGTTAGTAATCAATACAGCATTTTACGATGACTCACGAGATCAACCATCACAACGAATGACAAAGTGCTATGATTAACATCTATCGAATTAACGATTAATGACAAAGCATCACCCTACTGTGGGCAGCACTTAAACATCCATTGAGTACATTGATCGATCGGAAAATGAATCGTAATAGCGATTGAATTAATACCCGGTATTTGAGCAGTACTACACTATAATTGAACTAAATTCGACCTTTAGAGCAGTAGAATTTCGTTTGTGTGAGTTTTTATCGACACCAGTGGATTGTGCAAGTGAAGGGCTATTTATAGCTAAAATTGAGGTCTGACGCGGCCCGCGTAAACCTTAAGCTTAACCTTACGCGGCCCGCGTTGCCGCCCAATCTACGACTAGCTTTGACCAGGCATACGTAGGTGCACCAGATGGTCAACACGTGGCACAGTTACGCTTATCCGGTCAACCCTTGCATTGACGCGGCCCGCGTAAGACTTACATTGTCTCTTACGCGGCCCGCCTGAGAACCCAGATTTTGTTTTTCTTGATTTTTAATGTAGGGTAAGGTTTCAAGGGTCCAGGTTTATACTTACGGGTATTTTTAGGATAATTTTGAGAGTCCTTACATTCTCCTCACCTTATTTAAAATCTCGTCCTCGAGATTTACTGGAATAATTGAGGATACTTTCGCTTCATTTCTGATTCCAGCTCCCAAGTGTATTCGGGTCCTTGCTTTGAATCCCACTTGACTTTAACTAGCACTAGTCGTTTATGCTTGAGAAACTTTACTTTTCGGTCTTCTATCTGAAGAGGTTTCTCAACAAATTTTTACTTTTCGTTTACCTCTATGTCTTGAAGATGTACTACCAGAGATTCGTCTGTTAGACATTTCTTGAGATTGGATACATGAAATACATCATGTACTCCAGCTAACTCTTCCGGTAGTTGTAAACGATAAGCAACTGATCCTATACGTTGGATTACTGGAAATGGTCCTACGTATCTTGGACTTAGCTTTCCTTTCTTACCGAATCTAACTACTCCTTTCCAAGGAGAAACTTTCAACAGTACTCTGTCTCCAACTTGGAATTCTAACAGCTTGCATCTATTGTCTGCATAACTCTTCTGGCGATCTCGAGCAGTTTTCAGTCTTTCCTTGATTTGAGTAATCTTGTCAGTTGTCTCTTGCACTATTTCAGGACCTGACAATTGACTTTCTCCTATTTCTGCCCAACAAACTGGAGTTCTGCATTTTCTTCCATATAGTGCTTCAAATGGGGCAGTTTCAATACTTGAATGATAACTATTGTTATAGGAGAATTCGATCAAAGGTAAATGATCGTCCCAACTTCCACCAAAATCTATTACACATGCTCGGAGCATGTCTTCCATAGTTTGGATTGTCCTTTCACTTTGCCCATCTGTTTGTGGATGATATGCCGTGCTTAGGTTTAGTCGAGTTCCCATAGCTTCTTGGAAACTTTTCCAGAAATGAGAAGTGAAACGACTATCTCTATCTGATACAATGGAGAGTGGAACTCCATGTAGAGATACGATTTTATCTACATACAACTTTGCCAATCTTTCCATGCTAAAGGTTTCTTTTATAGGTAGAAAGTGAGCAGATTTGGTTAATCGATCCACAAGTACCCAAATCGCGTTATTACCTTTTCTAGTTTTGGGTAACTTAGTAACAAAATCCATTGTTATGAGTTCCCATTTCCATACAGGCATTTCTAGTTGTTGTAGTAGACCTGAAGGTTTCTGATATTTTGCCTTAACTTGTGAACAAGTAAGACATTTAGAAACATATCTAGCTATATCCTTCTTCATGCCTATCCACCAGAAATTCCTTCTTAAATCTTGGTACATTTTATTGTTTCCTGGGTGTATGGTATATCTAGATTTATGAGCTTCCTCTAAGATCTTATTTCTTAATTCTCCCTGCTTTGGTACCCAAATTCTGCTTTTGTGGAATCTCCATATTCCATCAGCTCCTTGCTCTAAGTCTTTTATTCGTCCCTTCATTCCTTCAGCATCATCTTTGATTGCTGTTTCTTGAACATTCTTTATTTGTTCCATTAAATCTAATTGTAGATTTAACCTGAGAGCACGAACTCGTCGTTGTTTCTCCTGGTACTTACGACTTAAGGCATCTGCAACTACATTTGCCTTTCCCTCGTGATACTGAATATCACAGTCGTAGTCACTTAGAATTTCCATCCATCTCCTTTGCCTCATATTTAACTCTTTTTGCCCAAAAATATATTTTAAACTTGTGTGGTCCGTATAGACAGTAAATTTACTTCCGTAAAGATAATGTCTCCAAATTTTAAGGGCAAATATTACGGCTCCTAATTCTAAATCATGAGTCGTATAGTTTTCCTCGTGCTTTTTCAATTGTCTTGATGCATACGCAATTACCTTCTTTCGTTGCATAAGCACGCATCCCAATCCTAGTTTTGAAGCATCACAATATACTTCAAAATCTTCAGTTCCTTCTGGTAAGGCTAAGATTGGTGCATTTGTTAATTTCTGCTTCAATATTCTAAAGGCTTCTTCTTGTTTAGGTCCCCATTCAAACTTAATGGCTTTACAGGTTAGCTTAGTTAATGGTACAGCTATTTTGGAAAAATCCTTAATAAACCGTCTATAATACCCAGCTAAACCTATAAAACTTCTAATTTCCATTGCGGTTTGCGGAACCTTCCAATTGGTAATTGCCTCTATTTTAGCAGGATCTACGTGAATACCTTCATGATTCACCATGTGTCCTAAGAATTGTACTTCTTGTAACCAAAATTCACATTTGGAGAATTTGGCATACAACTTTTCTTTTCTTAACAAAGTTAAGAGTGCATGCAAGTGCTGACAATGTTCATCCTGACTTTTTGAATAAATAAGTATATCATCTATGAAGACAATTACAAATTTATCCAAATACGGTTTACAGATTCTATTCATCATATCCATGAATGCTGCAGGTGCATTCGTTAACCCAAAGGGCATGACTGTAAACTCGTAATGACCATACCTAGTCCTGAAAGCAGTTTTAGGTATGTCTTCCTCTTGTACCTTCAATTGATGATATCCAGAGCGTAAATCGATCTTAGAAAAATATCTAGCTCCCTGGAGTTGATCGAATAGATCATCAATCCTAGGTAATGGGTATCGATTCTTAATTGTAACCTTATTCAGTTCTCTATAATCAATACACATTCTCATCGAACCATCCTTCTTCTTTACAAACAACACTGGAGCTCCCCACGGGGATGAACTAGGTTGTATAAAACCTTTACTTAGTAATTCATCTAATTGCTTTTTCAATTCTAACATTTCTGTGGGTGCTAACCGATAAGGTGCCTTAGCTATCGGTGTAGTTCCAGGAATTAGATGAATCCTAAATTCTACTTCCCTATCAGGTGGTAATCCCGGAAGTTCTTCCGGAAATACATCTGGGTATTCTGAGACTACAGGGATTTCCGTAAGTTCTTTGTTCTTAGTATTAATGATTACTGAAATCATATATACTATTCCTTGCTTTCGTTCATAACTAGCAACTTTCATTACTGATATGAACTTCATGGCCTTACGTGGTTTATCTCCTGTAATCATGATTACTTCTCCAGTAGTTGCCTGAATTTCTACAGAATTTTTATCACAAAGAATTCGAGCATGGTTGGCTATTAACCAATCCATTCCTAACACAACATCGAATTCAGATAATTTCATAGGTAACAGATTTGCAGCAAATTTATGACCTGAAAGTTCTATTTCTACTTTTTGCAAAACCTGATCTATTTTAACTGAATTCCCATCTGCGGTTTCAACTGTAAAAATCTGCCTAATGTTGGTTAAAGGTAACTTAAGAGCTTGACAGAATAAAGTATTGATAAAACTTTGGTTTGCAACAGAGTCAAATAATACTTTTGCGTATACATTGTGAACTAAAAACGTACCAGCTATTACATCTGGAATGAGTTCTGCTTCTTGAGTAGTTAGCTGGAATGCTCTGACATTCTTCTTTGTAGCTCCGTCAGCTGGTTTAGCTTTGTTGTCTGCTGGTTTGTTCAATTTAGGACAAATGGTTTTGAAATGTCCTGTTTCTCCACAATTGTAACAAATTATGGATTTCTTCCTGCAATTTTCTTCACGATGTCCTACCATTTTGCAAAAATTGCAATATATTTTGCATCTTCCAAAATGTTTCTTTTTGCAATTTTGACAGAACGGCAAAGTTGAAGATTGCCCTGTTCCTTTTCTTTTGAAATTATTACTATTACCCACACAAAATCCTTGGGTAATTTTCTGAGCCAGTTCCTTTTTCCTGGTTTCATCTCTCGTGCGTACCAATTCATCAGTTAGAGTGTTGGCTAGTTCCACTGCATCGTCAATAGTGCGAGGTCTCGCAGCTTTAACGATATTGCGGATTTCGCTAATTAATCCCCAAATTTAGCGAGAAATGAGTACCGGCTCTGGCGAAGCCAGCGTTGGTACCACTCTTGCATATTCAAAGAATGTCGAAGTATAACCACGACAATCCACATTCACCATCCGATGGTTTAAGAACTTATTTGCCATTTGATCTTTTTCATACTCGGGACAAAATTTTCTTTCTACAAGACTCTTAAATTCTTCCCAGTTCATGGCATAGGCCATAATCCTTCTTTTAGCTTGTATCACAGTGTTCCACCATTCCAGCGCCCCTTCTTTAAAAAGATTCGACGCAAACATAACTTGATCTTCCTCAGCACATTTACTTATAGCGATTACTGCCTCAGTTTTCTCTAACCAACGTAATGCTGCAATAGCCCCTTCATTACCTGCAAACTCAGTTGGTTTACAGGCAAGGAATTCTTTGTAAGTGCAACCAGGTGTTGCAGCTTTTATTTTCTTGAAAATTGGGGTTTGCAGATCATTATTGTTATTAACATGATTTCCGCCTCCGTTTATACTATTACTAAAGTTGTCGTCTTGAGTACGTTTACTAGGAATGATTGATTGCGGTTTAACAGGTTTTTGAACAGCAGCAACAATTGCTGGAATAGCATTGGCTATTCCTTGTGCAACGATATCCTCTATATCTTGTCTATTTAATAATTGTTCTTCCTGAATTTGCTTGGATTGATTTACTTCATTTACTGGTTCATTACCAATGTTTGCCATCTGATAATTAATTTATAGATAAATATTTAGTATAAAATAAATAATTCAATGTCACAATTAATTGCACATAATCACGTAAACAACTATACAAACAAAATCTAAAATTTCATTTATTTTATAAATTATATCATACCTCTATATACAACCGTTTTATTTATTTTACAAATACTGGTTTTACTATTACTATTACACAAGTACCTACTCACTACCCATTTCTTTCTTGTCACTTGTCTTCCTAAAAACGAAGCTCCCTTTCATCATACTTCCAAGCAATTTGTCCCCCTATCTCCCGAATTCTACTTCCCGCATCCATTAACTCTTCGCCAAAATGGCGAAGTTCAGCCAGATTTTCGTTACTCATGGGTGTATTGGGTAACGGTTCTGGATCGAATTGCGGAAGAAAGGAATAAGGACTGTTGACAATGTTTTGAAATTGCCAATCATTTGTCCACCATTCATCCATTCCTACAGGTTGGGTATGGATTATTGGTTCTGGGATTGCCGGTTCAAGATTTATAGGGAGTTGATTTTCTATAGGACGAGTAAAAATATTTGTATTGACAGGCTAAATAGTCTCACAGCTTGCCAATATGAAATCTATTTCCTCCTGAAAAGTCATTCCCTGGTTTGGTTTGGAGCTTTCTCCAATTTCCATCTGAGTTGGTCTAAAACCTTTTCCAACCTCCATTTCTATATCCTTAGAATATTCATCAAACTGCATTCCCATTATCCTAGAATCTTCCTTGACTTCAGTCTCCATCTCCTGCTGTCTAGAACTTTTCATGTTTACAATTTCTTTTTCTTTTCCTTTTTCTAAAGGATTGTTTATTTTAGGAAGTTTCGTAGCTGGCTTTTTCCTACGTATACGACTCCCCCATACGTATTTCCTTCTTTTCTTTGGTTTTGGCTTTTTCAAAGGTGGAGCGTTGAATTCTACAGGTTGTTCCACATCAGGAAAATACCCAGTAAACTCTTTAGAAACTTCTAGATTTACAGGGTATAGGTTGAGATTCTCTAGGGCTTCCGATAATTCATTCATGCTGTTATATATGTAAAAATAATTAATCACAACTTTCAAAAATAACCTTCACATATTATTGCATACCATATAACTTACAAAACAACTAAAATTTTAAAACATACTATGTTTTATTGTAAATTTATTTATTTACTGGATAGATTTTCTAGCTTGTGGATAGTATGGTTTGCTAAAACTGAAACAAATCATTTAAAGATCTGCGTTTACTGCTACTGTAGCTAGCATATATAGATCTGCCCATTTTTCGTCTAACTTGTCTTCCCAAGGTGATTTACTGATTAATTCTTGGGTTTCCTTTTTAATTTTCTTTTCTCGGGATTTTCTTAATTTTTCCTGACTTTTTCTAATAATCAAACTTCTTTTATCAGGAGAAAGTGGTTCCTCATATTGTGCCTTTCGCACAAATATTCCTTCTTCAGGAATTGCAGGGAGTTTAGTTTGGGATGAACTTCCCTTCTCGTTGGATGACCTATCTAATTTAAGATAGATGCTTGAAAGCTTTTTCCTACCCATACTGTAACTAACAAATAGTCAGTTAATAAAACACATAATCACATAATAGTAATCAGGAAAAATTAAGTATTTCTAAATACTTAATTAGCTTAACTCAGTGGCTCTGATACCACATTTTTCTGTCACGGCCCCCGACCCGGTTTTATCCGTTTCAGGAGCCGCGGGACAGAAAACCCGTGGTATTGATTTAATTGAGTTTAACAGCGGAAGTTTATCATCAGGATCTTTTTAAAGCTGAAATGTTTCCCGATTATTTTATTTTACATTCGGGATAAAACCCCGGTAATTTACAATACATAGAAATCTTTATATTACAAAAAAAATATATATTTCTTTATTTTATATTGAGCCACTTTCTTAAGCTTGCAGTGCTTCCCGGCACTTTTCCTGGATTACAACAGATCACCTGAAACATGTTTGAAAAAGGTTTTGTCAGCGGGAAATACTGAGTGAATCATTCTATTTAATAAAACAGACCTGTTTGTTATAATTTACAGTATTAAGAGCGATTACAATGTTTCTATCTTTTGAATTAACTGACCCAGTTGTCACTTGACCAGACTAGTGACTGTGGACATATCACTTGCTGGGTCCGTTCACCCCAAGTGATAAATAATTAGTAGCTATGTGCACATCCCCCCACATACTGGTAGTAATTTCAGATTTCATAGACTTAATCCCTGTAATTATAATCTTTGAAAATAAACATGCTTTTGTAAATAGATTTGATAAAAAGAGAATGACTCACATTGCAGATTTAATCCGGACAGAGTCTAGTCTATGGATTAGCCTTGTTACCCTAATTTATATAACAATGCACACAAAACTGGGTTAGTAATCAATATAGCATTTTACGATGACTCACGAGATCAACCATCACAACGAATGACAAAGTGCTATGATTAACATCTATCGAATTAACGATTAATGACAAAGCATCACCCTACTGTGGGCAGCACTTAAACATCCATTGAGTACATTGATCGATCGGAAAATGAATCGTAATAGCGATCGAATTAATACCCGGTATTTGAGCAGTACTACACTATAATTGAACTAAATTCGACCTTTAGAGCAGTAGAATTTCGTTTGTGTAAGTTTTTATCGACACCAGTGGATTGTTCAAGTGAAGGGCTATTTATAGCTAAAATTGAGGTCTGACGCGGCCCGCGTAAACCTTAAGCTTAACCTTACGCGGCCCGCGTTTCCGCCCAGTCTACGACTAGCTTTGACCAGTCATATGTAGGTGCACCAGATGGTCAACACGTGGAACAGTTACGCTTATCCGGTCAACCCTTGCATTGACGCGGCCCGCGTAAGACTTACATTGTCTCTTACGCGGCCCGCCTGAGAACCCAGATTTTGTTTTTCTTGATTTTTAATGTAGGGTAAGGTTTCAAGGGTCCAGGTTTATACTTACGGGTATTTTTAGGATAATTTTGAGAGTCCTTACAATGTATAGCCCCCCATGTGCATGTCATATTGTTTCTCATGTTGTTATTTTAATCCAAAATATGTGTCATGCATTTTTGTGAAATAAAGCCTGACCATAAGTAATGATGGTGAAACTTCCAACATATTCTGACTATTTAACATGTACACCACTTTACAAGTTCTAACCAATTAATTATCCCATGTGCAGACCTAACCGCCATCTACCAATTCTGATATATATAACTTAATTAAATTCAATCTTTATAAACATGCACATGGTGGGGCATATAGATGGCAGTAAGTGCAGACCATTTGCTTCATTCTTTTGTGCGACTCGAGTTAATTCGTGCGATTCCCTAGACTTGTGTGATCACATTAATTAGTCTCAATCCACGAAATCAGTTACACATGTTAGTTTGTCTGATTACTCAATCAAATAACATCCAAACATATCGAGCATTCCATTTATTTAATTTATATGAACCCTCCAATTAATTTAATCATCCATAACAATTGCTCATAAAATCATGTGAATCCGAATCAAAGGCTCAAAGATATCATGGCACACTAAATTCCTACACTATCTGGTTTATTCATACATAATTATTCAATCAGTTAAGCCATGTTTATCAACCAAACATTCCATCATTTACTCATACATAATTATTCAATCATACATGAATTTAATCACCCATTCATCCCTTTTTCATATGATAAAAACAGAGCCGATTAATTAAGTATCGGACACCCTAATGCGGACCCCCAAATACATCGATCATTATCACAACCACCCCTAAATCAATTTCAATAGTTGTTAACAGAAGCATCTGGCAATACTCCTAAATTAAACGAAAATCATGTCCACCAACTAATCACATAACACGTTCATACATCATCACAAGTAGTCAATCAAGAGTTTAAACAATATAAATCTACCAACCTTGAGCTGATAAAGTCGTGTGTTAGAATGGTGCTAAGTGACACTCAAAGGGACTCGATTGAAGGATACGATGACACGAAGAATTACTGCCGTCGTTCGCAAGAGGGGGAAAGGGTTTTAGGGTTTGTGATCTTTTGCAAAAGGGTTGTGTGTCCCATCTCATGCACTCACGTAAACAAATAAGAAGGAGATGGGCCAAGGGTCGGTTGGGCTTAGGGGATGGCCGAGGATGTGGACCAGAATGATATAATTTAGAAAGTGTAACAAATAATATGTAACAACCTCACAATCCATTTATCATAGTAATTTAATGTATTTAAAAAAAGTTTTAACAAGTTTACGCAACGTAGACATATTAACGACGTATAGTAGAACATGAATAGTAGCGATACAAGTCAAGTGTCACATCATCCCCAACTTGGGAGCACGGGTTGTCACATGTGCAAACATTTTTAAACTTTTTATTTTTCATATTTTACACCTGCCATTATTTTTAATAATACTATTAAACACTGTTACATTTTATAAAAAATACGAAAACAACTGTTTTTATTTATAAAACTATTTATTTAAAAACAAAACAGAATTATTAATGTTTAAATTATATAAATTCGAAATTAATTATTTAAATACTGAAATTTTCAGTATAATCATTTTAAGGGTAAATCTTTCTACAAATAATATTTTTACTGATATTTTATATAATTTCGATATTTATATAATTAAATCAGTAATATTCAAGTTCAATAATTAAAAATGTTATTTTTAATTATTCCGATATAAATTAATTATATCACTTGTACAATATTTTGCCAATAATCATTATATTTAATTATGTTATTTGATTATACTAGTTAAATATATTTGATTTATTATTACAAATGTTTATATTAAATCATTATACATTTTTGCAATTTTATTATTTATAATAAATAAGTATTTTTCATAAATAATTCCTTTACATCGTATTCACTTTCCAAGTTCTCTTGCTAGGTTATCCAAATCCCATAATTACCATTTAAACAAAACACTACCGAATCCCATAGATTTAGGATTTCCAATTATCCAATTAAACATTATTGTTGATACATATTCCATATTGTTGCATGTTCAATCACTTAGAGTGACGTGAAATCTTATTTCCAAGAACTCTCACATTTGCATACTTGTTTGGACTTACTCGCTATCAAGGTGAGTTCATGTTCCCCCTTTTCTCTTAACTGTTTTCAGTTTTATACTTCGGGGGTGGAATACATGATACAATTATTACAGACACTTACAGACGATGTTATACATGGTATGGTTAGCTTAAGGAGGGTTTAGACGCTTAGATCATGTGAAAGGTGGGCACAACACTTAAGGCCATTAATCCTCGTCGTAGGACCGAGGGACATGAGTGATAGATCTATTTGGGTATAGCGAGCCCACACCCATGAGGCCGGGGCGGCCCATAGAGGTGACTATGTCTTCCAGCCGGAAGCCCGGTACAAATTTGCTAGGTTTGAGTACTTCCTGCACCTTTTCACACAAACCATTGCTTTGCAACCCATTGGTTATCTCTTTTTCCTTAATTGCTACATACCAGGGACATTTATACACAAGACATATTGTAAAGGCTTATACACACAGAGTTACACATGAACTCGCTCAACTTTTTGTTGATTTTTCAAACTACATGTATTTCAGGGAACTAACGGATCTGGCAGGGTATGCATGTGTCTAACTGCGTTGAATAAAAGATGCCATCCAGAGTTGTGGAGTTTGAGAGGTGTAACCTATTCCTGGACGGGTTACATGTCTCTAAATCTCGTCTTATCTAAAGTCTTTTGGTGTCTTATGAAAACGTTTTAAACAAGTTATGGTTTGTAACTTATTTCAAGTGTCAATGTTTCTAAACAATGATGTTGTGATATTTTCTCACTTAAATTAATGGATGTACATCTCGTATTTTTTTTATCATATAGCATTGTTATGATTGTTGCTATGGTATTAAGAAGTCACACCAAATAAACCCACGCTTCCGCAAAAGTCAGGGTGTGACAATTTAGTCTTTGGATATTTTGTATTGGGCTTAGCATTATTGGTTAGGGAGTAAATTAGTGTAATGGGCTTGGAGAATGGCCTAGCCCAGACCAAAGCCCATGTGCAAAGCTTGTCCTATATAAACAAGGCTTGGCATTAGGGTTGAGGTGAGCTAGGGAATAGAGTTTGAGAGAGAGTTAGAGAAATCTACAGAGAGTGGCTGAGAGATTTCTTGTGGGTCTTGAATTGATTGTAAACTTCGTGTTGGATAATCAATAGAAGACCGGATTGAAAGTGCATCGTGTTCTTGATTCTGTTTCTACTCGTTTTCTGTGAAATCTGATCTAGGGGATTCCTCACTCTAGGTTAGATCGACGATTCTGTTACGATCCGCACGGGTTAGGGGACCTACAATTGGTATCAGAGCTTTAGGCTCTTGATTGGCTTGGTTCAGAATCGTTTTTGCAGAAATCTGGGTATTTGGACGTGTTTTTGGAGGCTGTTTCGAAGTTCTGTCGGCTGTTCTTGAGTTCTGCTACTGATTTCGGATAAAAAATCAAGCATTTCGGATCATTTCGGATCCAAAGGCTTGCATTTCGGATTAACAGCAAGGATTTCGGATCCATTTCGGATAGAAAACTTGCATCTCAGATCATTTCGGATTAAAACAGTTGCATTTCGGACCAGTTAATTTGCATTTCGGATAAATCTGTAGGATTACGGATCATTTCGAATTATAAGGTGTTCATTTCGGATAAAAGGGTCTCATTTCGGATCAGCTTAGTCCATTTCGGACCAGAAGGTGCTCATTTCGGATCAATCCTAACCATTTCGGATTATGATTTCGGATAAAGTACCATTCCAGATAACCATTTCGGACCATTTCTATTCATTTCGGAAGGGGTGGAATTTTTCTTGGCTTGCGTAAGAAAAATTTCACAGTTTCGTGTTTAGAAATTTATCCGTAACTCATCACAGTAAACCGTTTGCACCGTTGAACTCCTTGGATTTTTAGGACAAAAAAAACAGTTTTCCGAAAATTTTTGTACGGTTTTATCAGTTCGCTTATGGTAAAAGCTCGACAAGGACCAGTAGAGAAGTTAGAATTGGATTTTGACACGGGTTACCAAAATTCATTTGAACTTTTACGCTGCGTGATGGCTAAGATGAATAATGGAAGTGAGGTTGTTAAGAACTGGCCAAAGCTTATAAACGTCAAAGAATATGCTGACTGGAAAAACAAAGTTGAGGAATATGTTCAAAGTGAAGATTCTAGAATGCGGAGTTGTATGATGGATGGGTACATTGCTCCCACACGACGAGTCGATGGAAGAGTTATAGTGATTTCTTATGAGAAAATGAATGAATCTGAGAAACAGTTGGTAGATGCTGAGAAGAAAGCTTTAGCAGCAATAAAGATGTCCTTGCCTGAGAGCGTTAAACATATCTTTAAGAAGTATGGGACTTCTAGAGAGGTGTGGGAAGCTTTGGAAAAACGTTATCAGATTTCTTCAAGACCGAATACATGTGATCAAACATTGGTAGCTGAGTTTGCAGCTGTGAAGATTGGTGAAGTAGCTGCTGAGGTAGAAGAGAAAAAGAAAGCTGATGAAGAGAATGCTGAGAAAAAGGAAACTGCTGAGAAGAAGGATGCAGAAGTTTCAAAGGGCTTGAAGGATGTGATTGAACTTACATCAGAGGTGAAGGTATCATCAGAATCTGTAAGTCATACATGTCTTAATTGCACTGAACTACAGGGTAAAGTTAACAGACTATCGAAGCAAAACAAAATTCTGTTAGCTGATTTGCAAAACCGAAAAGAGTTAAATGTTCTTTTGATTAAAAGAGAGTCAAATTGTTTCGATAAACTCAAATCAAATGAACAGGAAATCAGCAGTTTGACAAGCAAAGTCAATGAACTGTTGCAGATCATTGATTTGGCTCGTGAAACTGTGAAAGAAAAGACTAACGTGCTTTCAGAAAAGTGCACAGAATTGGCTGATGCACAAGCCAAAATTGTAGAACTTCAGGGTAAGTTAGACAAATTTAGAAATTCTTCGTTAGTCAGAACTCATATTCAAAAAGGTTTAAAAAGGAGTAATGATAAAACATGGGTGGGGTTTAGTAAAGCTTCATCTTCTAAACATCAAGACTACTCATTTTTACCAACTGAAGACGAGCTAACTGATTTTGTAACCACTGCACAAGTAGTAGTTGATCCGATAGCTGTGGACTTACCAAATAGTCCAATTTCTTTGAAAGAATCTGTAGGGTCTAACAGTACACCTCATAAAGTGGATGAGGATACTAGAGACAAAAGGCCAACACATTTAAAAAGGAATCAAACAAAAAGAAAAGTTATAAGAAAAGATCCTGTTTTAAATGTCACAACAAAGGACATGTGGTGAGTTGTTGTCCTTTGAAGAAAGGTAAACAAAAAGTTGATGAGGTTAAAGACGGGAATCAGGTTGGGTCAAGCAATAATGTAAAATCAAGTTGTCAGACAAAGAAACCTGAATCTCAATCAAAACCCTCAACTTCGAAAAGATTTGATAGACCAAGAAGTATTTCTCCACAATTTAGTTATTATAATGGTAAATCAAATCGGTTTCAAAGTCAAAATAAAAATTTTGGATATCAAAATCGATACCAGACTTCTGGTAATCGAAGTTTTCAAAGAAGAAACGAACATAGGAGTTTCAGTAACTCAAATGTTCAACAACATCCAAAATTTTTCCAAAATTCATGGTATGAGAAGGGGAGAAGAAGGTATCAAGATAATAATTTCCAAAGGTCAGAAAATCCGAGAGTTTATTGGAACTCTCGCAATCAAAGACCTAGTGGAAATTATCAGTCTTGTTCAACAATGGGTAAGCAATCCAAGACTCCAGTGAGGAGTGATGGATATTGGATGGATGTTCCTGTAATGGATGAATCTAGAAAACCCAAGACTGTCAGGGCTTGGGTTCTCAAGACTAACTGAGTTGTTGAGTGAATGCAGGATGACCAAGAAGGAATGTTGATGTGTTCAATAGTGGTTATTCCTGTAAAGCATCTGAGGTGAATAGTAGGTTAACATGGGTAACGAACTATTTACTTCTATGATTGTCTTAACATTGAAAAACTTTTATCAGATTTAAAGTGGGAGTTTGTTTGTGTTTAAATTTATGTTTTTGAAACTTATTCCATAAAAACAAAAATTTAGGGGGAGAAATCGCCCTAAGCCAAAAAGAGTTTAGTTAGTGCGTGTGTTTAGGGGGAGTAAGTTATAAAATTTTAAAAATCCAAAAACATTAAAAAATGAAAAACATAAAAAAAATAGAAAATCAAAAATGAGTTATCACTGTGTGAAAAAGAATAAATGATAGTACATCAGCAAGTTAGACTGTCACACTGAAAATGAAATTAAAATGCTTAAGTGTGATAGCAGCTTCATCATATGATGTATCAGTAGGCAAAAGCATGAAATAATCAACTTACCAATGTGATATAAACCTAAATGCACTGAGTATGAGTGGGGAACACATCAGTGGTGTATGGTTTAATGACCTTAAATCTTGCGTTGATTGATTGCCAAAATCTGAAGTTTTGGGTCTTTATACTGTTATTTCATCTGGGGATATCAGGGTTGTCCTTCTGCTGCATCCAGATACATGCTGACCTAGGCACAACCAGGATATCTTAAAAGAGCTAAAAATGCCAAAACCCTGAAAATGAAGAAGCTCTCCTAGTGAGTCATTCAAATGTGCAAAAAGCATACATCGTACCAAAAATGGTATTTGTCTTAGCCCTCGTTAGATATTTTGGTCTCTTTGCTGTACGGAAGTACTGACCTGATCACCAATTATCTAAACGTTGAAAAACAAAACGGATGAATTCAGTATACTCACCTACTACGATGAATCTTTGTGCATACCTTGATCATGGGGGTACATCCTGAAGTGGGACACACTAGTATATCAGTAATAATATTACCTTAACGTATCATACGGTAATGGTACTCGAAATGTTCATGCATTTTGTTTAAGTGGACAAACATACTGGTAATCGTCTTGAACTATTTTTCATGAAAATTACATAAAGAATCATCTAATAGTGTGAAAACAGTTTGATTGTGCTGATATGATCTTCTTACCGGTGATTCTCACAAAAAGAAATATTGTAAATATTTTTGAGTTTAGTTTAGTTTGTTTAGTTGTTTTGAGAAATATCAAAAATTCCAAAAATATTTTCTTTTTAAAAGACCTCCATCTTGAACTGACAAGTTGTTGTTTTTGCATGATAAGATAAAATATTGGTTTATCTTTAAATGTGAAAAAGACTAATGGTTTTTTGAGATACTTGCTTGTGTTGCTAAACAGATTGATGCAGTTATCAAAATGAAGTGCAGAATACAAGTAAAGTGCAGATTGAGAGTGAAGTGAAGAACGTGTGAAGATGCATGGTAGGATCCTTCTACTACATTGCAGAGAGAGATTTGGAAATTTTGGAGATACTTGCTTAACCAAAGATTGCTAGTTCACTGATCTACAATGAATGAAAGTTTTGGAGATTGGAAGCATCAGCTAAGGGGGAGTTTGTTGATGTCAGAAACTGTGTAGCTGACGCTATCCAAAGACCAAAAGACTGCAAGATGTTTGAAGACAAAGTTACACTATGAAGATATTGTCAAGGGGGAGTTTGTTGGTGCATATTTTATGACAATAGCTTAATAATTTGATTATTTAGTCTTTGGATATTTTGTATTGGGCTTAGCATTATTGGTTAGGGAGTAAATTAGTGTAATGGGCTTGGAGAATGGCCTAGCCCAGACCAAAGCCCATGTGCAAAGCTTGTCCTATATAAACAAGGCTTGGCATTAGGGTTGAGGTGAGCTAGGGAATAGAATTTGAGAGAGAGTTAGAGAAATCTATAGAGAGTGGCTGAGAGATTTCTTGTGGGTCTTGAATTGATTGTAAACTTCGTGTTGGATAATCAATAGAAGACCGGATTGAAAGTGCATCGTGTTCTTGATTCTGTTTCTACTCGTTTTCTATGAAATCTGATCTAGGGGATTCCGCACTCTAGGTTAGATCGACGATTCTGTTACGATCCGCACGGGTTAGGGGACCTACAATGGGAGCACATCATCGGCAGGTTTGGCCTCCCACTCAAGATTGTAACCGACAATGGCACCAATTTCGTGTCTGACGACCTTCAAAAGTGGATGAAAGAAATGAAGATCGAACACACTTTCTCTTCCGTTGCGTACCCTACAGGCAATGGCCAAGTAGAAAGTGTCAACAAAAATATCGTCGACGGGATAAAGGCCCGACTGGGCACAAAGAGAAGAGGCTGGGTAGAAGAGCTCCCGAGCATCATGTGGGCTCATCGAACCATGCCGAAAACAAGTACTGGCGAAACCCCTTTTAGCCTGGTTTATGGCTCTGAGGCGGTTATCCCAGCTGAAGTCGGCCTCCCCTCGTCGCGCTTGACAGCAGTCAACACAATCGATAACGAGGCAGAGCGCCGTATTGACTTGGATTTACTCGAAGAGAGGCGCGAAATAGCGCGAATCAAAGTGGCCAAGTATAAGACACAATTGAAGAGGTACTACAATGCAAGGGTACGCATTTGTACCTTCACTCCAAGAGAATATGTCTTCAGAGACAATGAAGCTTCAAACGCTGAACGCCCCGGAAAGCTAGCACCCAAATGGGAAGGCCCATACTTAATACACAAGGTGCTAGGGAAAGGGGCATACAAGTTGCGCACTCTGGATGGACGTATCATCCAGCGCACATGGAACGCGCAACAATTGCGCAAGTGTTATATGTGACTGATCTCGGCCTTGCGCCTTTATCCACTTATGTTGGCCACGCGCCTTCCTTAATTTCCTATGTTGGCTATACGCCCTTGATTTTATTTCCACGATGTATGTTGGCCTAAGCGCCTGTTTCCTACTTAATGAAAGCATATGCCTTATGTTTTTCTTTTGTCATGATGACTTCTACGTTACAAATGCATGTTAAACTTTTGATTAGCACGAAAACACTTCAGTAAATTACGAGCTCTTGAGTTATGCCTTCCAAGGACCTCCGCGAACATAGCGTGAGACTGGGCAGTTACGCTCACACAAGAGCCACACTTACATTCATTCGCGCTAACTTAACCAAAGTTTCTAACAACAGTGCAATAATTGTAACTTCAAAATTATAATAGTAAACACAATGCTATATTCTAAAAAGCGCACCACGCAATGAGCACATAAGAATAAACAAACATCATTGATTCATTTAAAAAATAGCGCGACCGCGCGTCAAGTTACATTCAACGTCCACAAAAGAAAATTACAAGGCACGAAGCCTACCAACACTATCTACTCATAACCGTCGTCATCATCATCATCGTCATGACCATCGCCATCGCCATCGCCATTGCCATCACCATCACCATCACCACCCGCTGGTTCTTCATCAGACAACTCCACGGTCACTGGAGGGTCGAGAATCTGCTTTAACCGTTGGCACCAGTCGTCATGCTCAAGTGCTTTCGCGACCAAATCCATTACAGGCAGTAATAAATGGTCATAGGCCTTTTCAGCGCGGGTAAATGCAGCATCAGCCTGATCGGTCACTGAGCAATGGCTAACATCAAATTCTTGTCCTAGTGCCTCTTCAACATGCTGCGCACACTCTAGATAGCCTCCACGATGACCAACCGCGCGCGAGGCATCTATGAGAGCAACAACAGCTCCATCCAGCTCGGAAGCATTCAGGATAAAGTTGGCCATCTACAGCAAAGGCAATGGATAAGAAGTAGGTTTTAGCAAATAAAGCCTAAGTTAAAAAGAAGAGAACCATACCAGAACTACTCATTTGCCACGCATCCACTCAGCCTCAGAAGCCAGCGTATCAACGATGCCTTGAACCTCGGAGTAATTATTTTGCGCTACGTTGAGGGCAGATGTACTCACGTCTCGCGCCTCCTCGGCCTTCTTCTTGGCCTCCTCAGCAGTAGCAGCCTTGACTCTCTCAGCTTCAAGGTCGATCTCTAAGGACTCACTTTTGTCAGTTTGCTCTTGCAAACAACGTTTTAACTCTGCAATCTCGACGTCCTTAGCCGCCAGGTCCTTATCCTTACTGAATACCTGAGCTTTCAGCTCAGCCTACAAAGGATAAATCAGACTTAGATAAATTGACAAGCAAAAAGCATAAAGACAGAGGGTCAACACTGATCAAACCTCAGCACGTTCCTTATCGGCTTGCCCATCCTCGACTTTCCTTGTCAATTCAGCAACTTGACCCTCGAGTTCGGTAATCCTGGCGCGAGCTGCATACATACGCTGATTATCTTTCTCACAAATTTTCTTCCACTCAGCACGCTCTTTCGCCAAGAGATCTTCAGCAGCACGAAGCTTGCCCCTAAGGCCTTCACGGCCCCACTCCTCCGATTTCCTATCGGATTCAAACTTAGCCTTTTCTTCGGCAAACGCGACATTAGCCTTCTCGAACTCCTTAACCTACCTCACAAGGCGCTCACGATACTTCTCCCAACCAGCCCGCTCCTTAACCATCGTGCGCCACTCACGCACAATTTGATGATTGGCGGCGCGAGTATTGGCCTCTCCAACGACATAGGCTTGGTATAGCCCATCGTGAGTTCGCACCCTTTGACGGTTAACCTCACCAGGAGGGAATGAATTCAGGAACCAGTCACGACACGCACCAAACTCCAAGAAGGTATCTTTCTGCTTCAAACCCCAGGGAGCTTGGTGGGGAGCATTACCGCGCGCCTCCTCGGTATAGGTCTTGTAGTAAATATCGCCCACAGTATCTTTTGTACCGATACTCTGAGGCATATACCCTCCAGCGCCACCAGAGCTCGCACCACCTGCAGCAATGGTTTTTTCCTTGTGAATAGCAGAACCTGATCCCCCAGTAGTAGTAGTTACTTTAACAGTCTGAAGGGAGGCATCAGGCTGCACAGGCTTGGTCGGCTTCTCAACTTCGGGTTCTTTCCTTTTCTCGTGAAGGGGCTGGTCAAGCCCCGTGATACGGACAACCTCCGGACCCTGCGCTTTTTCATGTGCAGTTGTAGCAGCGGCCCCGGTCTCCTTAGGATCATCAGTAGGCTTTTCAGAAGCCTTCTTTTTCTCCCTCCCCTTTTCCTTCTCAGCAACCTTGTCAACAGGCTTCTCAGCAGCCTTCTTTTTCTCCTTCTCGGACTCTACGCCAGCAGTCCTGAAGGGCTTGATTGTAACCTTGGTTTTTTTCTGCGCCGACTCTTGGGGATCTGTAAACGCAACACCCTTCTTTTCATGGGTCTTCTTTTTGGCCTCTGCAGAAACCAAGTGTTAAAAGAGGTAACAACAAAGGAAACAAGGTAGTCAAGAAACTAACCGGGAGAAAATTTATAAAGAGAGCGCAGATTGCTCTGTTTTCCGATTACGGGGGCCCCACCAGCTTTCTGCGCAACTGACGCACCAGTTGTGGTCTCCTCCCTACTTCTCTTCCTGCTTATCAACTTCTCAGCAGGCTCCTCTTCTTCTTCTTCCTCCTCATCTTCATCTAGCGCGATGGAAGACGGAGTGGCTCCAGCATCTGGGTTCCGAGAACCCGCGCTCCCCGAGCTTTTTGAACCAGCGGCGCTGGTCTTCTTCTTGCCTATACGTGATAAACCTTCAAGTGAGTCACTGATAATAATGTAATCCTCCAAGTTACTCTGACGAAAGCGTAGAGTACCTTTATCAGCAGCACTGGAAGTCGCGCGACTACTCCCGCCCTTCTTGCTGGTCACTTCACCGTCTAAAGTAATAACCTTCTTCCGTTTGTTGGGTTTCTTCTTCTTTTCTTCAGGGTCAATCCCCAGGTCGCGCAACACACCTGCAAAGATGTTAGACCACGAACTTAGCTCCCTGTTTGAAGACCCAACAGACTCCTCGCTGGAAAGATAGAGAATCTATTTCCCAGCAGAAGTCATAGCTCGCAAGGGCCTGGGGTTAGGTATATCCGCACCTTCAGTCGCGGTAGGCGGATTGGCAAAAGCTCCAGCAACGGGATACATAAAGTGACCTCTAATCTCTTCATACCAATATTGCTCGCCCGCTTCCAGCGGGCGCACACCCATGGACCCACCAAAAGTGGGGAAAGCAGCTTGGTAAAGGCGTGCCTCTACATCCAAAAATCAACAGTTGAGTGCAACGAAATTAAACAGAAATAATCAAGGAAACAACTAACCTCTACCCTGAAACTTCAAAACAGGAACCTCTTTACTATCAGCTGGCCATTGATCACTCATACGCGCCGCAACAAGGACGTTTTCACCGAAAACCCGATTAGGTGTGGCAGTGAGCCTCACGTACCAATCCTCTTTCTTAGGTATCGGCAACTCCTCCTTCTCGATCACGTCTGGCGCACGGAAGGTCATGGTAATTGGGATAACTTCCTCTCGAATGAAGAAAAAAATTTGTTTCCAGTCATGGAAGCTCTTGGGTGGGTTCAGAAGTATCTTTTTGGCAGACCCTTGGTTGCCAAAAGAGTAGAAGCCCATGTTCCTGATCAGCTGATAAAACGCCCTAAACCTTTCCACCGTCGGCTCGACATCATGGGATCGGTTTAGAAATTTGAAGTGTCGAACTCTTACCATCCCAGGTGGACTCATCTGAGAAACGTGGAACCCATAATACTGAAGTATATGGGCCATAAAGTCCGTCGCCGGCAACCGGAAGTTGCCCTGTAAGAAGAAATCTTCAAAAAGGGTAATATACCCCGGCGGTGCATCGGCGGCCGTCTAATTCTGACCGGGGTATCGGGGCATCCCATTCTGGTGGAAACCAGAATCCTCTTGCAATCTGCTCGAACAAACCCAGGTCCCATTTGAGGACAGGGAGGGGACCTTCTTCACCAGGGTTTTCTTCTTGGGGATGTTCTTCAGCCATGGATACTCAAAGTAGAAATTTTGAAGATCTGCTACTGAGAGCTTGAAGATTTGAAGATTCGAAGGAGAAATAGAGAGAAAAGGGAGAACAGTAGAAGAGATGATGATCTTCTCTCCCCTCATCGGATATATATACCCATCGCATTTAATGCGATGGGTAAACGTGCCGGATTCGCCGCCCGCGTAGCCTATCAGGAGCTGCCACGTAAGTCGCAATTCCCGGAATGACGGTTACCACGCGCGCGTGGACCTCACTCTCCTGACGGAAAGCCGAACCGTCAGGGACAACTTGATGACGGCCGTGTCAGCAGTCAACTCAAACGTCGCCATCAACGACATTTCTTACCAACCTGTCAGAATTCAAAATTCGAGGCTTTTCCCGCCCAAAATTACTATAAACTTCAGGTAGAAGTCACTCAGGCCGCACAATAATTATAATGATCCAATGAACATGCGCGCTTACACTAAAAAGCGGAGAATCATCAACAGTCAGATATGGTAGTCGCGCCGTAGCAACTGTCAAACATTTACACGAGCGCCGTCTACCCAACCCAAAGCAAGCATTTTTCTTTATCACATTTCTTTTTCTAAGTCCAGAGCTCCAACCACTTGCTTCGCGCGTGGTGCAACACTAGACTGGGGGACTTGAAGGGGTATGGTCCCAAAAAGCCGCGCAGACCTTCATTCAGGACGCGCGCAGGACCATACTCCTTATTCAGCAAAATGTGCAATCTCAACCTCGCACGGGTTACTTCAACATGGATTGACCTCACGCGAGGTCTAAACAAGAAAGAACACCAAATTCAACACTTAGCATTCTGAACAAGAGCCTTCAGCTCCTATAATCCTGCGCAGGCTATTAACGTGCTCAACAAGGGTCGCGCGGGATTATAGCGCAAGGCAACTTCAGAAGGTACAAAAGGTACAAGTGGCAGAAGAAAAGAGCCAATCCGCGCCCTTCAGGCTGTGCTCAATCGTGCTCCACGATCGTCTGACATGCAGGAGACAGAGAGTACGAAAGGACGCCTACGTGGCACCAATCAGGGGGCGGCAACACCTGCCCCACGATCTCCACTTACCTGTTGATGGCAGAAGGACGGCTAGGCCGACAATAGTGACACGTGGCTCCAATCACGGTGCGCCAGCACCGGAGATCTCCTAGAAGCTACTAACGGTCGTCACCACTGAGACAAAGAGCGTATCCTCTAAGTTGTCGCCTTCCGGCCCAATGCCCATCAGCCCATCTCCTCTTACACCTCTCCGGCTATAAATAGGGACCTTCAGTCACAGGTTGATCATTCTATTCCCTCTACTCTCACTCTTAACACACATTTATCTCCTCAAAATAGTTGCTTATTCTCACGCCGGAGTCTGATTAAGAGGGAAACCCCCATATTCCCATCTTAACGAGCTAACGGTGTTCTGTTTTGCAGGATTATCGGATCATTAAGGAGCTCAGAAAGTTATAAGAAGATTAACCACTATGGTAGAAACATAAACCAAATTAATTAACCCTAAAATTAGTTACATGTTTCTTCACCGAACAATATTTTTTGTTTCTGTTCATTTGTTAAGGAAATAAACTTGTTCATGTTCGTTTGTGTTTGTTAATTTTAGACAACGAAGGAAAACGAACGTTGATAAACACAAATGGAAACAAACAAACACAAACACGCGTTCATGAGTAGACCATATAATACACTAACATGTTACCAAATGTTCACGAACATAAATGAACGAACGCGACCTTTGTTCATGTTTGTTCATTTAGCTAAATGAACGAAATTTCTTGTTCGTGTTCGTTTGTTTAATAAACGAACGAACACAAACGAACTTCCTGCCGAACGGTTCACGAACCGTTCGCCAAACGTTTGGTTCGTTTACAGCCCTACTTATTGATGATTTATGGAGCTCTTTTGGGAAAGCCTATCACTCCTCTACACCGTTAGAGTTTGTTTGGTATGAAATAATGGAATAAACGAGATAATAAAATAAACAAAGTAATGGAATGAACAGCGGAACGATAGACCATTTCATTCCATTGTGATCTTTGGTTGCTCATATGTGAATAATATAAATCATTACTTTGTATAGTTTGATAGGCAAAAAAAGACGAAGTAACGAAACATAATTTACCGATTATTCCATTGTCATGCCTTCAGGCGGGTTTCCGCGCTTCTGGGAAAGCCAAGGCGCTGGCGGCAGTCAAGTAGTCGACCTTGGCCACAACGCTCGGTGTCACGGTGGTTGGCACATCGTTCCTTGTCGTTCAAAAAAAAATGGACCTATAGAAATATTTTTTTTTACCATAAGCCAATTTGTATGAAAGACTTGGGCTCTAGGCCAAGTGCTGACTTTTTACCATGTTTGGCTAATACAGTTCCATCAATTAAAAAAAGAAGATCATCAAGCTCTAGCCCACCAAGCACAAGAAAAAAGATTTCACATAAACTTTCATTTAAATTAAAGGATGGAAATCCTAGCATCATGATACAGTAGAACCTCTGTAATTTAATATTTGATAAATTAATAACCTTGATAAAATTAATAATTTGTCTGTACAAAATTGGACCTTAATCGATAAAATAATAAGATAATAATTTTTTGAAATCTCAATGTAAGTATATTGGTCCTAGCGAAACTATAAATTAATAATTACTAAAATATTTCAAAATTCTAGGATTATCTAGCAAAAATGAATCTATAGTCACTTGTTTTTTTTTTTTTTTTTTTTTTGTAAGCTTCAAATCTATATTGAGTTTATCTTTAAATCTCCCCATTGCACTTAGGAGTTGAGATACTGTATTCTCGTATTGCAACAAAAAGTTGTGAAGAGTTGTTGCTGCTTGCAATGCTTCTTTTCGCGTGACCGGTTCCAAATGTACTGAATCATCATCAACTTCACCATCAACCGGATTTTGAACGGTATCTGCCATCATTTCTTCAATGCTTTGAACCTCGTAAAATTCATTATTTTCACCTAAATAATCCAACAACTCATTCACATCCATTTTGTGCCGATACCGCATTCCCCTAATCAAGTATTCAAGCTCACGAATGTCTTCTCGGGAATTTACATCGTAATCACTTGTGCCGGTTGGATTAGTCAAACGAATTTAATTTTTATCAAATTGTTTCTTATAAAACTTTAAATGTTATGGAGAAGTTTTATAGATATATTTAGTTTGTAATAAAAATATTTTCAAAACAAAAAAAAACCAAAACTCATTAATAAAGTAAATCTAGGTGAGGCTAGCTCACTTGGTAGAGGTTTTTGTCGTCTTGAGCTCAATCCCAAGCAAGAAGTGGATTAAGATTTATTCAGTGTAATTTAGTAGTATGTAAGATTTGCTACTTAAAAAAGCAATTCTAATATTTAATAAAATAATAAATAAAAAAACATATAATGTTTAGGGTAAATTACACTTTTCGTTCTTTATGTTTGTACCGGTTGCAACGGATAGCCTTTAACTTCAATAATCACAGTCACAATCCTTTATTTGCAAAACCCGTTACACTATACGTCCTTTAGTACTAACCAGGTTAAAATTTTTAGTTAAATTTATTCAATTAAGGGTATTTGGTCAATTCATATTTTTATTTAAAGGTTTAATAAATAAAACAAAAAAAGATTGCATATACACTGCATCTTCCCCAATTTCATAACCTTAAAACCCTAACCAACATCTACCAAAACCCACCTCGTTTCCCTCTCTATCACTCCCAAACCCTATCGATTCTCCATTTCTATCACTACTAAATCCTATCTGCCGCGGCCGCCGTCACCGTGTCTATCTCAGCCGCCACCATAGAATGCAACTCATTCCGAATATACATATCAAACCACCACCATCGCTTTCCATTCTTATGATTTTCCGGTTCAAGGATATGGATATGTGCCAGTTGGTATGCTTTCATCACTCATGATGATTGCTGTGTATGGATACTTTTTATAACTTTATCAAGTTTGTAATTTGTAGTATGTGTTAAAGTAATAATTTTTTTGTTATTTGAATTTAGTATTAAACTGTTTGGATCTTGATTTTTACCACATCAGAACACAGGTCGTATAAAGAATTTGTTGGTAATTGAATTGTTAATGTTTAAATTAAACAAGAACCTGTCCATTGAATTCTAAAGGCACTTTCTTATATCAAACAAAATACATTACTATTTGGTGATTTCTTATATCAACGCCCGTATAGATAGAAAGGTAGAAATAGAGGAGATAAAAGGTTTGTGACACCAGATTTTTGTTTGGTGGCGTATTAATAAGATTCACTGATTCAGTCACCAAATACAGTTGGTGGCGACATGATGTGGTGGTGGTGGTGGTGATGGCAGGATGAGGTGGTGGTGGCAAGATGTGGTGGTTAGGGTTTTAGGGTTAGGAAATTAGGAAATATGAGGTGTATATGCAATGTTTTTGGTTTTATTTATTAAACATTTAAATAAAAATATGAATTGACCAAAATACCCTTAATTGAATAAACTTAACTGGAAATTTTAACCTGATTAATACTAAAGGACGTAGAGTGTAACGGGTTTTGCAAATAAATGATTGTGACTGTAATTATTGAAATAAAAGTCTATCCATTGCAACCCGGTACAAACATAAAGGATGAAAAGTGTAATTTACCCTAATGTGTAAATATAATAAATGCTTAAATATTAATTAATGAAAATAGTTAAATTTTATTTTGAACGACAGTAAATGGTTGGTTAAAAGACTTGGGTTCTCCTTGGAGACCCAAGTTCAATCCTCACTAATGCCATATTTGGTGGATAAAGGCAATCAAGGCTAGTTATCTCAGACCCTAGGTCAAGAGTTCGAGCCCGAGCCACCCTCCACCGTGCGTTACGCCAAAGAGATTATCTCCTGTGGCGACGCAAGCCCCTGCCACTGGCAGTGGATGGTATGCTTTCTCGGGGAACGCCGTTAGCCAAACTCTGACGCCAGCGTGCACCCCTAGGTACTTGTAACTTGCGATGGGCAGGTGGCCATTTATATTATTTTTGTTTTTAGTGAGTTGATACACTCCGGATGCCAAAACATAACATTATTTCTGATATTCTTTTAGTTTCATCAAAGAAACGTCTGAAAAGACCGATAGCTAGTTCACAAGTACATTTCTTCCCAGCACTAAAAAAGTGACGCGGGAAAAATTATTTCAGGTAAATTAAATTACACATGGATTATGTATGCGCATTTTAGAGGGTGTTCAGGATTTTGTTGAAAACTGCTTATTTGCTTGAATGCTAAAGTTGGTAAATAAGCAGTTTTTGATAAGCAGCTAAGGCTGTTTGCACTCAGTGAACCAGGCGGTGACCGAAATAAGGCCTATGGGAGAGAGATACAAATGCTGAATGTTGGCCCGCTGGTGGGTTTCCTACTTTTGAAAACTTATATAAAATTGATTTTTAGCGAAAATGAGTGTGTCGTAACACCTTTAATTGGCCCAATTTTTATTGTGACTGCCCATCTACTATGTGAAGTATGCGTAACCAACTAGACGGTGACCTAAACGAGACCCCTTGAAGAAACACCAATGCTTAAAGTAGGCCCATCAGTGGATTTCCAACTTTTAAGAACTTGTATAAAATTGAGCAAAAATAAGCGTGTCGTAATACCTTTAATCGCCCATCTTTTTTTGTGACCGCTAATCTATTACATGAGATTGCGTAGCGAACAAACGGTGACCGAAACAAGGCCCCTAGGAGAGAGATACCCAAGCTCAAAGTAGGGCCCACTAATGGTTTTCCAACTTTTGAAAACTTGTATAAAAATATTTTTGAGCAAAAAAAAGTGTCGTAACACCTTTAATCACCCCAGTTTTTTGTGACCACCAATGTACTACGTGAGGCCTGCATAACTGCGTTATAAACCAGACAGTGACCGAACGAGGCCCCTAAGAGAGAGATACCGATGCTCAAAGTAGGCCCGCATGTGGTTTTTCAACTTTTGGAAACTTGTATATAATTGATTTTTTTAGCGAAAATAAGTGTGTTGTGAGATCTTCAATTGCCTGCGTTTTTATTACCAACAATAGGAGTACAACGATGTGATATGAAGCTTAATACGGTTTGGCTCGTAATAAAATACTATAGATACAACTAATAAAAAAATCTAAAAATACACACATGATCAAAAGATAATAAACATAAGACATAACAATATCGTATGTAAAATCTTTAATCACTTATTTGCGTAGGGGCAATTCGTTCTCTATGGCCATTTTCTTCACATAATCCACATTTATACTTTTTGGGTTCATCCGGATAATGGGCATCCATCTCATTTGCGTAGGGGCTATTCATCCTCCTATGACCATCTTCTTCTAGAGCACCACCCACAACCGCGACCACTATCATCTCAACTGCTAACCACTGCCCACAACCACAGAACATCTCTATTTGACAAGAAAACTCATCCAAAACTTCGGATATGAGAGAAAACGCGGGAGATTGGTACTTACCGAGGCCCCAAAATCCAGCCGTTGTTGTAGTAGAACAGAAGTAGCCACAAACCGCCGCCTGGCGATGCTCAAGAAGAAGACGCAGGTGTATCGTAGAATGGTACTTACCTACCAAGGCCCCCAAATAAAATACCTTTCCATCAAAGAGTTCATCTTTGTGATCGACATCAAAGGTTCCAGAAGCTATTACCTTAACTGTACTTTTTTCCAACAAGCAACCTCAGATTGAAAAAATGGCAGCCTCACCTGAACTACAGGCAAGGACAATCAATAGGACCACATAATGAGAATTTGAATTTTGTTATGTTCACATGTATGGGACTTTTAAACAAATGTTCAAAAAACAAAAGAAAAGAACACCCAGATCATAATGGAACACACACACGTGGAACTGTTCATGAGAAAATAAGTAAAGCATCAACAAGTATGAATACAAGTTTTTAGCAAACTTAAACCCTCCTCGTTTTACCCGGGCTTGGGACCGGCCGAGTTTACATGAAACCCAGGCAGAGTTAAAACTTGTATACATATATAAAAACAGCACACCAATCAAAGTATATGCAACAAAAGAACCAACATGCTTCAAGTTGTCATGATAACAGCATCTATTTTCCAGCTTATAAACACAAAAACCTCTTTTTTATCAAGTAAGCACAATTGTCATAAACCTAAATCAGTCTTGAACTGAATTCGAAAATAAAAATTTTGAAAAATCCGAATCTCTAAAACAATTTTTTTTGAACCTCAAAACGAAAAATACGAAAAAATTGAGCATTTACTAGGTAAACTTCAATAAAGAATCCAATCCTGCAAGATGGTGCATACCCCAACTGGAATTCTGGGATAACATTTTTTCTAACAGCAAAATGCTAACACATTTGACCAAAGAAGAAAACAAAAACTAACTTGAAATATTTGAAATCCATATATACTAAAACAGGATCAGATAGGCATTTTGTTCAATATTTTAACCAAGAGCCGTCATGTGAAATTGAAACAAGGTTTCCACTTTTATCATCTATAAACCACCCAGGTTATCAACTAAATAATATAGCAAAGAAGGAAAGACGGAAAAAAAAAACATCTGCAGGTCCAGCAAAGGAGGAGCCAAAAAAACCTCAATCATACAAAAAAGGCCACAAGTATGAGAGAACAATATAACTATATATGGATTTTAAATTTAAGAAATAAGAAACAATCAAATTATATGTTAAATAAAATATAAGAAAATAAAAAGAAAAACAAATTCAATTACATTTCGTTTCCTATACTAGAAAATTTGGTGAGTTCGCTACCCTACCCAGCAAACTCCCTAGTGTTGCATGTAGTTTCAAAATTCACCTACAAGTGTTTAGCGGGATTCTAAACCACGTAGAAATACAAAAATCCTGGCAAAAATAACAAAACAATAACCTATCAGTAGTACTCATTGTTAAGAGAGGGGAACAAACTGATATGAAACTCCTATTGAGGGGTTTTAAAATACATGGCAACAAACCAGAAAGGACAAAGGCCCAAGCAAATCACAAGTTTTCCAGATCTATCAGAAATTAAGCAAGATTATAGATAGTAACATGAGTCCAGTCATCTTTACTCTGCAGAAACACATACATTAAAAGACGGAAAACAATAATGGTAACAAATAAGAACATAAGAATTATAGAAAAATCAGTAGGCAATGATTTAACAAAGTTGTTTGATGCCACACTAACCTACACACAATACATAATCTCATCATGCAAAGCATACACGCAAGAGAAAATGGGATAAACATAATTGAGAAAGTGGCAAAGAATTAACAAACATGCGCTGACGATCCACAAGCAAGAACAACGATCCAATGCCCGAGCCTGTGGTGGGTCAATAATATATCCTCTTATCCTTTTAGGCATCCCAGACGAGAGATAGAGAAAAGATGTCTGGTCACCAACCAAACCTACAAACAAAATACAATTCCCATCCATCATGAAAGCTAGTTAAAGAGATGGTCAATAAATAAAACCAAGAAAAAAGAAAGTAAGTTCTAGAACACGAAATGTTACTAATCAATATCTAGAAGTCCAATCGAGTGTCGCTCTTTCTGCAAAAGATATACATAGTATTGTCAACACCATCAAGTCCCCATCATGATGTAAAGAGATGAACAATCGTAACATAAAATAAACATAAGAATTTAAGAATAACCGGCAGGCTGTAATTGGAGAACGTTTGAAGCCACACTTAACTACACGCAAAACATAATATCGTCATGCAAAAAACACAGAAGACGGAATAAGAAATCAGAGAAAGAACATAGTAGTGGGAAGTAATTGAACACGATCCACGAGCAGGCACGGCAATCCAACCATCTTCAATATACCGAGCCTAGATCAAAATTATATCAAAGTCAAAGGAAGACAAACGAGGATAGAAAACAGAACTTGTTCGCTAAAAGGAATAACACAATCTAATACGATGCTCCTGTTCACTTTCCATAGAGACACCCCCAAGGTCGGCAACAAACAAAGACAAGTATTCCAGACCTATTAGCAAATAAGCAAGATTTAAGTACTTTAACGATATTAAACAGGGACACGATAAATATACGGAAGTTTGCAATAAGACTCAAAGAAAGCCCGCATATATAATCATCATGGTCCTGGTCAAGCAACAAACCTACAAACAAACACAATTCTATTGTTATAGGAACCTATAAGAAAACTGGTCATTTATAGAGCGAAGAACAAAGAAAGAGGATTTTAGGACACGGAATGATACTAATAAAAAAATGCATAGGTCCAATCATTTGGTGTTTTTTTCTGCAGAACACATGCACAACATCAACACTAAAGTACCCACGAAGATATAAAGAGAGATAATAATGGTAAAAACAAAAACATCTCTACAAAAACTAGAAGTACAGTAAGTAGGTGCCGACTGGCTGGACAACAATGTACGAAGCCGCTCATAACCTACACGAAAAACACAACCCTGTTATGAACACTTGCAGCTAACACACAAAGAATCATGAGAAATTAGAGATGGAGAATAGTGAGACATATGATCACATAATGCGGTCACCCAACAAACCTACAAACAAACACAATTCTGTTGTTACATATAAACCTATAAAGAAAACTAGAAGTACAAAAGAAAGAAGGTTGTAGGACACGAAATAATACGAAATGATACTAATCAAGATGCCCAGGTCCAATCATTTGTTTTTTTTCTACAAAACACATGCAACAATATTAACACGAAGCTCCTTCTACAAGTTCCCCAAGAAGATAGAAAAACAATAATGGTAAAATAAAAACATTTCTTCAGAAATAGATGGTACAGTAAGTAGGCGGTGACTGTATTAACAATTTAACACGAAGCTCCTTCTACAAGTTCCCCAAGAAGATAGAAAGATAGAAAAACAATAATGGTAAAATAAAAACATTTCTTCAGAAATAGATGTACAGTAAGTGGGTGGTGGCTGGACAACAATGTACGAGGGCATCCAACCAACACACAAAACATGACCTTGTTATGCAAACTTACAGCTTACACCAAAGGTTTGCAATAAACTCCGTCATAAGGAGGCTGGTCACCCAACGAACCTACAAACAAACAACTCTCTTGTTGCAGAAACCTATTTAAAATACTAGTTAATATGGAACAAAGAAAGAGGATATTAGGACACGAAATGATACTAATCAACATCTAGAAGTCCAATCGAGTGTCGCTCTTTCTGCAAAACATATACATAGTATTGTCAACACCATCAAGTCCCCATCGTGATGTAAAGAGATGAACAATCGTAAAATAAAATAAATATAAGAATTTAAAAAAAAACCGGCAGGCTGTAATTGGAGAACGTTTGAAGCCACACTAATCTACACGCAAAACATAATATCGTCATGCAAAAAAACACATAAGACGGAATAAGAAATCAGAGAAAGAACATAGTAGTGGGAAGTAATTGAACACAATGATCCACGAGCAGGCACGGCAATCCAACCATCTTCAATATACCGAGCCTAGATCAAAATTATATCAAAGTCAAAGGAAGACAAATGAAGATAGAAAACAGAACTTGTTCACTAAAAGGAATAACACAATCTAATATGATGCTCCTGTTCACTTTCCATATACACCCCCCCAAAGTCGGCAACAAACAAAGACAAAGGTCCAAGCAAAGAGAGAGTATTCCAGACCTATTAGCAAATAAGCAAGATTTATGTACTTTAACGATATTAAAAAGGGACACGATATATATACGAAAGTTTGCAATAAGAATCAAAGAGAGCCCGCATATATGATCATCATGGTCCTGGTCACGCAACAAACCTACAAACAAACACAATTCTATTGTTATAGGAACCTACAAGGAAACTAGTCATTTATAAAGTGAAGAACAAAGAAAGAGGATTTTAGGACACGGAACGATACTAATAAAAAATGCATAGGTCCAATTATTTGTTGTTTTTTCTAAAGAACACATGCACAACATCAACACTAAAGAGAGATAATAATGGTAAAAACAAAAACGTGTCTACAAAAGTAGAAGTGCAGTAAGTAGGTGCCAACTGGACAACAATGTACGAAGCCGCTCTAACTTGCACGAAAAACACAACCTTGTTATGAAAACTTACAGCCAACACACAAAAAATCATGAGAAATTAGAGATGAAGGAGAATAGTGAGGTATATGATCACACAATGCGGTCACCCAACGAACCTACAAACAACCACAATTCTGTTGTTACATTAACCTATAAAGAAAACTAGTCAATATGGAACAAAGTACAAAAGAAAGGTTTTAGGACACGAAATGATACTAATCAAGATGCCCAGGTCCAATCATTTGTTTTTTCTACAAAACACATGCAACAATATTAACACGTAGCTCCTTCTGCAAGTTCCCCATGAAGATAAAAAGATGGAAAAATTATAATGGTAAAATAAAAACATTTATTCAGAAATAGATGTACAGTAAGTAGGTGGTGACTCGACAACAATGTATGAGGGCGTCCTAACCTACACACAAAACATGACCTTGTTATGCAAACTTACAGCTTACACCAAAGGTTTGCAATAAACTAAATCATCGGGATGCTGGTCACCCAACGGACCTACAAAGAAACAACTCTCATGTTGCAGAAACCTATTTAAAAAATTAGTCAATATGGAATGAAACCTAAAATGCCCCAATACCACGCAAGGTTAAATTGGATCACAAAAATTGTCACCAAATGGATCAGGAGAACCCTATGCAGCATTAATTACAGCCATCACAGCACTTGAGCATTTTGTTATCTATCAACAAAGAAAAAAGATTACACTTTCCCATGCCAGCACCAAAGAGTCGATTAAATCTGAAGTCTAAAGCTAATAATAATAGACATCATTATGATCATCCAAAAGGCTCCCCCTATATGATCATCCAAAAGGCTCCCCCTACCATAAACCTCACCCACACCAAACTAACCTCAAATGATCATCCACGCAGGACAAAGATTGAACATGCCCATAGAGAAGAACTGCAGTTATTTACCAAGAAACAAAATAGATGACTTAACTCCACAAGCAGATAATAAGATATTGAGCTGGTTAACCAAGGTAAGAAGATCAAACAGAGCCATCAGATTTCTACTATAGGATGAACCAATGCCCATCAGTCCTTACATCCTTTGACAACCAACAGAACCCTAGACACAAATAAGAACTGTGAAAAAGAGCAACCAATTGCCAAGTAACTCCAACCTAGGAAGAAAAGCATAATAAGAACTAATGTAGAAAAGAGCAACCGGATTGTCAAGTAACTCTAGAAAAAGCATAATAAGAACCCCAACACGATCGTTCTGAAATAATAGATGTATGATCCACCAACTCACAGGTTCGGAAAACAACTTCTGCACCTACGCAATTAAAAATCCTACTATCAGGCCATTATGACTTATTCCCAACTGAAATCCATTATCGAACTTCAAATATTTTATTTTTCCAGCACCTTCTACTCGAGAATGGAAGGGGCTACACGTCTTAAATTAAGCCAAAGTAGTTAGATTTATGACCTCAGATGGTAGCATTGATTATACTCCACAATCTACCGCCAAAACAAAGAACAAAACTATTCCTCATGTACAATATTGGAAGTTATCGTAGTAAAATAACAGCAGAAAGAATCCACAACTGTTTATAATCTGATCAGTTGTACACTATATAGAAGCCTCAAAATCCAAAACTAGTAGAAAGATTACTCATTGGAGGGAATATTGTGGTTACAATCCAGCTACAAGCAAAACCATAAACCTCACAAGCGCCAGTATGCGTAGCTACAAGCAAAACCACCAATGTACTACGTGAGGCCTGCATAACTGCGTTATAAACCAGACAGTGACCGAACGAGGCCCCTAAGAGAGAGATACCGATGCTCAAAGTAGGCCCGCATGTGGTTTTTCAACTTTTGGAAACTTGTATATAATTGATTTTTTTAGCGAAAATAAGTGTGTTGTGAGATCTTCAATTGCCTGCGTTTTTATTACCAACAATAGGAGTACAACGATGTGATATGAAGCTTAATACGGTTTGGCTCGTAATAAAATACTATAGATACAACTAATAAAAAAATCTAAAAATACACACATGATCAAAAGATAATAAACATAAGACATAACAATATCGTATGTAAAATCTTTAATCACTTATTTGCGTAGGGGCAATTCGTTCTCTATGGCCATTTTCTTCACATAATCCACATTTATACTTTTTGGGTTCATCCGGATAATGGGCATCCATCTCATTTGCGTAGGGGCTATTCATCCTCCTATGACCATCTTCTTCTAGAGCACCACCCACAACCGCGACCACTATCATCTCAACTGCTAACCACTGCCCACAACCACAGAACATCTCTATTTGACAAGAAAACTCATCCAAAACTTCGGATATGAGAGAAAACGCGGGAGATTGGTACTTACCGAGGCCCCAAAATCCAGCCGTTGTTGTAGTAGAACAGAAGTAGCCACAAACCGCCGCCTGGCGATGCTCAAGAAGAAGACGCAGGTGTATCGTAGAATGGTACTTACCTACCAAGGCCCCCAAATAAAATACCTTTCCATCAAAGAGTTCATCTTTGTGATCGACATCAAAGGTTCCAGAAGCTATTACCTTAACTGTACTTTTTTTCAACAAGCAACCTCAGATTGAAAAAATGGCAGCCTCACCTGAACTACAGGCAAGGACAATCAATAGGACCACATAATGAGAATTTGAATTTTGTTATGTTCACATGTATGGGACTTTTAAACAAATGTTCAAAAAACAAAAGAAAAGAACACCCAGATCATAATGGAACACACACACGTGGAACTGTTCATGAGAAAATAAGTAAAGCATCAACAAGTATGAATACAAGTTTTTAGCAAACTTAAACCCTCCTCGTTTTACCCGGGCTTGGGACCGGCCGAGTTTACATGAAACCCAGGCAGAGTTAAAACTTGTATACATATATAAAAACAGCACACCAATCAAAGTATATGCAACAAAAGAACCAACATGCTTCAAGTTGTCATGATAACAGCATCTATTTTCCAGCTTATAAACACAAAAACCTCTTTTTTATCAAGTAAGCACAATTGTCATAAACCTAAATCAGTCTTGAACTGAATTCGAAAATAAAAATTTTGAAAAATCCGAATCTCTAAAACAATTTTTTTTGAACCTCAAAACGAAAAATACGAAAAAATTGAGCATTTACTAGGTAAACTTCAATAAAGAATCCAATCCTGCAAGATGGTGCATACCCCAACTGGAATTCTGGGATAACATTTTTTCTAACAGCAAAATGCTAACACATTTGACCAAAGAAGAAAACAAAAACTAACTTGAAATATTTGAAATCCATATATACTAAAACAGGATCAGATAGGCATTTTGTTCAATATTTTAACCAAGAGCCGTCATGTGAAATTGAAACAAGGTTTCCACTTTTATCATCTATAAACCACCCAGGTTATCAACTAAATAATATAGCAAAGAAGGAAAGACGGAAAAAAAAAACATCTGCAGGTCCAGCAAAGGAGGAGCCAAAAAAACCTCAATCATACAAAAAAGGCCACAAGTATGAGAGAACAATATAACTATATATGGATTTTAAATTTAAGAAATAAGAAACAATCAAATTATATGTTAAATAAAATATAAGAAAATAAAAAGAAAAACAAATTCAATTACATTTCGTTTCCTATACTAGAAAATTTGGTGAGTTCGCTACCCTACCCAGCAAACTCCCTAGTGTTGCATGTAGTTTCAAAATTCACCTACAAGTGTTTAGCGGGATTCTAAACCACGTAGAAATACAAAAATCCTGGCAAAAATAACAAAACAATAACCTATCAGTAGTACTCATTGTTAAGAGAGGGGAACAAACTGATATGAAACTCCTATTGAGGGGTTTTAAAATACATGGCAACAAACCAGAAAGGACAAAGGCCCAAGCAAATCACAAGTTTTCCAGATCTATCAGAAATTAAGCAAGATTATAGATAGTAACATGAGTCCAGTCATCTTTACTCTGCAGAAACACATACATTAAAAGACGGAAAACAATAATGGTAACAAATAAGAACATAAGAATTATAGAAAAATCAGTAGGCAATGATTTAACAAAGTTGTTTGATGCCACACTAACCTACACACAATACATAATCTCATCATGCAAAGCATACACGCAAGAGAAAATGGGATAAACATAATTGAGAAAGTGGCAAAGAATTAACAAACATGCGCTGACGATCCACAAGCAAGAACAACGATCCAATGCCCGAGCCTGTGGTGGGTCAATAATATATCCTCTTATCCTTTTAGGCATCCCAGACGAGAGATAGAGAAAAGATGTCTGGTCACCAACCAAACCTACAAACAAAATACAATTCCCATCCATCATGAAAGCTAGTTAAAGAGATGGTCAATAAATAAAACCAAGAAAAAAGAAAGTAAGTTCTAGAACACGAAATGTTACTAATCAATATCTAGAAGTCCAATCGAGTGTCGCTCTTTCTGCAAAAGATATACATAGTATTGTCAACACCATCAAGTCCCCATCATGATGTAAAGAGATGAACAATCGTAACATAAAATAAACATAAGAATTTAAGAATAACCGGCAGGCTGTAATTGGAGAACGTTTGAAGCCACACTTAACTACACGCAAAACATAATATCGTCATGCAAAAAACACAGAAGACGGAATAAGAAATCAGAGAAAGAACATAGTAGTGGGAAGTAATTGAACACGATCCACGAGCAGGCACGGCAATCCAACCATCTTCAATATACCGAGCCTAGATCAAAATTATATCAAAGTCAAAGGAAGACAAACGAGGATAGAAAACAGAACTTGTTCGCTAAAAGGAATAACACAATCTAATACGATGCTCCTGTTCACTTTCCATAGAGACACCCCCAAGGTCGGCAACAAACAAAGACAAGTATTCCAGACCTATTAGCAAATAAGCAAGATTTAAGTACTTTAACGATATTAAACAGGGACACGATAAATATACGGAAGTTTGCAATAAGACTCAAAGAAAGCCCGCATATATAATCATCATGGTCCTGGTCAAGCAACAAACCTACAAACAAACACAATTCTATTGTTATAGGAACCTATAAGAAAACTGGTCATTTATAGAGCGAAGAACAAAGAAAGAGGATTTTAGGACACGGAATGATACTAATAAAAAAATGCATAGGTCCAATCATTTGGTGTTTTTTTCTGCAGAACACATGCACAACATCAACACTAAAGTACCCACGAAGATATAAAGAGAGATAATAATGGTAAAAACAAAAACATCTCTACAAAAACTAGAAGTACAGTAAGTAGGTGCCGACTGGCTGGACAACAATGTACGAAGCCGCTCATAACCTACACGAAAAACACAACCCTGTTATGAACACTTGCAGCTAACACACAAAGAATCATGAGAAATTAGAGATGGAGAATAGTGAGACATATGATCACATAATGCGGTCACCCAACAAACCTACAAACAAACACAATTCTGTTGTTACATATAAACCTATAAAGAAAACTAGAAGTACAAAAGAAAGAAGGTTGTAGGACACGAAATAATACGAAATGATACTAATCAAGATGCCCAGGTCCAATCATTTGTTTTTTTTCTACAAAACACATGCAACAATATTAACACGAAGCTCCTTCTACAAGTTCCCCAAGAAGATAGAAAAACAATAATGGTAAAATAAAAACATTTCTTCAGAAATAGATGGTACAGTAAGTAGGCGGTGACTGTATTAACAATTTAACACGAAGCTCCTTCTACAAGTTCCCCAAGAAGATAGAAAGATAGAAAAACAATAATGGTAAAATAAAAACATTTCTTCAGAAATAGATGTACAGTAAGTGGGTGGTGGCTGGACAACAATGTACGAGGGCATCCAACCAACACACAAAACATGACCTTGTTATGCAAACTTACAGCTTACACCAAAGGTTTGCAATAAACTCCGTCATAAGGAGGCTGGTCACCCAACGAACCTACAAACAAACAACTCTCTTGTTGCAGAAACCTATTTAAAATACTAGTTAATATGGAACAAAGAAAGAGGATATTAGGACACGAAATGATACTAATCAACATCTAGAAGTCCAATCGAGTGTCGCTCTTTCTGCAAAACATATACATAGTATTGTCAACACCATCAAGTCCCCATCGTGATGTAAAGAGATGAACAATCGTAAAATAAAATAAATATAAGAATTTAAAAAAAAACCGGCAGGCTGTAATTGGAGAACGTTTGAAGCCACACTAATCTACACGCAAAACATAATATCGTCATGCAAAAAAACACATAAGACGGAATAAGAAATCAGAGAAAGAACATAGTAGTGGGAAGTAATTGAACACAATGATCCACGAGCAGGCACGGCAATCCAACCATCTTCAATATACCGAGCCTAGATCAAAATTATATCAAAGTCAAAGGAAGACAAATGAAGATAGAAAACAGAACTTGTTCACTAAAAGGAATAACACAATCTAATATGATGCTCCTGTTCACTTTCCATATACACCCCCCCAAAGTCGGCAACAAACAAAGACAAAGGTCCAAGCAAAGAGAGAGTATTCCAGACCTATTAGCAAATAAGCAAGATTTATGTACTTTAACGATATTAAAAAGGGACACGATATATATACGAAAGTTTGCAATAAGAATCAAAGAGAGCCCGCATATATGATCATCATGGTCCTGGTCACGCAACAAACCTACAAACAAACACAATTCTATTGTTATAGGAACCTACAAGGAAACTAGTCATTTATAAAGTGAAGAACAAAGAAAGAGGATTTTAGGACACGGAACGATACTAATAAAAAATGCATAGGTCCAATTATTTGTTGTTTTTTCTAAAGAACACATGCACAACATCAACACTAAAGAGAGATAATAATGGTAAAAACAAAAACGTGTCTACAAAAGTAGAAGTGCAGTAAGTAGGTGCCAACTGGACAACAATGTACGAAGCCGCTCTAACTTGCACGAAAAACACAACCTTGTTATGAAAACTTACAGCCAACACACAAAAAATCATGAGAAATTAGAGATGAAGGAGAATAGTGAGGTATATGATCACACAATGCGGTCACCCAACGAACCTACAAACAACCACAATTCTGTTGTTACATTAACCTATAAAGAAAACTAGTCAATATGGAACAAAGTACAAAAGAAAGGTTTTAGGACACGAAATGATACTAATCAAGATGCCCAGGTCCAATCATTTGTTTTTTCTACAAAACACATGCAACAATATTAACACGTAGCTCCTTCTGCAAGTTCCCCATGAAGATAAAAAGATGGAAAAATTATAATGGTAAAATAAAAACATTTATTCAGAAATAGATGTACAGTAAGTAGGTGGTGACTCGACAACAATGTATGAGGGCGTCCTAACCTACACACAAAACATGACCTTGTTATGCAAACTTACAGCTTACACCAAAGGTTTGCAATAAACTAAATCATCGGGATGCTGGTCACCCAACGGACCTACAAAGAAACAACTCTCATGTTGCAGAAACCTATTTAAAAAATTAGTCAATATGGAATGAAACCTAAAATGCCCCAATACCACGCAAGGTTAAATTGGATCACAAAAATTGTCACCAAATGGATCAGGAGAACCCTATGCAGCATTAATTACAGCCATCACAGCACTTGAGCATTTTGTTATCTATCAACAAAGAAAAAAGATTACACTTTCCCATGCCAGCACCAAAGAGTCGATTAAATCTGAAGTCTAAAGCTAATAATAATAGACATCATTATGATCATCCAAAAGGCTCCCCCTATATGATCATCCAAAAGGCTCCCCCTACCATAAACCTCACCCACACCAAACTAACCTCAAATGATCATCCACGCAGGACAAAGATTGAACATGCCCATAGAGAAGAACTGCAGTTATTTACCAAGAAACAAAATAGATGACTTAACTCCACAAGCAGATAATAAGATATTGAGCTGGTTAACCAAGGTAAGAAGATCAAACAGAGCCATCAGATTTCTACTATAGGATGAACCAATGCCCATCAGTCCTTACATCCTTTGACAACCAACAGAACCCTAGACACAAATAAGAACTGTGAAAAAGAGCAACCAATTGCCAAGTAACTCCAACCTAGGAAGAAAAGCATAATAAGAACTAATGTAGAAAAGAGCAACCGGATTGTCAAGTAACTCTAGAAAAAGCATAATAAGAACCCCAACACGATCGTTCTGAAATAATAGATGTATGATCCACCAACTCACAGGTTCGGAAAACAACTTCTGCACCTACGCAATTAAAAATCCTACTATCAGGCCATTATGACTTATTCCCAACTGAAATCCATTATCGAACTTCAAATATTTTATTTTTCCAGCACCTTATACTCGAGAATGGAAGGGGCTACACGTCTTAAATTAAGCCAAAGTAGTTAGATTTATGACCTCAGATGGTAGCATTGATTATACTCCACAATCTACCGCCAAAACAAAGAACAAAACTATTCCTCATGTACAATATTGGAAGTTATCGTAGTAAAATAACAGCAGAAAGAATCCACAACTGTTTATAATCTGATCAGTTGTACACTATATAGAAGCCTCAAAATCCAAAACTAGTAGAAAGATTACTCATTGGAGGGAAAAATAGTCTAATTCTTAGGGTGTAAGGGGCACTCACATAAGAGGTGAGTCCCCTCTCTTACGTCCAACCAATCAATTAGTGCCACGTCAACTCCCCTCTTAAACTCCCCTAACACCCCATTTTGATGGCGGCACTCCCCTCTTTAGGTGACTTGGGTTTTTTTTTTTTTTTTTTTTTTTTTTGTAAAATTATTAATGTTTACAAATTAAAAAAATATTAATAAAAAAAAATTAAATAAAAGACATTTCATTAAATAAAAAAAAAATACATTCAAACTAGAAAAAAAAAATACATTCAAAGTAGAAAAATATAAAAACAAACTACTCGTCGTCCGAATCAACTTCAAGGTGAGGCAGGTCTAAACTTCCGAGATGCTCAACGAGATCGTGTTTTAGTCTCCAATGCGTGTCTTCGTCAATGAGCTCCGTATAAGCTGTATCATCGAAGACGGGTTCGACTGGAGGATCTTGAATATGTACCGGTGCTATCGCCCTTCCGTCGTCTTTTATAATCATGTTGTGTAAAATAAGGCACGTATACACGATGGACCTTATCTTTCTCACCGTTTTCGAACGCATTGGGCGATTTAGTATTCCCCACTTCGACTTTAACACACCAAACGCCCGTTCCACATCTTTTCTTGCGGCCTCGTGTTGCCTCTTGAACTTTTTTTCATTCGGGTCGTGTGGATATGGAAAAGACTTCACAAACACGGACCAGGTAGGGTAGATCCCATCAGTAAGATAATACCCGCGTTTGTATAAGTGGTTGTTCACTTGAAACGGACAATTTGGCGCCGTTCCGTTTCGTTGAGCAAGAAATAATGGAGATTGTTGCAGCACGTTGATGTCGTTTTGTGAACCCGCCGGGCCACAAAAAGCATGCCAAATCCACAAATCTTGAGACGCCACCGCTTCTAACATAACCGTCGGGTATTGATGATCGCCTCTCATGTATTGTCCACGCAATTCTGTGGGGCACATTCTCCAGACGAAGTGTGTACAATCCAGACTACCCAACATACCAGGTAGGTGATGCCTATCCTCATGAGCCTGATACAATAGCGCGACGTCGTGGCTCGTTGGTCTACGTAGGAATTCACCGCCATACCTTTTACAGACCGTCTCGCAGAAATATTCAAGGCACTCACGAGAGGTCCTTTCAGACATATTTAAATACTCGTCCCCCTCGTCTGGTGGGTTACCGGTTGCAAGTTGTTTAATCGCCGAAGTAACCTTTTGCAACGGTGTGAAACTTTTCTTCATTCTCCCGTCTAAGCCTTCTTTAAACCACTCGTCAAACGCTTCCACGTCACTAACAATTTTTAGGAACAACGACTTGGACATACGAAATCTGTGACGAAAAGTATCGTCATTAAATTTTGGATTTTCATCAAAATAATCGGCCATGAGTGTCTCATGGCCCCCCTCACGATCTCGACGGACAAATTTTTTTTTACTAGACGATGCCGTGTCTAGTAACTCCGCTTGTTGGATGAGATTTTGGAAGAAAATTAAGCTAGTATCGCTTGACGATGCATCTCCATCGTCGGGAAAGTCGGGTAGGGTTGAAAGAAACGGAAGCCTGGGATCCATTTTGTATTTGAAAGATTTGAGTTTGAGAGTTTTGGTGTGAGTTTGAGAGTGGTGAGTTTGATTTAGGTTGGTTAATATATATTGTTTAAAAAAGTTGATTTTTTTTTTTTTATAAAATTGACCGTTGTTAAACGGTCTTCTTTCGAAATTCGAGCCAAACAACGCGGTATCTCCCCACCGATCCCTATCACCGAATCGGGTCCCCGCTTTGATGGCGGCGGTGTTCCCGATCGGTGACTAGGGTCACCGAACCCATTCCCCGCGAACGCCCCGTCCACCCTTATGGCGGTTGTTTATTATTATTATTTTTCTTTTTTCTTTTTTTATTCTTATGGCGGTTGTTCATTATTATTATTATTATTATTATTATTATTTATGTTTATGCGGTAGTTGGTTTGTGACTAGATGAATGGACATGATTAAAAAGGATGAAAATAGGTGGGTTTGAAGTAACAGAAGTTATATTCTAGAGTAAACTGTAATTTTACCCCCTGAGGTTAGGGGTCATTAGCATGTCTATCCCCTAAGGAAATAATTGCATTTTCCCCCCACTGTTTGGGGTTATGTCGCATGTTTACCCCCCGGTGTTAAAGTCAATAACAGTCTTTAAACGGTCAAAGGGCATAAACGTAATTTCACCCTTTGGATCTTTATAAACCCCCTTGTACTTGTCTTCCACCTTCACCCTTACCCCCTAAGTTTCACTCCACTCCACTCCTTCTTCTTCACCCTCCGGCGACTGCACCTGCACCTCCACCTCCGGCGACGACGACTGCACTTCCAGCTTCCACCTCCAGCTCCGACGACCACAACGTCAACACCCACCGGCTTCCACTTCACAATGAGTGAATCGCAGAACCCCATTCTTCCACCTCCTCCTCCGGCGACCACACCTCCGCCGATGTACCTGGCTGCCGGCGACAACCACCGATCCTCCCTGTTGTCTCTGATCTCAGGTATAAACATCGATCTTTCTGAACAAGTAAAAAACAGGGGGTTATTGAAACATCGATCTTTTTGTGTTTGCAGTGGACATAAGGATTCGTTTTTCAGTCTGATCGATTGTGGTTTTCGTGGTTGTGAAAATGCGGCGCCGCCCTTTCCTGCACTTCCAGTTTCCCCCGCAGCAGGAAATGGTTGTGTAGTTGATCTTTAATATATTAGGATCTTTTGGTTTAATATATTAGGATCTTTTGGTTTAATACTGATCTAATTGTATATATATATTAGGATCTTTTGATTTAATACTGATCTAATTGTATATATATTAGGATCTTTTGGTTTAATACTGATCTAATTGTATATATATTAGGATCTTTTGGTTTAATACTGATCTAATTGTATATATATTAGGATCTTTCGAATCCAGATCACCAAACGGAGATGTAGGAGAGAAAGAACCTGGTGTATGAAGATCGGCCGTAGCACCTTTGAAATCAAAACTATCGATCAAAAGTAGAGAAGAAGAAGAAGATACCAGAAGGATGGTGTCACGACCCCCGACCCACCCTGAACGGAATCGGAAGTCGCGAACAGCCAAGTGGTACCGGTGATTATTTTGAAAACGTTGCAGCGGAAATTTCATCAGGACCGTGAGTTAGGAAAAATATCAGAGTTTAGAAAACACCGGATTTTATTTATTAAATAGATGGGATAAACCCATGTTTTACAATGGTAGCTTTAAATAAAGATAAATTTAATTTACATAAAACAATATTTCTTAATTTGGTTTAATTAATAAAATAAGCCACTTCTTGAAGTCTTTCAGTGTCGTATCCATCTCTACTGTAATTACCTGAAACATGTTTGAAAAAGGTTTTGTCAGCGGGAAATACTGAGTGAGTTCATTCATTTTGCTAAAACGACACATTTGTTATAATATACAGTATTAAGAGCGATTACATTGTTTCTGATATCAAGCCAACTACCCACGGTATTTGTCACTCGACCCATTGGCCCATTCGTCCAATGGTGTCTGTGACTATGGTCATATCCCCCATTGGCTGCCCCAATGGTGACGATTATCAAGTAATGTATACAAAACCCCACATACCGGCTGTAATTTGGTGATTACAAAGACTTAATCCCCGTAATTATAACTTTAAAATAAACATGCTTTTGTAAATAGATTTGATAAAAAGAGAATGACTCACAGATAATCATGCAGATTCATACGGACAGAATTTAGTCTACAGATAAGCCTTGATATATTGCAGATTTATACAGGCAGGGCTTAGCCTATTGATTTTGCCTTGTAATCTAGTGCATACGAACTAGGTAGGTAACTTAATACAATAATTACGATAACTCACGAGATCAAATTCTCACAATGAACGACAAAGTGCAATACTTCATCCATCGAATTAACGATGATCCGTCAAATTAATGACGAACGACAAAGTATAATACTTCATCCATCGAATTAACGATGATCCGTCAAATTAATGACGAACGATAAAGTATAACCCTAGTGTGGGCGGCACTTAAACATCCATTGGATATATTGATCGGTCGGAAAATGAATCGTAATAGCGATTAAGTTAATACCCTGTATCGTAGCAGAATTCGAGCTAGTGTGTGTTTGGTAGTAATAAAATATATATATATATATATATATATATTTGTAATTGTGTTAAGTATAGTACCCCTAATTCAACCTTGTCCCGATGTCCCGAGACAGAACCCCAACGAACTTAGTCGGGCAGGGCCCTGACATGCGTTATGGGCTCAGATCAATCGGAAAGGGTAGCGGTGATCGGGAGTTACAACACTTAAAACGGGGCAGGGTTTTGGAGTAAAATATTATTTAAAAATAAAAATTGAAATTATAACATGAGGGGGTAGGTGCCGAACGAAAGAAAGAAAAGAGGGATGGAGGAGGTTTGAGATGTGCATTCCTATTTATAGGAATTTCTCACTTTCTTGGAGGCAAAGCGTCTTATGCCATCCATACACGTCCATAGTTTCATTAAATGCATATATATCTATTTGGACTCAAATTCTAGTAGTTTAATTATTACTTATTATTTATTTATTTTATTTTTTTATTTACTTTATTTCTAATGGCATGACACGTACAAAGTTAAAATATTCATATTTCATTGTTGAATATTTTATTCATTTCATTCGTATACTTTGAGTAAGATTTATTATTATTTCATTAATTTCTTATTTAAAATATAAAGGGGACACTAATCTTTAAATATGGGACACGACACATCTTGTCAATTTCATATATAGTTTATTATATGATTATATATTATAATTAATTTAACTGCTTTACTTATTTGACGCGTATAACTTATAAAGTATAACGTTTTTATAAGAAAATAAATATGTCTTTAGGACAGGAATATTTTCGTCTACATTTGGGTCTAAGTTTTATTAAAAATAGAGTAGGTTAAAAATACAATGTATAATTTAATTATTATATGGTTCCTAGGCCCGTCTAGGAACTTCATATTTCTAATAGTCAACTTAGACTACCCGTCTAATAATATAAGTTTTTTATATACTTCTATTTTATTAGAAAGGTCACCCATATACAAGCCAATTAATTAATATAATATTTCAACCAACTATATAAAATAGTGTTTAAAACTATTTGGGTTAAATATTTATATTAAAAGTAAACTAGTAACTATTTTACTAGTGGTTAATAATTTTAACCAAACCTATGGTAAAAATAGGGATGTTACATTCTCCCCACCTTGTTTTAAATCTCGTCCTCGAGATTTGAGTTACGATATTTCTTTTAGACTTATGTCATATCTTAGTAAATAAAAACAAATTTAAGATAAATGACACAGAATCAAAATATCTAATTTTGTGAATATGAGTTCAAGAAATTGATGACGAACGAATGAGATGAAATGATATAATTTCCAAAGTGACTAGGTTCAAGCCAAAAGATATATGAGCAATAGATATTTAAAATGAATGTGAAGAACTTTTTTTTTAGAATCAATAAAAATTCTTTGTCAAAAGAAAGCTTACTTTGATTGGCAACTGAGGAAGACTTATAATTGACAGGTTCCAAATGAAATAAAAGTATGAAAAAAATTGATTTGTCAAATATTTATGATATGAGAAAATCAAAGTGTTGAGATGAGTGAATTGTAAAGATACACCAAAAGATAATAGAATTAGTGTATTATTGTTTAGAGTTCAAAGTTGTTTTAATTGTGAAACAATGTGATAGTATATTATTAGTGACCATATTTTTCATACTACTTCCTAGAGATAAGAACAAGTTGTTTTGGCATGACCAACCATTATATTATATTTGTAAAACAAATGTAATATATATTATTTGTTTATAGCATTACTAGTGGTAATGTAAGTACTTAAAGCCTATTAAGTATTTAAGACTTTATTATCTATCTACTAGGACTGCATATCACCCAAGAATATTAAAGCTATGTATTTTAAATATTAAGGTTGTAATTTACTACCTTAGGTATTATTACAATATACTATAATAACTACAACCTAAAATGACGTGGTATCATATTCTTAAGAATATTATTTAAACATTACGACTCAAAAATAATATTTTTTTTTTTAAGTATTTAATAGTTGTGGAATATTAAACAAGATGAAAAATGTCTTGTCTATGAATACTTAGACAGTTATTTAGATAATTTTATTCGTCCCTCTAATTCTTGTATTGTTTTATGAAAATATATCTTCTCCTTTCAGTACAAAGTAAAATATTTTTATATGTAATTAAAATTTACTAAATAAGTAATGATGACTTAATTTATATATATTAACTAGTCATTATCATGGTTGGATATTGGTTAGTACTGCCTTGTTTAAGCATAGGTGGCCAGTCCATGCCTAACTAAGGCTAGGTTACCCAATATTTGCCCTTGACAATAACCCTGGTATTTTAAAATAATACTAACACTATTATTATTTAATATTTTCTTACTAATAATAAAACTGATATTAGTATTACATAACTAAACATACACTTAAATGGAAAAAAAATTTCTAATAAAAATGGTGAAACCAGCCGTCCCCAGGATCGAACCCGGGTCTAGGCCACACCCTTTCGCGCGCCTAGCCAATCGAGCTAAGTGCCTAGTTTGTGAAAATTTCTATTTTGGTTAAATATAAGTACATGTACAATAAATTCTGTACTTCTTATTATAAGTCACATACTTATCCTCCTTATGTTGACTAGTTGGTAATCACTTATGTAAGTTTCCATATATAAAATAAATTTTATATAATGTTTTTCGATTGAAGATGTTAAAATAATAATTTATCACGAAAGGCTAGATTGATGTTGTAAAAATCATTTAAGAGATACATTTAAAATATGACAAGAATTTGTATATCATTATCTTAATACATGATTTGTGTTAAGATAATTTTTATAAATATCCATATATGATATATCTATAAATGAGATTAGTGCAAGTTTTAAATTTATGAAAACGTCAGTACAAGGTGATCGTGATCAAAGAAATGATTTAGTGAAGTCGAAGACCAAATAAGCATTTTATAGTTCTAGAGAATTGAAGTGTTTGTTGGAGAATATGATAGCTTTAAATCCATCATATGGGAATTTTGAAATGAATATGAGCAAATTCAAGCAATTGAACTTGGTTTAATCACAATGAGTTTTAATAAGATTGGACATGGTCACAACAAAATCATGTAAAGAAATTTGAGTTTTTTTTTTTTTTTCAAGAACTTCATTGACTCGATATCAAAGAGTTATCATTTTGTAATAATGCGGAGTACAGTACCAAAAATTAAGTCTAACTAAAGGATATTTGAGTTTGGATAAAACGACAAATTAGAATGAAGCCCTCCAGTGGAAATTCAGAAATTAAACGAACCACATGCACGACAAATGGTGCATGTGTAACATGTGGATTTACCAAGAAATGAAATGAATCAATATCCGCTACTAGGAAATGAATCCTCCTGGTATGATGACCGTTGCGAAAGTCAACTTATTATATACAGAAATCAGAATTTTCAACAAAAGAAATATAAGAACATCTATCTGGAATTTCGAGTGATAACCGTTTATTAAATGACATTACCAGGGAATGTCAAATAAAATGAAATAGGGAATTTTGCAAAGGTATATGACTCCTTTTGCAATGATAATAATTATGACTCTGATTAGACTGTGCACTGATGATTGTGAAATCTTGTTACAACGTACCTCAGCGAAATTTCATGTTGCTTGTAGGATCATGTGGCAAAGTGCTCCTTTTTTATTAGTAGCTTTTCCACTAACGGGATTAGCCTTGTTGCCATTGTGCCCAATTATATTTTTCAAAGGTCTTGCCTTTAGAAGTCGTGTGTAACATACTTTAACGTCTGTGGACGTAAAATTTAAGTTTCATGTTTTTTTTTTTTTTTTTTTTTTTTTTGTGCACTAGCACAATTTTACATGGTTCTTACTTGCGTTAATAGTTTATGGTAACGTGTTAGAAATTCTTTTGATGACATTTTAACTTAAAGGGTTTCCATTATTTTATTTTATCACACGAGCTACGAGACAGATGATTAAACGAAATAATGTTTGGTATCGGAAAAGAAATTCCTGATAAAGAAATCTAGACACAGATACTTGTGCTTTATTCCTATTTGACTTTTTGGAATTCTTTATAGATATAACTATCTATATAATCATATATTTCACATGCTGAAATAAACATACCATTTATCAGGTCAATGTATTTAACAGATTCATATTTTCAAAAACCAGTCAAATATCTGGTCATAATACTATTTAGGGAAATCTTGTCACTTGTTTGACATATTATCTATCCCGTCTTATCCGATTTGCGTCGGAGCGGTAACCTCAGTATATCTAGACAAACTGGAGAGTCTACTATACCATACCCAGTCTTGCCAGAGAAAATTTTCTATTTCCCATAAATAGTATCTTTTCAAAAGTGCCTCTTTTATTAGGCTTTTATCCAGAATTAAGGAAATTTGTATTCCCGTAACATATCTTTATTCTAGACCAAGTAATATCAGATAAGCAATAATTACTATTAATTCTTGCTTATTTATCATATATTGCAATATTCTAATTACCATTCTTATGGCATACCAAAATCCATCATATTTTATTTATACAAGTACTTAGCTTATCGTGAAGCTAATACTAAAGCATCTTTTCTTAAGTTCAAGTCTAAATGCTATCCTGTGTGCTACCAGTTAATAGCAATCTCCTAACTCTTTTATATAAATTTAGGTATTATTATCACAACACCTAAAAGCTTAAAGCAGTGGCTCTTTGAGTTGGCTCTGATACCACCTTCTGTCACGACCCCCGACCCACCCTGAACGGAATCGGAAGTCGCGAACAGCCAAGTGGTACCGGTGATTATTTTGAAAACGTTGCAGCGGAAATTTCATCAGGACCGTGAGTTAGGAAAAATATCAGAGTTTAGAAAACACCGGATTTTATTTATTAAATAGATGGGATAAACCCATGTTTTACAATGGTAGCTTTAAATAAAGATAAATTTAATTTACATAAAACAATATTTCTTAATTTGGTTTAATTAATAAAATAAGTCACTTCTTGAAGTCTTTCAGTGTCGTATCCATCTCTACTGTAATTACCTGAAACATGTTTGAAAAAGGTTTTGTCAGCGGGAAATACTGAGTGAGTTCATTCATTTTGCTAAAACGACACATTTGTTATAATATACAGTATTAAGAGCGATTACATTGTTTCTGATATCAAGCCAACTACCCACGGTATTTGTCACTCGACCCATTGGCCCATTCGTCCAATGGTGTCTGTGACTATGGTCATATCCCCCATTGGCTGCCCCAATGGTGACGATTATCAAGTAATGTATACAAAACCCCACATACCGGCTGTAATTTGGTGATTACAAAGACTTAATCCCCGTAATTATAACTTTAAAATAAACATGCTTTTGTAAATAGATTTGATAAAAAGAGAATGACTCACAGATAATCATGCAGATTCATACGGACAGAATTTAGTCTACAGATAAGCCTTGATATATTGCAGATTTATACAGGCAGGGCTTAGCCTATTGATTTTGCCTTGTAATCTAGTGCATACGAACTAGGTAGGTAACTTAATACAATAATTACGATAACTCACGAGATCAAATTCTCACAATGAACGACAAAGTGCAATACTTCATCCATCGAATTAACGATGATCCGTCAAATTAATGACGAACGACAAAGTATAATACTTCATCCATCGAATTAACGATGATCCGTCAAATTAATGACGAACGATAAAGTATAACCCTAGTGTGGGCGGCACTTAAACATCCATTGGATATATTGATCGGTCGGAAAATGAATCGTAATAGCGATTAAGTTAATACCCTGTATCGTAGCAGAATTCGAGCTAGTGTGTGTTTGGTAGTAATAAAATATATATATATATATATATATTTGTAATTGTGTTAAGTATAGTACCCCTAATTCAACCTTGTCCCGATGTCCCGAGACAGAACCCCAACGAACTTAGTCGGGCAGGGCCCTGACATGCGTTATGGGCTCAGATCAATCGGAAAGGGTAGCGGTGATCGGGAGTTACAACACTTAAAACGGGGCAGGGTTTTGGAGTAAAATATTATTTAAAAATAAAAATTGAAATTATAACATGAGGGGGTAGGTGCCGAACGAAAGAAAGAAAAGAGGGATGGAGGAGGTTTGAGATGTGCATTCCTATTTATAGGAATTTCTCACTTTCTTGGAGGCAAAGCGTCTTATGCCATCCATACACGTCCATAGTTTCATTAAATGCATATATATCTATTTGGACTCAAATTCTAGTAGTTTAATTATTACTTATTATTTATTTATTTTATTTTTTTATTTACTTTATTTCTAATGGCATGACACGTACAAAGTTAAAATATTCATATTTCATTGTTGAATATTTTATTCATTTCATTCGTATACTTTGAGTAAGATTTATTATTATTTCATTAATTTCTTATTTAAAATATAAAGGGGACACTAATCTTTAAATATGGGACACGACACATCTTGTCAATTTCATATATAGTTTATTATATGATTATATATTATAATTAATTTAACTGCTTTACTTATTTGACGCGTATAACTTATAAAGTATAACGTTTTTATAAGAAAATAAATATGTCTTTAGGACAGGAATATTTTCGTCTACATTTGGGTCTAAGTTTTATTAAAAATAGAGTAGGTTAAAAATACAATGTATAATTTAATTATTATATGGTTCCTAGGCCCGTCTAGGAACTTCATATTTCTAATAGTCAACTTAGACTACCCGTCTAATAATATAAGTTTTTTATATACTTCTATTTTATTAGAAAGGTCACCCATATACAAGCCAATTAATTAATATAATATTTCAACCAACTATATAAAATAGTGTTTAAAACTATTTGGGTTAAATATTTATATTAAAAGTAAACTAGTAACTATTTTACTAGTGGTTAATAATTTTAACCAAACCTATGGTAAAAATAGAGATGTTACAGATGGATAAGCGCTGTTGAAGATAATGATGATTTAACGATGGTGGGGTGTGTATATATACATATAAACACATACGTAAGTCGGTTTGGTTAACGCGTAGGACAAACGCGGAAAAATAGTCTAATTCTTATGGCGGTTGTTTATTATTATTATTTTTTCTTTTTTTATTCTTATGGTGGTTGTTAGATTATTATTTTTTTCTTTTTTTTATGTTTAATAAAAAGGGTAGATGCATGGTACCCCCGACCGCGGAAGGAATTTCCATTTCCACTTCCCAAGCTAGCGACCCAGCGACGCTGTCTGACGGTTAATACCCTACCGGCTGGGCATTTTGGTTGAACCAGGGCTCGAACCTGCCCACACCAGTTTGGAACAGGTGCTGGTGGCCACTGGGACACCCCAAGTGGTTTTTTTTTTTTTTTATGTTTAGGTTTATGTGGTAGTTGGCTTGTCCAATGACTAGATGAATGGACACGATTAAAGAAAGGGTGAAAATAGGTCGCATTGAGTAATTTTTTTACAGCAAAGTGATATTCTATTAGTTACAATTTTGATAGGAAAGATCCCAATGACTTTTCAAGGAGCTTTTATAGTAAGGGGACCCGGGGTGTTCCGTTATACCACCCTCATCACTCGTTATGGCAAGTGATACACTGCCACCACTCCTTCTCATCACTCGTTGATTTGATAATGCGTGATTGTTTGAGTTGTTTGAGGGAAATTGTTGGGTTGTGAGGAAAATTGTTGGGTGTGGTGATTGATGGACATTTCCACTAAAATCCATCACTAGTGATGGAATAAAGCTCGATGGCGTGGCGGAACTTGATTGGAAGTTGTGAGTGAGTGATGAGTGATGACCACCACTACCCCCTAAATGAGTCATATTTTTTTTACTACCGGCACTAGCAAGTAACCAGAAACCAACCAAACTAGTTTACTACCCGTCAGGTGAAGGGGTTACGCTAACAACGTGATAATGTATATTGATGGCGTTTCGGTTTGCTTCTCCTTTTCTTCTTTTTCCATCTCCTTTTTGAAAAAGTTACAATCATCTAACTTTTCTTTTTCTTCTTTTCAAACCACAAAAACTCATTCTCAACACATTATCCAAACACTACAAAAATGACCTATTAACTTTTAAGAAGTCAAAAACTTAAAAGGAGCTCAAAATAAGCAATCCCAAACACCCACATTAAGTGGACACAAGTCTAAACAACATTATAAACAAAAGCACAATTTTTAATTTACAAAAGGAAAATGAACGTGAACAGTGTACAACCACAAAACAATGCAAAATAAAAGTGAAAGAGTGATAAAACATGAAATAGTGTCATTTTAATGCAAAAGTAAATGGTAGGCAACACTAGGGGAAAGTGTTATAACAATCAAACATGGTTTAATGCGTCAATTTTTCCGGCTTTTGGATCGTCCTCTTTAACCTCAAAGATGGCCTCTTTTAGGCTTGTTGATTTGATGCATGGTGCCCATTTGTCAAACTTGGTGTATTTTTTGCATCGTCTACTGAGGCAACCTCATTGTTCACATCAACAACCACCTGAAAGTTGTTATACAAGTACGAGAGTAAGGAATACAAAGTATAGATATAAAGTTTCTTTACATGTAAACAAAAATTACCGATTCTTGTTGACTTGCTGCATTGTGGACATCTGATGAATTTGGTATACATCTAGCATCATCTACTAGGGGACATTTCAGTGTCGACCCCATGTTCCACATTATCAACCACCTGAAGTTGTTATACAAGTGTGAGTGTAAGGAATATAAAGTATATACACAAAGCTTGTCTACATGTAAAAACACCTATGATGTATTTTCTTCTTGCTGACTTGTTGTCTGGTCTGCAGCTAAAGTCATCTCCATCAAGTTTAATACCCGTACGGTGGGTGGGTATTTTAAAGTCATCATGTAAGGTCCGCTTTTCCATAAAATAATAAATTACTTACAAGAGTAATTTAAAATCATTAAAAATACCAACTTGTATACATAGTAATTTTTTCTACGAAAATTGGGCATGACCCGTTCGTAAAACGAACGTGCCCCCTGTTTTTAACATAGACAACTAAATAACATTCTACGATCCGTTCGACATACGACTACCCAAAAGCAAAGACAACAAGTTTTACAAATGTACGACTACTAACAAAGTTGGACAAATAACAAGTTGTGAACCAAAAAGTTGAAAATAAGCTAGCGGAAGCGTTTGGTATAACATGACATGGACACGTGCTCGCTCCGATTCTCCAAATCGCCTAAAGTGAGGATTTACCTACATACAACAACAAAGCTTTAAAAGTTAATCATCATACTCGCTAAATCATAATCCCTTCATTTTAGTTCTATCCATATATGAGCTTGCATCTTTCTTACACTTTCAACTTCCCAATTACTTAGCTTTGGCATACACTCTTAATGAGAGTTAAGCATACACATTTGACCCGTATAGTTGGGTTAATTGCTTTCAACATGATCTTAGTTCGTTCCGAATAACGGATTGAACCTCATACATTCGCATTACACTTATGGCCACCCGTTCTAGACGAGCGGTACCATTTTATTACTCGACCCGCGGTTCGACTTGAACCGGTTGGCTTGCTTAGCTTAATATAACCTTTATTAACATAACCAAATCCGCGAAGGATTTGTTGCTTACTTACTAGTCACTAATATCATTACATCATGACTATTTATCGAAATAAAGACAAGATTTAATTAAGATTTTTGTATGCAACAGAACATACCTCGGTCTTGCGAGCCTTCCGTTTTCCTAGAGCTTGTACCTTCTTCCTTCACGCCTACATTACAACATTCATTCATTTAGTCTACCAAATTCGTCCTACCATTTCAACATTACCAATACATTCCTCTCCTAAGCATTTCATCAAACACTTGGTAGGCGTCATAATTAAGGCATAAAGTACAAGTCTTTAAAGCACATCTTTACTAGTTCATCATCACCCAATATTCATATCTATTCTAATTTACATATTTATTTCCTACTACATCAATTTATCTAACATTCAAGCATTACAAACAAGATCATATATCAAGATAACAAACCATCACAATCATTATGATCTTCCTAATCATAACACAATTTCACAAAGTGGGTTTTCACTATAATCTTTCATGCAACCCAAAATCATACATGATTCTTATTCTAGAAGGCAATTCTAACTCAGATTTCCCATAATTGATACAAGAATTCGAGATTGGTTGAACCCCTCATTCTACAAATCATGATTTCAGAAAATTAAGCTTACCACTTCAATAATCGGGTTTAGATGAGTGTAAATCTAAGTTCATGCATAGGATTACTCTTGAATTTCAACTTCAATTTGCTGAATTTGGAGAACAAGGGTTTCACCTTGTTCCCCTCCTGTTTGATCGACCTCAACCACGCACAGAGTGGTTGTTTTTGAGTTTTCTTCATTATAAATCCCTAATTAAATAAACTTTACACATTACCTCCTTCAAGTTTGATAACTATAAATTTCAAGCATCTTTTTCAACATTTAGCTTGTCTTTTATCATAACCCATCAACTAAGTTAGTTTTTTGTTCATTTTTATTTATTTTGATATTAACTGATTTTTGGGGCGTTACAAGTCTACCCCCCTTAAAAGAGGTTTCGTCCCCGAAACCTAGGTACATAACAAATATAAAGTGTACATACCAAACAGACAAGGATAGTGCTTCCTCATTTCATCTTCCGCTTCCCATGTGAGTTCCGACCCCTTTCGGTGTTGCCATTGAACCAACACTTGTCTAACAGCTTTGTTGTGGAGATTCTTCACCTTAACGTCTTTAATGGCTATTGGTCTTTCGACATAGTTCAGCCCCTCTTTCAACTCGATGTCATCGAGAGGTACTAATGCCGTTTCGTCCGCAAGACACTTCCTCAACTGTGACACGTGGAAGGTATTATGAATCTCGTCTAGAGTAGGCGGTAATTCTAATCGATATGCAACCCTTCCAACTCGAGCCAAGATTTTGAACAGTCCAATATATCGAGGACCTAATTTGCCCCTTTTGCGAAAACGGATTATACCCTTCCATGGGGACACTTTCAGTAGAACGAAATCTCCGACTTGAAATTCAATAGGACGCCTTTTCTTGTTTGCGTAAGCTTTTTGCCGATCCTGGGCTACTTTCAGTCGAGCTCTTACCAATTTTATCTTTTCATTTGTTACAGCTATTAGATCACTTGGCGCAAGCTCTCTTTGTCCCACTTCACCCCAACATACGGGAGTTCTACATTTTCTCCCGTACAGTAGTTCATAAGGAGCCATTTTAATGCCATTATGGTAACTGTTATTATAAGAGAATTCCACTAGGGGTAGATGGTCATCCCAGCTTCCCCCAAAGTCTAATGCACACGCTCTCAGCATATCGACAAGTGTTTGAATGGTTCTTTCTGACTGGCCGTCAGTCTGAGGGTGGTAGGCGGTGCTTATGTGTAACCTCGTGCCCACACTCTCGTGAAACTTTTGCCAGTAGCGGGAGGTAAATCTGGTGTCCCGGTCCTAGACGATTGACACGGGTACCCCGTGTCGAGATATGATCTCATTCATATATATTTCTGCCATTTTCTCAGAAGAGTAAGCCTCTTTGATGGGTAGAAAATGAGCGCTTTTCGTAAGCCGATCTACGATTACCCATATTGCATCGTGCCCCTTTTTCGTTCTAGGAAGCTTGGTTACCAAATCCATTGTTAGTTCCTCCCATTTCCATACCGGGATCTCTAAAGGTTGCAACTCCCCGTATGGTTTTTGATGCTCTGCTTTCACCTGGGAACATGTTAAGCATTTCGCGACATACTTAACGATATCACGTTTCATGCCCGGCCACCAGTAATTGGTCTTCAAGTCCTGATACATCTTTGTAGCCCCGGGGTGAACCGAATACCGTGACTTATGAGCTTCTTCGAGTAACGCAGTCTTGACTTCACAGAAACGAGGTATCCAAATTCGGCCGAATCTCGTTTTGAGTCCGGTCGAATTTTCTTCTAGCTTGTCGGTTACACCTTTCAATCTTTCTTTCTTTACATCTTCCGCTCCAAGCGACTTTATTTGGGAATCACGTATCTTCTCGAGTAATTGTGGCGTAACTATCATCTTCATGGATTTTACTCGAATGGGAGACGGATATTCCTTTCGGCTTAACGCGTCGGCTACCACATTCGCTTTTCCCGGGTGATAAAGGATATCACAATCGTAATCTTTGATAAGTTCTAACCACCTCCGTTGCCTCATATTCAAGTCTTTCTGCTCAAAGAAATATTTAAGGTTTTTTTGATCCGAATAAATTGTGCATTTCACGCCATATCGATAATGCCTCCAAATTTTTAAGGCAAATACTACCGCTGCCAATTCCAAATCGTGTGTTGGGTAGTTTACTTTATGCAGTTTCAATTGTCGTGAAGCATATGCGATAACCCTTCCCCTTTGCATCAAAACGCAACCTAAACCCTGGTGTGAAGCGTCTGAATAAACCACCAGGTCTTCAGTCCCGTCCGGTAATGTCAAGACCGGGGGACATGATAATTTCTCTTTTAATACTCGAAAGGCTTCCTCCTGTTCTTTACCCCACACAAACTTCTCTTTCTTCCTCGTCAGCTTTGTTAAGGGTAAAGCTATCTTTGAAAAATCCTGTATGAACCTTCTGTAATATCCCGCGAGGCCTAGAAAACTTCTTATTTCAGTCGGGTTCTTCGGAGGAACCCATTTCATTACGGCATCGATCTTTGACGGATCTACTAAGACACCCTCCGAATTGATCACATGACCCAGAAACTGCACCTCTCTGAGCCAAAAGGCGCATTTTGAAAATTTCGCGTAAAGTTTCTCCTTACGGAGAACTTCAAGTACTTCACGCAAGTGTCTTGCATGTTCGGCCTTGCTTCGCGAGTAGACTAGAATATCATCTATGAACACGATCACAGATTTATCTAACATGGGTCGACATACCTGGTTCATAAGATCCAAAAACGCAGCCGGCGCATTCGTCAATCCGAAAGACATGACTAAAAATTCATAATGCCCATAACGGGTTCTGAACGCAGTTTTCGGAATATCTTCTTCCCGTACTCTAACTTGATGGTACCCCGAACGCAGATCTATCTTGGAGAACCAACTCGCCCCTTGCAATTGATCAAAAAGATCGTCAATTCTAGGTAAGGGGTAGCGGTTCTTAATGGTTAGCTTGTTTAATTCTCTGTAGTCAATGCACATGCGCATCGACCCGTTTTTCTTCTTAACAAATAAGACAGGCGCTCCCCAAGGTGACACACTCGGACGTATAAAGCCCTTATCTAACAGGTCTTGTAATTGTGTCATTAGCTCCCGCATCTCGGTGGGAGCCAATCTATAAGGAGCCTTCGCAACCGGCTTCGCACCCGGATTCAATTCGATGCGAAACTCTATTTCTCTTTCGGGGGGAAGTCTCGGCAATTCCTCCGGAAATTCATTCACTATCTCCACGTCTTCAAGCTTCGGGAAAACTTGTTGAACATAGCTAGGTATGCCCTACCCCCGTTAAGTGTATACTTAGCGGCTTGAACGAGGGTACAAAGTTTCGCTTCCATCCTTCTCTCGCCTTGTATAGTTATTCGTTTCCCACTTGGGGACTGGACATGTACTGTTTTAGTTTCACAATTAATTCCCGCTTGGTGTCGGGTCATCCAATCCATACCCACTATCATTTTGAATTCCCCCAAAACCATAGGTATGAGGTCGATATCGAATTCTTCATCTTCTATAGTAAATTTTCAATTTTTACAAATCTCGTGTAACATATAAATCTTACTATCAGCTATTTCTACTTCTAAAGGCATCGGCATTCGTTCGATCTTAAATGAAGGATGTTGTATGATTTCATTTGAAATAAACGACATAGTGGCCCCGGTATCAAACAAAACATAAACCGGTATGGAGTTTAATAGAAAGACACCTGAAACCACATTCGGATGAGACTTAGCTTCTTCGGAGGTGATTTGGAACATCCTCCCTTTCGCTTTAGAGCCTTCTTCGTTCTTTCCCTCCTTCTTAGATCCTTGTTGGAGTTTTGGACACTCCGATTTAACATGCCCCTTTTCAAAACAGTTGAAACAAGTCTTCGGGTTATTTGGACATTGATAAGACGAATGTCCATCCTTACCACATTTGTAGCACCCCTTCTTGCCTAACAGACACTCCCCAGTATGAAGCTTTCCACAAGTCTTACATGGAGTGATACCACCCTTTGACTTATCTTTCCTTCCTTGCTCTTGATACCTTCCCTTTTTGGATGGACTCGAACTTGCACCTTTCTCGCTTGATCTCTTTTCCCCACGTTCTTCTTGCCTCTTAATTTCGATTTCTCTATCCCGTGACAGATTGATGAGCTCATCTAGAGTCTCACATTTCGAGGGAGTAATGAACTCCCTAAATTCCGCTTTTAAAACCCCGTAAAAGCGATTGATCTTCATTCTTTCAGTCTTCACAAAATCCCCACATAACTTCATCTTATCCATGAAAGTATTTGATATTTCATTTATCGACTCGTTTTTCCGTCGGAGGCGCAAGAAATCCTCCTGGATCTTATCAATAGCGGACTGAGGACAATGATATCTCATGAAGGGCTCCTTAAACTCTTGCCAAGACATCAATTGGAGTCTATCCTCCCCTATTTCTTTACTGTGCGCATCCCACCAATCCTTCGCCTGAAGAGTGAGTTGGCCCGTTGTAACAACCCTCATTAAAAGTCCTAGTTATATTATTATTTTATTCAATAGGAAACCCTAATTGAAACACCCAAGTAATTCTACGCGAACCCTAAAATTTTCAGAATTTTCAGAATCAGGATTAGGGCCCCTAAAACTCAGGGGGGTATTCCCTACTTGACGATTATCCTAATAACTTGCGGACGAAGTTGAAATTAATGATTTCGTCGACTCAGCTAGCCTAGTCCCACACGTGGCAACCCTATACAAAAAATAAGTTCTCTCGCGGGCCGCCTCAAGTTAGCTTAAAACTCACGCGGGCCGCCTAAGGGTCAAAATTCGACTATAAATAGAGGATGTTGGGACTTGATTCTGGGCGCAAAAACGACGAAGAAACTCCAAATATACGCTGAATTATTGTCCAATTACTCTCAAAACACACACAAATCACTAATTAGTAGGGGGTGCTGCTACGATACAGGGTATTAACTCAATCGCTATTACGATTCATTGTCCGATCGATCGATGTACTCAATGGATGTTTAAGTGCCGCCCATATTAGGGTTATACTTTGTCGTTCGTCATTAATTTGACGGATCATCGTTAATTCGATGGATAAAGTATTGTACTTTGTCGTTCGTCATTAATTTGACGGATCATCGTTAATTCGATGGATGAAGTATTGCACTTTGTCGTTCGTTGTGAGAATTTGATCTCGTGAGTTATCGTAAATGCTGTATTAGTTATTACCTAATTCGTGTGCACTAGGTTACCAGGCTAAAGAAATAGGCTAAGCTCTGCTCAAATTAAATCTGCAATATATATCAAGGATTATCTGTAGACTAAGCTTTGCCCGTAGAAATCTGCAATGTGAGTTCATTTTTCTTTTCTCACAGTTTGTGAGTCCACTCTATTTTCTCACAGTTTTATCACCTTTTTGTAAAACAATTATATTTACAAAGATTTTACAGAATCCTAAATAATTACCAGTTATACTTACAATAATTAAGTTTTTATATTAACTGCTGGTATGAAAGATTTTATATATTATTTGATTCTCATTATTAATTACCAGAAAGTTAGTTAATATTATCATGATTACAATAACAGTGGAAATTATGCATTTTACTAAGATTATATTTTAGTCTTAGTCACGTTAAAATATTAAATAATGATATTACAATTATTTAATTAACATATTTGATAAGTTATAGTAATTTGATATAAATTGATATATGTCATTTTTCTGGATTAAATGGTTTTATGCCAAAAGTAATATATTTGACAAAGAAATATCACAGGACACAATTATGTCCAAAGACACTAGTTGAGAGAATGATCAAACAGTGTTATGAATAGAAATTACTAGTTGAGAGAATGATCAACAGTAATATAATCTGAGTTACTAGTTGAAAGAATGATCAACAGTGACATGACCGAAAGCACTAGTTGAGAGAATGATCAACAGTGTTATAGAATCACTAGTTGGAAGAATGATCAACAGTGATATGACCAGAATCATTAATTGAAAGAATAATCAATATTGATATGATTATAGTCACAGGAATCGCCTAGTGACAGATAAATTGAATAATAGTAAAATAGAATTATTTGATAAATTCACTATTTGACTAAAGTGAGCTAATAATTGATATGATTACTGTCACATTGAAACTGTCAGCATTTGACAAATACTGATTGAAGTTGGGTAAATATAAACAAATATAAAAACCTTAATACTGTACGGTATAACAATATATTTTATAAAAATGGAATGAATTCACTCAGTATTATCGCTGACAAAACCTTTTTAAAACATTTTTCAGGTAATTGGAATAAGAGATGGATATGACACTGAAAGGCTTCAAGAAGTGGCTTATTTTATTAATTAAATCAAAATAAGAAATATTGTTTTATGTAAACAAATTTATCTTATTAAAGCTATCTTTATAAAATATGGGTTTATCCCATCTCTTTAAATAAAATCCGGTGTTTCTAAACTCTGATATTTTTCCTAACTCACGGTCCTGATGAAATTTCCGCTGCAACGTTTTCAAAATAATCACCGGTACCACTGGGCTGTTCACGACTTCCGATTCCGTCCAGGGTGGGTCGGGGGCCGTGACACCCGTAGCAAACATCACCTTATCTTCATTATCACAACGACTTCGAATAAACACTGCTTCTATATTTGAAATCCATCTTTGGCATGCGATCGGGTCGATTTTACCGTCATATGTTGCGGGATTGCACGCCATAAAATCTTTATATGTGCACCGTCGTTCTTTGCTTTTACTATTGGATCCTTCCAGTAGTTCTTTCAGTTCTTCAATTTTGCTAGTCATCATGGCATCCACAATTCCCAATACCCGACTTTCTACCTCTTGAGCTAATCGTGGAAGATTAGCTTGCATAACCCCTTCAGCCACTTCTGTGACTCTATTAATAAATACTTCTTGACGAGCAGTATCATCATCATCAACATTGCTTGCATCCGCCATCTACACAATGTCATGTTTTCGTTTAATACAAATCACAGACTTTCAGTATATCATTATTCATTAATCAACATTTACTTAATCCATCTTATCTCATTCGGTTCATCACCTTTGATTAACACGAATTCATTCTTGTTGTAATCGCTAATTGTGATTACATACACTTATTAAGCTTTTTATGGACTCTACGTAGTCATGAAATATGTTTACGGACAGCCCGGCAACACAAAACGTGAGAAACAAAAAAAATCAGCGAATTGTTATTGCGTAAGCCGTCGGCGACGGGCTTTTAAAACAGCCGTCGGAATCAATTACCCGTCGACAGGGACTTAAGGCGTCGGACGGGGGTGTGGCGTCGGCGACGGGTAGTCTGACCGTCGGCGACGGCCAGTTGTTTATTAGTCCGCTGCAGTTTTGTTTTTTAACGTTTTAATTCTTTCTCGGGTTCGTTTTCCAGCCGTACGGTACCTGGAATTCATTGTTTTGCTACTCATAATGATTACTTCACATTCTTAACTTAACTTTACATCTCAAACTCATTACATATACTAGTATTCATCGGGAACTTAAATTATTACCTCTTTGGCGATCTCGGAGCGAGCACTCCTTCGAACGAGCCATCGGTTTGAGTTCAAGCATCGCGTTTAACGCTCGAATCCCTCAAACCTTGGCTCTGATACCAACTTGTAAGGTCCGCTTTTCCATAAAATAATAAATTACTTACATGAGTAATTTAAAATCATTAAAAATACCAACTTGTATACATAGTAAATTTTTCTACGAAAATTGGGCATGACCCGTTCGTAAAACGAACGTGCCCCCTGTTTTTAACATAGACAACTAAATAACATTCTACGATCCGTTCGACATACGACTACCCAAAAGCAAAGACAACAAGTTTTACAAATGTACGACTACTAACAAAGTTGGACAAATAACAAGTTGTGAACCAAAAAGTTGAAAATAAGCTAGCGGAAGCGTTTGGTATAACATGACATGGACACGTGCTCGCTCCGATTCTCCAAATCGCCTAAAGTGAGGATTTACCTACATACAACAACAAAGCTTTAAAAGTTAATCATCATACTCGCTAAATCATAACACCTTCATTTTAGTTCTATCCATATATGAGCTTGCATCTTTCTTACACTTTCAACTTCCCAATTACTTAGCTTTGGCATACACTCTTAATGAGAGTTAAGCATACACATTTGACCCGTATAGTTGGGTTAATTGCTTTCAACATGATCTTAGTTCGTTCCGAATAACGGATTGAACCTCATACATTCACATTACACTTATGGCCACCCGTTCTAGACGAGCGGTACCATTTTATTACTCGAACCGGTTCGACTTGAACCGGTTGGCTTGCTTAGCTTAATATAACCTTTATTAACATAACCAAATCCGCGAAGGATTTGTTGCTTACTTACTAGTCACTAATATCATTACATCATGACTATTTATCGAAATAAAGACAAGATTTAATTAAGATTTTTGTATGCAACAGAACATACCTCGGTCTTGTGAGCCTTCCGTTTTCCTAGAGCTTGTACCTTCTTCCTTCACGCCTACATTACAACATTCATTCATTTAGTCTACCAAATTCGTCCTACCATTTCAACATTACCAATACATTCCTCTCCTAAGCATTTCATCAAACACTTGGTAGGCGTCATAATTAAGGCATAAAGTACAAGTCTTTAAAGCACATCTTTACTAGTTCATCATCACCCAATATTCATATCTATTCTAATTTACATATTTATTTCCTACTACATCAATTTATCTAACATTCAAGCATTACAAACAAGATCATATATCAAGATAACAAACCATCACAATCATTATGATCTTCCTAATCATAACACAATTTCACAAAGTGGGTTTTCACTATAATCTTTCATGCAACCCAAAATCATACATGATTCTTATTCTAGAAGGCAATTCTAACTCAGATTTCCCATAATTGATACAAGAATTCGAGATTGGTTGAACCCCTCATTCTACAAATCATGATTTCAGAAAATTAAGCTTACCACTTCAATAATCGGGTTTAGATGAGTGTAAATCTAAGTTCATGCATAGGATTACTCTTGAATTTCAACTTCAATTTGCTGAATTTGGAGAACAAGGGTTTCACCTTGTTCCCCTCCTGTTTGATCGACCTCAACCACGCACAGAGTGGTTGTTTTTGAGTTTTCTTCATTATAAATCCCTAATTAAATAAACTTTACACATTACCCCCTTCAAGTTTGATAACTATAAATTTCAAGCATCTTTTTCAACATTTAGCCTGTCTTTTATCATAACCCGTCAACTAAGTTAGTTTTTTGTTCATTTTTATTTATTTTGATATTAACTGATTTTTGGGGCGTTACACATCATGACATAAATATTTTTTCAGTTGAATTGTAAACAAAAGCATTATTTTAATGCAGAGCTGTCCCCAAGAACTCACAAAAAAAATTTAGGCCTCGGGCAACATAAAGAATTGGGCCGGAAATTGTGGTTAAGGGGAAATGAATTAAAAAATAAAACCTTAGTGGTGGAGGCCATATTTGAAATTGAGATCCCTATATTATCTTAGGATGGTTTTTCCACTCCACCACCAACATTTTTTTGCATAACAAATGGATGCATATACTAAATATATAATTTAATAAATATATATATATAAACTTATAAAACCTTTCGGGCCCTTTGAAAATTTGGGTCTCAGGCGACGGCAAGGGTTAGCCGGCCCAAGAGCCGACCCTGTTTTAATGTTTAATACATGCAATATTGCAATGGACGGGTATATATGAATATTTGCATACTTTGAATTTGTTTCTGTGTCTTGCAATGCAAAGCCCATTTAATGGAGACATTGATCCATAATTTTAACCAAAAATGAAAAGAACATGCATATATATTCAAGTTTATGTTCAAATCTCCACTACTCCACACCATAACACTTACAATGTAACCAACAAAAGTAGAAAACATTGTCATTAAGAAGCTCAAATTTTATGAATTAAGTCGAGAGAAGTTTCGCTTAAAACATAATGAGACATAAATGCAATGAACAATATAATAAGCGTTGTGCTGATGGAAATGATACTATAGTAAGAAAACAATATTCCAATTTTCTGTAAGATGATTATAGGAGCACAAGTAAGAAGATAGAAAATGTCATCAACGCTGGTTTGTTATCCCACTTATTGATGCTCTTTTTTACTTTCATCGAATTAAAACAACATCAATCATTGTATGCTAAACTATTAATATCATACAAAGAATTGGGATTGTTTTATCAATATGAAACAATTCACTGCATCGTATGTATAGAGAATTCACCTAAATATCAAGTTTAGCCAAATACCTTAATCATTCATAACACATGATGATCTCGAACATTATTTCACATTAATATAACATTTATTCCTTCATATCATTCAAAACCCCGGCAAGTATCAACGTATACCCGAATTCATAATTTATTCAAGTATCATCTTATCGTTATCATGTATGATGATTCTAAACATAATTATATCATCAATTTCATCACATTATTAAAACCCACTTATCTAAGTGTGGTAAATCATCTAATGAGTTTTGAAGAATGAAATGAGTTTTGAAGAACGAAGAAGGGCGGTGACGAAGAAGATGGGGTTGCATGTTTTCAGTGGTAGGATGGAAGACCGACAGATGCCAGTCATGATAAACCTAGAAACTTGAACTGTTCCTAAGGCCTTTCATCAATTGTATATATATATATATAAACTAGTAGTTTTTAACCCCCGCGTTGCGGGGTTGTAAACCATGATAAGTAGTAAGCAAAGCAAATGACAACCAAAACTGAGAAACACAAATTCATACCAACACATGACGTAAAACACATGTAATGATATACGTGAACTTATACTGCAACCTGGTGTAAAACGTAAATAAACTCAAAATTATACCGATGAATACATCGGTGGGTCACAGATATAGTTTTAAACGTAATAAATACCACTTATTTAACAAACTAGTATGATCTTTAAAAAAATACAAAAGTTATTTGAAATTTAATATTTAGTTTTCCAAAACACTATCATAAATCATCACCAATGTTTTTAAAACCAGACCAGTAATCGAACTGGCCTCTCTACTGATTCACTGATCAAGTCGATCGGACCGGTAGAACTGTTTTAAAAACCGGATTAATCTATAGAATTTAATTTTAATTATATTAATAAAGAAAAAAGGTATAAAGTTATAAATAATTATAATTCATTATATAAAAATAAATAACTTAAACATGCATTGTGACTTATTGAGTTATATTAACTAATTTGATGATTATGAAAGATATAAATAAACAAAGTGTAATATATATCTAATAATTAATTATGTATTGATCTTGTAAACAAATTGTCATGCAACTTTACAATCCATTTTTAACGGTAAATTTATATCATTAACGGACCACTAGAGTATCATCGTGTCATCAGTGGAACCACCTGATTATATCCATCTTCACTAGGCATAATGCCTATACATCAATTCAGAAGGAAACCCAATAAATATGAGAAAACCAACTTGTGAGAATCGAACCCAAGACCTATTAATCTCAAAGTCTAATCTCAACCCTAAGATACCACTTGACTATAATTTAATAAAAAAATTAACTTTTACAAAGCTACACACCACCGCCAATTGAAAAGTTAGGAAATGGTAATTTTATAATTAATCTTAAACATGAGGGTAGTATACATACGGTAGCTAAGAAGCTACTGAAATTTTCAACTACTACAAAAAGAAGTGGCGGCACCGACAGGGGAATAGGTGTCGCCCTTCATTGGGCAAAATGGCGGCAAAGTAATAGTGTCACTCCTCTATTGGCCCAACAAATTTAAGATTTTATCTCACTTTAATATTACGATTTTGCCATTAGTTCAAAATTATGTTCTTGCCCACACTTAAAAATAAATTTACGCATTTACTCCCAAATAAATATTTCAATTTTGCCCCCGGTTCAAAATTACGATGTTGCCCCGTTTCAATTTACAGTTTTGCCATTAGTTTTTTTCCCTTAAATTTACGATTTCCACATCAGTTCAAAATTATGTTTTTACCCCCACTTAAAAATAAATTTACGCTTTTGCTCCCAGCTAAAAATTCCAATTTTGCCCTCGGTTCAAAATTACGATATTGCCCCGTATAAATTTATAATTTTGCCATTAGTTTTTTTTTCTCACACTCAAGTTACGATTTTACCCTCAACTTAAATTTACATTTTGCCCATCGTTTTTGTTTGTTTTCCTGGTGAAATTATAATTTTGCCCACAGTGTAAAATTACAGTCGTGCCGGCAGCTTCCTGGCACTCCCCCGTTGGTCCATTTAATTTACGATTTATCCCCGAATTAAAATTATGATTTCGCCCTCAGTTAAAAATTACGTTTTTCCAATCGTTTTAGTTTTTTTAGCAAAACTATAAAGGTTTTTTTAATTGGTTTACTCGATTTAATTTTTTTTCGTGTCAAGGAGATGCCTAACACTCGCTCATTAGTCCTGAAAAATTACAGTTTTGCCCTGAGCCCAAAATTACGATCTTATCAACGTTTTTGTTTTTTTTTCCTAGCAAAATTATAGTAGTGTTTTTTTAATTGATTGAGAATTATTCGGCCATTGCCCCGCAACGCGGGCGGGGCATCAACTAGTTGTATATATAGATAATATAGTAACTAGGTGTTGCACCGCCCGCGTTGCGGGGCGATGGATCGAATAATTCTCAATCAATTAAAAAAACAGTACCATAGGTTTGCTAAAAAGAAAAAGTAAAAAGATTGTTAGGCAACTCATTGACACGATTTTTAGCTGGGGGCAAAATCATATTTTTGTTTTTACTTGGGGGAAAATCAATTTTTTTTCCCGAGGGTAAAATCCTAATTTTTAGATAGGGGAAAACTATATTTTTATTTTGCACCGGGGACAAAAAAACATAAGTTTGAATTGAGGGTGGTATCGTAATTTTGAACCGAGAGGAAAATCGTAAATTTTAGCTGGGGGCAAAAACATAATTTTATTTTGAACTGGGGGCAAAGACGTAATTTTAAACTAGTGTAAAATCGTATTTTTAAGCCGGGGGAAAAACAAAGTTTTATTTTGAACTGTGGTGAAAACGTAATTTTAAAGTGGATATAAAATAATAAACTGGTGTAAAATCGTAATTTTGAGCGGGGGGGAAAACAAAATTTTATTTTGAACTGGGGTGAAAACGTAGTTTTGGCTGAGGGTAAAAGCGTAATTTTTTTTACCGAGGGCGAAATCGTATTTTCGGTTTAGCTGGGTGTAAAGTCATATTTTTATTTTGAACTTGGGGAAAATCATAATTTTGAACCGAGGGTATAATCGTAATTTTGAGGTAGGGGAAAACCATAATTTTATTTTTAGCTGGGGGCAAAAAAGTAAATTTAAATTGAGGGTGAAATCGTAATTTTGCACCGAGGGAAAAATAGTAATATTGAGCTGGGGACAAAAACAGAATTTTATTTTGAACTGGGGGCGAAGACGTAATTTTAAATTGGGGGCAAAACCGTAATTTTAAAGCGGGTATAAAATAAAAAGCTAAGGGTAAAATCGTAATTTTTGAACCGATGGCAAAATCGTAATTTTAAGCTGCTGGCAAAAGGGTTATTATATTTTTAGTTGGGAAAAAAGCGTAATTTTAAGCTGGGGACAAAACCGTAATTTTAAAGTGGATATAAAATAATAAAATGGTTAGTCCAATAGAAGAGGGGCAGCCGCCCATTTCGACCAATTACTGCTTCCCTGCCATGGTAAATGTATACATAGGTAAAGGTAATATCTCCATTTTTTTCGTAACCATTGAGGCTTGTGAGCGCAAATCACATTCTCTTTAGATTCAGCCCAATGTAATGGAGGTTAGGCCCAAACAAATAGTTATACTTCAGATCGCTGGTCCACAATTGTTTCCATCAAACTTGTTGACAATATTGCTGAACTTAAGTCCCCGACTCCCCGCAATTGAAGTTGTAAACTCCACACCACAAAAACTTGTGGACAATATTGCTGAACTTAAGTCCCCACAATTGAAGTTGTAAACTCCACACTACAAACTATGAATTAATAAATTCATAATTAGATAAAAAGCCTTTGATTATTGAATTCCTTATTTAGCCCATGTTCTTCTTGATCGATCAATCTCTTTAATGCTCATTACCGTTCACGATCTCTCCTCACCTACATTAAAAACGTCCAAAGTAGATTTCGTTCCATAAAAATAGGTATTTTCCAAAATAATGCAATATCTATACTATAAATGCCTAAAATGCAATTAAATGTGCACGTTAAAATGTGGTAAATTATGCCTAAAAATGCAACTAACACATTCAGAAGTTGTCAAACAGTCCATTAATGAGTTGTTGAGTTTAACAAACAAGTTTGGCATTTTAATTTAAGAGTAAATTGGAGTCCCTGAGTTTTTTTTAAATTACCATTTTAGTCCAAATAGTTTTTTTTTCTCCTCTGTGTCCCTGACTTTTCCTTTTTCTTGTCATTTTTATCACATTGCCTAACTTAGTCTAAACACCAGGTTATAATCAGGGGTATTTTTGGCATAACTGCGTAAGAAATTAAACTTAAGCACTTTTAAGGTGGTTTTACATATGTGGCACTTTTTAGGTGGTTTTATGTACTCAAGAATGTTGCATTCAATAGTTAAAAAAAAGTTATAGATGCCATTTGAATGTCATAAATATATGAACGAGAAAATTTACACAGTTTTTTGGAAGATGAAACAAGGGTGAGATATAACCTAAAGTATCTATGCGATCTCAAGTCATAAATTACAATCATAAAGCTTAAATTGTTTGCAAATGAAAGTATGATTTATCCCAAAAACATGTACATTCAACTATTCAGGTTACATATGTTAGATTCGATCTATGCATTTGTGGTCCAATGTTACTATCATTCTAAGATTATTTTATCCTAAAACAAAGCAAATATATGACTTGAATGGATAGGCAATGTAATAAGATACCAATGACCATGATGATTAAGAACTTACTCCGCAAAATGTTTGCTAATATGTCGACCATAAATCATCTATATCTATATATATATAATAAAAGAAACTAAATGGGAGACACGTGTCATTCATTGGAGCACTCTATTTTTTTGTTTTCCCGCATCTTTCTCCAACTTATTATGGATATAATTTGTTTCAAACAAAGATAATTATTATATTATGGATTGTTTTTAAATAAAATATAATTATTATTTTATGGATTTTAATTAATAACAATATTACCCCTATCCATTTTATTAAACTTATTCTTTTTGCTCTTCCGTCATCTATTTTTGCAACAATTATAAGATAGGTGCTTATTGGCTTACGAAAGTATGGAAATCACTAACAATATCAAGTGTGTTTCAAAATTTAAAACTCTGCATTTAAAAAAAATATAAAAAGGATGCTTAATAATACATTTTATATTAAAAATGGTATCTCTTCTTTAGTTTTGAATATAAATTGAACCCTACACGCATATTGTGGCCTGTTGACTCGAAAAATTTATTACAAAACTTAAATCGAAAAACTTACGAAAGATGAAAAGTATGAAGGACCAAAGTTGAAAATAAAGAAGCGTTGGGGTTACATAGCAAAAGATGAAAAGTTTTTTTTTGCTAAAAGTAAAAAAAAAATCAAGAGTAAATTACAAAAATCGTCCTTTATATATGTCACTTATTACAAAGTGTGTCCTTTGTCTTAAAAAATTACAAAAACCGTACTCGATGTTTGCAAAACCTTGTAAGTTATGTCCTTTAGCCATAACTCAGTTAGTTTTTATTGTTAAATCTGACCAGGTGGATCCCACATAAGGGTATTTTAGACATTTGACCCTAAATAAATAATTATGTTTAAAAAATATATTATATATCTACATATACATACATACATAGACAACACAATTGCCCACCACCACCACTCCCTTTACTCCCACCACCATTCCCACCCCAACCACCGTCCACCGCCAATCTTAGACACCACCATCTCGCCTCCAATCTCTGGCAACCTCCGGCCATCACCACCCACAACCGCCTGCCGGAAATAAACTTAAGCAACAACAAAACATCAGATTCACCACCACCGAGCCTGCAATCTCCGGCAATCTCTGGCCATCACCCCCTCCCCCCATAACCACCCGCCGTACATAAACCCAAGCAGCAACAACACAAACACCCATAAATATTACAGATCCCCAATTTCTTGCGGTGGTGATAGTGGTCCAATTTTACAAAGTCCTTCGGTCTTATCAGTAAAGGGTTTGGATTTCCCAGACATCCAGCACGTGATAAACTACGTTCACAGGATCGGGAGAACTGGGCGATGTGGGAAAACGGGAATCGCGACGACGTTTATCAACAAGAATCAAAGTGAATGTTTGATATTTTCATGTTGTATGAAGTTTTATGAGATCAATCTGGTTAGATTCTGAACTTTTGTTTCTGGGCTTGAAAATCTTGAGTGGCAATTTGGGTTTAATCAATTAGTGGTAGTTATAGTGATTTTGTTTACCATTATATATATATAGGGAGAAGATCATGCGAGAACCACTTCTTATTGCGAGAACCGCGAGAACCAATGTGAACACAACAAAAAATGCCTAAAAATAACTAAAAATCACACAATTTTTTTTTTAATATTTTTTATATAAAAATCGCTACTTTTCGAAATAAAACAAATAACACTAAAAGTAGCGATTTGAGCATAAAAAATATTAAAAAAAAATAGTTTTTTTTAGGTTTTTTGGGGGTTTAGTTTTTAGCATTTTAGCTTGGGTGGTGGGGGGGGGGGGGGGGGGGTTGGGTTTTTTTTAGGTTTTTTTTGGGGTTTTAGTTTTTAGCATTTAGCTTGGAGGGGGGGGGGGGTGGGGGTTAGGTTTTTTTAGCTATTTTAGCTATTTTAGGTTGTGTTCACATTGGTTCTCGCGGTTCTCACAATAAGGGTGGTTCTCGCATGAGCCCCTCCCTATATATATATATATATATATATATATAGGAATAAGTTAAAACGAGAACCACCTCGAGTTGTAAGAACCAGCGAGAACCACCCCCGCGGGGGGCCGTTGACCACCATTTTTTTTTTACAACTAGATGTGTATATTTTAACACCCTACGCAAAGTTTGGGTTTAAACGAACTGAATGAGATCAGACCAGATGGAGATATATTTCTTAATGAGGTGTATGAAACCTGGGTTTTGAGTGCAAGCGATCTACTAAGCAAAATGCACACCGACACCAATGTTCTTAATCTAAAGTACCATCGGTCTTCTGAATATCTCATGCAGCTTCTAAGTCCCATTAATGCAGGTTTTTTATCTGAACATGTGTCAATAATCGCACACAAGAAGGTGGTGGTAGAAGTTGAAAAGACTACGTGTCTCAAAATGCCAATAACAATTGCAAGTAAGGAATCTAATAACATTGTGCTTACTGTTATGTTTGTTGACCAGATTGATCGCATGCATGATATTCTACATGAAATACCCCCCGAACCGCCACCAATACGAAATGCAATATTTGGTCCTGATGCGAGAGTCCCAAGTTTGAGGACAAACTTTTTCGAAGAGCGGGAGAATGATAGCCAACCCACAAGCTATTTAAATTCCCTAGCCATTGCATTAGACGTTGGATCAATCGGGTCTTACGGTGCGGGTCAAAAGTGGTTCAATTACATCAAGTTGGGTCAAGCTATCAACCCAGATTGAAAAGCCCATGTCAAGCAATCATGCATGCAGCCCACGTTCCACCCATTTGCATTTCAAGTTACAAGTTTTTTTAGTCCATTTTCCACATGCAAATTTTATGTCTATTTTATTTTAATTTATTTAAAATTTGAAGTAGTTTTCAGTTTATCCACTTCCCTAATTGTAGCAACGTGGGGTTGCATTTTGGTTTCCTTTATGTATGTCGACAAGATGAATAAAAAAAGGAGTGAGTTTATGAAAAGTTTCTTTGGTTAATTTTCTCATTGGATTATGAGTTAATTGATCCTTCCATTGCTAGTTCAAGTGTGGCAACTTGAATGGTGTTCTTTGGATCCTAAATTGATACTAGTGGTGAATCTGTATCTAGTATTAACTTAGGCTGCCCTATCGTTTGTTTGTGTGGTGTGTCTGTATCACAAACGGGCGTTAGATCTATCCGTTTCTAGTCGTTTCTCATTTGATTTCGAAACACGATCCGTTACCGTAACCGGGTGCCTATCAGATACTATAACAAAATATAGGATAAATTTGACAACATAATCTTACATAAGGTTACTTGATTTACCTTTTATACTTAGGTCAATAAAGTTCGACTAAATTTTACATCATATTAGATATTGAGAAACTACTACTAAATAGCGTATAGAGATGGAAATCGAAGCAACTAGCGTTCATATATGCTATAGAAAAACTGACACCAAATAAAATTCGAGTGTTCCTTCTTAGAATAGTATGTAGTGCTATGAGACATGAATTCTCACCCCTACCGGTTACCACACATGATACCATCATTCATATATAGAATGTCATTTCGGTAATATATTCTAATTTTACTCTTAACTTAAGATCGTCTGACAATTTTACATAACATGTTGATTTTAGATGCTCTACACTCATTGAGTCGTTTCTATTTAAAAAAAACATGAAATTAAATAAAATTGAAAGTGAGGTATATCATTAACTTAAAAGTGGTTGATTTCAAGGCCAAAAAACATGAAATTAAATAAAATTGAAGGTATCATTAATTTAAAAGTGGTTGATTTCAAGGCCGGCCCTGGGAAAAACTATGGCTAAACAAAAACTATGTAAACGAAAGTTCAAGCTATGCGAAAAGAGTAATATATGAGAAAACTGTGTATGTGAAGTAAGGTTCAATATTCTAAATGAAAAGTGTAATACGTGAATAACTCCTAATTATATATAAAAAAAAATCAGGAGATTCTGGTCACCGGGAGGGGGGGTAATATCGGACATTCTTAATCCCTTAGTTCCGCCACTAATGTTGTCAATATTATTCTTTTTTTGTTTTGTTTTCTTTAAGATATGCAGCACACTTTTTTTTTGTTTTGTTTGCTTTAAAATATGTAGCAAGTTTATATCCAAAAACAATGAAAAGACATTACATTATTTGTAGACAATAAATAGTAATAAAAAGATAATAAACATACAAGTTGACTACTTGATTATATGAACACTTCTTCTCATTCACATTTCAAATTTGCAAACTTGACATTTGTTTAAAGGAAGAAACAAGAAAAAAAAGTACGACTCCAACATTAAGGAGGGTTTAGTATACATAGGATTTGTTGTAAATCTTAACTTACCATACCCTTGATAATGAAGGATGTTATACCCTCAACCATTAATGAAAATCATGAAATACAAACTGATAACAGAGTAAAACAAGAAGGAAATTCTTAAGCATAGTCTTCGGCGGCTGGAAGTGCCTCGTATGATCCAATGAAAACATCACCATAGATGAGTCCAGCCAGCCCACCACCAATCAACGGACCGGCCCAGTAAATCCAGTTTTGGGAGAAGTCACCACTAACAACCGCAGGCCCAAATGATCGAGCTGGGTTCATTGATCCACCGCTAAAAGGCCCAGCAGCCAAAATGTTGGCTCCAACAATGAATCCAATTGCGATTGGCGCAATGGTTCCGAGTGAGCCCTTTTTAGGGTCAGCTGCGGTAGCATAAACGGTGTAAACTAGAGCAAAGGTGATGATGATCTCAAAGACGAGTCCTTGAAGACCAGTCATGCCATCAGCAACTCCGTGTGTTGGGACGGCCTGTTAAATGACAAACACACAACAAGATCTAAGACCAAACATTGTTTTTACATGAATACTTTTAATAAATAATCATATACGATGACTTGGCAAGTATGAATGAAATAAACTGAACATAAAAAAAAATTAATTAAATTAAAAAAAAGAAAGAAAAGTATAACAAAGCTTACCAAGCCACCGGTAACAAACTGAAGAAGAAAGCATGCAACAATGGAACCAAGACATTGGGCGATCCAGTAAAATAGACCACTTATGATGGTGATGTGGCCGCCAATCGCCAATCCGAAGGTGACAGCTGGATTCAAATGACCACCTGAGACGTTGGCTGCCATTGAAACCCCAACAAACAATGCAAGAGCATGGGCTATCGCTATTGCGACTAGCCCAGCCGGGTTTAATGCTGCATCTGATGTGAGTTTACCTGAAAATTTTACAGAAACATAGTTTAGACTTTATATTAAATTCATAACAAAATTAAATTTGTCATTGTGGACATTAAAAATTCTTAGTTTCTAATATATACAACTGTATTTGTATTAGACATATAATTCACTAAGCTCCAATTTAAAACCTTTCATATGAGAGGATATGCAACCATGCTCAACATAGAAGATAGAACCACTAAGACTAGTATCAAACCGACACTACTAGAAAACTGCTATTATTCCTACCAAAATTTCCTACGAACAAAAATGCCGACACATTTCCTACGAAATTCCAACGTATAAGAAAGGGTCTTAGTTTTGTGACAAAAAAAAGCGACAAAAAAACGACAAATTGGTTTGCGTAGGAGAAGTGTCGGAAAATTCCGACAGATCTCCGACGAAATCCGTTTTCATTTTAACCATTAGTCGGAAATTCGTAGGAATCGTTATCTGTAGGAAAAGCGTCGGCAATTCCCGGCGATTCCCATTTTTCATGCAGTTACTCACGGATTTCCCACAGAAATTGACGTGGGAATAGTAGCAGTTTTCTAGTAGTGCGAGTAGGTATATAAATAAGTTGTATCAGATTTAGTTGAGACTGTTATATAAAAGATCTTTTTGAGATTTTTGTGTAACATAAGTAACAAGGTTTTGTATGATGAAAAAACCAACTATAGAATTTGCATACAAACATGTTTAAGAAAACCAACATACCATATGTTGGAAATCAGGCCCTTGATCGAATAAACAAACACGCAATATGAACAAACTTGTTCGACTCTTTTATTAATTTATCAATGAGAGCACACACTAATTACAATGACCCTAACCATCTATTTATACTAAACCTATTCTAGTCCTAACCCAACTCGAACTCTATAAATACAATAAATAAACAAACTAGATAAACTTATCTAATTCGAACTAACAATTATCCCTATAAAGACTCTATAAATAATTCAACACAATTATCTATAACCCGTCTTTATCCTTATCTCTTTAATTCAAGATTAACGTCTTCATTCTCCCCCTTAATCTTGAATTCGGTTCATTCTACTTGCTTCGTTTCCTGCTTGCATTTGTTCTTTCTTTTCTTGCTTTAACCGGAATCGGTTTTCTTGCTACACTTGCAACTTTCTTGCTTGATTCGAATTCATTGTTACTTGCTTGCTTCGAATCATCTTTCTTGCTAACTTGCTATTCGAACCATACGGTTCGGTCTTTCTCGTTCTTTACGAACCACACAAGTCCGCTTCTTTCTTTCTTTCTTTCGGTTATCGATTATCTTTCTTCTTTCTGATGACTCCCGTTCTTTCTTTCTTGTGGCTTGCTACTTTCTTACTTTCTTGCAACACCATCGTTCTTTCTTTCTTTCTTACGAGGCCATCTTACTTTCTCCCGAAGCGACGCCGGCCTCTTTTTTTTTCCACTTTCTTGTGGCGCCTCTTCTATCTTTCTTGCTTGCTTAATCCAAATTGGATTTCCTTTCAACATGAACCATAAGGTTCAAACTTGCTAACGTATTGAAATTTTCTGCTCAATCTTAATTGCTATCACCAACATGGCAACATGCTTGATTTCAATTATTCCCACAAAGACCTACCTCCCAATTAATTCCTTTCTTGAGATGCTTTTTCTTTTCTTTTGACTTGATATTTAATTTTTGACTTTACAATCAAATTTGGATTTGAATTGAAACCTTCAAAACTTATCCACCAACTGACCGACCCATTATGAAACCACCTTTGCAATTTTAAATTCAATTCATCCTTATCACAAACAAACAAATAGGAATGTTCGTTTGTATCTTCTCCCTTAGATTCTTGCTGAACAAAGAGGTCGTTTTTTTTCTTTTCCTTTCCATGCTGCAACTATCACCATGAAACAATTGGAATTTGTCTCCTCCTTTCTCTCTGCTGAAATCAAACAACTACGTTACAAACTTACTTGCGTACGGATCCTTGCAAATAATACTTGCTGCGACAAAAATAAACTTTCTTCTTCCGATCACATAATCATCTCATCTTTCACTACTTTCTGCTCCAGCTCTACAGCCAAAGGCTGCACCCCGTTTCTCGCCACCGACTCTCAAAACGGCCTCCTTCTTCAACCTTGCTCTGATACCAATTGTTGGAAATCAGGCCCTTGATCGAATAAACAAACACGCAATATGAACAAACTTGTTCGACTCTTTTATTAATTTATCAATGAGAGCACACACTAATTACAATGACCCTAACCATCTATTTATACTAAACCTATTCTAGTCCTAACCCAACTCGAACTCTATAAATACAATAAATAAACAAACTAGATAAACTTATCTAATTCGAACTAACAATTATCCCTATAAAGACTCTATAAATAATTCAACACAATTATCTATAACCCGTCTTTATCCTTATCTCTTTAATTCAAGATTAACGTCTTCACCATAAGCAATGGCTGATCCGACACCGGCAAACACAAAAAGAAGTGTGGCAATAAACTCAGCCAAATAAGTCTTGATTGAACCAGCACTCAAAGAGTCACCAATGGAACCAAAAGCAATCTTCACCATTTTTAGAAATTGGTATATGATATGATTGACTTGCTAAGTTTGTGATTTGCAAATGGTTTAACCAGGCTTAATATAGTGCATGATTTCAAATTTTTAAATAATATAACTATTTACTTTTTTAAGTGGGGTGGATTTAACATGTGGCTATGAAGGGCCCAGTGTATAGAGAATTCGTGCTGGCACCGACGTGGGGCCAAGATGGCTAGTTTCTGACCGTTGATTGGAGCCGACCCACCGGCCATCGTTTGAATATATTGGTTGAATATAACTAATTCATAATTTATATTTAAAAAAAGTTTCAATACCAGTTTTTATATATATATTTTTGATCGTTAGTCCTTATCGCAACATCATGGTACGAATGAATTAATGATTTTGGTCCACAAGTTTTGTTTATTTGTTTTTATTGAGGGCTAATTTTGGGTTTGAAAGTTGGAGGGAAATGTAGTATTAGAAAAAAGAGATACTTAAGTGTTATTTATATCAGAGTGAATTTCAATAATTGTCCTTTATCTTTATACTCATTTTCAGACGCAGTCCTTTATGTTCAAAATTGACGAGTTTTGTCCTTTATGTTTTCATATCATACACGTTTTGTCCTTTAGGCCTAACCCAGTTAGTTTTTTCAGTTAAATTTGCTCATGTGCTTCGCACATAAGGGCATTTTTGTCAATTCAAATGTTGCAAAAGCTTTGAGCTGTAAATCTGTCATTGAACTTACATTTGAATTGACAAAAATACCCTTATGTGCAAAACGTATGACCAAAATTAACTGAAAAAACTAACTGAGTTAGGCCTAAAGGACAAAACGTGTATGATATGAAAACATAAAAGACAAAACTCGTCAATTTTGAACATAAAGGACAACGCCTGAAAATAGGTATAAAGATAAAGGACAATCCTTGAAATTCACTCTTTATATTATATATATTATTTAAAGATGTGGTAATTACTAATTATTTAAAGTGTATAACTTTATTCTGATATATATTTTATAATACAAGTAGAAAAAGTAAAATTTATTTCAGTATAAACTAAAAAAATTATATTTTAATATATCTTAACATAAAATACAGTTATAGAAGGGTATAATTTAGTATTTGTTTAAACTTATTATTGAAAATGTATAAATTTAAAACAAATTTATATTGAATATAACAAATTACTTCAAGAATAGTTTAAAAAAATGTGTAGTTTCACTATTTATATTTTATACTTTTTTAGTAACCATCTATATATATTTATAAGAAGAGTAAAATGCAATTTGCGTCCCTGTGGTATGTCCCAAACATCAACTTGAGCCCCTAAAAACATTTTTTTGCATTTTGAGCCCCTGTGGTATTAATTTCATAACACTTTGAGTCCCTGCCGTCAGGTTGACTGTTAGAGGCAGGGGTAAGACCGTCTTTTTGCATATATTAATAACACTTTGCGTCCCTATGGTATGAGTGAAATATCAACCTGAGCCCCTAAATTCTTTTCTTGGTTTTTTGTTAAGAAATCTAATAATTAAATTTATACTATATATAACAAATTATTAAAGCCTAAATTGTATATTAAATGTAAACTTTTTATACATACAACTCGATAACAAAAGACCCGTCATACCAACTTCGTAGACTTGACGGAACAAATTATTACAGACTCGATAACAAAAGACCCGTCATACGAACTTCGTAGACTTGACGGAACTTACAGACTCGATAACAAAAGACCGTAACATACAATACAGAGACAAAACGTCATATGACCACAAGCAATTGTGGATCTTTACTGACGGGTGCACTTCGGGAAACTGATCCAGATATGAATGAATATAACCCCAGTGTATCTAATTACATATCTGCCACTTGGGTTATATTCATTCATATGAATGAATATAACCCCAGTGGTAGATATGTAATTAGCGAGCTCTGGAATTTCAAGGAAAATCGAAGAGCTCCACTGGGGTTATATTCATTCATATCAATCACTTCCTTATGTGCACCGCATCTTCTAGGAGGTTGTCAAGTGTTCTCGCCTTCGTAGTTGGTGTTTTGCGTATCTTTACATCCGCAGCCATTCTGTACAACAAAACACATTCAAATGAGGAACACATTCGAATCTGATCCGATCAGTTCTTAATACTCAGTTGATACCCTAAACACATTCAAACCAAAACACATTCTGTACAACAAAACAAAACACATTCAAACCAAAACACATTGCAAACCTCTGTTTTGATGCATTTTGAACAATATACTCAGTTGATACCCTAAACCCACAAGAATCAAACCAAAAATCCATTCAACCCTAAACCCACAAGAATCAAACCAAAAATCCATTCAACCCTAAACCCTAACCCCAAATAACACATTCAAATCATCAAATCAAATCCAAAATACCCAAATAACTGTTATCATCGAATCAAAATGAGGAACACATTCAATCCGAAACTGATCTGATCCGATCAGTTCTTAATATGAGGAACCCAAATCATCGAATCAAACACATTCAAATGAGGAACCCAAAATCAACCCTCTGTTTTTCAAAATCAACCCAAAAACATCGAATGGAACCCAAAATCAACCCTCTGTTTTTTCAAAATCAACCCAAATCATCGAATGTAACCCAAAATCAACCCAAAATCATCGAATGGAACCCAAAATCAAACCCAGAATCAACCCTCTGTTTTTTCACAATATAAACACATAAACACATCGAATGAAATCAATCATCTGTTTTTTCAAAATCAACCCAAATCATCGAATGTAACCCAAAATCATCGAATGGAACCCAAAATCAAACCCAGAATCATCGCTCTGTTTTTCCACAATATAAACACATAAACACATGAAGATGAACCTGATCTGTTCGATGAAGATGAAGATGATCTGTTCGATGTTCGATGAAGATGATGAAGATGATCTGTTGATCTCTTGGCTCAAGATGATGATGATGATCTTGGGAGTTGGGAGAGCTGTTGATGATGATGATGATGATATTCGTAGTTGGGCGACTGTTGATGATGATAATGAAACTGGCTCAAGTTGTCTGCTTTAATTAAGTGTAGATATTAAAGGGTGGGGGGTATTATGGACTTTTCACAACTGGCAAACGGTCAAACTGACGGAAGACTGACGGCAGGGACTCATACTGTTATGAAATTAATACCACAGGGGCTCAAAATGCAAAAAATTATTTTTAGGGGCTCAAGTTGATGTTTGGGACATACCACAGGGACGCAAATTGCATTTTACTCTTATAAGAACCATGAATAATGAGTTTATAGAATTTCACAAAAACAATTTAATATTAAAAAAAATATATTTATAAGAGAAGCAAAACATTGTCAAAGAATAAAATACCAACCAAACGAAATATGAGTTTTAACTTTTACAAACACCAGTCTTTCAAATTTAACTTTTTTTATGAATTCTAATTTTTAAAATATTTCAATAAATAAAAACACCTTTTATAAGAATGGGAGAGTCTATATTTCAACTCTCCTAGACACAGGGCCGGTGTTCCCGAAGCCCCCCACTCAGCCCTGAATTGCTCCGAGAGTACCCCTTTGTCCACCCTCATGTATTGTGTTTTAGAGTTGATACCTAGGTATCAAATTATTAATCCACCAATATAGAAATAGTATGTTTTTTACTTATAAGGTTTTCTTTTTTGTAGTTCAAGAGCATGTTGTATTTTCTTTTCAATATTTATGATTTTACGTATTAATGATTTCTTTTGAACAAAAAAGTTTATGTGTCACGACAGGAAAATATATTTTCTGGTGCCTTTTGCCCCTTATTTTGATTCCAAATTCAAGAAATAGTGTAACAAAAAAGAAAGTTAGAAACATAATCATAGAATGGAGCTTCAAATAATTGAGTGGATAAATGACCCCCTTCTCTTTATTTAATTGTCCAGTATTAGTATTTATTAATTTCCATTAAATAAGTTAATGTTGTGGAGCTTCAAATAATTGAGTGGATAAGTGACTTTCATTAAAAATTAGCATAAAACCGTAGTTTAGTAGGTTTGTTTAATTTGCTAAATAACTTTAAGGCTGTGGGGTGTGGAGGGGCTTGGGTTGGGAGCATTGCTGGACACGTTGCGAGGGTGGGATCCACAAGCTTATGGTGAAAAATGAGGGGTGTGGTGTGGCGTGGCTAAGCTCGGCGTGACCAACCATATGAATTTTTTTTAATTGTAGTAGCCAACCAAAGCCAGCCATATTAGACCAGCCAACCAAAGCCAGTCAACTCACACTGCCTCCCGCCCCACGCCATACTGAATACCCACACTAAAAGGGTAACACCATACCCAACGCCAACCAGGGGTGGAGTAGCTGACGTTGAAGGGCATCACCGCCCCAACTACGCCCCACTCCCCACAACCTAATTATGGTGCATTTGTATTTAAATAATGGAGTAAATAATCGGGGATTGGTTGTAATGTTTCAAGTAAAGTGCATGCCAACAAGATTGGAAAGTTCAATGATTGGATTGGATTGGATTGCCAACAAGACCCGTTGTCAAAGCTGACTTCTGCTTTGTTAAGAGTTAAGACTCGGCAAACACAGTTTTATATCCTTATTAGTCTAATTTAAAAAAATAAATTGAAGTACGTTAATATATTTTGAATGTTTTTATTACCGGACTGTTTATCGAATCGAACGTTATGCATGTCTACAAGTCGGACCAGTTTAACAACCATGACAATGTTTTAAAAACCGGTTTTTTAGTCGCACCGGGTTAGGCTTAGAATTGGTTTAACCGGTTAAACCGGGTTGTATCAGGCAGTTTAACTGGTTGACTAATTAACCCTACACATCCATAAAATACAACTTCAACTCGAAAAATAATCCAAAACTACATTATTCAATAATAAAAAATATTCCAAAAGTTAATCGATAATAAAAACAATAATCCAAAAGCTCACTATCAACATCATCCTCATCAAGATAATTCATTAGAGTGTTGAATGCATCAAGTTCACAATCGCTTAAAAGATGAAATTCACTATAACCACATTCATATATATCTAATATATATCAGTAAGGAAATTGAAAAGAATATACACAATCACTTAACGTGCCCAATCCAATCGTTTTATGATATAAGACATGTAAGAAATATATATACTTAATACAAAAACACAAATTAAAGAAAATATAATTGCATAGAAAACAAGAGAAAAAATCAAATAGGAAGTTTATTTTGGCTAGTAATGATAGGAAGCAATAAGATTATGACATGTGTCAAATTTTAAAATAAAGAGAAAGGGTATTATAGTCAATCCCATCCTTTCTTCTTCCTTCTTCTTCCCAGTTACTTCAAAACTCACCATTTTCAAAACCTACCATCTCCAACCTTTTCTTCACTTACTATCTCAATAATCACTACATTATAGTGCGATTTTCGTCATCAATCAATGATTCAAACACCCGATCAACGTGTTCTTTTAGCTTTTTTTGAAGAAAACTCAGTTTAATTTCATTCAAAATCTCGTTTTTTCCGTGATTTTGAAGATAATCACTCGATCCGTTCGATTAAATCGATGATAAGTGTTTCTATCATTCAAATTTCGTTAATCGATAAAGAAATCGGCTTCGATCCATGTAAGAAATTCTTTAATTTCATTTTTACGATCTTGGCGGGGGTCCGGGGGCGGCAGCCCCTGGTAGCAGGGTCCCAGGGGCGGCAGCCCCTGGCGGGGTCCAAGGGGCAGAGCCCCTGGCTCGGAAATTTTTTTTTCGATTAAATTGCTTTAATAAAAATGGATGAGAAAAATTAATTTTCTATAAATTTGTCTCTGGAAAACTGCATTCGTAGACAGTTTTATGCCATTGCGTTTTAGAACTGCATTCTTGGTTCAGACAATTCACAGACAACTATTGTCCCGGTTCAATGCGTTTTAGAGAGAACACTTTTCTTTGATGTTTTTATGCCATTGCGTTTTAAAATTAAGACATTTTTATGCATTTTCTGGTCATTGCGTTTTAGAAAAACACATTTTTGAAGTGTTTTTAGTCATTGCGTTTTAGGTAAAACACATTTTTAGGTGTTTTCAGTCCATTGCGTTTTACAGAGAACATTTTCTTTTGTTTTTTTAGGCCATTGCGTTTTTTAGAACATTTTCATCTGTAACACCCTAGTGTTTGATTAACGAATTTGTATGTAATTACCAACAATTAGATGTGTAGTTAAGACTACACATGCTATAAAAAATACGGGTTTATTAAAACTTTTACAAATCATAAGTTATTCTACATATCGTGATCGAGTTCGTTGTTTAAAATTTACAACGTGGCAAAGTGCGGAAGCGTGAATATATATTGTGTTCGGTTCTTCGTTGAGCTTGATCTTCATCCGACATCTACTAAGTACCTACATTTCATAAAAACATGAAATGCTTTAGTCGTACAGGATTTAAAACGCATCTAAAAGAATCCGGGAACTAAAACTAAATAAAAATATATTTTGTTTCTGGGTCCACCGTAATTTACGGTGGGACCGTAAATTACGGTAGCCCCTGAAGATCTATCCTTCCACCGTAAATCAGTGTATAACCACCGTAAACATATCAGCTCCACCGTAATTTACGGTGGTACCGTAAATTACGGTGGTCCCTGCATTCCACCTCTCTATTTTGCCGTTTAACGACACGAAAACTTTCGTATCTTTCAAACCGCTTGTCCGTTTGACCTACCGTTTCTCCCTACGTGATTGTAATTTGACCCTTCATCATATGGAGTCAAAATCCAACATCCGGATTAGCAAATTTTAAGACTTTTAAGTCTTCGGCTTATTACATTTTTACCAAATTTTGACCCGTTCGCTATTTTATCAAACAAACACGTTTACTTGATCTATACACTCATGAGAATCATCATTTCAATATTTCCTATCAAATAAATCATAAATCATGGGTTTCTTACTTAGTTAGAACCCGTTTATGTTCAAGTGCTTATTTTGACCCGTTAAGGTATTTAAGCACTTTAAGCTTAAAATCGCTTTCATTCATTTCTAGCGTTATTTACAACATTCTAATCAAGAAATCTTCAACCACAACTATAATTGTGGTGGACTTAATGAGGTGATCTATATAATCCGAGTTTTTCTCATCTGATTACTAATCTACGACAAAGACTCATATAGAGTCATTTGACCGAAGATTTACATCTTTCGCTTCTTACACTTATTCCAATTATTTGGTTGATCATAAAACTCGTTTCAAAACTACCTTTAAAGGTTGTTTATTCGAATTAGCCAACAAGGGCGTTTTAGTCAATTTTTGTCATTCTTTTACGACGAAGGACTATTAGTGCTTGTTTGAACCACAAAGTCCGACCTTTTAACCATATTCTTGTTTAGAAACCAATATGTTTCTAAACACCATAATCATAACTCAATTTATTCGCTTTACCTAAAGATAACCGAATATCTTATTTTAACCTTGTCCAACTGTTATAAAACTCCAAATTCTACAAGATGAGTTGTATTACTATACATACCTGGCTCGGATCAATATATTGACCCGTTTCAATACCTTTCCTTAGTGGCTACTAAGTGATAGCAATGTAAGCATCCATGTGCTATTTATTTCCTAAATTCACGCAACTTGACAACCCATTAGTCGATATTGTCAAAGGGTGATAATTTCACCTTTTGACCCGTTTGGTCTATATGACCAATTACCATTGTCAAATTGTCAAAATTACCATTCTGCCCTTAATGGTTATTATGTTTTAACTTATATGATAACCATTAAAAGTACATGCTTCATTCGTCATAATATGATCGAATTACCGGTTTAACTCATTTTTAGCCATCACCATGTTTTCTTGTCATATTTGATTATCTTGTTCCGTACGACCACACGTCGGAACATCATATCTCAATTAGGTATTTTTCTTTTTCGTAACTAATAAGACGAAAGAATATTATAAATATATGACTAGTGTAAGATATACTTACCTTGCATCCCAAATACGCTTTTCCTTTATGCTTGACTCGTTCGACCCGCTTTCTCCCCAAGCTTCACCTAGCTTGTTAAGCGCCAAACTATTGTCAAACATTTACAAGGCGGTTAAATTAGTCATTAACAATCACGACTATTCCACCTCACTTATTTTCTATGCCGATGCTACTATTCGGCTTCATGATTAGTTAACTTAACTTATCTAAAGTTAACTACTTTCAATCACATGTTTTCTACCTTAAGTCTAAATCAACATAGTATTTAGAGCTCTTATCACTTCATATCACGCGTAATTGCCATATCATTAGAATATGCGTTTTCACTCTAAAATTCAATACTTTAGTTCTCATTTAGGCATTTTATCAAACACCTAATGTGCATATTTTCCATATTTACTAACTAGTTCATAACTAATTATTTTCACCAAGATTTACATCAAATCAAACCTCTATGTCTAGTGTTCATGAACTACATCAAGAACTTATTTCATAACAATCAATATTCATCAAATTAACACTCTAGCATGAGTGTTCATCATATTAACATAAAACCCACTCATTACAATATAGGGTAATTACCAAATCCCTAGTTTTGACAACAATTCATCCAATTTTCTACTAGGGTTTGTTTCTACACCAAGATATAATCACCATAACACTCATAGATTCAAGATTCATTCCAGAATTTCGATTATGATTGTTCATCATAATCTCAAAGTATCACCAAATCATAAATTTCAACATACCTTGTAATCCCCATGACTAGGTGATCACGAATTTGTGTTCATGCAGTGATTTGGCTCTTGATTTGGGCTTCAATTTGATCAAGTTGTGGAAGTTAGGGTTTGAGCTCCCCGAGCTTTCTCCTGGTCGACCTCACACACACACACTAGGTGTGGTGTGTTTTTATTTTTATTTTTGTTTTTAATAAATAAACCTTATTTCCAAATATCCAACTTTGGTCCCTCATGTTTCGTTAATTATTAAGTAGGTTATAACCTACTTATTTACAATCCATATTCCCTTTTATTAACCGGGTCAAGCATTCCTAGTTAGCTTAGCGGGTTAGGGAATATTTATGACTAAGTTTAATTTAGGTCCCGTTAACTCGGGCCTTCTAAGCTTTTATTTCCTAAAAGCTTTTATTGACTTTTTGTTTAATATTAGGATTAATTATTTAAATCCTAATATTTACCGGTTAAATTTTACCACTGACGGTACTTTACCCGTCTTTTAGTATTAACGGAGTTTGATTACCCAAGCCTGTTTTCGGGGTGTTACAAGTCTACCCCCCTTAAAGAGGTTTCGTCCTCGAAACCTGTTCTTACATAATTCATTGAGTTTAAACTCAATGTATTTGAGCCGAGAAATCTTTTAAACATTACTTATACTTTTTAACCAATCGTTAGTATTGTCCGAAAAGTACGGTAACATCTTTTTGGTTACTAATTGTCTACATATCTCATACGACATAGTGTAACTTCGAAATAACGTAATCTCGTTATTTCCGCTAGTTTGGTTAACTTAGCGATATCCATCGCTTTCATATACTATCGAATTCTTTATGAATCCGTTATTTTGACTCGTTTAAAGGCCTTTAGTGAAATCTTTTCACTTTTAGCAGCAATTTCTTTTATCTTCAATTTTATTTATTCGATTCGGTCATGCCGAACCCACCGCTTACAAGCAAACCAAATTTATTTAAATGACCTTGACCGGTCTCAGTAACTAGACTTATTAGTCCAGTTACTTTTTACCGCTTGCTTGGTTATAATGTGATTCTACTTCACATTACATTTCTTGACCGTGATCTTGTTACATCATGATTAATTTATATCGAAATTTCCTTTCCGAAATATCACTTTTTGAATATAACGTCTTGCGCCTATCGGTGTCAAGACCTGAACCTTTCGTGCTTAATATTCAATTTCCTATCAGGATTCTCATTCGTAAAAACGTTATTTCTTACTAAAACCAAGGTTTTAGTTTAGGATCTTCTCTTAATCTTTCGTCAATTATCTGTAACAGGATATTGACGGTCTGTAATTTATTCCTTTTCAGTCTTAGTTTTATGTGGGGATTTTCAACTGGTTCTCTCGCTTTGTTAAGTAACCCGTAGGTTCTTTCACGTAGCCTCGCAGGCTATTTCCTTAGGTCTTCACCCCCTTTTTACTGAAAACTCTAAGGTTTATTTCCTTTTCTTTTCATGACCCAAGGGTCATTCTGGTCCCGTAGACCTTAACACTGTGTTTAAATCCCGTAGGTTATGATGATCCCGTAAATCATCTTTTACTTGTATCTACATTCAAATGTATATATATTCATTTATAGCTTCAAAGCATGCCTTGCTATGTTTAAAATCGTACATTTTCGCTTATGAGCTTTAGTTGACCTTGACCGTAGTCTAAGGATTCATTTGTTTATTTCCGGGCGAAATTTTCTGACTTTGTCCTTACGTTTGACGTTTTACAAACACGACCCGTTAAGGGACATATTCGCATTTTCCGGGTTTCGAGTGTAAGTACACTCCCTCCCAATACTTGTCTAAATCATTTTACATGCTTGTGTTTTCTGGGTTCGAGTGTAAGTACACTCCCTCCCAATACTTGTCTAAATCATTTTACATGCTTGCGTTTTCTGGGTTCGAGTGTAAGTACACTCCCTCCCAATACTTGTCTAAATCATTTTACATGCTTCTTTGTCCCTTCACTTGGGCTCATTATCTTGATGTACTACGCCTCCGTTACTCGGTTGTGCGTTTACATTATTATCAAAGATTTTGCTTATCTGATTCATTTGGGTACTTTTTAATTAGTCCCATTCACCCCGCCCTTACTACATCGGATGTAAACGTGTCCGCCATAAGAAGTTCGTGGTATCATATGCCATTACTTACTTGGCCAGAGTAAGTGATTAACACATGACACACATGACCTTTTTATAGTTCACATCACGCCCTATGTAAGTAACGCCTCTATTTGTTTCTCTTGGAAACAATATCCCGAATACATTTTCTATTCGGGTTTTTCCAAGTTTTTAAATCTACATATGCAACTTTCAATTTCTACGTATTGGTTGCATGTTTATATTCATGCAATATTTTAAACTTGCACCTGGTAAATGCTTGCCCTAACGGGCTTTTCTTGCCATTAGCCTTGTTCGCGACCATTACGCAATTTAGGTCCGTAATGAGCATGTTCTTCTTGTCATATCTCAGACCATTCCATCATCATATCCACGATTCGTTTGACTCTCGTCGTCTTCAAACGCGAGTGTCCTTCAATTAAAACATTCACAAAAGTTAGTAACATCTACTTCAATAATCGCCCGTATTCTAATACAAGGCTTTTTCTACTATACGCGTCAATGCACGTATTTTCGTCAACTATATCAATCATTTCAATTGGGGTAACGTGTATCACACGGTAGCCCTATGTGTTGTTTACAACACTTTAACATGCTAAACCATTAACATACCTGTACTTACCGGATTTGCGATCAAGCCTCGAACCAAACACCAATTCTTTATTAAGAGCATAAGGTTTAAGTCCAAGCATAGCTTTCCCGCCATACTTGAATCTCTTAAACCAAGGCTCTGATACCAACTTGTAACACCCTAGTGTTTGATTAACGAATTTGTATGTAATTACCAACAATTAGATGTGTAGTTAAGACTACACATGCTATAAAAAATACGGGTTTATTAAAACTTTTACAAATCATAAGTTATTCTACATATCGTGATCGAGTTCGTTGTTTAAAATTTACAACGTGGCAAAGTGCGGAAGCGTGAATATATATTGTGTTCGGTTCTTCGTTGAGCTTGATCTTCATCCGACATCTACTAAGTACCTACATTTCATAAAAACATGAAATGCTTTAGTCGTACAGGATTTAAAACGCATCTAAAAGAATCCGGGAACTAAAACTAAATAAAAATATATTTTGTTTCTGGGTCCACCGTAATTTACGGTGGGACCGTAAATTACGGTAGCCCCTGAAGATCTATCCTTCCACCGTAAATCAGTGTATAACCACCGTAAACATATCAGCTCCACCGTAATTTACGGTGGTACCGTAAATTACGGTGGTCCCTGCATTCCACCTCTCTATTTTGCCGTTTAACGACACGAAAACTTTCGTATCTTTCAAACCGCTTGTCCGTTTGACCTACCGTTTCTCCCTACGTGATTGTAATTTGACCCTTCATCATATGGAGTCAAAATCCAACATCCGGATTAGCAAATTTTAAGACTTTTAAGTCTTCGGCTTATTACATTTTTACCAAATTTTGACCCGTTCGCTATTTTATCAAACAAACACGTTTACTTGATCTATACACTCATGAGAATCATCATTTCAATATTTCCTATCAAATAAATCATAAATCATGGGTTTCTTACTTAGTTAGAACCCGTTTATGTTCAAGTGCTTATTTTGACCCGTTAAGGTATTTAAGCACTTTAAGCTTAAAATCGCTTTCATTCATTTCTAGCGTTATTTACAACATTCTAATCAAGAAATCTTCCACCACAACTATAATTGTGGTGGACTTAATGAGGTGATCTATATAATCCGAGTTTTTCTCATCTGATTACTAATCTACGACAAAGACTCATATAGAGTCATTTGACCGAAGATTTACATCTTTCGCTTCTTACACTTATTCCAATTATTTGGTTGATCATAAAACTCGTTTCAAAACTACCTTTAAAGGTTGTTTATTCGAATTAGCCAACAAGGGCGTTTTAGTCAATTTTTGTCATTCTTTTACGACGAAGGACTATTAGTGCTTGTTTGAACCACAAAGTCCGACCTTTTAACCATATTCTTGTTTAGAAACCAATATGTTTCTAAACACCATAATCATAACTCAATTTATTCGCTTTACCTAAAGATAACCGAATATCTTATTTTAACCTTGTCCAACTGTTATAAAACTCCAAATTCTACAAGATGAGTTGTATTACTATACATACCTGGCTCGGATCAATATATTGACCCGTTTCAATACCTTTCCTTAGTGGCTACTAAGTGATAGCAATGTAAGCATCCATGTGCTATTTATTTCCTAAATTCACGCAACTTGACAACCCATTAGTCGATATTGTCAAAGGGTGATAATTTCACCTTTTGACCCGTTTGGTCTATATGACCAATTACCATTGTCAAATTGTCAAAATTACCATTCTGCCCTTAATGGTTATTATGTTTTAACTTATATGATAACCATTAAAAGTACATGCTTCATTCGTCATAATATGATCGAATTACCGGTTTAACTCATTTTTAGCCATCACCATGTTTTCTTGTCATATTTGATTATCTTGTTCCGTACGACCACACGTCGGAACATCATATCTCAATTAGGTATTTTTCTTTTTCGTAACTAATAAGACGAAAGAATATTATAAATATATGACTAGTGTAAGATATACTTACCTTGCATCCCAAATACGCTTTTCCTTTATGCTTGACTCGTTCGACCCGCTTTCTCCCCAAGCTTCACCTAGCTTGTTAAGCGCCAAACTATTGTCAAACATTTACAAGGCGGTTAAATTAGTCATTAACAATCACGACTATTCCACCTCACTTATTTTCTATGCCGATGCTACTATTCGGCTTCATGATTAGTTAACTTAACTTATCTAAAGTTAACTACTTTCAATCACATGTTTTCTACCTTAAGTCTAAATCAACATAGTATTTAGAGCTCTTATCACTTCATATCACGCGTAATTGCCATATCATTAGAATATGCGTTTTCACTCTAAAATTCAATACTTTAGTTCTCATTTAGGCATTTTATCAAACACCTAATGTGCATATTTTCCATATTTACTAACTAGTTCATAACTAATTATTTTCTCCAAGATTTACATCAAATCAAACCTCTATGTCTAGTGTTCATGAACTACATCAAGAACTTATTTCATAACAATCAATATTCATCAAATTAACACTCTAGCATGAGTGTTCATCATATTAACATAAAACCCACTCATTACAATATAGGGTAATTACCAAATCCCTAGTTTTGACAACAATTCATCCAATTTTCTACTAGGGTTTGTTTCTACACCAAGATATAATCACCATAACACTCATAGATTCAAGATTCATTCCAGAATTTCGATTATGATTGTTCATCATAATCTCAAAGTATCACCAAATCATAAATTTCAACATACCTTGTAATCCCCATGACTAGGTGATCACGAATTTGTGTTCATGCAGTGATTTGGCTCTTGATTTGGGCTTCAATTTGATCAAGTTGTGGAAGTTAGGGTTTGAGCTCCCCGAGCTTTCTCCTGGTCGACCTCACACACACACACTAGGTGTGGTGTGTTTTTATTTTTTTTTTTGTTTTTAATAAATAAACCTTATTTCCAAATATCCAACTTTGGTCCCTCATGTTTCGTTAATTATTAAGTAGGTTATAACCTACTTATTTACAATCCATATTCCCTTTTATTAACCGGGTCAAGCATTCCTAGTTAGCTTAGCGGGTTAGGGAATATTTATGACTAAGTTTAATTTAGGTCCCGTTAACTCGGGCCTTCTAAGCTTTTATTTCCTAAAAGCTTTTATTGACTTTTTGTTTAATATTAGGATTAATTATTTAAATCCTAATATTTACCGGTTAAATTTTACCACTGACGGTACTTTACCCGTCTTTTAGTATTAACGGAGTTTGATTACCCAAGCCTGTTTTCGGGGTGTTACAAGTCTACCCCCCTTAAAGAGGTTTCGTCCTCGAAACCTGTTCTTACATAATTCATTGAGTTTAAACTCAATGTATTTGAGCCGAGAAATCTTTTAAACATTACTTATACTTTTTAACCAATCGTTAGTATTGTCCGAAAAGTACGGTAACATCTTTTTGGTTACTAATTGTCTACATATCTCATACGACATAGTGTAACTTCGAAATAACGTAATCTCGTTATTTCCGCTAGTTTGGTTAACTTAGCGATATCCATCGCTTTCATATACTATCGAATTCTTTATGAATCCGTTATTTTGACTCGTTTAAAGGCCTTTAGTGAAATCTTTTCACTTTTAGCAGCAATTTCTTTTATCTTCAATTTTATTTATTCGATTCGGTCATGCCGAACCCACCGCTTACAAGCAAACCAAATTTATTTAAATGACCTTGACCGGTCTCAGTAACTAGACTTATTAGTCCAGTTACTTTTTACCGCTTGCTTGGTTATAATGTGATTCTACTTCACATTACATTTCTTGACCGTGATCTTGTTACATCATGATTAATTTATATCGAAATTTCCTTTCCGAAATATCACTTTTTGAATATAACGTCTTGCGCCTATCGGTGTCAAGACCTGAACCTTTCGTGCTTAATATTCAATTTCCTATCAGGATTCTCATTCGTAAAAACGTTATTTCTTACTAAAACCAAGGTTTTAGTTTAGGATCTTCTCTTAATCTTTCGTCAATTATCTGTAACAGGATATTGACGGTCTGTAATTTATTCCTTTTCAGTCTTAGTTTTATGTGGGGATTTTCAACTGGTTCTCTCGCTTTGTTAAGTAACCCGTAGGTTCTTTCACGTAGCCTCGCAGGCTATTTCCTTAGGTCTTCACCCCCTTTTTACTGAAAACTCTAAGGTTTATTTCCTTTTCTTTTCATGACCCAAGGGTCATTCTGGTCCCGTAGACCTTAACACTGTGTTTAAATCCCGTAGGTTATGATGATCCCGTAAATCATCTTTTACTTGTATCTACATTCAAATGTATATATATTCATTTATAGCTTCAAAGCATGCCTTGCTATGTTTAAAATCGTACATTTTCGCTTATGAGCTTTAGTTGACCTTGACCGTAGTCTAAGGATTCATTTGTTTATTTCCGGGCGAAATTTTCTGACTTTGTCCTTACGTTTGACGTTTTACAAACACGACCCGTTAAGGGACATATTCGCATTTTCCGGGTTTCGAGTGTAAGTACACTCCCTCCCAATACTTGTCTAAATCATTTTACATGCTTGTGTTTTCTGGGTTCGAGTGTAAGTACACTCCCTCCCAATACTTGTCTAAATCATTTTACATGCTTGCGTTTTCTGGGTTCGAGTGTAAGTACACTCCCTCCCAATACTTGTCTAAATCATTTTACATGCTTCTTTGTCCCTTCACTTGGGCTCATTATCTTGATGTACTACGCCTCCGTTACTCGGTTGTGCGTTTACATTATTATCAAAGATTTTGCTTATCTGATTCATTTGGGTACTTTTTAATTAGTCCCATTCACCCCGCCCTTACTACATCGGATGTAAACGTGTCCGCCATAAGAAGTTCGTGGTATCATATGCCATTACTTACTTGGCCAGAGTAAGTGATTAACACATGACACACATGACCTTTTTATAGTTCACATCACGCCCTATGTAAGTAACGCCTCTATTTGTTTCTCTTGGAAACAATATCCCGAATACATTTTCTATTCGGGTTTTTCCAAGTTTTTAAATCTACATATGCAACTTTCAATTTCTACGTATTGGTTGCATGTTTATATTCATGCAATATTTTAAACTTGCACCTGGTAAATGCTTGCCCTAACGGGCTTTTCTTGCCATTAGCCTTGTTCGCGACCATTACGCAATTTAGGTCCGTAATGAGCATGTTCTTCTTGTCATATCTCAGACCATTCCATCATCATATCCACGATTCGTTTGACTCTCGTCGTCTTCAAACGCGAGTGTCCTTCAATTAAAACATTCACAAAAGTTAGTAACATCTACTTCAATAATCGCCCGTATTCTAATACAAGGCTTTTTCTACTATACGCGTCAATGCACGTATTTTCGTCAACTATATCAATCATTTCAATTGGGGTAACGTGTATCACACGGTAGCCCTATGTGTTGTTTACAACACTTTAACATGCTAAACCATTAACATACCTGTACTTACCGGATTTGCGATCAAGCCTCGAACCAAACACCAATTCTTTATTAAGAGCATAAGGTTTAAGTCCAAGCATAGCTTTCCCGCCATACTTGAATCTCTTAAACCAAGGCTCTGATACCAACTTGTAACACCCTAGTGTTTGATTAACGAATTTGTATGTAATTACCAACAATTAGATGTGTAGTTAAGACTACACATGCTATAAAAAATACGGGTTTATTAAAACTTTTACAAATCATAAGTTATTCTACATATCGTGATCGAGTTCGTTGTTTAAAATTTACAACGTGGCAAAGTGCGGAAGCGTGAATATATATTGTGTTCGGTTCTTCGTTGAGCTTGATCTTCATCCGACATCTACTAAGTACCTACATTTCATAAAAACATGAAATGCTTTAGTCGTACAGGATTTAAAACGCATCTAAAAGAATCCGGGAACTAAAACTAAATAAAAATATATTTTGTTTCTGGGTCCACCGTAATTTACGGTGGGACCGTAAATTACGGTAGCCCCTGAAGATCTATCCTTCCACCGTAAATCAGTGTATAACCACCGTAAACATATCAGCTCCACCGTAATTTACGGTGGTACCGTAAATTACGGTGGTCCCTGCATTCCACCTCTCTATTTTGCCGTTTAACGACACGAAAACTTTCGTATCTTTCAAACCGCTTGTCCGTTTGACCTACCGTTTCTCCCTACGTGATTGTAATTTGACCCTTCATCATATGGAGTCAAAATCCAACATCCGGATTAGCAAATTTTAAGACTTTTAAGTCTTCGGCTTATTACATTTTTACCAAATTTTGACCCGTTCGCTATTTTATCAAACAAACACGTTTACTTGATCTATACACTCATGAGAATCATCATTTCAATATTTCCTATCAAATAAATCATAAATCATGGGTTTCTTACTTAGTTAGAACCCGTTTATGTTCAAGTGCTTATTTTGACCCGTTAAGGTATTTAAGCACTTTAAGCTTAAAATCGCTTTCATTCATTTCTAGCGTTATTTACAACATTCTAATCAAGAAATCTTCAACCACAACTATAATTGTGGTGGACTTAATGAGGTGATCTATATAATCCGAGTTTTTCTCATCTGATTACTAATCTACGACAAAGACTCATATAGAGTCATTTGACCGAAGATTTACATCTTTCGCTTCTTACACTTATTCCAATTATTTGGTTGATCATAAAACTCGTTTCAAAACTACCTTTAAAGGTTGTTTATTCGAATTAGCCAACAAGGGCGTTTTAGTCAATTTTTGTCATTCTTTTACGACGAAGGACTATTAGTGCTTGTTTGAACCACAAAGTCCGACCTTTTAACCATATTCTTGTTTAGAAACCAATATGTTTCTAAACACCATAATCATAACTCAATTTATTCGCTTTACCTAAAGATAACCGAATATCTTATTTTAACCTTGTCCAACTGTTATAAAACTCCAAATTCTACAAGATGAGTTGTATTACTATACATACCTGGCTCGGATCAATATATTGACCCGTTTCAATACCTTTCCTTAGTGGCTACTAAGTGATAGCAATGTAAGCATCCATGTGCTATTTATTTCCTAAATTCACGCAACTTGACAACCCATTAGTCGATATTGTCAAAGGGTGATAATTTCACCTTTTGACCCGTTTGGTCTATATGACCAATTACCATTGTCAAATTGTCAAAATTACCATTCTGCCCTTAATGGTTATTATGTTTTAACTTATATGATAACCATTAAAAGTACATGCTTCATTCGTCATAATATGATCGAATTACCGGTTTAACTCATTTTTAGCCATCACCATGTTTTCTTGTCATATTTGATTATCTTGTTCCGTACGACCACACGTCGGAACATCATATCTCAATTAGGTATTTTTCTTTTTCGTAACTAATAAGACGAAAGAATATTATAAATATATGACTAGTGTAAGATATACTTACCTTGCATCCCAAATACGCTTTTCCTTTATGCTTGACTCGTTCGACCCGCTTTCTCCCCAAGCTTCACCTAGCTTGTTAAGCGCCAAACTATTGTCAAACATTTACAAGGCGGTTAAATTAGTCATTAACAATCACGACTATTCCACCTCACTTATTTTCTATGCCGATGCTACTATTCGGCTTCATGATTAGTTAACTTAACTTATCTAAAGTTAACTACTTTCAATCACATGTTTTCTACCTTAAGTCTAAATCAACATAGTATTTAGAGCTCTTATCACTTCATATCACGCGTAATTGCCATATCATTAGAATATGCGTTTTCACTCTAAAATTCAATACTTTAGTTCTCATTTAGGCATTTTATCAAACACCTAATGTGCATATTTTCCATATTTACTAACTAGTTCATAACTAATTATTTTCACCAAGATTTACATCAAATCAAACCTCTATGTCTAGTGTTCATGAACTACATCAAGAACTTATTTCATAACAATCAATCTTCATCAAATTAACACTCTAGCATGAGTGTTCATCATATTAACATAAAACCCACTCATTACTGTAACACCTCAAAATTTCGTGTTTAATAAGATGACGACACGTGTCATGTATGACAAAAATACGTTGTGAACCCGGATTAAATAAAGATGTTTTGGCAGGATTTAAAAGTGGCGTCATGTAAATTTATACCTCTGAACGACCTCAGTATAAATCCCAAGACCCAAGTTTTTTTATAACAAACATCTATTAAGTCTAAATTCAGAAATGGGTTCACAATAATGGACTTGCAAAAAGCATGATATGATCTCACAAAGAATTTGAATGGTAAACCGATGTTTTCGGGTCTTGTATATGCATGCATTTAAAACAATGGATAATGGTAGGGTATAGAACTGATATATGAGGTCCCTAACTGTCAAAAATAAGTCCACAAGTCGTATATACCCGTTTGCCCCCTTCGAAACGCCAAAGATCAACGATTTTCCGCATCAGACAGAAGGCTTACGGACCGTAAGCCGACCTTTACGGTCCGTAAGCATGTGCCAGCGACCAGAAAACGGGCTGTTGCCTGTATTTCGCGATTATGACCGATTTAGCTGGTTTTTATCATTATTTAAAGACCCCTAACTGTGCTAGAACGTTAGGGACAAGTGTTGGATGGTTGTGGTTGGTCCTAGAGTTAGTTGTCAACCAATCATGGTGAGTTCTTCACTATATAAAGCACAACATGTTGCAACATTCATTCTCACACTTGCAACTGATCATTGGAGCATTTCTGGAGCTAAGGAACTCTCCCATCTGATCATAATTCGTGCATTGGACTCTTGTAAGTCTGCTAGTCTTATTTAGTTGTGTTTAGCTTAGTTAATTAGCTAAAAGTCAAACCGTCGTAATTACGGTTTGACTTCGAGATTAGTCACTAATGACTCAGTCTTATCTCGAATTAAAAGTAGTTTTAGAATGGTATTTATGTGGGTAATAAAACCCAAAAAGGGTTTCCCCTGATCACCATCCTAAGCAGGTCAAATGTCGGGTCAAACCTTTACTTAAAAAGTCAACATAATGCTTAAAATGTCGTTTATGCATAATTAGCTATCTAGATCATATATAACCTGTTTGATTATTGTTATAACTTAGTAATTAGTGTAATAACATGTTCAAACCTGTTCAACCCGACTATTTCCTGTTTAGACCCGGTTCGGAACCGAAAGTCACATAGTTTGACTTTCCCGTTGACTTTCAGTTCTGACCCGTTTGGGCATATTTTAGAAATGCCTCAGAGCTTTAATTGGATTAGGATACATGTTAGAACAACCCTCTGTGATCATACACCTTGGTTCACTAGTTATCCAATTAATATGCATATTTCCGTTAATTGCTCATACGTTGACCGTTATGCCCTTATTACCTTAAATCATGATTTATGAAAATGTAAAAGTGTAGAAACCTTAGTTACTGATATATAAACTTGTGTGCAAAGTTTGACATCAGTTTGACTTGTAGATTAAGAGTTATGCTCATTGTCGCTAAATTAAAGCTTTATGTTAATAAAATGGCGTAATTAGCGTATAGCCTAGTTAAACATACTTTTTGGTATCAAATCTTTTACCCACTGATGTTATATATTATTTTGGGATTTTTAAAGATTTTTAATGAATTTTAGGCTGAGCATAACTAGTAGTCGTAGGCTTAATCCGGTAATTGTCGGTTTTGCCCTTACGGGCCATGAAATGAGTTTTACTTATCTAAACGACTCCAAACCTTTTGCTACTGATCACATATGATTAATAAATTATTTTAAGCCTTCTGTAAATATAAAAAATATCAGATTTAAGTATAGAACCCGGAAATGGCCTTTAATCGCCATAATTAGCGTTTTTAACGCATAGTATGTCTTAGAATCATATTGGACATACCCGGGTTGATACCTACTGATATATGAGGCAAATTATGATATTTTAACAGTAAGCAAAGGTTGATAAACTCAGACTTCGTTTTTGAGCTTTTCGGCTTATGTGAAATTACCAAAATACCCCTACGGGGCATAGTTTGGTTAAATATGATAAATTTCACATATATGCCTTAGCCTACTGTTATAACCCATCAAAATGAGTATGTTTGCTGTTTACATCAGACCTGTAACTCAGTTAAACAATTAAACTCTTTTACAAACTTTAAAATGACCAAACTACCCCTACGGGGCATAGTTTGTGTTTAAAATTAGTTCGGGGCATAACGAAAGACATCCTACTGATGTTACAACATATTTGAAGCATATTAACTTAGGAAATCTGTATATGGCTCTTACGGATACCCGTTACGCATATTACGTGTTCGGCTCGGTTTATGTAACAAGTTTACATAAATTAGCCGAAACGGGTCAAACCTTATCGGTTTTATCTCAAAATCCAGAATGTGAATAGTAAACCCATATTAAACAAGTCTTCAAACTTGTCGGGTCTAAATCACATTCTATCCGGTCTTCGCTTAATCGTGCGTACGAACCGTATCTTGAAACTAGCCGGTCTAAGTTTAAGCATAATTAAAGACCCGCTAGGATTCTAATAGGTTATATTTAACCTTCGTTCCAGATTAGGAGAAACAGTAAAAGCTACTTGCTATTTGCTTATTGTGACTATACTTTGCATCAAGGTAAATACTTTTAACTTATTTTCCCTATACGGGCTTGGGTTACGGTACATAGCGTACCGCTTGTTCGGGCATCAAATCTCCACGCTTAGTGGGTAGTTGAATAATTTGATCGGCTCGTTTTAAACAGATTTGTTTACTTTACAGCCTTTGGGGGGGTTAATGACCATGTCCCGGATATCCTCGGCATTATCTTACGAGATGGCCACGACCTGAGCACGGGGTGTAGGCGTACACCTGTCGGTGTATAACTCATTATTGTGGTGTGTCTATTGATCTTTAACCCGGATACGTTCCGGGCTACTGAACGCATAAGTAACATGTAAATCGTTCACAAGATTATAATATTAAATAATTCTCCCAAGTTAAATAAAATGTTTATGCCATGTGCATCCAAACCAATTTTCAATCATTTTATAAAATGAGTCAGTTGAATGTATTTACCAGTGTAAACTGACGTATTTTCCCAAAAAGATTAAATGCAGGTACTAGGCGAAATAGGCTGGGATTCTCCTAAGCATCATTAGAAGTCTCGCAAGCTTAAGATGCCGAAGTCTGTTGAACCATAAACAATGTTTTAATTCGATCCTACTGTGGATAAACACCGGATAATTGTGACTTTGTTTACAATAAATAAATTCGGTTGTATCTTATTTTAAATTTGCTTCCGCTGTGCATTATTATATTGTGTTGTTTGACTATTACGTTGCCAACCACGTCACGATACTCCCCCACCGGGCCCACCGGTGACACGTGGAAATCGGGGTGTGACAGGTTGGTATCAGAGCCAACACTGAGTGAATTAAACACTAGCCTTTTGTGTTTAATTTCAGTTACACAATTGCACATATCTAAACCTTCGAGTCTAGACTTATAACTTAGGACAAATTCCACCTTTTCGGTATTTGTTTTGTCCTTTAAATTTTATATTTTGTTATTGTTATCTCATGCTTTATTGACAGGAATAACAAGGATGCCTCCTAGATTTTTCCGAACGCGAGGGCGCGGAAAGAGGCCAGTAGCCGCCCCCAACGACCATGAAGCAGGGCCGTCTAATACACGAGCTCCAGCTGCGACGGAAAGCGAGGACCCCCGCCGAAACAGGCGCAACCAGTTCGAACCAGCAAGGCGATCCGTTTCGCACAGCTCAACACCGCCAGTACAAAACGCATATGGACCGTACGCAGGAGACGAGCCCAACAACCCTCTGCCCTCATACATACCACTGCAGAGGTCTTTGTCCCATCACTCCTATGGGGACCCCACACCCATCTTTAGAGGCCAGTTTAATCCGGCCGGTTACCTGCAAGAACCCGTGGGTTTCAACCCACTTGGGCCTGACGATCACTTCTCCGGTGATCAAGCTGATGACATGGACGAGGATACGGACCCCGTCATGCCTGCAAGCGGAACTCCAAACCATCCGATCGAGATATCCGACGGATCGTCCTTTCACGGATCACCCTATGGTGATCCAGACAGTTTTCAAGCCCTGTTCGATCAACACCAGTGGTATTATACACCATCACACCACTCGTCGTCACATGGGCAGCACCAGCAGCAGCCGTCTCATCAGCAACAGGAGCCACAGCCGCAGCCGCATCATCAAGATTCATCTGAGGATCATCGATTTGTGGCAGTTACGCCACCACCTCCACCGCCACCGGTTCAACCGGCACCTCCTCAACCGCCAAGGCGTAGGAGAACCGGTGCACGCATATCGGTACGACCGGGGGGCTTCACTTTCGATTCCCCACGTCAGTCTAGTGCTAGTCACTACCCGCCGCACTATGAGGACCCGCAAATGGGTGGACCCTCTAACCCTGCCGTACTGCAGCCACCTCCAATGGGTTTTGATAACCCGATACCAGCATACCCGGGTGGTATGGGCTACAACCCGTTTGAACCCCCAACGCATCATAACTATGGTTACGGAGAGTCTGATCCGTACTTGGTAGCAGCGAACTACGGCACTCAAGGACCCTATGGGGATCCTTGGGGGGTGAGTTACCCGACTCAGGGATACTCGATACCTCCCAGACCCATTATCAGGACGCAGTCGCAGCCACCACGATTTTCTCCAAATAGGGAGGAAATTTTGCAGAGGTTGGAGCAGGTGGAACGGGAAGCACACGAGGATCGTAGGGAAAGACAAACATTCTTCCAAGGACTGATGGGTCTGATCAAGGGGAAGAACAAGAAGGATCGTTGAATTCTTCCATTGCTGTTGTATAAGCCCCTGCGTGGGTGTATTTGTTGTTAAGCCCCTGCGAGGGCATGCTTGTTTGCTTTAACCCCTACGTGGGAGTGTGGTTTGATTAAGTCCCTGCGTGGACTATTATATTATGTAGTCCCTGCATGGACATGTGTGATATTTAGCCCCTGCGTGGGCATGTGTGTTATTTAACCCCTACGAGGGTAAGTTTGTATTTGGAAGACCCGTTTAGGGCAAATGTGTAATATTCTAAATGAATTAATGGAATGATTATTTTATAAATTTCATGTTGCCTTTATGAGCATATATAAATTATAAATGAAACAAATAAATTAAAAATCATTTCCTTTTTAAAATAATTCTGCCTATGTAAAATTTTTAATAAGAATCCTAAGTGTGAAACCTAGCCTCGGGTCAAATATAAGACCGGGCCAAGATGGTAAGACCTGTTTAAAAGGTTCAAATTCCTGTTAACATTTTAAAACATGTTAACACTCCTGGCAGAAGTGATCTCGTTAAAAATCACATTTGTATAAGGATTCTTTAGAAGATTCCGAACCCAGTTTAATGATCTCTAAATCCTGGGTCTACATCATCAATAAAGATGATTATATTTTTACCATACGTTGGTAATAAAATGCCTACGGGCCTTGCTCATTTCTATATGAGCCAAAAGACAGTGGTAGCATTGACTCCCTGTCAAATAAAGGTAATGAACTAGGTTCGAACCTTAAAAGCCTTGATTCTCTGAAATCATAGCTTATAATTTATATTGTCCACGTGACTAGGCCTATTGTGCCAATATACTTTAATGTTTTGATTCTCTGAAATCATAGATTAAGTTAAGAATGTCCACGTGACTAGGCTTTTTGTGCCACAAATAAAACTATGAATGTTTTATAATTAGGATAAATTATAATAAGAATCCTAAATAAATATGATTTATAAATTAACCAAATATGGTCTCTGTACCATGGCTAATGAATTGCAATGAAAGACAATTCCATAATAAACTCCATAGTAAAATATTGTTCTTGTTTTCTGCAACAGTTCAATTCAAATGGCTGAATCAAATGAAGTAAATAGCCATCCAGTGGAGCCAAATGAGAACGCCCAGATTACATTAACGGGCGCTGAACTAAAAGCAATCATAGATGGTGCTATCACACAGGCTCTGGATAGACAGTATGAGGAATACAGTGGTACTCGTAGTAGGACCCACTCTGCGTCACATTCGAAGCCTAGGACTCATTCTGAGGCTCATAACAAGCCTCCTCCCAAAAAGGATGGACCAAAGAAAAACGGTGATGATCGCCAGTCCACCAACCACCAAAGTAATCCATCTCAGCATTTAGTACTGCATCAAGGACACCGTAACAGGGGTTGCACATATAAGTACTTTGTGTCTTGTAAACCCAGGGATTTTACGGGGGAGAAAGGAGCCGTCGACTGTATGACGTGGCTGGATGAGATGGACACGGTCGTGGACATCAGCGGATGTGCTGAAGGTGATGTGGTTAAATTTGTCTCACAGTCCTTCATTGGTGAGGCGTTAGCTTGGTGGAGATCTCTGATGGAGGCCTCCGGAAAGATCCCGTTGTATAGTATGTCGTGGGATCAATTCATCGCCTTGATCAAGGAAAATTTCTGCCCTCAACATGAGGTGGAAAAGATAGAATATGACTTTCTATCACTGGTGATGAAGAACCTCGACTGTCAAGCATATCTGACAAGCTTCAATACACTATCCTGGTTGGTACCTTATCTGGTAACCCCGGAGCCTAAAAGGATCGCTCGTTTTATTGGTGGATTAGAACCCGAGATCAAGGCCAGTGTAAAAGCTTCTCGGCCAGTTACCTTCAGGTCTGTAACTGACCTTTCCTTATCCCTCACACTGGATGCGGTCCGGCAGAGATCGCTGAGGAATAAGGATGCTGAGAAGAGGAAGCGAGAAGATGATGGTTCGCGTAGATCGAACAAGAAGCACCGTGGGAGCGGTGATCACAAGAAGGGACCGGAGTCAAAGAAAGATGGGCATCGTTCTGGAGAGAAGCCCACATGCAAAACTTGCAAGAAACAGCACTTTGGAAAGTGCAGACTCGAATCAAACTCGAATAACGAGTCAAGGTCTTTTGCTTGTGGTTTGTGCAAGTCCAAGGAACACAAAACCTTGGATTGTAAGAAGATGAAAGATGCAACGTGCTACCATTGCAATGAAAAGGGCCACATAAAGACTAACTGCCCTAAGTACAACAAGAAGCCTGAGGAGGCTAAGAAGACTAATGCCAGAGTCTTCAGGATGGATGCGAAGGAGGCTGTGCAGGATGATAACGTCATAACAGGTACTTTCCTTGTAAATGATGTTTTTGCAAGAGTACTTTTTGATTCAGGCGCAGATAAGTCTTTCGTAGATCATAAATTTTGTAAACTGTTGAATTTACCTGTCAAAACCCTAAAAGTGAATTATGAGGTAGAGTTAGCAGATGGTACCATTGAAACCGTCTCTACTGTGTTAGATGGATGTGTTATATCCATTAAGAACCATTCTTTTCCTCTGTCTCTACTTCCGTTTAAATTAGCTGGTTTTGACATAGTTCTGGGTATGGACTGGTTATCTCATAACCAAGCCCAAATTGTCTGCAATCAGAAACAAGTGGTAATAAAGGCTCCGTCTGGTGAATCACTTACCATTCGGGGAGATACCCAGTACGGACTGCCTGAGCAGGTGACTATGCTCAAGGCTTCCAAATGTTTGAAGAAAGGGTGTGTCATCTACATGGCGCAAGTGATCATTGATGAGCCCAAACCGAAGATAGAAGACATTCCTGTCATCTCTGAATACCCAGAAGTGTTTCCTGAAGATCTACCTGGTTTGCCACCGGATAGGCAAGTGGAATTCAGGATCGATATCATCCCCGGAGCAGCACCGGTTGCTAGAGCTCCATACAGATTGGCACCCACAGAAATAAAGGAGTTGCGGACGCAGCTAGATGAATTGATGGCTAAGGGATTCATTCGACCTAGTTCATCTCCTTGGGGAGCGCCAATCCTGTTTGTCAAGAAGAAGGATGGGTCGATGCGTCTGTGCATCGACTATCGCGAGCTTAATAAAGTCACGATCAAGAATAGATATCCATTACCCAGGATCGACGATTTGTTCGATCAGCTTCAAGGGGCAAGTTACTTCTCAAAGATTGATCTGAGGTCAGGCTACCATCAGTTGAAGGTTAAGGATGAAGACGTTCACAAAACTGCATTTAGGACTCGTTACGGTCACTACGAGTTCCTAGTGATGCCTTTTGGGCTCACTAATGCACCAGCCGCGTTCATGGATCTCATGAATCGCGTCTGCAAGCCTTACTTAGATAAATTTGTTATCGTCTTCATCGATGACATCCTTATTTATTCTAAGAATCAAGCTGACCACGAGAAACACCTTCGTTGTATTCTCAAACTTCTACGTCAGGAGAAGCTTTATGCCAAATTCTCCAAGTGTGAATTTTGGCTACGAGAAGTCCAATTTCTTGGACACGTGGTTAGTGAGCGTGGTATCCAGGTGGATCCCGCTAAGGTTGAAGCAGTAATGAACTGGCAAGAGCCAAAGACGCCTACAGAGATTCGTAGCTTCCTGGGATTGGCAGGATATTACAGGCGTTTCATAGAAAATTTTTCAAGGATTGCTGCACCCTTAACCTCCTTAACTAAAAAGAAGGTTAAGTTTGTTTGGGGCCCTAAGCAGCAAGAATCCTTTGATGTTCTAAAGCAAAGATTGAGCAACGCCCCAGTACTGACATTGCCAGATGGAATTGAAGAATTTGTGGTTTATTGTGATGCTTCGCATACTGGCATGGGGTGTGTGCTTATGCAGAAAGGCAAAGTCATTGCCTACGCTTCAAGGCAGTTGAAAGTGCACGAAAAGAATTACACCACCCATGACTTGGAGCTGGGTGCCGTTGTATTTGCACTGAAGCTTTGGAGGCACTACCTTTATGGTGTCAAATTTGTGATCTATTCTGATCACAAGAGCCTCCAACATCTGTTTAATCAGAAGGAATTAAACATGAGGCAACGCCGCTGGATGGAAACTTTAAATGACTATGATTGTGAAATCAAGTACCATCCCGGCAAGGAGAATGTAGTCGCCGATGCCTTGAGTCAGAAGGAAAGGGTTAAACCTATCCGAATCCATGCCAAGCGCATGGAATTAAAGAACAGTCTGATGGAAAGGTTGTTAGCTGCACAGAAGGAAGCTGTGTTGGAAGCTAACTATCCTAATGAAAAGCTAGGAGTAACTGAGGAGCAGTTAACTCTTAGCAAGGACGGACTTCTAAGGTTGAATGGACGAGTATGGGTTCCAATTTATGGAGGGCTTCGTGATGTTATCCTCCAGGAAGCCCATAGTTCCAAATATTCCGTTCATCCTGGTGCGGATAAGATGTATCAGGATTTAAAGGCAAATTATTGGTGGATAGGCTTGAAAAAGTCTGTAGCCGCCCATGTAGCAAAGTGCTTGACATGTGCGCAAGTCAAAGCCGAGCATCAGAAACCATCAGGTTTGCTACAACAGCCTGAACTTCCTATGTGGAAGTGGGAAATGGTAACTATGGATTTTATTACCAAGTTACCCAAAACAAGGAAAGGCAATGATACAATATGGGTTATAGTTGACAGACTGACTAAGTCAGCTCATTTCTTACCCATCAAGGAGACTTATAGCTCCGATATGTTAGCCCAGTTATACGTTGATAAGATTGTAGCCCTACATGGCATACCTGTAGCTATTATCTCTGACCGAGATACTAGGTACACGTCACACTTTTGGAAGAGCTTCCAACAATCTTTGGGCACACGTTTGAACTTTAGTACGGCTTACCATCCTCAGACTGACGGTCAGAGTGAGCGTACTATTCAAACGTTGGAAGACATGCTGCGTGCATGTGCGATCGATTTAGGAGGTAGCTGGGATAAGAACCTGCCATTGATCGAATTCTCCTACAACAATAGCTACCACACCAGCATCAAGGCTGCGCCTTTTGAGGCATTATATGGTAGAAAGTGTAGATCGCCAGTTTGTTGGGCGGAAGTTGGAGAAGTCCAGTTATCAGGACCAGAGATCGTGTTTGAAACAACGGACAAGATTGTCCAGATTCGTAACAATCTCCAAGCTGCCCGGAATAGGCAGAAGAGTTACGCTGATCCAAATCGTAAGGATTTTCATTTCGAAGTAGGTGAAAAAGTCCTACTTAAAGTGTCACCCTGGAAAGGAGTGATGCGATTTGGTAAGAAAGGCAAACTAAGCCCGAGATACATAGGACCTTTCGAGGTTATCGAACGTGTCGGGTCAGTTGCCTATAAGTTGAACTTACCGGAAGAGCTCAGTGGAATTCACAATGTGTTCCACATCTGCAATCTAAAGAAGTGTTCCGCTGACGAATCACATGTCATGCCACATACAGATGTGCAGATAGACAAGAGCTTGAAATTTGTTGAAAAACCTTTGTCGATTGAAGATCGACAGGTAAGGAAGCTTCGAAGAAAGCATATACCTTTTGTAAAGGTCAAATGGGATGCCCGTAGAGGTCCCGAATTCACGTGGGAGGTTGAATCCACGATGAAAGAAAAGTACCCTTACTTGTTTCAGTGAATCTCGGGTCGAGATTTATTTTAAGGGGGTGAGGATGTAACACCTCAAAATTTCGTGTTTAATAAGATGACGACACGTGTCATGTATGACAAAAACACGTTGTGAACCCGGATTAAATAAAGATGTTTTGGCAGGATTTAAAAGTGGCGTCATGTAAATTTATACCTCTGAACGACCTCAGTATAAATCCCAAGACCCAAGTTTTTATATAACAAACATCTATTAAGTCTAAATTCAGAAATGGGTTCACAATAATGGACTTGCAAAAAGCATGATATGATCTCACAAAGAATTTGAATGGTAAACCGATGTTTTCGGGTCTTGTATATGCATTCATTTAAAACAATGGATAATGGTAGGGTATAGAACTGATATATGAGGTCCCTAACTGTCAAAAATAAGTCCACAAGTCGTATATACCCGTTTGCCCCCTTCGAAATGCCAAAGATCAACGATTTTCCGCATCAGACAGAAGGCTTACGGACCGTAAGCCGACCTTTACGGTCCGTAAGCATGTGCCAGCGACCAGAAAACGGGCTGTTGCCTGTATTTCGCGATTATGACCGATTTAGCTGGTTTTTATCATTATTTAAAGACCCCTAACTGTGCTAGAACGTTAGGGACAAGTGTTGGATGGTTGTGGTTGGTCCTAGAGTTAGTTGTCAACCAATCATGGTGAGTTCTTCACTATATAAAGCACAACATGTTGCAACATTCATTCTCACACTTGCAACTGATCATTGGAGCATTTCTGGAGCTAAGGAACTCTCCCATCTGATCATAATTCGTGCATTGGACTCTTGTAAGTCTGCTAGTCTTATTTAGTTGTGTTTAGCTTAGTTAATTAGCTAAAAGTCAAACCGTCGTAATTACGGTTTGACTTCGAGATTAGTCACTAATGACTCAGTCTTATCTCGAATTAAAAGTAGTTTTAGAATGGTATTTATGTGGGTAATAAAACCCCAAAAGGGTTTCCCCTGATCACCATCCTAAGCAGGTCAAATGTCGGGTCAAACCTTTACTTAAAAAGTCAACATAATGCTTAAAATGTCGTTTATGCATAATTAGCTATCTAGATCATATATAACCTGTTTGATTATTGTTATAACTTAGTAATTAGTGTAATAACATGTTCAAACCTGTTCAACCCGACTATTTCCTGTTTAGACCCGGTTCGGAACCGAAAGTCACATAGTTTGACTTTCCCGTTGACTTTCAGTTCTGACCCGTTTGGGCATATTTTAGAAATGCCTCAGAGCTTTAATTGGATTAGGATACATGTTAGAACAACCCTCTGTGATCATACACCTTGGTTCACTAGTTATCCAATTAATATGCATATTTCCGTTAATTGCTCATACGTTGACCGTTATGCCCTTATTACCTTAAATCATGATTTATGAAAATGTAAAAGTGTAGAAACCTTAGTTACTGATATATAAACTTGTGTGCAAAGTTTGACATCAGTTTGACTTGTAGATTAAGAGTTATGCTCATTGTCGCTAAATTAAAGCTTTATGTTAATAAAATGGCGTAATTAGCGTATAGCCTAGTTAAACATACTTTTTGGTATCAAATCTTTTACCCACTGATGTTATATATTATTTTGGGATTTTTAAAGATTTTTAATGAATTTTAGGCTGAGCATAACTAGTAGTCGTAGGCTTAATCCGGTAATTGTCGGTTTTGCCCTTACGGGCCATGAAATGAGTTTTACTTATCTAAACGACTCCAAACCTTTTGCTACTGATCACATATGATTAATAAATTATTTTAAGCCTTCTGGAAATATAAAAAATATCAGATTTAAGTATAGAACCCGGAAATGGCCTTTAATCGCCATAATTAGCGTTTTTAACGCATAGTATGTCTTAGAATCATATTGGACATACCCGGGTTGATACCTACTGATATATGAGGCAAATTATGATATTTTAACAGTAAGCAAAGGTTGATAAACTCAGACTTCGTTTTTGAGCTTTTCGGCTTATGTGAAATTACCAAAATACCCCTACGGGGCATAGTTTGGTTAAATATGATAAATTTCACATATATGCCTTAGCCTACTGTTATAACCCATCAAAATGAGTATGTTTGCTGTTTACATCAGACCTGTAACTCAGTTAAACAATTAAACTCTTTTACAAACTTTAAAATGACCAAACTACCCCTACGGGGCATAGTTTGTGTTTAAAATTAGTTCGGGGCATAACGAAAGACATCCTACTGATGTTACAACATATTTGAAGCATATTAACTTAGGAAATCTGTATATGGCTCTTACGGATACCCGTTACGCATATTACGTGTTCGGCTCGGTTTATGTAACAAGTTTACATAAATTAGCCGAAACGGGTCAAACCTTATCGGTTTTATCTCAAAATCCAGAATGTGAATAGTAAACCCATATTAAACAAGTCTTCAAACTTTTCGGGTCTAAATCACATTCTATCCGGTCTTCGCTTAATCGTGCGTACGAACCGTATCTTGAAACTAGCCGGTCTAAGTTTAAGCATAATTAAAGACCCGCTAGGATTCTAATAGGTTATATTTAACCTTCGTTCCAGATTAGGAGAAACAGTAAAAGCTACTTGCTATTTGCTTATTGTGACTATACTTTGCATCAAGGTAAATACTTTTAACTTATTTTCCCTATACGGGCTTGGGTTACGGTACATAGCGTACCGCTTGTTCGGGCATCAAATCTCCACGCTTAGTGGGTAGTTGAATAATTTGATTGGCTCGTTTTAAACAGATTTGTTTACTTTACAACCTTTGGGGGGGTTAATGACCATGTCCCGGATATCCTCGGCATTATCTTACGAGATGGCCACGACCTGAGCACGGGGTGTAGGCGTACACCTGTCGGTGTATAACTCATTATTGTGGTGTGTCTATTGATCTTTAACCCGGATACGTTCCGGGCTACTGAACGCATAAGTAACATGTAAATCGTTCACAAGATTATAATATTAAATAATTCTCCCAAGTTAAATAAAATGTTTATGCCATGTGCATCCAAACCAATTTTCAATCATTTTATAAAATGAGTCAGTTGAATGTATTTACCAGTGTAAACTGACGTATTTTCCCAAAAAGATTAAATGCAGGTACTAGGCGAAATAGGCTGGGATTCTCCTAAGCATCATTAGAAGTCTCGCAAGCTTAAGATGCCGAAGTCTGTTGAACCATAAACAATGTTTTAATTCGATCCTACTGTGGATAAACACCGGATAATTGTGACTTTGTTTACAATAAATAAATTCGGTTGTATCTTATTTTAAATTTGCTTCCGCTGTGCATTATTATATTGTGTTGTTTGACTATTACGTTGCCAACCACGTCACGATACTCCCCCACCGGGCCCACCGGTGACACGTGGAAATCGGGGTGTGACAATTACAATATAGGGTAATTACCAAATCCCTAGTTTTGACAACAATTCATCCAATTTTCTACTAGGGTTTGTTTCTACACCAAGATATAATCACCATAACACTCATAGATTCAAGATTCATTCCAGAATTTCGATTATGATTGTTCATCATAATCTCAAAGTATCACCAAATCATAAATTTCAACATACCTTGTAATCCCCATGACTAGGTGATCACGAATTTGTGTTCATGCAGTGATTTGGCTCTTGATTTGGGCTTCAATTTGATCAAGTTGTGGAAGTTAGGGTTTGAGCTCCCTGAGCTTTCTCCTGGTCGACCTCACACACACACACACTAGGTGTGGTGTGTTTTTATTTTTTTTTTGTTTTTAATAAATAAACCTTATTTCCAAATATCCAACTTTGGTCCCTCATGTTTCGTTAATTATTAAGTAGGTTATAACCTACTTATTTACAATCCATATTCCCTTTTATTAACCGGGTCAAGCATTCCTAGTTAGCTTAGCGGGTTAGGGAATATTTATGACTAAGTTTAATTTAGGTCCCGTTAACTCGGGCCTTCTAAGCTTTTATTTCCTAAAAGCTTTTATTGACTTTTTGTTTAATATTAGGATTAATTATTTAAATCCTAATATTTACCGGTTAAATTTTACCACTGACGGTACTTTACCCGTCTTTTAGTATTAACGGAGTTTGATTACCCAAGCCTGTTTTCGGGGTGTTACATCATCTCACCTTTTTTTTCTTCTTCTCCTTAGTCCAGATCCATGGTCGCCAGAGGGGGTCGAAACCCTATACCTATATCACCTTCAATCGCTGGAAACGACCATCATCGGTAATCCTAAACACCGCTCGAAACATGGTCTAGATCGAGACATGCAGACTCGTCGTCTGCCTCGTATTGGTCGGAAACGCAGCCAATATCATCAATTTTTGTGATTTTTCTGGCAAGGAAACCCTAAATCATCTATATACAGATATATGTTGGGTTTGGAGGAGATATGACGGTTGAATGTTGGTTTTTGTGATGATTGGAGGAGATACGACGGTTGTTTGAATGTTTTGTGATGTTTAGTAGATAACTGCGGTTATTTGACGGAAGGGAAGATGACGGTTGCTTGAAGGTTTTGTGATGATTGGCAGTTAATTTTTCAAACGGTGCGCCGGACGCCGTAGGGTTGTGTAGCATTTTTGTAACTGTTGTTAAATTTAATTGAAACAGTGCGTCATGTCATGTGTGCGAGGTAACTGAACCAAAACGTCATCCCTTTTCTGACCGACGTTTGTTTTTAACCGGCACCGGTTGGTTTTTTTATATGTATATAATATAATAATTAAGCAACGGGTATGTATGTGTGGTTTGTTAAAAGTCATGACTTTTCATTTTCTAAAGAGGTAACTCAAGTTACTTTTTGTAGGGTTATATAATGAGTATATGAATTATCCTGTATATCAATTTAAAATAACTTAAGATCTGTACAGACGGATAATTTACTATTCTAAATATAGTAAGTTAAATGAGTCATGTAAACGGTGACAGGAATAAAGTTAACTGTCATTTTCGTCCCTGTGGTTTGGTGGAAAATGCCACTTCAGTTCAAAAAAAATTTGCGCCAGATTCGTCATCAACATTTTTGAAACGTGCCACTTCAGTCCAAAAAGATAACGTATTGCGCCAGTTCCGTCCTCAACGTTTTTAACGGAAGTTATCTTTTTGGACTGAAGTGGCACGTTACAAAAATGTTTAGGACGGAACTGGCGCAAATTTTTTTTTGGACTGAAGTGACATTTTCCACCAAACCACACGGACGAAAATAACATTTAACTCACAGGAATAAAAAAAAGTAAGTTACTAAATATCTAAACCTGTTTGATATATACACTGTTTTTGTTTAAGAATAGTATAGTGCCAAACTGGAGTATAAACCAAAAAACCCTCTTCATTGTATTAGTTTCCAATCGACATCGTATTGCGATCGTCGTACAAATCATAGAACCTCTCTCTAGGTATCAATCAGGGGCGGACTCAAGCCTAGCCCAAGGTGGGCGGGCGCACCCCCGGAAAAAAAGTTTTTTAGTGCTAAGTTACGTCGAAAATCCCGTCCGCACACCCCTTGGAATTTTTCGTCAGCACCCCTTGGAATTTTGCGTCGCATCCCTTAGGTAAAAAGTGTTATCAATTTATATTTTAAATTTTTTTAGTAAACTCTTATTTAAAAAAAAAAAATACTACCTAAATCATATAACTTTTAATACCTAACTAATTAAATCCAAATACCCACTTATAATACCTAACTAACTAGCCTACTAAGTCTTAGTCCATTAACCAAACCCAACAATATTTCAAACTATAATAAAATAATTAAGCCCAAAACCCTTAGAATTCTCTCCCGCTCTCTTGCGTCCCTGCGTCCAGCGAACATCAACCAACAGCAAACAAAAATCCAGGCCGGCGACCACCGTAATCAGCCACCATACCTCCGTCGTTCGACACCAAATCCAATTGGAATTCGAACACAAGTAAGTTTCTTTGTTATTTTGATGATTTTGGTTGATATTATAGGAGAAAAAGGGTAATAAAGTTGTTAAATAGGTTTGAAATTTTGTGTGTTTTGACATTGTTTATGGTTGTTTAGATGATTTTTAGGGTGATTATGTTGTTTAGATGATTTTTAGGGTGATTATGTTGTTTAGATGATTTTTAGGGTGATTTACATTATGATTTCTAGGGCTTGAATAGTTGAAAATTAAAATTGAAACATTATGTTATGGAACGATGAACTTATGGATCAATTTGTTTGTGATAGGAACCATGAGTAGGGATTTAAATAATTAAGCACAAAACCCCTTAGAAAGTAGTTTTAGATGATGTTTTGGATAGATTTCAAAAGACGAAAACCCGTAGGGCGACGTTTTAATTATGTTTGTAACAAGGTTTGACCTGTTTTTTATGATTATATAAATTTAGTTTGATGTTCTTTTGTTTTACATGACCCGACCTGATACGAACCAATTTTTGTACTTATATACCTTGGGGCCTAAAATTTTAAAAAATGTTCCGCACCCCAATGGAAAAATTTCTGAGTCCGCTACTGGTATCAATCTTCAGTTCATCAAATAAATCAAATAATCAATTGATTTCTGTAATGAGTGGGAGATCGCAACAACTAGAAATTGATGATCGAAGTTGTATGTTTTTAAATAAAGACTAGGGCTTGCCCGATGCGTACTCTATGCGAAATGATATGTGTCGGACTCTCAATTTCTTGAATCTTTCGCTGATGCAGTTTGTAACTAGGGTTTATGTTAGAGGAAACCGCCAAACTTATATTAGAGTAAACTACCATTTTTGACCATGTGATTTGGTGAAAATTATCACTATCATCCAATACTTGGTTTTCTCGCATATGGGTCATTGTTGTTTCCAAATCTTGCCATTTTCATCTAATAAGATAACTCCATCCATATTTCTCAGTAAAATGACGGGTAGACCGGATGAAAGTGACGATTTTCACCAAACTATTTGGACGAAATGAGAATTTAACATAAAATATATTATTTAGTAATTTTCATAATAAAAATTATATATATATATATATATATATATATATATAGGGTAGGGATATGGTAAAAAGTGTCTAAAATGTGAGAAGGGTAAGAAATGTTTTAAACCATTGGATATTTGATCTAATGGTTGAGATCAATAGGGTATAAAATGTAAATTGTGTTTTAATTAGAAGGACCTTATGTAAAATTGAAGGGCAATAGTGTCTTTTCCAATGTTTCAAATATGGTAACCGCCATCAATCTCCTAAAAACTAGCTATTCAAATTTAATTGCTAAATTATCTCGATCCTAAATTCTAAAAATAGAAAAATATGTAACTGCTGCAAAGAAACGTATAACACTATACATCCATCATATAACACTATACATCTATCATATAACACTATATAACACTATACATTCATCATAGGCATGCTACCAGAAAAATATAACACTATATAACACTATGCATCCATCATATAACACTATATAACCAAAGAACACTATATAACACCATGTAACACTATATAATACTATATAAAAAGTATATAACACTATATAGTTCTAAATGGTGGTTGCACTACAGAATTAATAATTGATGGTGTTATATAGTGTTTTTTGATGGTTGCGCTACAGAGTTATATAACACTACAGAATTATATAACACCAAAAACCATATTATAACACCATATAACACTATATAACACTATATAAAAAATATATAACACTATGCAGTTCTGAATGGTTGTTGCACTACAGAATTATATAACACTACACACATTCGTAGATTAATTCCTAAAATCGAATTCCTATAATAAAGGGTGGAAGTTATTTTGGGCAGTTATCTTTAAATCAATTAATTGAAAGAAAATAGAAAATTACTTATTCACCCTTTTGAATTAATTTAGATATAGGACATTTGTCATCACCACATTATTTCTTACCATTCTCACACTTTGGACACTTTTTACAGGATCCTTTACCTATATATATATATATATATATATATATAATAGTTATTATATAAATATGTATTTTATATATTAAGTAAGTATTACATTTTAATAGAGTCGTTTAGGTTCACTTCTGGGTCATGCCTTTTCTTAGAGCTCTACCTCGTGGTTTTCAGCTATTTTTTTTACAACAAATTTTTACACAAATCCGTCTTTGGCGGGGCTCGAACTTTTGACCTCAAGTGGAGCATCACCTTAACTCCAATGACTTTCTCATATAGTTTCAACTCGGTGCTTAATTGTGACTATCTTTTCAAAAAAAATCAGGGATTCTTATTAGTTTGTTTTGTATTCGATGTTCCTTTATCTGCACTCTACAACTGATTGATAGTATGCATTGTTCATGTTTTGATATGGGTTTTGTCACTTAACTACAAAAATCTTAGAATCACCAAATCTTTGATCTTAGATAACACATTTGATTTTCTAGAATCAAGTTGTAGCATATCTTGATTGCTTCACTATCCTATAGCCATGCTTAATAATGATAGGTCATTCGGATTTATTAAAACTTGATGCTTTAGTTGCTTGTGTGACAACAATACAAACAAGACTGGAAGATGAACAAGAAGGAAGTATAAGGGGAAAAGCAAAGAACTGCATCAGGATAGCTAGAGAAAGGGTAGAAAAGGCACTTCAGTATCTCATAATCACCTTTGAAAAAACACACACACACACACCCCAAAACCACCTTAAATAGAGTTGGCACTTTTGGTAGACCTCGTCTCATACCCAATTATAAAAGCGTATCTCAAACTTGTTAGCGTTGGTACCAATTTACTCATTACTCGTCACATATTGATATTGATATTGATAAACTACTACTTTTACTATAGAGGTGCACAAAATATCCGATTAATTAACTGTAACCGGTTATTAACCGAAACCGTAACCGGTTATTAACTGCTTGAGGAATAACCGATTAGCGGTTATTTTTAACCGTGACTTAGTAACCTGTTAGGTATATTTAGTATAGTAACCGGTTTTTAGGTAGACCGGTTAACTGAAAAAAAAAAAAAAAAGACAAAAAACTGGTTATCAACCGAAAATAACCGGTTAAAGTAATTAACCAGACCAGTTAAAGCATTAACCGGTTAAAGTCAAAAAAGTCAAATTAACCGGTATAACTGGTTATTGAAATTAACCAGTATGGGCTTTGTACTTTTGGGCTAGAAAACACCCAAATCAATTTCAGTGTTTCACCAGACCAAAGAGTCTGATAACCCAGTAGTGAAACGTCGTCGTTGAATGTCGAAATTCAGAATTTCAACAACCTAGGCATCTGATTAACAAACAAACAGAGATGGAGGAATTGGAGAGCCGACAGACCCAAATCCTCAAAAGAATCACACAACTCGAGCTCTCACTCCTTCCTCCACCCACCGATGAACAACCCTCCGCCACCGTAGCACGCCTCTCCGCCGCCCTTGTTGCCGGCGGCGTCAAAGACTTCTCGTTCAAGCGGGTTCCCTCCGATTACTACGATTGGTCATTGGAAGCTCGACGAGATGTTCTTGGAGCTGCTTCCATTCATCATCTCTGCAAAAGCATTGTCTTGGTATCTCTCTCTCTCTCTCTCTGTCGAACTAATCTTACTTCTTTTTGGTATCTCTCGAAGAAAAGTTGGATTTATGGTTTTGGATGCAAAACATGTGATTTTCTTGACAAAATTGGTGTGCATTTTAGGGGTTATAGGGTAAATTGATAATTAGATGATTGTACTAGTAACCTAAGTAGTTAATGCGGTAAAATATTGGATATTGGTCAAGGACCGATATTTGAGATATCGGTTATCGCGGTGGGATATCGGTAATTTTAATATCATGCTAAATTTATATATATAGCAATTTAACACCAACAATTCAGTATACTCTCCTACCATTAACAAATTAACCTTTTGCAACTTGCAAAACACTAACAATTGTAGCAAGTAGGAACTCATTAAGAGTTAAAAACACTAACATTTAACACTAACAATTAACAATTAATACTTAAAACACTAATAGCAGCAATATGAAGAAAGACGAATGGTAGAACTAAGAAAAAAGGTACTGATATCGGGAAAATCGGTGATGTATCGGTCAATATCGCCGATATTATCGGCACCGATATTTTGCACCGATATCTCGGCAGGGGACCGATAACCGATATATCACTGATATATCGGGATCATAGTTGTTAAAAGCCATCGCCTCTTGCGCCTAGGCCCATTTTCCAGGCGAGGCGAGGCAATTGCGCTTTAAGTCCAAGCAATTGCGCTTTAATTCTCCAGGTGATGGTTTAGGTGCACATTCCGGCTAGATATCAGAGAGTGCACAGCCAATTGTCTAAACTCCCGTAAGATTCCAACCAGGTTTCTACTTTTATATAAGGAGTACTACTTTTCTAAACTAATGCACTAATATTTTAGAACATTTGGTACTAAATGGATGATATTAAATGTTATATAATTGCTATTGTTTATTATATTTGAAGAATAGTATTATTTTTCTAAAAATTAATGTATTTTTAATTTTTTTCATTGTGCGCTTTACTTTTCTCAGGCCCTCGCTTTTCTTACGCTTTGCGCCTAGGCCACAGGCGAGGCCTACACGCCTTTAGTGTGCCTAGAGCCTTTAATAGAGAACCACTAGATTGGCATTGAAAATCAAATTGCATTTCGTAGTGGATTAAAATGCCTAAAATTCTTTAAATTCATACTCTAAAAAGAATTAATTTTCGAAATCCGGGTGTTTGAATTTCTATATTTTATCCGTAGTAGCGAAAGTCGCAAGGCCCACTCAAGGTGCAAACTTCAAAGGGCTCACCGTCGCTTAAGCATTAAGCACGACTGCACGGGGCGAAAAAAGGTTCACGCCCAAGGCATAAATAAAAAGTTTAATTCCATTCCACAAATATATAAGGAAACCTAAGGTATTTAGCAGTTATAATTATCCACTTAATGCCAAAAGGTCGCAATTCACAATATCTAGGGGTGAGCAAATAACTGAATTAACCGAACCGTAACCGAATTAACTGAACCAGCCATGCATGACCCATACATAGAGATGAATGCAGAGAACTAAAGGCCGCCTCTAGAATTCTGCCAAAAGTTGAAGCAATAGATACATGTTTATAGGTGCAGCTATCTGATATTATTGCTATTTTATGACACTTCAACGAAAAAATGAGACAATACAAATAGGAAATGCAGTAGCAAATAGTGAAACGTTTTAATCACAGTAAATAATTACAAAGATATAACTTCATAGCTTCCTTTGCATCATAACTTTGCACATGGGCGAAGGTTAAAAGGGACCGTGGGGGGCGCCCGACCCCCCGAACTTTTCGCTCAGTAGTGTTATGTATGTAGTTTTCGTTTAGAAAATTTTGGGTATATACGTTTTAACCCCCCAGTTCTATAGAAATTTTTGGGTATATACGTTTTCAACCCCCCGTCGGAAATCTCAAGCTTCGCCACTGACTTTGCATATTCATACTTTCTTTGTCACGTTGCTGCTTGCAGGTAAATACTCAAGCTGCATCTGATATTACAGATTGCAGTGACCGCCAAAATTCAAAGTACTATGTTGTTGTTGTTCAGGTGCTTTTTTGTTCCACTTTTTCATGTCTTTGTTAGCAATAATGCAACCCACCCTGCTGTTAATCTATCTTTTTAATCTCTGTTTACTGCAGAATACTGCTAGATTTAGTGCTGATACTGTAAAAAACTTTCTTTATACGCTCAACAATGGCAAGATACCCAAAAAGAGATTCAACTGTAAGTAACATCTACTGTAATATTTGATTAACACTTCATAGTTTTGTTCTGATAAATAGAACAGGGTTTCTATTTATTATGACCACTAATCACATTCTGTTGAGATCTCTCTTAATAACAGTTGACTTTCATGTTATACTGCGTCTTTTAGATGTTAATATTTGGATATTTAGGTCAAGATTTGTGTGTGCCATGATTATTAATTGCATTTTGTATGCGCATATAATGTATAAAACAACGCCCCGCTTGCGGTATGCGCATATAATGTATATATGTGTGGGCGCTTGGGGGGCAAAAGTGAAAGTGCACTAATTTTAACGTTGTTTTACTAATTTCGTGAAAATAATGTTAAAAGAGGGGGATGGTTGATCATGCATCATGTGGTGGCGTTGATAGCCGAAAGACAAGGGAGTACATGCACTAATTGGCCTTTGTCTTAATTGCCGAGTGTTGTGTGCCTTATGTCCAAGGCTTGATACAAAACTACCATCGAGCCGGGGGAGCCGGGGGTCTCACTGGAAGCAGCCTCTCTATTCCTACGGGTTAGAGGTAAGGCTGTCTACATCTTACCCTCCTCAGACCCTACCTTAGCTTTGCTATTGGTGGGATTTACTGAGTACGATGATGATGATGATGATGATTATTAATTGCATTTTAACTTGGCTTTTCAGTAAGACTTGCTCCCGAAGAGATATCACACGAATTGACTGGTTTTGAACACAATGGAGTAACATGTGTCGGCATGAAAACGGACATCCCGGTAAGCTACTAGTTGATCTGCAAAAAGTCTTCTAAAATTATTTATCGTAAGAAAATAGATGTTCTACGGATCTTGTGAGTAAGAAAAATGCAAACGTAATTTCTAGATATGATAATTGATAATAAGCCAGTAAGTCTTTTTAGGTTGAGAAGTTGTAAAACTACATAACTCATAACAAATTTTTTTTTTTTTTTTTTTTTTTTTTTGTGAATAATGGCAGGTTATTTTGGATGAAGCAATTGTGAAGCTTCAACCTGACTTCTTTTGGCTGGGTGGCGGCGAGATAGATCTAAAACTGGGAATCAGGGCTTCCGAATTCATCAACTTCACAAAACCTTTCATTGTGAATTGTAGCGGTTCTTGATTATTTGTCTCAATCATTGTAGCAAGACAATATTATTGACAGATGAAAGATGGAACATGAACTGTAGAAGCTTTCAAAGTTTTGAGCCCATGTTCTCACTTTTGGATTTGATTTTATGGGTCTCCATTTTTTATTTTTGATATCCACTTTTATATGTAATCAACTCATGTGAAAGAGTGCACAATTAATATTCCTTGTGGTTTGTTCAAGCGTACCTATTAGGCCCCTTTGTGGGCGTTATGCGACATGTGGCACGCCATGTCATCACGTGGCTTTATGGGGCGTTATGCAACTTGAGGCCGTAGTCATAAAGCCCCTTTGTCATCATTACTCAATTAATTAATTTTCAATTTTTTTTTTAATTTCTAACTTTTTTAAATCAAAACCCTTTAAAGTTAAATAAAATAAGTTTTCATAATTGCAAGGACCAAATATGTTAAAAACCAATTTTAAAAACCAAGTTTTAAAAACAAATTTTAGATATTTGAGACTTGCAGGGACCAAATATGTTAAAAACAAATTTTAAAAACCCTTCTTCTTTCTTCCTTCTTCCATACCTGCAACAAAACAGAGCCCCAACCCTCTTCTTCGAAACAGATCTAATAATTTTGGATGTATGTATATATTTTCTGGTCTTCTTCGAAAACCAGAAAATACAAAAAAAAAAAGGAAAAATCAAACTTCAATCCAATAACGCCGCTATCCACATCGCGCTCCTCAAATTTTTTTGGCAATACCGCCCTTCGTGGCGGTGTTCTTGGGCGCTTTCCGGCGCTATGTGGGAGCATACCGCCCCACTACACACTGTCTTAGACCATGAGTAGTGGCGGACCCAGAAATTATTGGTTGGGGGTGCGGATGAGGTGTTCAACTATATTTTCAAGGGGTACGGTCGAGTTTTTTGCCTAAAATATACACTAATTTTTTTTTCAAGGGTGCGGCCGCCCACCCCGGCCGAAGGGTAGGTCCGCCCCTAGTGGCTTGGCAAACCACGTGGTCTTTTTCGACACGTGGCGTCCATGTCATCTTAACCAAAGACTGTGGTGATATAAGGTGGGTTGGTCTTGATCTTTTTGAGCTGGGTTGGGCCATGACCAAGTATCGGTTGTTGGGTCTATAATTTCATATCTTAAGATTAGGGCTGTAAACGAACCGAACGAACACGAACAAGGCCTTGTTCGTGTTCGTTCGTTAAGGAAATAAATGTGTTCACGAACGGTTCATGAACACTTACCGAACGAGATTTTATGTTCGTGTTCGTTCATTAAGGAAATGAGCGTGTTCACGAACGGTTCACGAACACAAATAAATTTGGCAAACGCGACAAATGATAATGATAGATGGCCCAAATAGTAGCACTCGAACTTGAATCCCTTATTGTGGAGCGGGGGTCGATCGTATTCGCCGATGTGAATAATGAGAAATGAAAGGGAAATGGTGCATAAACAAGGTGAAAGAGGGTTTCCTATTTTAATTGTTAGGGTAATAAAATAAATAAAAGTTTAATAATATAAAAAGCACACATAAAATATATGTAAGCACAAAGATCTTCAATTAAATTACAAACATACGAACATAAACGAATGAAATCAACGAATGTTCACGAACACTTTACCGAACGTTCACGAACACAATCGAACGAACAAGACCTCTGTTCATGTTTGTTCATTTAACTAATCGAACGAAATTTCTTGTTCATGTTCGTTCATTTATTAAACGAATGAACATAAACGAACTTCCCGCCGAACGGTTCACGAACTGTTCGCTGAACGTTCGGTTCGTTTACAGCCCTACTTAAGATGCTTTTGTTGGGCCAAAGTTTGAGATGATTTTGTGGACCAAAGGCAATATCTAATTTAATTATTGCATGCCATGCCATTGTATCTTCGAAAAATATGAAATCAAATGTTGAAGTGTTGAATATTTGTAGTAGTAAGGAAAAGGAATGGAGAAGATGGGGTATATATACAAAAAAAAAAAACGATTTTTATATTATATAATCGGTTTCCAACGGTATTATATCCGTTGGAACCGGTTCCAACAGTAAGTGGCAGCTTTTTGGTTTGAAAAACCCGACAGAACCTGTTCCAAACAGTACCCGGAACTGGGTCCAGAGTACCCGTAACCGGTTACATCGGTTCTAGTTTTATTGACGACTACCCGGGTTCAACCTGGAATCATGATTCCATAATTGTAAAAAAAAAAAAAAAAAACAAACAAACAGATCATAATTGAGACACCTTAATTATAAAAACACAATAAAGAATAAGCTTTGAATGATAATTTCATAATAAAATTCATAACAAAAAAAAAGGGTGTGTTTTGGGTCGAAATCGGACCTGACTAAACCGAACTTAGATTTATACTTAAAATTAAGACCGACAACCAATAAGCTTAACCAGTTTTGTTTCGTATCAAGTATCCGGACTAATATGTCCTGCATATGCATTTGTTTCAATGGACTACATCATATGATATGGTGAAGTTTAATCGTGTGATCACTCCTCGTTGTTGTACAAGGGTGGAACCAGGAGGGTCAAGAGGGTTCGCTGACTCCCCGGTGATCAAAACACATGTTTGTTTTTTATATATAAAAGCGGAGTTTTGTTAAGATAAACATGAGTTAGACCCATAGTTGTAATCCGTGGTGTATTAACCTTATGATGACCAAGAATAGAAAGTTTTGGTTCCGCCATTGAATTGTCGTAGAAGCTGCATGCCTGCGATTTGGGCTGTAGTTAGAGATGGATGGCTTCATTTTTTATATATACAGGATTTAGGAATTTGAAAAACCCTTCTCTACCGACAATTAGGGCCAGAGGCATTGTGCATGTTTTATAAATGAATAATGATATGCAGGATTGATTTTAGCTACCCTACGAATAATCTGTCCTGGCCCCCATCTAAAGTAGAGTCCACATTTGACTTTTGAATGTTAACATGTCATATTTTGTTTGGTTGTTGATGCAGGCCGAAGTGTAGAGGATTGGGTCATGACATTTCTAGAGGCCCATGATCGAGCTTCCAAGGGTGATTTACGAAAACGAGCATAAATTTGGCTACATGTCTCCGTTTTAGGCGTTCGACTAGTCCAATCGCATTCTAGTGGGAGTTTTGAACACTTTTATGTTTTTTTCGGTGTTCTATACATTTTGTTTTTGGGCTTGTGTTTGGCCCATGGCCTTTTTGTGGCCTATTTCGAATTTCAGTCTTTATTTATGTATTGCTCTTGTAATTCCAATGGTCAGACTTTAATTTTGAGATTAATCATTTTTCACTTCAAATTCTCTGCCCTTTGGATTGAATTTTGGGGGTTTGGGGAAGATCAGCACGGGTATTCGTATAATCAACGTGATTTGTTCTTCGTTATCATAACACACGCTACATCAGTTGTAAGTTGAAATGATTATGTTTAATGATAACAAATTAACCAGATTTTGCGATAATACAAACTATGAAGGTATTGGAACTATAGGACTTTTTTTGTGTTTCCTTCAATGGCAGGTGAGAATCATGGGCGGATCTAGAAGAGGGTGGTCGGTTAATCTTTTGGCGGGTCGATTGTTTTTAACAAGTATGGGTATTTAAAAATGTCACTTTTTTGTAGCTTGGTTTTAAAAAGTGTCAGGTGTTACTTTATATACAACCAAAAGTTGTATTTGTCTTATCTCTTTTACGTATCACCGTTTTGTAGTAATCCATTCATATATTGTCGCCTCAAGGCTTATATGAAGGGTCACCTTAAAGCATGTATGAAGTGTTGTCTCGAGGCGGCCTGAGGCACGCCTATTAAAACCAAAGTTTGTTGTTTAACCACTCAAATTATAGTTGGTAAAGCAGTTTGAGCTATTGGTCCTAAGACTATGTGTACTAGTTAATTAAAAAGTGTCGATGACCCCAGATCAGCTGGTTTGGGGTGAGGTGGGAAGGTTTTCCCTTCAGGGTTCCTGCCCGGGCTGTGCAGGTTTGAAGCCCGCAACTCCGCCAAAAATATTCCCCGTGACGGTTTGAGCTTAGGCAAGGAGGACACCGGGTGTGTGGGGTGAGAATCGAACTTGGGTTAGGGAGCTATATGCCATGGGGTTTTTACCACTGAACCACACTTGTCAAAAAAAAGTTAATTAAAAAGTGAAAGGTAAATGTCACGTCATTGCCACCTAGGCACTGAAGCTTCCACCAACTTTCCTATTAAAAGTGCGTAATGATTTATTGATTTAACTATCCCACAAATATTTATGTAATCATCAAACAACATCCAAACACACATTGACACCCATCCACCATAGGCAACGACTCCACCCCTTCTTCACGACCATTAACACGGGACCCCCCCTCCTGGCGCCCGAGTAACACCCATCCGGGGGTGGTGTTTGGCGCCTTTGGGTGCCGATGTGGCGTGGGGCGCCACCTCGCTACGGATGGTCTAAAAAAATTACGGGGACCAAAGTAAAGCTCTGGTTCCAACCATAAGACTGTATTTTGCACCACTTTATTGTGTATCTACTATAAAGTTAAATTCGTATCATTATACACATCGATAGTTTTCTACAGTCACGTCAATGCTCTATCGAATGTCATTTGATAAAACTAACAAAAACGCAAAACAAACTAAGCGGCTGATCAAGTTATTAATTATAACATGAATTACATGTCCGTTTTGCATCCATTCACTTGGAATTTATGAACTTTTGCAAGAACATCAACAAGGTCTTTATCATTGCACATGCAATGTTCCAAATGATATTTAATTTTAAGACAACACTATCATATAGGGTCATGGAACTTCAGTTTCTTGGGACAGGTCTAATCTCTATGCTCACATCAAGTGTTATCTGATTTCCCTCAAATGGAGGCTAGAGTTCATACAAATCATCCTCTAATTTAAAATGTGTTACCCTCTTAATTGTGGGGGATACCAGCCTCTTCAATTATCATGTGTGGTAAACATCATAAAAGTCGATATCTTGACTTCGGTACCAAGTTCAATTTACAATTCGTACGGTACAAGCCTATGTGATGAGCAAAACTCGTACTTTAGGTCCAAGTAATTTATACTGATATATGTAGATATATTATAATAAACATAAGTGATCAGGTAAAAATGTGAAAATATAAAAAAAACTATGTCATAAGACTATCTTCAATGAGCATTCTTGAGGACTTAGCACATGTGACACCGCCCTTGGGAGTTTGGAAGGGCAACAGTGGAGCTCCCCGCCCTTGAAATTTCCGCCCATGGTGAAGGGCACCAACGGGGGAAATTTGGCGGTGCTAGTTAGGTACGTTTTTGTTTTTCTTTCTTTTTCTTTTCCCTTCAAATTGATTTCTAGAGCTTTAGTGACTTACCACCACATTCATTTTTAGTTTTAAACTATTTCAAAAAGAGTAAGTAGGTAAAATGACAATAATAGGTAATGCTATAATTTTAATTTTTGTAATTTTTATAATTCTTTAATTTGTATAAATTATTTTTACTAAAAAGTATTTATTTATATAAATAGTAAAAATGTATTTATCTATTATAAAAAGGTAAATCTAAATTTACCAATAATTTGATTTAGTTAAAAAGAATTGATTATGAAAAATAATTTTAAGAAGTTGTGATGATGTGAAAATGTAAGGTTTTCTAAGAATATTTCTAAAGTTTGAGAGAAAAGAGATGTTTTTAAAAATATGTAGAAATCTGATTTGGTAATTGAGTGGGGCATTTATAAGGGGACTGGGGGTGGTCCGTGATGGCACCCCCATCACTTGTTTTTTTTAGCACACCGCCGTCACTACCAAGTTCAACGAGTGATAGAAATAACGTGTGGAAATGATCACGCGTGAAAAAAGGAAAAGGAAAATGATAGAGTTTAAAACTGTTTTTTTTATTTTAAAACCAGAATTCTTTTTTTAAAAAAGAAATTCAGAAAACTGTTAATTTAAAAAAAACAGAAACTGTTTAAAAAAAACAGAAAACTGTTATTTAAAAAAAAAACAGAAACTGTTTTATAAAAAAAAAATCAGAAAACAGTTATTTAAAAAAAACAGAAACTGTTTTAAAAAAAACAGAAAACTGCTATTTTTTAAAAAAACAGAAACTGTTTTATAAAAAAATTCAGAAAACAGTTATTAAAAAAAACAGAAACTGTTTTTAAAAAAACAGAAAACTGTTATTTAAAAAAAACAGAAAACTGATATTCGGTGGCGGAGTCGATCTTCCAAATCGAAGAGGCGAAATTGGCGCATATTAATGAAATTTATAATTTTAGTGTTTTATTGTTAATTTCTAATTTAAAAAAAATTAAAAAAATTTGTGAGTGATGGAATTCCATCACTAGTGATGACCACCGCCACTCAAAAATGCTTGTGAGTGATATAATAGTGGTTGTTGACATGGCGGAACATTGAGTGATGAAATTTCATCACTTGTGACCACCCCCACTCTCCTAAGTGTTCATACATTATATATTCCATGATAAATGAAGGCTAAAAGGAATGAGAGCATGAGACGGAGGAGTTCCAAGGGGGCACTATTCTTGCAAGGGATCGGGGGCTGGCCTTCAAGGGGGTCCAAGGGCAACGCTCCAATTTGGGGTCGTGCTAGATTTGCCTTAAGGCTAGAGGGTATGGTGATGGTCCTCCAAGGGAGGATGATCCGCCACGTAGGCGCCACGTCATAGTCCTCCCAAGGATGGTCCATCCCATAAAATAGAGGGTATGGGAGGATGGTCCTATATGATCCTACCCCACAAAACTATGTACAAGTATTAATGCCTAATGTACAAATCTCATTCACAAACAAACAAACAAAGTTGGGCCCACCATTTGGATCGTCCTGAACGTCTGAAAGTCGACGTTGAAGACGGGGACGGGATGAAGACCGGGGGGCGGATGGGGTGACGCCGGCGCCGGTTGAGGACGGGGGTGGGGGACGGACCATACCGTGCAGCCTAACATTGCTTCATCGGAATTGCATTAGTTTGTATGGAAGGAAGAAACGTTGCTGGAAAATTGTAAATCGATAGAATAGTTGTACATAGGTATCAAAATTTGTATGTTGGTATCAATTTTGTACCGTAGTAGCAAACAATATCGAAGAAGTAACTTAGAACTTAAGTACTGACAATGTGAAATTGACTGCTAATGTACCGTAGCAGTTACAACCTAACAACAACTGTTACAACCAAAGGTTGTGACGTTTCACTCCAACTGTTATGATCATTAATTCGGCCCTATATATTTCATTTGGTCTTATTCAATCATCTCTATTTGTACTTTAATTTTGGGGTGTCTTATTCCCACATACCCTATATCTTATTTTCACATCCCCTTTTGTATACGGGCCGTATACAATTATACGGCTCGTATAGAATGTTTTTTAATAGGAAAATGCGCAGGGAATGTTTTTTTTTTGTTTTATTATATACGGCCCGTATACAGTTATACGAGTCGTATACATGTGTATACGATTTGTAAAACGTATACGGCTCAATTGATTTATTTTTGTGGGTTTTTGATGTTAGCACATGTATACGGGCCGTATATATTGGCCTTTTTTCAAGTATCACGTTTTATTCCCGTAAAAACACAATCATTCTAGGGTTTCTAAACTCTTCATCACCTTTAACAATGTCGATAAACGTTGATCGGAACATGCCGCTTAAATCGGAGCACAGGTAGAGTAACGTTACCGATCAGTCCGTTGATGAAAACCTTAGCGATCGCAGAGATCTTCGTGTTGGTTATTTATCGATTCCGAGCAACTAGCAGAAGAACCTGACACAAACAAGTTCTCCACAGTTTGTTATTCAGATCTCTGTTCGGTCATCTTTCCAAACTACAACACACGATACTTTTAATAAGCTGTCATAGTTGTCAAATTCGATTTAAACAAATCTTTTCATTTTCCTTCAATTTCTAAAACATTCTCTGTTACATGAAGACGTGTCGGGTTCTTCTACTAGTGGTATTTTACTGAAGTATTGAAGATTAAGGCGGGCATTGTTTAAATCTGAATATAACTAGATGTTACGTGTATCAGCGTTGTTTGTCACCCTGTGTGAGCATTGGAAACCCGATAAACAGTCTTGACAACTGTGACATTTTATCTATCTATGTGTGTCACATCCATCCTGTTATTGCAATCGATATGATTAATTTTTTCAGATTTTTTTCTAATTAGTGTTGTTAACTACCAAAAGAATGCATACACAAATAGTTCTAGTGGACGAAGCAAAGAGACCGTTGTGTATCTGAATCAGGTTCTCAAACAAACACTACCAAAGATGGGTTGGTGATAAATACCGGAGCTGTTATCTCGGTTGTTCAGTACTCTCCTATATCAACTTGAACGGTTGATGGTTACAAGGATCGTTCTAATAGATTAAAGAGAATAAACCATTTTTTACCAATTTTCACTCCAGTAGTTGAAACTTGAGCGCAGGAATCAATTCAAAACCCTCACCCTCAAAAATCAACCAGAAACCAAAGGAAAAAAGGGCTGATAATGGCTGATGGTTCTTCGTTGAGGAAACCAAACGTAGACGGAGATGATAGGCTTGGTAACCGGAAGAGAAATCATTTGTATTTTTTTAGTTGCTTCTCTTGTTAAGTTTCTGAACCAACCGAAATCCACAAATTCCAATAGTTTCTTCATAGATTCCGTCCGGTTTCCAAACTCTTTCACACAAAGTTAATATTCACTGTGGTGGATGCAAGCATAAAGTTAGAAAAATACTCAACAAAGATTGAAGGGTACACAACTGAAGGTTCAGTGTACGAACAGTTTCTTACGAACGATATGTATCAGGAAGCTCAACTTGAACGGACGATATGTATCAACAAATTGTGAGTGGGAATATGGCTATGAAGAATAGTATGGATAAACAATCACCGGTACGGGTTTTTCTGCTAGTTATTCGGAATGTTTCGAATCATCACAGAAGACGTGTCGGGTTCTACTGCTAGTAGTATGAGTCTGAGTCCATTGTGGTTCATGAATGTTTCGAATCATCACAGAAGACGTGTCGGGTTCTTCTGCTAGTAGTATGATCCAAAAATTCCGTTGTTTAAATCAGAATCAGGTTCTCACGACAAGGATCGTTCTAATAGATTAAAGAGAATAACCTCTTTTTTACCATTTTTTACCCATAGTATACGAGCCGTATAATAATATACGGTCCGTATACAACCATCGTATACATTGTATACGATAGGTAAAAATATTTTTTACCAATGGTATACGGCCGTATAAACCGTATACGACTCGTATACATATGGTAAAAAATGGTAAAAACCTCTTTAATCTATTAGAACGATCCAATAAACGAAGAACAAAGCCTATTTTCAAAATGACATCTAGCATTACTAACGGTTCAAGTAAGTGTCTAAAATTTTGAAAATTAAGGTTTACCTTGTTAGTTTCTCAAACACTACTAAACATCTGCTTTCTGAATCTGAATCAGAATGTTAACTTTTTAGTTGCTTATCTTGTTAAGTTTCTGAACCAACCGAAATCCACAAATTCTGTCACTTTGTGTATTGACGAAGCTGACAAACACATTGGTATTTTCTCAAAATGTGCAAACTTGAAGAATCTCACATTAAAGGAGTATGCAACAACGGGATCAGATGGTTTGAGTATCTTTCATCCTCGTTTGACTAATCTCACACTTGAAAATGACAACTTTGTTATTTCTGTTGTTCAGTACTTCCGAGATCTGACCGAACCGAAATCCACAATTCTTTTACTCATAAACCCTTGAATCCCAACGGTTCATTTGTAACCGTAAGGATGATGCAAATTTGTACGTAAAGATCACTACACAAACTCTTCTACATCTTTTAACCAGTTGTCCATCACTTAAGACCTTGAAAAGATTTGTTGAAATCGAAGCATTCACGAACCACAATGGACTCAGGCTCATGTTCAAGTAAGTGTCTAAAAATCTGAAAATTCAGGTTTACCTTGTTAATTTCTCAAAACAAAGTCTCGTTTCTTCATCTTCATCTTCAAGAACAATGATGAACAGATGATGTCAGATAATACTTCATTTGTCGAGAAACCATTATCTTGTGATACATGAACGTTGTATTCTTGTCTTTCAGAAGAGTTTGTATTGAACCAAGAATACTTCAAACATTCTATACCTTGCAACGTATAGAGGTGCAAGAGAATGGCGAGTTATTTTCAGTTATTTCTGTTGATCCACACATTCCATTGTTTAAACCAGAATCAGGTTCTCAAGACAAGGATCGTTCTAATAGATTAAAGAGAATAAACCAATTTTTACCATTTTTTACCATAGTATACGAGCCGTATCAAAATATACAGCCCGTATACAATCATCGTATACATTGTATACGATCGGTAAATTTGTTTTTTACCCAGAGTATACGGCCGTATAAATGGTATACGGCCCGTATACATATGGTAAAAAATGGTAAAAAATTTCTTTCTTTCCTTTTTTTAGTTGCTTCTCTTGTTAAGTTTCTGAACCAACCGAAATCCACAAATTCCAACAGTTTCTTCGTAGATTCCGTCCGGTTTCCAAACTCGGTCATTCCTTGTGATACATGAACGTTGTATTCTTGTCTTTCAGAAGAGTTTGTATTGAATGGCGAGTTATTTTCAGTTATTTCTGTTGATCCACAAATTACATTGTTTAAATCAGAATCAGGTTCTCAAGACAAGGATCGTTCTAATAGATTAAAGAGAATAAACCATTTTTTACCATTTTTTAACCGAGAGTATATGAGTCAGGCGTTGGAAGGATTGTAGTAGTAGGACATTGGTACCACTGTGAAAATTGCATCAGGAAGCTCAACTAGACTTGACATTGGTACCACTGTCAAGTATGTCGGGTTCTGCAAATATTATCTTGACAGTGGATCGAGTGATACGCTTATCTATTCTGGTCAAGGTGGGCATGGTTTGTTCGGGAGTAAAATTGCATCAGGAGGGGAGAGAGTCTGATACAATAAGGATGTTGGGAATTAAACGCATGTGCGTGACAAAATAAGGATGTTCGCATAAACATATATTCGTTTCATAACCTCCTCCTATAAATCAACCACAACTGACAAAGAGCCTGTATTAGAAGCCATCCTATGTCTTTTACCAACCGAAGAGGCAGCAGAAGACGTGTCGGGTTCTTCCAACATTCACGAACCACAATGGACTCAGACTCATACTACTCACCCTCCCCTGAGGAAAAGTTTTCCCGACGACTCAAGAAAATCCACAATCAATGTATACAGGTGCAAGAGAATGGCGGGTGATATAGTAATTTTCAATAATGTAGGAAGGATTGAAGTAGTAGGACATTGGAATCTGGTTCTCAAACAAACCAACAAAATCCTGATAGAGAAAAACATCAACAACCATTTTTTCTTTTCCTTCAATTTCGAGAACATTCTCCCTGTGTATGTGCTTGTGCTGTAGAAACCGGTGATGAATTTGTATACACAACTGAACGTTAATTGATATTGTTTTAGACAACAACAGATAATGAACGGATTGTTGGTGGATAACGCAAACAAGTTCTCCACAGTTTGTTATTCAGATCTCTATTCGGCCATCTTTCCAAACTACAACACACGATAAGTTTAAACTTTATAGTGTGTGATTTGACCAGGAAATGATTGGAGGTGAAGGTTCAGTGCACGAAAAGTTTCTTACGAAATGTACGTGACAAAACAAATATGTTGGGAATTAAACGCATGTCCGTAATCCCGCGTTGATAGCTTCCGTTTTATTCAGACTCCTTACAACTCTCATCAAATGTCTCACCCTTCCTTTTATTCTATAAATATTAAATAAAGAATAACACCATGCATGTAATCCCGCGTTGATAGCTTCCATTTTATTACAGTCATACGACACGTATTCTTGTTCTTCAATCTTTGTTACTTGTTGATGTTTTATTATACGGCCCGTATGGAACGAAATTTTGATTTTCCAAATATTTTAGAGTCGTGAGGTGCTCAAAACTTTCTAAAAGTAGAAAAAAGATTTATTCTAAGAATCAAAAAAGATAAATTTGTTATCGTCTTCATCGATGACATCCTTATTTATTCTAAGAATCAAGCTGACCACGAGAAACACCTTCGTTGTATTCTCAAACTTCTACGTCAGGAGAAGCTCTATGCCAAATTCTCCAAGTGTGAATTTTGGCTACGAGAAGTCCAATTTCTTGGACACGTGGTTAGTGAGCGTGGTATCCAGGTGGATCCCGCTAAGGTTGAAGCAGTAATGAACTGGCAAGAGCCAAAGACGCCTACAGAGATTCGTAGCTTCCTGGGATTGGCAGGATATTACAGGCGTTTCATAGAAAATTTTTCAAGGATTGCTGCACCCTTAACCTCCTTAACTAAAAAGAAGGTTAAGTTTGTTTGGGGCCCTAAGCAGCAAGAATCCTTTGATGTTCTAAAGCAAAGATTGAGCAACGCCCCAGTACTGACATTGCCAGATGGAATTGAAGAATTTGTGGTTTATTGTGATGCTTCGCATACTGGCATGGGGTGTGTGCTTATGCAGAAAGGCAAAGTCATTGCCTACGCTTCAAGGCAGTTGAAAGTGCACGAAAAGAATTACACCACCCATGACTTGGAGCTGGGTGCCGTTGTATTTGCACTGAAGCTTTGGAGGCACTACCTTTATGGTGTCAAATTTGTGATCTATTCTGATCACAAGAGCCTCCAACATCTGTTTAATCAGAAGGAATTAAACATGAGGCAACGCCGCTGGATGGAAACTTTAAATGACTATGATTGTGAAATCAAGTACCATCCCGGCAAGGAGAATGTAGTCGCCGATGCCTTGAGTCAGAAGGAAAGGGTTAAACCTATCCGAATCCATGCCAAGCGCATGGAATTAAAGAACAGTCTGATGGAAAGGTTGTTAGCTGCACAGAAGGAAGCTGTGTTGGAAGCTAACTATCCTAATGAAAAGCTAGGAGTAACTGAGGAGCAGTTAACTCTTAGCAAGGACGGACTTCTAAGGTTGAATGGACGAGTATGGGTTCCAATTTATGGAGGGCTTCGTGATGTTATCCTCCAGGAAGCCCATAGTTCCAAATATTCCGTTCATCCTGGTGCGGATAAGATGTATCAGGATTTAAAGGCAAATTATTGGTGGATAGGCTTGAAAAAGTCTGTAGCCGCCCATGTAGCAAAGTGCTTGACATGTGCGCAAGTCAAAGCCGAGCATCAGAAACCATCAGGTTTGCTACAACAGCCTGAACTTCCTATGTGGAAGTGGGAAATGGTAACTATGGATTTTATTACCAAGTTACCCAAAACAAGGAAAGGCAATGATACAATATGGGTTATAGTTGACAGACTGACTAAGTCAGCTCATTTCTTACCCATCAAGGAGACTTATAGCTCCGATATGTTAGCCCAGTTATACGTTGATAAGATTGTAGCCCTACATGGCATACCTGTAGCTATTATCTCTGACCGAGATACTAGGTACACGTCACACTTTTGGAAGAGCTTCCAACAATCTTTGGGCACATGTTTGAACTTTAGTACGGCTTACCATCCTCAGACTGACGGTCAGAGTGAGCGTACTATTCAAACGTTGGAAGACATGCTGCGTGCATGTGCGATCGATTTAGGAGGTAGCTGGGATAAGAACCTGCCATTGATCGAATTCTCCTACAACAATAGCTACCACACCAGCATCAAGGCTGCGCCTTTTGAGGCATTATATGGTAGAAAGTGTAGATCGCCAGTTTGTTGGGCGGAAGTTGGAGAAGTCCAGTTATCAGGACCAGAGATCGTGTTTGAAACAACGGACAAGATTGTCCAGATTCGTAACAATCTCCAAGCTGCCCGGAATAGGCAGAAGAGTTACGCTGATCCAAATCGTAAGGATTTTCATTTCGAAGTAGGTGAAAAAGTCCTACTTAAAGTGTCACCCTGGAAAGGAGTGATGCGATTTGGTAAGAAAGGCAAACTAAGCCCGAGATACATAGGACCTTTCGAGGTTATCGAACGTGTCGGGTCAGTTGCCTATAAGTTGAACTTACCGGAAGAGCTCAGTGGAATTCACAATGTGTTCCACATCTGCAATCTAAAGAAGTGTTCCGCTGACGAATCACATGTCATGCCACATACAGATGTGCAGATAGACAAGAGCTTGAAATTTGTTGAAAAACCTTTGTCGATTGAAGATCGACAGGTAAGGAAGCTTCGAAGAAAGCATATACCTTTTGTAAAGGTCAAATGGGATGCCCGTAGAGGTCCCGAATTCACGTGGGAGGTTGAATCCACGATGAAAGAAAAGTACCCTTACTTGTTTCAGTGCATCTCGGGTCGAGATTTATTTTAAGGGGGTGAGGATGTAACACCTCAAAATTTCGTGTTTAATAAGATGACGACACGTGTCATGTATGACAAAAACACGTTGTGAACCCGGATTAAATAAAGATGTTTTGGCAGGATTTAAAAGTGGCGTCATGTAAATTTATACCTCTGAACGACCTCAGTATAAATCCCAAGACCCAAGTTTTTATATAACAAACATCTATTAAGTCTAAATTCAGAAATGGGTTCACAATAATGGACTTGCAAAAAGCATGATATGATCTCACAAAGAATTTGAATGGTAAACCGATGTTTTCGGGTCTTGTATATGCATTCATTTAAAACAATGGATAATGGTAGGGTATAGAACTGATATATGAGGTCCCTAACTGTCAAAAATAAGTCCACAAGTCGTATATACCCGTTTGCCCCCTTCGAAATGCCAAAGATCAACGATTTTCCGCATCAGACAGAAGGCTTACGGACCGTAAGCCGACCTTTACGGTCCGTAAGCATGTGCCAGCGACCAGAAAACGGGCTGTTGCCTGTATTTCGCGATTATGACCGATTTAGCTGGTTTTTATCATTATTTAAAGACCCCTAACTGTGCTAGAACGTTAGGGACAAGTGTTGGATGGTTGTGGTTGGTCCTAGAGTTAGTTGTCAACCAATCATGGTGAGTTCTTCACTATATAAAGCACAACATGTTGCAACATTCATTCTCACACTTGCAACTGATCATTGGAGCATTTCTGGAGCTAAGGAACTCTCCCATCTGATCATAATTCGTGCATTGGACTCTTGTAAGTCTGCTAGTCTTATTTAGTTGTGTTTAGCTTAGTTAATTAGCTAAAAGTCAAACCGTCGTAATTACGGTTTGACTTCGAGATTAGTCACTAATGACTCAGTCTTATCTCGAATTAAAAGTAGTTTTAGAATGGTATTTATGTGGGTAATAAAACCCCAAAAGGGTTTCCCCTGATCACCATCCTAAGCAGGTCAAATGTCGGGTCAAACCTTTACTTAAAAAGTCAACATAATGCTTAAAATGTCGTTTATGCATAATTAGCTATCTAGATCATATATAACCTGTTTGATTATTGTTATAACTTAGTAATTAGTGTAATAACATGTTCAAACCTGTTCAACCCGACTATTTCCTGTTTAGACCCGGTTCGGAACCGAAAGTCACATAGTTTGACTTTCCCGTTGACTTTCAGTTCTGACCCGTTTGGGCATATTTTAGAAATGCCTCAGAGCTTTAATTGGATTAGGATACATGTTAGAACAACCCTCTGTGATCATACACCTTGGTTCACTAGTTATCCAATTAATATGCATATTTCCGTTAATTGCTCATACGTTGACCGTTATGCCCTTATTACCTTAAATCATGATTTATGAAAATGTAAAAGTGTAGAAACCTTAGTTACTGATATATAAACTTGTGTGCAAAGTTTGACATCAGTTTGACTTGTAGATTAAGAGTTATGCTCATTGTCGCTAAATTAAAGCTTTATGTTAATAAAATGGCGTAATTAGCGTATAGCCTAGTTAAACATACTTTTTGGTATCAAATCTTTTACCCACTGATGTTATATATTATTTTGGGATTTTTAAAGATTTTTAATGAATTTTAGGCTGAGCATAACTAGTAGTCGTAGGCTTAATCCGGTAATTGTCGGTTTTGCCCTTACGGGCCATGAAATGAGTTTTACTTATCTAAACGACTCCAAACCTTTTGCTACTGATCACATATGATTAATAAATTATTTTAAGCCTTCTGGAAATATAAAAAATATCAGATTTAAGTATAGAACCCGGAAATGGCCTTTAATCGCCATAATTAGCGTTTTTAACGCATAGTATGTCTTAGAATCATATTGGACATACCCGGGTTGATACCTACTGATATATGAGGCAAATTATGATATTTTAATAGTAAGCAAAGGTTGATAAACTCAGACTTCGTTTTTGAGCTTTTCGGCTTATGTGAAATTACCAAAATACCCCTACGGGGCATAGTTTGGTTAAATATGATAAATTTCACATATATGCCTTAGCCTACTGTTATAACCCATCAAAATGAGTATGTTTGCTGTTTACATCAGACCTGTAACTCAGTTAAACAATTAAACTCTTTTACAAACTTTAAAATGACCAAACTACCCCTACGGGGCATAGTTTGTGTTTAAAATTAGTTCGGGGCATAACGAAAGACATCCTACTGATGTTACAACATATTTGAAGCATATTAACTTAGGAAATCTGTATATGGCTCTTACGGATACCCGTTACGCATATTACGTGTTCGGCTCGGTTTATGTAACAAGTTTACATAAATTAGCCGAAACGGGTCAAACCTTATCGGTTTTATCTCAAAATCCAGAATGTGAATAGTAAACCCATATTAAACAAGTCTTCAAACTTTTCGGGTCTAAATCACATTCTATCCGGTCTTCGCTTAATCGTGCGTACGAACCGTATCTTGAAACTAGCCGGTCTAAGTTTAAGCATAATTAAAGACCCGCTAGGATTCTAATAGGTTATATTTAACCTTCGTTCCAGATTAGGAGAAACAGTAAAAGCTACTTGCTATTTGCTTATTGTGACTATACTTTGCATCAAGGTAAATACTTTTAACTTATTTTCCCTATACGGGCTTGGGTTACGGTACATAGCGTACCGCTTGTTCGGGCATCAAATCTCCACGCTTAGTGGGTAGTTGAATAATTTGATCGGCTCGTTTTAAACAGATTTGTTTACTTTACAGCCTTTGGGGGGGTTAATGACCATGTCCCGGATATCCTCGGCATTATCTTACGAGATGGCCACGACCTGAGCACGGGGTGTAGGCGTACACCTGTCGGTGTATAACTCATTATTGTGGTGTGTCTATTGATCTTTAACCCGGATACGTTCCGGGCTACTGAACGCATAAGTAACATGTAAATCGTTCACAAGATTATAATATTAAATAATTCTCCCAAGTTAAATAAAATGTTTATGCCATGTGCATCCAAACCAATTTTCAATCATTTTATAAAATGAGTCAGTTGAATGTATTTACCAGTGTAAACTGACGTATTTTCCCAAAAAGATTAAATGCAGGTACTAGGCGAAATAGGCTGGGATTCTCCTAAGCATCATTAGAAGTCTCGCAAGCTTAAGATGCCGAAGTCTGTTGAACCATAAACAATGTTTTAATTCGATCCTACTGTGGATAAACACCGGATAATTGTGACTTTGTTTACAATAAATAAATTCGGTTGTATCTTATTTTAAATTTGCTTCCGCTGTGCATTATTATATTGTGTTGTTTGACTATTACGTTGCCAACCACGTCACGATACTCCCCCACCGGGCCCACCGGTGACACGTGGAAATCGGGGTGTGACAATTACAATATAGGGTAATTACCAAATCCCTAGTTTTGACAACAATTCATCCAATTTTCTACTAGGGTTTGTTTCTACACCAAGATATAATCACCATAACACTCATAGATTCAAGATTCATTCCAGAATTTCGATTATGATTGTTCATCATAATCTCAAAGTATCACCAAATCATAAATTTCAACATACCTTGTAATCCCCATGACTAGGTGATCACGAATTTGTGTTCATGCAGTGATTTGGCTCTTGATTTGGGCTTCAATTTGATCAAGTTGTGGAAGTTAGGGTTTGAGCTCCCTGAGCTTTCTCCTGGTCGACCTCACACACACACACACTAGGTGTGGTGTGTTTTTATTTTTTTTTTTGTTTTTAATAAATAAACCTTATTTCCAAATATCCAACTTTGGTCCCTCATGTTTCGTTAATTATTAAGTAGGTTATAACCTACTTATTTACAATCCATATTCCCTTTTATTAACCGGGTCAAGCATTCCTAGTTAGCTTAGCGGGTTAGGGAATATTTATGACTAAGTTTAATTTAGGTCCCGTTAACTCGGGCCTTCTAAGCTTTTATTTCCTAAAAGCTTTTATTGACTTTTTGTTTAATATTAGGATTAATTATTTAAATCCTAATATTTACCGGTTAAATTTTACCACTGACGGTACTTTACCCGTCTTTTAGTATTAACGGAGTTTGATTACCCAAGCCTGTTTTCGGGGTGTTACATCATCTCACCTTTTTTTTCTTCTTCTCCTTAGTCCAGATCCATGGTCGCCAGAGGGGGTCGAAACCCTATATCTATATCACCTTCAATCGCTGGAAACGACCATCATCGGTAATCCTAAACACCGCTCGAAACATGGTCTAGATCGAGACATGCAGACTCGTCGTCTGCCTCGTATTGGTCGGAAACGCAGCCAATATCATCAATTTTTGTGATTTTTCTGGCAAGGAAACCCTAAATCATCTATATACAGATATATGTTGGGTTTGGAGGAGATATGACGGTTGAATGTTGGTTTTTGTGATGATTGGAGGAGATACGACGGTTGTTTGAATGTTTTGTGATGTTTAGTAGATAACTGCGGTTATTTGACGGAAGGGAAGATGACGGTTGCTTGAAGGTTTTGTGATGATTGGCAGTTAATTTTTCAAACGGTGCGCCGGACGCCGTAGGGTTGTGTAGCATTTTTGTAACTGTTGTTAAATTTAATTGAAACAGTGCGTCATGTCATGTGTGCGAGGTAATTGAACCAAAACGTCATCCCTTTTCTGACCGACGTTTGTTTTTAACCGGCACCGGTTGGTTTTTTTATATGTATATAATATAATAATTAAGCAACGGGTATGTATGTGTGGTTTGTTAAAAGTCATGACTTTTCATTTTCTAAAGAGGTAACTCAAGTTACTTTTTGTAGGGTTATATAATGAGTATATGAATTATCCTGTATATCAATTTAAAATAACTTAAGATCTGTACAGACGGATAATTTACTATTCTAAATATAGTAAGTTAAATGAGTCATGTAAACGGTGACAGGAATAAAGTTAACTGTCATTTTCGTCCCTGTGGTTTGGTGGAAAATGCCACTTCAGTTCAAAAAAAATTTGCGCCAGATTCGTCATCAACATTTTTGAAACGTGCCACTTCAGTCCAAAAAGATAACGTATTGCGCCAGTTCCGTCCTCAACGTTTTTAACGGAAGTTATCTTTTTGGACTGAAGTGGCACGTTACAAAAATGTTTAGGACGGAACTGGCGCAAATTTTTTTTTTGGACTGAAGTGACATTTTCCACCAAACCACACGGACGAAAATAACATTTAACTCACAGGAATAAAAAAAAGTAAGTTACTAAATATCTAAACCTGTTTGATATATACACTGTTTTTGTTTAGGAATAGTATAGTGCCAAACTGGAGTATAAACCAAAAAACCCTCTTCATTGTATTAGTTTCCAATCGACATCGTATTGCGATCGTCGTACAAATCATAGAACCTCTCTCTAGGTATCAATCAGGGGCGGACTCAAGCCTAGCCCAAGGTGGGCGGGCGCACCCCCGGAAAAAAAGTTTTTTAGTGCTAAGTTACGTCGAAAATCCCGTCCGCACACCCCTTGGAATTTTTCGTCAGCACCCCTTGGAATTTTGCGTCGCATCCCTTAGGTAAAAAGTGTTATCAATTTATATTTTAAATTTTTTTAGTAAACTCTTATTTAAAAAAAAAAAATACTACCTAAATCATATAACTTTTAATACCTAACTAATTAAATCCAAATACCCACTTATAATACCTAACTAACTAGCCTACTAAGTCTTAGTCCATTAACCAAACCCAACAATATTTCAAACTATAATAAAATAATTAAGCCCAAAACCCTTAGAATTCTCTCCCGCTCTCTCTCAGTCTCTTGCGTCCCTGCGTCCAGCGAACATCAACCAACAGCAAACAAAAATCCAGGCCGGCGACCACCGTAATCAGCCACCATACCTCCGTCGTTCGACACCAAATCCAATTGGAATTCGAACACAAGTAAGTATCTTTGTTATTTTGATGATTTTGGTTGATATTATAGGAGAAAAAGGGTAATAAAGTTGTTAAATAGGTTTGAAATTTTGTGTGTTTTGACATTGTTTATGGTTGTTTAGATGATTTTTAGGGTGATTATGTTGTTTAGATGATTTTTAGGGTGATTATGTTGTTTAGATGATTTTTAGGGTGATTTACATTATGATTTCTAGGGCTTGAATAGTTGAAAATTAAAATTGAAACATTATGTTATGGAACGATGAACTTATGGATCAATTTGTTTGTGATAGGAACCATGAGTAGGGATTTAAATAATTAAGCACAAAACCCCTTAGAAAGTAGTTTTAGATGATGTTTTGGATAGATTTCAAAAGACGAAAACCCGTAGGGCGACGTTTTAATTATGTTTGTAACAAGGTTTGACCTGTTTTTTATGATTATATAAATTTAGTTTGATGTTCTTTTGTTTTACATGACCCGACCTGATACGAACCAATTTTTGTACTTATATACCTTGGGGCCTAAAATTTTAAAAAATGTTCCGCACCCCAATGGAAAAATTTCTGAGTCCGCTACTGGTATCAATCTTCAGTTCATCAAATAAATCAAATAATCAATTGATTTCTGTAATGAGTGGGAGATCGCAACAACTAGAAATTGATGATCGAAGTTGTATGTTTTTAAATAAAGACTAGGGCTTGCCCGATGCGTACTCTATGCGAAATGATATGTGTCGGACTCTCAATTTCTTGAATCTTTCGCTGATGCAGTTTGTAACTAGGGTTTATGTTAGAGGAAACCGCCAAACTTATATTAGAGTAAACTACCATTTTTGACCATGTGATTTGGTGAAAATTATCACTATCATCCAATACTTGGTTTTCTCGCATATGGGTCATTGTTGTTTCCAAATCTTGCCATTTTCATCTAATAAGATAACTCCATCCATATTTCTCAGTAAAATGACGGGTAGACCGGATGAAAGTGACGATTTTCACCAAACTATTTGGACGAAATGAGAATTTAACATAAAATATATTATTTAGTAATTTTCATAATAAAAATTATATATATATATATATATATATATATATAGGGTAGGGATATGGTAAAAAGTGTCTAAAATGTGAGAAGGGTAAGAAATGTTTTAAACCATTGGATATTTGATCTAATGGTTGAGATCAATAGGGTATAAAATGTAAATTGTGTTTTAATTAGAAGGACCTTATGTAAAATTGAAGGGCAATAGTGTCTTTTCCAATGTTTCAAATATGGTAACCGCCATCAATCTCCTAAAAACTAGCTATTCAAATTTAATTGCTAAATTATCTCGATCCTAAATTCTAAAAATAGAAAAATATGTAACTGCTGCAAAGAAACGTATAACACTATACATCCATCATATAACACTATACATCTATCATATAACACTATATAACACTATACATTCATCATAGGCATGCTACCAGAAAAATATAACACTATATAACACTATGCATCCATCATATAACACTATATAACCAAAGAACACTATATAACACCATGTAACACTATATAATACTATATAAAAAGTATATAACACTATATAGTTCTAAATGGTGGTTGCACTACAGAATTAATAATTGATGGTGTTATATAGTGTTTTTTGATGGTTGCGCTACAGAGTTATATAACACTACAGAATTATATAACACCAAAAACCATATTATAACACCATATAACACCAAGTAACACTATATAACACTATATAAAAAATATATAACACTATGCAGTTCTGAATGGTTGTTGCACTACAGAATTATATAACACTACACACATTCGTAGATTAATTCCTAAAATCGAATTCCTATAATAAAGGGTGGAAGTTATTTTGGGCAGTTATCTTTAAATCAATTAATTGAAAGAAAATAGAAAATTACTTATTCACCCTTTTGAATTAATTTAGATATAGGACATTTGTCATCACCACATTATTTCTTACCATTCTCACACTTTGGACACTTTTTACAGGATCCTTTACCTATATATATATATATATATATATATATATATATAATAGTTATTATATAAATATGTATTTTATATATTAAGTAAGTATTACATTTTAATAGAGTCGTTTAGGTTCACTTCTGGGTCATGCCTTTTCTTAGAGCTCTACCTCGTGGTTTTCAGCTATTTTTTTTACAACAAATTTTTACACAAATCCGTCTTTGGCGGGGCTCGAACTTTTGACCTCAAGTGGAGCATCACCTTAACTCCAATGACTTTCTCATATAGTTTCAACTCGGTGCTTAATTGTGACTATCTTTTCAAAAAAAATCAGGGATTCTTATTAGTTTGTTTTGTATTCGATGTTCCTTTATCTGCACTCTACAACTGATTGATAGTATGCATTGTTCATGTTTTGATATGGGTTTTGTCACTTAACTACAAAAATCTTAGAATCACCAAATCTTTGATCTTAGATAACACATTTGATTTTCTAGAATCAAGTTGTAGCATATCTTGATTGCTTCACTATCCTATAGCCATGCTTAATAATGATAGGTCATTCGGATTTATTAAAACTTGATGCTTTAGTTGCTTGTGTGACAACAATACAAACAAGACTGGAAGATGAACAAGAAGGAAGTATAAGGGGAAAAGCAAAGAACTGCATCAGGATAGCTAGAGAAAGGGTAGAAAAGGCACTTCAGTATCTCATAATCACCTTTGAAAAAACACACACACACACACCCCAAAACCACCTTAAATAGAGTTGGCACTTTTGGTAGACCTCGTCTCATACCCAATTATAAAAGCGTATCTCAAACTTGTTAGCGTTGGTACCAATTTACTCATTACTCGTCACATATTGATATTGATATTGATAAACTACTACTTTTACTATAGAGGTGCACAAAATATCCGATTAATTAACTGTAACCGGTTATTAACCGAAACCGTAACCGGTTATTAACTGCTTGAGGAATAACCGATTAGCGGTTATTTTTAACCGTGACTTAGTAACCTGTTAGGTATATTTAGTATAGTAACCGGTTTTTAGGTAGACCGGTTAACTGAAAAAAAAAAAAAAAAGACAAAAAACTGGTTATCAACCGAAAATAACCGGTTAAAGTAATTAACCAGACCAGTTAAAGCATTAACCGGTTAAAGTCAAAAAAGTCAAATTAACCGGTATAACTGGTTATTGAAATTAACCAGTATGGGCTTTGTACTTTTGGGCTAGAAAACACCCAAATCAATTTCAGTGTTTCACCAGACCAAAGAGTCTGATAACCCAGTAGTGAAACGTCGTCGTTGAATGTCGAAATTCAGAATTTCAACAACCTAGGCATCTGATTAACAAACAAACAGAGATGGAGGAATTGGAGAGCCGACAGACCCAAATCCTCAAAAGAATCACACAACTCGAGCTCTCACTCCTTCCTCCACCCACCGATGAACAACCCTCCGCCACCGTAGCACGCCTCTCCGCCGCCCTTGTTGCCGGCGGCGTCAAAGACTTCTCGTTCAAGCGGGTTCCCTCCGATTACTACGATTGGTCATTGGAAGCTCGACGAGATGTTCTTGGAGCTGCTTCCATTCATCATCTCTGCAAAAGCATTGTCTTGGTATCTCTCTCTCTCTCTCTCTGTCGAACTAATCTTACTTCTTTTTGGTATCTCTCGAAGAAAAGTTGGATTTATGGTTTTGGATGCAAAACATGTGATTTTCTTGACAAAATTGGTGTGCATTTTAGGGGTTATAGGGTAAATTGATAATTAGATGATTGTACTAGTAACCTAAGTAGTTAATGCGGTAAAATATTGGATATTGGTCAAGGACCGATATTTGAGATATCGGTTATCGCGGTGGGATATCGGTAATTTTAATATCATGCTAAATTTATATATATAGCAATTTAACACCAACAATTCAGTATACTCTCCTACCATTAACAAATTAACCTTTTGCAACTTGCAAAACACTAACAATTGTAGCAAGTAGGAACTCATTAAGAGTTAAAAACACTAACATTTAACACTAACAATTAACAATTAATACTTAAAACACTAATAGCAGCAATATGAAGAAAGACGAATGGTAGAACTAAGAAAAAAGGTACTGATATCGGGAAAATCGGTGATGTATCGGTCAATATCGCCGATATTATCGGCACCGATATTTTGCACCGATATCTCGGCAGGGGACCGATAACCGATATATCACTGATATATCGGGATCATAGTTGTTAAAAGCCATCGCCTCTTGCGCCTAGGCCCATTTTCCAGGCGAGGCGAGGCAATTGCGCTTTAAGTCCAAGCAATTGCGCTTTAATTCTCCAGGTGATGGTTTAGGTGCACATTCCGGCTAGATATCAGAGAGTGCACAGCCAATTGTCTAAACTCCCGTAAGATTCCAACCAGGTTTCTACTTTTATATAAGGAGTACTACTTTTCTAAACTAATGCACTAATATTTTAGAACATTTGGTACTAAATGGATGATATTAAATGTTATATAATTGCTATTGTTTATTATATTTGAAGAATAGTATTATTTTTCTAAAAATTAATGTATTTTTAATTTTTTTCATTGTGCGCTTTACTTTTCTCAGGCCCTCGCTTTTCTTACGCTTTGCGCCTAGGCCACAGGCGAGGCCTACACGCCTTTAGTGTGCCTAGAGCCTTTAATAGAGAACCACTAGATTGGCATTGAAAATCAAATTGCATTTCGTAGTGGATTAAAATGCCTAAAATTCTTTAAATTCATACTCTAAAAAGAATTAATTTTCGAAATCCGGGTGTTTGAATTTCTATATTTTATCCGTAGTAGCGAAAGTCGCAAGGCCCACTCAAGGTGCAAACTTCAAAGGGCTCACCGTCGCTTAAGCATTAAGCACGACTGCACGGGGCGAAAAAAGGTTCACGCCCAAGGCATAAATAAAAAGTTTAATTCCATTCCACAAATATATAAGGAAACCTAAGGTATTTAGCAGTTATAATTATCCACTTAATGCCAAAAGGTCGCAATTCACAATATCTAGGGGTGAGCAAATAACTGAATTAACCGAACCGTAACCGAATTAACTGAACCAGCCATGCATGACCCATACATAGAGATGAATGCAGAGAACTAAAGGCCGCCTCTAGAATTCTGCCAAAAGTTGAAGCAATAGATACATGTTTATAGGTGCAGCTATCTGATATTATTGCTATTTTATGACACTTCAACGAAAAAATGAGACAATACAAATAGGAAATGCAGTAGCAAATAGTGAAACGTTTTAATCACAGTAAATAATTACAAAGATATAACTTCATAGCTTCCTTTGCATCATAACTTTGCACATGGGCGAAGGTTAAAAGGGACCGTGGGGGGCGCCCGACCCCCCGAACTTTTCGCTCAGTAGTGTTATGTATGTAGTTTTCGTTTAGAAAATTTTGGGTATATACGTTTTAACCCCCCAGTTCTATAGAAATTTTTGGGTATATACGTTTTCAACCCCCCGTCGGAAATCTCAAGCTTCGCCACTGACTTTGCATATTCATACTTTCTTTGTCACGTTGCTGCTTGCAGGTAAATACTCAAGCTGCATCTGATATTACAGATTGCAGTGACCGCCAAAATTCAAAGTACTATGTTGTTGTTGTTCAGGTGCTTTTTTGTTCCACTTTTTCATGTCTTTGTTAGCAATAATGCAACCCACCCTGCTGTTAATCTATCTTTTTAATCTCTGTTTACTGCAGAATACTGCTAGATTTAGTGCTGATACTGTAAAAAACTTTCTTTATACGCTCAACAATGGCAAGATACCCAAAAAGAGATTCAACTGTAAGTAACATCTACTGTAATATTTGATTAACACTTCATAGTTTTGTTCTGATAAATAGAACAGGGTTTCTATTTATTATGACCACTAATCACATTCTGTTGAGATCTCTCTTAATAACAGTTGACTTTCATGTTATACTGCGTCTTTTAGATGTTAATATTTGGATATTTAGGTCAAGATTTGTGTGTGCCATGATTATTAATTGCATTTTGTATGCGCATATAATGTATAAAACAACGCCCCGCTTGCGGTATGCGCATATAATGTATATATGTGTGGGCGCTTGGGGGGCAAAAGTGAAAGTGCACTAATTTTAACGTTGTTTTACTAATTTCGTGAAAATAATGTTAAAAGAGGGGGATGGTTGATCATGCATCATGTGGTGGCGTTGATAGCCGAAAGACAAGGGAGTACATGCACTAATTGGCCTTTGTCTTAATTGCCGAGTGTTGTGTGCCTTATGTCCAAGGCTTGATACAAAACTACCATCGAGCCGGGGGAGCCGGGGGTCTCACTGGAAGCAGCCTCTCTATTCCTACGGGTTAGAGGTAAGGCTGTCTACATCTTACCCTCCTCAGACCCTACCTTAGCTTTGCTATTGGTGGGATTTACTGAGTACGATGATGATGATGATGATGATTATTAATTGCATTTTAACTTGGCTTTTCAGTAAGACTTGCTCCCGAAGAGATATCACACGAATTGACTGGTTTTGAACACAATGGAGTAACATGTGTCGGCATGAAAACGGACATCCCGGTAAGCTACTAGTTGATCTGCAAAAAGTCTTCTAAAATTATTTATCGTAAGAAAATAGATGTTCTACGGATCTTGTGAGTAAGAAAAATGCAAACGTAATTTCTAGATATGATAATTGATAATAAGCCAGTAAGTCTTTTTAGGTTGAGAAGTTGTAAAACTACATAACTCATAACAATTTTTTTTTTTTTTTTTTTTTTTTTTTTTTTGTGAATAATGGCAGGTTATTTTGGATGAAGCAATTGTGAAGCTTCAACCTGACTTCTTTTGGCTGGGTGGCGGCGAGATAGATCTAAAACTGGGAATCAGGGCTTCCGAATTCATCAACTTCACAAAACCTTTCATTGTGAATTGTAGCGGTTCTTGATTATTTGTCTCAAACATTGTAGCAAGACAATATTATTGACAGATGAAAGATGGAACATGAACTGTAGAAGCTTTCAAAGTTTTGAGCCCATGTTCTCACTTTTGGATTTGATTTTATGGGTCTCCATTTTTTATTTTTGATATCCACTTTTATATGTAATCAACTCATGTGAAAGAGTGCACAATTAATATTCCTTGTGGTTTGTTCAAGCGTACCTATTAGGCCCCTTTGTGGGCGTTATGCGACATGTGGCACGCCATGTCATCACGTGGCTTTATGGGGCGTTATGCAACTTGAGGCCGTAGTCATAAAGCCCCTTTGTCATCATTACTCAATTAATTAATTTTCAATTTTTTTTTTAATTTCTAACTTTTTTAAATCAAAACCCTTTAAAGTTAAATAAAATAAGTTTTCATAATTGCAAGGACCAAATATGTTAAAAACCAATTTTAAAAACCAAGTTTTAAAAACAAATTTTAGATATTTGAGACTTGCAGGGACCAAATATGTTAAAAACAAATTTTAAAAACCCTTCTTCTTTCTTCCTTCTTCCATACCTGCAACAAAACAGAGCCCCAACCCTCTTCTTCGAAACAGATCTAATAATTTTGGATGTATGTATATATTTTCTGGTCTTCTTCGAAAACCAGAAAATACAAAAAAAAAAAGGAAAAATCAAACTTCAATCCAATAACGCCGCTATCCACATCGCGCTCCTCAAATTTTTTTGGCAATACCGCCCTTCGTGGCGGTGTTCTTGGGCGCTTTCCGGCGCTATGTGGGAGCATACCGCCCCACTACACACTGTCTTAGACCATGAGTAGTGGCGGACCCAGAAATTATTGGTTGGGGGTGCGGATGAGGTGTTCAACTATATTTTCAAGGGGTACGGTCGAGTTTTTTGCCTAAAATATACACTAATTTTTTTTTCAAGGGTGCGGCCGCCCACCCCGGCCGAAGGGTAGGTCCGCCCCTAGTGGCTTGGCAAACCACGTGGTCTTTTTCGACACGTGGCGTCCATGTCATCTTAACCAAAGACTGTGGTGATATAAGGTGGGTTGGTCTTGATCTTTTTGAGCTGGGTTGGGCCATGACCAAGTATCGGTTGTTGGGTCTATAATTTCATATCTTAAGATTAGGGCTGTAAACGAACCGAACGAACACGAACAAGGCCTTGTTCGTGTTCGTTCGTTAAGGAAATAAATGTGTTCACGAACGGTTCATGAACACTTACCGAACGAGATTTTATGTTCGTGTTCGTTCATTAAGGAAATGAGCGTGTTCACGAACGGTTCACGAACACAAATAAATTTGGCAAACGCGACAAATGATAATGATAGATGGCCCAAATAGTAGCACTCGAACTTGAATCCCTTATTGTGGAGCGGGGGTCGATCGTATTCGCCGATGTGAATAATGAGAAATGAAAGGGAAATGGTGCATAAACAAGGTGAAAGAGGGTTTCCTATTTTAATTGTTAGGGTAATAAAATAAATAAAAGTTTAATAATATAAAAAGCACACATAAAATATATGTAAGCACAAAGATCTTCAATTAAATTACAAACATACGAACATAAACGAATGAAATCAACGAATGTTCACGAACACTTTACCGAACGTTCACGAACACAATCGAACGAACAAGACCTCTGTTCATGTTTGTTCATTTAACTAATCGAACGAAATTTCTTGTTCATGTTCGTTCATTTATTAAACGAATGAACATAAACGAACTTCCCGCCGAACGGTTCACGAACTGTTCGCTGAACGTTCGGTTCGTTTACAGCCCTACTTAAGATGCTTTTGTTGGGCCAAAGTTTGAGATGATTTTGTGGACCAAAGGCAATATCTAATTTAATTATTGCATGCCATGCCATTGTATCTTCGAAAAATATGAAATCAAATGTTGAAGTGTTGAATATTTGTAGTAGTAAGGAAAAGGAATGGAGAAGATGGGGTATATATACAAAAAAAAAAACGATTTTTATATTATATAATCGGTTTCCAACGGTATTATATCCGTTGGAACCGGTTCCAACAGTAAGTGGCAGCTTTTTGGTTTGAAAAACCCGACAGAACCTGTTCCAAACAGTACCCGGAACTGGGTCCAGAGTACCCGTAACCGGTTACATCGGTTCTAGTTTTATTGACGACTACCCGGGTTCAACCTGGAATCATGATTCCATAATTGTAAAAAAAAAAAAAAAAAACAAACAAACAGATCATAATTGAGACACCTTAATTATAAAAACACAATAAAGAATAAGCTTTGAATGATAATTTCATAATAAAATTCATAACAAAAAAAAAGGGTGTGTTTTGGGTCGAAATCGGACCTGACTAAACCGAACTTAGATTTATACTTAAAATTAAGACCGACAACCAATAAGCTTAACCAGTTTTGTTTCGTATCAAGTATCCGGACTAATATGTCCTGCATATGCATTTGTTTCAATGGACTACATCATATGATATGGTGAAGTTTAATCGTGTGATCACTCCTCGTTGTTGTACAAGGGTGGAACCAGGAGGGTCAAGAGGGTTCGCTGACTCCCCGGTGATCAAAACACATGTTTGTTTTTTATATATAAAAGCGGAGTTTTGTTAAGATAAACATGAGTTAGACCCATAGTTGTAATCCGTGGTGTATTAACCTTATGATGACCAAGAATAGAAAGTTTTGGTTCCGCCATTGAATTGTCGTAGAAGCTGCATGCCTGCGATTTGGGCTGTAGTTAGAGATGGATGGCTTCATTTTTTATATATACAGGATTTAGGAATTTGAAAAACCCTTCTCTACCGACAATTAGGGCCAGAGGCATTGTGCATGTTTTATAAATGAATAATGATATGCAGGATTGATTTTAGCTACCCTACGAATAATCTGTCCTGGCCCCCATCTAAAGTAGAGTCCACATTTGACTTTTGAATGTTAACATGTCATATTTTGTTTGGTTGTTGATGCAGGCCGAAGTGTAGAGGATTGGGTCATGACATTTCTAGAGGCCCATGATCGAGCTTCCAAGGGTGATTTACGAAAACGAGCATAAATTTGGCTACATGTCTCCGTTTTAGGCGTTCGACTAGTCCAATCGCATTCTAGTGGGAGTTTTGAACACTTTTATGTTTTTTTCGGTGTTCTATACATTTTGTTTTTGGGCTTGTGTTTGGCCCATGGCCTTTTTGTGGCCTATTTCGAATTTCAGTCTTTATTTATGTATTGCTCTTGTAATTCCAATGGTCAGACTTTAATTTTGAGATTAATCATTTTTCACTTCAAATTCTCTGCCCTTTGGATTGAATTTTGGGGGTTTGGGGAAGATCAGCACGGGTATTCGTATAATCAACGTGATTTGTTCTTCGTTATCATAACACACGCTACATCAGTTGTAAGTTGAAATGATTATGTTTAATGATAACAAATTAACCAGATTTTGCGATAATACAAACTATGAAGGTATTGGAACTATAGGACTTTTTTTGTGTTTCCTTCAATGGCAGGTGAGAATCATGGGCGGATCTAGAAGAGGGTGGTCGGTTAATCTTTTGGCGGGTCGATTGTTTTTAACAAGTATGGGTATTTAAAAATGTCACTTTTTTGTAGCTTGGTTTTAAAAAGTGTCAGGTGTTACTTTATATACAACCAAAAGTTGTATTTGTCTTATCTCTTTTACGTATCACCGTTTTGTAGTAATCCATTCATATATTGTCGCCTCAAGGCTTATATGAAGGGTCACCTTAAAGCATGTATGAAGTGTTGTCTCGAGGCGGCCTGAGGCACGCCTATTAAAACCAAAGTTTGTTGTTTAACCACTCAAATTATAGTTGGTAAAGCAGTTTGAGCTATTGGTCCTAAGACTATGTGTACTAGTTAATTAAAAAGTGTCGATGACCCCAGATCAGCTGGTTTGGGGTGAGGTGGGAAGGTTTTCCCTTCAGGGTTCCTGCCCGGGCTGTGCAGGTTTGAAGCCCGCAACTCCGCCAAAAATATTCCCCGTGACGGTTTGAGCTTAGGCAAGGAGGACACCGGGTGTGTGGGGTGAGAATCGAACTTGGGTTAGGGAGCTATATGCCATGGGGTTTTTACCACTGAACCACACTTGTCAAAAAAAAGTTAATTAAAAAGTGAAAGGTAAATGTCACGTCATTGCCACCTAGGCACTGAAGCTTCCACCAACTTTCCTATTAAAAGTGCGTAATGATTTATTGATTTAACTATCCCACAAATATTTATGTAATCATCAAACAACATCCAAACACACATTGACACCCATCCACCATAGGCAACGACTCCACCCCTTCTTCACGACCATTAACACGGGACCCCCCCTCCTGGCGCCCGAGTAACACCCATCCGGGGGTGGTGTTTGGCGCCTTTGGGTGCCGATGTGGCGTGGGGCGCCACCTCGCTACGGATGGTCTAAAAAAATTACGGGGACCAAAGTAAAGCTCTGGTTCCAACCATAAGACTGTATTTTGCACCACTTTATTGTGTATCTACTATAAAGTTAAATTCGTATCATTATACACATCGATAGTTTTCTACAGTCACGTCAATGCTCTATCGAATGTCATTTGATAAAACTAACAAAAACGCAAAACAAACTAAGCGGCTGATCAAGTTATTAATTATAACATGAATTACATGTCCGTTTTGCATCCATTCACTTGGAATTTATGAACTTTTGCAAGAACATCAACAAGGTCTTTATCATTGCACATGCAATGTTCCAAATGATATTTAATTTTAAGACAACACTATCATATAGGGTCATGGAACTTCAGTTTCTTGGGACAGGTCTAATCTCTATGCTCACATCAAGTGTTATCTGATTTCCCTCAAATGGAGGCTAGAGTTCATACAAATCATCCTCTAATTTAAAATGTGTTACCCTCTTAATTGTGGGGGATACCAGCCTCTTCAATTATCATGTGTGGTAAACATCATAAAAGTCGATATCTTGACTTCGGTACCAAGTTCAATTTACAATTCGTACGGTACAAGCCTATGTGATGAGCAAAACTCGTACTTTAGGTCCAAGTAATTTATACTGATATATGTAGATATATTATAATAAACATAAGTGATCAGGTAAAAATGTGAAAATATAAAAAAAACTATGTCATAAGACTATCTTCAATGAGCATTCTTGAGGACTTAGCACATGTGACACCGCCCTTGGGAGTTTGGAAGGGCAACAGTGGAGCTCCCCGCCCTTGAAATTTCCGCCCATGGTGAAGGGCACCAACGGGGGAAATTTGGCGGTGCTAGTTAGGTACGTTTTTGTTTTTCTTTCTTTTTCTTTTCCCTTCAAATTGATTTCTAGAGCTTTAGTGACTTACCACCACATTCATTTTTAGTTTTAAACTATTTCAAAAAGAGTAAGTAGGTAAAATGACAATAATAGGTAATGCTATAATTTTAATTTTTGTAATTTTTATAATTCTTTAATTTGTATAAATTATTTTTACTAAAAAGTATTTATTTATATAAATAGTAAAAATGTATTTATCTATTATAAAAAGGTAAATCTAAATTTACCAATAATTTGATTTAGTTAAAAAGAATTGATTATGAAAAATAATTTTAAGAAGTTGTGATGATGTGAAAATGTAAGGTTTTCTAAGAATATTTCTAAAGTTTGAGAGAAAAGAGATGTTTTTAAAAATATGTAGAAATCTGATTTGGTAATTGAGTGGGGCATTTATAAGGGGACTGGGGGTGGTCCGTGATGGCACCCCCATCACTTGTTTTTTTTAGCACACCGCCGTCACTACCAAGTTCAACGAGTGATAGAAATAACGTGTGGAAATGATCACGCGTGAAAAAAGGAAAAGGAAAATGATAGAGTTTAAAACTGTTTTTTTTATTTTAAAACCAGAATTCTTTTTTTAAAAAAGAAATTCAGAAAACTGTTAATTTAAAAAAAACAGAAACTGTTTAAAAAAAACAGAAAACTGTTATTTAAAAAAAAAACAGAAACTGTTTTATAAAAAAAAAAATCAGAAAACAGTTATTTAAAAAAAACAGAAACTGTTTTAAAAAAAACAGAAAACTGCTATTTTTTAAAAAAACAGAAACTGTTTTATAAAAAAATTCAGAAAACAGTTATTAAAAAAAACAGAAACTGTTTTTAAAAAAACAGAAAACTGTTATTTAAAAAAAACAGAAAACTGATATTCGGTGGCGGAGTCGATCTTCCAAATCGAAGAGGCGAAATTGGCGCATATTAATGAAATTTATAATTTTAGTGTTTTATTGTTAATTTCTAATTTAAAAAAAATTAAAAAAATTTGTGAGTGATGGAATTCCATCACTAGTGATGACCACCGCCACTCAAAAATGCTTGTGAGTGATATAATAGTGGTTGTTGACATGGCGGAACATTGAGTGATGAAATTTCATCACTTGTGACCACCCCCACTCTCCTAAGTGTTCATACATTATATATTCCATGATAAATGAAGGCTAAAAGGAATGAGAGCATGAGACTGAGGAGTTCCAAGGGGGCACTATTCTTGCAAGGGATCGGGGGCTGGCCTTCAAGGGGGTCCAAGGGCAACGCTCCAATTTGGGGTCGTGCTAGATTTGCCTTAAGGCTAGAGGGTATGGTGATGGTCCTCCAAGGGAGGATGATCCGCCACGTAGGCGCCACGTCATAGTCCTCCCAAGGATGGTCCATCCCATAAAATAGAGGGTATGGGAGGATGGTCCTATATGATCCTACCCCACAAAACTATGTACAAGTATTAATGCCTAATGTACAAATCTCATTCACAAACAAACAAACAAAGTTGGGCCCACCATTTGGATCGTCCTGAACGTCTGAAAGTCGACGTTGAAGACGGGGACGGGATGAAGACCGGGGGGCGGATGGGGTGACGCCGGCGCCGGTTGAGGACGGGGGTGGGGGACGGACCATACCGTGCAGCCTAACATTGCTTCATCGGAATTGCATTAGTTTGTATGGAAGGAAGAAACGTTGCTGGAAAATTGTAAATCGATAGAATAGTTGTACATAGGTATCAAAATTTGTATGTTGGTATCAATTTTGTACCGTAGTAGCAAACAATATCGAAGAAGTAACTTAGAACTTAAGTACTGACAATGTGAAATTGACTGCTAATGTACCGTAGCAGTTACAACCTAACAACAACTGTTACAACCAAAGGTTGTGACGTTTCACTCCAACTGTTATGATCATTAATTCGGCCCTATATATTTCATTTGGTCTTATTCAATCATCTCTATTTGTACTTTAATTTTGGGGTGTCTTATTCCCACATACCCTATATCTTATTTTCACATCCCCTTTTGTATACGGGCCGTATACAATTATACGGCTCGTATAGAATGTTTTTTAATAGGAAAATGCGCAGGGAATGTTTTTTTTTTTGTTTTATTATATACGGCCCGTATACAGTTATACGAGTCGTATACATGTGTATACGATTTGTAAAACGTATACGGCTCAATTGATTTATTTTTGTGGGTTTTTGATGTTAGCACATGTATACGGGCCGTATATATTGGCCTTTTTTCAAGTATCACGTTTTATTCCCGTAAAAACACAATCATTCTAGGGTTTCTAAACTCTTCATCACCTTTAACAATGTCGATAAACGTTGATCGGAACATGCCGCTTAAATCGGAGCACAGGTAGAGTAACGTTACCGATCAGTCCGTTGATGAAAACCTTAGCGATCGCAGAGATCTTCGTGTTGGTTATTTATCGATTCCGAGCAACTAGCAGAAGAACCTGACACAAACAAGTTCTCCACAGTTTGTTATTCAGATCTCTGTTCGGTCATCTTTCCAAACTACAACACACGATACTTTTAATAAGCTGTCATAGTTGTCAAATTCGATTTAAACAAATCTTTTCATTTTCCTTCAATTTCTAAAACATTCTCTGTTACATGAAGACGTGTCGGGTTCTTCTACTAGTGGTATTTTACTGAAGTATTGAAGATTGAGGCGGGCATTGTTTAAATCTGAATATAACTAGATGTTACGTGTATCAGCGTTGTTTGTCACCCTGTGTGAGCATTGGAAACCCGATAAACAGTCTTGACAACTGTGACATTTTATCTATCTATGTGTGTCACATCCATCCTGTTATTGCAATCGATATGATTAATTTTTTCAGATTTTTTTCTAATTAGTGTTGTTAACTACCAAAAGAATGCATACACAAATAGTTCTAGTGGACGAAGCAAAGAGACCGTTGTGTATCTGAATCAGGTTCTCAAACAAACACTACCAAAGATGGGTTGGTGATAAATACCGGAGCTGTTATCTCGGTTGTTCAGTACTCTCCTATATCAACTTGAACGGTTGATGGTTACAAGGATCGTTCTAATAGATTAAAGAGAATAAACCATTTTTTACCAATTTTCACTCCAGTAGTTGAAACTTGAGCGCAGGAATCAATTCAAAACCCTCACCCTCAAAAATCAACCAGAAACCAAAGGAAAAAAGGGCTGATAATGGCTGATGGTTCTTCGTTGAGGAAACCAAACGTAGACGGAGATGATAGGCTTGGTAACCGGAAGAGAAATCATTTGTATTTTTTTAGTTGCTTCTCTTGTTAAGTTTCTGAACCAACCGAAATCCACAAATTCCAACAGTTTCTTCATAGATTCCGTCCGGTTTCCAAACTCTTTCACACAAAGTTAATATTCACTGTGGTGGATGCAAGCATAAAGTTAGAAAAATACTCAACAAAGATTGAAGGGTACACAACTGAAGGTTCAGTGTACGAACAGTTTCTTACGAACGATATGTATCAGGAAGCTCAACTTGAACGGACGATATGTATCAACAAATTGTGAGTGGGAATATGGCTATGAAGAATAGTATGGATAAACAATCACCGGTACGGGTTTTTCTGCTAGTTATTCGGAATGTTTCGAATCATCACAGAAGACGTGTCGGGTTCTACTGCTAGTAGTATGAGTCTGAGTCCATTGTGGTTCGTGAATGTTTCGAATCATCACAGAAGACGTGTCGGGTTCTTCTGCTAGTAGTATGATCCAAAAATTCCGTTGTTTAAATCAGAATCAGGTTCTCACGACAAGGATCGTTCTAATAGATTAAAGAGAATAACCTCTTTTTTACCCATAGTATACGAGCCGTATAATAATATACGGTCCGTATACAACCATCGTATACATTGTATACGATAGGTAAAAATATTTTTTACCAATGGTATACGGCCGTATAAACCGTATACGACTCGTATACATATGGTAAAAAATGGTAAAAACCTCTTTAATCTATTAGAACGATCCAATAAACGAAGAACAAAGCCTATTTTCAAAATGACATCTAGCATTACTAACGGTTCAAGTAAGTGTCTAAAATTTTGAAAATTAAGGTTTACCTTGTTAGTTTCTCAAACACTACTAAACATCTGCTTTCTGAATCTGAATCAGAATGTTAACTTTTTAGTTGCTTATCTTGTTAAGTTTCTGAACCAACCGAAATCCACAAATTCTGTCACTTTGTGTATTGACGAAGCTGACAAACACATTGGTATTTTCTCAAAATGTGCAAACTTGAAGAATCTCACATTAAAGGAGTATGCAACAACGGGATCAGATGGTTTGAGTATCTTTCATCCTCGTTTGACTAATCTCACACTTGAAAATGACAACTTTGTTATTTCTGTTGTTCAGTACTTCCGAGATCTGACCGAACCGAAATCCACAATTCTTTTACTCATAAACCCTTGAATCCCAACGGTTCATTTGTAACCGTAAGGATGATGCAAATTTGTACGTAAAGATCACTACACAAACTCTTCTACATCTTTTAACCAGTTGTCCATCACTTAAGACCTTGAAAAGATTTGTTGAAATCGAAGCATTCACGAACCACAATGGACTCAGGCTCATGTTCAAGTATGTGTCTAAAAATCTGAAAATTCAGGTTTACCTTGTTAATTTCTCAAAACAAAGTCTCGTTTCTTCATCTTCATCTTCAAGAACAATGATGAACAGATGATGTCAGATAATACTTCATTTGTCGAGAAACCATTATCTTGTGATACATGAACGTTGTATTCTTGTCTTTCAGAAGAGTTTGTATTGAACCAAGAATACTTCAAACATTCTATACCTTGCAACGTATAGAGGTGCAAGAGAATGGCGAGTTATTTTCAGTTATTTCTGTTGATCCACACATTCCATTGTTTAAACCAGAATCAGGTTCTCAAGACAAGGATCGTTCTAATAGATTAAAGAGAATAAACCAATTTTTACCATTTTTTACCATAGTATACGAGCCGTATCAAAATATACAGCCCGTATACAATCATCGTATACATTGTATACGATCGGTAAATTTGTTTTTTACCCAGAGTATACGGCCGTATAAATGGTATACGGCCCGTATACATATGGTAAAAAATAGTAAAAAATTTCTTTCTTTCCTTTTTTTAGTTGCTTCTCTTGTTAAGTTTCTGAACCAACCGAAATCCACAAATTCCAACAGTTTCTTCGTAGATTCCGTCCGGTTTCCAAACTCGGTCATTCCTTGTGATACATGAACGTTGTATTCTTGTCTTTCAGAAGAGTTTGTATTGAATGGCGAGTTATTTTCAGTTATTTCTGTTGATCCACAAATTACATTGTTTAAATCAGAATCAGGTTCTCAAGACAAGGATCGTTCTAATAGATTAAAGAGAATAAACCATTTTTTACCATTTTTTAACCGAGAGTATATGAGTCAGGCGTTGGAAGGATTGTAGTAGTAGGACATTGGTACCACTGTGAAAATTGCATCAGGAAGCTCAACTAGACTTGACATTGGTACCACTGTCAAGTATGTCGGGTTCTGCAAATATTATCTTGACAGTGGATCGAGTGATACGCTTATCTATTCTGGTCAAGGTGGGCATGGTTTGTTCGGGAGTAAAATTGCATCAGGAGGGGAGAGAGTCTGATACAATAAGGATGTTGGGAATTAAACGCATGTGCGTGACAAAATAAGGATGTTCGCATAAACATATATTCGTTTCATAACCTCCTCCTATAAATCAACCACAACTGACAAAGAGCCTGTATTAGAAGCCATCCTATGTCTTTTACCAACCGAAGAGGCAGCAGAAGACGTGTCGGGTTCTTCCAACATTCACGAACCACAATGGACTCAGACTCATACTACTCACCCTCCCCTGAGGAAAAGTTTTCCCGACGACTCAAGAAAATCCACAATCAATGTATACAGGTGCAAGAGAATGGCGGGTGATATAGTAATTTTCAATAATGTAGGAAGGATTGAAGTAGTAGGACATTGGAATCTGGTTCTCAAACAAACCAACAAAATCCTGATAGAGAAAAACATCAACAACCATTTTTTCTTTTCCTTCAATTTCGAGAACATTCTCCCTGTGTATGTGCTTGTGCTGTAGAAACCGGTGATGAATTTGTATACACAACTGAACGTTAATTGATATTGTTTTAGACAACAACAGATAATGAACGGATTGTTGGTGGATAACGCAAACAAGTTCTCCACAGTTTGTTATTCAGATCTCTATTCGGCCATCTTTCCAAACTACAACACACGATAAGTTTAAACTTTATAGTGTGTGATTTGACCAGGAAATGATTGGAGGTGAAGGTTCAGTGCACGAAAAGTTTCTTACGAAATGTACGTGACAAAACAAATATGTTGGGAATTAAACGCATGTCCGTAATCCCGCGTTGATAGCTTCCGTTTTATTCAGACTCCTTACAACTCTCATCAAATGTCTCACCCTTCCTTTTATTCTATAAATATTAAATAAAGAATAACACCATGCATGTAATCCCGCGTTGATAGCTTCCGTTTTATTACAGTCATACGACACGTATTCTTGTTCTTCAATCTTTGTTACTTGTTGATGTTTTATTTTTTTCTACTTTTAGAAAGTTTTGAGCACCTCACGACTCTAAAATATTTGGAAAATCAAAATTTCGTTCCATACGGGCCGTATAATAGCATACGGCCCGTATACATGTTAGTATACATTGTATAAGACCAGGCAAACTTATTTACACATGGTGTATACGGGCCGTATACTGTTATACGGCCCGTATAGAATAAAAACAACTTACAAAGTCTGCAGGCACAGACTTTGTCAAGTTGTTTTTATTCTATACGGGCCGTATACACCATGTGTAAATAAGTTTTCCCATGTGTTAATATTAGGACCCTTAATTTTTCACTAGAAAAGAACATCTTATTCTTGGAAAGAACTTTCGTCCTTATCCGATTTAGGATTTTTTTTATACCCACGATATGAAAGAACTTTCGTTATCCGATTTAGGATTTTTTTTATACCCACGATATACTTTAATCTGAAGACGAGATTATATGTGATTCAGAAAGCATGCAAGACGCTAATTACGAAATCAATAATTTTTTTATACCCACGTTAAGACCCTTTTGTACTTAAAACTTCCACTAAACTTGAGTAATATTATTACTTTACTTATTTTTTTTTAATGTAATTACTCTAATTGCAAAAGAGAGAGAGAGGGTGGGTGGGTGGGGGGGGGGGGGGGGGGGTGGGCAGGAGAAGCAAGTTGATGAAACTACCATATAACTGTCGATCTTCCTGCTTTAAGAAGGAACCAACCAACATATTAAAGACATGGATACATCAATGGAATGGACCACAAATCATCTTTTCGATATTTTCTTTATTGATAGAACGGTTATAACAATACTGCAACATAGACATAACTGCAAGTAACCAACCATACAATGATTCCATACTTACTCTTATCATACATATATCATATATATAGGAACAAAGCATTGCTAGAGTTGATCATAATATACCCCCAAAAGGGTTATTGTACTTACAACTCTGAATGCATAACTTAATTCATCTTACAATACAAGATCGAAAAATATAATATCGAGTAACTAATTTAAATATAACAGGAAGGATCGAATCGAAGTACTAGACTCCCTTTAATTCTCTTACATAATGGAATATACCCATATGAGATTTAAGGGAGAATTAACAAGAACAAGTAACTTTAGGGTTGTATATTGTGGATAGGCGGTTTACGATGGGGCTGTGCATAGTCCATGACTACAACATCTTCAGTAACACTATTATCCTTAGATTTATTTATAGTTTCCTTTGAATCTTGTAGCTTAGACTCCTTTGTTGATCGACCATGATTCTTCCATTCCTACAATAATTAACGATAAGTAATTAAGTTTTGATGTGACACTTAAACAATATTTGATAACATCATATCCCTGATCACATGTGAAACACTTAATTATTGGTAATGGTTTTCTAATCTTGTAGGGAGTAGGGACACTTGAGGTTTCTGAAATCTGATCACTTGGTGGTGGTATGTGTCTTTTACTTCTTAAAATCTATTATCTTTTTTCATGAAGAAGCAAGTTTTGTAGATAATTAAGAAATATATGGAAAGATCAAGATCAAGAAAATATTTATCTGAAGTTTATTAGAGACTAAGATGTATCAAAACATTAATGCTTTCAAAGTTATAGCTTGAAAACGGATACCAAAAGTATGGCAAAAGATCAAATACAAATAATCTTAACATACTAAACATACAAATTGAAGGAAAACCCAAAAAGACAAGGTGGCATTTTTGTAATTACCACAAACTATCAAAGTTACAACAAAAAATACCTAAAAAAACACAAATTTATTTTTTTTACATTTTTTATTAAAAAATACCTAAAAGTAGCGATTTTTTAATAAAAAATGTTAAAAAAATAAAATAAAATAATTTGTGTGTTTTTTTTTATTTTTTTAGATTTTTTTAGGTTTTTTGGGGGTTTAGTTTTTAGCATTTTAGCTTGGGTTTTTTTTAGGTTTTTGGGGGGTGGGGGGGGGGGGGGGGGTTAGGTTTTTTTTAGGTTTTTGGGGGGTGGGGGGGGTTAGGTTTTTTTTAGGTTTTTTTTGGGGGGGGGGGGGGGGGGTTAGGTTTTTTTTAGGTTTTTGGGAGGTGGGGGGGGGGGGGGGGTTAGGTTTTTTTTTAGGTTTTTGGGGGGTGGGGGGGGGGGGGTTAGGTTTTTTTAGGTTTTTGGGGGTGTGGGGGGGGGGGGGTAGGTTTTTTTTAGGTTTTTGGGGGGGGGGGTGGGGGGTTTAGGTTTTTTTTTTGGGTGGCGGAGTGGTTAGGTTTTTTTAGGTATATTTGTAGAGTAACTTTGAAAGTTATTGATAATTACAAAAATGCCACCTTGTCTTTTTGAGTTTTCCTTCAATTTGTATGTTTAGTATGTTAAGATTATTTGTACAAGAACTTTACCCCCAAAAGTATTATCGTTTTGCATGCAATTATGCATGCACTAACAAAGATTACACTACTAGAAAAAGGGACAATTTTCTAAGAAATTTCCTACACAATTTTTTTCATCACAGATTACTACACTTTTATGACGAATTTCCTAAAAAAAATTCAAGATTTTATTACAAATTTTCGAATTTCCTACACTTTTATAATTATATTAAGAAAAAATATATTAATAAAGGTTTAATGTCATATATATATATATATATATACACATATTATATTAAAGAGATATAATTTTATTATGTTTTCTTTGTAATTATATCCTTATTGTATCCATATATAGTTGATTATTAGGATGTATAATAAGTTTTTTTTTTTTTTTTTTTTTTTTTTTTTTGAGGTTTAGGGTTCTCAAAAGTGTTTGTAGCTAGGTGGTTTTTAAGATTGTGAGTGTTTCTAGGTAGTCTGGTTATTGAAAGAGCGGACTTTAAACAAATCCGGCACTGTAAAATATGTTTTATTGAGTAGCCGAATACGCTAGTTGGGTTGGAATCTCTTTATTGAGTAAAATATGTTTTATTAAGTCCGCTCGTTTAGTTAGCTAGCGGACTACCTACAAACACTTACATTCTCAAAACCCATTTACAAAAAATTTTGAAAACCCTAAATTAACCTTCAATAAAAAAACTTGCATAATAATTTACGTGGTCTTTATTATTCAACAAAAGTCATGCTTGAATGTTCTTAGATGCATGATGCATCTAATGAGATTTACCTCTATTTTGTTTTCCTCTTGAGAATTTTGTACCTTGATATATTCACTTCCTGCAAGTTGTAACATGTATAACATATTAATATCCATAGCATTCTAAAAATATGAACTTATTCTGAAATATTATCAAAATAAAACCTTTCAGAGTCTTCTGCTCATTTAAAGTAAACTCAAGCTTGGACTCCCTTTGTTCAATGTTATCTTCATTAACCTTTCTTCCTTGGAGCTCAAACACTAGTTCTGGTGTCTGGATTACATAAAAGATCAAACCAATCATCATATGATCAATCACTAATCCATTACTATACACACGCCACTGACAACCTAATCCAACAAAGTTTTCAAACAGCCGTTTGAGATTGCATCAAACGACTGTCTAATTAAAGGTTAGGGCTTGCGTCATAGCCCCTACTTTTAAATGGTCGTTTAAAGGTTAGGGCTTGCGTATATATACCCTCCCAACCTTTAAACGGCCGTTGAGTTATTTGTCGAGTGGCAGCTAGAGTTTGGGAACGGCGTAAGATTATTAAGGCCCCTAATCCACTCAAAGTCAAGATTTGTTATTATTTTGATTAATATACATAAAATTTGAAGTACTTTGGGTACAAACCTTGCTAGTTTCAAGACTGAATATTTCGTTTTCGGGTTCCTTGTGGAACACGCGAAGATGGCGGGAACTGCATGCATGCATGGAAACACATAGGTGGAGGATGAGAAAATAAGCAAGAAATGACATATTTTGTTTCTCAAAGGGATATGAATAACCAAAGGTATATTTATAGAGTTAGAGGTATGATCTGAACTAGTGTAAGTTGGTTTGCTCAGCCTCTGTGGCGACCGTTAGAATATGTGGTTGTGTTGGTTACTGATTGCACAAGGAAGTTAATATATATATATATATATACACACACACATAGATAGATAGATACATATATGGATATATAATTATATTTTATAGAAAGACTAGCAATAGCTAGGGGTGTTCAGAATTCGTTTCGAATTCGAAAAATTCGAAATTCGATTAAATTCGATTCGATTATCAAGAATTCGTTTCGATTATAAGAATTCAAATTCGGATTCGATTCGAGTCAAGTAAATCGAATACGAATCGAATACAAATTTATAATTTCAAATTCGATTCGAAATTCGAATAAAAATTATACATTTTATTTATTATTTTTATATATAATACATATATAACTTTTATTGGGCTATACACTATTTTCAAAATTTATTCTAAGTATTAAAATTACCCATTACCAAACTCACTACATTGCCCATAACTAAAACCTAAGTAGCAAATCTATCAATAGATTTCTAACCCTAAAAATATTAACTTGTAGTGGTTATTCCCGAATTCTCGTTTTGAATGTTAGACTTACAATACTTTATTTGGAAATTTTTAATGTGATATCGTGTTTTATGGCTGCTTTAAAATTTATGTTTCATTTTAATAGCTTTTATATGCTTTAAAAGAAACTTAATCAAATCGAACTTATTCGAATTCGATTCGAATTCGAATTTTTAATCGAATACGAATTGGGTTTTTTATTCGAATACGAATTCGAATCGAATTGGGTAGATTTTAATCGAATACATATTGAATTCGAATTCAAGAAAAAATAAAAAATATTCGAATAATTCGATTCGAATAATTCAAAAATTCGATATTCGATTCGATGAACACCCCTAGCAATAGCTAGGGGCGGGGGTATATAATTGAATTGAATGCAGATATTGTAAGAGGAATGGAAGGAAGGATGTTTAAAGAGAGAACATGGAAGTGTTTGGTGATGAATCTTTAATTGTAGATATTGACATCCTCTACTGTCCCCTTCCCCTTATCACTTTTTATTAAATTTCATGGCCCATTCTTTTATATATATATTGTAGAATGCATTGTATATAGAGTTAAGTAGATGCATGATAAATTAATTACAATTTAAAGCACCAGACATGTATGAACTTTTATTTCTTTTTGTTCTGGTTCAGGTTTAGCTTACGTCTCAACTCTCATGATAAATACTTCACATGAGCTTCGGTTGTGCATGCTAAAAGTTAACTACGTTTTAGCTAGCTTACCTTCATCCTCAAGGTTTTTGAACCTTTGATAGTTTCAAGGGAATCCGCTAACTCAATTGGAGTCTACTTGTCAAACGAGCACACTGGTGTTTTTTGAGTTTTGGCATGTTAGCTTATGCGGAGAGTTTGCTTGCCACATGAATGTTTTGTTTCATATGTTTTTAGAGTTCGCTAGCGAACTTCATACAAGCAAAGCACTTCTAGAGCACATGCCATTTGTTAAAATACCAAAAAAAAGAAAAAGAAAAATTAAGTATGAACCTAGTTGATTTAAGTGAAAGTGAGAACTAAGCATAGCTAGGTTGAAAGATAAAATATATATATATATATATATATATATATATATATATATATATATATATATATATATATATATAATTGTTTTTTTTTTTTTTTTTTTGAATAATCAAGTAGATGTTGATGTATGAACTAAAGTAAAATCTAAAATAATATTGCGAGTCCTGGAGGAATGCAATCTCAAATGGAATGTACCATTACTCCACAAGTGGTGTGGATGTGAATGAGTGAAAGGTGCGGCATGATTGATTTGAGAATCAGTGTTGTTAGGGAACACTGCCCGATCCTAGCGGCAATGGCCCATGACAAGCGTGAAGGGTGATATAGACTTGTCGAGGGAACCGCATCACTAGAGGGGTGGATGTGAATTAATGAAAGGTGTGACATGGTTGATTTGACAATCAGCGTTGTTAGGGAACACTGCTTCATCCTAGTGGCAACGCCCCATGACAAGGGTGAAGAGTGATATAGACTTAGGGAACCGCATTTGTGTCGAGTGTGAGCGTGTATGACAGGATAGAGTTTACAAGTAGTTAAACTCATTGTACAACCTGCGTATTTAAGGATGAGAGGGATGTGAAAGATGGCAATTGCAATAGGTTAGGTATGGTAGACGTATAAGTGATGTGACACTAATGCTGAAGAGAGATAATGTTAATGATGTTAGCGATGTTATTACGATACACGCCACCCTTAGAGCATCCGCAGCAAAAGCTCTCTACGGATGACTCTCTCCCTTGCCTTCACACTAGAAACTCCTCACAAACGGAAACCTCCTCACAAATGACTTCTTTTCCACTCTTCTCCTCATTTCACAAAAACAACATCCCCAATAACAACCCTCTTCTCTCCCCATAATTTACATGACTGCCAAGTTTGTCGCCCTTCTACCTCTCTCTTCTACCTAATTATCCCTAGACAATAAAAGGCTTAAGAATATCTTGAAAAAATGAATCGTTGCCATATATAGCTAGTAAAACTACTTTTAATTTGTGAGTAAAAAGTAATAGTATTTGTATATACATAACAATACTAAAGCCAAAAGTAATAGTATTTGTATATTCATATAACAATACTAAAGCCAAAAGGTTGCTACTTAGCTAGGCATGCATGTACTATGACAATAAAAAATCAAAAGCAATGGTAAATTTTGATAATCATAGTCTTTACCAAATTTATGAGATTTTAACAAGAAAGAAACATGCATGTGAAACTTGCATTTGACAAACACTCATAAATTCATAAGGCAACCAGGTGGGAGCCACAAGGAGTGGGGTTGCAGAGACAAAGTTGGCATGGCAAGACCGCCACTTGCACCATCACTACACGACAGCGACGGGGCCACCCACCGCTCACACCCTGCCACGTGGCATCATCCCCATGTGCCATTGCTCTTCTTTACAAATGCTCACTTCATCGATGTTCTTCCTGACCTAACACACCATATCTCTGTCAAATCATCTTATGTTCCGCTACTTAACTTTAAAAGTTAACTACATGGAAGTACCCCTCGTTGCGACGGGAGTACAACCGTACCAACAACATTAACAAAAACACCATCACCAACGACAAACAACATTGAAAAGAAAATGTGAAAACGTTAGACCACGCATGTCCGTAACTTGTAGAAAATGACGCATTAATACAAGTTATTCACCATAATCACGCACGTACCTTAAGTATAAGAGAAGTTACAACCATTTTGAAAAAAGTTAGAAACATTTTGTAGTACATTTTGTTACTATATATTATATACTAAGCCCCGTGTTGGAGTGGGGAACATAAAAATGTGCCAAGTTGCGCCAATTCTATACTACCGCCAACGACCACCAACACCGGAAAAACTCGTAAAACAAAATAAATAAAAATGGAAAAGTAACAGGGCGAAACGTAAACGTAAAATCATTGAACCATACACACCCATTACAGCATGTTAATACGAAGAAATTAGACCGAAACGTTAACATAGAAAAAAATAACTAAGTCGATATAGGACCTGCGAGTTGCGACGGACCTATCATATGAGAAAATAGACATAAAAACATTGAACCACATACGCACCTTACGTCGTGTATGGACACGAATAAATTAAAAAAAAATTAATGTGTATTACAAAAATAAATACATGATTTAAATAAGTAATAAAACTAAAACAAAAATCATAAAATAAATAATAATAAAAATAAAGATAATAATAAAATATAATATGCCATGGAACTACAATCAAACTTTTTTTAAAAACTCATAAAACATAAGTTACAACACAATTATGCTCACAAAACTTGCTAATTGATAGTATGGAAATTGTCATTTCCGTCCTTGTAGTTCGTTTAGTTATACCAGTACATGTTAAGTTTCAAATTTATAACATTATCGTCCCTACATTCTTAAAACATGCTCATTCCATCCAAAACACTAAGGTTTAATCGAATAATTTGACAAAACACAGAGACGAAAATGACAATTAACTCATGTTTTTTTGGACGGAACTAACATACAGGGCCGGCCCTGAGAATTCATGTACCATGTTCGAGCTTGAAAAAACCGTGTCCTTAAGCCTTAACGAAATTGGGTATTGGGCTCATTAAAGGTTTAAACCTAATGGCAATGGGCTAATAATAACTAGTCTAAACCATAAAAATAGTTTTGTAAGTGGTCCAATGTTGATGTTTGTATGAGTACACCCTATTAATTTATTTATTTTTACATTTACATATCGGATTTTTTTTTAAATAACATGCGCTTCGAAGTGATCGGGCCCTGGCTGGTGGTCCTCCCTGCCCACCCTAAGGGCCGTCCATGCTGACATGTTTCAAGAATATAAGGGACAGAAATAGTATAAATTTGACCTGAATTGTCATAATTGGACCAACTATAGTGACGAAAATAACAGTTAACACTAACTATAAGAGGACCCGGGGAGGTCAGTGATAGCCCCCCATCACTCGTGATATACAAAAGCACACCACCGCCGGTCATAAGTATCACGCGTTATATATATCACGCGTTTTACAAGTTTGAGTGATGAGTTATATTTAAATGGAGACGGGTGTGTGGTGAGTGATGGGCATTTCCACTAAAATCCATCACTAGTGATGGAATAATGCTTGATGACATGACGGAACTTAATTGAAAGTTGTGAGTGAGTGATGAGTGATGACCACCCCTACCCCTAATAGCGTTATCCACTTAAACAGATTACCCCATATCCACTTATTTACGAGAACTACTGTTCTTTTAAATTTGTACATTAAAACCGTTATGTAACATTGTAACTGACTGTTTCTCTATTTCACCACTTTTGATTATTAACTAGTGTTTGTAAATGACGCGCGTTGCGCGAAATCCATTGGTGTTTTCGACCGTGGCGTATGGTGGGGCAGGGATTTGGGGCATGGGTTGACACGTGGACTTCGAGCCCCCCGCTGGTAAGTGGCGTGTTGGGTCGGTATGGCGGGGCGTGGCTAGCCCGCGTGGATTGGCCAGTTTTATAAAAATTTAAAAAAACCTAAAATTAAAAAATACACACAGAATTAAAAAAAGCCTAAAATTATTATTAAAAGTTCCTAAAAATTACAAAATTCTACAAAAAAAAAAAAAAAAAAAAAAGGATTACAAAAGTAAAAAGAAGCCTAAAGCGTTAGGTAGATTTCGAACAGGGCGAGTTTGTCAAACGGCTTCCGCTCCTTGCCCCGGAACTGGATGTTGGCCACCGCCACCCGGTCTTCGTAACTTATATCACCGCCCGGGACGTTATCGTAGTAGGCTTTAAAACGGTCGAGCTTCGGTCGTAGCTCGCGCCACTTGTGTTGGCACGCGTTTAAATTGTGCCGGTCGTTCCACACGTTGTGCCGGTAGCTAGCGAAAGCTTTCGGCCAGTAACGGGTCTCACCGGGTTGGCGGCCCTTCATCGCGTTGTGCCGGTATCAAGTGTGGGTAGCGGGTTCGGGTAGGTGGAGTGAAGGTTTGGGGTAGCGATGTGGATAGGCGGTGGGGTTGGAGGGTTTTATAATGACTTGGGTGAACCGTTTGGCCAAGCCAAACGGTTATTTTTTAAAATTTAAACCTAGCCGCTATTGCCTAGCCAACCCAGCCAATGAGAGCCGGCCACGGAGGACCGCTAGGCATGCCCAACGCCCGGGCAGAAACTACCGCCCAAGAGGCCACATCGAAACCAAAGCCAACCCGGGGTGGTGACTTTGGCATTTGTAGCCAAACGGTTATTTTTTAAAATTTAAACCTAGCCGCTATGGCCTAGCCAACCCAGCCAATGAGAGCCGGCCACGGAAGACCGCTAGGCATGCCCAACGCCCGGGCTAAAACTCTCGCCCAAGAGGCCACACCGAAACCAAAGCCCACCCGGGGTGGTGACTTGGGCATATGTGGCCAAATGGTTATTTTTTAGAATTTAAACCTAGCCGCTATGGCCTAGCCAACCCAGCCAATGAGAGTCGGCCACAGAGGACCGCTAGGCATGCCCAACGTCCGGGCTGAAACTCCCGCCCAAGAGGCCACACCGAAACCAAAGCCCACCCGGAGTGGTGACTTGAGCATTTGTACCCAACCCACGCCCCATACCCCATAATCTAATAAATCACATAACACTATTCATTCACTTTAGATTTTATCATATATAGATTTTTTATAGGGTCATGCTATTAACACACGGCCAAAATTATTTTCACACCTCAAAGCGCCGCGCTATGGCCAAAGCGCGGCGCTATGATCGACAAAAGTGCTTCGATTGACGTTTGAGACATTCCCTACTGTTTGACAGACATAAAGCTGATTGACATGTTTTGTCGTTAACCCTAAGCGCCGCGCTTTGGCCATAGCGCGGCGCTTCGATCCAACTTTTCACTTTTAAAAGCAAACTACTGATTGAGGTTCTTCTTCAGCAGCTCGGTCTTCTTCTTCTTCACGTTGTTTACAAACATACGTGGGTATTCGAGTGTTTTGTTTTTGTTGTTTACAAAAAACGATGTCGTGGTTAAACAACTATATTTTCGGTCAATATTCTGACGAGACAGTTGTTCCTGATTCTTACGAGGGGACCGCTATTTCTGACTCGTATGAGAAACCGGTCTCGTCCAACTTGAGGGAGGCAGAGGTTGTATCTGGCATTCGTTATCGTGATAACACGGTGACGCTGGATTTGAATACCCCTGTGGAGGACCCTTACGCACAACAAGGTTATTCGAATTTCGGTTACGGTGGCGAGTACAGCTTTGTACAGCAGGAGTGTGGTCCAAACGACAGTTACGGTTGTCAACAGAGCTTACAAGGTTATTCGAATTTCGGTTACGGTGGCGAGCACAACTTTGAACATCAAGTATATTCGGACCTCGGTGACGATGGTGAGCCGGGGGATGTGTCTGTTGACGAGGAAGGCTGTTACCCGGTAACGTTTTCGTTTGATACGACGCAGACCTTTTCGTCACGTAAAGAGTTGGTGCGTTGGGTACAAGACACGGCAAAAGACAACGGTTACCTCATTGTGACTAAGAGGTCGAATAAAAGAGGAGAGAATTACAAGATTTGGTTTCAATGTACTTTTGGTGGGGAGCATAAGAGTATAGCTACACAGAGGAAAATGGGTAGCAAGAAAATAGGCTGCCCGTTTGAGATGATCGGGTTTTCGGAATCATCCGGAAGTGTTTGGAGGATCGAGGTGACGAAGGCGAAGCATAACCACACTCCTATTGAAAACTTAGAGGGTCACGCGTATGCGAGAAGGCTTTCTTCGGAGGATACAAAACTGGTTAAGGAGCTGGCAGAGCAAGACATTCCCAACCAAAGTATCTGGCGAACGCTGACAAAAAACAATCCGGCTAGAAAGCTTATTCCGAAAGATATACACAACGCTGTTCAGAAGATCAACGCCGAAAAAAATGTCGGTAAGTCTCCGATGCAAAAACTTGAAAGCATTCTTCTCGAAAAAAAATTACACTTATTACATGCGCACGAATGAGATATCAAACGAAGTTGAAGATGTCTTCTTTGTTCACGAAAGATCATTCAATATGTGGTGTGCCTTCCCGCATGTGCTAATGATTGACGCCACCTACAAAACGAACATGTACAACCTGCCATTTGTTCAGGTCGTAGGCATGACGTCGACAAACAAATCGTTTACGGCTGCTTGTGCGGTAATTTCCGCTGAGAAGTCAGAGAACTACCTATGGGTGTTGCAGAGGATCAAGTCTATGCTGGTAGGATGTATGGAACCGCGCGTGATTTTAACAGACAGGGATTTTGCGCTAATGAACGCGTGTGAACAAGTTTTTCCAAAAGCGCATAAGTATCTTTGTCGGTTCCATATTCAACAAAATATTAATAAGAACAGCAAGAAGAAATTCTCTGACAAGGATTGGAAAGAATTCGTACGTAGTTTTTGGTTATTGTGCGAGTCTACGACCGAGGAAATATACAGGTATAACTTGGAAAACCTTGAAGCACAGCTGAAAGAAGATGACCGTGAACGTAGGTATTTCTTACATAATTATGTTCAAATTTTATATAATAACAAAAACTGACTATTTACGTTTTTTTTAATTTTAGAGGTTTTTGATTATATGAAGAAATCCTGGTTGGATCCGTACCGTGAAAAGTTTGTATCATGCTGGATTAACAAAACTATCAACTTTCACCAAACTACGACCAACAGGGTTGAGGGCATGCATGCAACACTAAAAAGTCACTTTCCAAGTCATCGCAACACACTGGATAAACTTGTACTGTGTGTTGATCATGTTGTTGATAGACAATACACCGAGATTAGTAGTAGCTTTGAAACAAGCCTCCGAAAAGTGATGACGCACCACAAGAAGCAGCCCATGCTTGCATATATTCTCAGAAAGGTTTCAATATATGCGATTGAGCTTTTGAGTAGGGAACTAAAACGTAAGGAAGACGGGTTGAGAGCCTACGGTGCAAGCTGTGGTTGCCAACTTTTTACCAGCTGTGGTTTGCCATGTGCCTGTCGTTTGGAAAAGTTGGAAAATAAAGGTAATTAATATCTTTGACCTTTCTCGTTATGATTCTGCCACCTAATTTGTTTTCATCCACAGGTCAACAACTCCGGATCACACACATAGACGTGTTCTGGAAGAAGCTTAACTTCAAGCCTGCAAAGAAAAACATAGAGGATATCGATGTAGACGCGGAATTTGAAAAATTGAAACAAAAGATCGATCCAACACCCCCTCAAGTGAAAAGGAGCTTCTTTGAAAAGTTTCAGCAAATCCTCAATCCAGGGAACAATAACAAAAAACCTCCTGCTGTTCTGAAGAAAACTCGTGGTCGCCCAACATTGAAAACGCAGGAAGAAAGAAAGGTTGAAGCCGCTAGAAAAAACTCGTACATTCCGTCGGAAGAAACTTGTGTCGAGGCCTCAGATGATCTTCCCCGTCACAGCTCGTACATATCACTCGAAGATTCTAGAAGACAAAAGAATACCAAACCGATCAACCTGCACCCTGATTTCCCGATGATCAAGCTCGGTCCTAAGACGGATATAGCGATCCGCAACTACGCATCTCAGATTCCCGAAGTGATCCATCCATACATCGTTAGAATAAAGGACGTGAAACCAGATGGTCATTGTGGGTTTCGATCGGTGGCTGTTGGGTTAGGAGTGAAACAAAATTCATATTTGATGATCCGGAAACAACTTATAAAGGAGTTACGTACGAACGAATCGCTTTGGAGGCAGTTTTTCGATCCGGAAAACATAGGACATTATGATGCGCTGCTTAGACGGATCAATTTCAAGGGGGTGGGACGAGCAGATATCGAAAATTACATGACGATGCCTGAGACGGGGTTTCTTATTGCCCAACGATACGGTGTGATTGTTCACACCTTCGACATGCGTGGGAGCTGTACAATTTTCCCTCTGCTGGGCGGGCCAAACAAAGCTGAGGAACCTCACCTGGTGGTTGCGGTTGTGTTCGTCGACCATGGGCATTTCATACATGTAGAGCTTGGAGGTTGTTATCCAATGCCTCCCCCAAACCCACTCTGGACAGCACACAGAACAGAGCGCGCAGCAGCCTGGCATACATTATACAGGGATCAGATCAACACGTACGAAATGCTTACGTATCGTGCCCCTGACCTTAATGTAACCCCATATGTTCACGATGTAGGTTAAATGTGTTTAATAATAACCGAATGTCACCGACACGACCCAATCAGATTCAATACGCACTTGTACGACCCAAAATGACAATATACATCATAATACTACAATTAATGAAAAAATACGTCATGTTCATGTACGGTAGGCGGCTGATACACATAACACCTCTCACAGGAGTACTTGTGCTTTCAAACCAAAATTATACGATATAACGGAATAAGACATCACACGTAACCGATTTGATCCGGAACTTGCAGTATAGTCCATATATAATAAAAAATGATGTATAATGGAAAAAACGTAAAATTTAGACTATTATCGACGCGTTTGTGAATTAAAAACAATTTAAAAAAAAAATAAAAAAGGCCTTAAACGCCCCGCTTTGACCTAAGCGACCCGCTTTGACATCAAAGCGCCGCGCTATGGCCATAGCGGGGCGCTTCGATCCCTCGCTTTAGCTGAAGCGGGGCGGCCTTCTCCCCCATTTCAAACCCAACACACAAACACACACACAAGGTGCGATTTACACACACTTGAGCCGGATCATCAACGTTTTCACGCTTTCAACCGCTAAAAGGTACGATCGGACTTCATTTCTTGTTTTGGTTCAAGTTATGTGTTTCAGTTTGTTCGATATTTGTTTGATTTGGGTGTGGGGATCGATCTGCTGGGCTGTTCTTCATCACGAAGAACCAAAGCGCCGCGCCGAGGCCAAAGCGCGGCGCCTTGGTTCATGTTTATTTTTTTTTTAAATATTATTTGTTTAATATTATTTTTTATTATTTATATTTTATAAATAATATTATTTGTTTATTATTTTATATTTAATATTATTTGTTTATTATTTAAAATTTTATAAATAATATTATTTGTTTATTATTTTATATTTAATATTATTTGTTTATTATTTAAAATTTTATAAATAATATTATTTGTTTATTATTTTATATTTAATATTATTTGTTTATTATTTATATTTAATATTATTTGTTTATTTCAACGTGCAGGGATGGATTCCTCCGATGACGAGATTGAGCATATGGAGGCTGAGGGAGAGGTGGGAGATGAGGGAGAGCAGGAAGAGTCGACATGTCCGTACCTGCAGTTTCCGCCGGGGTCACGGGCGAGGGGGAGATGCGCGAGGTTGCGCGCCATCCCCATTGGGGAGCATGTAGGGATAGACTGGGGCCTGCTGGAGACCGTGGGAGAGGCCGCGCGGGCGCGTGAGATAGTTGGACTAGATACTCCTTGGTCGCGCCTATTTGAGTTAGCGATGAAGGACTCGTACCCTGAGCTTACGTGGGAGTTTCTTTCCACGTTTACATACGCGCCGCATCCGGCGGATTACGTGGAGGACCCGGATTTTCCAGTCCACGAGGTTACATTCCGTCTCGCCGGTCAGGAGTTTCAGATGAGTGTGCGGCAGTTTGTTGTCCATACAGGTTTGTTTAAATAACATTATTTATTATTTTATATTTAATATCATTTGTTTATTTAATGTTATTTGTTTATTTAATGTTATTTGTTTATTTAATATTATTTGTTTATTATTATTATTTGTTTATTTAATGTTATTTGTTTATTTAATGTTATTTGTTTATACAGGTTTGTACACAGAGGCCGAGCTTGATACTGATTTATATACGCAGGCGGTTACGATGATGGACAGGCAGACGCTTATCAGTTTCTGGAGGTCCATTTCCAGGGTTCCCTTTGGGAGATCCTGGCAAAAGGCCACCACCATTAGAGACCCCTTGTTCCGATACCTGCAGCATGTTATCGCGGCAACTATCGTGCCGCGGGGTGCCAGCAGGGAGAAGGTCAACCTCAGTGACCTTTTCTTTCTATACTGCCTACTGCGCCGCCAGCCCTGCGATCTAGCAGCCTGCCTGGCAGATTACTTTGCCACAGCATACCACCGGCAGCTCCGCGGGTGGGTGCACACTGGCTCATTCATCACCGCCATCGCACGCTCGCTCGGGATCGTGCCCGAGGGAGATCCGGTGCTGTCCGATCCGGTCCCGTCTACCAGGTTGGGCCGCGCGTCAGTTTCTAGCATGCAGATCACCCGTCGCTTTGATGTTGGTCTGAGGTTTAGGGGCGGAAACGGGCTGATTTGGCAGCCGGAGCCGGTGCCGGAGGTCATCCCGGTTGTTATTGAGGTGAGGGCTGGAGTGTTGGCCCCTCCTGATGTTCAGGCGGCCGCTCGGCAGGCTCAGCTACAGGCTCTGGGACTCGATGAGTTCCCGGGCCAGCCTCAGGCTGAGGCTCAGGCTCAGCCTCAGGCTCAGCCTGTATTAGAGGATCCGGCTCAGGAGGAGCATATCGAGGAGATCCCGGTACCACCAGTTCAGCCAGCTCCTGAGCCGCCACAGTACCCGCAGCACGTTTACGCTGACCTGCCTCCGGTAGCGCGTGAGGTGGCTCGGGACTTCGACCGGCGCCTCAGACGCCAGGCCGCACGCCAGGACTGGATCATCGAGACGCTCGTTTCTCTACGAGAGCGCGCTGGGTTGCCTCCACTTCCCCTCCCACCGTCCCCACCGCACGAGGATTAGTATCTTAGTTTGTTTGTATAGTGTTTTGTTATGTATTATGCAGTCAGTTGTACCTTTTTGTTTTGTATGTACAAACTGATATATATATATATATTGCAGTTAATCTTCTATTTACATCACGTTGGTTTTGGATTGTTTACGTTTAATTCTTATGGTTTTCTGTACAATTTATTTAACGTGTTCGTTTAATTTAACAAAATAAACTAGGTTAACAGTTTATAAAGACGCACTTATATTATATACGTTCTATAAAAATAATGACGTAAAAAAACGTAATTATAAAACAACGTATTATAAAGGCCACCCATTATAAAACTCAAATACAATTTTTTCCTCCAAAAAACACTACCAAACTAACCCACATCTCACCTATTTCAAAAAAAAAACAACACAAATTCCAGCCAATGCTTTTTGTCTTTTTGCACCCTCAAAGCGCCCCGCTTTGGCCATAGCGGGGCGCTTTGACCAAGGTCAACAGACAAGGACTGACAAAGTCAGTCCTTGTCTGTTGACCTTGGCCAAAGCGCCCCGCTATGGCCAAAGCGGGGCGCTTCGAGTGTGCAAAAAGACAAAGGTCGTGTGCGAATAGACCAGGCCTTTTTATATATGTTACACATAAACACATATGAATGTGTTCATGTACGTGTTCTATACGTTATCACATATTTCTCAGGATCTTTGAACTCTATTTATTACACTACTTTTTTTCACAATTTTTTTTTCACCCAACAACCGGTAACGGTCCTCACGTTTGTTCCACGTGAAGGGCAAGATGTTGTTTACATTTCTTCTCTTCCTTCTTAATTTTCTTTTCAAATGATCAGAACCAAATCTTTATTTTATTATATCTGTTAAAGTTAAAAAAAACATAAAATTGTTTACAATCAAATACATTTAACACAAATCAAGGTTTTGTCATACTAAACCTAATATTACGTATATATTTAAAACAAAAACCATAGTGTATGTTACATATTAAAGTCAAAGAAAAACACACGCCATGGGCGGGTGATGCATGATGATCAGTTCTGTTAATATGTAATGGAAAACATGTAAATAAGCTATGTTACAACATTCAGGTCAGTAGATAATCCGGTGATTGATGCAGACATCTATGTAGACATGATAGTCAGCTTGAATTGGTTCCCGTTTATTATGTATATGATTGATGGTAGTTCCAAGCTTTTTAGAGTTGAAGAACTCGTAATATGGAGAGAGATGAGGTCGATTATGTGTGATGTTATTATGAGAGTCTAACCTAAAACCCTCTCTAGTCATCTCCTTAAATACACCTAAAGGGAAACCTTATCTATACTATATTATAATGCATAAGGAAGGGGTATTTTAAGATACCAAAAAAAAAATAAGAACTTTTCTCCCTCTTTATTTATAGAAAGACCCCTAAAATTAGGGTAGTGTGGTCTTTTAAACACTATTTATTTTTTAGCCCCTAAACTTATTACACTTAAATCCCTAAGGTTTTAACAAAATTACAGATAATTAGTTACAATTCACCTCTACACAACAAACTTATATTTTTTTTACGTGTTCTTGACATATTTTATAAACTATACTGTTAAAAAAATCCAAAGATAGCATGACGACCTACACATTTTTGTCGACGTTTCGGTACTTATCGACACACGGATTAAAAGGTACAAGTCGATAATACTTTAATCTACAACTCTACAAGTAATTAATAATTGTGATCTAATGCGCCTAATCTACAAAGATGGGCTCCATCTATGCAAACAAAAATAATTAAAAGTACCGTAACATAAAATTAAGATATTATGTGTCACACTTTATTTATTAAAACTTTCTAATATCTATACTAGATATATCTTATAAAAACTTAAAAGTAACCACAACAAACTTCCTAAATAAAGGGGTGAGAAATCTAAAATTAAACTCTAGTGCACTTCTATAGTTACTACTATAAATACATAGCAGGACAACCCTATATTTATTACTAAACAAATGTAACACCCCAAAAATGGGTTTGGTAATTTAAACCCGGTTAATACAAAGGAACGGGTAAAAGTACTGTTAAGGGTAAAAGTGAACCCGTAAATGAATATTAACTAGGAATAATTAACCTAGTTGAATATTAGTATCGTTGGTATTAAACGAAGGGTTGTAGCCTTATGTAACTAAAACGAAACATGAGGGACCTAAGTAAACAACTTGAAAGTTGTTTTATTAAAAAAGAAAACAACACACACACAAACACACATCGTGTGTGTGTGTTCATCATCGAGCAGGGAAGGCTCCCATGGAGCCAAAACCCTAAACTTCATCAATTCTCCAAATTGAAAGGCTAAACGAAGCTCAAATTCACAACCGAACATGAATTAATGATCACCTTCACAAGGGGATCATAAGGTATGTCTTAAAACTTAGATTTGATAATCTTGTTTGAAGTGGGTTATGATCAATCCATGAAATTGTATGAAATTAAGCATGTAGATGTGTTAGAAACACCAAATAGAACTTGTGTTATGAATAATTTCAAGTAATTTGGTGATTTAGAATGAAACCCATTGCATGAGTGTGAAGATGATGATCATGATGAACTTGTAGATGTTATAATGTGATCTTGTGATGTGTAGGGTGTTATATGGTAGATTGAGATAGATAAACTTGATGTGGAAATTATGATTATGAGATTTTGCTTGAATGTGATGTTCATAAGATGAAATAGGGAAGAACATGCTTAAAGCACTTGTACATTATGCTTAGAGAGTGATATGCGCACCAAGTGTTTGATGAAATGCTTAGGAGAAAATGATAAGTTGGATTGTATGATAATAATGAATAAATGTTTGTAGAATGTGTTGATGATGTATTAGACAATAGATTTGTATAAGGAATGTGTTTTGAATGGATTACAAGTGGGAAATTAGTTTGATAAGATGATATGGCAAGAAACCTTCATTAAAAGGTATGTATGCTCATGTATGCTAATCATGTTATGATGAATGTGATGACATGTACGGATAGGAGTTATGTCAACATGGACACAAGCATGGAAGGCGATGGGCCAAGGATAAACATGGAAGCTATGCTTGAACTCGGACGCACGAGGTAAGTGAACTCCAAACTTACCCTTTTGTTTGGTAATGTATTTATGATATATGGTAATTATTGAATGTAATATAAGAAGATATGAATCGTTGTTATTACTAAGTTAAGTTTTAGTGGAAATGAGTCGGAAGTGGTTAAGAAAGAGATTCGATTAAGTTTGGGTAAGAAATGGAACTTACATAATGAATTATGCATAAAGATGAATTAAGGAGTTATATATGTAGGATGTAAATTGTAAGTACGGATGTGAATAGTAAACGAATACATGCTTGAGAGAGGTATATAATTATATGCTTGAATGAATAAGACGAGTTATGCGTATTTGAAGACACGTCCATATGAAAGGAAGCTAATGATACTAACCGTTTTTCTATTGAGAATTAATATGAAGCATAGGCAGGTTAACAATGGAAGTAAAGGTTGACTCTGCAATCCGATGCGAGTGATCGAATGGATGGATGAAGGAGCTAGTCTAAGAGAAAGCATGATATGTGGACGCTTTATTATGCATGTATTAATATTTTTTTGTATTATGTCACCGGTTACTAATGATGAGATTGAATGTGGTGACTGCAGGTTGTACAGGGTTATGGATGTTTCATCAAGAATTGTACGCGGTTGAAGATCGAGTCAAGACATGGATTGTACGTGGGTGTGTATGTGGTCACTTAATTCGTTATATGTATGTTAGTTGTTAATCAAATTATAGAAAGGGATTAATGTATTTAAGGGAAAGAAAGAATATCATTAAAGAAATTTTAATTATGTGTTTTCCGCTGCGAATCTTGGGTTAAAACGTGTTAGGGCGTTACAACAAAGCTAAAAAATGGATCCATTTCTGAATTCAATTGTTGTGAAAAACCAAGCATGCGAGATTGAAAATTTTAATGTCAATTCTATTATATCGCAGTAGTGAATAATTGTTTTCTTTTATTTACTTTTATGTGAATGTTAACTTTGATTTTTCAGATTCAGTTGCATAATGAACATGCCAATTTAAACAACTCAGTTGTCGAACAAGCTTCTAAGGTATTGATTTTGCTGGTTTTTAAGTATTTTTTTTGCATATATCTTTCATATTAACATGTTTGTTATGTTATTATATGTGTGTTTTATTGCAGGATGATGGTGATAAAAGTGTTGATATTATTTCTTATGGTGCAATGTTTAATCCATACAAGTCTAATCTTCAACGTGAATTTAGTGAAGAGGTAATTTTAATGTTTTGTTTAATCTTTTTTTTAACTTTTGTATTCAATTTTTGTCATTTTTAAGGATCAGAAGTTTGAGGCTCAAAGGAAGAGATGCATGAAACTCTCTGAATGAAAATGGAGTGAGGTTATTAATTTAGACGATTCTGAGGATAATAACAAAGAAGAGGAATTAGAAGATACTGTCGATTCAAGCACAAACCAGAAAACCTGATTAAAAATACCTCGAGTGTCAATTCAGAAGCGATACAGATTTCATGCAGTCTAATATGAAATCTATCAAGTGTTTTATGTTTTTTTCATTTTCAGTTGTTATCTTTGATCTAGACGTATGAATAAAGTTTATTTTATATTTGAACTTTATTTTTGGAGTTAATATAATGCAGTTATTGACCATATTAATAAAGTTCAAAATAAGGTTAGTATCCTAAATTTACAAGTCAACTGAACTTATATAAATTAATATCCTAAAGTTGCAATAAATAGATATTACATTTAGATATAGTCAAGCTAAAATTATAAAATATTGCAGTTATTCTAGGATATTAATCTAATAATTTGCATTTCTTAATTAAAAAATAATAAAGTAATAAACTTTAAAGCTAAACTAAAAAACTGAACTTACTATGATATAAAGTTAATAAAGATATAAACTCTTAACATCCTATTTTTTTTTATGAAAAACTGTTTTTAAAATTTTATAAAAATAAAAAAAAAATTATATATATAAAAACGAAATTTAACAATTAAAGTTAAAGGTGTAAAACGTACTTACGTGTCAACTACTATTTTTTATTTTTATAAAAACAAAAATTTTGAACTTAAAGTTTATTGGATGAGTACCATGTGGATACTTAAAAAAAGTTATAAATTTAAAGAACAAAATTATAAACTTTATCATTGTACCAACAAAATAAACTTACTTTACAACTATAACAACTTATCTTTTATTTTTTGTCATTTGATTATTATTTTTTATTAAAAAACGAAACTTTACATGTGTAAAATAGTTTTTTTTACTTTATTTATAAACAAAACATTTTGTTTTTATAAAAAAAAATTCTTTTACCAACATTGTTTTCTAACAAGTAATATAAATAAAATACTCTAGAAATTTACGATCTTGACTAGATAAATACTAAATTGTGTTGCAAATTTTTAGTAATTATAAGTTCAACTATATTGTTATAGATAATATTAATCACTTTCAAAATAACTCTTTACCAACTTGACTAGATACATATTAGATTGTGTTGCGTATTTTTATGGATTATAAGTTAAAAGTAGACTCATATAGATAAGATTAGTTAGGAACTAAAAATTTGAACTTAGTATGATATAAAGTTAATAAAGATATAAAATCTTAACATCCTATTTTTTTATAAAAACAATTCTTGAAATTTTATAAAAATATAAATTTTTATATCTGTAAAAAACGAAATTTAACAATTTTAGTTAAAGGTCTAAACGTACTTACGTGTAAAATACTATTTTTTATTTTTATAAAAATGAGAATTTTAAACTTAAAGTTCAATGTGGATATTTAAAAAAGTTATGAACTTTAAAGAATAAAATTATACTTTATAGTTTAACCAACATACTTTACAATTATAACAACTTATCTTTTATTTTTTGTCTTTTGATTAATAATTTTTATAAGAAAACAATATTTTTTTTGTCTTTTGATTATTAATTTTTATAAAAAAAAACAAAACTTTACATATATGTAACATTTATGACATATATTCACCACAATAATGTTATCATAAATATTATACGAATAAAAAACTATCAGAAACGAGTGTCACAATGCAAAGTGTCTCCCCCGCTGCATCGCGCGGGTACCCTACTAGTTAGTTAATAAGGGTAAACCAGTCCATTAACAATTACCAACTAATATATTATAAGATATAATTATATTTTGATCTATATAATATAAATGACTATAATGGCTATATTATTAAAAACTTATAATTATATCTTAATCTTACAGGGTGCGCGTTAATGTGTGCGATTCGTGATGGATTTTGGGTAGCAATAGAGACATAGAGGGCTATTTAACCGGTCGTTGCTATGGCCGTTATAGAGGAAGGGTGGCCGCAGGGGCGGAACCAGAGGATGGTCAAGAGGGTCGGTCTATGGATCCTTCGGTCACCAGAATTTATTGGATTTTTAATTATAAAATATGAGGTTTTTAAACAAAAACATGATTTGGACCCTCTAATTATAAATAGTAGAGAAATGAACCTTGCGATGACTCCTGACTAAAAAGTTCTGGTTAGGCCACTGGGTGGCCGGCTGGTATTTGTGGAGGAGAGCTAGCAGGGCCGTCTCCGAAAATCCCAAAAAAAATTTGGGCCCTGTTCGAGATAAAAAATTTGGACCCTATTCGCAAATCTTCATATAACATAAACTCATCAATCATTCAATTATATAACCAAAAATTCATAATACTACGATAATTGTTATGAAATTGATAAAACAAATTAACAAAAATAGTATAGCAAAAATTATCAAAGTATCGAACTTACTTGCTAAGCAAACAGTGTGGTTCGGTTTTGTTTTACTTCGTCCGCCTTTCTTTTCTCTTCCTCTAGTTTCTTCCTCTTACGTTTTTGATGGCCGGATAGGTGTTTGTATTTAGGAACGGGAGGCATAATTTCTACATATTAACGAATAAAATTCATTCAATCACATTTATCTAAATAAAGTTAAACAATAGTAAACTACTAATTACTAAATTAGAAATCATTCAATCATTCAAGATTTCAATCATTCATTATTCTTATTCATAACACTATTTAGTAAACAGACAAATAATTCAATATTTCAATCATTCATTATTATGAATGCTTTTCGACAAACAAAAGCGAATGTAACATCAATCAACAAACAAAACTCAAAAGACAACAAACAAAATAACAAATATGAAATACCTCTCGGCCTCTCCTGAAATCTGAATCGCGAATCTGATTGCGGATGTCCGGTGGCCTCAGGTTCAGCGTTTGACTTTGATGACTGAGGATTTGATCAGAATTCCTGCGGGCTGCGGCGTTTGAGAATTTGATCAGCAGATCAGAAATCCTGCGGATGTCCGGTTGCTACAAACAAAACTCAAGACAAAAGACAACAAGCAATAGGGTTTTTGACAAGACAAAGTTTGGGCCTGTAAAAAAATTTGGGCTAATATATAAAGAAAACATAAAAAATTTTGGGCCCTTTCATTGTTTGGGCCCTGTTCTCAGGCTCACCCTGAACATGCTTATAACCGGGCCTGAGAGCTAGCACGGTAGATTGGTAGGTACACAACTTGATCCCAAACCAATGGGGTAAGGAAAGGTCATGGTGTCTCCCAAGTGCATGGAATGGGGGTGGCCGGCCGGCAGATTAATGATCGAATTCACATCCACTATAAATCTAGCTAGGCCATCTTAGTCAACTCGTCTTTTTCGTAGCGACCAAGGTCCAAGAATACCTTTATGGTGGGTTTATCTTCGTATAGGGTGAGGGACCAAAAATGAAAAGAAAAAAATAAGTTGTGTTCATGTTTTAAACGTTTGCAAAAAATTGGGTGTAGAAAAGTGTTGGACGTGATAGTGGACTTGCTGAATCTATGATTATCGATGAGGACCAAATTGTTACATAATAAGTATGGGACCATTAGTGCAATTTTTGAACCTATGATTTGCATTTCTTAATAAATGGATTTTAAATACCAACGCGGTCTACGATTTGTCTCTATAAAACGTTTGCTTTTCTTGATTCGATTGTCGGGTTTACATGACGTTTTTTTTCTCTAATTATCCAAAGGAATAAAACCAAATATAATGATGAAATCATGACGAAAATGAAAATACGTTAATATTTTATAGTATTAGCTATTTCAGAAAAGGTATGATCTAATATATTTTTTTTGAAAAGAAGGTATGATCTAATATTGGATTCTTTTATTTTTAAATTTATTTAATATTTAGAAAAAAAAAAAAACCAAAAAACTGATCATTTGTGCATTAATTTTTTATTGATTTTATCACTTTTGTGTAGAATGGAGGATTAATTTTTATTTTTATTAATTAACTATTACTATGTTAGATGTTTTTGAATTTGTATAAGCATTTGGGTTGTTTACGAGTCAAACCGAACTGACCAGGCCTTTGATTGTACTCGGTTCGTTTACAGACCGAACCAAATCGAACCGACCGAGTGTTTTTTTCAACCTTGCCAAATTTGAACGAGCATCTTTTGATCCGAGCATTTTTCAAGCAAAGATCGAGCGTCGCAGAACAAAAAAGGGAAGTAACGATGGGAGTGTTATTTTTTAGAGTAAAATACAGTTTTCATCCACTTATAACACACATATAAATTTAACACGTAACAAGTATTTTCATCCAATTAGGAACACACGTATAAATTTTAACACATAACAAGTATAAATGTAACAAATAACAAAGAATAAAAAGATTCAACTGGTTCTCTAGAGATCAATTTAGCAGGAAGACGATTCATTGACTAATTAAAGCAGATCCTTGTTCTATTTGAAATTCGAAATCGGATTAATCGATTGAAGCAAAACCCTGGCGAATTGGCGTCTTGGCGAGTAGGGCTGTCCAAACTGCTCGACGATCGAAGATCGCTCGACGATCGCTCGAAAAATGCTCGTTCGATTCCCGCTCAGTTTGTAAATGAGCCGCTCGGATCGGTTCGATTCAAATTCAATCCGAGCATGAGCAAAGCCCCGCTCGCTCATCGATCGCTCGGTTTCGCTCGAATTATTTTTATTAATATATATATATATATATATATATATGTATGTATATATATATATGTATATATATTATAGATTTTATAGATTAAAACCCTAAAAAAATATAATAGCCCAAAAAAATAAAAAGCCCAAAAAATATTCAGCCCAACTTAATATTTAATATGAAAGGATATGGTGGAACTTCTTGTTAGGGGTGAGCAAGTTTAGGTCCGGACCGAAAATAACCGAGAACCGAACCGAAAATATACCCAACCCGACCCGAACCAAAGTACCTAGGTATTTAGATCGGTTCCAATTTTTCATATAAAATAGGGTCGGGTCGGGTCGGTTCTCGGTTCTTTTCATGGTAAAACCCGACTTGGACCTATGGACCGGAACCGACCCTATATTTAGGGTAGTGAATCGGTTCTGTATTTTATGTTTGATCGGTTCTCGGGTCTGGTCGGGTAATGGTCGGGTAGGGTCGGGTTTTTCCTTTTGCTCACCCCTACTTCTTGTTTGTGAAAGTGATTGGTTAAAGGAGAGCTCAAAAACAACCTTAAAAACATTGAAAGTAAGCTTTTATTACATTTATAATCTGCTTATACTTTTGTAGTTTATGCATTAAGATTTCTATTTTGTAGCAAGCTGCAAGAGATGAAGAAAAATTGGAAATTGATGTGTTGACTCCAGATGGGTCTGATAATAAATGAAAGGTATTTTTATAATTAACAAAACATAAAAGTTGTTATGTAATGTGTAGAACTTAATGGTTTTGTTTAATGCTTGTGTTTATAGGTTATATGTTGATTTGAAGTTGAATTTTGTGGATGAAGATGATTAAGCTTAAAGAAGAAGTTTATGGCTTTTGAACTAAATGGCAATTTGTATTCGCACTTTATTTTGTGCTTCTTGATATTGTTAAGAACATTTTTAGAATTATGATTTGAGTTATGTATTGCTTTTTTTAGTAAAGTGTTGGACATGTTTTAATTAAGTTAGAATTTGTTTTTGTTGAACGAAGCCTTATAATTCAATCGAGCGAAAACGATCCTCTCGATTTTTTTTAGGATTTGATAAAAACCGAGCAAAACCGAGCCGATCGATTCAAATTCAATCCGAGCATGAGCATCACTTTTGCGCTCGGTTTTGCAAATTCGATCCGCTCAGATCGGATCGGTTGTAATTCAATCCGAGCATGAGCAGACCCTCGATCGGATCGGCTCATGAACACCCCTATTGGCGAGTAGCAATGGAGAAATCGAATAATGGATGGTCGGGGGAGGGGGGGTTGGTTCGGTACTTCTAAATCGAATGTCTGGTTAAGACTTGAGTATCGATTAACAATTCACATTTCAGTAGACATTTTGACTTAACTATTCAAAATGGACATTAAAGTACTGGACAATGGACTATTAGGTCAACAGTGGAATAAAAAGGTACGTTAATAATTACTAGAAAAAACTTTTCATAAAATAATAAAAGTTACATATATGTCAAGGTTGGGTGAATTGTGTAATGGGCCACTAGAATAAAAGGCTTAGTTAGGCTTATACAATGAGAAGGAACACACATTTTTAGATGTTATGAATAGCTCAATTATTGGGCTTATAGAATGAAAGCAACCGACTATGCCTGTTAATTTGTTATGTCATTATCATGGCCCATAAAAACAACCTGCTATTGGGCCCAAATTGCATCATCTAGACAATTTAAAATAAAAAGGTTGGTGATGGTGTTATCACAATAAGATTCGAAATTGTTTTAATATAAGATCATCCATTACCCACTATACCAAATGCAGCATGCTTGGTCTTAATAATATATAAAATGTATTATTATAGTGTATAATCAGGAATCATATTGCTGGCTTTTTCATCAATGGATTACATTTTTTATTAAGTTTTTTAATTCAATGGTTTAAGTATAACATACATTCATGTGTATTTGTGATGCAGTATTAACATATCTGAGTCTTATGTAGCACACCAGAAGGAACCCGAAACCATAAAAATTTCCCGACACGAAGGTCATGGAGAAACTAAGCAACCGGGCTCTCTTATATGTGGCACATCTAGCGGTTCCATCTGTAAGTTCTCGAGTAGGCCTCTTGTATTTCCTAGTCTTGGTATGCCAAGTTTAGTAGTGTGCGTCTATGTTTGAGTCACACCCTGTTTTTATTGGTGATTTATAAAATTTAACGGGGTAACCCTTTACCCAAAAAAAAAAAAGTTCTCGACTTGCCCGCCTTGAGCTATTGGTTGTTTTTGTTTTTGATAGTTGGAATTTATTTGTTTCTACTAGAAAACTGGTCTAATTTGATTCTTTGTTAATTGTGATCAGTCTCAAGTAATTGTGATCAACGCGAACCTAGGATGTGCCTGTTGTCGAGAAAGATTTCACAAGATTATGACCAGAATCAAAGGTGAGGAGCTTGAAAAGTCTATATGCTTTAGCATGTACTCGCTCGAAATCTATATGTTATACTCTTATATTGCTTTTGATTTGCAAGATTGTTAATCTTTTAGTGTACCGAAAACCTGTAAGGTTGTCCTGAACCCTACCCACTTAGCTAAACATATTCGCAGGTTCAACCATAATAGGAGCCCACTTAGACTAAACCCATACCCGTGAAAGTTTTTGTGTTATATTAGAAATTTACACCCCTGATTTTTAGAAAACCTTAGTAAGAACGGGTGTTGTTACTTGTTAGGAGTTGAGTTGATCCAAAATCATCCTACTTTTTCTTGAATTGCAGGACTAAAAGAGTACACAGTGGATGTTAGAAATAACAAAGTGATATTGAGAGGAAATATGAAAGATAATGATATTTTGAAGATCAAAACGGTGAAAAATCGCTGGCCAAGACAATTTTTGATGGGTTGGATTACCAAAAGTTTTCCTCGATTTTGGTTTTGAATGTGATTGATTGTATATGATCATAATATTATTCCTATATGGTTTGAAACCCATGTTGTAAATATTACTCTTGGTTTTTGTTGTTGATACTGCAATCAAATCCTGGTCAGCAGTGGCGGATCCAGGGGTGTTTTGGGGGTCCCTCGGTTTGAAAAAAATGAAAAAAAAAGTGGAAATTTTGTATGATTTAAAAAAAAAATAGTGAGAATTAGTAAAAATCTACCAAAAGGAACCCAGTGGAAAAAAATTCTTGGATCTGCCACTGCTGGTCAGGCTTTGATGTGAGATTGAACCATGCCTTGCTTTCCCGAGCTGGCGCTACAACACATAAAGAACTCGTTGGAATATGATGCCTCAGGCGTCAATCCGGAAACAATTGTAAAAAGATAGATTGAATACTTGTTTTCATGTGAGTTGTAAACTTTGTGCACCCTCTTTCTGTCCTAAAATTGCAAAAGAAGCACAAAAGTTGGGGTTATGCCAATTTTTGTTTGAGCCTGTTCCGAATTCATGGTTCATAACCGTCAACAGATCATTAGTAAGTTCGGCTCTGTTCGAAACCAATCATTAGTAAGGGGATGTTTGGCAACATCTGAATGGTTAAGTTGAACCAGTAAGAGTTCCGAACCATTAAGTGCTGAACCAGTAAAAGGTATGAACCATTAAAAACCTGTATAATGCTTAACCTTTCAGAGGCAAATATCTGACAATTCATATTAGAGGTCTTAACCATTCAGAGGCAAATGTCTGAACCATTCAGACATCTGCTCGTGAAACAAACAGTCTGAACCATTAAATGCTGAACCAACAAAAGGGTCTGAACCACTAAAAGCCTCCTTAAGAGGTGAACGGAAAAGTTCGATAAATCTATGTATGTATGTATATATGAAAGTGATAATACTTTCATGTATAAATCAAGGCAAAAGTGGCATTACACCATCACTTTTTAAAAGTATAAACTCTGCAAGTTTTAAACTAAACTTGTACATCCAAAAGTTGACACAACCTTTTATTTTTGTATTGCTAGATGTCAACAACTTAAACCACAAACAACATACTCAAAGAAACCTCAAACCCCTAACTAAACGAACCACACTGATCTCATATTCAGTTCAGTTCACTTCAACCTGCCACACATTCTTCCTTTCCTCCGCCTTCACCTTAGGAACCATAATTTTCAGCACACCGTTCTTCATCTCCGCTTTGATCTCATCGAGTTTATACGCATCAACTGGCAAATCAATTCTGCTAGAGTATCTACGCGGCGGTTCTTCGTTGTTCTCGGTTTCTTTCTCTTCCTCCGCTTTGATGATCAGCGTGTTCTGCTCCACGGATATCTTCACATTCTCTTTGTCCAAACCTGGCATGTCGAATCGCAGACTGAGAGACTCGTCGGTTTCCTTTGCTTCCCATCCTCGCCTTCCTGCTAATCCTAATCCTCCACCTGGAGATGATGTCATGAACGGATTCTCCATGAATCGATCCATCATGTTGAAGATCTGGCTCAAGCTTCTCGTTGGAGAAACCGGATCAAACATGTCTGCATCATTACAATTTACGCACACGCAACATTAGTATAGAATTTGCAGATGCGAATATAAAATAAAAACGCATAGCATATCACCAGCAGCAAAATCTAATAGTCATGAAATCAATCGTTGCAAATACGATACGTAAATTATCGAATATGAAAACGATTTAGGTCAAGAGAAACAGAACGGTTACTGAACGAAGAACTACAAATACATTTATCAGCAGCAAGATCTAATAGTCATGAAATCATCCGTTCAAACACTAAATTAATGAATATAAAAAACAGATAAGGATAAGAGAAACAAAACGGTTACTGAGCGAACAACTTCAAATACATCTGCATCATTTCGTGCACGCAGTATAAACGTGCACGCAGTATAAACACATAGTTTCAAATGCGTATACGAAATCAAAACGCATCACATCAGCAGTAAGATCTAACGAAACTAACCGTTTCAAACACACGAAAACGATTCACGTTAACGAAAAGTCTGAAAACGGAAGAATCAGTGAAGAACAAGAAATACATCAAAACCTAGAGCTCACCTGAGAAGAAATCATTGTCACGGCGGCGAGAAACGGAAGAATCAGGACGGCGATTGTCATCGACGCTGCGATTGAAATCTTCATAAGCAGAGACCTGAGATGCGTTGGTATTGAAGCTCCGATGAACGGAAGGTGTAGCAGAAACGGAGCGAATAGGAAGAAGAAGCTTGTTGAAAAGGTTTGCTGCGGCAGTGGTGCTTCTCTTGAGAATGGTGGAGGTAGCCATATCTTACCGTTGAAGATTGATGTTAATATGATGGTTTAACGGTGGGAGAGCGTTTGATAGCTGCAATTTGATTCTGGAGTTTGTTACGTGGCGTTGTTGGGAGCGAAATGGGGTTTTATACGTGGAGAAAGGTGAGTGAGACTCATGATGGAAGTATGTTCTGGATAGTGTAGAAATGTGAAGAAGCTTCGGGAAGGTTAACTTTGCATCCAGAAAACCGTTAAGATGTTTATTTATTTTTATTTATTTTATCGAGTTACATGCCACTTTATTCCATTGGTGGTTTGACTCATTTTACCATAACTAGAAATTAGACCCGCGCGTGTACATTGCAAATTAACATTGAATGGATAACTTGACGTGTTCATTAGGTTTCATGAAGCGAAGCCGATTGCATTATATTACAAACTATAGTTACATACTTTATTTACATTCTTCTAACATTAGTGTCTTTGTTTTGTTCTTTTTTTCATACAAAACTTATTGTCTTTGTTATATGCCTTTGTAGTCAGTTCTGGTTTTGTTATTAATGCCAAAATCATGCACGTTGCTAACGCTAACTAACAACAACATAATACAAAATCTTTACTTACCTGCAACTGAGACGGCGCCGTGAAGGCTAAATTCTGACATGCAAATTACGACGCAAAATACTTCATATACGCATTGCTGGACAAAAACCACCATTCAAAACTAAAGTACCAAACTACAATTAAATTTGGCATGCTTCTAATACAGTATTAGAAATAATGCGTAGGACTTTTATTCTAAGATTACCCATATCAACATCTGGAAATTCAACAGTTATTCTAAGAAAGTCAATAGTTATATCGTCTTGAAACTACAAATATGTAAAATTGAGATTGTGATTTCGTTGCCAGCTTGTGATTATTCGCTTGTGTTGAATAGGGATGAGCATTACCCGGTACCATACCGGGTATATTTGGTACCGGTTCCCATTTTAGCCTTTAAATGTAGTGAAATGTAACGCCATGTTAGCATTTAAATGTAGTGAAATGTAACGGTAATCACTATGCTCAAGATATAAAATAATGTAAAAAAGAATCTTAATTGTAAATTAAACTTAAATAATTTAAAAGCTTCTTGTTATACAATTTGTATATAAGGATAATATAGGCTTAGAAAACACAATGGGGAAATCACCCCTAAAGGAACCCTTTACAATTGTCATGTACATAACACAGCAATACAATATATTTTGAGAAGATTATATTGATGCTACAGGCTGACAGGTAAAGTGATCTTGGTGTCATTATGGGGTAACCAACATGTGTTAGGGAAACAATATAGCAAGATGAAGGTGATCCTAGCAACGTAACTCAGGCAAACGACTAAAGCAGGCCGAAGGCGACAAAAGGAAAAAAAACCACACACGGTGGCTTCAGGTTTAGTACCTAATTACTTGTCGTTCGATGTGAATTTTGTATGTGGGATGCAATACGCCAAGGCTCATTCCCCCGTTCAGAAGCGACTTTTGCTTTTCTTCTTCCTCTTCGTCTGGCGACAACTTAGAATAACTCAGAGAAGGCCAAAATCCTACATGCAAATAACAATCCCTAATGAGCAGTAAAATAGCAGATATCAAGCGATACTTTTTATAAAAGAAAAACGTTAGAATTCTGTATTTACTATTTAATTTTAAAAGTTTAACGGATCGAACACATCGCCAGCCGACCACCAACATCCACAGTCGTTGGTCAACACATAAGTTTGACTAAAAATCAAAAGTTGATATTGAGGAACATCATAAGCTTTTCTTTCTCTGTATTTAGTTTTACTTAAAAAGAATCAAAGTTCTAACCTTTACACCAAATTAAAGAAAACCCACTTCAAGTTATGTTAAAAGTAAACTGAAGAAACAGATGAACTGCATTAAAGTTCAAACCTTTGCATCAAATTAAACAAAACCCACTTCAAAAAATGATTAAAATCAGTAAATCAAACTGGGTTTTCAATCTTTAAACATAAAATCCAATGTTCAGTTACAAAAAGTATAATCAAACTGAAGTGACAGGTGAACTGAAAAATGCAAGATCTGGGTCAGGAAACTTGCAAATGCGGCATGTCGTTGGTAAAGATTGTTCCTACAACATGTCGTTGATAAAGCACCATAACTATCATAATATCGTCATCGCCGCGTCCGGATGTGAAGTCCATGGATCGCTCTCATCATTTTTTAGAAGCTCTCCTTCCATCGTCTACCACATTTGATATCCAAAACCCAACTTTTGTAAAGCAACCGTTTGCGATTTCATCAAAATAAAGAATACTGCCTATCCAATAAATTTCAAAACATTGAATCGTCTAATCTTTGTTTTTGTCTTGAAGTGATGAAGAAAGACAGGAATTGAAACAAAGTGAAACAAACCATTTAGAAATTTTGACTCAGTGATTGTATTCAGTGAAAACCCTTATCTCAGATCGTTAGTTTCTTGTTTTTAACCACACCAATCTACCATTTTTTATTTGGTGACGGAAATTAAGATTGAAAGCAATCACATAGAAAAACATCCCTAAACCCTAGAAACATAAGACTACCGACATAAATTATAGTGAGTAAAACCAAGATGGAAAACTCACAAATTGAAAAAGAGCCCTAAACCCTAGAAAAGAAGAAACACTAACAGAATTAAATTCAAATAGACAGCAACAAAATAACACAAAATCCTACCTTATCGGTAACAGAGACAACTCAGTGAAGGCCAAAGTTTGGATGAGCACTGAAATTAAAAAAAAATCAAACAACCAAGGAACAACAAAAGAGTACAGAGGATAAGAAATACAGATATATAAGAACGGAATATCAAGGAGTGAGACATTACCAGCAACGCAGAGAAAAGGCACTTGGATGGAGAAACACCAGAGAAGAAATTAAAGAAAATGGCATATAAGGAACGCAGAGGAAGGAAAATAAAAGCAGATGGGTCAAACTATAAAAAGCAAAAGCACGGACCAGAGAGATTGGTCTTTGTTCTTTAAGACTATAGGGAAATTAGTTCAAAGCAGATGGTATAGAACGTTTTCATTTTCATTTAAATAATTTAAAATATTGTATTTTATTCCACTGAATTAACTTCATTAATTTTTTATGTTAACTAAAGGCCAAACTATCTACACACCAAGTGTGTAGATAGTCACCCTTAAAATGTGTTTTTTGTCCTTATATGCACACCGTGCAGTGTCGAACTGTGGTCAAAACGCGGCGTTTTGGTTCGGTTAACCAGACAAAGACTGACGGGTGTCTGACGGGTCTGTTGACCGGACCAAAACGCCGAGCTTTGGCCACATTTTGGTCCTGTCAACCAGACCGGGTGTCAGTCTTTTCTCTGGTTGTTAGGACCAAAACGCGGCCAAAGCTCGGCGTTTTGGTCCGGTCAACAGACCCGTCAGACACCCGTCAGACACCCGTCAGTCTTTTTCTGGTTAACCGGACCAAAACGCCGCGTTTTGGCCACAGTTCGACACTGCAGGGTGTGCATATGAGGACAAAAAACACCTTTTTTGGTGTGTAAATATGCAAAATGGTGTGTAGATAGGTACACCCTAACTAAAAGGGTAATTCGGTCATTTTATAAGGTCGAATTTACCTTCTAGTTAACAGAATTACATATAAAATAACTGAATTGCCTCACAATATTAATAAGGAAAAAAGATAAGTCTAGAGAAACTATTAACTCACTTGTTTAAATGTTTAGTTATTGTATAACGAGAAACAAGCATATTGTTTATGTATAAACACAGGGCCGGCTCTGGCCCGGCAAACCCGTGCCGACGCCCGACGCCCAAAATTTCAAAGGGCTCGAAAAGTCTTTATAAGTTTGTATATATATTTATTAAATTTTATATTTAGTATAGTTATCCGTTTATTATCCAAAAAAGTATTGGTGGTGTAGTGGCAAAAACCATCTCAAAATGATGTAAAGGTCTCAAGTTTGAGTCTTTGATGCATCACTAAGTTTTTATTTTTGTAATTACTTTACCCTTAACCATAATTTTGGGCCTAATTCTTTTCGTCGCCCGAGGCCTAAATTTTTTCAAGAGTTTTCGGGGACGGCTCTGTATAAACATGTAACCAATTTTAAGTGAATCGTGTCAAGCAAGTGACCTCGGCCAAATATAACGCGCCTTGTTTTTGCTCGATTCTTGGAGCTGAAAATTCCACTACGAAACTCAATATAAATCTCTTTTATGTTTTTATGTTTATGCAAACATGAATTGTATGCATCTAATGTAATCTATTTTGTATTCTATTTATCCACAAGAGAAAAATTCAATTAGAACATCTCCAGCAGTTCGTTTAAAAAAAATATATGTGGTCCCGGCACATTCTTGCTATCATGTCGGGTAGAGCAAACCTAAAGTCCATTCGTGAATAGGGGTGCTTATTAGGGGTGAGCAAAAGGTAAAACCCGACCCGACCCGACCATTACCCGACCCGACCCGAGAACCGATCAAACATAAAATACAGAACCGATTCACTACCCTAAATATAGGGTCGGTTCCGGTCCACAGGTCCAAGTCGGGTTTCACCATGAAAAGAACCGAGAACCGACCCGACCCGACCCTATTTTATATGAAAAATTGGAACCGATCTAAATACCTAGGTACTTGGGTTCGGGTCGGGTTAGGTATATTTTCGGTTCGGTTCTCGGTTATTTTCGGTCCGGACCTAAACTTGCTCACCCCTAGTGCTTATCGATTTGGTTTTCGGTTTTTATGGGTTTATTCTGTTTGAAAATTTTCGATTGAAACCGAACCAAACCGAATTCAGGAAGTTCAAAACATAACCAAAAACCAAATTCGAACTCGGTTTGTGAAGGGGTATGGTCCCAGATCTCGCGTCAGCACGACCGCGAGTGACCATTACCCTTATCAAAAACTCCCACCACCAAGAACTTACCTGTGTCCGTGCGGGCACGCGCGAACACAGCGGTTGAAACCAATCTGTCCATTGATGAGAAGACTTACCTTAAGTACGAGAACGAATGTTACGCATAACGATGCGGCCTGGCACCGCATCTTATGAACATTTTCGTCACGACAAGGGATCTGGACAACAGTAACAGTCACCAAGCGGCGATGTGGCACGGCACCGCATCCCGCATCCATCTTGGCCAGAACAAGAACGCGGGAACAACATCAGTTACCGCAAGCAGCGATGCGGCCCAGCACCGCATCCTGCCCACAAGGCAAGTGGGTCTGACACCACAGTGCAAGTGGCACTGGGAACAGTCACTTGTCAGCCCACATGTATGCAACAGCCTGACACCACAGCAGGACGTGGCATCACCACCGTAACCGACAGGCCTGACACACCTACATGAGGTTGTGCGATGTCAGGCTAGCTACTCAACTACCCTCCTTCACTCCTCGGCTATAAATACCCATCCCAAACCAGGTTTGAGGTATCACTTCTCAACTCTCTCACTACTACTACTATCACACTTTGCTTCCCAAGCAAATTATTGATTCTCACGCCGGAGAGTGGTAACAAGGAGCACCCCCCACCACATCCTCCTTGTTACGAGTCACGACTTGTTTCCTTGTGCAGGAAACCAACCAGCGGACGATCCAGCCAGCGATCCTCGGAAAGAAGGGATTAACCCTACTTGACGAGACCAGTGAGTTAACCCTACCCGGTTAACCATTGTTTCATCATTGGCGCCCACCGCTACTCTTAGCACTTTTTTCCACCATCTTTTTCTTTCCCAAAGATCATGGCTGATCACCTAAACAACACTACGGGGGATAACCTAAACCCCGCAAACCAAGGGCCTACGGGGACCACTCCCCTAGCCCCAAATGTTGACCACGTCGGCACATCGACGCAAGGGGACGTTTCCCTTACGTTCGAACACGATCTTTCACAGTACGCTGCTGTGATACCTCCATGCATGAACCTTCATACCTGGTACGACCAGCAACAAGGTTTGTTGGCCGCAACATACAACAGAGCTTGCGCAGAAGCGCAAGTACCTGTCGGGCCTACCCCGGCACCGCATACACCTGCGGCTCGTATTTTACAATACGACGGCAGGGCCCCCACACACCCAGCCTCCCGGAGTAGGCATGAAGACCGCGGCTCCTATTACTGTCAGGTCCGCACGATTAATGAGAATGATTCCTCATACGGATCCCGCACCAGGGGCCCAATACAAAGCCGCCTGGGCCCTAATGGCGAAAACAGGCGGCAATCCACAGCCCACCGAGGTCCTGGCATTCAGAGCCGGCGGGGACCTCAGTCCCACCATGAAGGGCAGGGCAGTACCGATCCGGACGACGGTACATACCGCGGGTAATCCCACGCCACTAGCAGGAGACCGGGAGGACGCAATTACGTTCCTCCCACTCACCCCCGCACTACATACCTCCGCGTTACAAAGCGCATTCAGAGCCAACCCTACAGGCCGAAATCTGCGGCCGAAAACTCCAAGTTCGCCCCAGAGATTGCCCACGCCGATGTCACCACCACTAAATTCCCATTAAACATTGGGAAATACAATGGTTCGACCGACCCAGACGATCACATGAACATCTTCGTCGGCACCGGGTGCAACGGTAGGTGGGATGAACCCACTTGGTGTCATTTTTTCCACCAGACCCTAACAGGTCTGGCCAGGGCTTGGTTCGATTCTTTGCCGGTGGGATCACTGGCCTCATTCGAGTACTTGCAAGAAAAGTTCCTCGCACACTTTAGCCAGCATCGACGTCATGAACGTGATTCTATGGACGTCATGAACATCTGGCGCAGAGACAACGAATCGCTTGAGGCGTTCGTTGTCCGTTACAATAAAAAGTGCCTGGAGATAGGCGACGTTGCGGACCAAATGGCACGCAACCATTTCATTGTTGTCGTTCAGGACGAACAAATGGTTATGACTATCTCCGGCAAGGAAGGCTTGCCTAAGAAATGGGAAATTGTCATGGCTGCGGTCAAGACAAACGCCCAGACTCAGCGGTCCCTCAAACCGCACGTCTTAAAGGCACAGCCTCAAACGGAAGGCCAGTCCTCCCACCAAGAGCACAAGCGCAACAATCAACGCCCAGCGTGAAAACCGGGCGTCAAATAAGGAGTCTCGGGACCGTAACTGGACCGAGATCAACCATTCGCCAAGCGACGTCCTTCTTACGGACGCACAGTTCTTGCGACCGGCCCAACCAATGAAGTACAAGAAAAACCAGGATCCCGCACTCTACTGCGAGTATCACAAGAACTCGGGCCACACGACGAACAACTGCATCAGTCTCCGACTGGAGATTGAGCGAGCCCTAAAAGAGGGGAAGCTGCAACATCTGTTGCCTGCTGTGCAAAAGCAAACCAAGCGCATCACCCCCCACAATGAGGGCACCTCCACGGGTAAGAGGACCATGTACGTGGCCTCAACCCACATGATCAATGTAGGGCGAGGAAAGCCGCGCAAGGCGGCAAGAAGACCGGACAATGACTGGAATGACGAACAAGTGGTCTTTCCAAAAGTCCGACGCGGATCGCGCGACAGGCGCGCCGTCGTTATTACAGGCTACCTGGCTCACTACTGCACCGAGCGACTATTTATCGACCCGGGCAGTACATCCGATACATATACGAGCAGTGCTTCAACCAATTCTATCAAGAAGACAAGGATCGGTTGCAGCCGGCAGACTACCCTTTGGACGGATTTGCGGGGGAAACCGTATTCCCCCTGGGCCAAATCTCTTTTCCGGTGCGCCTCACCAATGGAAGGCACACACGAACGGAGGAGGTAAACTTTATGGTTCTACCTCACACCTCCAAATACGACGTACTTCTTGGGATGGAATCCCAGGGCGACTTCAACATGATCACATCCGTCCCCCACTATGTCATCGGTTTCCCAACCGAGACGGGGGTTGCGATAATATACGCCCGCAGAGAAGTTATGTCCTCGGATGAGCTGCGTCCGGCCAAGATAGCAAAGCCTACCCCCAACACGCAACCAGGAAAATGGGTTCTTAATGCAAGACACCCAGAGCAAACGGTCACGTTGGGCCACGCCTTGTCCCCCACCATCAGAGCGCGCCTGAAGCAGCTCCTCTTCAGGAACCAGTATATTTTTGCGTGGGCACCCGCGGACATGACAGGGGTGCCACGCGAAATTGCGCAGCATTTCTTGAATACCTTGCCAGGTATCAAGCCGGTGATCCAAGGCCAACGCCACCTTGGATCTGCAAAAAAACGAGGCGATCCGTGAGCAGGTCCAAGAACTGCTCTCCGCAGGCATCCTGCGGGAAGTCAAATACCAGACTTGGTTGTCCAACCCAGTCATGGTAGAAAAGCCGTCCGAGGGCTGGCACATGTGCGTCGATTATAAAGATCTCAATAAAGCTTGCCCCAAGGATTGTTACGCACTTCCGGAGATCGACGAAAAAGTCGATAACCTCGCACCATTTCGATGGAAGTGTTTCCTCGATTGTTACAAAGGCTATCACCAAGTACAGATGGCAATCGAGGACGAGGATAAAACGACATTCCGCACTCCTACCGGGAATTACTGTTATACGAAAATGCCGTTTGGGTTGCGCAACGCGGGTGCAATCTATCAAAAGTTGATGAACGATACTTTTCGCGGTCAAATCAGCAAAAGTGTCGAAATCTATATGGACGACTTGGTCGTCATGAGCATGGAGGAAGATAACATGCTCAACGATGTTGAAAGAACATTCCAAACTCTGCGAAGCGTCAATATGAAGCTAAACCCAGGGAAATGCTCGTTTGGAATGGAAGAAGGCAAGTTCCTTGGATTCATCGTAACCAAAGATGGATTCAAGGCGAACCCGGAAAAAGTTCAGGCGATCGAGCGCAGGCCATCGCCTTCTACGATGAAAGAAATGCAACGACTAGCCGGCAGGCTAGCCGCACTGAATAGATTCTTAGCCAACCATGCAGCTAAATCTTACCCTTTCATCAAGACCCTGCGGAGCTGCTTAAAAAAGGAACAATTCCAATGGACCGCAGAGGCCGAAAAAGCTTTCCGGGAGATGAAAGAGTGTTTGATTCAACTCCCAACTCTAACCGCACCACGCAAGGATGAGCCGCTTATTTTATACCTATCTGCCGCAGACAATGCGGTAGGCGCGGTACTCATAGTGGAGCTAGAAGGAGTTCAAACACCCATCTACTATATCAGTAAAATGCTCAACGACCCAGAGACAAGGTACTCCATCATGGAGAAGTTGGTATTGGCACTAGTGTACGCGTCAACACGGTTGCGACGTTACTTTGCAAACCACGCCATTACAGTGTTAACCAACTACAGGATCGGCCCGATCCTATCAAAACCCGACATCTCTGGTAGATTAGCAAAATGGGCAATTGAGCTGGGCGCACTTTCACTGAACTATAAGCCGCGCCCCGCAATCAAAGGCCAAGTTCTAGCTGATTTCGTCGCCGAGGTACCGGCAGATCGTATTCAAGAATGCGAAGAAGAGCAAAACCCTGCATCACCACCAGCCTCCGCAGAAACCTGGGCACTATATACAGATGGTGCATCCAACGAGGATGGTGCAGGTGCAGGTCTACGACTCGTCAGCCCAGATGGCCAAGAGCTTACCTATGCAATCCGCCTCGATTTCAAAAGCACAAATAACGAGGCAAAATATGAGGCTCTACTGGCAGGACTACGTCTGGCAGTCAAACTCGGCGTCCAACATTTGGAAGCACACGTCGACTCACTATTGGTTGTAGGGCAGATGCGCGGAGACTATGCCGCAAAAGGGGATATCATGATCCTCTACCTCGAACAAGCCTTGCAACTGAAATCAAAGTTCACTTCCTTCAATATCCGCCATATCAATAGGAGTGAAAACAAACCCGCGGATGCACTGTCAAAACTCGCATCCACCAGCTTCCAACACCTGGCAAAGGAGGTACGCATCGTGATTCTGCAAAATCCCTCTGTACCCCTGCGCCAAGTCAATGTCATCCAGTACGGTACAACATCCTGGATGACACCAATAATTGCATACTTGCAATCAGGTGTTACTCCCGAAAGCAAGGCAGAGGCACGTAAGTTGCAATACAAAGTGTGTCATTACCAAATGGGAGACAGTATCTTATACCGTAAATCATACCTGGGGCCACTCCTACGATGCGTCGACCCCCAAGATGCCACATACCTTATCAGAGAAATACACGAGGGAATCTGTGACATACACGCAGGCCCACGCATGGTGGTGGCCAAAATCATGAACGCCGGGTACTACTGGCCCGACATGCATCTAGATGCGGTCAAAGTCTTGCGCAAGTGTTTCAATTGTCAGCGGCATGCTCCCAAGACCTTGCGCCCCAAGAACAACCTGATCCCCGTCACCACTGCATGGTCATTCCAAAAATGGGCAATCGATGTGGTGGGACCATTTCCAGACGCACCAGGTGCAGTGAAGTTTATCATAGTGGCTGTTGATTACTTTACAAAATGGGTAGAGGCAAAACCGCTCGCCTCAACCACCGCTATGATAAAAAGGAAATTCGTCTGGGAACATATCATCTGCCGTTTCGGTCTACCAATGTGTATCGTTACCGACAACGGTACCAACTTCGCTGCCGATGACTTTAAAAAATGGCTAAAGGAGCTAAACATTGAACACATATTCTCCTCAGTGGCGCATACGCAAGTGAATGGCCAAGTCGAGAGTATCAATAAAAGTTTAGTCGAAGGCATCAAAACACGGTTGGGAACAGCCAGACGCGGCTGGGTTGATAAACTCCCAAGTATCTTATGGGCCCACAGGACAAGCCCAAAGACAAGTAACGGTGAGACACCCTTCAGCCTGGTCTATGGCACTGAAGCGGTGATCCCCGCGGAAGTAGGCCTCCCCTCACCTAGAATGTTGGCTATCAATAAGATAGACAACAATGAGGAACGCAGGGTTGACTTGGACCTCCTGGAAGAAAGGCGTGAAAACGCTGCCATCAACGAGGCCAAGTACAAAACCAAACTTGAAAAGTACTATAATGCACGCGTCCGCATTTGTACCTTCAACCCGGGAGACTACGTCCTTCGTGACAATGAAGCATCTAACGCGGAACGCCCAGGGAAACTTGCCCCCAAGTGGGAAGGACCCTACCTCATCCAAGAGGTCCTGGGCAAAGGCGCGTATAAACTGCAAACATTAGAGGGCGAAACTATCGCACGCACATGGAATGCACAACAGCTTCGACGCTGTTACATGTAAGCCATGCTTTTACATTTATCATGTAACCTATCGGGCCGCAGGCCATTTGCAAATAAATAAATGAACGATTCAATGCAATATTGTTTATTTACTTCTATTACAAATACGTGTTCCACTCTGCGGTATCTGCAAAAAACAGATTGGCAAAATCTTCATTCGCGATACCCACACAGAGTGGTGACCACACGCAAGTATTGTAATAGGCCAACAATGGCAAAACATCAACTGTTTATCCGGCTGGATATGCAAATACGGTTTTCAAAAAGCCTACACAATTCCTAAACCCTAACGGGATAAAAACAGGAATTGACTAATACTCATACGACAAAGGTATAGAGTATACTCAACCACGCTTACAGCAGGTAGAGTCCTTCATACTTGCATATCACCTAGATATGCAAAAGGCAAATACAGACTTAGTGTTATTCACAATAACATTAACTCATACAAGTTCAAACATGCAAGTAGTAAAAACACTTGTACAACTTGAACGAAACGGTTAAAACTTTGTATTCAAAAAATGTCTACACCTACGCGGTGTACAAGATATTTACATAAAGTTTCTAACATTTACATAAAGGAAACAAAAAAGGGCACGCATGCCAACCTAGTCCTTCTTTGTACCGCTGGACTCCGCACCACCCTTGCCATCACCAGCGGTCTCTTCCTCTTCTTCATCAGCATATAACAACTGCAAGCGATCCACATAGTCTTCCGCATCCAAGCATTTATCAAGTTCTTCGAGGGCGGAAATGGACATATCGTTGTACGCTTCAAGAGCGGCAACAAGACGCGCTTCGGTATCCACACCATGGAAGCCAGACCTTTCATCGGTATATTTGCCTTGGGCTAAAACGTTGATATGACTGATGGAACGGTTGTAGCCAGCTTTAAAACAAGCCTCCCGCGCACGCAGAATAATCTGCTCTACACCAGTTGCGTTCTCAGGTGCGTCAAAGATAGCCCGAACAATCTGCCCAATACCATGATCACGCATCCAATCGCAGGCAAATCTAAATAAAAGCAAAGGCACCAGATACTTACATGCCCAATACCATGATCACGCATCCAATCGCGATCGTCCTTGAGCTGAACAAATGAAGAAACAAGGCTATCCCTAGCCTCGGCAGCATCCCTAGCCCGCGCTTCAGCTCCAGCAGCACGGGCGGTGACCTCCTCAATAATGGCCACCCGGCTCCGCACTTCAGCCTTTCAACAACAAAGAAAACAAGTATATAAGGATGCTCAATCATACTTATGAGATAAACACACAAATTCAAGAGCAAAAAGAAACTCATACCTGGAGGTCCTTAATAATCTTGTTTAAATTGGTGCGGTCAGCATCTGCAACTGCAAGAGCCTTGGAAGCGCGGACCCCCGCCTCTTTGGCCTATTTGGCCGCCGCCTCAGCCTCTTTGGCAACCGCCTCAGTAGTGGTTTTCTCCTTAACCAAAGCGGCGTTCTCCTTCCTCAAAGCAGCGTTCGCTGCCTTGACATTGGCCAGCTCCTGACGAACACGAAAGAGTGTTTCATTCTGTTTACCCCAAGATTCTTTCCAGGTCTTGCGCTCATTAGAAAGGGTTTATTTCCAACTCTTGCGCTCATCAGAAAGCAGTTTGGCGAGAGTACGAACCTGTTTAAGGCCAGAAGTCGCGGCCCACTCCTCGGTCTGCTTATGCTTCTCAAAAGCAGCCTTATCCCTTTTAAGCTGTTCCGCACCCTCACGAGCAGCCCTCACCAACTCTTCAGCTTCAGCCCGCAAGCGGGCAGTTTCCTCATCCTTGCGCCCCAGCACCTTGTAGTCTTCCATAATGACATTCGCCATTATGGAACTCCCTACAAGCATGGAGGAGAGGTGATTGATCCGGAGCTCACGTGGAAAACCGCGGGCCCGGTTAACTTCAAATGGGGTTGCCAAACCACCCAAAATATCCCTACACGCGGAGGGATCAGCAGAAATATCATCCCCTTGCATCACATTCCAAGGGGGACGGTGATAGTTCACAGCCCGATCTTCAGAGTAAGTGCGGTAGTAGAACTCCAATTCAGACTCTTCAGGCTAAATAGGAGGCCCTTTAAAACCCGCACCCCCGGAAGCGGAACCGGTAGCCGTCTCGGCAGCAGAAGATTTTTTCTTTTTAGCATCCGCAAACTTCAGGTTCAGATCATCGGTATCCTGCGGGGAGATCAGATTATCATGAGAATCCACCGTATCAAAGATCTGGGCCGCAGGTCCCTTCCCAGTATCCTCTGCCCGCGTAGAGGGCTCAGGCACCACTTTAATAGAAGGGCTTCTGGTAAATCCTTTATTAACCCCCGCATCCGCAGCTGTATCATGCGGGGGGCGGGGGAAAGAGGAGCATCAAACATGGAAAAGTCTTCACCTTGCGGTTCTGCAGACAAAGCAACAATAACCATCAAATACAAGTTACAATAACAAAACACTTGTAAAAGTTATGAATCACTTACCAGACGTCACCACAGGCTTCGCCTGAAAGACACCAGTTGTCCGTTTGATCTGTATCCTCGAACGCTTCTTCTCACCGGCACCAGCAGCCTTATCGTCTATCTTTCTCTTCCTCTTATCATCAGCAGGCTTGGAACCCGCAGAGGTCCCACCTACAGCCGCACCACCACCTGGAACACCCAAACCCTCAAGGGTGTCAGATACTACCACGTAATCGGTATATCTGCGGAAACGAGAGCGAGAGATACCTGCTGCCAGCGGCACCAAAGGAGGAACAACCGTAGCATCAGGCTTTTTCTTGCCACGACCCCGCACAGCCTTCTCCACATGCTTCTTCTCTGCATGCTTCTTGGGGGCACCTTTCACCTCAAATTTCCCCAAGGTACCAAGAGTACCTACGTTTAAAGCATCAAACAAACAAATAAGAAAGAACTTCTTTACAAGGCAAGAAAGAGGATTATGGATTATACCTTTGCCTTGCCGCAGGGGTGCATTCAGCGCGTCGCGGGTAGGAACGCGAAAGTTATCAACAATGGTCAAGTTAAAACCTTCACCTTCCGCACACGGAAGTAATTCAACCTTGCCAGTGAAGTTCGGATCAAATATCCTCCACAACGCAACATCCTTTGATAGTACACTTACAAAATCAATAGCATACAAAGGGAAACAAGGAAACCGCAAAAGAAGAGAAATACTTACCACCATTTTTCTCCCGCACAACGGGCCTTGACTTCCTATCAGGCTTGGTCAGCATCATCCGCAACACCCACAACTGCGAGTTGTCCAACTTCTTGAATTCGATGGTTTTTAACCTGGGGAACCACTCAACCGTCTCCGCACTAGGAAGAGCAATATCCTCCATAGGAATGGTCTCATTCACATTCCGCAAGGTCATGTTAGCAACAACCGCGGCAGCCTTAATGTAGAAGAACTTGGTCTTCCACTTTGTAATACCCTTTGGAGGGGTCATCAGCTTGGGGCTCCCATACCGTTGGCCAAAATAAAAGAACCCGATGTTCACCGTCAACTGGTAGAACCGCCGGAAATTTTCAACGGTAATCTCCAAAACAAGAGCACGAAAAGTGTACTCAAAATTTCTAATCCGAATCATCCCGAACGGACTCATCTGGGAGATATGGAGTTTGTAATACTCCAAAACCTCAGCAACGAACACAGTCAATGGTAAACGAAGATTACCATCGCCAAAGGAATCAGCCCACATGGTGACGTAACCGGCCGGAGTGTCGGCACCGGTTTCACCTTCCTGTGGAAAGAAAGCCCCAAACTCCTGGGGCATCTGGATGCTGGTCATCAGGTTGTTAAACAGAACCTTTGACCACTTCAGCACCGGTAAGCCCCCGCCGGGGGCACTACCACCGTCTTCTTCTTCTTCTGCCGCCACCGGCGAAGAATGTTCAGGGTTTTCACCCTCAGTACGGTGTGGGTTTGATGGTTCAGCCATCAGGGAATGTGGTGAAGAAAACAGAGAATGAGTTTAAAAACTCACACCTCACCGGAATTTCAACAAGGTCTATCGGAGAAGATGAAGAATGCTCTCTTTCACTCACCGGAAAATTTTCAAATTTTGAACTAGTGACGAGAAATCAAACGGTTTCCCCTTATATACGCATCGCAATTAATGCGATACAATAACCGACTCTTCACGTTCAAAAAAGGGCGAATCATGCAACGCCACGTGTTCAGCGACGTTTCCGCTGACGGTTACCACTCGCGAGTGGCCGTCCACGCGCCTGACAGAAGGGACTTTTACACTACTTGCTACAGTGCATTTATGACCCCAGGCAGTGCAAACGTCCTTTCGATTCAGCACATGACAGAATCCTACCAACTTTCACCAACTCACACGTGCATTCAGCCACGTATGCAGCTCAAAAGCGACAACATTATCCAAACATAAGCGGCATGCGGTTTCTCTGGTTTACCGCACCATAACCCATACCGCATGTCATTTTTTACATACCCCTCAAAAAAGGCAAAAATATATATCTCTACATTATATAAAGGGGTATAACCAATAACCGCACATACCCACGAGCACACGTGGAATATGCGGAGATGACACATACGAACCCGCACAGGTGTGTCAGATGCTCAGAACCAGCGTTGTTCTTTGGACTGCGAAAACCGCTTCTCAGAATGCGGCAAACCGCATTCCATACAACCTTCTTCAAGGTTCAAATCCCTCGTGTCCGGTTCACAACCACAGAGGGAAAGCAAACAGCTTCTCCTTAGGATAAAGGACAGGTACGCTGAGCAACCGCACATCAGCAACCCTGACTCCTGATCCTTCAAGAGCCACATCCAAGCTTCAAACTCTCTAGAAGCGAGTTCTTTGCTGAAAACCGCAAACACTCACGAGTAGCTTCGGCGAATTACAAATACGCAAACGGTAGCTACGGAAGAGCCACAACTAAACCACCACGCGGTTGATCAAAGCTACTTCCAGGAAAACTGCTTTCCAACTAAGCGTGAAGGAAAGTGGTTACAGAACGAATGCGGACGAGTTTCACCAAGATTCCCAAGTATCTAAGGTGATCTCCTTCAGCAATACTACGTCAAGGAAAACTACTTTCCACCAAAGCGTGAAGGAAAGTAGCTAAGGAACGGTGGTAACAAGTCTGCTTATGACTTTGTTGCCCACCTATGGACCGCATAGAATAAACAATGGTGGGCACTACCATGCCTATAACCATGTTTATTTACCCATAGTCCAGATTCACATTGTTCGACCAAACACGGCCAACAATGACGCAAGTACCCCACATAGTTCGACCACACATGGCCGAACAAAGTGCAGCAACGAGGTAACCGCAAAGGACGTGCGGTTACTAGAGAGCTAAACTGGAGAACATGAACACCCCACAAAAGCAGGGATCATCGTTGAATGTCCAGTTGATAAACATAGAGCTTGAGCAAAGCACTTACAGCAGTACCTAAGTTGACGCAGAGGTTACAACTAGAGTTGCGGCAACGGACACATTCCGTCACCATCTCAAAGGTTGGTTCGAACCCTGCTAACATCTTCAGTCACCGTTTCAAAGGTTGGTTCGAAACACCAACAGGTGGCTGATGACATCAGAAAAAGGTAGACTGTATCACTGGATCCAATCCTTGGCTGAGAATTCCGCATCAGACGGAACTTGCTCACCGGTACGGAAGAGACGTCACCGGACCCGCAGCTTGATTTACTGAAAGTAGGAGCCATCTGCATGGTCCATCTTCTACCTTCTAGACACCATAGTCCAGTATCCCTCCCACATGCAACTTGCATAAGGAAGGAACACTAGACTGGGGGGACTTGAAGGGGTATGGTCCCAGATCTCGCGTCAGCACGACCGTGAGTGACCATTACCCTTATCAAAAACCCCCACCAGCAAGAACTTACCTGTGTCCGTGCGGGCACGCGCGAACACAGCGGTTGAAACCAATCTGTCCATTGATGAGAAGACTTACCTTAAGTACGAGAACGAATGTTACGCATAACGATGCGGCCTGGCACCGCATCTTATGAACATTTTCGTCACGACAAGGGATCTGGACAACAGTAACAGTCACCAAGCGGCGATGTGGCACGGCACCGCATCCCGCATCCATATTGGCCAGAACAAGAACGCGGGAACAACATCAGTTACCGCAAGCAGCGATGCGGCCCAGCACCGCATCCTGCCCACAAGGCAAGTGGGTCTGACACCACAGTGCAGGTGGCACTGGGAACAGTCACTTGTCAGCCCACATGTATGCAACAGCCTGACACCACAGCAGGACGTGGCATCACCACCGTAACCGACAGGCCTGACACACCTACAGGAGGCTGTGCGATGTCAGGCTAGCTACTCAACTACCCTCCTTCACTCCTCGGCTATAAATACCCATCCCAAACCAGGTTTGAGGTATCACTTCTAAACTCTCTCACTACTACTACTATCACACTTTGCTTCCCAAGCAAATTACTGATTCTCACACCGGAGAGTGGTAACAAGGAGCACCCCCCACCCCATCCTCCTTGTTACGAGTCACGGCTTGTTTCCTTGTGCAGGAAACCAACCAGCGGACGATCCAGCCAGCGATCCTCGGAAAGAAGGGATTAACCCTACTTGACGAGACCAGTGAGTTAACCCTACCCGGTTAACCATTGTTTCATCAGTTTGGTTTTCCATTTTCAACCAAATAAAATAAAATAAAATAAAAAATTGTAACATAATTTGTTATTGAATTAGGTTTAGATAAATAAGATTGGGCTTGATTGAGCTAAATGACAAAAGTTAAACAATCATTATATGATATTCGGCTTATTCAGTTCGAACCCAATTCAGTCGAAAACCTAGTATGTAATTCGGTTCAGCTTTTTAAACGGTTTTGGTTTAGTTTTGAAACTAGTAAACCTCAAAAAAGCGTGACATAGAAAGTTGGTCCATGTCACGGCAAAGACGTTATGACTAGTCCATGACAAGTGGTATCAGAACAGATGACAAGTGGTATCAGAACAGATTCGACCCTTCAAACTATGTGGTGTGCTCATGTCTTTATTTGTGAAATGTCTACAATACCCTTTAAACAAATAAGCTAACAACTATAAGCTTCTCTTCTATTGTCATAAAAAGACTACTTAAAAAAAATAAACAAATTTCCTACATCAGTTATGATCATTTAAGGAAAGCAAAAAAAATTCAACTAAGTAACCGATCACGCCGATGAAAGATTCTTTATTTCTTCATGATGTACCCGAGAATCAAACCAATCAAGCCAATGATGATGACAAACATCAAAGGCGCACCGCCTCCTTGGCTTTTGTTGCTTCCGCGCCTCAAGAGTTCCTAATATTTGCAACAAAAGTGATAATTACTTCACCAAATAAATATTATAAAGAGAGAACGGGTTACAGATAGGTACAAGTAGAGGCGGAAAAAAGGACGGGTGAATCGAAATAAGTAGTTTGTTATACGGGTTGACTTGACCCGGAATGCTTTTTGTCCGCATGTTAACTTATGATTACAAAAGTAAAGATTAAATTGGTAATAATATTTCTTAAATAAAATGATTTAGGAGATTTTATGCAGATAGCTAGGTACAAGTAGGAGTTTGGCCTCTTTGACCCATTTACAATATACTAATATTTTTATTATTTTGCATACAACAAACCTGAATTGACACAATCAAAAACGTTAAAAGGGAAAAGGGTCTCACCAGTTCTTGTCGAATTCTGTTACTTTGTTCAATAGCAGCATTCTTCTCGTCGGTCAACTTTGAAATGATAGATCTCACCTGAAAATCCATGAGCACGTTAATCCAACTCAATCCTTTTGTGGGTCCACCGATGTAAAGCGGGACCCACAAAAATGTCCTCGGTATCCATGTGGACCTCATAAAATGAAAGCATAAAACAGCCAAACCAGACAGATAGCGTCATGGCAAATACCAAAAATACTAAAACACTAAAAGTCATGAATTGTGTATGCAAGTTGCAGCAATACAAAAAAAAATACTTTTTTATGTTCATATAATAACAAACCAGAATTGACAAATTAAGTACCAGTGATCACTGTGTTTTTCTTTATACTAAAACTAAATCACTGTTCTTGCCAAAAAACGGAAAAGAGCAAAACACAACACAGCACACATACACATTGACTCACCTCTGAGGATTTGTCAAGGGAATCCACATGCATTCTTGAACCCTGCAAGTATCAAAAATGAAAAAAAAAATAAGAATTTTAATGAACCAAAAAGACTAAAATAGCCTCAGTGCCTCTCAATATTTCCTTATCTTACCCCTGATCCTTTAGGTGTAAACACTTCCTCTGCTCCTTGAACAATGGATGAAGTTGACGAGATTGGAGGAAGATATACCACTCTTAACTTGCACTCTTCCACTTTATTCCCTGAATCCTTGGTAAACTGTAAAACCATTATAATTATTAGTATGGCCAAATTTATATAAACAGAAACTAGTATCATATAATTTCTACATTCGTCACGGGACTTCAAAATCGTTGTTAAAACCACTGTATTTCAAAGGGGATGCGATATAACTACAAATTTTATAATATACAGGGAGTTCCTTGTTATACTTAGATCTCAACTATTGACCAGTCAAACAAAGAAAACACGAAACAATAAAATGGAAAAATGGTCTCACCATTTCAGGGGTGATGTCTTTTGGAGTTGCACCCGCCTTTGCAATTACACTCTGAAGAAGAAACTTGTCCCTACATTGCATGTCAGGAGGAGCCTCCTTCTGAGCTTGCATTGTTACTGTAATAAAACCATAAATTTAACAAAAATATACCAATAATAATAAATGAATAATCTTGACGTCTTCGATAGTTTGGAAATTATAGCTTGTGTTATAAACAAGATCCGAATAATTAACAATAATTGTAGAGCCTAACGAACATGTTTTCGACCAAGGTCAGTAATTTACTTAATTGTAAGTATTTTAAAAAGCATTATGTGTGAAAAACAGTTGAGTGACTTGGTAGCACTTAATAACCGATACATAAATTAAGTAGACGCTTAAAACAGCATATTAGGTTATTAATAGCTTAAAGCCTTAAACCCAATTAGGGGGTGTTTGGAATTTTGTTTATTAGGATTACTTGTATGCATTTTGCAATAAGCACCTTCAAACTAATTATCTAAACTGCCTTGGTCACTCATATATAATCAAACGATTGTGCTAAACCTAGTTTTAAAAAGCAAGAGGCGCACAAAATCGACGAGGTCTAAAATGAGGCGCGAAGCGCAAAAGCGGTGGGCTTTTCGTACCCGAGGCACAACGAGATTATATAAATTTTTATATTTGTAATATCCCATAGGTTTTTAGCATCTCTTATCCAAAATATAGCTAAAAATAAGGTTTATACATGATTTTACCTACATGTACAAACCAAAAAACCTATCGTACAACACTTTGATGTAGAAAAACACCCAAAGTACACAAGGCATGCGCCTCACACCCCAAAAAACCCAAACATTGCGCTTTCCTTGTGCTTTGTGGAAAAGGCACACCTCATGTGACGTGTGGCGCTAAGGCCTGCGCCTTGTGCCTAGGCGCGCTTTTTAAAACCCAGGTGCTAAATATACCTCACCCCCTCTACATTTTATTGATAGTAACCCCCCCACCCTTCCGTTATGTTACGAACCAAATCGTTACCAATTGATCCAAAGAAATTAGATAAGAAGCTTGATAGAATATTTAGAGAGAATTCAGACTAAACCATATTTTTCATTCATACTAAAACACTAAACACAAATACCTATTTATAGGCTTACAAAAAGAATTAAACTACTATCACCACTAATCCCACTACTCATTCTAACTTACCTACGTACGTGAAATATATCAACACCACAAACCAAGTCAACAATTAATTACATACTTCTCTCTCCAACATAATTGCAATCAATCAAGTTTGATAACTTTCTAACTTTCTCTCTCCAACATAATTGCAATTATCATCGGTTGTGCATGTGTGTAATCATTTATTATTCTTTCCATTTTGTTTGTACATATATATATTAGCTTTGTAAGTATCCTGTAACTACAACAACTTTTCAATCAATTAATTAACAATTCAAAAGGCAGCTCCATTATATGGTATCAAGAGCCAACAAGCTCCTCTGAGCTCTCTTCGATCCATCCTTTTTTTTTTTCTCTGACAGAACCTGCTGCCATGGCCAAACCCATCACCCATATCACTGCTGCCACTCATTTCCCTATCAAACTAACCCCACAAAATTTCCCCTCATGGCGTACCCAAGTCACCGCCACCCTCATTGGTCTCGAACTAGACCACCACATCATTGGTACTGCAGAAACCCCTGCTGAAACAGTCCCAGACGGACAAAACACCAAACCCAATCCCGAATATCTTCGTTGGTTCCGCCAAGACCAAATGATCATTAGTGCCCTTCTTGGTAGCTGCTCCGATCAAATCCAACCGATCGTTTCCTCTGCAAAAACAGCCCGCAAAGCTTGGGAACTCCTAAACTCAAGCTATGCGAGTAGTTCACGTTCCCGTATCATTTCCCTCAAATCTCGGTTGGCAAAAAATCCGAGAGGTACCCGCTCGATTTCTGAATATTTACACGAAATGAAATCAATCTTTGATGAGCTTGCACTCACTCAAAGTCCCATCCCTGAAGAAGACCTTGTTATTCATGTTATGAATCAATTAGGCGATGACTACGCCTCACTTGTGGCTGGCTTCAAAACCCGTGACACAACAATTACTTTTCCCGACCTCTTCGAAAAGCTCCTGGATCATGAACGGACACTAAAGGAAAATCAAGCTCTCACTGAACCATCCCTCATCACTGTGAACTACACCACTCGCCAGCCTCCTCGTTCCAACAACAACAGACAACCAAACACTTATGACAACCGACCCAGCCGAACTTCCAACCAATCCAATCACCGACCCCAATGGCCTCCTCGGCCCAATCACAACACTAACAATCGACCAACTCGAAACAGTAACACTTTTTGCTACTATTGTAACATTCCTGGACATGACACCAAGGATTGTCGAAAACTCAGTCGCTTCTTAAGAGAACACAATGTCTCTCCAACCAACACTAACCCGATGGTCAACTACACCGCTCCTCAACACACGGCTTCAAACCCGCCATGGATGTGGGACTCCGGTGCATCCAACAACACCGGGAACAACAACCAACAGTTTCCCGTTCTTTCCGAATACGGAGGCCCCGATGAGATCGTGCTAGGTGATGGTAAAACTCTTCCTATAACTCATATTGCTCAAACAACCATTCCGACTAACTCGCGTCCACTTCTTTTAAATAATATTTTAATTGCTCCAAACATTCGAAATAATCTTATTTCCGTTGCCAAAGTTTGTCGTACTAATCGTGTTTCCGTTGAATTTTTTCCTTATCATTTTTTTGTCAAGGATCTAAGCACGGGGGCGCCTCTCATGCGGGGAGTGAACGTCAATGATGTCTACTATGGACCAATCTCCTCACCACCTCAAGTCAACAACACCCAAACCAACTTTCTTCTCATGTGGCACCACATACTTGGACATCCATCGTTTCAAGTGTTTAAGTCCTTAATTTCTAGGTTAGGACTTCATTGTAATAAGGTGACTCATGATTCGTTTCATTGTATGTCGTGTTATTTAAATAAAAGCCATAAACTACCTTTTGGCAAAAATTCTTTTGTTGCTACTCGACCATTTCAACTCCTCTACTCGGACGTTTGGGGTCCCGTTAAACCGTCAATTGATGGCTTTAAATACTATGTCATTTTCGTTGACTATTTTTCCAAATACATTTGGCTATACCCAATTAAACGCAAATCCGATGTTAAAATTCTTTTTCCACAATTTAAATCCCTTGTAGAAAATTTTTTTAACACCACCATTATCTCTTTATTTACCGACAACGGGGGTGAATATGTGGGCCTTTCCACATACCTTGCCTCCCAAGGCATTTCTCACTTTACCACACCACCCCACACACCGGAATAAAACGGTGTTGCCGAACGACGTCATCGACATGTCGTTGAAACCGGCCTTGCTCTACTTCACTACTCGCACTTACCACAACATTTTTGGTCCCACGCCTTCCAAACCGCAACTCATTTAATCAATCGTTTGCCTACACCCATTCTTAACAACAAATCTCCCTACGATATGTTATTCAAAAACGCACCCACCTATTCCAAGCTTAAACCTTTTGGTTGCCTTTGCTACCCATGGTTACGACCCTATGCCACTTCCAAACTCCACTCCCGCTCCTCGGCATGCATATTTCTTGGGTACTCCTCCTCCAAATCGGCATTTAAGTGCTATGACCCTACCACTCACAAACTATACCACTCTCGCCATGTTGAATTCATCCCACATATATTTCCATCAAAAACCACCAACCTACAACCCACACAAATGTCCTTTGACACCTTTCTATCCACTCACCAATCTAACACCCAACCCCAAACACCACCGGCCTCACCCAATATACCCACTGTCTCACCTTCTGCCACTCTACTTACCACAGCCGACCCCTTGTCCCCTGGCCCAACTCTCTCGTCTTCCCCAAGCCCAACTAGCACCGGCCCATCTCTCTCTCCTGAGTCCACCTCTTCTTCTGACTCCACGCACCAAGCAACTGAACCCCCTTCCCCATCCAGTTCTTCTCCTTCAACCGAAAACTCCACCACTACCCCACCTATTTCTACCTCGGGTTCCGTCCCACTCACTCCTCAACCATCCCGCAGACAACCAAAGCCCAACCCAAAGTACTACAATCCCAATTTTGTCAACTCTACCACCGTTCACCCACTACCCGTCTCTCTTGAACCCTCCACTTACTCTCAAGCCTTGAAAGACCCGGACTGGCGCAATGCCATGGATCTTGAATACAACGCACTCCTTCACAACAACACATGGGAACTTGTCCCTCACACAACCCAAACTCCCATTGGTTGCAAATGGGTATTCCGAATCAAACGCAAGCCCGACGGCACCATTGACAAGTACAAAGCCCGTCTAGTTGCCAAAGGTTTTCATCAACAATATGGAAAAGACTATCATGAAACATTTAGTCCCGTCACCAAACCCGTCACCATTCGCACCGTCCTCTCCATTGCTCTTTCGAAAGGGTGGTCTTTACGTCAACTAGACGTCAATAATGCTTTTCTCCATGGGACTCTTCAAGAGGATGTCTTTATGGTGCAACCTCCTGGGTTTACTAATACGGACTTCCCGCATCATATTTGTAAACTAAAAAAATCCCTCTACGGGCTTAAGCAAGCGCCGCGTGCTTGGTACCTTGAACTAACCAATTTTCTCCTTCATTTTGGCTTCAAAAAATGTATCTCTGACCCCTCCCTCTTTGTCTATACTAACAATAACATCACTGGCTACCTCCTTGTGTACGTTGATGACATTGTCCTCACCGGCAATCATAATCCATTTTTGGATTCCTTTGTTCAAGCCCTAAGCAAACGATTCTCAATCAAAGACTTAGGCCCCCTTCATCACTTTCTAGGAATCGAAGTCATTCCTACGCCTCATGGTCTCTTTCTTTCCCAACATCGCCACATTCGTGATATTCTCACCACATTTAAAATGGATGGTGCTAAAGAGGTCCTCACTCCCCTAGGCACTTCCGAGCCACTTGCCTCAGTTGACTCCACTCCTCCGGTCGATCCCACACCCTACCGCCAACTGGTGGGTACCTTGCAATACCTCGCCTTCACTCGTCCCGACATCTCCTTTGCTGTCAATAAATTATCCCAATTCATGCACTCACCTAAACAATCACACTGGCATGCTCTCAAACGGGTACTCCGCTACTTGAAAGGAACGGTTTATCATGGGTTGTTCTTGAAGCGCAACACTAATCTTAACTTGCAGGCTTTTTCAGACTCGGACTGGGGTGGCATCAATGATGGGGGACGATCCACTACAGCTTATCTAATTTATCTCGGGTCAAATATCATCTCTTGGAAATCGGCAAGACAAAAGACTGTTTCTAGATCTTCCACCGAGGCCGAGTACAAAGCTCTCGCTAATGCGGCTGCTGAACTATCATGGGTTAAAAATTTACTTGGTGAACTTGGGCTCCCAATTAGAAGCACCCCATCGCTCTACTGTGACAACACCGGGGCTACTTATGTATGTGCAAATCCCGTTTACCATTCACGCATGAAACATCTAGCCCTCGACTACCACTTTGTGCGGGAACAAGTAAACTCAGGGCATCTCAAAGTTCTTCACGTCAGCTCAAAGGACCAACTTGCGGATGTTCTTACAAAACCGCTCTCACGAGTACCTTTCCTGAATTTACGGTCCAAGATTGGAGTCTCCAATGGATCCTCCATCTTGCGGGGGCGTATCAACACCACAAACCAAGTCAACAATTAATTACATACTTCTCTCTCCAACATAATTGCAATCAATCAAGTTTGATAACTTTCTAACTTTCTCTCTCCAACATAATTGCAATTATCATCGGTTGTGCATGTGTGTAATCATTTATTATTCTTTCCATTTTGTTTGTACATATATATATTAGCTTTGTAAGTATCCTGTAACTACAACAACTTTTCAATCAATTAATTAACAATTCAAAAGGCAGCTCCATTATAAAATAAGGACATGAATTACAAACTAAACAAAGGAAAATTGCATAACTAAAGGTGCATGGAAGTTGGTTTTGTGAGAACGTGCTAGCTAGGAGATCGTGGGGTCACATTGGCACGTATCACGTTACTTCCGTATACCACCTCTATACACCCTATACCACTCTCTATATGCCCGTATACATGTGTAACCACCCTGCATATGCCCATATACATAAGGGGTATAACAAGTATACAAGGGGTGGAAATGTGGAATGAATAAAGCAAAGACTTTGGGCCCAGTGGCGGACCCAGAAAAAATTTTCATGGGGTGCGGATAAAGGGTTTAACCAAATTTTCAAGGGTTCAAGGGGTGCGGATAAGGGGTTTAACCAAATTTTCAAGGGGTGCGGGGAGAATTTTACCTTATAAAATACACTAAAAATTTTTTTCCCGGGGGTGCGCCCGCCCACCCTAGCCTCTTACTAGGTCCGCCCATGTTTGGGCCCCACTTCCCATGACCCCAACTTCTAGAAAAGAAGTTACATGCAGGTAATTTAAGCTTTGAAATTGTTGGCGGCCGTATAATTATGCATACACACAGATGATATAAGAATTATATGATCAAAATAAATAAAACTAAAAAAAAAAACTATTATTATTTTACGAAAAGGGACTCAATTTTATTATCCGCTTTGAGCCGATATGCCATAATCAAATAAGTAGTTTAGTGGCCCATATGAATGGCTAATGTCACACCAATTTTAAATAATATAATTGAATGATATTATCAACAAGTAATGCACCTATAATTTCACATGTTGATCTGGGCAAAACAACTCCAGTATTAGGACGAACACAATACTTCTTCGGATTCGTCGTTTTCACCTACATCAAAACTCAAATCCCATCCACATTACAACCCAAAATCCAAAAATAACATCATCATCATAAACAATAAAAACAAACTTTACCTTGTAACCCACATGGTCATCAGTATTATTCGTTAACTTGAGCGATGAATTGATCTGTTTGTTCAACTCAACTAATTCACCCAACAAAAATAATCACAATCATTATTCAGATTATTCAGATTCAAACGAGTTAGATTATGAATTGAGTGATGCGATGATCGGATGGCTTACAATGGAATTTGAGGTCTAATTGATCGACGGTGATGAGTTCGCCCGTACTCATTTCTTGAATTATGAATCGGAAATGTGGGTTGTTGGTTAAATTGGGAAAAATATGGTGGGTAGGTGATGAACGGAGAGGTCGAGGGTGATTGATGCAGGTTAGCTTTTGAAAAGAATGTTTTGTTTTGTGACTTTGTGAGGTTATGTCACATGTGATGTGTACTTGATTCATGTTTTTTTCTAAAAAAAATGGTCCACACTTTCACATTGATTTTTTTTGGATCAATTTGAAAACACCATGATCATTTGGTATCGGGTATCGGGTATCGATACGAATTACTATTGTATTGAGTATATTTAGTACTGGTATCGGTGTCCGTTTTCCTCTTTTTTGGTACTGGTATATTCAGTATCGGTACCAGTATCTATTTTCCTAGTTTTTCGATTATGGTACCGGTCTGGTACCATGTTCATCCCTAGGAAGATGTATCAAAACCCCTTTTGCCTATCGGTAACAAGGTGTGTATAAGGGTGGAGGGAGTGTTTGTCTTGTCTCCCACACCAATATGCCACAACCGCTCTTTCTCTTCTATATTAGTGTCACATTAGCTTTTTCAAATAATTGCATTTTACTTTCCAAATCCCGGAAAATGTTACACGCTTTGAAACTAATTTTTGAATTAAATCTAAAAATAAGATAGTTAACTAGAATGTGATTGGTTGGATTTGGAGGAGGGACCCACCCAACACCTCAATGATGCTCGCTCGGCATGGTTGGCAAACACCAAACCCACCTTACCGCACCACCATTTTCCGAATCACCTTGCCGCATCGCACGGAGTGGTGCACGCCGACTTGCCAAGACTTGCCGCATGTTGCCGATGGTGTTTGCTGAGCCCACTCCCTCCACCCTAACGATGTTCTTTCATATTAAGTCAAGGGCTCAGTTCGAATGATTCTAGTAAATTTAGAATTGGAAGTAGATTAGATTGCTAATGTAACATATCTTATTTTGGAGGATCATGAAATATGTAAAATATCTATATGGTATATTTTTATTTTTAAATATCGGTACAATATATTAATCCTTATGAAAGCTATAAATGAATCAAACTTTTTTGTTTACTTAATAAACACTATACAGGCAATGTTTGTTGTTCAACTAGACGAACGAGCACAAACATTAGTCTCGTTTGTTTATTTACATTCGTAAACTTTTGATTATAAATTTGTAAAAGTTCGTTTTAGGGTTGTTGGTACGCACTCAGGATTGTTTGCGAGTATTCAGATATCGTATATACTTAAAAAAGCTATTTTTAACTTATGCTAGTTTAATAACTTTACAAGTATTTACAGACCTAATCACCTAAGGAACTATCAATGCAATTTACTAGAAGAGTAATTGAACCCTTTCTTACCCACCACTACACTGCAACCACCTCAACCCCTTCTTCCCCAACCACCTCCAGCCGCAACAACCGGCAGTCAACCTCGCCATGACTTGTACAACCCTCACCGGCAATATTCACTAGAAATTCATTCCGAGAAGCATGCATCAATTGCCTTATCTCAGCGGATACAATGGCTAGTGTCAGATTGGCGACTGTTTTCAATGATTAAAGCCTAATGAAGACTCGGTTGGTGGTATTAATTTCGGGGCTGGATGGTTTCTGCAGTCATTTATCTCTTAGTTATTGCAACAGTTAGTAATCACTGGCATTCAACAGGGTTGGGGGGGGGGGGGGTAAATGATCTTTTTGCTCCTTGCCCATCGCTACATTAATAACCATTTAAAAATATTTGACATTTTTTCAGTTGATTTTATATAAACAAAATAACATATTTGGATAAGCTTATATGTTGATATATATATTTTTATAATAGTTATAACTATAATTGAATATTGCCATGATTATCAACATACCAAACTCGATAAAATAATTGTTTGGTATCCTTTGGTTATTTATTTAGAGTGTGTTTAAAGCAATTCACCAATAATCCGCAAAAATACAAAAAAACCTGCTGCCAAGACAGACTGTCAATGACCAAAACAGCTGGAAGAAGTATAAACTTGTCTAGTATGCGTGTGCAAAAATGGTAGAAGAAACTCAGAAACCTATCAAATCATATTCTGTCATATTCTGTGTCCTTCCTGAGGTAATATCAGTTCTTGAAGATCATCAACTTCGACCTGTTTCGTAATGTAGAGGTCGTCAGCTAGTTGTTTATTATGAGAACATAAAATGTAAACAAAGGGTAGAAGTGTCAATTTCGGCCCATTATGTTTTATCTCTAACTAGTATTTTGATGCAAAGTAACTCTAAACTTAAACCGTCAAATATTTGACCCGCCTCACTTTCAAACAAAATTTATGTCAAAACGTAGACCAACTGAAAACGCATATGAAAATAAGCACGAAAACGGATTATATTTGACCCGACTCATTACCAAGAAAATTTACGTCGAAACGTAAACCAACCTGGATTTATAACGAAACGTACTTGAAAATAAGCACGCAAGAAAATAGTGTTTTTTTTACGTTAAAAACGGTACCACGTTTTGTGGTGAAATCGAAACGTAAAGTAACTCGAATTTATACCGCCCAGCGAAAACGTATTATATTTGACCCGAATCGTTTCCGAACAAAACATAGACAAACCAAGAACAAAACGTACACCAACCAAAAACGTACATAAAAATAAGCACGAAAACGTTTTATATTTGACCCACGTACATAAAAGTAAGCACGTAAAACTGGAGGGTCAAAATGACATTTTACAGAGTTTTTAGAAAGCTGCGGGGGTGTAAGTGACAATAATAAAAGTTGAAGGGTTGAATACACAAAAAGAATAAAATCATGGATGGCATTGTTGTAAATATGGCAAAAAAACAACAAAAATAGAGAAATTGATAACAAAATCATAAAGGTCCCAAAGTTTTCATAAAACCACCTAAATCGTATAATTTGGAGAATTTGATTATTTTTAATATGATATGATTTTTGTAATTGAGAGAATGTTTTTGTTTCAACCCATATAAATATTACCCACTCAGTCCAACCAGCCCGTTTTACCACCTTTAAGATAGGTGTTACCTCGTATCTGTTGCCACCGTAAGTGTACTTCACATATAGTTTCTTTGTTTCACCAGGACAAGGATCACAAAAGCCCATTATTCCAGATTTCTTTACACCTTCATGTAGCTACACCAATAAGAACTAAATTATTATTATATGGTATTAAGAGCTTGCATTTACATCTAAACAAGATAAAAACCTTGACTTTAAAGGTCAAACATATAGAGACACATAAAAACATTTGTTTCAACTAATGTCTAGTTTGTCGTTTTAGTTATAAAGATAATTCGGGTTATGAACATTTATCATTTGCTATGAGTTAACCCCTCATCCTAGTACATATATACTAACTGATAAAAAAATTAACGTACCTTAAGTTGACCAGAATCGCTGACTAGAAAATTCAAGGGCAAAGTGACATCCACAATCTGTGAAGCTAATTCATCTTCTTTCTCTTCTGAATTATTACTAATGCTTTTAATCACTTTAGGGTTACCATAAACCGCTTCAATAATGACCAATCCATTACTCTCCAATTGTTTATTTTGTTTCCTATTCGCGACATTTTGCAGCAACCGTTGAGCTTTCTCTGCTGCTGCTTTTGCTTCTTTAACCTACATATCACACGAGAGATGTTTGACTTTGTGGTTAAACATTTCATTTTATGGATATAAAATAATAAAAATGATAAAGAAATTCCAACACGCTAAAAATTACCTGAGCACGAGTCTGTTCCATATTCTCAAGCGCCTGCTGTTTTTCTCGTCTACGATAATAAGGCTTAAAAACAAGTGACTACATACATCAAAAAAAGAAGAATCATTTAATGTATTACGAGTTGAAGATACTGAAAGTATAAAACAATACCAGATTTATATATAATTGAATAGAAATTCAGCCCAAATAAAGGGTATTTTTATGGCTTATGAAGCAAGAAAACATTTTAAGTCTTAACATTTCGTATTTAAATATTTCTCTAAATTATTCATCTCCCAAATTATTTTAGGAAAGACTAATGCTAGTTTACAGTTGATGCAATTCACGTAATAACAAATTTAAGATTGGTATAGCAGTCCTTAATATGCTTCAAAAATAAATAACAATTCGCTTGTATGCTTGAAACTCTGAATGGCATATGCGGATGAATGATACGTAACTAGGGTTAGTTTAGATTTTTTTTACTTAATTTTTGTCATTCAAAAATAAAATCTAAATGAACTCTTATATTAGGGACATCTATTTTTTAATATAAGAAACTTATAAATCTTTATTTTAGTTTGAAAGCTTGTCAATTATTATAGGGTGTTCCAGACATTCAATAAGCAGTCATATAGTTATATGTTTCCTTAATATGGTCTAGTGAAATGTTGTAATTTATATGGGATGAAGAGACAGAAATTCTAAGTATATATACTATATACATTTACGAACATAGGTTAAAGTGTACAAGTACTCTAACGACACCTAATGCAACCAATATCGGTCCGAAATTAGTGATACCTTAAGTGTAAGATAAAGTGAAGTTGGAATAAGAAACGCCCCTGCAGCAAATCCAAGATTTATATGCCTCGAAAGAAAAATCTGCATGCAATAACTCATCATAAGCGTGGTATTTCACAAAACATGTTTATCAAGAAAAATTATAATTCTTTTGGTAAAAAAAATTGAACAAAAAGAGATAACTTTACTTACAGGAACAACCAACTTCTGTGCGCCACGATGTAATTCTAGCTTCCAGTATATACCCTACAAATAAAAGAGAAGGTCAACAAGACATGTAGTTCAAAATATATAAAAAAGGAAGGTATTTGAAATGGAAGTTGAAAGGGGCATATTTTAAATAAAATAAAAATAGAAGAAAAAATGAAATAAACATGTGGCAAGTACCTGAATCCCGATTGTATATAACATTCTGACAGTGCTAAAGTCTGATATTTTTCTTCCTCCCCCTATTTCAAGTTCAAGTGCACTACTACAAGAACGAAGCATTTTTTTTAATTTCTTAATGCCACATACATACAAACCAATAATAACTGATGTACGTTCTGATTATATTATAAATAGCATAGTTATTAAAGGCGTTAGGCGCACCCAAGGCGCATAGGCCTCGCCTGGGGACTAGGCACAAGGAGCAAAAAAAGCGTGGGCCTGAGAAAAAAAAGCGCACAGCAAAAAAAAATTAAAATATTTTTGTATGAATAGAAAATTAATATTATTCTTCAAATAAAATAAACTAAAGCTATTATATAACATTTAATATCGTCTATTTAGTACCAAAATTTATAAAATGCTAGTTTATTAGTGTAGAAAAGTAGTTTCATTAGATAAAAGTAGAAATCTAGCCATAATCTTGCCGGAATTTAGAGAATTTGGCCGGAATCTGCGCATGAACCATCACATGGAGAATTAAAGCGCAGTTGCCTTGACTTAAGGCGCAATTACCTCGCCTCGCTAGGAAATTGGGCCTAGGCGCAAGAGGCGATGGCTTTTAACAACTATGATAAATAGTAGTGTAAAAAACTAGAATAGTCAACAAGTACCTTCCTATTTTTCCAGTAATACGCCCATGGGATTTAGAAGAGAACCGATGAGTATACCGACCAACTGCACCGATTGCACTTGTGCCGATCTGTATGTTTGGTATTTAAGAGATCGTGATTATTATAAAAGTAAATCATCAACCAAGATTTCACCATTATTTAGAAAGAAGTGTTTAGGCTATAAAAAATTATTGTGAAAGGCGGTATATATGCTATCATTGTAGTGCAATTGATTATAAAATCATGCTCTTCTTGACTTCTTCATAACGTCAACTTCAGCACAAAATTTACACATGCATAAGCCGTATTTAAGTCATTGAGTTGAAATACCATTGATAGTTACAATGTACTCTTTTAAAACGTCAACATAACTAGTTATAACTTTGCAACAAGTTTGGCACACAGAATAAAAAATTATTTTTTAAGCTGTAATAATTACCATTGTTTGTTTAAAATGTAAGGCAGCCATTTCATGACTACATTTGACAGCAAGAACTGAAAATTATACAAAAACGTACCCTAATCTCTCCAGCTGCAGCCATTTTTTTATCTTTCTTTCGCCATCCAACAGCAACTGAGGAATCTGAGCCTAAAATCAACTCTATCTGGAAAACATAATGCAAAATATATGTATTAAGTAATTATATAATCATAACATTTGTCAAACACTCAAGCATCTGATCATTACACCTTCAATCAGCATAAGTGCAGAAGCACATCCAAACATAGTCTCGTATAGCCATTGTTATTAGCCTTCATTATCTAATTACAATTAGTTAAATCACACAACCACTTTTTAAATGCAATCCAAACAACCAGTAATTGTGCATGAGCCACATACACCACTTCTACGCTATGCAGCTAATGCGGTAAAAAATCGGATATCGGTCAAGGACAGATATTTGAGATATAGCTTAAAGCGGTGGGATATCGGTAATTTAACACTAACAATTCAGTATATTCTCCTACCATTAACAAATTAACCTTTTGCAACTTGCAAAACATTAACAATTGTAGCAAGTAGGAACTGATTAAGACTTAAAACACTAACAACTAACAATTAAGACTTAAAACACTAATAGCAGCAATAAGAAGAAAGACGAATGGTAGAACCAAGAAGAAAGGTATTGATATCGGGAAAATCGGTGATATATCGGTGAAATATCGATCAATATCGCCAATAATACCGGAACCGATATTTGACACCGATATTTTACATGGGGATCGATAACCGATATATCACCGATATTAACTGCATAGCTTCTACGCAGCATATAACATAAGCCTTAAACCACAAAATGATCTCTCTGATTCTTTTAAAAGCAAAATGATACATATATAATAATATATAAATAATAGCAATAATCCATCCACTTATAAGGGAGCAAAAACAATAGCTACTTACACTTGCATTTGATGTTGTGGAGAGCTGACGGTTCCAAGAATTGGAAAGATTTATCGAACCATCTCTTAACGACACGGCAAGCCCCATTGTTGCATTGGCATGACGAGACAGCTGGCTGAACCAACACACCAAGGAATCAAAAAAAATAACTAAACCCAAAATAATATTTTTAGTAGTAAATAATTTTTACCGAGATGTTTGTACGCCTATCAATCCCCGCAAACCTACAGAAGCCATGACTTCTATAGAGGATACAGAAGATAACTGATGCCTAAAAACAGCATTAGCAGCTGCATCACCATCGTTTCCTTTTACTGCAAGGGTCCCACCAAAAGCAATAACATTGTTTTTTGATATCTGTGATTGGATTTCACTGTTCATTGACATTCTGCAGATTTATAAATTGAGGTTCAACGCATGAGACGATTTGCATCATTTTGGGAACCATGTTCATATGTATCCAAATTAGTGGTTAAACCTGTTTTTTTTTATTACACTCTCATTTTGCAGGTCTAATTTATACAGTGTTGAAAGAAACAAAAGATAATACAGGTCCATGAGAAGAAATAAAGACTAGACCTGTTATTCTACTTTAGCTCTACAAGTAGTCAAACTTCTATTTAACAAAACTATAAATATTACTTATTCATTTATAGTCTTAAGATCAAGCCTTTTGTATCCATATTTGATAATACTTATTGTACTTTTAAACATATTTATATATTATTTTCACAAACAAAAATATCTTTTTACATCAATAGTTGGTCTATACCTTATTATGGGTATTGAACTACAAGCTTTTTAGGAAAATAGTATCAATGTCAATGTAGATACTTGTCAGTTTAACCTGAAAATTAAATTTAGTCAAGAATTAGGAGTCATACGCTCTCATTATACCATGCCCGGCTAGAAAGCTTGGAACTGATAGTTGTGCAAGAATTACACCAGAAGGTTGAAAATGGGCCGCTTTTTTTTCTTCTTCTCTTTTGCGTTTTAATCTTTCAAGTTCTTCCTTAATTTCTTCCGCTTTGTTTAACTTTGGACCAAGTTCTAAACCAGAGGTTAACCCTTCCATACCATATATGTCATATATCTGTCGTTTATATTCATCGGTTAATATCTCATATGCTTCACATATCCTCTGAAAGTTCTCTGTAGCTACATCCTTCATCTGAAAAGAAAATACAAAAGTCTTACACAAACTGGTAACAGAAGTAAAAAAGGAAAACACAACAAAGGGCAATAATCACGTTATAAAACAAAAAGACAATGTTCATGATTTATGGTATAATCACTTTACTAATAGTAGTAATTCCATTATAAGACCATTCAATATCCTGTACCAACATAGCATATTCTCTTCAAAAACCATAATGCACTCAAGAAACCGAAAATAAACTTCGTAAAAATTCACTTGACTAAGTTCAATCCACAAAACTATCATAGACATCAGGGGCGGACCTATTAATAAAGAACGGGTTCCCAGGAACCCATTCGGTTTTTAATTTTTAGTGTAAATATATATAACAAACTGAAAAGGAACCCATAACTAAAATATAAAAGGAACCCATAAACAAAAAGTCCTTGGTTCTCCACTGGTTAGACCCGCGTTAATCTCCCCAAGATACCCAGGTTCGACTCCCCATTTAGGCGTTTTTTGTTCCTTTTTTTTATTTCTCTTTTTTTTTTCTTTAACCCATTTAGGGTTTTAACAAAACATCGCCTCCACAGACACCAGTGAGAACTAGAGAAGAAGTATTGAAACATCGCAGCCCCTGTATTGAAGTGAACGGAGCCTCCACCTCCGCCGAATCGCCCCTGCCGCCGATTGCCGATTGCCGGCCGTCCTCTCCTCCACCAGACACAGACACCAGTCAGCGATTAAGGACTTAAGGTAAGGTTTATAATTTATACGATTTTCATCATTACATAAATTGTTGAATGTAATACCCTATTGTGGACATGTTCCTCTGTTTTGATTGAACATAAAAATTACATGTTCCTCTGTTCAATAAATATTACATGTTCCTCTGTAATATTTTTTTTCACAGTTTGTTTTTTAAATCTAATTGAAGCTGATAACAATCAGAACTTAAAACATTATATTGAAGAACATGTTCCTCTGTTTTAATTCATTCTTTGATTCTCTTATTTATTGAACTTGAATCAGCTTTTGATGTTTTAAACTTGAATTTGGTATTTAGGCATTACAGTTATGCAGAAGAATATTTCAAGTTCTTTTCATTATTGTATCGTACTTTTATTATGTGATGAACCTTACCCGACCCGAACTGTCGAACCGATCCGAAATTTTTTATGTTCAGTCATATGAAAAAAGTGAACCCAGTGAAAAAAATTATTGGATCCGCCACTGATAGACATAAATGTACATTTTATCAGAAACCAACACTGACGTCCTGTATTTCGATTTTTCTTTCTATAAACTTCAACATGTTTATCTTATCAACACATCTCCCACACCGACACCTTCTTATCGATTTCATGTTGTAACTTAATCATTCAAGAACACATCAAACAAAACTATTCACAAGTCACAACATCAAACTAAAACCTATCTTTCATTGCCATTGCAATAACAACTAAACATAACCAAGAAATCAAACAGTTGACAAACACAAAATCACAAAATATCCAATACAGACAATAATTACTGCAAAAACACATTCAGCAACACTTACTAAATACAAAACAATCATCATAAATCAGTTTTCAATAACTTAACACAATAAACAACACCTGTTGATCCTGATGCTTATCAGGATGATAAATTTGCGCCCACTGACGATACGCTTTACGGATTTCTTCATCGGAAGCTTCAGGAGACACGTGAAGTAAAGCATACAGTTCTCTGTTCGAGCCTCCGTCTTCTGGTTGCGTCATGAGTTCAAATTAGGGCCAAATTCAGTAATTTAGGGTTCTATAAACGCAGAATCGAATGCAGCGGTTTCTTTATCGGATAGTAATTGGTGCAAGCATGAGATGAAGAGTGAGATTTGATTGGAAGGTTTGCGAGTGCGAGGGTTTGTGTGTTGTTGTTGTTTGGGGTTTTTCGAGGGTTTGTGTTGATGACTTGAAGTGGATGTGGGCGTGTGCTGCTGGTTATTGTTTTGAGTAGAACGTGGGTCTGAAGAAATTCTTTTGTGAGTTGTCAGAAACGGACCTTCTGTTTATAGATATGTCATTTAAGTCCACATACGTCACAAAAGCGTCACATGAAAAAAGAATTATTATTACGGCTGCAGAACACCCGAGGGTATCCCTCTCCAGGTACTATTCTTTTTTTTTAAACGCAATTTTGAATAATTAACAGACCAGACCACTGAAAAATGATCGTGTTACTATTAGAATCATCCAATCATATCCAACTCCACTAGGCATAATGCTTATACACGAATTCAGAAGGAAACCCAATAAATATAAGAAAAAACTCTCTTGTGAGAATCGAACCCAAGATGCCACTATCTCACCCCCAAGATGCCACTAGGCGCAACGACATTGTCGTCACCCTCTCGGGTAGGCTTGGCAGGTAGAGTTCTCGGGTTGCACTCAGTTATTTATTCTTATTTTTATTTAAAAAAGGAAAATGGTTTGGGGTACTTGAAATGAGCGGAGCAATTAAATAAGGGTAGAATCAATGGGGTAGTGGTCCATTGGCAAAGACAAATCCTTTAAAAACTTTAGGAGAGGAGATCTTGGGTTCAAGTCCCATAGACAACAGGGAATAAGAAATTTGTTGTTCTAAAAAAAATTAAATAAGGGTAGTTTATAGTAGTTCTTTTTCTTTTGAACGGAAAATGGTTTGGGGTACTTGAAATGACTGGAGTATCATCGTGCCACCAGCGGAACCACCCTGATAAAACACTGGTTAAATCCGATGATTAACTAGCTGGGTCGTCTCTTTAGTGGGTTCAATCTCCTTTCTTACTCGCCAAAAGACTGATCCTACAAAACAGCAACACCGTTAGCTCGTTAAGAGGGGAATATGGGGGTTTCCCTCTTAACCGGGCTCCGGCGTGAGAATAAGTACTGTTCTGAGGAAATAAAACAGTGTGTGTTAAGAGTGAGAGTGAGAGGAATCGAATAGAATCAACCTGGATGATGAAGTGTCCTATTTATAGCCGGAGGGTGAAAGAGGGAGGAGCAACCTTGCCAGTTGTTATGGGGCGCCAGCTGTCAGACCAAGGGGAATATCCTCTTGGTCTTCTCTGCTGTGGTCAGGATGGTGGTACATGTGGCGCGCCCATATTTGTCCACGCTGGGAACATCGTACTGCTGCTGTCGATCTGCTCCTTGATTTGCTGCAGGTCTACATGGCGCTTGATGAATGGTGACACGTATTGTCCTTTATGTTGGAAGGAGCATCTTTGGTGCCACCTTGACGTCTTCCAGAAGCTTCTAGAAGCTTCTGGATTCACTTGCTGATGTAGACACCATGTAGGATGAAAAAGTGGTGTGGTCCTTGCCATGTGGGATGCGGAATTGGGACCATACCTCTTCAAGTCCCCCTAGTCCAGTGTGCCTTCTAGTTGAGTTGATCGTCTAGGAGGGATTCTGGACTTATAAGGGTAGTGGTTGTTGGCCTTGTTGGGATACATGTTTGCAACTTTGCGTGGTTGGGCCAATTAGTCGCATGACACGTGCCATACAGTAGTGATTCTGCAAAAAATGAGCTAAGTGGACGCATTGCGCATGGCGAGTTGGTAACTTTGTAAAACTGAGTCAACTGGACACATGGCGCGTGGCGTGTTAGTGACTTTGCAAAGTTGAACCAACTGGACGCGTGGCGCATGGCGTGTTGGTAATTTTGCAAAGTTAAGCCAACTGGACGCGTGGCACATGGCGTGTTGGTACCTTTGCAAAAGTTGAGCCAACTGGACGCGTGGCGCATGGCGTGTTGGTACCTTTGCAAAGTTGAGCCAACCTTTGAGATGTTCAATGTTTTTTACACTGTGACTTACACCGGAGGTTTTTATTCTTTTAACTCCCGGACTAGTGGTGTTATCCCTTGTAGTTCCAATCCTCCGAAAAGCCTACATGATTGGAAACAAAAGTTTTTTTACATTCGGCGTGGTGTTATCCCGGTAGATATGCACTATCGATCAGAGAGTGAAGGGATCCCGAAGGTAGACGTGACAGTGGACTTTGCCAAACAGGAGTGGTACAAGAAGGTGACGCACAAAGCCACTGCTATTTCTCAGCTGGAGGAGAGGGCGTTGGTTGGTGTTGGTATGAGCTTGCGGTGGTTTCCGAAGAACCCTCTGGGTGTTCCTGTTTATGGTTATCAAGGCAAACGTATGTAATGTTTCTTAGTTGTTTGCTTTTTTTCCTGGTTATTGTTGTGTTCGTCCTCATCTCTTTTATATTTCGCAGTTGGCTACAGCTTGTTGAATGTTCTTGACCCAAAGGCCGGTGGTGCCATGGTTGAGGCGGTTCAAGAGAATGGGAAACCGACATGGTTGGACCAGATCCGCAACCGTTTCTTGCATCCTACTAACGAGAGTTTTGTCACCTATGCCAACACTGTTTTAGGTGAAGATAGTGAAGATGATGTTGATGATGCTACTGACCCCACTCGGGAGGAAGTTATTGTCCTTTCGAGTGAGGGTTCTGACCGACCTCTTGAAGGCCTAACCTCTCATTCCCCGCTTGCAGGTCCAGCGCAAGGGGTTGTGCATGAGCCCGTTAACGAACCGGTTGTTGCTGATGCTGAGGTGCCGGTTGAGACTGCTGATCAATTAGAAACTCGGAGAAAAACAAAAGCGGACAAGTCAGAGGGGAAGGAGAAGAGGGTTGAGGAAAAAGCTGCTGAGACTCCTCGTAAGCGACCCTCTACCCTTCCTGTCCTAGATTATGTTGTCATTTCTGATACATTGTCTGGTTTAGGGACCGGAGAAAAACATCGTGGGTCCGATCCTGATGACAGCGCTACCTTAACGGAGATGATGAGGAAGAAAGCTCTTGAGGATAGGAAACGGAAGCTTGATGAGCAGGCTGTTGCTATGCTTGCGTCAAAAAAGGTCAAACTTCAGAAGGAAACTCCTCCTGCTCCTTCGGAATCTGAGATTGATATGGGAGTTTTTACTGCTAAGCATGGGAACTTGTTGGAGAAAATATTCAAGGCTTCTGGTTCTCGTGGTACAAGTTTTTCCGTTTGTCTGTTCTGGTTGCCATTTTCCTTGCTTTTTCCTAATTATCTTGTTTGTTTTGGAACAGGTGCTAAGCCGGGCAAGACTTCGCGCAGGGCTGATATTTCAAAGATTACTCCCCCCGCTTCTCCACCATCTAGGACGTTTGACTTGTCCTCTCCCGGTGATGACTTGGGTGAAAAAGGTAAACCAAATGATGTGAATGTTGAGCATGTTGGTGAACGTGGTGGTGATGGCGCAGGTGGTGCTGGTGGAGATGGTCGAGACAAAGATGTTGAGACAGAGGCGGAGTCCAGTGAGGCTACACAACGCCAGACCATTTATACCAGGCATCCACCAGGCGGTGGTGGTGCTACTTCACGGGTGCTTCGGAGTCCTGAGTTTGAAAATGTCCAAGGTGGGTCTTGGGATACTCACAACCCTGCATGCGATGATCTGCCTCATGCTCCCCATTGGCGTTTAACTCAGGGCTCCCGGATGAATAATCATGAGAACTGTCGAGAGTTCTTCTTCTTGTCCCTCCCCCCTGCGGAGAGGTTGTTTCATAAAAGGCGAAACCGGTTCAAACTCTTGGACGATCATATTCATGCCAGTGTCAACTTCTTTGCTACTTCGCAAGAGATTGTTAAAGAATGGAAGTTGATGGGGGAGGAGACTCTTGAATTTGAAAATGATAAAAAGTTGTTTGCTGAAGAAAGAGAGAAGTTCAATGCTGAGAAAAAGGGGTTGTTATGGAGGGTGTCTGATGCGGAGCAGAAACTTGCTCAGCAGAAGCAGATTAACACCGACAAACAAAAGGATTGGGAGGCCGCTTGTGAGCGGACAAATAAGGAGTTGCAAGCCCAACGTGACGCAATTGTTAGGATGTCTGCTGAGAAACGTAAGATCAGTGAAGAAGCTGAGGAAGAACGTATTGCGCATCAGAGAAGAGAGCAGGAGTATGTCGAGCGTATAACTAAGTTGGAAGAGTTTGTTGAGAAAAAGGTCGCTGAGTGCAAGGCTTCTGATCTTCTTGCTGAGGAGATCTCTGTCGATTGCAAGTGGTTGCTCTCACGCGCGGTGCCCCTGATAACTAACTTCCTTTGTTTATGTTTGCTTTCGATTTGTGCTGATTACTCTTCTTATGTTTCTATGTGCTTTTCGCAGATTGCTGAACGTATAGTGAAATCTCATGAGCTTGCTAACTACATGTTTGAGTTGGGTCAAGCGGAATATAATAGCGGGCGGAAGGATGGTTATGGTGAGGGTAGGGCTGCAGCTGTTAATAATGAGAAGGACTATCATTTTGAGTTGTACAAGGAGGATTGTGGTGCTGCTTATGTTGCAAAGCGACAAGAGTTTGCATCTTTGGAGTTTGGTGTTGTTAAAGCTGCCCAGAAATTATCTCGGAAACCTAATGGTGTTGCCTTATTAAAGAAGGCCCTTGGAGATGAAGATCACGCGACTGGGGGTGTTGGTACTAGTCATCCAGAGTGAAGAAATCCGGCTTGCATGCCGTGTATGGGCTTCAATAGCCCTGTAATCAACTTGACAATTTCGTGAACAGTTTAACTTTATGTTTCGTGAACAGTTTGCCTATAGCTGTCGTATCTGCAATACGTTTTGACATATTTTATGTTAATATTTAGGCTTTTGTTTCCTTGCTCGTTGTGAAATTTGTTATCGTTACAATATGTGCATGTGTAATTACTTTGATTAGGTATTACGAATGAATGATGGCGCTGACAGGTTGTATTGTGTTTGTTACAACGTTTATTCTGTCGTTTAAGCGCGTGAGCTGATTCGTATATACGAAGTGATCGAGTTACAGGTTATTGTGTGGACCCGGCTGTGTTCAGCTTTGGGGGTCTTACAATGTTTGTTTACCGTGTTTTCGATGTTTTCGTGTTAATGTGGGCGCGAAGTATTTATTTGGCGCTTTCTAGGCTTTGGTTGTGTTTCCGACCCGGCTGTGCACTTGGTTGTGACGAGCCTTGGGGGTCTACAACGTTTCCTAAGGTCGAGCCATTGATGTTTTCGTGTATGCCCGAAGTAATATATGCAGTTGTAACAAAGAATTCTCATGAGAAAAGATAGCTAAACACTTCTTGTATTAGTGCTAAATGTGTTGGCGTGCAGCCATTACGAGTACATAGAAAAAACTTTGACTGTTTACATGTAGCGTCTTCTTAACTGCTGGCATTCCATGTCCTTGGGACCTCTTTGCCATCTAGGGTGCTCAGCTTATATGCTCCTTTTCCGAGTACTGCGTCTACTACATAGGGCCCCTCCCACTTGGGAGCTAACTTTCCGGGCTTTTCGGCGTTAGATGCCTCATTGTCCCTCAGGACGTACTCTCCCGGATTGAAAGTACAGATTCGGACTTTGGAGTTATAATACTTTTCCAGCTTTGTTTTGTATTTCGCTTCATTGATTGCCGCCATCTCTCTCCTTTCTTCTAGGAGGTCAAGATCCAACCTTCTTTCTTCTTCATTGTCAATCAAGTTCATGGAGAGCATTCTTGGTGATGGCAGTCCGATCTCTGCTGGTATCACAGCCTCGGACCCATAGACTAAGCTAAACGGTGTTTCTCCGTTGCTTGTTTTGGGCATTGTCCTATGGGCCCATAATATACTAGGCAGTTCATCAACCCATCCTCTTCTTTGTGTTCCCAAGCGTGCCTTAATGCCATCTATGATGCTTTTGTTAACGGCTTCGACCTGGTCGTTCCCTTGCGGGTGCGCAACCGAAGAAAAGGCATGCTCTATGTGTAGTTCTTTGAACCAGTGTTGGAGATCGTCGGCAGCAAAATTTGTCCCATTGTCGGTGACAATTTTCAGTGGCAACCCGAAACGGCATATGATCTGCTCCCAGATGAACCTTCTAACTACGGTAGATGTGGTTGACGCGAGTGCTTTTGCTTCCACCCATTTTGTGAAATAGTCGACTGCGACTATTATGAATTTCACTGCGCCCGGGGCTTCGGGAAAAGGGCCAACCATATCTCTCCCCCACTGTTGAAATGGCCACGCCGTTGTTACTGGGACCAGTTCGTTTTTAGGGCGCATCGTTTTTGGGGCGTGCCTCTGGCAGCCGCTGCATTTTCTCAGAATTTTCACTGCGTCTAGATGCATTCTAGGCCAGTAATATCCGGCGTTCATGACTTTGGCTACTACCATCCTTGGGCCAGCAAGGATGCCGCAGATACCCTCGTGTACTTCTCGGATCAGGTAGTTTGCATCTTCTGGGTTGACGCATCTTAACAACGGTCCTAAGTAGGATTTTTGATACAATATTCCGTCGACCATCTGGTAGTGTTCGGATTTGTATTGCACTTTTCTTGCCTCGGCTTTGTTCTCCGGAAGTATGCCAGATTGGAGATACATAATTATCGGAGTCATCCACGACGTTGTTCCCAATTGAATAACGCTCACTTCTCTTAGTGGTACCGATGGGTTGCTTAAAACTTCAATGCGCACATCCTTGGCCAGGTGCTGAAAACTTGTGGATGTGAGTTTACTTAACGCGTCAGCTGGTTTATTCTCGCTCCGGTTGATGTGGTGCACCTTGTAGGAATAGAAGTTTTGCAGCAATGTTTTTGCTTGATTCAAGTAGAGCGCCATCACGTCTCCTTTGGCGTCGTATTGGCCATTGATTTGCCCGGCTACTAACATGGAGTCCACATGCGCCTCAATGTGTTTGACTCCCATCTTGATCGCTAACCTCAGGCCGGCGAGAAAGGCTTCATATTCGGCTTCATTATTCATGCTCTTGAAGTCTAACCGGATGGCATACGTGAATTCGTGCTTCTCTGGACTTACCAGCCTAAGTCCCGCACCGCGCCATCCTCGTTAGACGCGCCATCTGTATAAAGTAGCCACGGTTCTTCTGAACGTTGCCTTTCAGCTCTTTCCATTACCTTACACTCCCTATCTTTGTCGTCGGGCACTTCTGTTATGTAATCAGCCAACACTTGGCCCTTGATCGCTGGCCTGGGTCTGAAGACCACGTTGTGGCCTCCCAGTTCTATCGCCCACTTTGCTAACCTTCCAGATATCTCGGGCCTTGCAAGGATGTTGCCGATGTTGTAGTTTGTTAACACGTGAATGACGTGGTTGGCAAAGTACCTGCGCAGCCGCCTTGATGCATGAATCAGTGCCAGCACTAGCTTTTCCATTATAGCATACCGTGTTTCCGGATCGTTCAGAGTGCGAGACACATAATAAACTGGTGTCTGCACACCTTGTCGGTCTACGAGAATGGCTGCTCCTACTGCTCTGTCTGACGCTGACAAATACATCACTAGGGGCTCTCCTTTCACCGGCGCCGTCAGTGTTGGCAATCTTATGAGGCAATCTTTCATTTCTCTGAACGCTTGTTCGGCTTCCGGGGTCCATTGAAACTGGCTTTTCTTCATGCAATTGCGGAGCGTCTTGATAAACGGGAAAGACTTTGCAGCATGGTTGGCTAAGAAACGGTTGAGTCCTGCTAACCGTCCGGCCAACTTCTGCATTTCCTTGATCGTCAATGGTGAAGGCATGCGCTCGATTGCTTGCGACTTGTTCCTGCATAGCATCGTGCTTTATGTCTCCTAAATGGCGTTTTGTATGTACCACAGGTTTGGCAGTCTCTGAGACATTTAGTCTGTGCTCCGCTATATGCCTTGGAACACCCACCATGTCGGCTGGTGTCCAGGCGAACACGTCCATGTTTTCAAACAACAACTTTTTTAGCGCCGCGCGCGTGAGATCAGACATCGCGGGGCCTAGGGTGACTGTTTGTTCTGGGTATTTGCTGTTCAGTACCCATTTTTCAGCTTCCGCGCGCGGTGCGGATTTGCTTGCTTTTGCTGGCCTGATTTCATCTGTGGCTAAGACTTCTTTGCTTGCGTAAATTATTGCTACCCCTGTCTCTGTTGGGAAACCCACTGCTGAATGTGGTCCCGAGCAGATCATACTAAAATCTCGTTGGGACTCTCTTCCCAAAAGGATATCATGTCTTGAATGCGCTGGTAATACCATGAACGTAACTTCCTCCGTTCTCGAATTTCTTCCGTCTGAGAGCAGCACTGGGAACGATATCTGGCCAAGGGGAAAAACGGCTTCGTTGCAGAAACCAGTTAGTGGGTAGTCGACTGGCTCTAAACGCGCTTTGTCCTCTTGGTCAAATTGGTTGAAGCATTGTTCGTAGATGATATCGGCAGTGCTCCCTGGATCAAGGAAAATGTAGTCGGTTTGGTAATGACCGATTACACCTGATATGACTATGGGCCTTCTTTCTCTTGGACCTCCTCTCACTATGGGGAAAACAACTTGTCTCTCACGCCAAGAGTCGTCTTGTGTGCGCTTGTTATAGTTCTTTCTTGGCTTTCGTTGTCACGGCCCCTCCGTCCCGGTTTGACCCGGTTCAGGAGCCGTGGGTCAGGAACCCGTGGTATTTATTAATTGAGTTGACAGCGGAAGATTTAACAGGATCTTTTTAAAACTTGAAATACCCGATTATTTTATTTCATAATTCGGGATAAACCCCGTAGTTTACAATAGAGGAATTTTACTAGGAAATTCCCTGGTTTACAAAACATGTTTATTTATTTAATTGAGCCACTACTTCAAGCTTTGTTAGTGCTCCGTAGCACTTTTCCTTGGGTCATAGTAGTCACCTGAAACATGTTTTGAAAATATTTTATCAGCGGGGAAATACTGGCGAGTTATTCAAATTTGATAAAACGACACATGGTTATAAATTACAGCATAAGAGCGATTACAATGCCTTCTATCTTATTTTTATCTGGCGCCGTGTCACCTCCTGGTGACGATGGTCATACCACTATTGGGTCTATTTCCCCAAGTAGTGATGATTATCAATGTTAGGATTTATTAGCTTAACCGTGAGAAATTAGTAATGTGCACAATACCCCACTAGCCAGTGATTCAAGATAACCATGACTTAATCCCTGTAATTATAACTTTGAAAATAATTGGAGTATTGTAAAATACTTTTTGATAAAAGAGAATAACTCACTTTGCAGATTTAAACGAGCAGAGTTTAGCCTACTGTGCCTTGTAACCTAATTTAAATAACAATGCACACGAACTAGGTCAGTAACTAATACAACATTTACGATAACTCACGAGATTAAAACCCTCACAACGAATGACAAAGTGCAATACTTAAACATCCGTCAAATTCACGACTAATGACAAAGTATGGCCCTAATGTGGGCAGCACTTAAACATCCATTGGATAGTTTCAATCGATCGGACATTGAATCGTAGCAGCGATCGAGTTAATACCCTGTATCGTAGCAGCGCCTCGCTATCATAAATTTCGATTTTGAGCAGTGAGATTTTGTTTTTGTGAAATGGTTTCGACACCAGAGGACTGCTCATGATCCAACCTATTTATAGCTGAAATTTGGTTCTCACGCGGCCCGCGTGAACCTTCACTTAACCCTTACGCGGCCCGCGTGAAGGTCTAGTTCGTAGATTAGGGCATCCGTGTCACGGGTAGGTATGCCACGTGGATGACACGTGGACCTGGACGCTTATCCGGTCAAACCTTAAGTTGACGCGGCCCGCGTAAGGTTAAGCTTACCTTTACGCGGCCCGCCTGAAGAACAGAAATTTGATTTTCTTGATTTTTGATATGGATTAGGGTTTTGGGGGTCCGGGTTTCTATTTATGAGTCGTTTTGGGACATTTTTGAAGGTCCTTACATCCTCCCCACCTTATTTAAAATCTCGTCCTCAAGATTCATTGAAATAAGTGAGGATACTTTCGTTTCATTTCTGATTCCAGTTCCCAAGTGTATTCAGATCCTCTATTTGAATCCCACTTGACTTTGACCAGCACTAGCCGCTTGTGCTTGAGAAACTTGATCTTTCTGTCTTCTATTTGTAGTGGCGTTTCTACAAATTTTAACTTCTCATTTACCTCTATATCTTGAAGAGGTACTACCAGAGATTCGTCCGATAGACATTTCTTGAGATTGGATACATGAAACACGTCATGTACTCCAGCTAGCTTCTCTGATAGTTGTAAGCCATAGGCAACTGGTCCTCTTCGTTGGATGACTGGGAAGGGTCCTACGTACCTTGGACTCAGCTTTCCCTTCTTTCCAAATCGAACTACTCATTTCCAAGGAGAAACTTTCAACAGTACTCTGTCTCCAACTTGGAATTCCAACGGCTTGCGTCGATTATCGGCATAACTTTTCTGGCGATCTCGAGCCGTCTTTAGTCTTTCCTTGATTTGAGTGATTTTTTCAGTGGTTTCTTGTACAATTTCAGGACCTGGTAATTGGCTTTCTCCTATCTCTGCCCAACAGACTGGATTTCTGCACTTTTGTCCATACAGTGCTTCAAATGGGGAAGCTTCGATGCTCGAATGATAACTATTATTATAGGAGAATTCAATTAAGGGTAGGTGGTCATCCCAATTTCCACCAAAATCTATCACACATGCCCTAAGCATGTCTTCCAAGGTTTGGATCGTCCTTTCACTTTGTCCGTCTGTCTGAGGATGATATGCAGTGCTTAGATTTAGTCGGGTTCCCATTGCTTCCTGGAAACTTGTCCAGAAATGGGAAGTAAAACGACTATCCCTATCCGATACAATGGAGAGTGGAACTCCATGTAAGGATACTACTTCATCTACGTACAACTTTGCCAACCTTTCCATGCTAAAGGTTTCTTTCATGGGTAGAAAATGAGCTGATTTGGTTAATCGATCCACAATTACCCAAATCGCATCATTACCTTTTCTTGTTTTGGGTAACTTAGTAACAAAGTCCATTGTTATAAGTTCCCATTTCCATACAGGCATTTCTAATTGTTGTAGTAGACCTGAAGGTTTCTGGTGTTCTGCCTTAACTTGTGAACATGTAAGACATTTAGAAATATATCTAGCTATGTCCTTTTTCATCCCTATCCACCAGAAATTATTTCTTAAATCTTGGTTGTCACGACCCCCGACCCCACCCTGGACGGAATCGAGAGCCGCGAGCAGCCAAGTGGTACCGGGGGTTATTTTGAAAAGTAGTGCAGCGGAAATTTCGTCAGGACCGTGAGTTAGGAAAAATATCAGAGTTTAGAAAACACCGGATTTTTATTTATTAAATAGATGGGATAAAACCATGTTTTAAAAGGTAGCTTTAATATGGGATAAACCCGAATACATAAAACAATATTTCTTAATTTGATTTAATTAATATAATAAGCCACTTCTTGAAGCCTTTCAGTGTCGTATCCAACTCTTACTCCAATCTACTGTAATTGCCTGAAACGCGTTTTAAAAAGGTTTTGTCAGCAGGAAATACTGGTGAGTTCATTCGGTTTTATAAAAACACATTTGTTATAAATTACAGCATAAGAGCGATTACAATGGCTTTTATCTTATTTTTAAGATAACCAAGACTTAATCCCTGTAATTTATAACTTAGTAAATAATTACAGCATAAGAGCGATTACAATGGCTTCTATCTTAATTTTTATCTGGCGCCGTGTCACCTGGTGACGATGGTCATACCACTATTGGGTCTTTCCCCAAGTAGTGATGATTATCACTGTTAGGATTTATTAGCCTAACCGTGAGAAATTAGTAATGTGCACAATACCCCACTAGCCAGTGATTCAAGATAACCATGACTTAATCCCTGTAATTATAACTTTTGAAAATGGAGTATTGTAAAATACTTTTGATAAAAAGAGAATGACTCACATTGCAGGTTTAAACGGGCGGAGTTTAGCCTACTGTTTAGCCTTGTAACCTAATTCAAATAATAATGCACACGAAAACTAGGTTAGTAACTGAATACAACTTTTACGATAAGCTCACGAGATTAAAACCCTCACGACGAATGACAAAGTGCGATACTTAAACATCCAGCGGATTCGCAACGAATGACAGAGTATAGCCCGAGTTCGGGCAGCACTTAAACATCCATCGGATTCACGACAAATGACAAAGTACAATACTTAAACATCCATCGGATAGTTTTAATCGATTGGATATTATATCGTAGCAGTGATTAGAGTTATTACCCTAATAACGGGCAGAGTTTCGGGATTTAGAAGGTATAATCCCGAGCTACTATTTACTATAATAAAAGCTGAAGGAAAGAAAAGAATTGAGCAGTCTGAAACGATCGAGTTAATACCCTGGATTCGTAGCAGCGCCTCCCTAATGGAAATTCGAATTTAGGCAGCTTTCTTCGTGTTTTTGATTGAAATTTTTGACACCCCTGAACTGCTCATGCTCGGATCTATTTATAGCTGAAAAATGAGGTTCACGCGGCCCGCGTAAACCTTTTCTTGATCTTACGCGGCCCGCGAGGCCACTTAGTCGTAGATTAGGGCATCCGTGTCACACCTAGGTTTGCCACGTGGCCTGTTAGCTGATCCGGAGAATTGATGAAGTGTCGCGGCCCGCGTAAGCCTAGGCTTACCCTTACGTGGCCCGCGTGAAGACCAAAATTCACATTTTCTTTATTTTTCATGAACATTAGGGTTTCAGGGGTCCGAGTTTTTACTTATGGAGTGTTTATGGGACATTTTTGCAGGTCCTTACATCATCCCCACCTTAATTAAAATCTCGTCCTCGAGATTTGGGCTACTGTATCTCTTTCCGAGTTATGTTATATTTTAAATAATAGGATTAAGGTAAATGACACTCTCATTGAATCAAAATATGTTCAAATTTTGTGAATAGAAGAACAGTTTATAAGAAATAGAATCCAATGGTTCAATTGAATAAAGTTCAGAAATCGCTATCAAATGGATGAAGTGGAATGATATAATAATCAGAATGACTAAGTTTACATGGATTAAATCAAAAGAAAGATTTATGACCAATAGATGTCTAAATAGAATGTGAACTATTTTTAGAAACAATAGAATTTACTGTCGAAGGGAAATTTACCTTGGTTGTCAATTATAAAGATTTAGAATCAACAAGTTTAATTGAATAGGAGTACGAAGATGATGTGTCAATTATCAAATCATAATATGAGGAAAAATCAATGGGTTGACATTATTGAATTACAAAGATACACCGATATACAACAGAGTTTAGTGTATCATTGTCTTAACACATATTTGTATCAAGACCACTTTCAAGGATGAGTCAAGCGAAATATATATAGATTAGCTCAAGCTACAAGTTTATAGCGACGCCACAAGGTGTCGTAGTAATCGAAATAATAATAGTGGTGACTGAATGAGTTCACCATGCTTGAAACTACATGAAAGTTCAACGAAGTAAATCCGAATGTTTGTTTCAAACAATCTAGTAGGATTTTTGATTGAAAATGAAACAATTGAATAATGTTTTTCGATTGAAGATGATAAAGCAATAAATATCACGAAAGGCTCGATTGATGTTGTAAGAATCATTAAGAGATACACTGAAATATGATATGAATTTGTGTATCATTATCTTAGCACACGATTGTGTTAAGATTGCTTTTATAGGATAACCCAACAAAGCGGATTCAATATAAATAAATGAATAATTAAATCCGTATATGATGTGTGTAAACGAGATTAGCGCAAGCTTCAAATTTGTGAAAACGTCACCACAAAGTGATCGTGATCAAAGAAACGATTCAATGAAGTCGAAGACCAAACAAGCATGTTATGGTTCAAGAGAATTGAAGTGCTTGTTGGGATTATTTCGAAGGTGATGGCTCAAATTCATCATATGGGACTTTGAATTGAATACGTAATGCAAGCAAGTTCAAACAGTTGAACTTGGTTTAAACAAAATGAGTTTTTGTATTAATAAGAAAGTTCGGATATGGTCACAACAAAAACCATGTATGCCATTAAAAAGAAAATTGAGTTTTTCAAGAAATTCCTTGACTTGATATTAAAGAGTCATCGTTTTGCAATACTGCGGTTCACAGTGCCAAAAATCAAGTATAGCGAAATGATATTTGAGTTTTGATAAAACAACAAATTAGAATGAAGCCCTCCAGGGGTCTTCATAAATCAAACGAACCACAGGCGCAACAAACAGTACATGTGTAATGTGTGGATGAAACAGATCAATATTCGCTACTATGAAAGAAATCCTCATGGTATGATGACCATTAGGGGGAGTAGCAATGCAAAAGTCTATTCACAGAGGTCAGAATTTTAACAAAAGAAATTTAAAAATTTTATCTTGAATTTTGTGTGATAACCGTTGTTAAGTAACATTACCAGGGAATGTCGAATAAAATGAAATAGGGGATTTGCAAACATATGTGACTCCTTTTGCAGCGCCAGTAATTTATGAGTCTGATTAGACTATGCACCGATTGTTGTGAAAACCTTGTTCTATCGTACCTTAGCGAGATTTATGTTGTTTGTAGGATCGCGTGGCAAAGTGCTGCTTTTTTATTAGTATTTCTTCTACTGACGGGATTAGCATTGGTGTCATCGTGCTCAATCATATTTTCCAAAGGTCTTGCCTTGGAAGTCGTGTGTGATATACTTCGACGTCTGTGGATGTATAATTTAAGTTTCATGTGTATTTTTGTGCATTAGCACATCTTTACATGCTTTGTACTTGCGTTAATAGTCTATGGTAACGCATTGGAAATTTTTATACTTTTGATGGCGTCCCAACTTAGAGGGTTTCCATTGTTTATATTGTCGCACAAGTTACGAGGTAGATGATCAAACAAAATAATGTTTGATATCGGAATTATAGATATATATACAAGAGATTCCTGCTAAAGAAATCTATATTTATTATTGACACATATGCTTGTGCTTTATTTTTAATTATCAATTGTTATGGTTTTTGGAATTCCTTATAGATATACATATCTATATAATCATATATTTCACATGCTGTAATATACATACCCTTCATAAGGTCAATGTATTTAACAGATTCATATTTCCAAAAACAAGTCAGATATCAGGTCATGATACTATTTAGGGAAATCTTGTCACTTGTTTGACATATTATATACCTTCTTACCCGGTTCTAGCCGGAGAGGTAACCCCGTTATATCTGGACAAGCTGGAGAGTCTGCTACACCATACCTAGTCTTGCCGGAGAAGAAATTTAGATTTTCCCATAAATAGATCTTTCTTAATTCATGATTTGGAAAGTGCATTATGACTTTCAACAAAGACTAAGCAAATTAGTCTTCACATGACAGATCATATTCTAGAACAAAGTAGTACTAATAAATAAGAAATAACAGTGGTCAAGTGTTATTGCTTATTTATACTTGCAACGTTCTAGTTATCATTCTCACGGTATACCAAAACCCATCACACTTTATTTACACAAGTATTTAGCTTATCTCGAAGCTGATACTAAGGCATATTTTCTTAAATTCAAGTCTAAATGCTATCATGTGTGCTACCAGTTAATAGCAATTTCCTAACTCTTTTATTTAAGCTTAGGTATTATTATCACAACACCTATTGGCTTAAATCAGTGGCTCTGATACCACATTCTGTCACGACCCCCGACCCCACCCTGGACGGAATCGAGAGCCGCGAGCAGCCAAGTGGTACCGGGGGTTATTTTGAAAAGTAGTGCAGCGGAAATTTCGTCAGGACCGTGAGTTAGGAAAAATATCAGAGTTTAGAAAACACCGGATTTTTATTTATTAAATAGATGGGATAAAACCAAGTTTTAAAAGGTAGCTTTAATATGGGATAAACCCGAATACATAAAACAATATTTCTTAATTTGATTTAATTAATAAAATAAGCCACTTCTTGAAGCCTTTCAGTGTCGTATCCAACTCGTACTCCAATATACTGTAATTGCCTGAAACGCGTTTTAAAAAGGTTTTGTCAGCAGGAAATACTGGTGAGTTCATTCGGTTGTACAAAAACACATTTGTTATAAATTACAGCATAAGAGCGATTACAATGGTTTTTATCTTATTTTTAAGATAACCAAGACTTAATCCCTGTAATTTATAACTTAGTAAATAATTACAGCATAAGAGCGATTACAATGGCTTCTATCTTATTTTTATCTGGCGCCGTGTCACCTGGTGATGATGGTCATACCACTATTGGGTCTTTCCCCAAGTAGTGATGATTATCACTGTTAGGATTTATTAGCCTAACCGTGAGATATTAGTAATGTGCACAATACCCCACTAGCCAGTGATTCAAGATAACCATGACTTAATCCCTGTAATTATAACTTTTGAAAATGGAGTATTGTATGTAAAATACTTTTGATAAAAAGAGAATGACTCACATTGCAGGTTTAAACGGGCGGAGTTTAGCCTACTGTTTAGCCTTGTAACCTAATTCAAATAATAATGCACACGGAAACTAGGTTAGTAACTGAATACAACTTTTACGATAAGCTCACGAGATTAAAACCCTCACGACGAATGACAAAGTGCGATACTTAAACATCCAGCGGATTCGCAACGAATGACAGAGTATAGCCCGAGTTCGGGCAGCACTTAAACATCCATCGGATTCACGACAAATGACAAAGTACAGTACTTAAACATCCATCGGATAGTTTTAATCGATCGGATATTATATCGTAGCAGTGATTAGAGTTATCACCCTAATAACGGGCAGAGTTTCGGGATTTAGAAGGTATAATCCCGAGCTACTATTTACTATAATAAAAGCTGAAGGAAAGAAAAGAATTGAGCAGTCTGAAACGCTCAAGTTAATACCCTGGATTCGTAGCAGCGCCTCCCTAATGGAAATTCGAATTTAGGCAGCTTTCTTCGTGTTTTTGACACCCCTGAACTGCTCATGCTCGGATCTATTTATAGCTGAAAAATGAGGTTCACGCGGCCCGCGTAAACCTTTTCTTGATCTTACGCGGCCCGCGAGGCCACCTAGTCGTAGATTAGGGCATCCGTGTCACACCTAGGTTTGCCACGTGGCCTGTTAGCTGATCCGGAGAATTGATGAAGTGTCGCGGCCCGCGTAAGCCTAGGCTTACCCTTACGCGGCCCGCGTGAAGACCAAAATTCACATTTTCTTGATTTTTCATGAACATTAGGGTTTCAGGGGTCCGAGTTTTTACTTATGGAGTGTTTGTGTGACATTTTTGCAGGTCCTTACATTGGTACATTTTATTGTTACCAGGATGCATGGTATACCTAGATTTATGGGCTTCCTCTAAAATCTTATTTCTTAATTCTCCCTGCTTAGGTACCAAAATTCTTTTCTTGTGGAATCTCCAAATTCCATCGGATCCTTGTTCTAATTCTTTTATTCTTCCTTTCATTCCTTCAGCATCATCCTTGATTGCTGTTTCTTGAACGCTTCTTAGTTGTTCCATTAAATCTAACTGTAGATTTAATCTAAGAGCACGAACTCGCTTTTGCTTTTCATGATACTTACGACTTAAGGCATCTGCAACTACATTTGCCTTTCCTTCGTGATATTGAATATCACAGTCGTAGTCACTTAGAATCTCCATCCATCTTCTTTGCCTCATATTCAATTCTTTTTGCCCAAATATGTATCTTAAGCTCTTATGATCTGTATAGATAGTAAACTTACTTCCATACAAATAGTGTCTCCAAATTTTAAGAGAAAAAATTATGGCTCCTAACTCTAAGTCATGAGTTGTATAGTTTTCTTCGTGCTTTTTCAATTGTCTTGAGGCATACGCAATTACCTTCTTGCGTTGCATTAGCACACATCCTAATCCTAGCTTAGAAGCATCACAGTAAACTTCAAAATCCTCTGTTCCTTCTGGTAAGGCTAGGATTGGAGCGTTTGTTAACTTTTGCTTCAGAATCCTAAAAGCCTCTTCTTGCTTAGGCCCCCATTCAAACTTAACTGCTTTACAGGTTAGTTTAGTTAAGGGTACAACTATTTTGGAAAAATCCTTAATAAATCGTCTATAGTATCCAGCTAACCCTAGAAAACTTCTAATTTCCATGGCTGATTGTGGGACCTTCCATTTGGTGATCGCTTCTATCTTGGAGGGATCTACGTGAATTCCTTCGTGATTCACCATGTGTCCTAAAAATTGCACTTCTTGTAGCCAAAATTCACACTTCGAGAATTTGGCGTAAAGTTTCTCTTCTCTTAACAAAGTTAAGAGTGCATGCAAGTGTTGGCAGTGCTCATCCTGATTTTTGGAATAAATAAGTATATCGTCAATGAAGACAATTACAAATTTATCCAAATACAGTTTACAGATCCTATTCATCATGTCCATAAATACTGCTGGAGCATTTGTTAGTCCGAAGGGCATAACTGTAAACTCGTAATGACCATACCTAGTTCTGAAAGCAGTTTTAGGTATGTCTTCTTCCTGTACTTTCAACTGATGGTATTCGGAGCGTAAATCTATCTTAGAAGAGTATCTAGCTCCCTGAAGTTGATCAAAAAGATCATCGATCCTAGGTAATGGGTATCGATTCTTAATTGTAACCTTATTTAATTCCCTATAATCGATACACATTCTCATCGACCCATCTTTCTTTTTCACAAACAACACTGGAGCTCCGCACGGGGATGAACTAGGTTGTATGAATCCTTTGCTTAATAATTCATCTAATTGCTTTTTCAATTCTAGCATCTCGGTGGGTGCTAACTGATAAGGTGCCTTGGCTATCGGTGTAGTTCCAGGAATTAGATGAATTCTAAATTCAACTTCCCTATTGGGTGGTAATCCCGGTAATTCTTCCGGAAAGACATCCGGGTATTCTGATACTACAAGAATTTCTTTAATTTCCTTACCTTTCGTGTTACTGATTACGGAAATCATATACACTACTTCTTGTTTTCTTGAATAACTGGCCAACTTCATTGCTGAAATGAATTTTAGTGGCTTTCGTGGCTTATCTCCTGTAATCACTACTAATTCTCCTGTGGGTGTATGAATTTCTATGGAATTCTTATCACAGAGAATTCGAGCATGGTTGGCTACTAACCAATCCATTCCTAATACAACATCGAATCATCCTAAATCCATAGGTAATAGGTTTGCAGAAAACTTATGGCCTAATAGTTCTATCTTTCCTTCTCGCAAAACCTTATTTATTTTAACTGAATTCCCATCTGCCGCTTCGACTGTAAAAATCTGTCTAAGGTTGGTTAAGGGTAAGTTAAGTGCTTGGCAGAATGAAGTATTTATAAAACTTTGGTTTGCACCAGAGTCAAATAATACTTTTGCATAAACTTTGTGAACTAGGAACGTACCAGCTATCACGTCAGGGATTAGCTCTGCTTCCTGAGTGGTCAACTGGAAGGCTCTTACGTTCTTCTTGGTAGCTCCTTCTGCAGGTTTAGCTTTGTTATCAGCAGGTTTGGCCAATTTAGGGCAGTCTGGCCTAAAATGTCCAGCTTCTCCGCAGTTATAGCAGATTGTTGCTTTCTTCTTCCTGCAATCTTCTTCTTGATGCCCCGGGATTTTGCAGAAATTGCAATATCCCTTGCATCTTCCAAAATGCTTTCTTTTACAGGCATTGCAAAATGGAACAGTGGAAGATTGCCCAGTTCCCTTTTTCTTGAAATTGCTACGATTACCTATATGGAAACCTTGGGTAATCTTTTGAGCCACCTCCTTCTTTCTATTTTCTTCTCTCGTACGCACGAGTCCGTCCGTCAAAGTGTTGGCTAATTCCACAACATCGTCAATAGTGCGAGGTCTCGCAGCTTTAACGATATCACGGATTTCGCCAATCAATCCCCAAATATAGCGGGAAATAAGTACCGGCTCCGGCGAAGCCAGGGTTGGTACCATTCTAGCATACTCGAAGAATGTCGAAGTATACCCTCGACAATCTACATCCACCATCCGGTGGTTCAGAAATTTATTTGCCATTTGTTCCTTTTCATATTCGGGACATAATTTTCTTTCTACTAACCGCTTAAATTCTTCCCAACTTATGGCATAGGCCACATCGCTTCCCTTGGCTTGAAGTACTGTATTCCACCATTCTAGCGCCCCTTCTATGTGACGCGTACATGACTTTGTCTTCCTCAGCACATTTACTTATTTTAATCACCGCCTCGGTTTTCTCTAACCAACGCAGTGCAGCAGTCTCCCCTTCGTTGCCTGCAAATTCAACCGGTTTACAGGCAAGAAACTCCTTATAAGTGCAGCCAGGTGTTGCAGCTTTCATTTTCTTAAGGAGTGGAACTTGCACCCCATCGTTGTCGTTATTAGTATGGTTGCCGCCTCCGTTTACACTATTACTGAAATTATCGCCATGTGTACGTTTACTAGGAATAATTTGTTGAGGTTCAATTGGATTCCGGGCAGCAGCAAGTATTGTTGGAATAGCGTTGGCTATTCCCTGAGCAACGATATTCTCGATATCTTGCCTATTCAGAAATTGATCTTCATTGTTTTGCCCAGATTGGTTTCCCTCGTTAATTTGTTCATTACCAGCGTGTTCCATCTGGTAATTATTGTATATAAGTGATTAGCATAAAATAACTAATAACCAAACATAAATAAATAATTTACACATAATTGCATTAACAAGTATAGCCAAAATTGTTGATTTTTCAACGTTCGATAGTTTTATATATTATAATATGCATCCGTACACACTGATTATCTTACAAAAGTTTTATTTTTAAGTTATTTCACATAATTATGTTTCTATTATTATTTTATTATTATACAACCACAACTATGCCGTCACACCATTCTCGTCAGCTGGCATCTTAGAAACGACGTTCCCTCTCTTCGTACTTCCAGGAGATCTGTTCTCCCACCTCCCGGATTCTATTTCCTGCATCCATCAGCTCCTCGCCAAAATGGCGGAGTTCAGCCAAATTCTCATTGCTCATTAGTGGGTTTGGTGCAGGCTCTGGGTCGAACTGAGGGAAAAAGGTATAAGGGTTATTGAGGAGGTTCTGAAACTGCCAGTCATTGGTCCACCATTCTTCCATTTCTCCTAGAGGTCGGGTGTTGACAAGGGGATCTGGGATGGCTGGTTCCAAGTTTACTGGAAGCTGGGTTTCGGCAGGGTAAGTGAAAAGGTTTTCATTAACAGGTTTAAGGATATCACAATTTGCTAGTATGCAATCTAGCTCTTCCTGCAATGGCCTTTCCTCGGCTTGCTTGGAGCTTTCTCCAACCTCTATTCCTTTTCCTTTATCTATTGGGTCCTCTGTCTTGGCAACTTTCCGAGTTACTGGTTTTCTTCTGCGCATACGCCTCCAGCCCACTATTCTTCTTTTCTTCTTTGGCTTAGGTTTCTCCAGAGGTTGGGCTTGAAATTCCATAGGTTCCTCCACATCGGCACAATAACCGGTAAAGTCTTGGGACACTTCTATGTTAACAGGATAGAGGTTGAGATTTTGAAGAGCTTCAGATAATTCATTCATGCTGTTTAGCAGATATGAAGAAACACACAAAATTCTAGGTTAAAATTTTCACATAGTCACAGAAAGGCAATAAAAAATTTTAAGTAGTTATACAAACGGATTGATTAAAATAAAATATTGCGAATTTAATATATCTATTACAAATTACAACTGTAATTAGGGCTGGCAATTTCACACGAATACACGACACGAACCTATACGAAGTTAACATGTATCGTGTATGGCCTTAACAGGTATCGTGTACCAAACGGGTAGACACGATATTACCTGTTAATTTTCGTGTATAAACAGGTTAAATACCTGTTTACCTGTTAATACTCGATAGTACACGATAAGAAATTAAATTAAATAAAACTCATCAGCCATGTGCATGTGGGTTCCTTAATTCCTTTCTATTTTCATTCCTCATTCAATTCAAAAAAAAAAAAAAACCCTAAACTCCCTATATAACTCTCAGATAGCATGTCGTGTTCGAGTTTTTGTTCGTGTTAACATGTAGTAACAGGTAATTTTCATGTATAACAGTCAAACAGTCGTGTTAACATGTATTAACAGGTAATTTTCGTGTATATCGTGTCGTGTTCGTGTTTGAAAAAAAGGACACGATAAGTTATCGTGTCGTGTTCGTGTATGGGATTTCGTGTATCGTGTCTTATCGCGTCGTGTCTTATCGTGTACGGGTATACACGATATGCCAGCCCTAACTGTAATATACTAGGGAAAATTTATTTTAGTCTAAATTTTCTTACTAATTTGTTTTATTTAATGAACAAAGTTCCTGGTTTATAAACGATATAGGTATTGGTACTGGTTTGATGGTTTAATCAAAAGTTAGCATTTACTGCTACAGTGGCTAACATGTAGAGATATGCCCATTGTTCGTCTAACTCATCTTCCCATGGCGGGTTATTTCCTATTTCCTGAGTTTCCTTATTACTCATCACTCATTTTGGTTGTAACTTCTTTATTTTCTCTTGACTTTTTCTAATAATCCAACTTCTTTTATTAGGGGTAAGTGGTTTCTCAAACTGTACCTTACGAACAAATATTCCTTCCTTAGTATCTGCTGAGTATCTTGAGGAATTTGATTGGGATAAAGTTCCCTTATTTTTCGGTGAACTATCTAATTGAAGATAGATATCCGAAAGTCTTTGTTTACCCATACTGTAACTAACAAGTAATCAGTTAATAAAACACAAAATCACAATATGGCAATCAGTAAAATTAAGTATTTCTTAAATACTTAATAGGCTTAAATCAGTGGCTCTGATACCACATTTTCCTGTCACGGCCCCTCCGTCCCGGTTTGACCCGGTTTAGGAGCCGTGGGACAGGAATCCGTGGTATTTATTAATTGAGTTGACAGCGGAAAATTTAACAGGATCTTTTTAAAACTTGAAATGCCCGATTATTTTATTTCATAATTCGGGATAAACCCCGTAGTTTACAATAGAGGAATTTTACTAGGAAATTCCCTGGTTTACAAAACATGTTTATTTATTTAATTGAGCCACTACTTCAAGCTTTGTTAGTGCTCCGTAACACTTTTCCTTGGTTCACAGTAGTCACCTGAAACATGTTTTGAAAATATTTTATCAGCGGGGAAATACTGGCGAGTTATTTAAATTTGATAAAACGACACATGGTTATAAATTACAGCATAAGAGCGATTACAATGGCTTCTATCTTATTTTTATCTGGCGCCGTGTCACCTCCTGGTGACGATGGTCATACCACTATTGGGTCTATTTCCCCAAGTAGTGATGATTATCACTGTTAGGATTTATTAGCCTAACCGTGAGAAATTAGTAATGTGCACAATACCCCACTAGCCAGTGATTCAAGATAACCACGACTTAATCCCTGTAATTATAACTTTGAAAATAATTGGAGTATTGTAAAATACTTTTTGATAAAAGAGAATAACTCACTTTGCAGATTTAAACGAGCAGAGTTTAGCCTACTGATTAGCCTTGTAACCTAATTTAAATAACAATGCACACGAACTAGGTCAGTAACTAATATAGCATTTACGATAACTCACGAGATTAAAACCCTCACAACGAATGACAAAGTGCAATACTTAAACATCCGTCGAATTCACGACTAATGACAAAGTATGGCCCTAATGTGGGCAGCACTTAAACATCCATTGGATAGTTTCAATCGATCAGACATTGAATCGTAGCAGCGATCGAGTTAATACCATGTATCGTAGCAGCGCCTCTCTATCTTAAATTTCGATTTTGAGCAGTGAGATTTCGTTTTTGTGAAATGGTTTCGACACCAGAGGACTGCTCATGATCCAACCTATTTATAGCTGAAATTTGGTTCTCACGCGGCCCGCGTGAACCTTCACTTGACCCTTACGCGGCCCGCGTGGAGGTCTAGTTCGTAGATTAGGGCATCCGTGTCACTGGTAGGCATACCACGTGGATGACACGTGGACCTGGACGCTTATCCGGTCAAACCTTAATTTGACGCGGCCCGCGTAAGGTTAAGCTTACCTTTACGCGGCCCGCTTGAAGAACAGAAATTTGATTTTCTTGATTTTTTGATATGGATTAGGGTTTTGGGGGTCCGGGTTTCTATTTATGGGTCGTTTTGGGACATTTTTGAAGCTCCTTACATTCGTGGTCCTCCTTGAACCATGTGAGTTTCCAATTTTCTGAGCTTCTTGTTGTCTGGCCCTTCGTCCCTTCGCTGAATTTGGCGGTGATCGCGCTTTCCACCTTTCACCAGATGGGTAAGTCTGCCATCTCTCAGGGCTCTTTATATTTCTTGTTTTAAGCTAAAACAGTCGTCGGTCAGGTGACCTGTGTCTTTGTGAAACTCACAGAAAAGGTTTGGGTCTTGGCCTCTCTTGTTGCACATCTGTAGAGGAGGTTTGAACTGGTGATTTTCGGTTGACAAAACCTCAGAAGGAGTCTTTGTTAAGGGTGTCCACTGTTTTCCTCTGTTCCCCCTTTTGACCTCCTTGCGATGAGCGATCTGGTTGATTGTATTGCGCGCGTCTTTTCTTGCCGGGCTTCTTTCTCTATAACCGGACGTTTTCCACGATTGGCCTTTGCCTTTCTTGTTGCGCCGATCGTTGTGGTTGTAACTGTATTGACGGTTGTCATCATCGGTCAATTGTTTGTCTGTGCGCGCAATTGTTTTTGCTGCCTCAATGAAGGTTTCCCAGACTTTGGGGCCTCTATCTCTTCCTTTCAATCGCTTGATCAGGTCGTCACACTTTACTGCCCTCATAAAATGTGCGCGCATCATTTTTTCACCTACATCACCGATTTTGAGGCATTCTTTGTTATACCAGGTGATGAAATCTTCTACGCTTTCGTGATCTTTCCTCCATATATTCAGACAGTCGGCCGGATCTCTGTTGAGAGAAGTGCGCGAGGAACTTGTCTCGAAAATCGATCCATGACTTGATTCTTCCTGCTGGCGCGCTGCGCCGACAAAGGTTTGTGCAAAAAGATGACACCAAGTTGGTAAATTCCAGCTACCTGTTACCCCTGCGCCGTTGAAGACTTGGAGGTGGTCATCGGGATCTGTTAAGCCGTTGTATTTGCCTACATTGTGTGGCAGTTTTGTCTTGTCAATATCGGTTGTCGCAATTTCTCTGATGAATTTTGAGTTTTCGGCCATGTCATCTGGGCGATAGCTCAATGAGTAATCATGTTCTGCCTTTGGATTGTACCCTGCGCACTTGCGGGGTTTGTACGCCTCATGATCGGGTGGTAATCTACTGAATACCGTGTCCTCTTTCTTGTACGTCTTATCGTCTTCTTCCTTATAACTGTCCCACTCGTCGTTTATATTACGCGGGCCTAAACGACTTTGCACTGGTTTTCGTTGTGGATGAGAATACTGCACATAATTGCTTTCTGTTTCGCCATAGGTATCGCGCGTATCTTGTGCGCTCGGCCTTCTGATGTTTGGTACAGGTGCTTTTTCGGGGCGTAAGTTCCATGCATTGGCCTGCTGAGGCATGTGAGTGCTCAGAGACCTTTGCGGTGGGGTAACAAATGCAGACTGATTGGCTTGTGCTTGGAGCAAAGCCTGTTGTGCGCTGAGTTGTGTATAAACAAGGTTTATAGACGCCATTTGTTCGGCATACCAGGAAGCCAGAGTTTTTCCTTCGGGTAGCCCTAAAAGTGCAGAGAAGTTCAGTTGTGTTTGTTCCGATGGAGCTGAAGGGCCTGCTCCATGGTTTGGTGCTTGAACTGCTGGGGGTGTTTGGACGGGTGGGGGTTGGAAAGTAGCTCCATTCGTGGTTTGGCTAACCACTCTGGATGTGCTTCCGAAGATCTTAGGAAAATCGTTGCGCACTCGCCCTTCTTGGATGGTCTCGTTCCCCTGGACCCTTTGGACGCGTGCGGTGTCCATGATGAGTTCAAAGGAAGAGACTTCTCCGTCCATTTGAGGAGAAGGGGTTGGTTCAGTCATTTTAGAGAGTTTTTGAACAAAAAAAAAAGATGAGAGTGGTTTGTAAAAGATGCGTATGGCGCCAATGATGAAACACTGGTTAAATCCGATGATTAACTAGCTGGGTCGTCTCTTTAGTGGGTTCAATCTCCTTTCTTACTCGCCAAAAGACTGATCCTACAAAACAGCAACACCGTTAGCTCGTTAAGAGGGGAATATGGGGGTTTCCCTCTTAACCAGGCTCCGGCGTGAGAATAAGTACTGTTCTGAGGAAATAAAACAGTGTGTGTTAAGAGTGAGAGTGAGAGGAATCGAATAGAATCAACTTGGATGATGAAGGGTCCTATTTATAGCCGGAGGATGAAAGAGGGAGGAGCAACCTTGCCAGCTGTTATGGGGCGCCAGCTGTCCGACCAAGGGGAATATCCTCTTGGTCTCCTCTGCTGTGGTCAGGATGGTGGTAGACGTGGCGCACCCATATTTGTCCACGCTGGGAACATCGTACTGCTGCTGTCGGTCTGCTCCTTGATTTGCTGCAGGTCTACATGGCGCTTGATGAATGGTGACACGTATTGTCCTTTATGTCGGAAGGAGCATCTTTGGTGCCACCTTGACGTCTTCCAGAAGATTCTAGAAGCTTCTGGATTCGCTTGCTGATGTAGGCGCCATGTAGGATGAAAAAATGGTGTGGTCCTTGCCATGTGGGATGCGGAATTGGGACCATACCTCTTCACACCCGTTCATATCCATCTCCACTAGGCAATAATGTATGTAATAATTCAGGAGAAAACCCAATAAATCTGGAGAAACCTCCTTGTGGGAATCGAACCCAGGACCTAATGGTTTCTAAGTCTTATATCACCCCTAAGATGTCATTAGGCTATAATGTCATGGGGTAGTTTATAGTAGTTGAGGGTAAGTTTAAAGTAATCAAAACTCAATGGCTGAAGCTTGGGGTAAGTTTGAAGCGGTCGGTTTATTGTTTCACTTATCAGATTTGTTTAAAAAAAAACTTTATTAAATTTAATTTTTGAGAAAATATAAAACTACTTTGTATTTTGGTGTGGATTTGTAAATTAATAGAATAATTGGTTATGTTATTCTACAAAGTCTCCTAATTGTAAGAAGTCTTTATAGAGTGACAAATGTCCAATAACCTAAAATCTAAACCCAATACACCACCACCCAGAAGTCCAAAACCTAAACACCCACCCCCACCCCATCACCACCAAAAAACCTAAACCCCCACCCAAAAAAAAAAAAAAAAACTAATGAATTCGTACAATGGATAAATGGGCTGAATTAAGTGGAAAGTTGAGTCAATATTAGAATGGTGGGCTGCAATTAAAAGATACTATTTGGGTTGATGGTTGGTTAACAACACAAAACCGACGAAAGCAGAAAGGACTTGAGATGAACTAATATCTATTGGGCTGGGAATTAACTACACAACAGGCCCATAAAGAAAGTGGGTCAATTAATGACTTTATGGTAAAGAACGAAGGGTTCACATGGGGTCTTACTGAAAACAGTTTCGCAATAGCTTTTGGCTGCTGTGGTGGAGGTCGAGGAACCACTTGGTTATATACCATCAGTGACGGATCTAGAAACTTCTTTCAGTGGGTTCGTTTTGGTAGAGTATCACTATTTTTTTCCAAATCATACAAAGTTCTTACTAATTTTTTTTCCAAACCAAGTGGATTCATGTGAACCCACAAAACAGAGTTGGACCCGCCACTACTATGTACCACCTATTGATTGATATCCATTTAATCTTGTTTTGTGAGTTTAAAGTGGCTTTGAGCCTTAATTGACCATTTATTATAAAATTTTGATTCGTTAGACGTTTGTTATAAAGTTCAATCAAATAAATTTATATCTCATGTTCTAAGTATTGAGATGGAATTCAATTGTGGTAGTACAACTGATTAATTACAATAATTGTTGACCAAGTTAGTCTCCCAAATTTCATAAGATATGTCGATTAGTTGTAAATCACGCTTTGATCCATACGTCTACGAGTATGATACATATTCAAATAGTCAAAATGCCGTAAATCACGATTCACGAACCTACCTGCCCCTTTCCACTCGTAAACTTTTCCTTTTTCTTCTGATTCTTCCTTTTTTTGAATCATGAATGAACTACTGTTAAATTGAAATCTTTTGATTAAACCTTTTTTCGTTCCACTCATTCATATTTAGGTTCCACTCATTCAAATTTTGTTTTTCAACTTCTGAATTTCTTTCCATTCATTCAGCAACATTGCTTTGGAAACCTTTTTCATCTTGTCAAATTTGAACCTCTTTACAAATCACTAATTCGTTTTTTTATGGATGCACTCCAAGTGTTTGATGAAATGCCTTTGCTTATATTTTGGTTTTTACATCCAAATTTCGTGTCTCAACTTGACTCGTGGTTTATTTAGCCTTAATGACAACCCCTTCTACGCCTTTGAGTGGCTCCTTGCCATGTCCTTTTCGTATGTTTCATTGTTGCCCGGATGGTGAAGTGGGAAATAAGGGGATTTCTCGGTTGATCTCTCATCTCAAGAGGTTGCACCTTTCTAGTGATGAACGTAGAAGTGCGTTGCGTGAGGCTATTTCTACGGACCATGGGTTGTTCATGGACGTAGAAGGTACTTTGAAGTTTTTTGGCCAATGGATGTGTGGGAAGTGTTTGAGTATACATGCATTGAGTCGTGCATGCCATCACCCCGATGGGCTTGTCCGTTTTACCAATCGTGGTAATGACATAGATAGCTACATTATAGGGATTTCGAGGCCCTCCCCCAGGGCGCAAGTGACCAATGTTCATGAGTCGTTCATGTTGGATACCGTTCTACTAGATCGTGTCTTTAAAGCACCCATTGTCACCGTGAAGAGCATCCCTCATAGCTGTCGGTTGGCTTTCTCTCAGGCGTTGAAAACCGCTCTCTACAAAGTGGTTGCCCAACCTAGATCCATTGAAGCGTGGGTTAGGTTGTTCCTTCTTCCTCGCTGCACTTTGCAAGTGGTCAGACCAAAAAATAGGCAAGAAAGAAGGTCTGGGAATAGGAAGGCATTGCAACAAAGATCAATTCTGAATTCTTTAGCCACATGGGGGAAAGAAGATGGTATTTTTATGTTAGTTAAAAATATATTTGAGAGTCCTACGGTGGGGTCTCTAGGTCAAGGAGGTGTTGATAATCCTGAAGAGAGTACTGTTAGTAATTCCAATGTTAGGCAGTGTCTTCGAAAGGTTGCTGATGGCCACTTTACAGCTGCAGTGAAGGTGTTAAGTTCATCCGGTGTTGCTCCGTGCAATGATAATACCGTACAGGATTTAGAGGCTAAACACCCGTACAGAGAACCTCCATCTTTGCCAGGTACTATATATTCTGAGCCTCCCCTTGTCGTAGAGGTGGATAGTGTTCTTTGCTGCATTAAATCGTTTCCTAAAGGAACCTCATGCGGGAGGGATGGCTTGAGGGCACAACACATTTTGGATGCTTTATGTGGAGAGGGGTCTGCTATTGCCACTGATCTCTTATGCGCTATCACTGCGGTAGTCAACTTATGGCTAGGGGGAAATGCCCATCGTGTTTGGCAGAGTTTGTCGCGTCTGCTCCCCTTACGCCGCTTTTAAAACCCGACAATGGGATTAGACCTATTGCAGTGGGTACTATATGGAGGCGTTTGGTTTCTAAGGTTGCTATGAAGGGTGTTGGTAAAGAAATGACTAAGTACCTTAATGATTTTCAGTTTGGGGTCGGCGTGTCGGGTGGCGCTGAGGCCATTTTACACAGCGTCAATAGAGTTCTAAGTGAACGTCACACTGATGGGTCTCTTGCAATGCTTATGGTAGATTTTTCTAATGCTTTTAACCAGGTGGATAGATCAGCCTTACTTCGTGAGGTCAGGATGAGGTGCCCTTCTATTTCTTTATGGGTGGAATTTCTATATGGGCAGCCAGCAAGATTGTATCTTGGAGATGGGCACATTTGGTCTACCACGGGAGTTCAGCAAGGGGACCCATTGGGACCACTTCTTTTCGCTCTTGTTTTGCAGCCCCTTGTGCATCAGATTAGAGATAAATGCAAGCTTCTCCTTCATGCTTGGTATCTTGATGATGGGACTGTCATTGGAGGTTCAGAAGAGGTGGCTAGAGTGTTGGACATCATCAGGGTGTCGGGTCCAACATTGGGTCTTGAACTTAATATTAAGAAAACTGAGTTATTTTGGCCTTCTTGTGATGGTAGCAAGTTTCGTGAAGGGTTATTTCCTAAGGACATCGGGAGGCCGTCAGTGGGGGTGAAGCTTCTTGGGGGGGCTGTTAGTAGAGACGCAAGCTTTATTAGTGGGTTGGCAATGAAAAGAGCTGCTAAGGCAGTAGATTTGATGCGTCTTCTACCAAAATTAGGTGACCCGCAGAGTGAACTACTCTTGCTTCGATCCTGTATGGGCATTGCCAAACTTTTCTTTGGCTTGAGGACATGCCAACCTGTACACATGGGGGATGCAGCGTTGTTCTTTGACAAAGGTTTGCGTGAGGCGATTGAGGAATTGGTGGTTTGTGGAGGTCCTTTCTTTGGAGACCTCCAGTGGCGATTTGCTTCTTTACCTATTAGGTCTGGAGGTTTGGGTTTGTATTCGGCTGTAGAGGCTTCATCCTACGCTTTTGTGGCCTCGAGGGCCCAATCGTGGGTGCTACAGGACCACATCTTAAGGGACAGTGGCATATGCGGTATGGATTCTGATTATGTTTGTGCTTTGGCTTGTCTTCGTGATACGATTCCAAGCTTTGACTTCAGCGGTTTCACTAATAAGGACACCGCCCCCCTAAAGCTCAACATGCATTGGCGAGTGCTCTTTTTAGTAAAATTGTTCACGAAATCGAAGTGCAGTTTGACTTGACCGTTAGACAGAAAGCCGTTTTCGAGTGTCTCCGAGCACCACATGCACAAGATTTTCTTCTTGCTATACCTATAGATGGGTTAGGCTAGCATATGTCGCCGGTGGAGTACCGTACTATCCTTAAGTATCGCCTCATGATTCCTTTATTCCCAGTTGATGAGGTATGCCCAGTTTGTCATAAGGCGTGTTTGGATTCTTTTGGTGAGCATGCTGTTCATTGTAGAGAGCTCCCGGGGTTCAAATACCGACATGATTTGGTTAGGGATGTCCTTTTTGACATATTCAGGTGCGCTGGTATTTCTGCTAAGAAAGAGGCTCCCGTTAATTTCTTAACAGACCCGTTGGAAGGGAGATCTACCCTTCGACCAGCCGACATTCTGGTCTTTGGATGGGTAGGGGGTAAACACGCCTGTGTGGATTTAACAGGGGTTTCCCCGCTTGTGGGCTTAGGGAGTAGTGCTTTCACAGTGGGCCAGACTGCTTTAAAGGCTGCTTCGGGTAAAGTGATCAAGCATGAGAAAGCGTGCATTGACAACCAGCACGTGTTTATCCCATTTGCTTTTGATACTTTTGGTTTTCTGGCGCCAGAGGCTGTGGACCTACTTAGTCGAGTTCAAAGGGTCATGCATAGTAATGTTATGACCCCGAGATCTATGAACGTAGTTTTTAAAAGGCTTAGTTTTGCTATTCAAAAAGGGGTAGCGGCGCAACTTGTTGCCCGTTTACCAATTATCTCGATGTAAATTCTTGGATCATGGAAATGACAAAATTTTCATGTTTAAGTGGAAAATGCGGGTTGTAAAGCTAAAGAAATTGAAAAGGAAGCGGTGATGGACACGTCAAATAACACGTGTAAGGATTAAATGAGTTTATAAAACCAAAAGCCTAATGTACGATAAGTTAAGTGTTGTAGAAACATATAAAGCAACATGTACAATAGGTTAAAGCATAAACACGTTACTAATTCATATATTATAAATATAAATATAAATATAAATTCTTATGTTTTTTTTATGTACAATAGGCTAAAGCCTAAACATGTTACTAATTCATATATTATAAATATAAATTCTTCTGTTTTTTTTTTTAATTTAAGCTTGGACTACCATTCAAAATCATTTTATTAATTTTACTTATTTTTATATCAGCCTTAAATGATGTAACGCACAGTAATTATAAAATATTTCAAAAACATGTAATACGCCAGGTTTGTGTATAAAATATACATTTTCAGCATGCTTATAATTACATTAAACAAGTCATATACACTAAATTTTATATTTTCTTATTTGATCAAAGTTGGTGGACAAAATATATAGAAACTGCATTGTTGATCTTTAGGTGTCTACACTAGATTGGCTTGGGGTATTAGGTGTTGTATAGTTCTATTAATATAGAATGAAAAACATGTAAATGATATCTGTTACAACAGACAGGCCAACAGATAATCCAGTGATTGACGCAGACATGATAGTCAGGTTAATCTGGTTCCCGTTTAAGATGTATGTTACTGAAGGAGTGAAGGTGATTACCGAATTCACAAGGGTTATGAATTCCTGATTAGTGGAGAGAGAGGAGGTTGAAAGTTATGGGATGTTATGATTTGTCTAACCTAAAACTTTCTCTAGTCATCTCCTTAAATACATCCAAGGAGAAATCTTATTGCCAACTAATATATTATAAGTTTTTAATATATTTTGATCTATATAATATAAATGATAATGACGGCTAGATTAAACACTTATAGTTATATACTTAATCTTACATAGTTACATTAGGCTCATCCAGCTTATGCTAGAGCAGGTGCAGGTTTGTCAAACTTTTATACAACGGGACCATTCCGGCTATTTTTATCTATTTAAATTAGACAGAAACTACTTGGTTTGGCAATTTCTTATAGATAGTGACAAAGATAATATTATTGACCAAACATAACCACCTAAATTTAATTTCCCAAGGTGCATATGGTTCTTTTCATCAATATAAGATTTCATATACACATCCTATACATATATAAGAGTATTTGTGTGTGTGGCATCTTTATTTTTTACGATAACCCCACTACACACGTAAATCCATACATGATATATGCGTACATATATAGACAACATTTTTACAATAACCCCACACTATAAACGTAAATCCATATATGATATATGGGATTAGGATCAAATACAAAGGATCCTAATTGTAAGAAGTGTAAGAAGGATTTATAGAGTGACAAGTGTCCAATAACCTAAAAAAACCCACTACACAAAAAAACCCACTAAAAAAAAAAAAAAAAAAAAAAAAAAAAAAAAAAAAAAAACTTAAACATCAACCACCACCAACCCCCCCACCCCCCCCCCCCCTACCCCCCACATCACCCACCCCAAAAAAAAAAAAAAAAAAAAAATTTTTTTTTTTTTTTTTTTTTTTTTTTTTTTTTTTTTTTTTTTGCCGAGGGGGTGGGGGGTGGGGGTTTAGGTTTTTGGGTGGTGGTGGGGGTGGGGGTGGGTGTTTAGTTTTTTTTATATTTTTTTTTAGGTTTTTGGGGGGTGGGGGGATGGGGGGGTTAGGTTTTTTTAGGTTTTTTTGGGGGGGGGGGGGGGGGGGGGGGTTAGGTTTTTTTTAGGTTTTTGGGGGGTGGAGGTTGGGGGGGGGGGGGGGTTAGGTTTTTTGAGGGTTTTTTTGGTGAGGTATAGTTTTTTTTTGTTTTTTTTGCGGGGGGGGGGGGGGGGGGTGGGGGGTGGGGGGTGGGGGGTGGGGGTGGGGTGGGGTGGGGGGGGTGGGGTGGGGGGGGGTGGGGGGTTTAGGTTTTTGGGTGGGGGGGTGGGGGGTTTAGGTTTTTGGGTGGGGGGGGGGGGGGGGTGGGTGTTTAGGTTTTTGGTGGTGATGTAGTGGGTTTAGTTTTAGGTTATTGGACACTTGTCACTCTATAAATCCTTCTTACACTTCTTACAATAAGAAGCCTTTGTAGAATAACTTGACCCATGATATATGCGTGCATATACAGATAACATTGTGTACGAAAATTAGAAAACGTACATAAAAAGTTAGATAATGATATATTCCAGACTAATGTTTTCAGATTTCACATATAATTCGATTGTCATGTGATATGTTGTCCCATATTCAACCACGAATTGGAATGTTGCATCGATAGGAGCTTCAAGGAAGCTTCCTAAATCAATATTCACACACATCTAGTCTTCTTGTGCTTTTGTCATCACATTGTATTTCTACGATAATTTAACAAAATATGGTATAAATTATTATTATATAGATAGGTATGGACAAGTTTACAAATACGTGAAATGCAAGAATAAATATGATTTGTCAAAAAACATCGATAATTCTTGAAAATTCAATTTGAAAAATATTAATACGGATTGACTTTAGTAGTTCCATATATTACACAGAAGACTCGACTTTTCAAATTTTCATCAACATCAACTATTGAAACGATTGTATTTGTCTTTTAAATAATTTGATTTTCATCAAGTAAAGACCCGCGTATAAGATGGGTTCAACAAATGAAATATCAAATAACGATATTTTGATATAATATATGATTAAAGTTACGTATAAGTAAATATATAACGTAATACAAATGGTGTAATAAAAGATCCCGAAAAAATAATCTTGGGCTCATAAAAATGAGCCGTGATCAAAGTAGTTACGTGTTTATTAGATATAGATTTGATGTAAAACAGGTTGGTTGATAACTCTTTATCTCTTTTGAAAAAAAAAATAAGAAGACACAAATATAGTTCCGTCACCCTAAAAAAATACGAAATATAGAAAAGTCTTCTGTCATAACCTAAAATTTATAGTTTCGTCACCCTAAAAAATACCTTAACTAGATAAAAAGTTCTTTTATAACCCCAATAACTTTTAGTTTCGTCACTTATTTTTTAGAGTTAAGTGTCATTTTAGTCTCTAATCTATGGTTTGGACCATTTTGTCAGTTTTGTCCAAAGATTTCATTTTTCGCATGTAGGTCCAAAAAGGTTTCATCGTTGCCATTTTAGTCCACTGGATTAACTTAATCCAATTTTTTCTGTTAACGAGAAGTGCAATTCGGTCATTCTATATGTAACTAGAAAGGCAATTCAGTCATATAAAATGACCGAATTGCCCTTCTCGTTAACGGAAATAATGGATGAAGTTAACCTAGTAGACTAAAATGATAACGGTGAAACATTTTTGGACCCACAGGCAAAAAATGAAACATTTAGACTAAATTGTCAAAATGACTCAAACCACAGGGATTAAATTGCATTTAATTCTATTTTTTAACACAAAACTACTAAAACACTATTTTGAAAATAATTTTTTAACACAAAACTACTAAAACACTATCTTGAAAATAATATTTTTCACCAAAATACATAACCCAAAATATATCTAATTTGTTTCATTTTCTTACATGGTGTGGGCCTTGCTTATATATATACACACACTCCACCTTCACGAAATTCTTTAGAACTAAAATTCTGCATACACAACAATGCATATTCTTCTCATAGCAAAGGTGAAACTATTAGGGTTTTCTAAGTTTCATAGAGTTACCACTACACCACTTTTAGCAACCTTACTATGGCCCTTCTTTTTGAAACTTTTAATGAGTTTGAGACCAATACAAGATATTGTTAACTCCATGGTTCATGATTCAAGACTTTTCATGTTTCAATTAAGCCAAATCATCCATTTAGACGACATCGGTGAAGGAGAAAGAAGATTGAGCCGCGTTAGTCGCCTTCTCCATAACAGGTTGGCTAATACCGGACGATCCATAGCTTTTGTAGAAGATGAACATAGCTTGCATACGGTATCAATGGTGGCTCTCTAACTCTTTAAGGTAACTAAAGTTATTGTATATTCAATTACAATAATTGTTTGTGCTAGTAGATCCAAAGGGTACTTCATTGTGATGCCAAAAATTGTTTGTTAGCCTGGATATTGCTAGAAATGGCCAACACAACTAAATTATTACACTCCTTGCATCCAAAATCTTCATTGAATATATTTTATTTATACATATATGTAAATTACATAAAATAATAACATAATGTATATGTTTTTTTTCTTGCAGGATATTCAAATTCTATGGTATAAGTCTACATGATGCTACACGATTTAAGGATTCAAATTAGTCACAATCTTTTGATCAATGAGATAATGAGATCTTTCTAAATTACAAGTTTTGTATCTCTTTTCTTGTAATTTGTTGTTGGTTTGAGACTTCTTTTCTATTTTTTTTTAAATGTGTGGCACAATGAATTTATTTCTAAGGGGGTAGGGTGGTCATCACTTGCAAAAATTTCATCACTTACAACATCCAATCAAGTTTCGTCATGTCACCAAGCATTATTCCATCACTCACAACTTTTTTTAGTGGCAATGGTCATCACTCACCACCACACCCAACAATTTCCCCCCAACCAACAATTACCCTCACAACACACAAACCATCATTCGTTGAAGAAATCACGGACTATGCATCATCACGCGTGTTGGATGATGGTGGCGGTGGTCTTGTTCAATTCTCCACGCGTGGAAAATGGTTTATCACGGAAAAAAGGGCACCGCCCCAGTCCCCTAACAATTCAAACTTTATATCTTTTTGATAGAGATTGTATAACAACCGTCATCCTTTATCCCTAATTGAGACAAACTAATAAGAATTTAATTATAGTTTAGGAAGTTAACAAAATATGTTTTGTTTTTATATTTACATATAGAGGGAAAGTTAATCTACAATATTCCTTAATATGCGATGGTACAATATGAAATTACACACGTTATAAAACTCAAAACTCTAATCACGCATGTTGAAAAACCATAAATCACGTATGTTGAAAAAACATAATCACGCACGGTTATGATTTTTCAACATAGTGATTATAGTTTTTTAACATGTGTGATTAGGGTTTTGAGTTTTATAACGTACGTAATTTCATATCGTACGTTAAGGAGTATTGTATTTTACACTTTCATTACATATATAACTAAGAGTTAATCAATTATAAGGAAAAAACGTTTAAAAACAATGAAGTGAAAGTGTGAAGTAATTGCCTAGAAAGTTTGTAGACGAGGCTTTTTAATAATATGCTGTAATTTTCATATCTTAATTAGTTATCTTTATTTTAAAAAAAAGGTATTTGATGCTTTATCTCAAATAATCACTTCAAGTTGGTTATAAATCTTATGTTTGTAGAAAATGCATGAATTTTTGCAACATAAAATACTGTTCTTTGTTTTTTTTGGTATTCTTTATTTTCTTAGAATTCGAATTTAAACAAGGTGATTTATACACAATAATTTAGCTTTATACACCACAACGTATCACAAATAAGAGTAAATTGAGTTATAAGACTGTCCGTAGTGGGGCGTTTTTTTTTTTAAAAAATTCAAAAAAAACGCCCGAAAACGCCCCACTCCCACTACGCCCGGCGTTATAGGGCGTTTTTTTTGGAAAATTTGCATGCTAGCGTTATATTTAAAACGCTTAAGTGATCAAATGGTGGCCAATGGGAGTGGAGGATAGTTTGACTTTACCCACATGTCTGACAACTTTTTGAAAATGGATGTATTTCGTTTCATTTTTTTTTTCATTAAAAGTAATATGGGCGTTATTGGAATAATGCCCCACTACACCACTTTTTGCTATAATGCCCCATGCTGACTGGGATGACACGTGTCGGATAATGCCCCATGGTGGGGGCATTATAAGTTGTTACCACTACACATGGTCTAAGAAGTTGGCGGTACTGGTGAACAACCTAAAATAAGGGTTTTGGCAAAATAGGTCCCTCCTTTGTGAGGCATTTTTTACTCTACTCCTCAGGCTTCTAAAATTTTCTTTCCACTCCCTGCTCTTTATAGTTAAATTAAAATTTAACCCTTTATTAGTGTTTTACAATATACAGTAAGTTTTGTTACTAAAAATTGTTATTGATTTAGTATGCTATATAGTATTTGGTTTATATACCACTAGATTATTACCCCGTGTATTACACGGGTTGAAAAAAATATAATTTTACATACTAAATAATAAAATAATATATCTTTAAAAACCTCATTTATTACACGGGTTGAATAAATGTAATTTTATATATTAAATAATAAAAAATATTATATTTTTAAGAACCTCGTGTATTGTAATTTATATACCAAATAATAAAAATGTTAAATCTTTAAAAACTTTATGTATTACACAAGTTGAATAAATATAATTTTAGATTAATAGTATATTAAATAAATATAATTTTGGATCAATGGTGTATTAAATAAATATAATTTTGGATAAAGTCTTATATATAAATTAAATTTTAAGTAATCAATATATTTGATAAATAATAAAAATACTAATAATAGTAAAAAATCTAATTTATATACTAAATAATAAATATAAAAGAAAGGCGGAAAACCCAAAAAATAGATGCCTCCAATGAATGATATGTGTCACATATTGATTTCTTTAATAATATAGTATAGATATAGATATTCACATCATCGGTTGTTTCAATCGATAACATAATTTGTTTGCATATCATGGATCGATAACCAACGCTACAAATGTGACAAACAACACTACAAAAAGGGAGGTGGATATGAAATACCGAGTATAAAGTTAACCGATAGACTATAAAGAAATTGAAATAAAGTAGAGTATATGGTCTAAATATAGAGTAAAGTGAAATAACAAAGTAAAGTGTGCATGTTCTAAATATGGAAGAGTAAAATAATTCGTTTTATACTTAAGATTTATGAATATATAAAACTCACTGAAATTAAACTAATAATATTTATCCATAAGATATTAAACTAATAATATTTAATAGGAATGTTATCTATAATATAAGATATTAAACTAAATAATATTTTGTAGGATTATTATCTATAATTAATTAGAACAGATTAAACTAAAATAATAATTATCTATAAGAGATGGGCTAATATAATGACAAGTGTCCATAAAGTGGTTTCTTTTATTATATAGTATAGATTCTCTTAACTAGTTTAAAGGCATAGATGCAAGACACATTATTGTAACTAGTTTAAACGCATTGTTATGATCAAAAGCCAATCAACGTTAAGAAAACATTGTTCTTAAAAAAAATAACAATATAACTCTAATTTAAGGTAATAAGATCCGAATTGGTATAACTTAAAAAGAGTAACGAATTATATAAAAGTTACTTGCCAAAGGTCTTCTGGTCCAATAGTATGGTGATGGTTAATACTTGAGATCTCTAGAGGTCTAATATTTGAAACCTGATTCAAGGGGGTTATCCCATAACGGTGGGTTTCCTTCTTGACGGTGTTCCTTAGTGAGGCAAGGCTTGAGCTTCAAAATCAGTATGGACGGGTTGATATCCCGTCTCAGGAAGGCCCACTCGGGTATTGAGGTTAGTTCCAAACAATGTTAAGAAAACATAAAAGTTATTTGAATTTGAAAAGATTGATGAAACTAGATTTGTGCTACGTAACTAGTTTTGTGCCACATAAGTTGTCACGTCAGCAATAAAATTAATTGAGCTATTGTCACACCCCCAAAATACCACATGCGGTGACCCCGCTAGGCGTGTGACGTACCAGGATCTAGCCACCAATCACATTGAACTAATATCAAGTTATAAAACAAAGTTTCCATTCACAAAGATAAAACATTCATAACATATCCAAGTTTAACATGTTCAGCGGAAGCAAATAGTTAATCACTGTTTAATCGTTTCAAAAACAAATGTACGTGAAATCATTAAACAAGTCTTGCAAATCCAAGCAGTACGACCCATGACCACTCCAGCCATCCAGATAGCAAGTTCCTTGACCATAGAACCTAACGACCTGCGAGCATGCAACAAGTGTATCAGACAACGCTGGTGAGTTCATAGTTTTACGAAAACGTTGGTTACCAAGTGTTTAGTTCATTTCATTGATTATAATGTTGATAATAACTCGATACCGTACAAGATGGCTCCAGACTATTTTTCCCTTTCCCCAATGCCCCTATCAAAGCATTGGGCATGACTGGGTCATTAGTTCACACCCGTCCTCTCAGGTACGGGGTGAGGGTGCCAAACCTAGATAGCACTACCAACTAATACCCCGTTACCTCTCAGGTAACAAACAAGATGGGACTTAATGGTGATAGGAGTGGGTGTAGTATCCAACATCCCAGTTTTACCCAAATGACTTATTCCTCTCAGGAATACCCAATGATTGTCCCACCCACCGGGACGCATGCTCAAGAGGAATGAACTCACCTTTGATTTGCTCGGTATGTTAAGTTACCCGTCCAAGTTGGTCAACCCAAACCCTACCGTGGTTACCAATCAACATCAGTTACATAATCAAACAAGTCACTTATTTCACACAGTTTGAATCTATCATATGATCACCTCATATTGCATATCAAGTACTCAGTTATCAGGATAACATTCAACAAATGGATTGACTACCCATACGAGTCAGGTTAAGACCCTCACAACTAGTTAACATTACTATCATGCCTTAAACATAAAATCACAACACATGTGTTCAATAACATAACACCACTGATCTACTGCTCCGACCATCTACCACCTCGGCGAACTATCACATGTGACGAACTATCATTCTTCGTGGGAATCACATGTGACGAACTATCAAATCTTCGTCGAGACCTGATTGTGACGAAGTATTAAATCTTCGTCAAGACTAGGGTTTGGCGAAGTATCATAAAGTTCGTCAGGATCACGTAATCAACAGTTACACATTTCCAAACAGAATCAAAGGGTCAAATAACGGTTATAGCATACGATCAAGCAAACCCTATATACGGCTCATCATCACAACTAATCATTCCTAACATTGAATCACAATAACACAGATTTAACGTAAGTCCTAATCATATACATAATTACGATTTCAACCCAATCCCCGACGCTCTCATTCACATGTAAATTAGACTACTAGTTTCATTAACCAACAACATTATCATGAATATGAACGTACTCAATACATCGATCCTCATCATGCACAATTCTAGGTTTACAATATCATTAATGGATCCTAATCACATAAAATCATAACATCAGGATCTCATCGAATAATAACGTTAGACACTAACCGTGATACTATAGTGTTTGGATTAGCCGAGATGGAAAGGCTTCGAGCTTCCCTACTGCCGTCGCACAGAGGATAGGAAAAGAGGACTTTAGGGTTTCTGTTTACGTCTCGTGATTACAAGGGTTATACAAACACTTAACAATAATAGTTAGGCCGTGAGATAGGCTGGGTCGAGGCCCCTTGCCGACGAACCTCCTCTTCGACGAAGTTTCATACTTCGTCGGAGGATGATGACGAAGGATAGTTGTGCGACGAAGATTGGTTTGACAAGGACCTAATTTTCGTCGAGATGAGATGGGGTTTGACGAAGACCTAACCTTCTTCGGGTGTGTTACAGAATCAGGATTGAATATAATTATAAGGATTACACAACACTTAAGTTTTCCATGCACACTCCAAAGTAACAATACCTTAATTAATCAACTAAACTACACACGACGCCACGTAAAACAAATCGTAAAGACATAATTGTGAAACAAGTGATGTGCATAGAAAAGACCTTGAAATCTCGGGTTGTCACATCATCCCCAACTTGAAAGAAATTTCGTCCCAAAATTTGATCAATAACTCAAAGCAGCACGGTGCTAAATCAGGATAACTGTGGATTTTCCGCAGGTGCCACATCATCCCCAACTTGAAAGAGAATTTCATCCCGAAATTTACCAGTTGCATTAGATTTAGATTGGTCAGTTGGGAATAAGTGAGGTTACTTGAGCTTCATCTGATCTTCGCGCTCCCACGTGAACTCCGGTCCACGTCTTGAGTTCCAACGGACTCTCACGATCGGGATTCGACTATGCTTACGAACCTTGGCTTCCCGATCCATAATTTCGATTGGTTCTTCGACAAACTGCAATTTGTCGTTGATTTTCAGTTCTTGAAGTGGTACCAGAAGTGTTTCCTCGGACAAACACTTCTTTAGTTGTGAAACATGGAAGACATCATGAACGTTACCCAACTCAATAGGTAACTCGAGTTTGTAGCCCACTTTACCAATTCGCTCCAGAATCTTGAATGACCCTACATAACGTGGATTAAGCTTGCCGCGCTTCCCAGAGCGCACCACACCCTTCCAGGGCGAGACTTTCAGCATAACACGATCGCCTACAGCGAACTCCAAGGGTTTCCTACGCTTGTCAGCGTAGCTTTTCTGACGGTCGCGCGCCGCCACCATACGATATCTGATCTGGACAATCTTTTCCGAAGTTTTAAGGACAAGTTCCGGACCTGTGATCTGGTTGTCACCCACCTCAGCCAAACAAAGAGGAGAACGACATTTCCGACCGTACAACGCTTCAAACGGAGCTGCCTGGATGCTGGTGTGGTAACTGTTGTTGTAGGAGAACTCGATCAACAGCAAGTGTTTCTCCCACCCTTTACCAAAATCGATCACACATGCTCGCAGCATGTCTTCAAGTGTCTGGATGGTTCGTTCGCTTTGACCATCCGTCTGTGGGTGATAAGCAGTGCTCGTGTCGAGACGTGAGCCGAACGATTTATGCATTGATTGCCACAAATCAGATACGAAACGCGGGTCACGATCAGAAATAATAGAGGTTGGCACCCCGTGCCTAGAAACCACTTCCTTTAGATAAACAACAGCAAGTTGAGAGAACTTATCCGTTTCCTTGATCGCAAGGAAGTGCGCAGATTTCGTAAGGCGATCAACGATCACCCAAATGGTATCGTTTCCGTTTTGAGTTCTTGGCAAACCATTGACGAAATCCATAGCAATTTCCTCCCATTTCCACATGGGTATTTCTGGTTGTTGAAGAAGGCCTGAGGATTTCTGATACTCTACCTTGACTTTCGCACAAGTCAAACACTTACTCACATACGTCGCGATGTTAGCTTTCATCTTCGGCCACCAATACAAGACTTTGAGGTCCTGATACATCTTATCTGAACCCGGGTGAACAAAGTATCGAGACTTGTGTGCTTCGTCCATCACAAGCTCCCTAAGATTTCCAAACAAAGGAACCCATATCCGTTCCATAAAATAATATATACCGTCAGATCTTTCCAAGAGTCGTTTCTCCATGCCCCGCAAATACTCAGCTTTAAGATTTTCTTCCTTCAACGCTTCTGTCTGAGCCGAACGGATCTGATCAGGAAGATTTGAGTGAATAGTGAGCTGTAAGGCTCGGACATGCTTGGGTTTCGTTTCCTTTCGACTAAGAGCATCAGCTACAACGTTAGCTTTACCTGGGTGTTACTTGATGGCACAATCGTAGTCGTTTAAGAGTTCTACCCAGTGACGCTGTCGCATATTCAATTCTTTCTGGTCAAAAATATGCTGGAGGCTCCTGTGATCGGTGTAGATAGTGCATTTGGTACCGTACAGATAATGCCTCCAGATTTTTAACGCGAAAACCACGGCCCCCAACTCCAGGTCGTGAGTCGTGTAATTCTTCTCATGGACCTTCAGCTGCCGAGAAGCGTAAGCTATCACCTTCTCGCGTTGCATCAGCACGCAACCGAGACCCTGAATAGAAGCATCACAATATACCACAAAATCCTCGGTACCTTCAGGGAGGGACAAGATTGGTGCACTGTAGAGTTTCTGTTTCAAAAGTTGGAAAGCATCTTCCTGCTTCGTCCCCCAAGAGTATACCACGCCTTTCTGTGTCAACGAGGTAAGAGGTTGTGCAATCTTTGAGAAATCCTTAATAAATCTGCGATAGTACCCAGCGAGACCCATAAATTGTCACACCTCCGAAGGATTCTTCGGTGCCGCCCAATTTCTGACAACATCAATCTTAGTCTGATCCACGTGTATCCCCGATTCATTAACAATGTGGCCAAGGAAGTGCACTTCTCGTATCCAGAAATCACACTTAGAAAACTTCGCGTAGAGTTGCTCCTTCCTCAGGAGCTCCAGGATAAGACGTAAGTGTCGCTCATGGTCCTCCTTGCTCTTAGAGTAGATCAAGATGTCATCGATAAAAACAATGACGAAATCGTCGAGATACGGTTTGCACACACGGTTCATGAGGTCCATGAAAACCGCCGGTGCGTTTGTCAACCCGAATGGCATAACCAGAAACTCATAATGGCCATACTGTGTTCGAAAAGCTATTTTAGGGACATCTTCCTCTCGGACTCTCATCTGATGATAGCCCGATCTTAAATCAATCTTAGAGTAAAAACTTGACCCTTGCAACTGGTCAAACAAGTCGTAGATACATGGCAAAGGATAGCGGTTTTTGACGGTCACCTTGTTAAGTTCCCGATAATCAATACACATACGAAAGGACCCGTCTTTCTTCTTCACAAACAAAACTGGGGCTCCCCAAGGAGAAGAACTGGGTCGGATAAAACCTTTGTCCAACAGTTCTTGGAGTTGATTTGACAGCTCTTGCAATTCTCCTAGTGCAAGACGATAAGGAGCACGGGCAATCGGGGCTGCTCCTGGTGTAAGGTCAATCTGAAATTCCACCTGACGGTGTGGAGGTAAACCAGGAAGCTCTTCAGGAAACACATCAGAAAACTCGCGAACAACTAGAAGGTCTTCAATCTTCCTTTCTTCAGGTTGAGTATCGGCAACAATAGCTAAAATAGCAGGGTAGCCCTTTCGTAAACACTTCTGGGCTTTCATGGCTGAGATGAGGCCAACTATTGCACCACTACGATGACCTTGAACCGACAAAGATTCTCCACTGGGGAGACGGATACGCACGATTTTCTCTTTACAGAGAATTTCCGCTTGATGCTTAGACAACCAATCCATGCCAACGACCACATCAAAACTTACAAGAGTAACGGGGAGTAGGTCAATGTCGAACACTCGACCCATAAGATCAAGTTTACAGCCAAAAAGAACATGTGAAGCTTCAATCGTTTTGCCATCGGCTAAATCTACAACATGTTTGTTTACAAGAGGTGCAGGACTCAATCCTAACTGACGACTGAACTCCGACGACACATAACTCCAATCGGCACCAGAGTCAAATAAAACAGAATCAAATAGATTGTTCACTGAAAACGTACCGGTCACAACGTTGCTATCATTGCGAGCTTCCCCAACACCAATGGTAAACACTCTCCCACGCGCACTGTTCCCACCGTTGTTCTTATTGTTGTTATTCCCAGTGTTGTTGTTGTTGTTACCTGCATTCTGATTGAGTTGAGGGCAATCCCGCCTGAAATGACCCTCATCACCACACTGAAAACACCCCTTACGATTTCCCTGATTCTGTTGAGGCTGCTGCCTCTCTTGTTGCTGTGGCTGCTGTTGCTGTGGGGGTTGCTGCTGCTGTTGCCTTGGGAGGGAGACCCTACAGTCTCTAGACATATGGCCCACCTTGTTGCACCTGTGACAGACTCGGGTGCATGACCCACGATGATGAAAGTTGTACTTGCTAAACTCTGCCCAACTAAACTTGCAATGTGAGTCATTCTCTTTTTATCAACAATGTTTTACAATACTTAAACTGTTTTCAAAAAGTTATAATTACAGGGATTAAGTTGTGGTTATCTTGAATCACTGGCAAGTGGGGTATTGTGCACATTACTAATATCTCACGGTTAGGTTCACCAACCTAACAGTGATAATCATCACTACTTGGGTGAAAGGACCCAATAGTGGTATGACCATCGTCACCAGGGTGTGACACGACGCCAGATAAAAATAAGATAGTAGCCATTGTAATCGCTCTTATGCTGTAATTCATAGCTATGTGTTGTTTTATCAATTTTGAGTGACTCGCCAGTATTTCCCCGCTGATAAAATATTTTTAAAACATGTTTCAGGTGACCTACTGTGAATCAAGGAAAAGTGCTACGGAGCACTAATAAAGCTTGAAGTGGTGGCTCAGTAAAATAAATAAACATGTTTTGTAAAACAGGGAATTTCCTCGTGAAATTCCTCTATTATAAATTATGGGGTTTGTCCCAAATTATGAAATAAAATAATTGGGCGTTTTCAAGTTTTAAAAAGATCCTGTTAAACTTCCGCTCTCAACTCAAATAATAAATATCACGGGTTTCTGTCCCGCGGCTCCTGGACCGGGTAACACCGGGACGGGGGCCGTGACAGAAAAATGTGGTATCAGAGCCACTGATTTAAGCTAATTAAGTATTTAGAAATACTTAATTTTCTGATTGCTACTCTGTGAATCTAAGTTGATAAATGAGATTTTAACTTAGAATTGTGTGTGTTTCTTCATATGTGCTAACAGCATGAATGAGTTGTCTGAAGCTCTTCAGAATCTCACTATCTATTCTGCTAACATGGAAGTTTCCGGGGGTTTTTCTGGTTATTGGGCTGACACTGAGAAACCTATGGAATTCCAAGCCCAACCTCAGGAGAAATCCAAGCCAAAAAAGAGAAGAAGACTTGTAGGCTGGAGGCGTATGCGTAGGAAGAAACCAGCAGCACAGAAAGTTATCAGCACTGAGGATCCGAATGATAAAGGAAAAGGAAAAGGAAAAGAGATCGAGGAAAGTTCCGGGCAAGCCAAGGAAATGCCACTGTGGGAGGAGCTGGACCTCAAACTGGCAAATAGCGACTTCATCGGACCTGCCGATGAAAACCTCTTTAATTACTCAGCTGAAGCACAACTTCCAGTTAATCTGGAACCTGCTATCCAGATCCTATTGTCAACCCCCGACCTCTACCAGGAGAGCTGGAAGAATGGTGGACCACTGACTGGCAATTTCAGAATCTCTTGAATAACCCTAACACCTTTTTCCCCCAATTTGATCCTGAGCCTGCACTAAACCCACCTATGAGTACAGAAAACTTGGCTGAACTCCGCCACTATGGCGAGGAGCTGGTGGACGCAGGAAATAGAATCCGGGAAGTGGGGGAGAGGATATCATGGAAATACGACGAGAGGGAACGTCGTTTCTGAAGTGCCAGTTGACGGGATCGTATGTGGTTGTGTGGTTACGTGTTTTAAAATAATAAATATTAACAAAAATATAACTATGTAAAATAACTTAAAATAAAACTTTTGTAATATAACGGGTGTGTAGTGATGCCTACTAATATATAAAAAGATGGAAGTCGCAAAGTCGACAATTTTGGCTATACGTGTTGACATGATTATGTGCAATTGTTTTATTGTGTGATTGTTATTTATTTTTAATAACTTATATACACTATTAATTACCAGATGGAACACGCTGGTAATGAACCAGTTAACGAGGTTAACCCATCCGAGCAAAACAATGAAGATCACTTTCTTAACAGGCAAGATATAGAAAATATTGTTGCTCAAGGAATAGCCAATGCTATTCCAGCAATCCTTGTTGCTGCCCGAAATCCAGTCGAACCTCCGCCGCCTACTCTCAGTAAACATACTCGTGACGACAACTTCAGTAATAGTGTAAATGGAGGCGGTAACAATAATAATGATGATGTAATGCAAGCCCCATTCCTTAAGAAAATGAAAGCTGCAACGCCTGGTTGCACTTATAAGAAATTTCTTGCCTGTAAACCAATCGAATTTGCAGGCAATGAAGGGGCAACTGCAGCACTACGTTGGTTAGAGAAAACTGAAGCAGTAATTAAAATAAGTAAATGTGCCGAGGAAGACAAGGTCATGTACGCATCGCATCTTTTTATAGAAGGGGCACTAGAATGGTGGAACACAGTATTACAAGCCAAGGGGAGTGATGTGGCTTATGCCATGAATTGGGAAGAATTTAAAAGATTGGTGGAAAGAAAATTATGTCCTGAATACGAGAAGGAACAAATGACAAATAAGTTCCTCAATCACCGGATGATAGACGTTGATTGTCGAGGATATACTTCGACATTCTTCGAGTATGCTAGAGTTGTACCAACCCTGGCTTCGCCAGAACCGGTACTTATTTCTCGCTATATTTGGGGTTTGATTAGCGAGATTCGGGATATCGTCAAAGCTGCGAGACCCCGCACTATTGACGATGCTGTGGAGTTAGCCAACACTTTGACCGACGGGCTGGTACGCACAAGAGAAGAAAACCGGAAGAATGAAGTGGCCCAAAAGATTACCCAAGGATTCCGTATGGGTAATAGTAGTAATTTCAAGAAAAAGGGAACCAGGCAACATTCCACTGCTCCATTCTGCAGTACCTGTAAAAGAAAGCATTTTGGAAGATTCAAAGGATATTGCAATTTCTGCAAAATTCCGGGGCATCAAGAAGAAGATTGCAGGAGGAAGAAATCAACAATCTGCTTCAACTGTGGAGAAGCTGGACATTTTAGACCAGACTGCCCTAAACTGGTCAAACCAGCTGACAACAAGGCCAAACCAGCTGAAGGAACTAATAAAAAGAACGTAAGAGCCTTTCAGCTGACTACTCAAGAAGCAGAACTCATCCCAGATGTGATAGCTGGTACGTTCCTAGTTCATGACGTTTATGCAAAAGTATTATTTGACTCTCGTGCAAACCAAAGTTTTATAAATACTTCATTCTGCCAAGCTCTTAACCTACCCTTAACCAACCTTAGACAATTTTTTACGGTAGAAACGGCAGATGGGAATTCTGTTAACATAGATAAGGTCTTACAAGAAGAAAATATAGAACTCTTAGGCCATAAATTTTCTGCAAACCTATTACCTATGAATTTAGCTGGATTCGATGTTGTATTAGGAATGTATTGGTTAGTAGCTAACCATGCTCGAATCCTCTGTGATAAGAATTCAATAGAAATCCGTGCACCCACAGGAGAAGTAATTATGATTACAGGGGACAAGCCGCGTAAACCAATGAAGTTCATTTCAGTAATGAAAATTGCTAGTCATAAACGAAAGCAAGGAATAGTGTATATGATTTCGGTAATCATTAACGCTAAGGGTAAGGAACTTAAGGAAATTCCTGTAGTATCAAAATACTTGGATGTATTCCCAGAAGAACTACTAGGATTACCACCAGATAGGGAGGTAGAATTTAGAATTCATCTGATTCCTGGAACTACACCCATAGCCAAAGCACCCTACCGATTAGCACCCACTGAAATGTTAGAACTGAAAAAGCAATTAGATGAATTGCTCAGTAAAGGATTTATACAACCTAGTTCATCCCCTTGGGGAGCACCAGTGTTGTTCGTAAAGAAGAAAGATGGTTCGATGCGAATGTGTATCGATTATAGGGAATTGAATAAGGTTACCATTAAGAATCGATACCCATTACCTAGGATTGATGATCTTTTCGATCAACTTCAAGGAGCTAGATATTTTTCTAAGATAGATTTACGCTCCGGATACCATCAATTGAAAGTACAAGAAGAAGACATACCTAAAACTGCTTTCAGAACTAGGTATGGTCATTACGAGTTTACAGTCATGCTCTTTGGGTTAACAAATGCTACTGCAGCATTTATGGACATGATGAAATGAATCTGTAAACCATATTTGGATAAATTTGTAATTGTCTTCATCGACGATATACTTATTTATTCCAAAAGTTAGAACGAGCATTGTGAACATCTATGAGCACTCTTAACTTTGTTAAGAAAGGAAAAGCTTTACGCCAAATTCTCGAAGTGTGAATTTTAGCTACAGGAGGTACAATTTTTAGGACACGTGGTGAATCATGAAGGTATACACGTAGATCCCTCTAAAATAGAAGCGATCACCAAATGGAAGGTCCCGCAATCAGCTATGGAAGTTAGAAGTTTTCTAGGATTAGCCAGATACTATAGACGGTTCATTAAAGATTTTTCTAAGATAGCTGTGCCATTAACTAAGCTAACCTGTAAATCAGTTAAGTTTGAATGGGGACCCAGGCAGGAAGAGGCTTTTAGAATTTTAAAGCAAAGATTAACAAACGCCCCAATTCTTGCCTTACCAGAAGGGACAGAAGATTTTGAAGTTTACTGTGATGCATCTAAGCTAGGATTAGGATGTGTGCTAATGCAACGCAAAAAGATAATTGCGTATGCCTCAAGGCAATTGAAAAAGCACGAAGAAAATTATACGACTCATGACTTAGAATTAGGAGCGATCATTTTTGCCCTTAAGATTTGGAGACATTATCTGTATGGAAGTAAGTTTACTATTGATACAGATCATAAGAGTTTAATATATATATTTGGGCAAAAAGAATTAAACATGAGACAAAGAAGATGGATGGAGATTCTAAGTGACTACGACTGTGATATTCAATATCACGAAGGAAAAGCAAAAGTAGTTGCAAATGCCTTAAGTCGTAAGTATCATGAAAAACAACGACGAGTTCGTGCTTTTAGGCTAAGCTTACAATTAGATTTAATGGAACAATTGAAAAACATTCAAGAAACAACGATCAAGGATGATGCTGAAGGAATGAAAGGAAGAATAAAAGATTTAGAGCAAGGGGTTGATGGAATTTGGAGATTCCACAGGAAAAGGATTTGGGTACCTAAGCAAGGAGACTTAAGAAATAAGATTTTAGAGGAAGCCCATAAATCTAGGTATACCATGCATCCTGGTAATAACAAGATGTACCAAGATTTAAGAAATAACTTCTGGTGGATAGGAATGAAAAAGGACATAGCTAGATATGTATCTAAGTGTTTAACTTGTTCCCAAGTTAAGGCAGAACACCAGAAACCTTCAGGGCTACTCCAACAATTAGAAATGCCTGTTTAGAAATGGGAACTAATAACCATGGATTTTGTTACTAAGTTGCCCAGAACCAAAAAGGGTAATGACGCGGTTTGGGTAATTGTGGATCGATTAACCAAATCAGCTCATTTCCTACCCATTAAGGAAATTTTTAGTATGGAAAGATTAGCCAAGTTATACGTAGACGAGGTAGTATCCTTACATGGAGTCCCACTCTCTATCGTATCGGATAGAGATAGTCGTTTCACTTCACATTTTTGGACGAGTTTCCAAGAAGCAATGGGGACACGATTGAATTTAAGTACTGCATATCATCCCCAAACAGACGGACAAAGTGAAAGGACGATTCAAACCTTGGAAGACATGCTCAGGGCATGTGTAATAGATTTTGGTGGAAACTGGGATAATCACCTTCCCTTAATTGAATTCTCCTATAACAATAGCTACCATTCAAGTATCAAAGCTGCCCCGTTCGAAGAACTGTATGGACGAAAGTGTCGAACTCCAGTTTGTTGGGCAGAAATAGGAGAAAGCCAGTTATCAGGCCCTGAAATCGTACAAGAAACCACCGACAAAATCACTCAAATCAAGGAAAGATTGAAAACGGCTCGAGATCGCCAAAAGAGTTATGCAGACAATCGACGCAAGCCACTAGAATTCCAAGTTGGAGACAAGGTACTCTTGAAAGTTTCTCCTTGGAAAGGAGTAGTTCGGTTCGGTAAGAAAGGAAAACTGAGTCCAAGATACATAGGACCATTCCCAGTAATCCAGCGAATAGGACCAGTCGCCTATCGCCTACAACTACCAGAAGAGCTAGCTGGGGTACATGACGTATTTCATGTCTCCAACCTCAAGAAATGTCTATCTGACGAATCACTGGTAGTACCTCTTCAAGATATAGAGGTAAATTAGAAGTTAAAATTTGTGGAAAAACCACTGCAGATAGAAGACCGAAAGGTCAAGTTTCTCAAACACAAAAGACTAGTACTGGTCAAAGTCAAGTGGGATTCAAAGAGAGGACCGGAGTACACTTGGGAACTGGAATCAGAAATGAAGCGAAAATATCCCTACTTGTTCCAGTAAATCTTGAGGACGAGATTTTAATAAGGTGGGGAGGATGTAACAACTCTCATTAAAATTATTATTTCTTATTTTATTTCGTCCAATAGGAAACCCTAATTGAGACCCCCAAGTAACATTGCATGGCCCCTAAAATTTTCAGAACAGTTGGAACTAGGATCAAGGCCCCCTAAAACTCAGGGGGGGTATCCCCCAATGGACAATTATCCTCACAGTTTGCTGTAGAAATCGAATTTCATCGAACCTTGACTCACCTGGGCTATGTGGGACACGAGGCTACCCTAGCCTAGAAGTGCACCCGTCGCGCCACGCGCAGGGACCAGGTGACCCTGGCGCGCCACGCGAGGGGACCAAATTTTCAGTATAAATGCAGGGGTTTGGCACTTGAAAGGCTGTCTTGTTTCGACGTTAAAATTCAATTCATACGTCAAGATATTCACTGTTTAGTGCAAAAACACACAAGCACGAATCTCTGCTGCGACAACAGGGTAATAACTCGATCACTGCTATGATACAATGTCCGATTGATTGAAACTGATCCGATGGATGTTTAAGTGTTGCCCGAATCCGGGCTATACTTTGTCATTCGTCGTGAGGGTTTTGATTTCGTGAGCTTATCGTAAATGTTATATTAAGTTACTGACCTAGTTTCGTATGCATTGTTATTTAAATTAGGTTATCAGGCTTATCAGTAGGCTAAACTCTGCCCAACTAAACTTGCAATGTGAGTTATTCTCTTTTTATCAACAATGTTTTACAATACTTAAACTGTTTTCAAAAAGTTATAATTACAGGGATTAAGTCGTGGTTATCTTGAATCACTGGCAAGTGGGGTATTGTGCACATTACTAATCTCTCACGGTTAGGTTCACCAACCTAAAAGTGATAATCATCACTACTTGGGTGAAAGGACCCAATAGTGGTATGACCATCGTCACCAGGGTGTGACACGGCGCCAGATAAAAATAAGATAGTAGCCATTGTAATCGCTCTTATGCTGTATTTCATAGCTATGTGTCGTTTTATTAATTTTGAGTGACTCGCCAGTATTTCCCCGCTGATAAAATATTTTTAAAACATGTTTCAGGTGACCTACTGTGAATCAAGGAAAAGTGCTACGGAGCACTAATAAAGCTTGAAGTGGTGGCTCAGTAAAATAAATTAACATGTTTTGTAAAACAGGGAATTTCCTCGTGAAATTCCTCTATTATAAATTACGGGGTTTGTCCCAAATTATGAAATAAAATAATTGGGCGTTTTCAAGTTTTAAAAAGATCCTGTTAAACTTCCGCTGTCAACTCAAATAATAAATATCACGGGTTTCTGTCCCGCGGCTCCTGGACCGGGTAACACCGGGACGGGGGCCGTGACACAAACCTCACGATGACTTCTACAGGCTACTAAGTTTACATCAGACAACAGAGCGGAACCCCTTTCACACTCGTTAGGCCTTACTGGGACTCACATGCACCCCACATTATTATTATTTGTGCACCCATAATAACAATGCAATTTGCATCTTTATCTCAGCTCCTCCCAACTTATGCTAAAAGATTCCTCAAGTTCGAGTAGTAAAACAAAAACATCATAACATAGATCAGGAAGGTGTAGGGAAGTTTCAAACTATCAATCACATAACATAGGCTAGTAGCTCAAGAACTCATGCTATAGTGCTAGGTGTGTATTCACATGCAATGTCAAACCCAAGTGTTCACTAAATATGATGTGCAATAAGTAAACGAGAGACGAACCTTGCAATCTGGAGCTGAGTGTCATGGTCGCTTTCTGAACTGTTCGGTTATAGTCCGGTTTTATAAAAAACGTTTTAAAACCTAGTTCACTATAACCAGTGGCTCTGATACCAAACTGTCACACCCCCAAAATACCACATGCGGTGACCCCGCTAGGCGTGTGACGTACCAGGATCTAGCCACCAATCACATTGAACTAATATCAAGTTATAAAACAAAGTTTCCATTCACAAAGATAAAACATTCATAACATATCCAAGTTTAACATGTTCAGCGGAAGCAAATAGTTAATCACTGTTTAATCGTTTCAAAAACCAATGTACGTGAAATCATTAAAAAAGTCTTGTAGGATCGTTTTCAGACCCGAACGAGTCAATCAGAAGAGTTTTGCTCAGTTTGAAAGGCGGAAACAGACAAACTGAGGTCAATTCAGCTAGTAAATCACTTTAAACTGTCGTAGTATTGATTTGATAACGTTTTACAACGAGACGACACTTCGGCAGCACTTCGTTGCTCTGACCGGAATGAATAATTCTGATTTAGCTTGGAACACATATATATAGTGTATCGGATTTCGCTTGAGAGTGGCATAAGCCATTTCAAGCGAAATAGCTTAAGTTGATTTCGCTTGAAATGACTCATGTCACTTTCAAGCGGAATCACCTCATTCAAGCTAAATTACCTTATCTTGAAATACGTGCACAGATCTAACATTCTACACACAAGACTCGATACAAGACGATGTCGACAGACGCATGCACTAACAGACTCCCCCTCGAATGTTGACGAGTCTTTGCATCTTCAGTCTTTATCAGTCCTCTCGAACTCTCTGAAGTATCTTGACACTGTAAAGCATCTTCAAATCTTCTCTCTTCTCTTCATCAGATCTCTTGATTCCTTAAGTTCATCAGCATCATCAGTTTGCGTGAAATCCAGGATTGAAACTTGGCTCTATAATCTTCAGACTCCCCCTTTCAATAAGCTGGGATCGCAGTCTGGATTGATAAAATCACAGATTCCTCAGGTATTGGAACCTGGCTCTCTAACACTCAGATAACCTGCACATTCTCTACCCAACAGTAAATTTTCTGATGACCAATTGTAAAAACAATCTCACCATCTAATGAACACTTGTGGATAAGAAATTTAAACAATAATTTTACAATGTTAGTTTCTGATGAACTATTTGCAGGAATAACGTTTTTCTTTTTAAAAAACTTTTCTCATTTCATTTCAAAACATTTCAAACAATTTTTACCCAAACCATTTTTTCATCATGTTTAGCACTTGGAATTTTGAAAATCAGCTCTTCAACACCAGTTGTCGAAAATCTTTTTGTATTTTTCAAAATTTATGCTAAAACACACTAAAATCTTTTTGGATTTTGTAAAGAAATGAAATGCAGTAAATATTTACAAATAATATTTTTGTGAATTTGTGTAAGAGGATCATATCAGTTTATGAAACACATCACCAACACCGTTAAGCTTTAAACATTTTAAGCTCTAAACGATTCACTTAGATTGTCAGTATACTGGTCCACTTAAATTTTCACACAAAGTTCAACTGCTTCGAGATACGATGTTAATGTCTTAAGCACTTAAACTTAATCGCGTGTCCCACCTCAGAATATACTCCCGTATCCAGATCCCAATATTCATTCTTACAGGTGAGTATACCACAGATGATATCTGTAAGGGGTTAATTGCGAAAACGTGAGAGCTCAGGTCAGAACTTCCGTTCAGCAGAGAGATGGCGGCTCGACTTTTGGTGGGTCCCCTTTAGAGGATCTTTTTTACAACAGCATTGATTAACAATTTTATTGTCTCATCATTTATGCTGCGGGTGGCGCTATTTTTCAAGCAAGCGTAAAGTATTCTCCGGGGACTAGGCCATTGCTTCCGCAAAATCAGAAGTCCCGGGATAATACCCCAGATATCACTGAGCATAAAGACCTAGTATCTCAGAAAGAGGGACCTTTCAAACAAGATTTCAGGGGTTACACATATATCCGAGAGATGTTTCCCCACGATATAAGCAAGTTTGAATTTAGATTTATATCTCGTCACAATCTACTAAATGTGCAAAAACCTACTGACGCATCATCAGTAAGACCGTTTATCACTTTTTAACTTTCCATATCTTTAGCATGTTGTGATAGTTCACTGATGTACTATTATTTCCTCTTCTTTGACACAAAAACTCAATTTTTCATTTTATCATGTTTTTGGCTTTTTCAAAATTCCAAATGTTTTTGTATTTTCTAAAATTTCTTACTCCCCCTAAAATGCAAACACATTTTAGGAAATTTGAAAACAAACTATACAATAACGTGACAACCGATATCGAATCACTTCAATTCGCCATCCACTTTGCATAAACAATCAGAACTCCCCCTTACAACAAACTATTTTCCCACTGATTTCAAAACACTTAAGTTTGTTTTAATCAAATGGTTTTTCCGGAAAATAAGTTTTGTTGATTGATTTTACCGTTTGTAGGTTAGGGGTTTGGTTCATCACATTGTTCTTCAAATACCACTTGTAAGTATGGTTCAATCAACTTCAACCTAATGACCTTGATTAACCTATTTATAAAATCACAACCTCTTTTTCAACCTCATGGCTTACCAACCAATACCATTTGTAGGTTGAATTCTCAAGATGCCGATTCATACTCCTCGCTTACCAACCTGGGAGTTCCGGCAAGTCACACTTGTACAAAAACAATTTTCATAAACAATAAATGATGCCGATTCATGCTCCGCGATTACCAACTTGGGAGCTCCGGCAAGTCCACAAACTTACTGTTCGTAATATGTACCATCCCAGTCACAAACCAGGGATGGTTCAACTTTATCTTTCTTTGCCTTTTTCTCGTAAAACTCCTTCACTCCTTTGACCTTCCTGTCAATCATCTTTCCAAAAATATGATGAACTTTGGAATTAAATGCCTTTTCAACATCAAAATCATTCTTTTCAGAAAAGAATTGATTTGAAATCTCAATTTTACCAACTTTCTTTTTAAAATTATCAGCCCGAAGTGGTGGAAAACTAACATCATCCACAATCGACACTGATTTATCATTTTTAATCTCAACCTGTGGCTCCTCTGACTTTGTGGAATCAGATTCATCGCCAGAAGATAGCTCCTCTGATTTTGATGAATCAGAATCATTGCTAGACCCATTCTCTGATTTCTTAACAACCCATTTTTGGTTGTCAAGATTTGCCCTTTTCTTGTAAAATCTGTTTGAACATTCACCAATTTCAAAAGTTGAATTTTTGAAAAGTTTTGTTCTATCAATTGGTGGTTCAAACATGACCTCTTTATCTTTCAGTTTACGAGAAACTCCCTGTTTTGGTTTTATTGCCTTAGAACAATTCTTGGCAATATGACCAACATTGTTGCATTGGTAACAGGTTCTCGTTTCTTTCATTTGATCACCAAACTTCATCTCTTCTTGTTTCTTTGCAAGGAACTCTTTGTTAGATTGCTTCCAGAATGAACTCTTTTGTTCCTCCTCAGCACTTGTTCCTGAAACAAACACAGTTTTAGGTTTATAAGTTTTCTCATTTTTATAATTTTTCGGTGAAATAAAACCGAGACCTTTTCTTTTGAAATTACTATTATGGTTTGGTTTCTTTTGAAAACTAAAACCAGAACAATAACCCTTTTTCTTGTTTTCTCTTTGTTGAACTCTTGAGGTGTATTTTTTAGGTTTATCATTAAGATTTACATCTTTTATTTCATAAATATTGATTTCTGTTAGTTTAAAAACCTTTTTAATCATGTCAGGTTTAACACCTCTTATTGGAAATTCCTCATCAAAATATAATTTGTCAGAATCATTCAAAGTATATGCAACTTTAAACGTTTCGTCATTCAAATTAGACTTTGATAACATAAATTCTTTGTTGTAAACCCTTTTTCCCTGTTTGTCGGATTGACTCGAAATGCTCGACTCAGACTTTGACTCCGACATAGACTCCGACTTTGACCCCTTGGTTTCATCTTTATCCAACACCTGATCGACCACTTTCTTTATTAACTCGGACTCATGATCAGTGTCAGACGATGTAAACGTGACATCAATATTATCTGGTAAGTTAACTGTAGACTCCGACTCCCATTGTAAATTTGTTGCCTTTTCGACTCTTTCTGAATTTGGATTTCTCGGAGAATATCCATTTTCAAGCGGGGGTGGACACTTGTTGTAATTTACACCTTGTTTCTTACCAGATGTCTTTTCTTTAGTATCCTTCTTCTTTTCTTTCTTCACAGGATTCTTTTCTTCAGAAACTTTTTGTTCTTCAGTTACTTCATCATCTTCAAATGCCTTCATGCCCTCAACAGTTGGATAAATCCTGTCAATAACATAAGAAGTACATGAGTAACTTTTCAACAAACGATTAACTCTTTCAGTTTCAATTCTTTGAGTTTCAAGTTTCTGTTCTAGCACAGCACACTTCTCGATGTAATTGTTCACAACTTTCTGCTTTATCATGAAAGCTCCTTGAAGTATCTTCATTGCCGTTGCCTGTTCTTCACTTGTTTGATTGTATAGCTTTGTTCAGAACATCATAAGATTCCTTCAAACTGTTCAAGTTATAAATCAATGTGCTGTTCTGCTTCTTTATAGCTTCACAAGTGTCACACTTCACAGGAATCTTTTTAGCATCAACTTTGAACTTTGGTACTTCCTTCATCTTTTTCTTTATCACTGGAACAGCTTCATCATCACTGCTGACCGGTGTTTTGACCTTTTTCTTTTTCTTTTTGATTTTTCCATCTTCACTATCACTTTCAGCCATCATTTTCAAATGATCTGCCATTTTCCTTGCCCAATATTCACGATCATCATCACTATCCTCTTCAATTTGAGCGACATAAGCTTTGTGATTTGAATCTTTGTTTGGATCATAATCATCCCAATTGAAATTTGCCCAGCTAAAACCTTCAGGCAATTTTTCATCATCTTGTTTTATCAGGCATGCTTTGTTATCAGCTGAGATATATTTGTCCCAACTGAAACCTTCCGTTGGCTTTTGATCATCCTGATTCACCATACAAGCTCTCTTTGAAGATTCTTCAATCACTTTTCTACCATGTGCCACTTGCGGTTCTTGTTGTTGTTGAGCAACTTGATGATAAATCGCCTTCCGATAGTAATCATTGTTGTTGTTGAACGGATTTTGAGCTCCACTTGCTTCGCGGTTTTTGCACTCTCTCTTGAAGTGTCCTTTTTCCCTGCAACGAAAACAAGTGACTTTAGATTTATCAAAACCCAAAGTAGAAATATTAGCTTCACGTAAATCATCTCTTCCTGTGATCTGCTTAAATTTCTCAGCTCGTCTCAACACACTAGCCAAACACCATTTAATATCCATCAATTCCATTTCTTCAGCGTCAATTTGATCGTAATCCTCTTTTGTAAGCATTGGATTCCCGATTCGACCTGCAACAAAACTACCATAAGATTCCAATACAGTTCCCAACAAAGACATATGACTCTTAGCAATTTCTGCTGAATAATCTTCATCATTCTCCAGATTCAGTACAATGTTGCATTGTAGCTTCTTGCCATTCTTTGTTGTTGAAATGTTTGGATCAAATGATGGATATGAAGAGAAACTTGTGTTGCTGTTTGATCCTTTGGAAGAACTTTCAGATGAACTCTTTACATTGAATGTTGTTCCAATCTTTGGTGACATGTTAGTGGTTTTATCACTAACCCCACCTTTGTAATAAAGTCCGATGTCTTGTTCACCATCAAAATCTTTCATTCTTATAACCTTTCTCTGTTCCATCTCCTGAGCCTCAATCTTTTCAATGAATTTGCTCAAAGTTAGACTGCTAAAACCTTTCTTGTTCCTCAACATCATGAGATAAGTACCCCAAGTCTCATATGGAAAAGCATCAGCTAGTTTCTCAATCAACTCCTCATTATCTTTTTCAATGCTCAATCTCTTCATGTTTGCTAGCAGATTGCAATATCTTTCTATGATTTGCTTTGTGTTCTCATTATTCAACCCACGAAACAGATCAAACTCTTTCTTCAAAAGTGATTTCTTGTTCTTAACCATCTCTTGACTTCCATGAAACTTCGATCTTAATGCTTTCCAGATTGAATAAGAAGTTCCATTATGTTGCAACAGAACCAAGATATCTTCCTTCACAGCTTGTTGTAAAAGACTTAGCATCATTTTCTCATCTTTGTATTTCTTTCTAGCATCGGCACTTAGATCTTTAATTGCTATAGCCTCTTCATCATCATTCGTTGGTCTAATGTATTTTGTCTCGACACATTCCCAAGCATCTAAGTAGTTCGCTTGTACCCAATTCTCAAACCGTCCTTCCCAACCCTTATACTCCTCGATGTTCATGAGTTTAGGCGGTTTTTGCATCGTCCCTGTTTCGTTTTCCAACATCGTGTTCTGTGCAAGAGTAATCGGGGTAACCGGGGTAGCGAATGCGTTATAAAATTCCTCGTCCATGTTTCGGATTTTCAAATTTCACAAAAACTGAATATTCAAGCGAAATCACAGTTCAAGCGAGATCCCTGTTCAAGAGAGATCACCCAGTTCAAGTGAAAAACCCTATTTCGCTTGAATCTACACTTCTTTCAAGCGAAATCACAAACTGAAGCAAAATATGTGATTCAAGCGGAATCAAAGTTGAATTTTCAAGCGAAAACACCGGTTTCAAGCGAAATAAGAGACTGATTTCGCTTGAAGAGCTGCTGACGTCATCATCTCGCACATGTTTTCAAGCGGAAATACAGATTTATGTAAGTTTTAGATCGATTTTAGGCCTGAAACTTTCAAGGCTTTGTAAAAATACTATTGCGCACAACCTGTGAGAAATTTAGCTGATTTTAACCGTGAAAATTTTTGAATTTTGAAAAAGAAGGTGTAGAAATCAGAAATTGCAGCTGAATTGGTAAGAACTCTTCCTCCTGAGCTCTGATACCACTTGTAGGATCGTTTTCAGACCCGAACGAGTCAATTAGAAGAGTTTTGCTCAGTTTGAAAGGCGGAAACAGACAAACTGAGGTCAATTCAGCTAGTAAATCACTTTAAACTGTCGTAGTATTGATTTGATAACGTTTTACAACGAGACGACACTTCGGCAGCACTTCGTTGCTCTGACCGGAATGAATAATTCTGATTTAGCTTGGAACACATATATATAGTGTATCGGATTTCGCTTGAGAGTGGCATAAGCCATTTTAAGCGAAATAGCTTAAGTTGATTTCGCTTGAAATGACTCATGTCACTTTCAAGCGGAATCACCTCATTCAAGCTAAATTACCTTATCTTGAAATACGTGCACAGATCTAACATTCTACACACAAGACTCGATACAAGACGAAGTCGACAGACGCATGCACTAACAAGTCTTGCAAATCCAAGCAGTACGACCCATGACCACTCCAGCCATCCAGATAGCAAGTTCCTTGACCATAGAACCTAACAACCTGCGAGCATGCAACAAGTGTATCAGACAACGCTGGTGAGTTCATAGTTTTACGAAAACGTTGGTTACCAAGTGTTTAGTTCAGTTCATTGATTATAATGTTGATAATAACTCGATACCGTACAAGATGGCTCCAGACTATTTTGCCCTTTCCCCAATGCCCCTATCAAAGCATTGGGCATGACTGGGTCATTAGTTCACACCCGTCCTCTTAGGTACGTGGTGAGGGTGCCAAACCTAGATAGCGCTACCAACTAATACCCCGTTACCTCTCAGGTAACAAACAAGATGGGACTTAATGGTGATAGGAGTGAGTGTATTATCCAACATCCCAGTTTTACCCAAATGACTTATTCCTCTCAGGTGTAACACCCGTTCTTATAAATCAAGGTTTAGCGTATTTTTTTTTTTACGAAAACAATCATGTAATTAAGATTACATACCCATCGGAAAAACGGTGTTACTAAAACCTTTTACAATTTTAAAGTTTAGAACATAATGTAATTAAGTTCGTCACTTAAAAGAATCAATGAAACGACATTCGTCATTTAACATAATAACGATACATAGTGCGGAAGCTTATTTCATGATCGTGTTCGGTTCTTGCTAGTCGCTTGATCTTCATCCGGGCACTCATGGCAATCACCTATGATCAAAACCAACTTAAAAGTTAGTTTTGATAGTCAAATATGAAGTTCAAACAAGTACAGGGGTTAAATATGAAGTTATAACAAGTACAAGGGTTAATTATGACAAAAATAACAATTTTTTTCGAGTTTGGGGCGTCGCGTGACGCGACAGGGTCTCGCGCTACGCGAGGCCCTTGTTTTCACAGCCTGTTGCTTATCAGTTGCTGCATATTCCCAGCACGATTTGATTTCACGGAAACGGCCATAACTTCTTCGTTATTGATCCGTTTTACCCGATTCTTTTTCCTACGCATCCGTAATTTAATCCTCCATCTTATGGAGTGAAAATCCAACATCCAACTTAATAAATTTTGAGACTTCAAGCCTTCAACTCGTTACCCCTTTACCGAATTTTAACCCGTTGATGTATTTTATCAAACAAACGTATTTGTTTGATTCCTATATCACATACACTTCTTCAAATTAATGTTACCTACTATATTAGGTTCTAATCATAGGTTTATTACATCATTTAAACCCTTTTTCGCTTGTATGCTTATTTTGACCCGTTAAGCACTTTAAAACTTGAAATCGCTTTCATTTGTATCTAACTTTATATTTCCACATTTCTTACCAAGTAGTCTTCCACCACAACTATATTTGTGGTGGATTTAATGTGGAGATACATATATTCCGAGTTTTATCACCCGGACTATCATTTTCCGGCAAAGACCCATATTGAGTCTTTTGACCCAAGATTTACCCTTTTCATTCTCTATACCTATTCAAAGTATTTGCTTGATCATATAACTTGTTTTTAAACGACTCTTAAGTTTAATTTACTCGATTTTGCTTACGAGGGCGTTTTGGTCATCTTAAACCCTTTCTTTACAACAAAGGACTTTTCATGTCGTAATTGACCAAAATTCCACTTTTTAGACTAGGATTTTGTTTAAATAGTCATTATGTTTTTAAAACACAATGACAATAACTTAAATCATTCGGTTTACTTAAAAGATAACCCAATGTCCATTTTAACTTGTTTAGCCCTCATTGAACTTCAAGTTCTAATGATGATTTGACCAATTATACATACCTGGCTCGAATCAATATATTGATTCGTTTTGATACCTTGCCTTAGTAGCCGCTAAGCGATAGCGATGTACATATCCATCCGATATTTATTTCTATGATCACATAGCTCAACAAACTATTAGCCGATATTATCAAAGGGTGATAATTTCACCTTTTGACCCGTTTGGTCTAAAGGACCATGAAACTCTATGAGATGATGTTTATTACCATATTATCAATATGACTAACTTCGGTTTACACCGTATAGTCGTTCTACTTGTAAATCATCTATCGATTTCTTTGACCCATTATAACCCAAGCTATAATGTGTCTTTTCCCCAATTTAACGGTTATTGTCAACAAGTGACCAAAGTACCATTTTACCCTTATTATTTGCAATGGTTTACCTTATAAGGTAACCATTTAGAAACTCATTATCTTTTAGTCATTTCCTGACTAATTAACCGCATTAGCTCCTTTTTATCTATTAAACATGATTTATGACCATTGTCTTTTGTTCCGGACCGCACTTGCCATGTCGGAACATCATAATTTAAAACAAGACTTACTAATCACGACCTATCAAACCAATAGGTATCAAATAACTAGAGTGTAAGCTTTACTTACCTTGCATCCGAATTACGCTTTTCTTTTCTCACTTGCTTCGATCGACCCGCTTTTTCCCCAAGCTTCATCTAGCTTGTTAAGCGCCTACTATCATCATAATTCATAAGATGGTTAGATTAGTCATTATTAATTATGACTACTCCATCTAACGGGTCTTATGTCGACTTTATCACTTGATTAAATCATTGGTTAGTTTGACTTCCTAGAAGCCAATTGATCTATCAACATACTAAAATGCACACTTCACATGGAATTTCTACATTTTAGCTTCGTTTAGGCATTTTAACAAACACCTAGCGGGCATAATTTTACATATTTACTAACTAGTTCGTAACTAGTTATTTTTACCAAGATTAACATCAAAATTCATCACTATCACTTATGATCAAATACTCAAACTTGCAAATCGTTTAAGTATTTCCCGGTTACTAACATGCATGATGATCCTAATCACAATCATATCATCAAATTCATCATATGATTAAAACCCACTTAACCTAGTGTGGTAAATCACCAAATTCATCAATCTATAGCATATTATGTATGATTTTCACTTAGGGTTTCCTTCCTAAGCAAATATACATCACTAATCTAGCCATAGCCTCTCTAATTCATGCCTAATTCGCGATTAGGATGATTATCAAAATTTTACATCTTCACGAATGTTAGAAATTCGACATACCTTACGATCCCCTTGACTCGGTGACCGTTTCTATGTGTTCAAATCCGAATTTTGCCCTTGTTTGATCCTCCAATTTGAAGAATTTGTTGAGTTTAGGGTTAGCTCCCATGGAGCTTGTCTCCTGTTCTTTCTCACGCACACACACACACTCTAGTGTGTGTGTTTGTGTTTTATTTTAAGTTTATAAGTCTAGTTTCAAGTTACCCGGTTTTGGTCCCTCGTGTTTGGTTAGTTATTAATTAGGTCACAACCTAATTATTTTCAACAATACTCTCACTTATTAACTAGGTTTAATATTCCTAGTTAACTTAGCGGGTTCGGGAATATTTATGACTAAGTTTATTTTAGGTCCCGTTAGCTCGGGCCTTTTATCCATTTTATTTCCTTAAAGCTTTTATTCACTTTTATTTATTATTAGGATTAATTATTTAAATCCTAATATTCCACCGGGTAAATTTTACCACTTACGGTACTTTTACCCGTCTTTTAGTATTAACGTGGTTTAATTACTAAACCCGTTTTCGGGGTGTTACATCAGGAATACCCAATGATTGTCCCACCCACCGGGACGCATGCTCAAGAGGAATGAACTCACCTTTGATTTGCTCGGTATGTTAAGTTACCCGTCCAAGTTGGTCAACCCAAACCCTACCGTGGTTACCAATCAACATCAGTTACATAATCAAACAAGTCACTTATTTCACACAGTTTGAATCTATCATATGATCACCTCATATTGCATATCAAGTACTCAGTTATCAGGATAACATTCAACAAATGGATTGACTACCCATACGAGTCAGGTCAAGACCCTCACAACTAGTTAACATTACTATCATGCCTTAAACAGAAAATCACAACACATGTGTTCAATAACATAACACCACTGATCTACTGCTCCGACCATCTACCACCTCGGCGAACTATCACATGTGGCGAACTATCATTCTTCGTGGGAATCACATGTGACGAACTATCAAATCTTCGTCGAGACCTGATTGTGACGAAGTATTAAATCTTCATCAAGACTAGGGTTTAGCGAAGTATCATAAAGTTCGTCAGGATCACGTAATCAACAGTTACACATTTCCAAACAGAATCAAAGGGTCAAACAACGGTTATAGCATACGATCAAGCAAACCCTATATACGGCTCATCATCACAACTAATCATTCCTAACAATGAATCACAATAACACAGATTTAACATAAGTCCTAATCATATACATAATTACGATTTCAACCCAATCCCCGACGCTCTCATTCACATATAAATCAGACTACTAGTTTCATTAACCAACAACATTATCATGAATATGAACGTACTCAATTCATCGATCCTCATCATGCACAATTCTAGGTTTACAATATCATTAGTGGACCCTAATCACATAAAATCATAACATCAGGATCTCATCGAATAATAACGTTAGACACTAACCGTGATACTATAGTGTTTGGATTAGCCGAGATGGAAAGGCTTCGAGCTTCCCTACTGCCGTCGCACAGAGGATAGGAAAAGAGGACTTTAGGGTTTCTGTTTACGTCTCGTGATTACAAGGGTTATACAAACACTTAACAATAATAGTTGGGCCGTGAGACAGACTGGGCCGAGGCCCCTTGCCGACGAACCTCCTCTTCGACGAAGTTTCATACTTCGTCGGAGGATGATGACGAAGGATAGTTGTGCGACGAAGATTGGTTTGACAAGGACCTAATCTTCGTCGAGATGAGATGGGGTTTGACGAAGACCTAACCTTCGTCGGGTGTGTTACAGAATCAGGATTAAATATAATTATAAGGATTACACAACACTTAAGTTTTCCATGCACACTCCAAAGTAACAATACCTTAATTAATCAACTAAACTACACATGACGCCACGTAAAACAAATAGTAAAGACAGAATTGTGAAACAAGTGATGTGCATAGAAAAGACCTTGAAATCTCGGGTTGTCACAGCTATAACCTAGTTAGAAAAGAATTGATGAGGGCCAAATTCTTACAAGTTGTGATTGTCAAAGGGAATTTTCTAAGTTGGGATTAATGTCCGCCAATGTGTAAAAATTAAGATTATTAAAATTCTATAACCCTTTAAATATTAATGTTTAAAGGGGTGTTTGAAACTCCTTTTCAAACCTCCTTTTTGACTTTTGAAAAAGTTATAAGGAGTTTGCAAAAGTCACAATTTCCTAACTTCTTAAAAACTCCTTTTTAACTCCTTCAAAAATTCATAAGACCATATGTGTAGTGGTTTGGGTGAATAAAGCCCCTACCATTGGGCGTTTTCCGCGATGTGGCAGTACAGTCAGCAAGAGACATTATTGGGCGTTTTTCTAAAATGGGTGTAGTGGGGATGTGGGCATTATATTAAAAAGGGGTGTTAAACAATTAAATAAAAAAACATCCAAAAAATGGTATTGGGCAAGCATAGGAAAGAATGCATGTGATTGACCAAACAATTGGATGTTTGGCGTGATTTAAAAAAACGCGGGGGGGGGGGGGGGGGTTTGAAAAAAAAAAGCTAGAAAACGCCCATGGGGGTGGGGGGTGGGGCATGATTGGGCGTGTTTGGGGGCTTTTTTTTTGAAAAAATCACGCCCACTACAGACGGTCTAAGGAGAAACAAAAGTCATTTTGCCAAACACCTTTTTAACTTGAGTCAATAAAAAGTTTCAATAAGCAATCCAAACATACCCTAATGCCCTAAATAAGTAAATATAATTTAAATTTTGTAATTTTTTATTGTAAAATTTACCACTTATAAGAAGAATGTCATGACCTTTAAATATAGTACCTTAATGTGATGACCTTTTAAATATAACTCAAAAAGTATTTATAATATTTTATCATGTAGCCCAGTGGTTGCAATGGAGGTGGGAATAGGGCTGCAAACGAACCAAACGAACACGAACAAGACCTTGTTCGTGTTCGTTTGTTAAAAAATATATGTGTTCACGAACGTTCACGAACACTTATCGAACGAGATTTTATGTTCGTGTTTGTTTGTTAAGGAAATGAAATTGTTCGTGTTCGTTTGTGTTTGTTTGGTAATTTTAGGCAACGAACAAAAACGAACGTTGACGAATACAAATGAGCACAAACAAATGTTCATGAACACAAATGAAAACAAGCGAACACAAACAATCGTTCATGAATAGAATATATAATACACTGACACTTATTAGATATTTAATTTGTCGGAATTTTGAAGTATTTAAATAAATATAAAAACTAAAAACACTAATGAACTATCGAACATAAACGAACACGTTACCGAACGTTCACGAACATAAACGAACGAACACGACCTCTGTTCATGTTTGTTCATTTAACTAAACGAACGGAATTTCTTGTTCGTGTGCGTTTGTTTAATACACGAACGAACACAAACGAACTTCCCGCCGAATGGTTCACGAACTGTTCGCCGAACGTTTGGTTCGTTTACAGCCCTAGGTGGGAAGATTTACCACCTTGTGGGTTCCTGTTCGGGAGTGCTCAGGTTCGAATCCCACTTCGACCGAGCTTTGGTCATGTATAATCCTGATCGAGACGTTGTTAAAAAAAAGTATTTAATACACATGGGTTGGTTATATTTCCTTTTCTGATACTTTTAGCTCATTGAATATACCTTTTAGATGAGATATTTAGAATATGCTTTGATTGGAAATCGAATCGGATCTCATGATTATATATTACGACATCTCACTTCAATGATCTTCATCTTCAACTTTCCATTATTTATGAGAGTTAGTTATAACTCATTCATACATTTTCACTAATGTTTCATGTTTTAGATGTTTTGAGACAAAGATCAATAAAGAATCGTTAGGGTTTTGGAATAGCATTAGTAAAAGACTAGTTATAAGCTTATAACCAAGACCCTTCAAGTTTCATTAAGCACAAAGCCTAGCAAAACGGACCGACGGGTATGCATACCCGGACCTGGTCGAACGAGGTAAAAACTGAACCATGATAAAAATCGATACAATTTAAAAGGTGTAAAGTACACAGTTTGTTTGAAACTATTTTGATTTCTTGCACCCGATGGTTTCAAATGGGTGAAGCCCCCTACTCACTAGGGGTTTTTCGATGGAGACACCCCCCCTTGGCCAGAGAGGAGTAGCAATTAGAAACCGAAAGCTATAACTCATCAGGTAGCTAACGTAGACAATTTAAAATATGTTTACATAAACTTATTTAAAGTAGTTTATCATATTATCTTTATAAATTATTTAAATCTTTACCATTAAAGTAGTTTATAAGTTTATATTTTTGAAGAACACAATTTAAAATCATGTTTGGATTAAATTAATTAATAACAAAACAACAAAAAATGATGACACCCTTAAAAACAAAGAAGAAAGAGGGGTAAAGTTGTAGATAAGTAAAACATTCCCAAATAAGAACTTATAAAAAAATAAAAAATAAACCCTCAAGCCTTTTGGCTTCATTCAATTCAATTTTTTAAACTTATCACGTTTTGACTTTTTTATGATGCAACAAACTAATAAATCTATATCTAATAATAGGAAAAATGAACAGTGAAATGAGGTCATGTTGGTAATATCATTTTAAGCATATTAGACTATAGGGTATGGGGCGTGGGTTGGGTACAAACGACCAAGTCACCATTCCGGGTGAGCTTGGGTTTCGGCGTGACCCCTTGGGCGGGCCTAGCAGTTTTCCGTGACCGGCTCTCATTGGCTGGGTTGGCTAGACTATAGGTGGCTTTTTTTTTATTTTTTAATTTTGTGTGTATTTTTATAATAATTGAAAAAAAATTATAACACGTGGCCAACCCACGCGGGCTAGCCACGTCCCGCCATACCGACCCAACATGCAACTGACCAACGTTGCCCCTCGAAGTCCACATGTCAACCCATGCCCCAAACCCCCGCCCCACCATACCCCACGGTCTTAAAGAACCAGGTGGGCAGGTGAGTGTCAAAGTAGACCACGCGTCATCTGAGGGTGGTGTTGGGCTGTTCATATACACAAGTCAGAAAGAGAGAGAAACGTGAGAGAACGATGTAAAGATGAGAGAGAGTGACTGTTGCCGGCCATTTTCTCCGGCCGACCGTCTTGGTACTCCAACGAGCAGCTCCAGGCTCGAGTATCACTTATCCAGCTAGAACGGAGACAGACAGAGTTAGATAGACATCTCCAGTGGGCCTGGGTTTAGGGTTCAGGCGACGGTCTGACGAAGATCCGACAACGTACAGGTTAGCCCTCTTTTGTTTTGTTTTTACAAGGATCTGACAACGTCACCTCTTCGTCTTCCCCGGTACAGATCCAACGACTTTTATCCGGCCAGATCCGATGAGTTCGGTGAATATTTAACCACCAATAGAAGGTTCAGGTGGTTCAGTCGATTCGGCTTTCGGAAAGCCAGGTTTTGGTAATATGTTGAAGTAATAATGTTATACAAGTTGTTTGTTTTTGTTGATTTTAAAATATACTTTATAAATTATAAAAGGATGAGTATTCCCTTCCATGGAATTTGGTCGACTTTGTACCATTATTGTCGATAATCTTTGGGTTTTGTGTATTTGAATTGGGGAGTTTAAGTTTTTCTTAAAACTTGAAATGATATTACCAACATGCCCTCTTTTTACTGTTCATTCACTTTGCCTATTATTAGATTTAGATTTAGATTTAGATTTAGATTAGATTAGATTAGATTCGGGCCTCCCATGTAAAAGCATCATTTGTGTATCCAGGTTCCAGAAACTAGGTTTCTTCGTCGCACCAGCAGCCTACTGGTGCTCCGTGATCCGTTGATGTATGTGAGGGAATCGGCCGTTGACCTAGCTTGGAACCTGGCGTTTATTGTTATTTCAATTTCGGTACTGATTATGAGCTGAAAGTAGGGTCTGAAGGCGCATCTGAGGCTTTGGATTGTTGAATATGCATACCAATGTTTGCTTCATATGGTTTGTGTGCGTTTTGAGTACCAAAACAGAGGTACCAGCAATGTTAGCCGAAATAGTTAGTAATGAAAGTTTGAGTTTGAACTCTTTGAATTTAGGGAGTGAATTCAGGGAGTGAGCGAAGGGATATGCAGATTTGACTCCAGATAGGTTGTAGAATGATGATTGTATAATCTCTAACCAAATGTCACTATTATATTAAGAATTATGGGCTACTTTGGTATAAGTAGAGAAACTTAACCTTAAAGAGTTGTGCAATTTGAAGAGGTTTAGTCATACCTGCAGTTATATGTTGCATGTGTACTTTGATAGAAGTTTGAAGATTTGCAATTAAGGGGTTGTTTGGTTGTGTTCTTTGTGTCTGATTATAGGATATGGAATAATCAAATTCTGTTAATTACCTCTACTAATATGGTGTAAGATTGTTTTAATATGCTTCTTAAAAGTTGTAATTTAGTGTGTGTGCGTGTGTGCGAAAAGAGTTCCTTTATGTATCTAGAATTCATAGAATACATACAAAGGGAGTTATTAAGTTCCACTAATTTTCGTATCTATAACCCCCAAAGCCATATAACAAAAAGAATGTCCTTAACTTTTCTAGCCTCAAATACTTGAGGTGTGTTATATATGAGAACATGAAGAAGTGAAGATATAAGGCTCATTTAAAGGTTCAAGAGAAATATATTTTGTTTTCTAACAGTACTCATCCCGTAAGAGGCTATAAGATAAACTGTATGATCAGTAGTGAACATAAGAAGTTTATATGTTGTGCTTTGTATTCCTAATTATTGTTGCATATATTTATTTGTCATTTGGAATATCAATGGTGAATATCTGATGCTGAAACTAAGTCTATTTTATATACTACTGCGAATGTAGGACAAATGTCTTCTGTAAACAAAGCCACCTAAAGTAGGCAAACTAACCATATGTAGCATAGGCATTGCACAACTTGTAATTTAAGATGTGAAACGTCGCCGCAACGCGCGACTGGTATAACCCTAGTTATGTAACTAAACTAACTAACCCAACCATCTTTTAAAGGTATGCTCAACGTTGGATACAATAGACATTGTATAGAGAGGGGTCAAAATGCCAAATAACCAGACTTCTAAATTAAGTAATGCTATAATCGAATATTTATAATAGCTAGTCCATTAAATATAATATATTTATCGGCTAAAATATCATCATGACTTCACTAATTACAATTAAAAAACAATTTATCTATTATGTGGTTGTGGACTTTTGTTCTTTTTATGTCCACCACATTGTATTTTGCTTTTTTTTTTCTTATCCTAAACTTTCAAATAAACATATTTTATAAGTTGTTTGTGGAACCGGCTTCTAAAGTTGGCTTTGATTTTACCGGTTACAATGGGTGGGTTTGGGTCAATCATATAATCTAAATTGAACCGCAACCAAATAGTTCGTTTGTTTGTATTTTGTAACCCTTTGATTCGGTTAACCGGTTATATGTGAGTATCCGTTAACCATCCTTTATCCATTGTTTGTATGCCTAGGTTATTCGTGCCAACAAAAAAGTACATCAATGCAATTTTATATTGCCAATGAGCTGGTGGTGGAGTGGTAAAGGAGAGACCTGGTGTTCTAAGTGACCGAGGTTCGATTCCTGCCACCACCATTTAATTTCGGAGGCACCTGGTGATGATAAGAGACTAGGCGAATAGGCGGCGATCGCTAGTTCAATCCTTGAACTGAGCGGGTTTTACCTCACCGCACTGCCGTGCCTTCGGGCGAGTGTTCACGAAACCACGGACTTCGGCCTTAGATGAGGGTTTTCCCCGGTTCGAAGGCGAGTGTATTCCAATGTGGTGAATTTCGCCAGCAGCCCATTTGAAGGATTCACTGGTCGTTAAAAACTGCCGTTTTATATCTAGCCGGAATAAGCTTGTTGGAGCAACAAAAAGTATAACAATTTTGCCCAATAACAATAAACCAAATTCAAAATAACCATAGTAGTATTTGAGGAAAAAAAATAGATACAAAATAACGTAATTGAAAGAGAAAATCACACGTCAACTTGTACTAATGTGTCATCGTTTATGTCTGATGACAGCTTATGATTGGTGCCATGGGCGGCTGTGATGGTGTGCGGGGAGGACCTCCGCACAAGACCCATGATTTCGAGGGGCACGCGATTTAAAAAAAAATAAATCCGATATATATATGTTATTTTTTTAAATAGTAAACAAACACATACCAATTCTAATATAGGCCTATTTACAAATCATTTTTTATGGTTTAGAATTTAGTCCACTTGACATTAGGTTTATTGAGTCTAATACTAATTTGATTTTTTTTTTAAATACAAATAAAACATTATGGAAGAGCACATTTTTTCGAGCTCGAACGGGGTACGTTAAAAGACGCCTCTGATTGGTGCTACTTGTCATTATAAAGCTCTAGAGTAGTACCACATGTCACTCATTTGCTTGAATACTACTTCAATTTGAGTGAACCCCTCATGCCTAAATCATAATCCAAAGGTTTCTTAAGACGTGATAAATGTCATTTTTCAAAATACTTAATTTAGAGAGGTAAAAATTCAAACTTCAGTAGACACGCGGATCAAAGTCGCGTGTCATTACGTTTCTTAATGATACACGAGCCATAAAATAGATACCTAAATATTATTTGCGTATCATTTAACTAGGGTGTCATTTTATGTGTCATCTTCGGACATAAAAGATGATAAAATAAATCTTACGTGATCATAGACGTATGACACACCGAAAAATGGTTACCTATATGATTTTCTTTTTCTAATATAAAGCAAAATAAACTAAACCATTGGAAAACAACGTTTATAAAATTAAGCATCATGATTTTTTATTAAAAGTAGCAGAACTTGAGCATAATTCAGAAATAAGAATTTGTTCTCTTGTGGATTTCATTCTTGTGATCTGAACAAATAACATACAGAAAATACTAATCAAGTGATTAACTAAAAACGAGAGGTCAGTAGCAATTGCTTTGAACATACATCATGAGATCCACGAAATATAGCATTCTAGAAATAACAAAAAAAGAGTTAAATACCATTTTAGTCCATATGGTTTGGGTCATTTTTCCAGTTTAGTCCAAAGGTTTGAAATGTTGTCATTATAGTCCAAATAGTTTGAAACGTTGTCATTTTAGTCAACTGGGTTAACTTCATCCCATTTTTCTGTTAACAAGAAGGGCAATTTGGTCATTTTGTATGGCCGAATTGCCCTTCTAGTTAGCAGAATTACATAAAAAATGACTAAATTGTCCTTCTAGTTAACAGAAAAAATGGATGAAGTTAACCCAGTTGACTAAAATGGCAACGTTTGAAACTATTTGAACTAAAATGACAACACTTCAAACCTTTGGACCAAACTGTCAAAATAAACCAAACCACAGGGACTAAAATGACATTTAACTCAAAAAAAAGTACCATTTTTTCATTATCTGTTAGGTTTGGTTACAAATGGGTGAGGATTTTGCATATTGAACTGATATTTGAATTGTTCAGTTGGATTTTTCTGCCTTATTGTGTTTATACCATATGTAATTACTTAAATATTTATTACATATATTCCAATTTTTGTGTATAGAAATGAACTCCTTTTAAATAAATGATTATATAACTTACAATAAAAAAATAGCAAAAAAAAAAAAAACAAAGAACCGGTCCAAGATCCACCAACAAACATGATAAAAACCATCTTAGATCAATCCAGTCTGATCGTTTCAACCACTGATACATAAATTATGACATTTTATTGTTGCAAGAATTTGAATTGAAAATAATCTCATTGTGCTTATATAACCACACAACTTAATACCGAAGGAAAGTGATAATCGACAAAGATTTCTTGATTAACGCCTATCCGAGGCAACAGATTCAGTAGAGAAGAGGTACTTGACACGCGATAGGACAGAATCGTGTGCGGGATCATATGGGTGGTCCTTTGACGGAATCTCCAAAATAGCTGGAACTGGTTTGTTGTAGCTATCGACTAAGAACCGTATCATATTTGCAACCTGTGACAAAAATCTAACTTATAATAAAAGACTCCAAATAATGTCACATGGCATTCTCTGCTTTAACCTCATAAATTTTATTTATATATATTTAATAAATTTCTTTTAATAATAATATTAATTAATAACCAATATATAGATATCACTTATTTTTATCCTTATCTTTATCTAAAATTAATAAATAACTTCAATTTTGCAATTTAGATCCTTTGTTTTTTTACTTTTAACCCAAAGTTTTTCATCTTTTACAATTTAATCCCAACTCTTTTTTATTTTCAATTTTGGTCCACCGTACGTTTTATCTTTCCCAAGTTTTTCGTTTCGTTCTAAATTTTGTGACTTAACGCACCACAACGTGCGTGTGGGATTCAACATTTTTTCGTATATTTTTTTCCCGTTTGACTGGTCCGTGGCGTCACATCTATTTTTCTGCGTTTAACAAGTTCGTCATCGTCCAACACGCGGGGTCTTGGATGGACTTAGTTATTTTTTTCTATGTTTTACATTTCGTTTTAATTTCTCAGCAACGAGTGTGCGTGATTCAAAGATTTTATGTCTGCTTTTCGCTCGGCGTTATTTTTTCCCATTTTTATTTATTTTGTTTTTACGAGCTTTTCCGGTGTTGGTGGTCGCTGACAATGGTATAGTATTGCTACTACTTAACACAGTTTTATGACAACCGCTGCAACACAGGGGCTTAATACTAGTATCAAATATAACAAAACACATTGGAATAAAGACCAAACAACCTTTTAAAACTACCAGGATTCTGTGGTGAGTACTTCATAAATAATGAGGGTAAATTGCATTTTACGTCCTTTAAGTTTGAACAAAATTGCAGGTGGTGTTCTTTAACTAACAAAATTACACTGAATGTGCTTTATGTTACAGTTTCTGTTACGGTAGATAATAAGTAGAGGGTCCATATTGTAATTGTTGTATTGTCAAGGGTCTATTTTGTAACTGTTTGTTATCATGGTTGTACTTAAACGATCTGATGAACGAGATAGGGATAGCGAATGATTTTAGGAGTAATCTCCCTTCTCTGTGTTTTCTTCTACTTTCTCTATATTTTCGCTCTTTGTGCTTGATTACCATTTTTACACGTAACAATGGTATCAGAGCTATCCTTTGACCCGGGGTTGGTGCAACAAAAGGATTTCAATCGTTGGCAACAAATAGAACAAGAAAGTGAGAATTTGGGCAGCAACAACAATCAACATCTACTGCAACAACGATCAACAAAGGCTTTCAACATCAAAATTAGGGCAACAACGAGCAATTAGCTCCAGTGATTCATAACAGTGTCGAACAATCAAGAAATCATCTAAACACCATGGAAGATGCTTGGGACCAGATTATGTCTTTGATGCAAGAGGGTACAGTCCAAGATTACTGTGATGAAATTGGCATTTTGCTTAATAAGGTCAAAACTTCTGAAGAATTTTCTAAAGACTATGTGGTATATCTCTTTATTATGGGTCTTAAACATGAAATTGGTGAAATTCTAAAGGGATATCACAATATTGACAAAAGTTTGAAGTTGGAAGAGGCGTTTTCATTGGCTAGGTTACAAGAATCAGTTCTGAAAAGGGATTCAATTCAAGGGATGTCTTCAGATTTTGAGGTAAGTGATTCTATCAATTGAATGAGATGGGTAAAATTGCAGAAGTCAGTAATTCACATGATATAGTTGAGATCAAGTTTGAAAATAAGATTCAAGATTCAACTGATAATGAAGTACTAGAAATCCGACAACAAGCTGTTGACAATTTAAAAATCCAAAATCAAGAGACAGGAAAGTTTGATGAAAAGGAGATTTATGAAGGAATTAGTTGTAAATTGAATGCAATAAGGAGTGATTATTCAAAAGGAAATGAAAATGGCATTAAGAATGAACAGGATTATGTGGATTTTTGTATGGTTGCACATAATAATATAATACTTTTAATCAAGATGTGAGGGTCGAAAATAAAGTGGCTGATCAAGAGATGAATAAGAAGGAATACACTTCTGCTCTGCTTACATCAGATGAATAAGAAGGAACTAGTATTTTGACCGCCGCGCGTTGTGGCGGCGTGCGACGGGTGGAAACGTGTAGTAAGAGAACTCATGATTCGTAAAATGCAATGTGTAAAAGACAACTACAAAAAAGTGTAAAACATAATGCGTAAAAGACAATTATAAAAAAAATGTAAAACACAAAGGTAGACATGACGTGTAAAACCCAATGCCTAAGACATTTCATAAAACACAATGCACTGGCATTTGCAAAAGTAAGAGTAGGAGTCTAGGGGTTACAATTGTAATTTTATAAAGTTGAGTGGGTGTAAAAATAGAGTAATAGTGCAACGGGTAAAAACACAAAGTCTAAAACTTAAGGGAAATAGAAGTAGTAGGGTAAAAAACAGAAAGTATAAAAGTAGAGGGGTGGTGGTGGAAATATGTAAAAGTTGAGGGGTGGTGGCGGAAAAGCGTTGAGGGGAAGGGTGAAAAAGGCAAAGTGTATAAATAGAGGAGTTGTGGCGGAAATGTGTAAAAGATGAGGGGGATGGTGAAGGAAATGTAAAAGTAGAGGGGTGGTTGTGTAAGTGTGTAAAAGCTGAGGAGTAATGATAGAAAAGCAAAGCAAAGTAGAGAAGTGCTTATGGTAAAGTTTGAAAGATAAGGATACGGTTGTGAAAATTCAAAGTAGAGGGGGTGGCTGTGACAAAGTTTAAAAGATGGAGTGTCGGTGGTATAAAAACCACCGACTTTCTTCTTTAAGATAGTTAGTAATACGCTCCTGCTCTGCTTACATCTCAGTCCCTACAGTTGCTAAAGAATATAGTGGCGGTTCTGTTTTAATTCCGAAAGACATTATAGTTTTCTTTAATTACAAAGATAGAAGGTTTTACGAGCATGTTACCGATTTAAAAGATTTAGCACTGATGCCACTATGCCTCGACCACGATAAATCAGTTAATTGGGTTATCGTTGTTATGGAAGACCGAGGTGAATCTCAGCTCACTATTGAAACACTTATAGTTGCAATTAATTTCATGCTACAGCTAGAGGTGGAAAATCGAAACCTGGATTCAGCAAAGCTGATAAAAAAGGAAGACATCGAAACTTTTGGATGGAACCCGGGTTTGCACTGTGTTCGTTTCGTAATTGATGTGTTATGTAATTACAAATAGGAATTTGTTGACAAAGCACAACATATTTTTCATTGGATAGTTCATATTTTCGAATGGAAACCGGGTTGGCAACGTTTCATTCGTTACATCCACTAGTAAAGCAAGAATGACACTGAAGATGCTAAGAGCAAACCTAAACCGGATTGAGCTTGTATTCAATAATCGTAATCTTGAACGCCAATATGATCCTAATTTGGGAGAGGTCCTTTTGGATGGAGCGAGTACTAAAAGCCTGACACTAGAATGGCTGAGACACCAGATAGGTATCAAGAAAGCTTACGAATGTAAAGGAGTTTTGGGCATCATCCTTATATCTCTTACAAGCAAACTTGAATTGCTGGAATTAGAAAACCCCAGTTATTTTGTGCAGTTGAATTCTCAGCAGTTTCAAGAATATACAAGGAAAGGGGCCATTAGTAATTTTGAGGCAGAAGCTCTTAAACTGAGAAGGCTGAATGGTGAACTTCAATCAAACCATGTATGTAAACAAGTTGAAGTTCGACAAGTAATTCGATTAAATGAAGTTAAGGAGCTTATGTATCTTAGATGGGTCAATTCTTATCTGAAAAACGAATTCCAAATTTCTGCATTTGTAACTTCTGGTATAACATCAAGCCTAGTTTTTGGTGAATGGATCATTGATGCGCCCTCAGGTGATGGAAGTTCTGAACAGGAAAGTACCGAAAAAGGGTAAGTTTGATTAAAAAAATAAAAAAAGTGGCACGTTTTAGATCAAGAATAGAATGTCTTCTTCCTTCTAACAAAGAAATAGAAGGCACTCTGATGGTTTTATATTTTCAACGGAGGTGAAGAGCATAAATGATTGAAACTTGATCCACGGGTCTCAATTGCGCGTAGCTCCAGAACTGAAAACATATTTGGATGATAAACTTTTCTTTCTTGTAAATGAGAGGGCTGCGCTGAAACATTTCAACTGGCCTGAGAAGAAATCAGAAATTCAAATTACAAGGACAATGTCCACATACAATGCCACTTGGTTTTGGAAAATAGTGATGTCCATATTTAACGGATGGAGCATATGGGTTATAACCTTTTTAGAACAAGAGATCTACTGACACGTCATCGTAAAGAGTTTCATATTCATATGTCCTCAGATCGGATACTTGGTTTGGAAATATTAAACAAGATTCATATGGGAACAGTTAAAGTGGCAAAGCAGTATGACAAAGGTGTTGCTACAGTGATGACTAGCATGAGTAGATATGCTACTGGTGTTATCTTTGAAGTGCACTAAACTAGATGGTAAAGTTCATGCATTTTTTTGTGCTTATTGATTCTTGGGGTCAAGAATCCTTCAAGGGTCTATTTTGTAGAGGGTCCATATTGTAATTGATGTATTGTCAAGGGTCTATTTTGTAACTGTTTGTTATCATGGTTGTACTTAAACGATCTGGTGAATGAGATAGAGATAGCGAATGACTTTGAGAGTAATCTCCCTTCTCTGTGTTTTCTTCTACTTTCTCTATATTTTCGCTCTTTGTACTTGATTACCATTTTTACACGACGCGTAACAGTTTCTCATCATGCGGTGTCCTTTTGCCCTAACCTAGCTAAATTTTTATGTTAATGCTTAACATGTGCCACTCACATGAGGGCATAATGGTCATTTTCACTTATTAACTAAAACCAAAAATATAAAAAATACCTGTGAAACTTCAAGAGGAAGATATATTTTAAGTGAAAATGACCACTATACCCTCATGTGAGTGGCACATGTTAATTGTTAAGCATTAACATAAAAATTTAACAGGGTTAGGGCAAAAGGACACCGCATGATGAATGAGAAACTGTAACATAAAGGATCTCCAGTGTAATTTTGTTAGTTAAAGGACAACGCCTGCAATTTTGCTCAAACTTAAAGGACGCAAAATGCAATTTACCCTTTTAACCCTAAATAATGGAATAGTGTTTACTTACGTATTGACTGATCAAGACGATTGCCACGTCATCTCTTGTCGTGAATTCCTTGAAAGCATCCTCAATTTGTTTGACGGTTGTCTCTGAAACAAAGTGAAATAATGTTTTCAAGAAAGCAAAGGGATTCTTGAAATTATAAAACACAAATTATGGTTTACTTTAGCAAAAATCCAGCTTTTGCGTATAATTCACATGAGTATGCGCAATAATAAACATTGATGGAAAAAGTTAATAGAATTGTTCAAGGAAGAAATAATACTTGAATCGACAATGAGGTAATTCGTCTTCCTCCTCAAGTCAACGTTGCCAACTCCAGCAAGTAAAAATCCAGTCACGGTGTCCTACATAAGATACAAACTAATCGTTAACAAAATATTCAAAAGCATCGAGCACTACTTGAATTGATCCCAAGAACGTAAAATCACCAATAACCAAAGCAAAAAAGGCAATTTATTACCGCTAGCCAATTCAAGAAAATTGGGCAAATACAATGTATTATATAATATGTGTTATTAGTTATTACGATCATAGCAGTCTTAGTGCATTGCATGTATCTCCTATATTCTTGAAAGTCATCAAAAATCTTAAAGAGGAAGTTTTGATACATATAACTTATTATCTTGAAGGGACCATTCCAATACAAACTTATCAATTGGAAGAATTATAGAAAAAAAGGTATTATTTTGTGTTTTAAAAAAAATAACTCAAAAGCAGATGTGATCTAGTTGAAGTCAAAGGCATAAAATAGATATGCATTATCCAGAAATTAAAGATAAATATAAGCAAAAAACAGTGAAAAATCCCAGTCAAATGTAAACAGAGAGTGGTTAGGGGTGTTCCTCGGGTTAGTTCTTCGGTTATCGGGTTATTCGGGTCGGCTTCTTTGGGTTTTCAGTGGGAAAATATTATCCGATAACCGACCCAATTAACTATATCGGGTTCGGGTTTAACCGTTAATCGGGTTCGGGTTTATTGGTTGCAAATTTGGCTACAAAACAAAGAAATGTAACACCTCAAATATCCACCACTTTATGCCCTTCAACGAAACCTTTTATGTATCGACGAGTACATTATGAAATAAAATTATTTGATGATATAAGCAGATGCAGAACTCAAATCACAGTTAGGTAGAGCATAAACAAAGATGGCTAAACTTATTTGGATATTCCAATAACACTAATATTAAGAATTCATCTGGATGATTCAACTAATCTGGACATTCCAATAACACTAACAGACAAGAAAAACACACACACAAGTGCACAACTTATTTTATAAACCAAAAATATAAAACAATACATTTGTTCCCAAATACACACATTCAACTGATTTCTGACACGTCGATCTAACATTTGGTGATTTAATTCCAAACAAGTAATAGTCGGTCATTAAAGGAGCAAATTAGAAATAGGAACAATCTTTTTTTTTTCAAATTAATCCTTGAGTTTCTCGGGTCAACCCAAAACACAAATATCTTATCAAACATTGACCCAATTAACTATATCGGGTTCGGGTTAATCGGTTAAGTTGGTTCCCCGGGTCGGGTTTGGTTTTCGGTTATAAAGAACACCCCTAGTAGTAGTAACAATGCATATTCATAGAAGCAAAATACACACACATATCAACAAGAAAAATATATATCACCTCATCCGCAATCATAGCAATGAGTGCTGAGTTGTTGGTAGGAATTTGAGCTCGGTTCGCCATTAGAGCTGCAAGATAAAGCTACAGGGAAGAAACAGATGTTAGAAAAGCAGATGATAACCAGGGTATGCGTATGACGTACGTGACTATATAACCCCCCCACCCACCCACACACACACACACACACACACACACACAAATTGGTCTTTTTTTCATCTTCCTTTATCATATAGTCTCCATTCTTATGGTGTATCATTACATCGATCTATCCAAAAATCACGGATACAACTAACTGACATTATACACAGCTTCAAGCTAACAACAAATCAGATCAAGCAATGGCATCATATCTTTTGTAAACGCTAATAGTTGAATATTCTACCTCACTGTTATAATTTACAAATCATGAAGAAAAACTATAACTAGAAGAAATTAGGGCATAATTACAATTACAATTCTAGGGTTTCTGTATTATAGTTGAATCTGTAGCCTAAAACAGAAATTAGGTGGTGAATTAGCGTATTTTAGGTCGAGATAAAACATAAAACAGATCAAATTTGATTCGTGTATCTGTATACACATAATAATTATAAGAAACATCTCGTTAGAGTATACATGGAGATAGAGATCTTACTGGAAGCAGCAGATGAGTGTGTGAGGGAGAGATCGAGATCGTACCTGGTGGTGTCGATTGAGAGATTGGATGATGATTTCTTGTAGCTATTGAGATTTCTATGTAAGGGCAAGTTACTGAAATTTTAATTTGGGGATGAGATCGAAAAAAAAATTAAATATTATTATTATTTGATTAATAAGACTAGTTTTTTTTTTTTTTTTTTTTGAAAGGGCAACGAACCGAACCGGGGAAAACCTCATCTAGGGTCGAAGCCTGTGAACACTCGTCCGAATGTACGACAGTGCGGTGAATTAAAACCCGCTCAGTTCAAGGATCAGATCGAACTAGCGATCTTCACCTATTCGCCTAGTCTCTCATCATCACCAAATGTCGTAGAAAATAATGGAGATGGCAGGAATCAAACATGAGTCCCTTAGAACACCAAGTCTCTCCCTTACCACTCCACCATGCATTATACCTAGGTTAACTAGTGTTGGTAAAACTTAAAATCGATGGATTTAGATGGTTTAAGTCTTAAGATTTAAAGGATTCAGTGTTTGCTAACTTATTAATGATTTTTTTTGAGCGGTTGACTAAGTCACTGGATGAGCATCATGTGATGCCCTCAATCAAGCAAATGCATCCTCTTTTCCATAACAGTCAGAGTTGGATGCAAACCTGAGCCACCAAGCCACCAGTTTCGGGGAAAACCCGCCCGCCCGAAAGCCCGCTGCGGTAAAACTCGGTTCAGCTCGGTTTCGAACTAGCGACCTCCAAAGAGGACTAGTTCTAAACTTCATTGTCATCACCAATGTCCTTCAAAGTGGTGCTAGCGAGAGTTGAACTTGGGGCCTCAAGGAGAGAAACCAAGTGACTAACCACTAGACCAACTTGTCAGAACTATTAATGATTTTATTAAGAGACAAACTTTGAATCGATCAGAGGTAAAGTGTACTCTTCTTTAATGGTCATGCATCTTAATGGCTTAGACCATACGGTGTGGCCGTGGAGAAAGGGCGTGGAAGCCCCTCCACGAAGGGAACACCACTCGACGTATGGCGTGGAGGGTGGCGTTGTGGGTGTGACAACCCTCACTAAACCAGGTATCCGTACGACTTAATTAATAATTAATTACTGCTTAATTACTGTGCTTACTTGAACTTGTGGATAAACTGCTACTTGAATGCTGATACATGTACTTACTTGCATCATACTTTACTTGCTGTCACTCCATGTTTTGCTTACAGCACCTTGTGACAACCTTGATGTACCAAAAGCACAGTAACACAATGAACGGATAACCTATTAAACGTGTTGTCATAACTAGCACCAGGCAGGTACTGCCTCTAAGGCCTGTAAGAGCCTGAGATAGTTTGCTACACTAGTGGTGAGTGTAGGGATATAAGGGTTGTAGAACTACGTCACTAGGAATGAGATTACAGTGACCGGATGTGCCTAAAACGTACTTTAAGTACAAAATTCAGCACTTTAATTAAAAATTCAGCATTAAGCTACCTAATAAAGTGCCAAAACATGAGAAAAACATTACTAGACACTTTCCAAAGTGTCGGGAATAAGTTGTGTCACTAAAAATAATAATAACGACACTTTAGAGCTTTGTTAAGCACTTTAACGGATCACTATCCAACCAAACAACCGGATTATACCCGGAACATAAAAATATTGCCATTTACATTGTTTTTCTTTTTCTGAACCGGTTAGGGTCCCCGAGTACCCTAACACCCGTTACAACTTACTACATGATAGTAACTAAGTTAACCTCCTAATTATCTAGCTAATGTCTAACTATCTAGTTGAAATGGAACCATAGACCCCCCCCCCCCCCTTCCAACGAAACCGTCCCCAAGGGGACACCCCTTTGTACTTTCAAGATTATAATAATCTTGTTGTTTAATATCTTGGTGACATGAGAACCATTGGGTAATTAACATAAGGTTTGTCTATAAGTTTGAAACTTGATCCATCATATTCATTTCACCACAACTAAACAACACTCCTCTCTCTCCCTCTCTTTGGCTCTCGGCCGAACACACACACCCACATCCATCCATTTTCGAGCTTTGATCTTGCCATTTCAAGCATCTACAAGTGTTAAGGATCTCATACGAGGAAGCTTGGTGCATTCGGAACGCGAAGGACCTCACCCTATTGCTTTTATCCACGCATTCTTCGACTAGATTCTTCCCTAGCCTCGAGCTAGTAGTAAGTTGCTTGAAACACACTCTCGATCTATTTTAAAGTGGTTAAAATAATATATGACGGTTAAAACTCATGAACTTACAAGATGAGATGTAAAAGTCTACTAAAATATTAAAGATGTTGGTTAATAACACAAGGGTTGTGTAAATCTTGTAAGACTTGTTTTGTGTAATTATTTAGTGCCGATCTATGATGTGGTAGCTCGGATCATCGTCTAACCCGGATTGGTCATGATCATGGATCATGACATAGAGTTTGTTTAAGTGTACAAAGGGTTAAATGATGAAACTCTACCACACACTAAACATGAACTTGTGTAAAATCGATTTTACTTATGAAATAGTGTTCAAAACTAGTAGATCTACGGATCTACAAACGGTATTTTCAAAGGACCACGTGTCAAGAGAAAACATACTTTTAAAGACGGATCTTTCATAAACAAGAATGATTTTAGCAAACACACAAGTGTGTAAACACTTGTGTAACACAAAGATTCGACAAAATAACTATTTTTGTAAAAGTTGACAAGAAGTTGTAAAGACGAAATTCCTTTAAAAACGAGACTTTTACGAAACCGGATTGATTTATACAAAAGATTCACTAAAAGTTCATGTAATTTTTGCGATTTATATATATTTTGACTAGTCGATGCTTTGGATATTGTTTTGGTTGAATGAGAAAATTGTTGATTTGAATCTTAAAAGAAAATGATACGCTTGAAAGCGTGGCCACCTCCAGTTACAAGGGGAAACTCTGGCGAAATTTTTCTAAAAACCTAACACTTGGGAATATTTTCACTACAAGTGTTGTAAATCTATTTTTGACTTGTTTTCAAAACGTAAGTTTCGCCACGACTTTGTTTACGAAACATCGGAGGTGGGGTTTTCACAAAATAAAAACGGGGTAAATATATATTTGATATATATACTTTTCATAAGCGTCACTTGTAAAATGTTTATGATTATTTTGTGAAATATACAAATATTATTTTTAGGGTAAAAATAATATTACCGAATGTAATGATTATATTTTGGGGTTAGAAATAAAATATACTTTTAAGTGAGACTTAATAATATATTTTGAAGGAATACGAACGCACATGTATTAAATCCCCCATCCTTGGGAAGGAGAATAATTACCAAGTATTTACAAAAATATAAACACGAAATAGTTGTCTAACTATTTCCCCAAAAACTTAAACCTTAAGCTAAGGCACGGCCATCCGTCTAATAGAGTTAGTACGTGTAGGTCGTCGCACAGCTGCTTGATCAGGAGATATACTTGGTAGAGACGCACCACTGTGAGTTCATGTCCCCCTTTTTCTCTTAACTGTTTTCAGTTTTCTAAACTGCGGGGGTGAAATACATGTTACTATGATTACGAGTACTTTATACATGGTATGGTTAGCGTAAGAAGGTTTACTACTTAAGATCATGTGAGTGGGTAGGCGGAAACTTGAGGCCATTAATCCTCAAGGTAGGACCGAGGGACAGGAGCGGTAGATCTATCTGGGTGTAGCGAGCCCAGCCCCAGGCCCAAACAGAACGGACCTCGGGGTGACTTTGTGCCCAACGCATAAATCCGCTAGGTTTGAGTCTTCCTACTTGCACTTCACACATATCAATGGCCTTGCAAACCATTGGTGATCTCTTTTTCCTTATTTGCTACATACCAGGGTTTTTATACATACAAAGGTTTATTTACTCACTTACACATGAACTCGCTCAACATTATTGTTGATTTTTCAACTTACATGTATTTCAGGAAATTAAAGATCTGGCGCGGTATGTTATGTTTTCCCGCTGCGTATGGGTTCCGAGGTCATCCAGGTTTAGGGGATGTGACTTTTACCTGGACGAGTCACAGTCCTTAAACTGCGTTTTATTCATGTTGATGTTTATGTCTTTCAAAACAATGCTTTATGTTATGATGGTGTAGTTCCAAGACAATGTTATGTTACTTTGGTTTTAAAACTTATTTTAATGGATGATCTTGCATGGTTTTTATTTCATATAGCTTGTTATGGTTAAGCTATGGTATTAAGAAGTCACACCAAAATAACCACGCTTACGCAAAGCCAGGGTGTGACAGCTTGGTATCAGAGCTCTGATCATAGCGAACTAGGATTCCTTCTCGAGTCTAGACTATGATCACTAGGGCTCTCACGAAAACATTTTTACACTGCATACCACTTAAGTCCAGATCCAAAACTTTTTACAAACAAATGTTGAGCACATTTATTTATTATTTATAGGCTCAGTCTGGGAGGTTGAGGCTCGGTCTGGAAGGCTGAGGTAGTTGGCTAGTGGGACTAGGAAGAGCAGTCTGGGAGGCTGGGAGGCTAGTGGGACTAGGAAGAGCAGTCTGGGAGGCTGGGAGGCTAGTGGGACTAGGAGAATTATTTGATTGCTTACTTGGTGACTAATGTGCTTATCTGATTATATGATTGATTATTTGTACATATTTGTGTTTGTGCTACAGACACCATGGAATCGTCCGGCACAGGTGATTCGGACACCACGGACCCTAGACCCATAGTATCAGATGACTTAGAGTCTTCAGAGCACGAGGTCCACACATCAGATGTTACCAGCACAGACGAGGACGACTTTCAGCCCTTTGCGCTACCCGACGCTGTCGATGAGCCCGCTGATGGCCCTTTTGCTGGGTACCTACCACTCGTAGAGATCCCTGCTCCCATACCTTTGGCCGTTTATCCTGCTTACGATATGCTCCTCGACGCCGATGTTGACGACGACGTCGATCTGTTTGATGATGAGCCCCTGGAGGACAATGTTGAGGGCGAGGCCCTTCTAGCTGACGGTGGTCTTTTGTTACTCGCAGATGCTCCAGCTGAGGAGTCACCTGCACACTCACCCGCTCCAGACTCCTTCGAGTCTGTGGCCTCCGCACCGTCACACACTCGGAGCGCACAGCACTATTCACACGGTTCAGATCCTGGCAGGGCATCATCTGCTGTCTCTGCTCCTAGATTTGCTTTCGATCACGACCTCGATGAGGATTCAGACCCTGTCTTTCCCCCTGGATTTGACCCGGACCAGGAGATAGAGTTCATCCACTTGGATCAGCCTATGGTTGACCCAGTAGACCCAGTTGACCCTGCATTCGCTGATCATGCAGATTTTGATATGGAGTTCGTTGACCCCGAGCCTGCTATGGCCCTTGAGCCAGTAGCTGCTCCTGATCCAGTGTTTGAGCATGACCCTGTTCATGCTGGCATGCCCATTGATCCTGTGATTGCTGACCTACCTATTGATGATCACCCTGCTGATGCACCACTACTGGAGGGTGACCATGTTATTGCTGCTGATCATGTTGATCCCCCACTTATCACTGATATACCTGCTGACCCTCTTGTTGCACCTCATCTTGACCCTATGCCTGTACAGTTTGATCGAGCACTTTTTGAGGCACAGATTGACCCACGAGATGAGCACGCCCAGCATGGGTGGATTCCTGCGGATGATGAGCTTCCACCTATTCCTCCTCATACCACCGATGCACGTCACGTTGATTTCTCTTTTTCATTTGCACAGTACACACCTCTAGCTCGACCTGGAGAGGGTTCCTCGGCTCGTCCTTTTGGACATATGCCGACATCTATTCCAGTTATGCCACAGTCTTCATCTGTTATTCCCCCTGTACCACCATTCTTTGTGCCACCTTTTGATCCAGCCAGCGAGCCGTTTCTCTGGACGTCACCGTCTGTTATGCCACTGACCGACCCCTACCATCCTTTCCATATGGGGTATTCTATTGAGGACGTTCTGATGTCGTTTGTTGTCCAGCAGGAGGCACTCACACGGCGCATTCAGGAGCTTGAGAGAGCTCAGCCACCGCCGTGCCAGTGTCAGGGTCAGACCCATCCTGCTTCTTCGCAGCACCCTCGACCATTGTTACCTGACTATGCTGCACGCCTTTTGGCACTTGAGCAGCAGGTTGCTTCTTGGTTTCGTACCCAGAGAGCCATGGAGGAGGACTGGCTCCATTTGCGTCGTTTGTTCTACACCCATTTTCCCCCTCCTCCACCGCCATCAGTGTAGAGCTCTTCAGTACCGTACGGGTGGACGCTGGTGAGAAGACGGCGATTGTTTTTTACTGCACAGCAATTTTTGGAGACTACATTTTGATTCTGACTTTTGTGACATGTATATGGATGTATTGACACTGATTTGATATTCTCTTGGACTGGGGTGATGTAGCCCTTAGTCGTTGATGATGTATGACACTATTATGTACCTGTACACTTACTATGTGGTCTCGATATATGGCAATCGCAGTATTCTCATCATATGTGATGTTCTGATTGATTGTTTATGTTTTATAACATGGGATGTTGTGTGATTGATATGATTATAACATGAGATGTTATGTACTATTACTATCATTATATACGTACGCTTTATTATGGTCTGACCGACGTGAACCCATCTTTTAGAAGATGCCGCCGAGACGTCAAACGCCGATGCCTACCAATGAGGCAGAACTCCAACAAGTCATCGCTGCTGCCATCGCGCAATACGCCGCCTCGCAAGGAGGACCCAGCGGAAGCAGCTCAAACAACAATGGCAACAACAATCCACCTCATGGGTGCACCTACAAGCAGTTTCTAGACTGCAAGCCGGTCAACTTTGATGGCACCGGAGGTGCTGTCGCTTTTGTTCGTTGGGCCGAGAAGACTGAATCTGTTCTCCGCATGAGCAAATGTGCGCCAGGCCAGCAAGTCACCTACATTTCTGGGCTATTTTTGGATGGAGCCCTATCTTGGTGGAATTTGCAAGTGCAGACACTTGGTGAAGCTGCTGCCTACGCACTAACATGGACCGAACTGAAGGAACTAATGCGCAAAAAGTATTGTTCTCGCGCTGAAATCCAAAGATTGGAAACTGAGTTCTGGCATTTGAAGATGGAAGGTCCGAAGATCGCGGAATATGTTCAGAGGTTTCACGACCTGTCGCATGTGGTACCCTATATGGTCACTCCAGAATTCAAGCGGATTGAACGCTTCATTTGGGGATTAGCTCCTCAAATCATAAGCATGGTGACCTCCTCCAAGCCTGCAACAATTACTGAGGCAATCGATTTGAGCGTGGCTCTCACTGAGGAGGCTATCCGTCTGAACAAGTTCGATGAGATCGAGATAAGGAAGAAAGAGACTCACGTCGAGTCATCCGGAGGTAACAAACGAAAGTTCTCGAACTTCAAACAAGGCACTAGTGGTGTTGTTAAGAAAGGAGAGCCAAACGCGCCAGCTCAGGTTACAGCTGGTAGTGGAAAGAAAGGAAAGGGATATATGGGCACCCAGCCCAAGTGCAACACCTGCCAGCGTCACCATTCTGGCCGATGTAGTTTGAAGGTGTGTGAAGCGTGTGGGAAACCTGGCCACTTGAAGGATTCTTGTTGGGCCACTGTTGGCCAGGGAGGCCAAGGAGGATTTGGAAACAGAAACAATAACCGGGGTGGAATTGGAAATCGCCCACAAGGAAACAATGGAGGTAATGGAAATCGAGGCAACAATGTGAATCAAGCGGGCACTGTGAATCATAACCAAAGGAATAACCAAGCTGGAAATGGAGGTGGAAACGGGCAAAGACCTGGATGCTTTAACTGTGGTGATAGCGGACACTTTAAGAGGAACTGCCCAGAGTTGAACCAAGCCCGTGGAAGAGTGTTCAATATCGAAGCGAGGGAAGCGTGCCAGGATCCCAATGTCGTTACTGGTACGTTCCCTGTAAACCAACGCTATGCATCCGTTTTATTTGATACTGGTGCTGACTATAGCTTCGTATCGTTAGAATTTAAGAATATGCTTGGTTTAGCCGCTAGTAAGTTAGATATTCCCTACTCAATCGAAATGGCTAATGGGAAGTTAGTAGAAGCCAATGAAGTGATCAGAGGTTGTGCAATCGAGTTGGGAGAACGTGAGTTTACCTTGGATCTACTACCAGTCCAGCTGGGGAGCTTTGACGTGGTAGTAGGAATGGATTGGTTATCAAGCAACAAGGCAGAAATTGTTTGTCACGAAAAGGTCGTTCGTATCCCGACCGAAGATGGTGAAACAATTGTGGTTCATGGTGAAAAGCGCGATACGCCGTTGAGAATTATCAGCTGCCTCAAAGCGCGAAAGTGTTTGCAAAAGGGGTGTGCTGCCTTCCTGGCACACATTGTAGACAAGAAAGCTGCCGAACCGAAGATCGAAGACATCCCTGTCGTGAGGGAGTATCCGGAAGTCTTCCCGGAGGACTTTCCTGGACTGCCACCTCAGAGGCAAGTGGAGTTTCACATCGATTTAGTCCCAGGCGCCGCGCCTGTGGCTAAGGCACCTTATAGACTTGCCCCGTCTGAGATGCAAGAATTGTCGACACAACTTCAAGAGTTGTTAGACAAGGGATTTATCCGACCAAGCTTCTCGCCTTGGAGAGCTCCGGTCCTGTTTGTCAAGAAGAAGGACGGTAGTTTTCAAATGTGCATCGACTACCGGGAGATGAACAAGCTGACGATCAAGAATAGATATCCTCTGCCAAGAATTGATGATCTGTTTGATCAACTGCAAGGTTCAAGCTTTTACTCAAAGATCGATTTGCGATCTGGATACCATCAGTTAAGGATACAAGAGGAGAGTATCCCGAAGACAGCCTTCAGAACTCGTTATGGGCACTACGAGTTCCTTGTTATGCCGTTTGGGTTGACAAACGCACCTGCAGTCTTTATGGATTTGATGAATAGAGTTTGCAAGCCGTACTTGGACAAGTTCGTGATTGTGTTTATCGACGACATCTTGATTTATTCAAGGACAAAGGCTGAGCACGAACAACATCTAAGAGTTATTTTGGAGCTGCTGAAGAAAGAACAGCTGTATGCCAAATTCTCTAAGTGCGAATTTTGGCTACGTGAAGTCCAATTTCTTGGACATGTGGTAAATGGAGATGGAATCCATGTGGATCCCACCAAGATCGAAGCGATCAAGAGTTGGGAAACGCCGAAGACGCCAACCGAGATTCGACAATTCTTGGGTTTGGCTGGCTACTATCGAAGGTTCATTGAGGACTTTTCGAAGATCGCTCAACCATTGACGCTCCTCACCCAGAAAGATAAGAAGTTTGATTGGGGAATCAAACAGGAAGAAGCGTTTCAGCTGTTGAAGGATAAGCTCTGCAATGCGCCAATTCTAGCACTACCGGAAGGTACTGACGATTTCGTGGTATATTGTGACGCCTCGCGTCAAGGATTGGGTTGCGTGTTGATGCAACGCTAGAAGGTTATTGCTTACGCATAACGTCAGTTGAAGGTACATGAGAAGAACTATACCACGCACGATTTGGAGCTAGGCGCAGTGATATTTGCTTTAAAGATCTAGAGACACTACCTATATGGTACGAAATGTACAATTTTTACAGATCATAAGAGCCTACAACACATATTCAACCAGAAGGAGTTGAATATGAGACAAAGACGATGGGTTGAGTTGTTGAATGATTACGATTGCGAGATAAAGTATCATCCAGGGAAGGCGAATGTGGTTGCCGACGCCCTAAGTCGAAAAGAGAGGATCAAGCCCATAAGGGTTAGGGCTTTAGAAATGATTATCCAAACCGATCTTTCCTTGCGCATTCGTGCCGCGCAGAAAGAAGCTCTTAAGGAAAGAAATCTGGAAGAAGAATATCTCCGTGGGATAGAGAAGCTATTGGTGCCAAACGAGGAAGGAACGTTATGTTTTGAGAAAAGGATTTGGGTTCCTCTGTTTGGTGGTTTAAGGAAAGTTGTTTTTGATGAAGCTCACAAATCGCGGTACTCTATCCATCCAGGAGCGGATAAGATGTACCAAGATCTCAAGGATTACTATTGGTGGCCTAGGATGAAGGGTGATGTTGCTGTTTATGTGAGCAAGTGTCTAGCGTGCGCTAAGGTGAAAGCGGAATACCAGAAGCCTTCAGGACTTCTGCAACAACCTGAGATTCCCAAGTGGAAATGGGAACAAATCTCTATGGATTTTATTACAAAGCTGCCAAGAACGCCAAGAGGTCATGACACTATTTGGGTAATAGTGGACCGATTAACGAAGTCAGCGCACTTTTTGCCAATCAAAGAGAAGGATAACACCAGCAAACTGGCAGAAATATACATGCGAGAGATCGTCGCACGTCATGGAGTGCCTCTCTCGATCATCTCTGATAGAGATGGACGTTTCATATCAAGGATTTGGCAATCCTTCCAAGAAGCTTTTGGCTCACAATTAAATCTGAGCACTGCATTTCACCCTCAGACCGACGGTCAAAGCGAGCGGACTATTCAGACCTTGGAAGATATGCTGAGAGCATGTGTTATGGATTTGGGCGGTAGCTGGGATAAGCATTTGCCACTGGTCGAATTTTCATACAACAACAGCTACCACACCAGTATTGGAGCCGCGCCGTTTGAAGCTCTTTACGGACGCAAGTGTCGATCACCCCTATGCTGGGCTGACGCAGGTGATAGGCAGCTTGTTGGTCCCGAAATCGTCCAAGAGACGACAGACAAGATTGCGCAAATTCGAAAGCGGATCGAAGCAGCTCGCGACACACAGAAAGCCTATGCAGATCCAAACCGGAAACATTTGGAATTCCAAGTTGGAGATATGGTTTTATTGAAAGTTTCACCCTGGAAGGGTGTGGCACGCTTCGGAAAGCGTGGGAAGTTGAATCCGCGTTACATTGGCCCTTTCAGAATCCTGCAGAGGATTGGGCTAGTAGCATACAAGCTGGACTTACCTGCTGAACTGAATGGAGTTCACGATACATTTCATGTATCCAACCTGAAGAAAAGTCCAACTCAAGATACCGTTGTCATTCCCACCGACGAGATTCATGTTGACGGCACGCTCCATTTCGTTGAAGAACCTGTTGAGGTGACGGATTGGAAAGTAAACAAGACCCGCCGGAGCAGTGTCAAGCTCGTCAAGGTTCGTTGGAATGCCAGACATGGTCCTGAATTCACCTGGGAGCGTGAGGACCGGATGAAGGAGAAATACCCCCACTTATTTCCTAGGAACCCTGCATCTACAAGCAAAACTTAAAATTTCGGGACGAAATTTTTCTAACGGGGGGAGAATGTGACAACCCTCACTAAACCAGGTATCCGTACGACTTAATTAATAATTAATTACTGCTTAATTACTGTGCTTACTTGAACTTGTGGATAAACTGCTACTTGAATGCTGATACATGTACTTACTTGCATCATACTTTATTTGCTGTCACTCCATGTTTTGCTTACAGCACCTTGTGACAACCTTGATGCACCAAAAGCACAGTAGCACAATGAACGGATAACCTATTAAACGTGCTGTCATAACTAGCACCAGGCAGGTACTGCCTCTAAGGCCTGTAAGAGCCTGAGATAGTTTGCTACACTAGTGGTGAGTGTAGGGATATAAGGGTTGTAGAACTACGTCACTAGGAATGAGATTACAGTGACCGGATGTGCCTAAAACGTACTTTAAGTACAAAATTCAGCACTTTAATTAAAAATTCAGCATTAAGCTACCTAATAAAGTGCCAAAACATGAGAAAAACATTACTAGACACTTTCCAAAGTGTCGGGAATAAGTTGTGTCACTAAAAATAATAATAACGACACTTTAGAGCTTTGTTAAGCACTTTAACGGATCACTATCCAACCAAACAACCGGATTATACCCGGAACATAAAAATATTGCCATTTACATTGTTTTTCTTTTTCTGAACCGGTTAGGGTCCCCGAGTACCCTAACACCCGTTACAACTTACTACATGATAGTAACTAAGTTAACCTCCTAATTATCTAGCTAATGTCTAACTATCTAGTTGAAATGGAACCATAGACCCCCCCCCCCCTTCCAACGAAACCGTCCCCAAGGGGACACCCCTTTGTACTTTCAAGATTATAATAATCTTGTTGTTTAATATCTTGGTGACATGAGAACCATTGGGTAATTAACATAAGGTTTGTCTATAAGTTTGAAACTTGATCCATCATATTCATTTCACCACAACTAAACAACACTCCTCTCTCTCCCTCTCTTTGGCTCTCGGCCGAACACACACACCCACATCCATCCATTTTCGAGCTTTGATCTTGCCATTTCAAGCATCTACAAGTGTTAAGGATCTCATACGAGGAAGCTTGGTGCATTCGGAACGCGAAGGACCTCACCCTATTGCTTTTATCCACGCATTCTTCGACTAGATTCTTCCCTAGCCTCGAGCTAGTAGTAAGTTGCTTGAAACACACTCTCGATCTATTTTAAAGTGGTTAAAATAATATATGACGGTTAAAACTCATGAACTTACAAGATGAGATGTAAAAGTCTACTAAAATATTAAAGATGTTGGTTAATAACACAAGGGTTGTGTAAATCTTGTAAGACTTGTTTTGTGTAATTATTTAGTGCCGATCTATGATGTGGTAGCTCGGATCATCGTCTAACCCGGATTGGTCATGATCATGGATCATGACATAGAGTTTGTTTAAGTGTACAAAGGGTTAAATGATGAAACTCTACCACACACTAAACATGAACTTGTGTAAAATCGATTTTACTTATGAAATAGTGTTCAAAACTAGTAGATCTACGGATCTACAAACGGTATTTTCAAAGGACCACGTGTCAAGAGAAAACATACTTTTAAAGACGGATCTTTCATAAACAAGAATGATTTTAGCAAACACACAAGTGTGTAAACACTTGTGTAACACAAAGATTCGACAAAATAACTATTTTTGTAAAAGTTGACAAGAAGTTGTAAAGACGAAATTCCTTTAAAAACGAGACTTTTACGAAACCGGATTGATTTATACAAAAGATTCACTAAAAGTTCATGTAATTTTTGCGATTTATATATATTTTGACTAGTCGATGCTTTGGATATTGTTTTGGTTGAATGAGAAAATTGTTGATTTGAATCTTAAAAGAAAATGATACGCTTGAAAGCGTGGCCACCTCCAGTTACAAGGGGAAACTCTGGCGAAATTTTTCTAAAAACCTAACACTTGGGAATATTTTCACTACAAGTGTTGTAAATCTATTTTTGACTTGTTTTCAAAACGTAAGTTTCGCCACGACTTTGTTTACGAAACATCGGAGGTGGGGTTTTCACAAAATAAAAACGGGGTAAATATATATTTGATATATATACTTTTCATAAGCGTCACTTGTAAAATGTTTATGATTATTTTGTGAAATATACAAATATTATTTTTAGGGTAAAAATAATATTACCGAATGTAATGATTATATTTTGGGGTTAGAAATAAAATATACTTTTAAGTGAGACTTAATAATATATTTTGAAGGAATACGAACGCACATGTATTAAATCCCCCATCCTTGGGAAGGAGAATAATTACCAAGTATTTACAAAAATATAAACACGAAATAGTTGTCTAACTATTTCCCCAAAAACTTAAACCTTAAGCTAAGGCACGGCCATCCGTCTAATAGAGTTAGTACGTGTAGGTCGTCGCACAGCTGCTTGATCAGGAGATATACTTGGTAGAGACGCACCACTGTGAGTTCATGTCCCCCTTTTTCTCTTAACTGTTTTCAGTTTTCTAAACTGCGGGGGTGAAATACATGTTACTATGATTACGAGTACTTTATACATGGTATGGTTAGCGTAAGGAGGTTTACTACTTAAGATCATGTGAGTGGGTAGGCGGAAACTTGAGGCCATTAATCCTCAAGGTAGGACCGAGGGACAGGAGCGGTAGATCTATCTGGGTGTAGCGAGCCCAGCCCCAGGCCCAAACAGAACGGACCTCGGGGTGACTTTGTGCCCAACGCATAAATCCGCTAGGTTTGAGTCTTCCTACTTGCACTTCACACATATCAATGGCCTTGCAAACCATTGGTGATCTCTTTTTCCTTATTTGCTACATACCAGGGTTTTTATACATACAAAGGTTTATTTACTCACTTACACATGAACTCGCTCAACATTATTGTTGATTTTTCAACTTACATGTATTTCAGGAAATTAAAGATCTGGCGCGGTATGTTATGTTTTCCCGCTGCGTATGGGTTCCGAGGTCATCCAGGTTTAGGGGATGTGACTTTTACCTGGACGAGTCACAGTCCTTAAACTGCGTTTTATTCATGTTGATGTTTATGTCTTTCAAAACAATGCTTTATGTTATGATGGTGTAGTTCCAAGACAATGTTATGTTACTTTGGTTTTAAAACTTATTTTAATGGATGATCTTGCATGGTTTTTATTTCATATAGCTTGTTATGGTTAAGCTATGGTATTAAGAAGTCACACCAAAATAACCACGCTTCCGCAAAGCCAGGGTGTGACAGTGGGTGGGGTTTGAGGATTTCCACCGGCGTGGGGGCATATGTCTGGGTGATGTGGAGGCTCTTAATTGGTGGGCGTATTTAGATTTGTTTTAATTGGTTGATGTTTATTTATTTTTATTTTTTTATTCTCTTCTACGCCACTTTCCAACCCCGTGTTTTTTTCTCCACCATGCTGACGTGGTTATCACGTTTCGCTTCACGCCCTCCCTTCAAGTCCTCTACACCATATGTGGTCTTAGCACATGGTTGCCAAACAACCCAGTTTTAATGGTTTAGTAGTTTAGTTAGGTTTAAACTAAATCATCCGTTTAACCTTTAGTATCTATATATTTTTTTCATATAAAAATAATGAGTTATGTATATATATTATAATCAATAATCACTTGTATCATATTTAATTTTTTAAAACAATTAAATGATATTGAAAATGAAAATTTTGGTTCAATTGTAAAAACCAAAACAATAAACTGCTAAATCATTAAACCAATAGGAAACTATAAACTGCTAAATCATTAAACCAACAGGAAACTATAAACTGCTAAATCATTAAACCAACAGATTCTTCCCCAATATGAAAGTTAGCGCCGTAGGGATGAGCTCGGTACAAATATGGTACCAAAAAATCCGATACCGAAAATCCCAAAATTGGATACTAGTATCAGTATCAAAACGTTCAGTCCGGTACAGTATTTGAAGATAAAATCGGTAAAATAGCGGTACCATACCGAACCGAAAATACCGACCCCGAAACACCAAAAAGTAGGTACCAAATTGGTATTGAAATTCGATCAGTACGGTACCATTTGGTACCGGCATTTTTCGGTACCGGTACCGTCTAAATTTTTTTGTTCAAAATCGAATGATCTAAAGCTTTTGCTGTAGACTATTATCTATTTTGAAGTTTTAAATAGTGGACTTTATAGTGTATGTAATAGATATAGGCATATCGGAATTTTAATAAACTAAAAGGATTATAGTTAAACTGTTCATTAAATCTAGGAGTCATCAGGGGCATACCTACCTTGTAACAAGGGGTAACTCCCGTTGCCCTTTTACGCTCCGGCGGTAGGGTAAATTTCTTGGAAAATTTTGACGTTTTTTTCCATTTCATCACCCCTTTTTTTGAAACATTCCCTATAAGGATTTTCTAGATCCGTCACTGGGAGTCAGTGAGTCGATTTAAATTTTCAAACTTTTTTTTCGGTTGATGGTACATGAAGAACCCGGTTTTCTCCAGCACCACTTCACACGGATCACACGCTCACAGACACCGAATCAGACACGCACAAACACCGTTTCTTACCATCCTTCCATACATCAAACAGACCCGCAACCACAAAGGAAACGCTACAATTTGGAGACAGGATATGACAGAATCGAGGGTAGTCGTGGGTATAGATTCATCACAATCGATCCGCACACACCGATGATCAAATGTTTGTTTATGCCAGAACAGTACCAAATTGATACAATTGAGATTGAAGTGGAATTACTATCACAGTCAAGTTATAATCTGGGAAAGAGTTTGACTTGAAGAAGTCAAAGTATGCCTTCTCACAGTTCTAATGCAAGATAGCATAAAGAGAGTAGACATGCATCAGTGGCGCAAATATACGATAACATGATCAAAGGGCCATTAAAATAAAATGTCAAATTTCCAAGTCAAAACAGCATTATTTTCTTGATGATTTGATAAAAGAACAATACATCAAATGTAATAAACGACGGTATGCATACCCCTATCTCACATTATACAGCAGTTCTCTGGAGATTCAGCCATTTCAGGTGACCTGCAAGCCATAACGTCAGATCACATTAAACTAGATTCTTTGACATCAAAAGTCAAACTGTAACTAGCGAACAACAATGTAGTTAAAAGTAAAAATTTAAAAACTTTGGTGACAATATTTAATGCGGTAGTAGAATTTGTATCGACTTAGAATATAAAAGCTAAACCTTTTTGCCCCAAAGTTCGAATATTATCTAGGGCAGGGGTGCTAAACGGGTCGGGTTGGCGGGTTCACCCGACCCAAAACCCGAAAATCGTGTCATACATATGAACCCAGGGGCGGACCCACATGATCCGGGTCGGGGTCCACGGACCCCAATCTTTTTAAAAAAAATAGTAGAACCGTTATGTTAAATTTTTTAAGGACCCCATAAAATAAATTAATTGGACCCCATAGTATTAAAAGCAAAGATGGTGTGGTGGTAAATCCCCTTGTGTTTCAAGAAATAGATCCCAAGTTCAAGTCTTCAATGTCTTGTTTTTTTAGTTTATTTTTTCCCATCAAAATTAAATTAGTGTTTTAAAACACCACAACCACCCATTGACCCTCTAATTTGCTTCTTTAAAATGATAAATTGAATGTCGATTTTATTTAACACATGATTACCAAATAAAACTTCCAACATATAATGTAGTGGTTTCATGTCCACTAAATGCTTCTACATTATTTCCTAGCCCAGACCCGACTACGATGACCGAACCGAAAATTTTAATGTTTGGAGGTGAAAAATCCTTACACAAAAAATGGACCCCAATGAAAAAAAAACCTGGGTCCGCCACTGTATGAACCCGGACACGACCTGAATATTCGTGGGTTGGCCCGAACACGACCCGTTCAACCCGATTTTTTTTTTATTATTTTCCGCAAATTAAAATATTAAAATTAAAGTCTACTAAAAAGACACAAATATTATATTTAAATTATAAAATCTCATGTCAATCTCTTTTTAAGCTATAATTATGGCATAAAATACACACCCAATTTAATATATGGCATAAAACATATTGTAAAAAAATATCATATAATATAAATGGGTTAAACGGGTCAACCCGCCAACCCAACCAGGTTGACCTGAACCCCACCCATTTAGTTAAATGGGTTCGTGGGTTCAACCTGAAACTAACCCGAACGGCCGAACCCATTTAGAATAAACCCAAACCTGCGAATTTCATGTTAGGTTCGTGTCGTATCAGAAATTCACGCCCCTAATCTAGGGTATACACTATGTCACCATATATGCAATAAAAAACGATAAAATAAAACTGAATAAACAAGAAATGAATGAAGAAGCTACTCACAGTTGACCAAGAGCAGATATATCGAAGTCGGGGGCGAGCTCTTTGACAATATCATTAGGGGGTTGACCGCATTCTTGCATTTTTTGCATGAGCTCGATGATCTTGTTGAAATTGCCAGGCTCAGTCTCATAAACCACGTTTAAATCCTTAATGAGCTCATGTTGATGAAAATAACGGTTGTATTCTTCTTCGCTTAGTTTCGATTTATTATCTTCTAACCATTTCGGGTATCTTTCTCCAATTTCTTTCATGGGTTCATGAAGAACTTCTTTGGACAAAAGTTGTTGCATCATTGTCTCTACTATAGACTCCATGTCCTACCAAAGGAACAAATATAATATTTAACGATTCCTAAATGATCAAAATGGATATATTAATCATATAATGGGAGATTTTCTTTCTGCAAATAATATTTAATCTAACTTGCATGAAATTAGCTAGCATAATGTTCAATTAAAGACAAAAGAGTGAGTGGAACTATAATTTGGTGCAAAGAATGTCAATCATCACAACTCTTGACCGATTATTTATGTTTGGTAATTTGATTAAAGTTAGACAAACATTTGGAAATCTTACTATTATAACTAGAGTATAAATAAAATATAAACTAAAGATGTATCTCTTTAAGATTATCTAAGAATTTCATGTTTAAAAAGTTGGATGCAATAATGCAAAGTTCCCTTTTCAAATAATTTTCATCCATAAGAGACTCTTTATCTTGTCATATAAAGGGCGAAAATAGTTATGCAACGAGTAGCAAAAGTGATGCAAAAAACTTCTAATTAGCTATGTTTCTAGCCAAATATTCACAAATATCCAATATTTACAACAAATTCCATCAATTCTGGGTACTTTCATCCAAGAATGTATGATTTTTCTTAACGTTAGAACCGACATCAATAACATCATATCCGTGTCAAAATGGTGAACAGAGGCTTACATCTTTCGACAAAAGTTCAAAATCATAACAACTTTTTAGTTGAATGTCACCCACATGAACTTCAAAAACAAAGTGTCCCTCTAGTTTGGAACCCGTTAATAGAAGTGGCAACAAGATCAGGTTGGGTATTGAGTCAAAACGGGTTCTGATTGCAACAAATAGTTTTGGCAAGGTTCGAAACACGTCTAGTCGATTTGGCTTGACCAGAACACTTTGCGTTACATTAAAAAATTATATTACTTCATAATAACCGAGGTATTATGCATTACAAATACACTTTGGGCAACTTTCAACATGCCTGACCCGTACAACCCATTTAACCCGTTTCTTCAAGCAAATTTTTATTCTTCATCTATTTGACCCATTAGAGATAAATCATAAAACATACCTGGAATCGACCCATCCAATAATATTAATAAATGAGTAAAAAATGCCACCTTCAAGCTAAATCAATGAGACAGCATCATTAAAGGTACCTGAGACTTTGCGAGTTCCTCGAACTGCTTGACCAAATCCTCCATCATTTTGTCATCACCCAATCCATCAATGCCACCTGGCTTCAAACCCGCTATAGATTCCAAACCCTTAACGGTCTCCCTTGTTTGCTCTCTCAACTTATTAAGAGTCTCTGTTGCATGTGACTCCTTTGGTGCAACCTTTTTCTTTCCTTTGTTCTTACTTCTTAAATCGGGTAGACCCAACCCTAAACCTTGAACCCCACTGGGTAACGAAGAAGCCTCTTCTTTGTTCTCTCCACCATCTCTACTACAATTATTGAATGAAAGACGAATTAAAACAAACCATAGTTGTTAATGGTGGATAGCGATAAGGTACCTATATGCTACTTAGCGAATAGCGATAATAGCGGGCGCTATTTTATAAATAGCGATACACTAGAAAAATAATATATGTATATTATATCAAAATACCCTTGTATATACGCTATTTTACATGTATGTTTAACAAAAACCTAAAATCCAGCTATTTTATAGCTATATTTAATTGCTATTTATATTTAAAAAAATAAAGGGCGCTATCTATCGCTACATACCATATAGCGAGCATAGACCTATACGCCAAGCTATTCGCTATAGCGACCGTAGCGATCACTATTGACAACTATGAAACAAACCCTAAATGATTTATAGCTCAAACCAAACAAAATGCTTCAAAAACATCATATATTCGGATACACCATAATGCCTACACAGGTATATGGAATACATGTATTCGGTTGCAATTTGATCCCGTACCGAATGGATACATTTTTAATTTTAAGATGTATAACCTTTAGGTTTTGTATACTTGTACGATTTTCTCCATTCTCATTACATCATGTACAAAACACCCACAGTCGCAGTTTTGTATCTTCCAACACAACATACATGTACCCCTAAATAAACGATTAAATGACAGATGGCGATATAAGAAATTATGGTGTTTGAACATAAGTTAAAAGCCAAATGACCGACCTTTGGAACCATCATAACAGACTGTTCACAGGAAACTAAAACGATACACAACTTTCTGCAATAACTAGTGATTTTGGACCAAAAAAAAGTGGCAAGTATATATATGTATCCTTTCTTTTGTACACTTTTTTATGTTTCATTCCAATCACCAGGGCAAATTACATAAAGATAGCAGGTAGACGAGCCACAAACTGCGCCGCCATCCCCTTTCTTTTGCATTTACATTCCACAATTTGTCCAAAACCAATGTTCTTGCAGACTGTATTTGAAACTTAAGCAACAAATATCCAATTATGATAGTTCATATGTCAATCACTCACTCATCAAATATCTATTTATATCTTATCTATTAAGTATTAACCATAGTCTTATATTAAGAATTAGCCCAAAAATGAGAACAATTAGACCTAAAAAAAACAACCACATCAATGAATACACATTCAAATTCACTTCCTGACATAATCAACCAACAACAAACAGTGTGTATGTGTGTGCATGTGTGTAATCTGAATCTTTATTAAAAAAAAAAAAGTAGAAACCTTTGAGAAGAAGACGCAAGATTAAGGGTCTGGAAATCATCCAAAGCACCTAATTAAGATTCAACGCACAATATGAACAGATTAAATCAAGTTTTAAACATGGGTTACTTTGTTAATAATTCAAGAAACGAATGGAAACCCTTACTATCAAGAAGTTGGTCTAAATCATCTGGGTGTTCAGCCATGGTGGGTTTTGCCTAGAAATATTCCCGATGCAGTAGGTTAGAAGGGCTTTATAGAATTTTGGGGGAAAGGGGGAATCTTTATTGGGGTAGGAATGGTGACGTCGCATGTATAGACAAGTTGTCATGTTCCTTAGCCATTACCAAAATCAATGGCTCAGATTCAGAAGAATTCTCCGGCTCGATGCGGCTGGAACTTGGTCGGCATCAGTTGTTTGGTTGTGTAGACGTGTGGAATTCGGTTGGTATTGATCTAGTTTCTCTGGCACCCGGTCGGCATATTAAGCGAAAAAGAAAAACCTAAAGAATAAAGTTGTGATATCTTTCTATGGATATTGACACGTGTTTTACGTCGAAAACCATAAAAATGAATACTAACACTGGTTCCGATAACACCGATACTGATGTCGGGGAACTTCGTCGTTGTTATTGGATGTGAGCTATACAGCATTTTTAAAAGATAACGAATGTGAGCTATCCATGGAAAATACTAGATGAAAATTAACGAGTTAAAAATATATATTACTAAAAGTGTAATAGGTGAGTAAAAATATAAAAAACTAATATTATATGATTTATATATTTTTTTAAATGGCTAAAACTTACACATCATAGTGACCTCCTAGTACCCCAAACTTTATCTAATTCACTTGGATATAGGGTTGTCCAAAAAGTTCGAAGCTCGTTCGGATTTAGCTCGGAAAAAGCTCGATCGATGTGGCTCGGTTTGAAAGTGAGCCGAGTCGGCTCGGCTCGGTTAGAAAGTGAGTCTAGCTCGGCTCGGCTCGTAACGAGCCGGATTGGCTTGGTTTGGCTCGCATACCAGCTCAGCTCGGCTTAACTCGAATTATTTTACTTTTAATATATTTTATTTTTATATACATTATAATATATCACAAACATTGATTATTTACATGTAATTAAGAGTGTAATTTGATATCTATACCACATTTAAAGGTTGATTACAATACTAATGAACTTATATTGTCGTTGAAATTAAGAACGTATTTTGTGTTGTTAAACTTGATTTTTGGCTTGTAATGTATTAGGTTGAGCTTATTTTGAATATGTTCTTTTGAATTATTGAATAATATTTTAGATTACTGAATTCTAAGAGCCATGTATTAATTTTTCTTTTCAAAATCGAGTTAAACCAAACCGAGCCAGCTCGGTTTAAAACCAAGCCGAGCCCAAACTTAGATTTCCAACTCAGTTTCAAATCCTAACCGAGCCAGCTCGGTTTATAATCAACTCAAGCCCAAGTTCTGCCCTAACTCGGCCCCTGAATAGCCCTACCTGGATATGTGTTCAATCCAATGTTTACTACTCACCAGTGGACCAATTGGAGAAGAGATCGTCCAATACTCACAAAGTTCAATGTAATATTTTCTTTACCCAAAAAAAAAGTTCAATGTAATATTTTATCCACTAGTTACCTAACCGAGGAAGAGTTTTATTCACATACAACAATTTTGTACATGTAGTAACTAGGTTAGAACCCCGTGTATTACACGGGTTGAATAAATGTAATTTTATATATTAAACAATAAAAGTTAGATCTTTATGAACCCCGTATATTGTACGGGTTAAATAAATGTATTTTTATATATCAAATAATAAATTACACGGGTTGAATAAATGTAATTTTATATATTAAACAATAAAAAGTTAGATCTTTATGAACCCCGTATATTGTACGGGTTAAATACATGTAATTTTATATATCAAATAATAAAAACAATTATATCTTTAAAACCATATGTACTACACAGATTAAATAAATGCAATTTTGTATACTAAATACTAAAAACGTCGTATATTTAAAAAACCCGTGTATAATCGGGTTGAAGAAATCTACCGAATAATAAAAAAAATCACTTCCTTAAAAACCTCATATATTACACGTGTTAAATAGATCTAAAAAGGATTATATCTTTAAAAAACCATGTGTATTACACAGATTAAATAAATTTAATTTTGTATATTAGATGCTAAAAACGTCGTATCTTTAAAAAACCCATGTATAGTCGGGTTGAAAAATCTACCAAATAATATAAAAAAAATATCCTTAAAACCTCGTGTATTACATCTGTTGAATAAATCTAATTTTACATAGCAAACGATAAAAAGTTATATCTTTAAAAACTTCGTGTATTACACGGGTTATATAAATGTAACTTTGTATAGTAAATAATAAAAAATATATTTTTTTAAAAACCCCACGTTTTACACGAGTTGAATAAATATAGTTTTGTATACCAAATAATAAAAAAAGTTACATTTTTAATAATTTGGATAACATTTAGTATTAATTTATTATTTATATATTTAATATAAGATAAGTAGGAAAGAGAGGTATTTGTTTTAAAAAAATATTAAATTAACAATTTAGATTTGAGGATAATATTTTATTAAAGTATGATAAGATTTAATATTAATTTATTATTTATTTAATTAATATAAAATAAGTATAGATTTGATGATACCTTTAATGAATGACACGTGTCCAAAAGTTGGTTTCCTTTATTATAGTAGACTAGCGGTAAGACCCGTGTGCAAACATGGGTCGTTTCTTAGAAAACCATGCATAACACATATTGATAGAACATATAGATATGTGTATAGATATTGTGCCAAAACGTGTTATCTATTATAGCTAAAAGACAACTATAAGTAAATATAAAAGATATTTAACAAAGTTAATAAAAGATGTCTAAAAGATGTCTAACAAACTTAATAAAATTCATCAGTTACATATGATTATTTCCATTCTCTTATTCAAAAAATAGAGTATCCATCCATTGACAATATAAATTGTTATAAACATAAGTACATATGAAAGATGTCTAACAAACTTAATAAAATTCGAATACAACTTAACTTTAACAAACATTAACTAAGAACATACGATCGCCTGCCTAAACAACACACATCAAACCTCACTCAAGAATTTGTTACGCAGCAACATGTCCTTCGCTATATGTTGTGATCTGGTTAAATATGCTACTGCAAACAATGTAACAGCTGCCGATCCAACAATCTCCCTATACAACAGATGATACGAAAACCCTTCTTTATTACTGATTTTTATTTCTCATCAACATCTCCCAGATTTGTCCTTTGAATTGTAGTTCAAAGTCCAGGGAGAACATGTATTCTTCGTCATCCCTCTCAAGTTGAAGGTCCAACAAATCTTGGAGATCGTATGCATTCAGATTATATGCACTATCCATTTTAATCTCTTCAACACTACCATCTGATCTGATCAAAGTCAATACTTGGGTTTTTGAGCATGACTTCCACTTTACTATTTTTGGATCAGTTGGTTTTCTTGGGCAAAGAATTATTGAAGATGAGTTTGGTGATTGTGGTCTGCTAACTAAATTTGCAATTGATTCAGACAAATCAGATGATGAGAGAAGGTTTTTCGGAGTACCGATTTTTAGAAACAGAGCAGCAGTTGTAGGATAGACTGAGTTTTGATGAACATTTGAATGTTCAGCTCTAACTTCTTCCAACTTTTTGTAGGTCTCAACTATCTTCAGTTTAGACCATCTGGCAATGGATCTAACTGGACCATAATCACAAGCCACAAGCTCTGCTCTCATTCTTTTAAACTTCAATACCTCATCTGAATCCACTGTTTTGACTTTCTTCCAATTAGGTTGAGTTGGCTTTACCAGGGGATCATTGTTTATTTTTGTGATTCTATCGATATGAGTTTTTCTCTTACGTGTGGAGATGATTTCTGGTGAAGGAGAATGTTTTGGTAGTGAAGATGAATGTATGGGAAATCTTTGTGACGTTGGAGATGGTTGGATTGTGGTTGGTGTAGTGAAAATGATCATGGCAGATGTTTGAGAAACTTCTGCTGAAACAACTGGTGTCTCAGCAGCTGTTTGGTAAACATCTGCTGATACTTTTGTGTTCCCAGCATCTATTGACAAAATGGGTGATGATGGTGTGGAAGGTATTTTCTCCTTCTTTTGTGGTGGTTTTTTTGGAGAAGGTTGGGATTTAGGTTGAGTAGGGGATACAATTTCTGTAGGATTGGTGGCAACTTTCTCAGTGAATATTTCTCCCCCTTTTTGGCATCATTATCATCATCATCTTTCTCAAAGATTGATGTAGAGGTGGAGCCAGTAAGTTCCAACAGATGTTCCTTAATGTTCGTAATGTCTACTTGTGTGTCTTTATACCTGGCATCAACCAAATTTCTGATAAATTCCAAACTGAAATTGCGGTTACTTTCAGCCAAATTCCTCTGAGCTTGAAGGATGGGTTGCATAGAATTCCAAAGCTCATTGGCAATTTCCTGTCTGGTAGGTTGACTTTTAAAAAGCTCTATCATCTGCTTAATCAATTCTTTCATTTCAGCAACATCTGTTTCAATGGTAGACACTCTAACCGTCAAATCCTTATAAGTTAATTCATCACCTACTTTAATAGGATCATCTGAATTCCCACCTGTAGTAGTTGTATTTGTTTTTATAATAGGAGAAGTCTCCATATCATCAGAAACAGATGCCCCTTTTTCTTCGTTCTGGGGACTTCCCACTGAAGCAGAGATTACAGTTGTAACCTCATCAGTAGTTGCCTTCAAGGGATTCTTAATGATGTAACCACTGTCCAACTGATCACCAATGGGTTCAATAGTTGTAGTGGCTGCTCCACTTGAACTACCACCAAGAGTTTCGTAATACTCAACGGGGATAACCTCCTAAACTGTTTGTAGGATAGGAGATTGAATTGGTTCAGACACAGTCATTTGTTGCGATCTACTCTCAGTAATGTGTGCATTAGAGGAACTGTTTTCTTTCTGAAATTCAATTGCTTCAAACAGAGGTAATATTGTTGATGGAACTTGAGTCGAGGGTTGTGATGTAGAAAGAGTGATTGCCCTGGGAGAGGGATTTTTAAACATACTTTCATATGAAAGGTCTACTTCATGTTGTGGTGTCCCTGTACTTACAACATGATCCTTTTGTGAGGATACATGAGGAGTTTGGATGGGTTGAGATCTTTCCAACAACTGTGAAGAAGTAGCAGCAGTGGTTTCAAGTGACATTTGTGTTGTCACTGCATTAACCTCTGGGATCTCATCTTCCAAAGGAACCTTTTTATTTTTTTTGGTTTTGATGGGCTTTTTGGATGTGACAACTTTCTTTTTGCGTTTTCCTGGTGTGTGTTTCACAACACCGATTGTGGTGTCATGATCACCAGGAGCAGTTCGCTCAACAACAGAAGTTTGAGCAACTAATGCGGACGCATCTAAAACAGGCTCATCCCCCTTTGTTTCAGTTGTTGAAACTTTTGACTCTTTATCCATAAGTTTAGTAAAAGTTTTACTTGTAAGACTATTTATTTGAAAAGCTACACCTTGTTCAAAATCTGTTTGTGACACTTGTTTTCGTAGGTAGTAGCTTAGAAGTCTTGGATACAACAGAAAAGCATTACTACGAACACCTTTTTTCAATTTTTTCACATTTTTCACATTATTCAACAAATCAGAAAATAGTGCTTGTGATAAATTGTAATCAGATTTTGTTAAAATAGCATAACCCAAATACTGAATGTTCAAATGTATCTCATTAAATGCGGTGGTCTTGGCTGAGAGACAAGTTAAAAGAGTATGAAACAAAAATTTCATTGGCGGAGGGAAGTTTGGTTTGTAGATAGTAACTTCCTTTAATTATGCATCATACCCTCTTTCAATGAACTCTGTATGAAGTTCAATTTTTTCAAAGTTGTTCTTACCTCCCAAGTCGTCCAATGCAAATGTAGTGGAAATTGTAAAGGGAGAAATTCGTACCACACTTTCCCAGACCTTAGATGTGATGGCAACTGGAATATTATCTTCAGCTAATTTGAAAAGCTACACATTGTTCAAAATCTGTTTGTGACACTTGTTTTCGTAGGTAGTAGCTTAGAAGTCTTGGATACAACAGAAAAGCATTACTACGAACACCTTTTTTTCAATTTTTTCACATTTTGCACATTATTCAACAAATCAGAAAATAGTGCTTGTGATAAATTGTAATCAGATTTTGTTAAAATAGCATAACCCAAATACTGAATGTTCAAAGGTATCTCATTAAATGCGGTGGTCTTGGCTGAGAGACAAGTTAAAAGAGTATGAAACAAAAAATTTCATTGGCGGAGGGAAGTTTGGTTTGTAGATAGTAACTTCCTTTAATCGTGCATCATACCCTCTTTCAATGAACTCTGTATGAAGTTCAAGTTTTTCAAAGTTGTTCTTACCTCCCAAGTCGTCCAATGCAAATGTAGTGGAAATTGTAAAAGGAGAAATTCGTACCACACTTTCCCAGACCTTAGATGTGATGGCAACTGGATTATTATCTTCAGCCTCTATTTCAGCATTAAACCAAAATTGTCGGAGTGTTTCTGTATGAACCGGAGCATCAGCAGTAATAATTGATTTGTATTTCGATTACGTTAAAAGGTCAATTATTGAGTGATATCTGGTATTTTTGCTGGTTTTCTCGAAGATGGGGATGTAGTTGTGAGGGTTTTTGATGTTCAGAGACATGATCGGAAAAGAAGGTGATTTGGGGATGAAACCGGGTTAAAGTTGGAGGGTTTTTAATATGTTGGAAACTGTTTTTGAGAATTTTGAATTCGAGACTGTAGTGGTAGAACCTCGATTTAGGGATGAAACAACTTTTATATAAAGAGAAGAAGCGAATGTTGACGTGACAGTAGTTACAAATATTTGATGGCTAAGATATGTCCACGTCAGAACCTCTCTTGCGACAACCGATGACAGTTGTTTTGAAACCTCTGTTGGTCGTTGGGAACAGTGTGAGTCAAACAGTCGTTAGTTAAACAGAAGTTATGAGAACAGATGATAACTTTCAGCAGTTGTTTTATTTTTAGTTAACATATGTCCACGTCAGAACCTCTGTTGTCATAATGGATGACAGTCAGCAGTATAGTAAATCAACAGTTATTAGGATAAACATAAATTATGACAACAGACGGTACCCTTTAACAGTGGATGTATTTTTAGGCAAGCAGAAGTTTCAAAAACAGTTTTTTTCAATCGGTGTAACTCAACAGTGGTAAGTTTAACATCTGTTATTAGCCCAACCACTGTTAGTATCAAATCCTCTGTTAAGCATTTTAAGATTGAATATCATCTGTTGTTCGTTAACATCTGTTGACCCATAGCAGACCTTTGCATCTTCAGACATTTATTCGTCAGCAGATGCTCTCTTTTGTCAGACTTTAGCTACAACACACCTTTTATAACACAAAAATATAACGTAAATTCTTCCAAAAAAACTGTTGTTGATAAACAAAATTATATAATAATACTTATAGCAGAGGCTGTCCAACAATAATTATTCATCATTAGCCCAACCACTGTTAGTATCAAATCCTCTGTTAAGAATTTTAAAATTGAATATCATCTGTTGTTCGTTAACATCTGTTGACCCATAGCAGACCTTTACATCTTCAGACATTTATTCATCAGCGGATGCTCTCTTTTGTCAGACTTTAGCTACAACACACATTTTATAATATAACAACCTTAAAGAAACCGACACCCTCGAATTATTTTTGACACCCTAATATATTTTAAATTATCCCAATATGTCTTAAAACACACCCCATACGCGAAAACGGACCCCGAATACCTTGAATATTATTAAAAATAATTAAAAATCAATTTTTGGGGCTTGTCGCGGGCCGCGTAGACCCCTTAGGGATCTTACGCGGGCCGCTAGAGATCAAAAACGCGGCAAAACCTTTTGCTGACACGTGTTTGACTCGTGTTGAACCTACTAGGTGACCCGGATCACCTACGCTGTTTACTATATTTGAAGCGGGCCGCGTAGCCCCTTTGCTATACCTTACGCGGGCCGTGTAAAAGTCGAAGTGAAGCCCTATAAGTAGAGGGCATCGGATCTTCAGTCTGCTCGTTCATTTCCTTTCTCAAATCTCGAATTTCTTAAAGAATAGGCATTATACTCGGGTATAATACCCCCTATGTAATACTCCAAAACCCGAATGTCCATATTTGCCGTGTGTTCCTATAGGACTTAGTATGAAATAAATAACTAGGCTATTTAACCTAGTTAAGTGTGTGGTTAAAAGTATTAAATGACGAAAATTGTACCAATTACGTCTTAGTGGCTAACACAAGGGACTAAAGTGGGTTAAAAATGAAAGATGAATTAATATATGAAAAGTTGCACACACACAAACACACACTTTGTGTGTTCGAGAATGAGCAGGAGACTCCCATGGAGCCAAGGACCCTAACTTCATCATTTTCATCAAATTGAAAGGCTAAATGATGCTTAAATCTATAACCGAGCATGGATTAATGATCACCTTCACAAGGGGATCATAAGGTATGTCTTAAAGGTTAGATTGGTGATTATGCACGAAGTGGGTTATGTTGTAAATCATGAATTGGAAGTGATTAACAAAGTAGTTATGAAGTGGGTTTTAGATAATGTGATGAAAATGATGATTTACTTATGTTAATGATGTTTGGAATCATACGTGTGTCTGAATGTTTAAAGAAATCGGATAAGAAATGATAGATTAGCATGTTATAAGGATGGATAATAAATTCCATATAAGATCCGTGTGATAAAAGGGTTGTGACGAATGATGAATAAACTAACTATCATAAGAATGATATATGATAGTTGATGCTTGGTAAGCGGCAAGGAAGCTTTGGGAAAGAAGCGGGTCAAACGGGACTTATGCGCACGGGAAGCATATTTGGATGCGAGGTAAGTAGAGCTTACACCCCTCTTCTTAAAATATCTATTCATTGTATTAATTATGAACATGGTAAGTAAATATGTGAAGTATGATGTTCCGACAAGTATTGATACGGGTCGGAATATGTGGGTATGATAAGAGATTAAGGTTGATATTTAAAAGGGGTAAAAAGGGGTATTATGGTAATTTTGGTTACAAGTTAACGAAGAAATAAGTTACATGGATGGGATAAGGAATAAGTAAAACCCCACAAGGGCAAAATGGACATTTAGATTTAACGGGTCAAATGGTGGAGATGTCACCATTTGGCGTTATCGACTAATGAATTGTTTTGTCAAGTATCATGAAGTCACAGAATGTATAGCGAAAGGATTTGCGTTGCTACTATCTAGCAATTTAGCGGATGAAGTATTAAAACGGGCCATAGCTTTTATCTGAGCCAGGTACGTGCGATTAGAGTTGTAGTTAAGTCGTATGATTGGTTAAATATGCAATGAAGTCCTTTGTTGTAAAGGTTGGAACAAAGTTGACCAAAACGCCCTTGGTAGGTATATCGGGCAAACGACCTTCAAAGTTGTTTAGGAACAAGTTGTTTGAATTAGTGAAATGTTTTGGTCAAGTATGTAAGTGAAAAGTATGGTTTTTGTAAGTCATAGACCATTTAATGCGCAAATACCCATAACGGGTCAAAATAAGCTTTTGAGCGAAAATGAGTTAAGAGGATGCAAGACATCCGAGAATTTAATCTTTTATGGTAGACAACGATGAAATTATAAGGTTCATGAGAATTTGAGGTCAAATAGACAGATAATTTTGATAAATGCATGAACGGGTCAAAACCTTGTAGAAAGGTAATAAGTCGAAAGCTTAAAAGTCTAAAATTTTGTTAATCCGGATGTCGGATGTTAACTCCATGTGATGGAGAATTAAATTACGATCACGTAGGAAAAAGAATCGGGTAAAACGGATAAAAAACGAGAGAGTTATGCTCGTTTCCGTAAAATTGGGTTATGCTGGGAATATGCAGCATCAGCTGCAAACATTCTGATCAAATTAGATGGTCGCGCGACGCGACGGCGAAGTCAAGATGCCGTCGCGCGATGCGACGGACCCCAGAGTTACAAAAAAAATATTATTTTACTGTATGTGCAAACCGTTTTTAAACGCTGATACATTAAGTATAACTGATTTATTCCATGTTTTAGGAGATGTAGACATGTGTGAGGATATGTATGTATGTATGTATGTATGTATGTGTGTGTGTGTGTGTGTGTGTGTGTGTGTGTGTGTGTGTATGTATGTAGGATTGTTTGTATGTATGTAAGTAATTATGTATTAACGTATACATCTATGCAGTTATGCTTGAAAGTATATATGTATGTGGGTACGTATGTATGCATGTAAGCAAGTAAGTATGCATGGTTGTACGCAGGTTTTCAGTACGATTGAGTATCGACGTTATTCATAGTGTACCTTGTGAATGAGGTGTAACGCAGGTACAATAAGGAAAGCTCACCAGGGATTATATACACAGATGGAATGCTTAAATGTAAAGAGATAACTAAGTGAAAAAGTAAACGAGGATGAATCTTGTTTATATATCTAATGTGTGCTAATGCTTTGAATGTATGTGGTGAGTGCAGGTTGTACGAACCGCGGATTATCATCACGAGAAGTAGCGATCGAAGACCGAGTCACAAGATAGATTGTACGGGAATGTTTGCGTATGTAATTTAGTAAACATAAGCCATGTTTTTACTTAGTAAATGAGTCGACTGATAAATTTATGTGAAAGAATTATGTTAAAATGAAATTTTAAGTAAGTCAAGGTACTTATAATGAAAAGAAATTTTATGGCATGAACTTCCACTGCGACTTTTGTTAAATACGTGTTAGGGCCTTACAAGTTGGTATCAGAGCCCTGGTTTGAGAGAATCAAGTACGAGAGGATAGGTACTTGAACTCAAACCTGTGTGCTCTTGTGATAAGGAACCCGTACAATCCATGACTCGATCAAGATCTAAAGGTAGAAATGGAATGAAAACGTGTATGTATGCATTCATATGAAGAAACTAACGGTTATATTATGTGTAAGATAAGCATAGCTGGTTGGAGAGGATGATCCGTGAATGCGGTCTAGAACCGGCATCAAGGCAAGTGATAAGACAAATGGACCCCAGGTACGTAAATTTAACGTGTGGACGTATGAAGTGGTATAATTAAGTGAGTGAAAGAAAATTTTAAATGAAATATAATAGTGATATGGCAATGAAGTTTTGAAAATGATACACGTGCCGAAACTTAATTCTTCGGACATAAGGTGGCGATTACACGAAGACACGAAACTAATATATGGATTGTGTACCTGGCCAGTACACAAGAAACACATGACGTTCGTGAGACCGTGATAATTGTTACAGGTATGTCCGTTGGAATTATGTAGTAGGTGGACGTGAGGGTAAAGAGAAACGTAAGACTTTCAGGAATGAAAGTATGAACGATATATTAGAATCCGCGAGACGGATTTGAAGCATGAAAGTAATGAAGTATGAATGACTTGTTTGAATCCGCGAGACGGATTCAAGGAAAGAAAGGCATGAATGGAATGTTTGAATCCGTAAAACGGATTCAAGGAAATGAAATGTAGAAATGATATGTCTGAATCCGCGAAACGGATTCAACACATGTAAGGAATGAAAGATGTGAATGATATGATTGAAATCCGTTAGATGGATTCAAATCATAGAAGGGAGGAAATGTATGAATGGTATGTTTGGAACCGCTAGACGGATTCGAAACATGGAAGTAATGAAAGGTATGGATGTTACGTTTGAATCCACGGGACGGATTTAAAATATAAAAAGGATGAAATTAGTCCACATCAGAATGTGTCGATAGTTTGATCGTGGTTGTGTCAAACGAGTCATATGGGTAAATGTAAAGTAAATAAACAAAAGAATGATCGTAATGGGCATGCAAACCTAAGTTGTAAAATGAAAGAAAGAAGTTTTGAACCAGTTATGTGTTAAATGTGTTAGTAATCGACTCTTAGGAGTCATAATGAATGACGGGCTACGACCCGGACAATGGTTTAAGTATGAACGAGAAGGGTGAGTTTTAACGAAAATGCTGAAATGATGTAACGAATGTCTTTGCAAGTAAGCATGAATGGAAGGAAGTACGAATGTGTACCTCAATGCATCTACGATAAATAAGAGATGCCGTTTTGACGTTGCAAAGTCAAACTGCAACAAGTGGCGAAATGACCCATAGAATGAAAGAAATGCATGTGAGGAATGAAATGTGTGACACGTTATAGCGTGTACGTAAGAAATTGTAGGAGAATTATAGGTGAGTAAACACCTAGTAGGATGAATGTTTGAATGAAGTGTCCTAACCGCTAAATTATTGATGATAATGTTAGAACTCTTGACGCAATGAAACCAAATGAATTGGTGGAAGGATGTGTACAAGTGGGGACACCATATGTGGATAAATGAAATCTAGCCTGGTACAGCTAGTGTTCGGGAAGAATGCGGATCAATCTGGATCACGGATCGTGGATTGATGATATGAGATGAGGTTAGTAAAAGTTTAACTTATGTCGGATAGTATGAATTGGTAAATTGAAAACAATCTACGAAATGAATGACGGAATGGGTATAGTATAGTATGGAATGTTTGATTTCTAATAGTTGACATAAGAATGAAAAACTATGTCATTAAGAAGTGAATCTTAAAGGTTTTGAGTGAAAGATACGGGTATGGGTTAAACTCTCGTATGATGAATACTTATGCAAATTAAGTAATGCACGAAATGAGAGGAATAGTAACGTAGAATGAATAAGGTGAGTTGAAGGTAACGTAAGGGTATGTATGGTACAAGTAGTTATAGAAAACGTAGAATGATGTTAACTTTGGAGTTAAGCACGTATTTGTGACTATGAGATAGTAGTTTTGTTGAGATAACAAAAAAAGAACTAAATATTATAAGGCATGTGTATAGAATGTAATCTTAAGAAAGGAGATAGAGGTATTAGATCTGTTATAAACGGGTCGATGAAATGAGGATGTTATGTGAAAATATGGTATGAAAAATATGGACTTGTTAGAAGGAAGTCAACTATATGAATAGTTATGAATTGAGAATGGATAGTTATTTAGTATAATGATGTTCCTGTCGAAATCGAACTTAGACGTGTATGTATAAATTATGAATTTAGACAGTATGGTCGATGAAAATAATAAGAATGTTGATATAAACAAAAAGGGAATGTTATTAATGGGAAGTAGGAATTGTTTCAAGTAAACAAAAAAAAGATATATTGCACATGATATACTAGTATTAGAATGATGAATGAACCACTAGCTATGAAGTGCGTTAGGAACTAGCACTATTAGTGAAAGCGACACTTGTAACGCCTCGCTTTTTGAAACTTACTTTAATTGGAAAGATTATTCATGTACCTATTTTTGGAAACTTACATACGTATCGTATTCGCATCTCGCCTCCGTTTTCGTAACTCGTAACTTCGATCATAATGAAATTCTGTTTTTATACATGCTTATACGTGTTGCAATACTCGGGTTAAACGTTACCAATCTCAAATGCATACGCGCAACCGATACTCGACATACTAGTACTCATAACTTATACATGCTTGTTAACTATTAAATACGTGGTTAATTCTAATTCTAATAATAATAATAATAATAATAATATAATAAACATCAACGAAAGTTGATGATATTATGAACTTATTTTATTAGAAAAAAAAAATAATATACACTAATAGCCATTCGACCAGAAATGAGCAGCCATGTTAGTTCCTTCTTTTGTCATTCAATTAACCCATTACATGCATTTTAGACCTTAGTTCATTAATACCTAATGTGTACTATAAAAATATATATATTGGGTAGTAAAAAATGAAATAAAACAAGAGCAACATAGCTGCCAAGTGCAGCGATCGGAAGTTTCAATTAGTTTTCTTTTGTTTGTTTTTAATGTATAATCGGCCAACCAATCACATAATATTGTTAGTTAGTGCATTCATGAATATAACATAATTTAATATATCTTCACTACCTAAGTTGATCAAATAAAAAAATATATATATAAAAACACTACATAGATGGCAGAATGCGGCTGCAACTATAACTGATGTTTAAATGTTTTTTTTATTGGTTAAACACCCAACTACTTGTATTAAATGCCAACCATTTAAACCCTAATCCTTCCCTATAAATACCAAGCCATCTCCAAGTCATTTTCACTTTTCAAAACACTCTCAACTCTCTCTAATCACTCCCAAACACTCTAAATTCGCAGCTATAATCAGAAGTTCGGACAGATTCAGCAAGCTTCACTAAAGTGAGCATAACTCACTCAATACTTGTCTGATTTAGTCCATTCTTTTTCCTATGTGCTTGGATCGACCTTAGCTTCGATTCCATGGGTTTTTAACAGTAAATAAGTCTCTGGAACTCCGGCAAAAAGGCTTCAAAGTTCACTGTTCATTTCTAATTTCATCTAATCTTTACTAAACTTGTTCAACTTGAGTCTAACTCATCTCAAACCTATGTCCTTATGCTTATAACCACTTCTATGGTTAGTTAGGCTTAAAAACAAGGTTGAGACATTCGAAATCAGATGTTAAACCTCACATATATTCTGTTTTGTTTAGGGTTTTTAACCCACAAGTGGTGTTCAAGCTTCAAGCTTGATAAATGTGTGATTGTGGACTAACTTGGGTTGTCCAACATAAAATCCCCACATCCCTTGATGATTTCTCATAGTGTAGTTGCTTCTTATTCTTATATTGATATTAGTTCATGACCCTCCTTGTATGTTTTTACATCAAGTGTAGTGGTGAACCATAAGAGGTACCTAAATGGAAGCTTGTTCTTCTTACCTCCTACATGAATTCTATGACACAATAGAGGTACCTAAATGAAGATTTATCTTCTACCTCATGCTTGATTAATGGACTAAATAATACATATAATACTTATACATATATTTACTATTCGAACTCTTGATGGTGGACTTGTGTTCATTCGTCAAAATATTTGAATACATCATCCAAGACATAAGACTTGTTACAATTCTAATGAGTATACTACTCATGAAAACATTAACCCTTGAGGTTTCATAGTGTCAAAAACAAGTACTTGATGTTGAAGGATGATTACTTTCGAATACGTATATTCTTGTGTTTTAACTTCCTAAAATCCCTAAATCTTCCGAATGCCCAAACTCACACACCTATGTTTCCTTTGTGTAGAAAGACTTGGTGTTCCAACTTCCTAAATCAATAAACTCACTCGCGGGATTACCAAGTAGAAGACTTGCAAAACCGTGAGTATACTCGCAACCCCCTTTTTATGTTTACCACTTTTTGGGGTGTAACATGTTTAACTATTAAACTACACTTAAACTTATTCTTTATGCAATGCATGAAAACAATCCTTATACATGAATACAATGTTATGATACTTGATGCTTACGTGGACCATACTTATTTTATATGTTTTAGTCATTAGCTTTCACGAGCCTCCATTTGACATGTATAGCGCTATAGGAGTAACGCACCGCCCCCTTAAACTTGTGGTCATGTCGAATTAACTAAACTTTCTTGCGTAAACAGAGGGTTGGCTAGAAATATTGCATGCCATGTTAGGTTGATCTTGTATAAACTAAGTTTCCATGTGGATTCGTTTTAAACTTATATACTTATACTTATGCTTAAACTTGTATACTCGCCTTTGCTTTTGCATTGAATTGTATTTTAAACATGTTACAGGTTGAGGATTGATGATGCTACGAAAATGGATTAGCAAAGATGCCTAGATACTCATTTAGACGTTTAGGTTTAAAGTGTTGTATAAATTTTGTTATGTTATGTTGAACAATGTTGTTATTTAAATTTCTTGTAATGCTTTGACAATTTATCTATGAAATGAAAATGGTTGAATTAAATATTGTCACAATTAGTGTTATGAAGTCTCTTGCAATCTTGAACAAGTCCCACTCCGATGATTCCGCCATTGGTTGGGGTGTGACAGATTGGTATCAGAGCCATAACTATAGGGAATTAGGAAAAGTAGGAATGCTTTTACCTAGTCTATAGTTTTAGAGCCTTATTTTTATGTTTTGCTCGAAACTACTTGCATCATACTCTATTTCTTTTATTCATTCTCTTTTGATCTTTTAACCATATATGCCATTTACACATGCTACACTTGTGTGTTAATAGTTGCTTTATTATGTGTTAATACTTGTTGTATTGTCCCATTATTTATGTGCTATTCTTGATATGCTTTCTTATGTGTTTATACTTGTTTATTTATTCATTTAACTTATGCCTTTCCTAAGTCATTTTATTCGATTTATACTAAACTCGAAAACACTCCTAATACACAAACGAGACAACTTAACCAAAATAGGCGTGAAACCCACAATTTGGTGAACGACTCTCAATCCACCTATTCTTTTTACACGAAATTCGCCATCAAGTTAGGAGTGAAATCCTCACCTTGATGTAGAATTTCCATTTCGAATTCTAGTGGACCCTCGTCTAAGTGTTGAAATTTAAAATTTTGACCCGATGAGTACCAACCACACTTAGGATACGAAATCGTCAAGTTAGGGGTGAAACCCGCACCTTGTCGACTAGTTCCACTCCTTGATTTTCATAAATCCCGCCAAGTCTCGAAATTTCAATTGATTTGGGACATGTAGTAACCGGAAAGTAAATACCGTTAACCGACTTGTCGGCGAGAGTATTCCACCTATTAGGCCAAAGCATGCTCCTCAAATTCGAAAGACTTTTCGACCACTTTGGTTAGTCAAAGTTCCGTTTTGGAACCATCCAAATTTTAATCAAACATGTGTTTCTATTATTTATCTTATACGATGCAACCTTTCAAATTCAAAATTTACTTTCGATATTCTTTTTTCACACACACAACATATTGAATCTTTTCCATACATTTATACATATGCATGATTTCATATAATTTAAATTCATATTCCTTGTAACGACAAGTGGAGACATATCATCGAGATAGGAGTGATTTCCTTACCTTGACGATTAACTCCACTCCCTTTTTCTTAAAACGACCTCACAAACGAGTTAGGGGTGATTCCCTTACCTAGGTGATCGTTACTAAAACGTCTCTTCAAAATATCTTATTATGGAAACTCGATCATATTTTATACCTAAAGTGTTTATCATTATTCAAAATACCTACTTATACCGATTTCAAAATACATTGTTTTATCAAGCGTACTTTCTATCCTACAATCTATTTTCGCTCAACTCATATACACGAGATTCTTAATCATGTCTTAAAACGTTTTATTACCCAAATTTCAAAACCTTACGAAATGCTACATATCAATTTAATCGGTCCAATTAATCTCTTGCCCAAGAACTTCATATTCGACTTAACCACTAAAACACACTCTCACATTATATCACCATACTAAGGACTTTCATTCTCAAACGGAATTCAAACCAACCTTCTCACATACTTGTAGGATACTATAGATATTATACGACCGTTTTACCAAAGACGCTTTCCAACATCAATAAATCATTTGTTAAAATTATTTTTTTTTAAAACAATCACTAAGTCCTTTTACTAAATTTCTTTTCTAAGGGTCGACGTTTTCACGAGAACCTTCAAAGTTCAAAATTTCTTGTTTTGATGCAAATGAAACATACCCGTTATTTTCAAAAACCTTCTCTACACCGCTTAATTCGTCATTCAAATTTCAAAACACGTGGGCTAGAAGACTTCATGGGGACCGACAATCTTCAACATACGTAAACTCCCTTTTTAAACAAAAGTAGCATTTCAATCATTACAAAATACGTTATGCATAACCAATGAGTACTTTATGTTCCTTTACATTTACAAACTATATTCTACCTTCCAAATCAACTCAATCTATTTTGATTCGATAAACTCAAACAACTATACATGTAAATCATCATACAAGTTTTAATAATCACCTCGTGACGAGTTCGCTCACATCATTCGTTTTACATTTTCAAATTCTCGAGCATTGTATATGCCCGGATTCGTTATATTTCAACATACACTATATACGTAGTTTTATTAATCGTGCCTACATTCATAATCATACGATTTATGCTTATACTTGTACACGTACTACTCATATGTTTTATGTCTATACTCATACTTGCGTGAATAATCATACTTAAACTTATATCTATGCTCGTACTTTCATTCATACTCATACATTCGTACCCGTACGCGAGTGGAATCCGAGGGGTTCGCTTGCGTGGGTCCCATACATACTTAAGCATGGACTTGCTTACATACTATATTCTTATACGAACACATCCTTATCCTTTTATGTATACCCTGATTCATACACAACTAGTACAAGCTATGCGGATCATGCGACGATCAAAATAATCGCGGGTGCACACGGGATTATAGTGATAGGCGTATGAGAACCATAGAGTGTACTACTGTGTATGGTAAGACACGGAAGGTAACATGACACCGAATACAAAACAGACGTAATGTGGTCAAAACATGGTGGATACGCCGCTGGTACTTCCTATATATAAGTGTTTTCACCATGTTACCAAACTTTCGTAAAACGTGCCATGAGAAATTCAGTGTTTTGCAGACCTTTTAGACCTAATACAAACTTTAGACAACTCACAAACGCATTATATCCGATTATCCATGACGAGACTTCATTCTTAACACATCACCATCGTCTATCCAATACTTATGCCATTCTGATACTCGTATTCGTCTATTAGATCAATCGTCCACTTTTCATATCTCCCATTATTCCCCATTACCCTTGCCCTATTCGAACCCCGTTTACAATGTAGTCTGTTTAAACGTTCGAATCCTAACATATCCCTTACTTTTAAGACTACCTGGCTATTCTACAAACTACCTCACTTTTTATTGAATATAAACCGTTTTATAAAAAAAAAATCCTTCCTAATACGACACATTTTTAATACATCTCCAATTTAAGTTATTCAAACTTGTTTGAGCTCGCTTTACCTATATGCGCTCCTATGCGTTTTCAATTATGCTTGGTACCTCAAATCAATTTAGACAGACAAACTCCTTTGCGAACCTATCTTGTCATTCTTCAAAATTTCATACCTTTTTACACTTCGAAATTTCGAGTCTCAATTTTAAAATTTTCACCTTTTTGCCGAAACTCTTTCAAGTATTACTCTTGAATAAATTTCGGGACGAAATTTTCTAAAGGAGTGGAGACTGTAACGCCTCGCTTTTTGAAACTTACTTTAATTGGAAAGATTATTCATGTACCTATTTTTGGAAACTTACATACGTATCGTATTCGCATCTCGCCTCCGTTTTCGTAATTCGTAACTTCGATCATAATGAAATTCTGTTTTTATACATGCTTATACGTGTTGCAATACTCGGGTTAAACGTTACCAATCTCAAATGCATACGCGCAACCGATACTAGACATACTAGTACTCATAACTTATACATGCTTGTTAACTATTAAATACGTGGTTAATTCTAATAATAATAATAATAATAATAATAATAATAATAATAATAATAATAATAATAATAATAAGAGTTAATTGCCAAAATCGTCCCTGAGGTTTCGGCACGTTTGCCATTTTCGTCCAAAATGACACTTTTGTACCAAATTGCCCCCAACGTTTGTAACTTTTTGCCATTTTCATCCAAACCACTAACTTGGTTTATTTTTTCTGTTAAGTTGAGGATATTTGGATGAAACTGGCAAATATAAAACCACAGGAACGATTTGGGCAATTTACTCAAACCCTTTTTAATTTCTTTTATTTAATTATTTTTGTTACATATATAATAAAAAAGAATAAATGGAGTTTTTAGAAAAAAAAATTAATAGTTTTGTTACATAATTTTTATAAATTTTCATCCAAATCACCAACTCAGTTTATTTTTTCTGTTAAGGTGAAGGATGTTTTAAATTTTATAAATTAAGACAGAAATTAATTTACAGCTTCTTTATATAAATCAGTTTTATAAAGAGAAAATGTCATTGGTGTGCAACACATAACAATCGATTACAACTTTTAGTATTTATCAATTGTAAATATAGAAAAAAAATTGTAAAACGTTACATATTTTTTAAATGTGTTGAGCACCTAAAAATATGTTGGTAGAAATAAAATATTTATTTAATTAAGATTATGAGGGTAACTAACTAATACTTATTCTGAGTGACTTGAGTAAAGTAACTTTTGGTTCATAGCATTATAATTACAATTTGGTGGGTAATTTTAAGGTTTAGTAACGATACGTTGTTTGATAGGGGGGGGGGGGCACTGGCTTCTGTTTTCCCTTAGGAGCGAATTTAAAGGAGTAGATGATGAATTACAAACTTGGTACATATGATAAGATTTTTTTATTTGACCATTTTAAATAAGGTCACAAGCATTTTAGTTTTATAAAATTTAGAGGTTTGAATAGATTTTATTTTTATAAAACTGATCTATATAAAAAATTAGAAATTAATTTCTGTCTTAGTTTATAAACATCCTTCGCCTTAATTTAAAAATTAACTTAGTTAGTGGTTTGATGAAAATTTATAAAAATTATGTGACAAAGCTATTATTTTTTTTCATATAAAAATTGCATGTATATTCTTTTTTATTATATATGTAACAAAATTAATTAAATAAAAGAAATTTAAAAGAATTTGAGTAAATTGCGAAAATCGTCCCTGTGGTTTTATATTTGTCAGTTTCATCCAAATATCCTTAACTCAACAGAAAAAATAAACTAAGTTAGTGATTTGGATGAAAATGGTAAAAAGTTACAAACGTTGGGGGCAATTTGGTACAAAAGTGTTTTTTGGACGAAAATGGCAAACCTGCCCAAACCTCAGGGACGATTTTGGCAATTAACTCTAATAATAATAATAATAATAATAATAATATAATAAACATCAACGAAAGTTGATGATATTATGAACTTATTTTATTAGAAAAAAAAATAATATACACTAATAGCCATGCGACCAGAAATGAGCAGCCATGTTAGTTCCTTCTTTTGTCATTCAATTAACCCATTACATGCATTTTAGACCTTAGTTCATTAATACCTAATGTGTACTATAAAATATATATATTGGGTAGTCAAAAATGAAATAAAATAAGAGCAACATAGCTGCCAAGTGCAGCGAAATCGGAAGTTTCAATTAGTTTTCTTTTGTTTGTTTTTAATGTATAATCGGCCAACCAATCACATAATATTGTTAGTTAGCGGATTCATGAATATAACATAATTTAATATATCTTCACTACCCAAGTTGATCAAATAAAAAAATTATATATATAAAAACAGTACATAGATGGCAGAATGCGGCTGCAACTATAAGTGATGTTTAAATGTTTTTTTATTGGTTAAACACCCAACTACTTGTATTAAATGCCAACCATTTAAACCCTAATCCTTCCGTATAAATACCAAGCCATCTCCAAGTCATTTTCACTTTTCAAAACACTCTCAACTCTCTCTCTAATCACTCCTAAACACTCTAAATTCGCAGCTATAATCAGAAGTTCGGACAGATTCAACAAGCTTCACTAAAGTGAGTATAACTCACTGAATACTTGTCTGATTTAGTCCATTCTTTTTCCTATGTGCTTGGATCGACCTTAGCTTCGATTCCATGGGTTTTTAACAGTAAATAAGTCCCTGGAACTCCGGCAAAAAGGCTTCAAAGTTCACTGTTCATTTCTGATTTCATCTAATCTTTACTAAACTTGTTCAACTTGAGTCTAACTCATCTCAAACCTATGTCCTTATGCTTATAACCACTTCTATGGTTAGTTAGGCTTAAAAACAAGGTTGTGACATTCGAAATCAGAGGTTAAACCTCACATATATTCTGTTTTGTTTAGGGTTTTTAACCCACAAGTGGTGTTCAAGCTTCAAGCTTGATAAATGTGTGATTGTGGACTAACTTGGGTTGTCCAACATAAAATCCCCACACCCCTTGATGATTTCTCATAGTGTAGTTGTTTCTTATTCTTGTATTGATATTAGTTCATGACCCTCCTTGTATGTTTTTACATCAAGTGTAGTGGTGAACCATAAGAGGTACCTAAATGGAAGCTTGTTCTTCCTACCTCCTACATGAATTCTATGACACACTAGAGGTACCTAAATGAAGATTTATCTTCTACCTCATGCTTGATTAATGGACTAAATAATACATATAATACTTATACATATATTTAATATTCGAACTCTTGATGGTGGACTTGTGTTCATTCGTCAAAATATTTGAATACATCATCCAAGACATAAGACTTGTTACGATTCTAATGAGTATACTACTCATGAAAACATTGACCCTTGAGGTTTCATAGTGTCAAAAACAAGTACTTGATGTTGAAGGATGATTACTTTCGAATACGTATATTCTTGTGTTTTAACTTCCTAAAATCCCTAAATCTTCCGAATGCCCAAACTCACACACCTATGTTTCCTTTGTGTAGAAAGACTTGGTGTTCCAACTTCCTAAATCAATCAACTCACTCGCGGGATTACCAAGTAGAATACTTGCAAAACCGTGAGTATACTCGCAACCCCCTTTTTATGTTTACCACTTTTTGGGGTGTAACATGTTTAACTATTAAACTACACTTAAACTTATTCTTTTTGCAATGCACGAAAACAATCCTTATACATGAATACAATGTTATGATACTTGATGCTTACGTGGACCATACTTATGTGATATGTTTTAGTCATTAGCTTTCACGAGCCTCCATTTGACATGTATAGCGCTATAGGAGTAACGCACCGCCCCCTTAAACTTGTGGTCATGTCGAATTAACTAAACTTTCTTGCGTAAACAGAGGGTTGGCTAGAAATATTGCATGCCATGTTAGGTTGATCTTGTATAAACTAAGTTGCCATGTGGATTCGTTTTAAACTTTTATACTTATACTTATGCTTAAACTTGTATACTCGCCTTTGCTTTTGCATTGAATTGTATTTTAAACATGTTACAGGTTGAGGATTGATGATGCTACGAAAATGGATTAGCAAAGATGCCTAGATACTCATTTAGACGTTTAGGTTTAAAGTGTTGTATAAATTTTGTTATGTTATGTTGAACAATGTTGTTATTTGAATTTCTTGTAATGCTTTGACAATTTATCTATGAAATGAAAATGGTTGAATTAAATATTGTCACAATTAGTGTTATGAAGTCTCTTGCAATCTTGAACAAGTCCCCCTCCGATGATTCCGCCATTGGTTGGGGTGTGACAACACTAATAAGAACTCTGATCGGGTTCTTGAAGATAGAAGATTGTTAATGAGATGTGCTAGTGGTCGTGTCGACGAACTGGAAGAAAAGGTAATTAGTATTTAATGAAAATGAGAAAGGTTTCGGGGACGAAACCTCATTTAAGGGGGGTAGACTTGTAACACCCCAAAACCCGAATGTCCATATTTGCCGTGTGTTCCTATAGGACTTAGTATGAAATAAATAGCTAGGCTATTTAACCTAGTTAAGTGTGTGGTTAAAAATATTAAATGACGAAAATTGTACCAATTATGTCTTAGTGGCTAACACAAGGGACTAAAGTGGGTTAAAAATGAAAGATGAATTAATATATGAAAAGTTGCACACACACAAACACACACTTCGTGTGTTCGAGAATGAGCAGGAGACTCCCATGGAGCCAAGAACCCTAACTTCATCATTTTCATCAAATTGAAAGGCTAAATGATGCTTAAATCTATAACCGAGCATGGATTAATGATCACCTTCACAAGGGGATCATAAGGTATGTCTTAAAGGTTAGATTGGTGATTATGCACGAAGTGGGTTATGTTGTAAATCGTGAATTGGTATGAAATTGAGTATGAGAATATGTTAGAATCATCATATAGAACATGGGTTATGCATGATTTTGGTTAATTTGATGCTTAGAGGTGAAACCCATTAATTATGGTGAGAATGATGACTTGAATCATCATCCATGTCTAATTTTTTTGTTGAATGTTGATGTATTATGTGAGTAATATGGATTCTTGTTAGAGGAATTGAAAGAAATGTGATATTAATATGTTTGACGTTTATGCATGAATAATTTATGTTGATTAGAAGAAGGAATTTGATGAATTATTGTCACACCCCAAATTTCCACGTGTTACCGGTGGGCCCGGTAGGGGAGTATCGTGACGTGGTTGGCAACATAATAGTCAAACAACACAATATTTAAATGCACAGCGGAAGCAAAGTATAGATTCATTTCAACCAAACGATATTGTAATATTAAGTATCACAAATAGTCGAATATAAATCCACAGGTAGATCAAAATAAAAGGAAACAAATGTTCAACAGTCTATGACATCCAAGCTGGCGAGACTTATTGTGGATGCTAGGAGACAAGCCAGCCTATTACGCGTAGTACCTGCACTTAACCTTTTTAAGAAAAATACGTCAGTTTACACTGATAAATACAATCAACCGACTCATTTTGAAAAGAGTTTAAGAAAATGCATTTAAGGCACAAGGCATAAATAATATTTTGTAACTTGGGATAATTATTTAAATATAATACTTGTAAACGAATTACATGTTTCTTATGCGTTCAGTAGCCCGATCCGTAGACCGGGTTAAAGATCAATAGACACACCACTTTATTTAATGAGACACTGACAGGTGTACGCCTACACCTGAGTGCTAAGGTCGTGGCCATTTCGTGAAATGATGCCAGGGATATCCGGGACATGGTCATTAACCCCCCAAAGGCTTTAAGCAAACAAAACATTTCAAAACGTAGCATATCAATGATTTAACCTCTATTCGATTAAAGATTCAATGCCGGACCAAGCGGTATTTTATATACCGTACCCCAAGCCCGTATAGGGAAAATAAGTTAAAAGTATTTACCTGAGCAAGTATAGATCAAAAATCAGCGAGTGCAAGTATCTTTTACCGGTTCTCCTAATCTGGAACGAAGGTTTAATAATAACCTATTAGAATCCTAACGGTCTTTAGTTAAGCTTAAGCTTAGACCGATTAGTTTTAAAGATACGGTTCGTACGCACGATTAAGCGAAGACCGGATAGAATGTGATTTAGACCCGACAAGTTTGAAGACTTGCTTAATATGGGTATATGATACACATTCTGGATTTTGAGATAAAACCGATAAGGTTTGACCCGTTTCGGCTAATTTATGTAACTAGTTACATAAACCGAACCGAACGCGTATGAAGCGTAACGGGTAACCATAAGAGTCCTAAACAGGTTTCCTAAGTTAACATGCCTTAAATATGTTGTGATATCAGTAGGATACCTTCCGTTATGCCCAAAACGAGTTTAATCTCATATTAAGCCCCGTAGGGGTATTTTGGTCATTTTAAAGATTATAAAAGGAATTAATTAAGTTTCTGTGAACCGGTTCTGAATACATCAGTAAAATAGTTTATTTTAACAGGTTATAACATTTGGTTATAAGTCTTTTATGTCAAAATAGTTTTAAACCCTAACAATGCGTATAATACGTGTATAAAGCCGTTTTAAGCGACGTACGGGTTAAAATAGTATTTTGAGTTTCCTGATCAGTTAAACAGGTTCAAAACACTCCATTTAATATTTAAAATCAGTAGCAATTGGATTGGCATCAAAAGGGTTTGTAAAACTCATTTTATGGCCGAAAAGGGTATATTCGGTATTTACCGAATCAAGGCACTAATCCTAGCTTATGATCAGTTTAAAAATAATTAAAAATCTTCAAAAATCTCAAAATATTATTTAACATCAGTGGGTAAAAGGTTTGGTGTTAAAAATTGGGTTTAGATAGGTTTTACGCTAATGACGCCGTTTAATTACCAATAAACGTTATAATTACGTCATTAAGCATATCTCCTAATCTAGACTTCCGATTGACGTGAAATTTTGCAGACATGCTCAATAATCAGTAACTAAGATTATTGTACTTTCATATTTCTAAAAATCTCGTTTTATGGCTATAAGGGTATTATGGTCATTATTTAGGCAATTAACGGAACCGTCGGACAATCGAGGTTTCAAGTGGTATAAACGCAGAGGGTTATACCAACATGTAACTAGGTCCTAATGGAACTTTAAGGCATGTCTAAACCTACCAAAAACGGGTCAGAATCGAAGTCAAAGCAGAAAGTCAAACTAAGCGACTTTCGGCTCCGAATCGGTTCAAAACGGGAAGTTGTCGAATCAAACAAGCGTAGACAAGTTTTTATACTTATTATCAAATTATATGACTGATAAAACAGATTATTCACCTTTCATATTGTTAATTATGCGTTAAACGATTCTGTTGACTTTTTCGGACAAGTTTGACTCGACATACGACCTAGTTAGGATTCGAATCTGTGGATGCCCTTTTAAGGGTTTAAAGTCCACATAAATACCAACTTATGACAACTTTAACTTAGCCTAATCGCTGGACCATTTGTGCTTAAACGATAAGTCAAACCGTAGTTACGTCGGTTTGACTTTTAAGCTAAATACAAAGCAAAACTGAAATAGAGAAGGTCAAGCATACTTACACAAGTCTAATGATCGATTTAGGATGCTTGAGAATGATCCTTATGCTCCAGAAGTTGATCAGATGATGAATGGAAGAATGAACACAAACATTCGGGTTTTATATAGTGGATGCATTGGCTTGTAAACATGACAAAGCCCCCTACCAATGCTCATTGATCATCAACATGTGTCCTAGGGGCTATAAAACCACCTTAGGCAGCCCAAGGTATCGAAAAACTTGCATGTAAGTCGGTTAGAAGCTGAAAACAGCCACCTGCCATTCTTTTCTGCATCTGGCAGTCGCAGGCGGCCCGCTTGGGCTCTTGTTATATGGTAGGCGGGCCGCGTGGCCCTTCTGGTCAGGTTAAACATGTTTTTCGTTATTGCATTTTGGTCCTTGGTCCCCCGAAAGGTCGTTTTCACAAAATTTCTTGCATTATGAGGCTTCAATAATAACATATGGGGGCTTTAGGGCTTATACCATCTTGGTTAAGTCCTCGGGTAACTTTGTGATCACCCGAAAAGCCCTAAATTTCAATGTTAACGATTCTAACCCTCACACACGAATTTTATCACAACTTTCTCATACGGTAACGAAACTTGGTGAAATTTTTATGGTACATTCTAGTGAGCATATTTAATCGTTACAAGGCTTCGGGTTTGCTAAAAGGTCACTCAGAGGTATATCTTAACATGTTGACACATTTAACCCCTGTAGTTTGTAATCTCTCACTTTCTTTCACAATTCGCTTCGTACGATCCATGATCCATTCGTTTAAGGTTATAAACATCATGTAGGGTTATTGTAAAGTATATTTATTCATTGATGACACTTTGAACCCTTATATTTACACAGTTTCAATGCTTGTCAACTTTAGTCCTTCAAGAACATTATTTCACACGTTCATACCTATGACACGTGTCAACATATTATAGGACGTAAATTTTCGAGGTGTTACATCCTCACCCCCTTAAAAGAAATCTCGACCTCGAGATTTACTGAAATAGATAAGGGTACTTTTCTTTCATCGTGGCCTCAACCTCCCACGTATACTCGGGACCTCTACGGGCATCCCATTTGACCTTTACAATCGGTACTTGCTTCCTTCGAAGCTTCTTAACCCGTCGATCCTCAATCGACAAAGGTTTTTCAACAAATCTTAAGCTCTCATCTATATGCACACCTGTATGTGGTATAACCAGTGATTCGTCAGCGAAACACTTTTTCAGATTGCAGATGTGGAACACATTGTGAATTCCACTGAGCTCTTCTGGTAAGTTTAACTTATAGGCAACTGACCCGACACGTTCGATAACCTCGAAAGGTCCTATGTATCTCGGGCTTAGCTTGCCTTTCTTACCAAATCGCATCACTCCCTTCCAGGGTGACACCTTAAGTAGGACTTTGTCACCTACTTCGAAGTGAAAATCCTTACGACTTGGATCAGCGTAACTCTTCTGCCTATCCCGGGCAGCTTTGAGACGGTCACGAATCTGGACAATCTTGTCCGTCGTCTCGAACACTATTTCTGGTCCAGATAACTGGACATCTCCAACTTCTGCCCAACAAATGGGCGATCTACACTTTCTACCGTATAATGCCTCAAAAGGCGCAGCCTTAATGCTGGTATGGTAGCTATTGTTGTAGGAGAATTCAACTAATGGTAGGTGCTTATCCCAGCTACCACCCAAGTCAATTGCACATGCACGAAGCATGTCTTCCAACGTTTGAATAGTACGCTCACTTTGACCGTCTGTCTGTGGATGGTAAGCCGTACTAAAGTTCAAACGTGTGCCCAGAGATTGTTGGAAGCTTTTCCAAAAATGTGACGTGTATCTAGTATCTCGGTCAGAGATAATAGACACAGGTATGCCATGTAAAGCTACAATCTTATCCACGTACAGTTGGGCTAACATATCGGAGCTGTAGGTCTCCTTAATGGGTAGGAAATGTGCTGACTTCGTCAGTCGGTCAACTATCACCCAGATGGTGTCATTTCCTTTCCTTGTCTTGGGTAACTTGGTGATAAAATCCATAGTTACCATTTCCCACTTCCAAGTAGGAAGTTCAGGCTGTTGTAGCAAACCTGACGGTTTTTTATGTTCTGCCTCGACTTGCGCACACGTCAAGCATTTAGCTACATAGGTAGCTACAGACTTCTTCAAGCCTATCCACCAATAGTTTGCCCTTAAATCCTGGTACATTTTGTCAGCTCCAGGATGAACAGAATATTTAGAGCTGTGGGCTTCCTGGAGGATAATATCTCGGAGTCCTCCATAAATTGGAACCCATATCCGTCCATTCAATCTAAGAATTCCATCCTTACTAAGAGATAACTGCTCCTCAGTTACTCCTAGCTTTTCGTTAGGATAGTTAGCTTCCAACACAGCTTCCTTCTGTGCAGCTAACAACCTTTCTATCAAATTGTTCTTTATTTCCATGCGCTTGGCATTGATTCGGATGGGTTTCACTTTCTCCTTCCGACTCAAGGCATCGGCGACTACATTCGCCTTGCCGGGATGGTATCTTATTTCACAATCGTATTCATTCAGAGTTTCCATCCAACGGCGTTGCCTCATGTTCAAGTCCTTCTGGTTGAACAGATGTTGAAGGCTTTTGTGATCAGAGTAGATCACACATTTGATTCCATATAAATAGTGCCTCCACAGTTTTAGTGCGAATACAACGGCACCCAATTCCAAGTCATGGGTGGTGTAATTCTTTTCGTGCACCTTTAACTGGCGTGAAGCATAGGCAATGACTTTGCCTTTTTGCATAAGCACACATCCCATCCCGGTGTGTGATGCATCACAATAAACTACAAACTCCTCCGTTCCTTCAGGCAATGTCAGTACTGGAGCATTGCTCAACTTTTGTTTCAGAATATCGAAGGATTCCTGCTGCTTAGGACCCCAGTCAAACTTAATCTTCTTACGCGTCAGCGAAGTCAGGGGTGCAGCAATCCTTGAGAAGTTTTCAATGAATCGCCTATAGTATCCTGCCAAACCTAGGAAGCTACGTATTTCTGTAGGCGTCTTTGGCTCATGCCAATTCATGACAGCTTCAACTTTAGCGGGATCTACTTGGATACCACGCTCACTAACAACATGTCCAAGAAATTGGACTTCCCGAAGCCAGAATTCACACTTCGAGAATTTGGCATAGAGCTTTTCTTTATGAAGTAGTTCCAGAATACAGTGAAGATGCTTCTCACGGTCAGCTTGGTTCTTTGAGTAGATGAGAATGTCGTCGATGAAGACGATGACGAATTTATCTAAGTGCGGCTTGCAAACGCGATTCATGAGATCCATGAACGCGGCCGGTGCATTAGTGAGCCCAAAAGGCATCACTAGGAACTCGTAATGACCATAACGAGTCCTAAATGCTGTTTTGTGCACGTCTTCATCTCTAACCTTCAATTGATGGTAGCCTGACCTCAAGTCAATCTTCGAGAAGAAACTTGCCCCTTGAAGTTGATCGAACAGATCGTCGATTCTGGGCAAAGGATACCTGTTCTTGATAGTGACCTTATTAAGCTCGCGGTAGTCGATGCACAGACGCATCGATCCATCCTTCTTCTTGACAAATAAAACTGGTGCTCCCCAAGGAGACAAACTAGGTTTGATGAAACCTTTGGCTAGCAAATCATCTAGCTGCGCTCTCAATTCCTTCATCTCTGTTGGTGCCAACCTATAAGGCGCCCTTGCAACTGGTGCTGATCCAGGAATAATGTCGATTCTGAATTCTACTTGCCTATCTGGTGGCAAACCAGGTAGTTCTTCAGGAAAAACTTCGGGGTATTCAGAAATGACGGGGATATCCCCAATCTTGGGCTTCGGCTCATCTATAATCACTTGTGCCATGTAGATGACACAACCCTTCTTCAAACACTTAGAGTCTTTGAGAATAGACATTTTCTCGGGCAGCCCATACTGGGTATCTCGCTGGATAGTAAGTGACTCACCAGACGGAGTCTTGATCATCACTTGCTTCTTATTGCAAATAATCTGGGCCTGGTTATGAGATAACCAGTCCATACCCAAAACTATGTCAAAACCGGCTAGTTTCAAAGGAAGTAGGGACAAAGGAAAAGAGTGGTTCTTAATGGATATTGTCACGGCCCATGACCCGGTTTGACCCGTTTCAAGAGCCGCAGGACAGAAATACTGCGGTATTTAATTAATTGAGTTTGACAGCGGAAGTTTCCATCAGGATCTTTTAAAATGTAAATATTTCCCGATTATTTTATTTCACAACGCGGGATAAAACCCAGTAATTTACAATCATTTGATTTCACAAAGAAATCTTTTATTTTACAAAACATGTTTCTTTATTTTATACTGAGCCACTTTCTTGAGCTTCTAGTGCTATATGGCACTTTTCCTGATTCATAATAGGTTACCTGAAACATGTTTGAAAAAGGTTTTGTCAGCGGGAAATACTGAGTGAATCATTCTATTTTGCATAATGATGCATAGTTATTAATTACAGCATAAAAGCGATTACAATGGCTTCTATCTTATTTTTATCTGGCATTCTGTCACAATGGTGACATGTCACAATGGTGATGATGGTCATACCACTATTTAGATCAATGAACCCAAATAGTGATGATTATCCCTGTAGGTCAATGAACCCAACAGTGATTATCCCGAGTAGGTCAATGAACCTAACTGGGAGAAAATTAGTAATGTGCACAATACCCCACTAACCAGTAATTCAAGATATCCACGACTTAGTCCCTGTAATTATAACCTTGAAAATAATTTGAGGTATTGTAAAACAGTTGATAAAAAGAGAATGACTCACAAACTGTGAGAAAAGGAGAATGACTCACATTGCAGATTTATACGGGCAGAGCCTAGCCTACTGATTAGCCTTTATCCTAATTTCAATAACAAGCACACAATTTGGGGTTAGTAATCAATCCAGCATTTACGATAACTCACGAGATCAAATTCTCACAATGAACGACAAAGTGCAATACTTCATCCATCGATTTAACGATGATTCGTTGAATTAACAACGAACGACAAAGTACAATACTTTATCCATCGAATTAACGATGATCCGTCAAATTAATGACGAACGATAAAGTATAACCCTAATGTGGGCGGCACTTAAACATCCATTGGATATATTGATCGATCGGACAATGAATCGTAGTAGCGATTGTGCTAATACCCTGATTGCGGCTTCAATTAGGGACCTGTGTGTGTTAATTGAAGTATACAGAGCATAACTCAGCGTATTTTTCGAATTTCTTCGTCGTTTCAACTCCCAGAATCAAGTCCCAGACTCTCCTATTTATACTGGAATTTTGCATCTCAGGAGTGTCGCGGAAGAATTCGTGTCACCTTCCGCGTGTCGCCTGCGGTACACTTTTAGGGTAGGGTAGGTACGTGTCCAACTAGCTTAGGTGAGTCGACGATTTCTGAAAATTCCTTTCTGCCTACGTTTTATATGGATAATCGTTAATAGGGTTTAACCCCCCCTGAGTTTTAGGGGCCCTAATCCTGATTCTGAAAATTATGAAAATTTTAGGGTTTGTTCAGAATCACTTGGGTGTCTCAATTAGGGTTTCCTATTGGTCAAATTAATTTAATAATTATGACTTTTGATGAGAGTTGTTACATTCTCCCCAACTTAATAAAAATCTCGTCCTCGAGATTTACTGGAATAATTGATACATTCTCTTCCTTTTGGATTCCAGTTCCCAAGTATATTAGGATCCTGTCTTTGAATCCTTCTTTACTTAAACTAACATTATTTGTTTACCTTTATATCTTGGAAAGGTGCTACAAAAAAAATTCATCTGATAGACATTTCTTGGATACATGAAATATATCATGTATTCCAACTAACCTTCCTGGTAGTTGTAAACTATAAGTAACTGATCCAATACGTTGAATTACTGGAAATGATCCTAAGTACTTTGGTCTTAGCTTTCCTTTCTTACCGAATCTAACAACTCCCTTCCAAGGAGATACTTTCAATTATATTTTGTCTCCAACTCGAACTCCAACGGCTTTTATCTATTATCTGCATAATTCTTATGACTATCTCTTGCCGTTTTCAGCTTTTCCCTCGTGATACTGAATATCACAGTCGTAGTTACTTAGGATTTTCATTCATCTCCTTTGCCTCAAATTCTCTCTTTTTTTTTTTTTCCTAAAAATATATATCTTAAATTCTTATAATCCATATAGATAGTACCCTTACTTCCATACAGATAATATCTCCAAATCTTAAGGCAAAAATTATGGTTCCTAATACTAACCTATGAGTGGTATAGTTCCTTCGTACCTTTTTCAATTGTCTTGATGCATATAATTACCTTTTTGCATTGCATTAACATACTTCCAAATTCTAGCTTTGAAACTTCACCATAGACTTTAAAATCTTCTGTTCCTTCTGGTAAGGCTAGGATTGTAGTATTGGTTAACTTCTGTTTCAAGATACTTAAAGGTTTCTTCTTGTTTAGGTCCTTACTCAAACTTAAATGCTTTACATGTTAACTTAATTAATGGTATAGCTATTTTGGAAAAATTCTTAATAAACTGCCTATAATACTAAACCTTACAAAATTCCTAATTTCCATTGCGGATTGCAGAATCTTCCATTTGGTAATTACTGCTATCTTACCAAGATTTAAGTGAATACCTTCATGATTCACCATATGACCTAAAATTGCACTTCTAGCAGCCAAAATTCATTTTTCGAAGATTTGGCGCAAATCTTTTCTTTTTCTTAACAAAGTTAAGAGTGCATGCAATTGCTGACAATATTCTTCCTGATTTTTGGAATAAATAAGTATATCGTCATTGAAGACAATTACCAATTTATCCAAATATGGTTTACAGATCCTATTTATCATGTCTATGAATGCTGCAGGTGCATTCTTTAATTCGAAGGGCATGACTGTAAACTAGTAATGACCATACCTAGTTCTGAAAACAGTCTTAGGTATGTCTTCCTCTGATACTTTTAATTGATAATATCCGTAACGTATGTCGATCTTAGAAAAATATCTATTTTCCTGGATTTGATCGAATAGATCATTAATTCTAAGTAATGAGTATTGATTCTTAATTATAACCTTATTCAATTTCCTATAATCAATACACATTCTTATTGAACCATACTTTTTCTTAACAACCAATATTGTGCTAACCGATAAGGTTCCCTGGCTTATCGGTAAAATTCCTGGAATTGATAAATCCTAATTTCTATCTTCATATTTGGTGGTAATCTAGGTAAATCTTTTGGAAATACATCTGGGTATTCTGAAATTACAGAAATTTCCTTAAATTCTGTATCTTTAGTATTAATGATTACTGAAATCATATATACTATTCCTTGCTTTCGTTCATAATTAGCAATTTCCATTACTGATATGAACTTCATAGGCTTACATGGTTTATCTCCTGTAATCATAATTACTTCTCCGATGGTTGATTGAATTTCCAAGAAATTCTGATCACAGATAATGATCACAACATCGAATTCAACTAATTTCATAGATAATAGGATTGCAGAAAACTTATAACTTATTTCTATGTTCTACATAACCTTATTTATTTTAACTGAATTCCCATCTGCCGTTTCTAATATAGAAATTTATCTAATGCTGGTTAATGGTAAGTTAAGAATTTGGCAGAGTAAAGTATTTATAAAACTTTGGTTTGCACCAGAGTCAAATAATACTTTTATGTAAACGTTGTAAGCTAAGAACATACCGGCTATCACATCTGGAATCATTTCGGCTTCATGAGTAGTCAGCTGAAAGGCTCTCGCATTCCTTTTTGCTCCTTCTGCTGGTTTGGCTTGATTGTCAAATGATTTATTCAGTTTTGGACAATCTGGCCTAAGATGTCCAGTTTCTCTACAGTTGTAGCAAACTGAAAATTTCTTCCTCCTACAATCTTCTTCTTGATGCCCTGGAATCTTGCAAAAATTGCAATATCCTTTGCATCTTCCAAAATGATTCCTTTTGCAAAAATTGCAAAATGGATTAGTAGAAGATTGCCCATTCCCTCCTTTCTTGAAATGGTTATGGTTACCCGAACTGAATTCTTGGGTAATCTTTTGGGCTACTTCCTTCCTTCTATTTTCTTCTCTTGTCCGTACTAGCTCGTCAGTCATAGTATTGGCTAATTCTACTGCATCATCAATCGTACGAGGTTTCGCAGCTTTGACAATATTACGGATCTCGGAAATTAATCCCCAAATATAACGAGAAATAAGTACCGGTTCTGGCGAAGCCAGGGTTGGTACCACTCTAGCATATTCGAAGAATGTCGTAGTATACCCTCGACAATCTACATCCACCATCCGATGGGTTAGAAACTTATTTGCCATTTGATCTTTTTCATATTCGGGACAGAATTTTCTTTCTACAAGACTCTTAAATTCTTCCCAGTTCATAGCATACGCCATCCTTCTTCCTTTTGCCTGTAACATCGTATTCCACCATTCTAGCGCTACTTCTTTGAAAAGATTTGATGCATACATGACCTGATCATCCTGAGCACATTTACTTATGGCAATTACTGCCTCGGTTTTCTCTAACCAACGCAGTGCCGCTGTCGCTCCTTCATTGCCTGCAAACTCAGTGGGTTTACAAGCAAGAAATTCTTTGTAAGTGCAACCAGGCGTTGCAACTTTCCTTTTCTTAGAGAGCGGAGCTTGCCGTGGTTCATTATCATGATTAATATGATTACTACCTCCATTTACGCTATTACTGAAATTATCTTCAGAAATGCGTTTGCTTGGAATAATTTGTTGAGGTTCAATTGGATTTTTAACAGCAGCAATGATTGCTGGAATAGCATTGGCTATCCCTTGAGCAACTATTCCTGGAATAGTGTTGGCTATCCCTTGAGCAATGATATTTTCTATATCTTGCCTAGTCACATATTGGTCTCCCGGTTGTTGCTCAGATTGATTAACCTCATTAACTGGTTCATTATTAGCGTTTTCCATCTGATATCTAATTTATAGATACATAATTAGTATAAAGAAAATAATTCAATATCACAATTTAGTTGCACATAATCACATAAATGAATATACAAACAAAATTGTAACTTTTCTAATATTTCATTATATCATACTTCTATATACACCCGTTTTATTATTTAATTTACACATACCGATTTTACTATTATAATTACACAACCATATTTCATAATTCCCTATCCTTTATCAGATGATGTTCTAGTAACGGCGTTTCTTCTTATCGTATTTCCAGGAGATCTGTCCCAAAATCTCTTGGATTCTATTCCCAGCATCCATTTTGTCAAAATGATGAAGTTCAGTCCTATTCTCGTTATTTATTGGTAAATTTGGTAAAGGTTCTGGATTGTACTTAGGAAAAAGCCTATAGGGATGGTTTTGTAACAGTATTTCATTATCCAACCATTCGTCTATATTCCAGTGATTAGAAGAGTTTGGAATAGATGGTTCTAAGTTCATAAAATTATTTTCATTAACAGGCTCAATAGTATCATCGGTTGCCATTATAAAATCTAGTTCTTCTTGAGATGGTAGTCCCTCCATTTGCCTAGAACTTTCCCCAATTTCCATTTTCTTATGCTTAGGTTTTTCAAGAGGTAAAGCATTGAATTCTATAGGTTCTTCTATATCTGGTATATACCTATTGAAATCTCTGGAAACTTCTATTCTTACTGGATAGAGATTTAAATTCTGAAGGGCTTCCGACAATTCACTCATGCTATTTAACAAAATACACATAATTATTAAATCATACAAAATTTTATAGAACAACTTTTTAAATAGTATTTCATACTACCAACCCAACTGAAAATTAAAACATACTAGGTTTTATTTGTAATTTATTTATAAATTTTCTAGACTGTAGATAATAATAAAAATACTAAACTTTAAATCAGAATATTTAAAGATTTATATTTACTATTACAGTAGTTAACATATAAAAATCTATATACTAAATAAGTATGATGACTTAATTTATATATATTAACTAGTCATTATCATTGTGGATATTGGTTAGTGCTGCCTTGTTTAAGCATAGGTGATCAGTCCATGCCTAACTAAGGCTAGGCTATCCAATATCTGCTTTCGATAATAACCCTAGTATTTAAAAATAATCTTAATACTACTATTATTAATATATTTATTATTAATAATAATAAATAACTAAACAATAATTTTAAATAAGAGTATACCTCAAACATAAAAATATAATTTCTTTACCGCAATATAGTAATATTATATTTATAAATTAGGTAATTCCATATATAATCAAGTAAATTTATATATAATGTTTTTCGATTAACGATGATAGAGCAATAAATATTACAATATTGTTAACATATAAAAATCTGCCCATACTATAAAAAATTAGTCAGATATATAATCACAAAATAGCAATTAATAAAAAAATTATTAAGTATTTTCTAAATACTTAATTGGCTTAAATCAGTGGCTCGATAAGTGGCTCTGATACCACCTTTTTCTGTCACGGCCCATGACCCGGTTTGACCCGTTTCAAGAGCCGCAGGACAGAAATACTGCGGTATTTAATTAATTGAGTTTGACAGCGGAAGTTTCCATCAGGATCTTTTAAAATGTAAATATTTCCCGATTATTTTATTTCACAACGCGGGATAAAACCCAGTAATTTACAATCATTTGATTTCACAAAGAAATCTTTTATTTTACAAAACATGTTTCTTTATTTTATACTGAGCCACTTTCTTGAGCTTCTAGTGCTATATGGCACTTTTCCTGATTCATAATAGGTTACCTGAAACATGTTTGAAAAATGTTTTGTCAGCGGGAAATACTGAGTGAATCATTCTATTTTGCATAATGATGCATAGTTATTAATTACAGCATAAGAGCGATTACAATGGCTTCTATCTTATTTTTATCTGGCATTCTGTCACAATGGTGACATGTCACAATGGTGATGATGGTCATACCACTATTTAGATCAATGAACCCAAATAGTGATGATTATCCCTGTAGGTCAATGAACCCAACAGTGATTATCCCGAGTAGGTCAATGAACCTAACTGGGAGAAAATTAGTAATGTGCACAATACCCCACTAACCAGTAATTCAAGATATCCACGACTTAGTCCCTGTAATTATAACCTTGAAAATAATTTGAGGTATTGTAAAACAGTTGATAAAAAGAGAATGACTCACAAACTGTGAGAAAAGGAGAATGACTCACATTGCAGATTTATACGGGCAGAGCCTAGCCTACTGATTAGCCTTTATCCTAATTTCAATAACAAGCACACAATTTGGGGTTAGTAATCAATCCAGCATTTACGATAACTCACGAGATCAAATTCTCACAATGAACGACAAAGTGCAATACTTCATCCATCGATTTAACGATGATTCGTTGAATTAACAACGAACGACAAAGTACAATACTTTATCCATCGAATTAACGATGATCCGTCAAATTAATGACGAACGATAAAGTATAACCCTAATGTGGGCGGCACTTAAACATCCATTGGATATATTGATCGATCGGACAATGAATCGTAGTAGCGATTGTGCTAATACCCTGATTGCGGCTTCAATTAGGGACCTGTGTGTGTTAATTGAAGTATACAGAGCATAACTCAGCGTATTTTTCGAATTTCTTCATCGTTTCAACTCCCAGAATCAAGTCCCAGACTCTCCTATTTATACTGGAATTTTGCATCTCAGGAGTGTCGCGGAAGAATTCGTGTCACCTTCCGCGTGTCGCCTGCGGTACACTTTTAGGGTAGGGTAGGTACGTGTCCAACTAGCTTAGGTGAGTCGACGATTTCTGAAAATTCCTTTCTGCCTACGTTTTATATGGATAATCGTTAATAGGGTTTAACCCCCCCTGAGTTTTAGGGGCCCTAATCCTGATTCTGAAAATTATGAAAATTTTAGGGTTTGTTCAGAATCACTTGGGTGTCTCAATTAGGGTTTCCTATTGGTCAAATTAATTTAATAATTATGACTTTTGATGAGAGTTGTTACAGATATGAAACATCCATCTAATAAGGTTGAAGCGGTTTCTAAAGTGCCATCTGCTAATTCCACCTCATACTTCACACTTAAAGTCTTAACAGGTAAATTCAACAATTCACAAAACTTATTGTCTACGAACGACTTATCAGCGCCTGAATCAAATAACACTCTCGCATAAATATCATTTACGAGAAAGGTACCTGTTATCACATTGTCGTCCTTGACGGCTTCCTTAGCATCCATCCTGAAGACTCTAGCATTGGTCTTCTTAGCCTCTTCAGGCTTCTTGGCATATTTTGGGCAATTGCTCTTGATGTGCCCCTTTTCATTGCAACCGTAACAGGTCGCATCCCTTATCTTCTTGCACTCCAGGGTCTTATGTTCCGAAGACTTGCAAATCCCACAAGGCCTCGGCTGAGATTGGGATTTTGAGTCAAGTCTGCACTTTCCAAAGTGGTGCTTATTGCAAATTTTGCATTTGGGTTTTTCACCCGTCTGCTGACCATCCTTCCTAAACCCTGACCCCTTCTTATGGTCATTGTTTCCCTTCTGCTTCTTGTCTGAACGTCGTGAGTTGTCATCCTCACGCTTCCTCTTTTCGGTATCAGTGTTCCTCTGCGATCTCAGCCTGACAGCATCTAAGGTAAGGGACAACGATATGTCCGTTACGGACCGAAAAGTAGTTGGTCTGGAAGCCTTCACATTTGCTTTTATCTCCGGGGCCAAACCCCCAATGAATCGAGCTATACGTTTAGGTTCCGGAGTTACCAAATATGGAACCAACCTTGACAAAGTGTTGAAACTGGTAAGGTAGGCCTGACAGTCTAGGTTTCTCATGACCAGCGACAAGAAGTCAGATTCAATTTTCTCAACCTCATGTTGAGGGCAGAAATTTTCCTTGATTAGTGCCATGAACTGTTCCCAGGTCATATTGTATAATGGGACTTTCCCCGTAGCTTGGATCAAAGATCTCCACCAAGCTAATGCTTCCCCCTTAAAAGACTGAGATACGAATTTCACAATGTCCCTATTATCACAACCACTAATATCCACAACCGTATCCATCTCGTCCATCCAAGTCATGCAATCTACTGCTCCTTTTTCCCCATTAAAATCCCTGGGTTTGCACGATACGAAGTACTTATAGGAGCAACCCTTATTACGGGGTTCTTGATTCCGTACGACTCTTTGAGATGGAGCACTCCTCTGGTTTGATGAGTGGTGAGAGTTACTGTTGTGGGCAGTGTGGGTCCTGGAGGGTGTTCTAGAGTGTGGTGCAGATTGGGTCCTTGCACGGGTACCACTGGATTCATGGAGCTGTCTATCCATAGCTCGATTTACGGCATTATCTATCATTGCCTGTAATTCTGCACCTGCTACGTTTACTCGGGCATTATCATGCACTATCCCTGGGTGACTGTTGACCTCGTTTGAGTCTGCCATGTAGCTTGAACTGTTACATATCGACATCAATTTATTGGTGAGTTTATTATAGAATTATCTCTTATGGCAATTTTATTAACCGTGGTAACATAGACCATATATGGTTAATTTATTACTCACCTTTATTTAGGATTTCTAATATAATTTATCCTAATTATTAAAACAATAACAGTTTTATTAGCACATAAGGCCTAGTCACAGGGACAATTTAGATTATAAGCTATGATTTCAGAGAATCAAAGTATGAAGGTTTGAACAAAGTTCATTACCTTTATCAGACAGGGTCACAGACTATTACTGTCTTTTGTCTCATATGAAAATGAGAAGGGCCCGTAGGCATTCCATTACCAATGGATGGTAAAAAGAACTGATCATATTTATTAATGATTTAACCCATGATTCAGAGATCATTTAGTTGGGTTTGGAATCTTTGAAAAGATCCAAATATAATAACAACACGTGTGTTTTTAACGAATCATGTCTGCCAGGAGTGTTAACATGTTTTCAGATGTTAACAGGGATTTGAATCTTTTTAACTGTTTTACCATCTTGGCCAGGTCTTAAAATGACATGCAGGCTAGGTTATACCTTTAAGATCCTTAATTAAAATATAACATAGGCAGATAGATTTTTAAAAGGAATGATTCCGATTTATTTATTTCATATATAATTTAATTATGCATAACATAGCAAAGATGAAATTTATAAACTTACATTCCATTAAAACTTAAAAGTAGTACATTTTGCCCTAAACGGGACTTTTCACAGAAACATTTGCCCACGCAGGAGCTATACAGATAATACATGTCCTCACAGGGACGGTTTACAAAAGTAAATGTCCACGCAGGGACTAATAGAGACAAGTCCTCGTAGGGACTAAGTACTAAGATAGATGTCCACGCAGGGACTACATACACACATAAATAAATAAATGTCCACGCAGGGACTACATGCATACATAAAGGAATGTCCACACAGGGACTTAATTTAAACAAGGAAATACAATAATACATATTGGGATTTAACGATCCCGTTTCTTCTTTCCTTTCAGCAAACTTGCTAAGCCACTCATGAATCCCTCGTTCTTCTTACGCTCTCTCTGGAGGTCTCGCTCAACCTTGCCCAGTCTTTGACGGAGATCCTCCTGCTCTGGTGGAGAAAATCGTGGCGGCTGGTATTGTGGTGGCGGCTGAACAGGTACTTGATACCCTTGAGCTGGGCGTCCTATTCCCCAAGGGGTTCCATAAGGTCCTTCTGGGTTAAAGGCATTGTAGTTTGCTGCCACTTGGTAAGGATCCTCAGCATAGTTATAGTTATGGTATGCTGGCGGTCCGTATGGGTTGTAAGCTGCTGGAGCAGTATAAGCAGGGATAGGGTTGCCAAATCCCGACAGTGACGGCGCAATAGGTGCCGAATTCACCTCTGAAACTGGAACTGAAGGTCCACCCATTTGTGGGCCTTCATATATAGGCGGGTAGTGGCTGCCGCTAGAGTGTTGAGGGGTACTGAAATGAAACTCCCCTCCTCGTGCTGACATCCGTGCGCCAGTCCTCCTACGTCTTGGTGGTGCCGGAGGCTCTAAATGAACTGGCGGCGGTGGAGGCGGTGGCATGACTGCCTCAAAACGTGGATCCCCAGAGGGATTTTGCTGCTGCTCGAAACGTGGATCCCCAGAGGGATCTTGCTGTTGCTGCTGAGGTGGTTGTTGGTGAGGTGATGAGTGTTCAGATGGTGTATAGTACCACTCACATCCTTCGAACCGTGCCATGTGACTATCCGGACCTTGGTATGGTGTTCCGTGAAAAGACGAACCGTCTGAGATCACGAAAGGATGGTTAAAGGATCCGGTTGAAGCTTCGACGGGATCTGTGTCCTCGTCCATATCTTGATCACCATAAAAGTGATCCTCCGGTCCTAGTGGGTTAAAGCCCACTTGTTCTGGTAGGTACTCTGCTGGGTTAAACTGACCCCGGAAGATAGGAGTAGGGTCGCAGAAGGAATCTTGCGATGAGGATCGCTGCAACGGTATGTATGAAGGTTGCGGGTGGTTGGGCTCATTCTCTGACAGAGGCCCATAGGAGTGATGATATGGAGGCGTCGAGATATGTGACGTGGATTGTCTGGCAGGCTCCTCGTAAACCCTCCAAGGTTCTTGTGGATCTATACTCCTTGTAGCAGAAGGAGTTCGCCGGCCTGAAGGCCCGGCCTCGTGGTCGTTAGGGGCGCTCATTGGCTCCTTTCCTCGACTTCCTCGCTTGAATCTTGGCGGCATGGCTAAACCTGTTAATATAAACAAGGTAATAACAAGGAAAAATAAAGGACAAAATTTAAATTAAAATAAAACATTTTGGATTATTCCTATGTTCTTTGTCTAGACTCGAAGATTTAGGAATGTGCAATTGTGTAACTGAGATTAAACACAAAAGGCTAGTGTTTAATTCACTCAGTGTTGGCTCTGATACCAACCTGTCACACCCCAAATTTCCACGTGTTACCGGTGGGCCCGGTAGGGGAGTATCATGACGTGGTTGGCAACATAATAGTCAAACAACACAATATTTAAATGCACAGCGGAAGCAAAGTATAGATTCATTTCAACCAAACGATATTGTAATATTAAGTATCACAAATAGTCGAATATAAATCCACAGGTAGATCAAAATAAAAGGAAACAAATGTTCAACAGTCTATGACATCCAAGCTGGCGAGACTTATTGTGGATGCTAGGAGACAAGCCAGCCTATTACGCGTAGTACCTGCACTTAACCTTTTTAAGAAAAATACATCAGTTTACACTGGTAAATACAATCAACCGACTCATTTTGAAAAGAGTTTAAGAAAATGCATTTAAGGCACAAGGCACAAATAATATTTTATAACTTGGGATAATTATTTAAATATAATACTTGTAAACGAATTACATGTTTCTTATGCGTTCAGTAGCCCGATTCGTAGACCGGGTTAAAGATCAATAGACACACCACTTTATTTAATGAGACACTGACAGGTGTACGCCTACACCTGAGTGCTAAGGTCGTGGCCATTTCGTGAAATGATGCCAGGGATATCCGGGACATGGTCATTAACCCCCCAAAGGCTTTAAGCAAACAAAACATTTCAAAACGTAGCATATCAATGATTTAACCTCTATTCGATTAAAGATTCAATGCCGGACCAAGCGGTATTTTATATACCGTACCCCAAGCCCGTATAGGGAAAATAAGTTAAAAGTATTTACCTGAGAAAGTATAGATAAAAAATCAGCGAGTGCAAGTATCTTTTACCGGTTCTCCTAATCTGGAACGAAGGTTTAATAATAACCTATTAGAATCCTAACGGTCTTTAGTTAAGCTTAAGCTTAGACCGATTAGTTTTAAAGATACGGTTCGTACGCACGATTAAGCGAAGACCGGATAGAATGTGATTTAGACCCAACAAGTTTGAAGACTTGCTTAATATGGGTATATGATACACATTCTGGATTTTGAGATAAAACCGATAAGGTTTGACTCGTTTCGGCTAATTTATGTAACTAGTTACATAAACCGAACCGAACGCGTATGAAGCGTAACGGGTAACCATAAGAGTCCTAAACAGGTTTCCTAAGTTAACATGCCTTAAATATGTTGTGATATCAGTAGGATACCTTCCGTTATGCCCAAAACGAGTTTAATCTCATATTAAGCCCCGTAGGGGTATTTTGGTCATTTTAAAGATTATAAAAGGAATTAATTAAGTTTCTGTGAACCGGGTCTGAATACATCAGTAAAATGGTTTATTTTAACAGGTTATAACATTTGGTTATAAGTCTTATATGTCAAAATAGTTTTAAACCCTAACTATGCGTATAATACGCGTATAAAGCCGTTTTAAGCGACGTACGGGTTAAAATAGTATTCTGAGTTTCCTGATCAGTTAAACAGGTTCAAAACACTCCATTTAATATTTAAAATCAGTAGCAATTGGATTGGCATCAAAAGGGTTTGTAAAACTCATTTTATGGCCGAAAAGGGTATATTCGGTATTTACCGAATCAAGGCACTAATCCTAGCTTATGATCAGTTTAAAAATAATTAAAAATCTTCAAAAATCTCAAAATATTATTTAACATCAGTGGGTAAAAGGTTTGGTGTTAAAAATTGGGTTTAGATAGGTTTTACGCTAATGACGCCGTTTAATTACCAATAAACGTTATAATTACGTCATTAAGCATATCTCCTAATCTAGACTTCCGATTGACGTGAAATTTTGCAGACATGCTCAATAATCAGTAACTAAGATTATTGTACTTTCATATTTCTAAAAATCTCGTTTTATGGCTATAAGGGTATTATGGTCATTATTTAGGCAATTAACGGAACCGTCGGACAATCGAGGTTTCAAGTGGTATAAACGCAGAGGGTTATACCAACATGTAACTAGGTCCTAATGGAACTTTAAGGCATGTCTAAACCTACCAAAAACGGGTCAGAATCGAAGTCAAAGCAGAAAGTCAAACTAAGCGACTTTCGGCTCCGAATCGGTTCAAAACGGGAAGTTGTCGAATCAAACAAGCGTAGACAAGTTTTTATACTTATTATCAAATTATATGACTGATAAAACAGATTATTCACCTTTCATATTGTTAATTATGCGTTAAACGATTCTGTTGACTTTTTCGGACAAGTTTGACTCGACATACGACCTAGTTAGGATTCGAATCTGTGGATGCCCTTTTAAGGGTTTAAAGTCCACATAAATACCAACTTATGACAACTTTAACTTAGCCTAATCGTTGGACCATTTGTGCTTAAACGATAAGTCAAACCGTAGTTACGTCGGTTTGACTTTTAAGCTAAATACAAAGCAAAACTGAAATAGAGAAGGTCAAGCATACTTACACAAGTCTAATGATCGATTTAGGATGCTTGAGAATGATCCTTATGCTCCAGAAGTTGATCAGATGATGAATGGAAGAATGAACACAAACATTCGGGTTTTATATAGTGGATGCATTGGCTTGTAAACATGACAAAGCCCCCTACCAATGCTCATTGATCATCAACATGTGTCCTAGGGGCTATAAAACCACCTTAGGCAGCCCAAGGTATCGAAAAACTTGCATGTAAGTCGGTTAGAAGCTGAAAACAGCCACCTGCCATTCTTTTCTGCATCTGGCAGTCGCAGGCGGCCCGCTTGGGCTCTTGTTATATGGTAGGCGGGCCGCGTGGCCCTTCTGGTCAGGTTAAACATGTTTTTCGTTATTGCATTTTGGTCCTTGGTCCCCCGAAAGGTCGTTTTCACAACATTTCTTGCATTATGAGGCTTCAATAATAACATATGGGGGCTTTAGGGCTTATACCATCTTGGTTAAGTCCTCGGGTAACTTTGTGATCACCCGAAAAGCCCTAAATTTCAATGTTAACGATTCTAACCCTCACACACGAATTTTATCACAACTTTCTCATACGGTAACGAAACTTGGTGAAATTTTTATGGTACATTCTAGTGAGCATATTTAATCGTTACAAGGCTTCGGGTTTGCTAAAAGGTCACTCAGAGGTATATCTTAACATGTTGACACATTTAACCCCTGTAGTTTGTAATCTCTCACTTTCTTTCACAATTCGCTTCGTACGATCCATGATCCATTCGTTTAAGGTTATAAATATCATGTAGGGTTATTGTAAAGTATATTTATTCATTGATGACACTTTGAACCCTTATATTTACACAGTTTCAATGCTTGTCAACTTTAGTCCTTCAAGAACATTCTTTCACACGTTCATACCTATGACACGTGTCAACATATTATAGGACGTAAATTTTTGAGGTGTTACAATTATGTATGAGGATAGATGAATATGCATAAATTAGTTGTACACTATGCTTAGGAGGTAGTATACACACCAAATGTATGATGAAATTATAAGGAATTTGAGATTAGGTCACTTGTAAGTGATTAACAAAGTAGTTATGAAGTGGGTTTTAGATAATGTGACGAAAATGATGATTTACTTATGTTAATGATGTTTGGAATCATACGATTGTGTGAATGTTTAAAGAAATCGGATAAGAAATGATAGATTAACATGTTATAAGGATGGATGATAAATTCCATATAAGATCCGTGTGATAAAAGGGTTGTGACGAATGATGAATAAACTAACTATCATAAGAATGATATATGATAGTTGATGCTTGGTAAGCGGCAAGGAAGCTTTGGGAAAGAAGCGGGTCAAACGGGACTTATGCGCACGGGAAGCATATTTGGATGCGAGGTAAGTAGAGCTTACACCCCTCTTCTTAAAATATCTATTCATTGTATTAATTATGAACATGGTAAGTAAATATGTGAAGTATGATGTTCCGACAAGTATTGATACGGGTCGGAATATGTGGGTATGATAAGAGATTAAGGTTGATATTTAAAAGGGGTAAAAAGGGGTATTATGGTAATTTTGGTTACAAGTTAACGAAGAAATAAGTTACATGGATTGGATAAGGAATAAGTAAAACCCCACAAGGGAAAAATGGACATTTAGATTTAACGGGTCAAATGGTGGAGATGTCACCATTTGGCATTATCGACTAATGAATTGTTTTGTCAAGTATCATGAAGTCACAGAATGTATAGCGAAAGGATTTGCGTTGCTACTATCTAGCAATTTAGCGGATGAAGTATTAAAACGGGTCATAGCTTTGATCTGAGCCAGGTACGTGCGATTAGAGTTGTAGTTAAGTCGTATGATTGGTTAAATATGCAATGAAGTCCTTTGTTGTAAAGGTTGGAACAAAGTTGACCAAAACGCCCTTGGTAGGTATATCGGGCAAACGACCTTCAAAGTTGTTTAGGAACAAGTTGTTTGAATTAGTGAAATGTTTTGGTCAAGTATGTAAGTGAAAAGTATGGTTTTTGTAAGTCATAGACCATTTAATGCGCAAATACCCATAACGGGTCAAAATAAGCTTTTGAGCGAAAATGAGTTAAGAGGATGCAAGACATCCGAGAATTTAATCTTTTATGGTAGACAACGATGAAATTATAAGGTTCATGAGAATTTGAGGTCAAATAGACAGATAATTTTGATAAATGCATGAACGGGTCAAAACCTTGTAGAAAGGTAATAAGTCGAAAGCTTAAAAGTCTAAAATTTTGTTAATCCGGATGTCGGATGTTAACTCCATGTGATGGAGAATTAAATTACGATCACGTAGGAAAAAGAATCGGGTAAAACGGATAAAAAACGAGAGAGTTATGCTCGTTTCCGTAAAATTGGGTTATGCTGGGAATATGCAGCATCAGCTGCAAACATTCTGATCAAATTAGATGGTCGCGCGACGCGACGGCGAAGTCAAGATGCCGTCGCGCGACGCGACGGACCCCAGAGTTACAAAAAAATTATTATTTTATTGTATGTGCAATGCGAACCCGTTTAAACCGTTTTTAAACGCTGATAAATTAAGTATAACTGATTTATTCCATGTTTTAGGAGATGTAGACATCTGTGAGGATATGTATGTATGTATGTATGTATGTATGTAGGATTGTTTGTATGTATGTAAGTAATTATGTATTAACGTATACATGTATGCAGTTATGCTTGAAAGTATGTATGTATGTGGGTACGTATGTATGCATGTAAGCAAGTAAGTATGCATGGTTGAACGTAGGTTTTCAGTACGATTGAGTATCGACGTTATTAATAGTGTACCTTGTGAATGAGGTGTAACGCATGTACAATAAGGAAAGCTCACCAGGGATTATATACACAGATGGAATGCTTAAATGTAAAGAGATAACTAAGTGAAAAAGTAAACGATGATGAATCTTGTTTATATATCTAATGTGTGCTAATGCTTTGAATGTATGTGGTGAGTGCATGTTGTACGAACCGCGGATTATCATCACGAGAAGTAGCGATCGAAGACCGAGTCACAAGATAGATTGTACGGGAATGTTTGCGTATGTAATTTAGTAAACATAAGCCATGTTTTTACTTAGTAAATGAGTCGACTGATAAATTTATGTGAAATAATTATGTTAAAATGAAATTTTAAGTAAGTCAAGGTACTTATAATGAAAAGAAATTTTATGGCATGAACTTCCGCTGCAACTTTTGTTAAATACGTGTTAGGGCCTTACACCCTAAATAACGAAGTTCTGCTCCATTGTAAGTATCATAACCCCTGGATACGTATTAGATACTCTGCCCGATTGATCTAAGATTCCGTAACGGCTGTTGTCATAGCCCCGACCCCACCCTGGGAGCGGGAGTCGTGAACCAGTCAAATGGTATCGGTGTTTATTAAATATGCAGTGGAAAAATTTTCATCAGGATCGTAGTTAGGAAATAATTTCAGAGTTTATAAAAACACCAAACTTTTAATATTAAACAAATGGGCTAAAACCCATTTTCAATTTAATTGTTTTTATAGGGATAAACCCAAATAAATAAAACATAAATTTCTTCTTTTATTCAGGTATTTATAGCCACTTTATTTAAGCCTTCAGTGCTCCATAGCTGGCTTCTAGCAAATTACCTGAAACACGTTTTGAAAATATTTTATCAGTAATAAATACTGGCGAGTTCATTCCATTTTTATAAAATCTATTGTTATACTTTACAGCATCAAGGTTTTTATATTTATTTATATTTACCCAACTCAATCAGTATTTGTCACATGGTGGCAGTTCCGATGTGACAGTGGTCATATCACTCATTGGCTTACTTTCGTCCAATAGTGAATTTATCAAATAATTATATCTTACTATTATTCAAGGTATCTGTCACTAGGCGATTCCCGTGACGTGGTCAAATCACTGTTGATCATTCTTTCAACTAGTGACTGGGGTCATAACACTGTTGATCATTTTCTCAACTAGTGCATGTGGTCGTATCACTGTTGATCGTTCTCTCAACTAGTGACTCTGGTTATATCACTGTTGATCATTCTCTCAACTAGTGACTCTGGTCTTTTCACTGTTGATCATTCTCTCAACTAGTGACTCTGGTCATATTTCTGGTCATATCACTGTTGATCATTCTCTCAACTAGTGACTCTGAACTTAGTAGTGTCCCATGACATTACTTTTAGGGATGGCAATCAAACCCGAACCCGCTGGGTAAACCCAAAACCCGACACATTTGGGACGGGTTTGGGGTCGGTTAATCGGGTTTGGGACGGGTTTGGGAATAGTTTTTATTTTTTTCGCGGGTTTGGGACGGGTTTGGGATTTAGTGATATACCCGTTTACCCGACCCAATTACCCGATAAAGTGTACCCGTTTACCCGATTGCATACCCGATATAATTTTTTGTATATTATTAAATATGTATATATATGGTGCATCCATTTTTTTACACATATAGGTATTCTATTCCGTATACATTGTAGTTATTTGATATATATTTTTATAATGATAATACAAAATGTAACCGGTTAGTAGTTACCCGATAAATACCCAATGGGTTTTGAGATGAGTATACTCAACGAGTAATCTTTTTAAATTAACAGGTTTACCCGAAACCAGTGGGTATACCCGATACCCGATGGGTATTTACCCGCTAGAAACCCGACGGGTTTTGGGACGGGTTTGGGACAAGCTTATCTAACCGGGTTTGGGTTTGGGATTACCTAAACCCGTCCCAAACCCGACCCATTGCCATCCCTAATTACTTTGTCAAATATATTTTATATGACACAAAACCAATTAGCCCAGAAAATGAAATATATCATTTTCTGTCAAATTAATAACTATAACTTTATCAAATATAATATATTAATTAAATAATTGTAATATTATTATTTCTTATATTAACGTGACTAAGACCTAAAATATAATTCCCGATGTATATCTTAGTATATTAAAAGTTAAATATATAATTGATATATATATCGTTTAAGATATACATTAAGGTTTATATAGTATATATATATATATTAAAGTTTATAATATACTATTTTAAATATTAATTAAATATAATATTTAAATCTCACGATATATAAAATTTTTAAAAGTAATGCAACTAACCTAATGGTAACTCTCGGGAATAAACATAAAAGAATATATGCATTTATATATTGTAAAAAGTAAGTGTATAAAAACATATAATATATATTATTTTAATATACGAAGACTGAGCCAAAGGTATATGACACGAGCCATAGTCATCACTTACTACTTTCATTTCTAATTTAATAATTTAATTTAATTATGTGGCAGTAATTTTTACCCGTGTCAGAAAGCAAAAGATAAAAACACTATTCAAATCCAAAAATATAAAAGACTTTTATAATAAATATATGTATACAATAGTATATTATATTTTCTTTAATATAACTAATATATTTTAATAATGATTAATAAAGTTCTACTTTATACACATACCATTTAAATGTATTTCAATCATAGATTAAATTTATTAATTATTTAATGTAAAAAATAATATTAGTTATAGGCTATGGCCACTGGGGCACAATTTCCCCCGTGCTTGTGGTCATGCTACTATTGGCTAACTTTTTTGGCCAATAGTAACGAGGGTCAAGTAATGTATAAAATCTCCCATACCGGCAACTATTGCAAAATATAAAAACTTAATCACTGTAAGTAAAACTGATAAACATTTAGGATTTTGAAAAGCATTTATAAATATAACCATATCACAAAAAGGTGATAAAACTGTGAGAAAAGAGAATGTACTCACCTTGTAACTTTAGGATTCAACTAGAAAGCCTTCTGGTATAAATCATGGGTATAACTCCCAAGCTATTTTATAAATATATAATGCACTCGTGTTAAGTATAGTAACCCTAATTCAACCTTATCCCTACGTCACGAGACAGAACCCCAACGAACTTAGTCGGGCAGAGCCTTGACATGCGTTATGGGGCTCCAGATCAATCGGAAAGGGTATCAGTGATTGAGAGTTAAAACACTTAAAATGGGGCAGAACTTTATTATTATTATAGGTTTAATCAAAAAAATAAAATTAGAATTTGAGAGAGAAAGAGATCACGAGAGATGAAGAAAGGATGTCAAGCAGTCAAAAGGTTTTACAAACTTCTTCTATTTATACTCGAAAAGTAACTTGGTGATGACGTTGGTCCTTTAGTTCCTTCTGATCTTGATTCCACGTACTCATTTACAATTTCAAAACTTTAGAATTTATATTACTATTTTGTTCTCATTTCATAGTATACACACACGTATACATTCAAAGATACAAATTCAATTTCAATTGAACGAGTTAACTTTTATTATTATTATATTATTATTATAATTAATTCCGCTGCTTCACTTATTTGGCGCTTATAACTTTTAAAATATGACGTTTTATAAAACAATAAATATGTCATTAGAACGAGAATAATCTTATCTACATTTTGAATCAAGTTTCATTAAAAACATAGTAGGTTCAAATATATTGTATTTTTATAATTTAATTATTAAACAGTCTCTAGGCCCGTCTAGGTACTTCATATTTCTAACAGTCAACTTACCCGTAATCTACCTGTCTAATAATATAAGTTTTTATATACTTTTATTTTAATAGAAAGGTCACCCATATACAGGCCAATTAATTAGTATAACATTCCAACCAACTATATATAAAATAGTTTTTAAAACTATTTGGGTCGAATAATTATATTAAAAATAAAACTAGTTACTAGTGGTTAATAAATTTAAACAACCTATAAAAAAATGAAATGTTACATCATCCGCACCTTGTTTTAAATCTCGTCCTCGAGATTTGGGCTACGAGGATTATGAAGAGAATTATTCAACCCATGATCTAGAGTTAGGAGCTATAATTTTTGCCCTTAAAATTTGGAGACATTACCTTTATGGTAGTATGTTTACCATATTCACTGATCATAAAAGTTTAAGATATGTTTTCGGACAAAAGGATTTGAATATGAGACAAAGACGCTGGATGGAGATGCTTAGTGATTATGATTGTGATATCCAGTATCACGAAGGAAAAACAAATGTAGTGGCAGATGCTCTAAGCCGAAAGTATCATGAAAAGCCAAAAAAGGTACGTTCTCTTAAATTAAATCTACAAGTAGATTTAAATGAGCAAATTAGAAAAGCACAAGAATCAGTAATCAAGGATGATACTGAAAAATTAAAAGGAATGATTAAGGAATTAGAACAAGGAACATATGGAATTTGGAGATTTCAAAAAAAGAGAATGTGGATACCTAAATTAGGAAACCTACGTCATCGTATATTAGAAGAAGCCCATAAGTCCAAATATACGATGCATCCTGGAAGTGATAAGATGTATCAGGATTTAAAAACGAATTTTTGGTGGATAGGAATGAAAAAGGATATAGCAGCCTATGTTTCTAAATGTTTAACTTGTTCACAAGTTAAAGCTGAACATCAGAAACCCTCAGGATTGCTGCAACAATTAGAAATGCCAGTATGGAAATGGGAATTGATAACAATGGATTTTGTTACTAAATTACCCAAAACAAGAAATAGGCAATGATACAATCTGGGTGATTGTAGATAGGCTAACCAAGTCAGCTCATTTCCTACCAATGAAAGAAACTTTCAGTATGGAACAATTAGCCAAATTGTATGTAAATGAAATAGTTTCATTACATGGAATACCTTTATCAATTGTTTCTGATAGGGACAGTCGTTTTGCCTCTCATTTTTGGGCAAGTTTCCAAAAAGCCATGGGAACCAAGTTAAATCTAAGCACAGCTTATCATCCTCAAACAGACGGACAAAGCGAAAGGACAATTCAGACAATGGAAGACATGCTTAGAGCTTGTGTAATTGATTTCGGAGGTAATTGGGACGATCACTTACCTTTAATAGAATTTTCTTATAATAATAGTTATCACACAAGTATCAATGCTGCACCATTCGAAGCACTTTATGGACGAAAGTGCCGAACCCCAGTGTGTTGGGCAGAAATTGGGGAAAAGCAACTATTTGGACCTGAGATAGTGCAAGAAACAACTAACAAGATCATTCAAGTCAAGGAACGACTGAAAGCAGCACGTGATCGACAGAAGAGCTATGCCGATAGCCGACGCAAACCGTTGGAATTTCAAGTAGGAGATAAAGTATTATTAAAAGTCTCTCCTTGGAAAGGAGTGGTAAGATTCATCAAAAGAGGAAACCTAAGCCCCAGGTATGTTGGACCTTTTGAGATTATTAGAAGAATAGGACCTGTAGCCTATCAGCTACAACTGCCAGAGGAAATGACAGGAATACATGATGTATTTCATGTATCTAATCTCAAGAAATGCCTAGCTGATGAATCACTTGTGGTGTCTCTTAAGGAGATAGAGGTAAATGAACAACTCAAGTTTGTAGAAAGGCCTCTACAGATTGAAGACAGGAAAGTCAAGAACCTCAAACACAAGAGGTTAATTCTGGTCAAAGTGAAATGGGACTCTAAAAGTGTAAGACCCTAATTCATTTAACCTTAACACAACGCAGCGGAAATTCGAGTTTGAAAATTTCTTTCATGACATACATCTTGACATTCTAATAATTCATTTTTAGAATATAAGAACATGCCTTATCAACACTAAATTACATATTTAAGTATTCCCGTACAATCTGTCTTGTGACTCGATCCTCGATCTCCAAACCTTGGTTATCCTCATGACTGGTACTACCTGCGCTCACCACATAAAATTCATACATTAGTACGTATCATAAGCATACAAGACTTGTTCACGTTTACTTTTCGTTTCATTAACTCTTTACATCCCGTCTTTCCTTCTGATCATAAGATCCGTAGTGAGACATCTTTGACATTCCTGCGTTACACTTCATCACCAGGCACGATGTTATTATCGTTAGTGCTCAATTTCATTGAATACATGCGTACGTACTTTCATACAACCTATACGTAAACTTACGGTCACACATAGCAACATACATCCCTGTGTACCTACATACATACGTTCGTGCATACCTAAACACATCCATTCATACATACATACATACATCCTTACATGCCTACATACATACATACATACATACCTACATACATACTTACATACAAACCTACATACATACTTGCATACCAACATACATACATAATTACATACATGCATACACATCTGCATACATACAAACCCTTCCTACATCATTTCATACCTGCATATAATCATACATATCTTTATACATACATACATACACATCTTCATACGTACATACCCTTCCTACATCATTACATCCCCGTATATACTCATACATACATACATGCTTGCTTATCCACATAGGGGCGATTGCCAATGAGAATTAAATTAATAATTCTTACCTGGAGTACGGGATCCCACTTTAAGGTTCATAAATGGAACCTAAGGTGGGATTCTTACCTGGGCTATGGGATCCCGCTTTAAGGTTCCTAAATGGAACCTAAGGTGGGATTCTTACCTGGGCTATGGGATCCCGCTTTAAGGTTCCTAAATGGAACCTAAGGTGGGATTCTTACCTGGGCTATGGGATCCCGCTTTAAGGTTCCTAAATGGAACCTAAGGTGGGATTCTTACCTGGGCTATGGGATCCCGCTTTAAGGTTCCTAAATGGAACCTAAGGTGGGATTCTTACCTGGGCTATGGGATCCCAAGGGGAACCAACATACCTATATCGTCACGCACGATCATGTCATCCCACCTTTACACATTCACACATTCGCTTACCCTAATGATCATAAATCATGAGTTAAACTAGTTATACGCGACTTAAAACGCGTTTAAACGAGTTCCCGATACAAAACGGAGCTAACAAGCAACTTTCGACAAACAGCCACCCCGTCGCGTAGCGCGACGGGCCGTCGCGTAGCGCGACGCCATCAAACAAACTGAATGTTTGTTGCTGCAGTGCTGCAGATTTCAGCACGTCCGCGTTTCACGGAAACGGTCATAACTTCTTCGTTATTGGTCCGTTTTACCCGATTCTTTTTCCTACGCGTCCGTAATTTAATTCTCCATCTTTTGGAGTTAAGAACCGACATCCGGATTAACAAAATCTCAAACTTTTATCTCTTCGGCTTATTACCCTTTTTCCCAACCTTGACCCGTTCATGCATTCGTCAACGTAACTTGTTCGTTTTACCATATCCTCTTATACACATAATGATATCCATGACGTCTATCATAAATTACTGAACTCTTGGATATCTTGCATCCTTTTAATACATTATCATTCATATGCTCATTTCGACCCGTTAGGGGTATTCACGCATTAATTTGGTCTATGACTAACCAAACCATCATCCCTACTACCATACTTGTCCAAAACATTACACTAATCGAAAACTTGTTTCTAAGCTACTTTTAAGATCGTTTACCCCAAAATACCCATCAAGGGCATTTTGGTCAACCTTAATCCCATCATTTACGACGAAAGACTTTAACACATTTTTGACCCCAAACATCATGTTTAATTCTTTACAACATTTTATTACTTACTTGTACTAAGAAGTGATTACGGAAATCACTTACCTTATGCGTCCGTGCTCGTATCCGATTCCTTGTCTCTTCTTGACCCGTTAACACCTCAAGCTTGAGTCCGTCTTGACGTGTTTCCTATACTTTCATTTCATCGAAACCACGCCCTTATTAGCATACTCATTTGTACATGTAACCATCATATCATTCGCATAACTCACACTCAACTTTCCTTAGCCATTACTAACAAGCATTAAAACATATAATCGACTTCATATAATCATATCCGTATACGTTAAACTCATGCAACTCATCATGTCATTACATTTAACACGGATTGCTATAATATGTACCATACGACTTTCCATCAACATACATTTACGACAACGAGTCAAGTCATGTTTCTTATACTTAGTTGACTTTCAAAAGTCAACTATTAACCATACTTAACTATCGACTTATCATCATATTCCCGTAACATCATAATCAACTATACGGACGACACTATATACATTTCATCGTTCACTTGATGTGAGTAACTACTTTTTAAGCATAACGTACAACTATTTCATGCGCAATTCTTCTAAACTCATACATAACCCATCAAAACCAACTACTAATCATCATGTATCATTCCAAATGAACATTAAACATAACATCATCATATTCCTATACTTTCATCTAACAATAATTCATCATACCCACATAATACATCAATCATTCAACAAGACTTGAACATAGGAAGTGATTACTAGTCATAATCTTCACCCTAACTAACGGGTGTCACCTCTAAACATCAAATTAACGCAAACCATTCATAACCCATGTTCTACACGAGAATTCTAACCCTCGTACATAATCAATTTCATATTAACTTACGGATTAGAACATAACCCACTTCACCCATGATCACCAATCTTAGATTTAAGACATACCTTATGATCCCCTCGTGTTGGTGATCATTAATCCATGCTCGGTTATGGATTTCAACTTCATCTTGCCTTCCAATTTGAGCTTAAAGGCGATTTAGGGTTTGAGGCTCCATGGGAGCCTCCTGATCTTTCTCGAACACACACGATGTGTGTGTTTATGTGTGTGTTTAGTTATCTTATAACTTAACTTTCACTTGTTCCATTTTAGCCCCTCGGGTTTACTTTTAAAACATAACTGACACCACCTTAATCATTTAAGACTTTCAACCATACTCTTAACTAGGTTAAATAACCTAGTTATTTATTTCCTGACGTGTCACCTTATAACATACAACAAACATTAACATTCAGATTTTTGGGGCGTTACAAGTCTACCACCCTTAAACAAGGTTTCGTCCCCGAAACCTTTCTCACTTTCATCAAACACACATTATCTTTTCTTCTAGTCCATCCATACGACTACTAGCCCATACTTTCCTGATCATTCTTTCTTATATCATTTTCATTTACTTGACCTGTCAATAACTGGTCAATACACATACTCTTCCGTCCTTTGATATGATCCTTTCTTAATGGATCTAATATCTCCACTTCACCCCTTAAAAATTTACATTCTCTACATACTCTGTATAACATTTAACTTTTGTTTTGTTATTACAACAAAACTCTTATTGCATAATCACTCCTACGTGCTTAATTCTAACGTTACCCTCATTCTACATTTTCTACAGTTACGTACACCTTGCATACCTTTATTTTATCTTTAAATCATTTCGTTCATTTCACATTACTATTGCTTTCACTTCATGCATTACTTAATTTACACAGGTACAGGTGTCATACTATTTCATATCTATCAAATCATGAGTTAAATATTCTTACTAACCTCTTTTTCATTTCCCAAACCACGATCTGCAACCCAGATCGATTCATCTTTTCCTCGAGTACTAGCCATAATAGGCCAGATTTCATTCATCCGTGTCATGAGTTTCCACTCGTGCACATCCTTTCCCCAATACGATTGGTTTCATCACATCAATAATTCTGCTATAACTTACCGCACATTCTATTTCTTACATGCAATCTTTTCATTCAATTAATCATTTTGCCAACGGAAGTACACGCTCGTACTATAAGTAGAGGGCATCGGATCTTCAGTCTGCTCATTCATTTCCTTTCTCAAATCTCGAATTTCTTAAAGAATATGCATTATACTCGGGTATAATACCCCCTAAATAACGAAGTTCTGCTCCGTTGTAAGTATCATAACCCCTGGATACGTATTAGATACTCTGCCCGATTGATCTAGGATTCCGTAACGGCTGTCGTGGTTCTGCCCGACGTAGTCGTTGGAATGCCGTCTCGGGGAGGGTATTACTAATGTTAAAATGGGTTATTATACTAACACACGTGCATTTGTGTAATTTATAGATAATTCCCAGGGAACCCTTACAGAAAATCTAAGACATCAATGTGAGTAATCTCCTTTTTGTAAATTGTTTTTACAAAACCTTACACGATTAAATATATGTTAAACAGTTATTGAGTATTTGTAAGAATACAATTATCATGGATATGTTGGGATTTTGTATACAAAGTTATGTTACTGCCTTGCGAGGGGTAACATTTCCACAAGTCGGGTCTGACAGTACCAGGATGTTAATTGATATAACTTCGAAACAAATGTAATTGCGAGATCGCCCTCAATACTGTATAATGGTTTTTATTAAAACTTGATTAAACTGGGATTCACTCACCAGTATTTCCCACTGACAAAATGTTTTTAAACGCGTTTCAGGTAACAAAATGTGAAAGCCAAATAGAAGTCAGCTGGACAGCACTGAAGGCTTGGAAAAGTGGCAATAAAATTACCTAAAATAAAATAGATGTTTTTATTAAATAAAAATAGGCTTTATTCCTATGAAAATGTGTGTACTGCAAACTTGGGTTTTGTCCCATGTGTTTAATATTATGAAAATGTGGTATTTCACTCTGATTAAATATTTCCTAACTACGGTCCTGATGAAAATTCCGCTGCCAAATTAGACAATACCAGATATAACCGAAACTGGCCGCGACCGCCCGTTCCTGTATTTGTATAGGGGGACGGGGGTTGCGACATATAACACCAAAATATACCGTAAATTCTTCCAAAAAACTGTTATTGATAAACAAAATTATATAATAATACTTATAGCAGACCTTATATAATAATACTTATTCATCATTAGCCCAACCACTGTTAGTATCAAATCCTCTGTTAAGCATTTTAAGATTGAATATCATCTGTTCGTTAACATCTGTTTACCCATAGCAGACCTTTGCATCTTCAGACATTTATTCATCAGCAGATGCTCTCTTTTGTCAAACTTTAGTCAACAGTGGTAAATCAACAGTCGTTAGAATACACAGTTGTTTCATCATCAGCAGATGTTCTCTTTTACCAAACTTTAACTACAACAGACCTTTTACAACTCCAAATATTGACTCTCTGTAATTTGCAGGAGCACAGATTCTTCAAAAAACTGCTATCAATGATCAAATTCTAAACATTTGTTTTATATTTGCACTCATCTGTTCACCATCAAACCAACCCTTGATACTATTAAACCTCTGTTGACTTACCAAACAGATGTTCAGACACAATTCAACATCAACATAATCTGTTCACCATCAAACCAACCCTTGACACTATTAAACCTCTGTTGACTTACCAAGCAGATGTTCAGACACAATTCAACATCAACATAATCTAAATCTTACTCAAACACTAAATAAGTAAAACTAAAACACAACATAGATTCATAAAATTAAAATTTATTCATTTATTCATGACATTAAAACTAAAACTCCAATAAGTACATCACATATTGAACAACATTAAAGTTCAAATCTAACAATAATAACAAGAATTAAGAAACTTTAGCTTCAACTCCATCGATTGCTGAACCTCTCGATGTATGTCCTTCAGCATCGCCATGAACTCCACGTCTCTATCATCGCACTCTATATTACTGACAACACAAAGCTCACGAACGCAAGTTGAAGGCATCCGCATAAGATCTCTGGAAACCTGCTCTCTAGTGAACATGCCAACTTGCAATCCATCAAAACATCTCTTCAACTCTTGAAGAGTAGCCCTATCTTCATACACCTGTTCCTCGATTTGCCTGACAAAACGCTGCTTTAAATTATCTGATTTTGCATTTGTGAATGACGCCATTTGAATAAACTATATTACTCGACTTTCCTGAAAGTATGATATATTCGTAGGAAAACGTGATGAAAAACAGGTGAAGTGACTATGAGTTTATATACTGAAATTTGTAATTATGAAAACGTGTACATTTAATATAAACATATTAATGTATATTTCAAAATAGCAATCTTTTAATGCAAAAACCTTTCCAAACCCCAACTTTTATGGGAAAACTGTAAAATTAAATACCAAGAAACCCAAGGGACAAAATTTCGAAGTTCAAAGAACAAAAGCAGATTATCACAATTACAATTAACCTCTTGATTTACCAAGTAGACGCGTTTTTAAACTCTATAAAAGACCGATGATTACTTTTGATTCAAAACATCAACAAATTGTCATACAAATCACTTTCTGTCAAAAATTGTTCCAAATCTGAAAACCAATAAAAAATTTACATGGCAAACTTCAGCTTCTACCACTGGTCAGACACCAGCGATGTTAAAACACATTTCTCCATGTGGTCACTCAAAGAACAAAGAACAGACGAAGAACTAAACATGAAAGTCGACATAATAAATGACACTAATTACAACAAAACCTGGAACAGCATAGCATTGCTCGATGAAGTCCTCCAGTCTCCTCCATCAGAGTTCCAGAAGAATGCAGAAGAGTTTCTAACACAACTTCTAAAACAGGATCAGAAAATCTACAACATGCTAACTGACCTGAAATTCAAAAGAGAGCATGAAATCACATGGAGAAAGGCCAGAGTTTACGAAATCCTAGCAAGTGTTAACTCTAGCGTGTAATACTTTATAAATATTTCATTAAATTTCTATTTTTCTATGTAGTAGTTCATTTTAATAATATAAACATGCATCTTAACATATTCTAAAATGTCAGTGTAAATAAAAACTCTCAACATCATCAACAGTTAATCAAAATAAGAAACAAACCTAAAATGCAAAGGTCTTTTCTCAACTGTTGTAGCACATCTGACTTTTCACGATATTGCACGAATCTATACTTTCTATAAAAGGAGAAAATCTTCCTGACGCAAGAAAACCTGACTTTCGATTTAACGAAAATCGAACAATGCAACTCTCCCATCAAAGAAGGTAGCATATGCAACTTTTCACGATGTTGCAACAATGATACTGCAACGTCGATATTGAAAGGTTGATGTGTGATGAGAAGCTTCATTGAAACGACGATGTTGGAACAATGATACTGGAACGATAACATGTAAACATAATCAACAAACATTCGAACAAAGAAGTGTAATCGGAGATTAGCGGCTGAATCACGAGAAATTTGAATGTGGAGCCAGATTATTAACCCTTATTTATAGGATTAGAATATATGGTTTGAATTTTGAATTTTGAATGTGGAGCCAGAATTTTGAATCTCGGCAGATGTTTATTGGGAACTGATGTTTGATTATAAAATGTTGAGGGCAGATGTTTAAACAAAAGTTTAAATGATATTTTATATTAGGCTTTATGTGGGCAGACCTTTCCTCAGCAGACGTTTGGATTTTGAATGTGGGCCAACTTTGAATTTTAAAATGATTTATATATTAGGCTTTATGATGTAATAATGACATAAGAAAAACATTGTTGGACAGCCTCTCCTGCTGACACATCTGCTTTTCTTATGTCATTAGGATTTCTCCTTTTATAGAAAGTATAGATAGATAGATGTCACAAGTTTATTATCCCCCGCTCCCCTAAAAAAATTAAAAAACCCACGAGTAGTTAGGGCGCTCACAATACCCCCCACCCCCCGCGGGTAAAAAAAACCTATGAGCAGTTTAGGCGATCGCAATAGTCTCATGGTGAGGAGTTTGGGATGGAGAATACACCGCTACGTGAGATCAGGAATATCATCATGACGGTCAAGATTGGAATAAATTGTGAAGAACAAAGCTAAATAAACCAAAATGATCACTATGTCGCTCCAATGCCACTACAGAGCCAAACCTTAAGATGAGGAGGATGTTTAGGATGGGTTTCGAACGCCTTTAACTCTTTAAGGATACGATAATTAGATGTACTCCGATACAAAAAAGAAAAGAAATTGTTATATTGTTACATAATCATTATATGTATCGAGTTCAAAACAATATATACATGCATTTATCCATTTATAACACTTGTATAAAATAAAACATCATTCTATAACACTAATTCTATTTTTATGTTAATTTGCTATCTGCATTATGTTCTTTTTTTGTTTATTTAATTTGTTTGTCAAGTGTGATTTTTTTTAACTTAACTTTCATTCATAAGAGCAGCCTCCCATAAAAAGAGGGAAAACCGCACAACCAAAAACAAGACCCGACTATAAATCCATCATGTACAAGGGATATTTATACCATTCATTCCACACTAACGCCTTATGTTTAGACCTATGTTTTAACCAAATAAACCCGAAAGACATAATGTGACCAATAATATGGTTCATCGAGGCCTCTTTGTTGTTGAAAACATTTTCGTTCCTAGCTCTCCATACGCCGTTATCAAGACACCATGAAGAATACCAGCTTTCCGTTTATCCATATTTGCCGTCCCATGCACCACCAAAATGTCTCTTACAGATAAGAAAAAAAATGACTGAAGTTTGAATCACTTGCTAACGAAAAGTCAAACTCTATACGTAACCTCACACGCTATAAACATATGGTCTGCCATCTCGCTACATCTGCTGCATAATGGGAACAAATATGACTCCAAAGCCACGTTCCGAGCCAATAACGCTGATTTAGTAGGTATACGATTTAACTCAACTCTCCAACTAAAGATGTTGCACTTTGTTAGAATCCAGTTACACCACCTCATACAAAAGTTCCTGCTATGATCATAATCCCTGTTCATCAAGCTCTTAAGAGAACTTACTGAAAACGATCCCGAAGAGCATCCGGTCCACTTCCACCTACTTAACTGCCAACAACGAGACCGCAACCGAACTCTTTTGACAGTCATTCCATTCAGCCATGTCATCACTCGACATTGGTTACCTTATCAAGTGTGATTGAACATTCGTTTTTAAAATTTTATATTGAAAAAATAACTAAAACTTGACAAGTTAAGTTATTCATTATTAAAGTTTGTAAAATTAAGTTATGCAAAGTAGGTTTGAAAATTGTACAACTTAATAAGAATCGACACTTGACACTTAGATTAAGTTATGTAAAGTATCACTAAATTGTATAACCTTTTGTTTTTTAACGTCATCTGAGACACAAAGTCACCCTAGCAAATGGATCTAGACAACTAGTGCTCACACATATGAGAACATATAAAGTTTAGATTATCAAAGAAAGTACTACATATGAAAAGTGGCTATTAAGAACGATTATATAATTATTTTTTAATAATTTGATAATATTTTTCTAACTAAGAGCAAACAACATCCATATTGGTACTAATATCAATTTTTGTTTTCATTTCAATACAAGCGTGTTTCAGTATTTTCAGAAATTTTTACACTACCAAGCCGCAATATTAAACTTAGCTATTATATTTCATATTTTCATTTTCAATGCCTACAAAGTGTCGGCGGGAACAGTTTTTTTATGTGGTTGGCCAAAAAGTGGCGGCCACTTTTGTTTGTTTTTTATTTTTGTATTTTTTTTTCCTTTTTTATATAATAATAGTTATTTATAGGTAATTTCAAATTACAATTTTATCTCAAGTGTAAAATTACGATTTTGCCCCCGTTTTAAAATAAAATTTTGCTTTTGCCCCTGCTTAAATTTACGATTCTGCCATCAGTTAAAAAATATTATTTTGCCCCCAGTTCAAAATAAAATTATGGTTTTGCCGTCAGCTAGAGTCCTGCCAAATTACGATTTGGTTCCCAATTTAAATTACGATTTTGCCCCCAGCAAAAAAATACGATTTTGCCCACAGTTAAAATATTACGATTTTGCCCCCAGTTGAAAATAAAAAAATGGTTTTGGCCTCAGTTCAAAATATTATTTTACCTCCATTTTAAAATTGTGATTTTACCTCAGCTAAAAATTGCAATCTTGCCATCGTTTTTTTTGCAAAACCATGGTAGTGCTTTATTTTACTTGGTGGACTCAATTTTGTTTTTATTCATGCCAAACAGCTGCCTAGCACTCGCTAATTGGTTCTGACAAATTATTGTTTTGCCTCAAACTCTAAATTACACGCTCGCCATCGTTTTTGTTATTTTTTTATTATTCAACATATACAAAGAGAATGGCAGGGAATAGTGTTTCCCTGCCATTGGTCGAAATGGGTGGCCGCCCCTTCTCTATTAGACCAACCATTTTATTATTTTATATCCACTTTAAATTTACGGTTTTGCCCCCAGTTTAAAATTAAGCTTTTCTACCAACTAAAAAATATAATAACCCTTTTGCCAGCAGCTCAAAATTACGATTTTGCCATAGGTTTAAAACTTAAGATTTTACCCTCAGTTTTTTTATTTTATACCCGCTTTAAAATTACGGTTTTGCCCCAGTTTAAAATTACGTATTCGCCCCCAGTTAAAAATAAAATTATGCTTTTGCCCCCAGCTCAAAATTACGATTTTTTCCTCAGTTCAAAATTACGATTTCACCCTCAGTTTAAAATTACTTTTTTGCCCCCAGTTAAAAATAAAATTATCGTTTTCCCTGTTAAGGACCTGCAAAAATGTCCCACAACACTTCGTAAGTAGAAACCCGGACCCCTGAAACCCTAATCCTTGTGAAAAATCAAGAAATTCAATTTTATTGATCTGTTGCGGGCCGCGTAAGACTTAAGGAAAGTCTACGCGGGGCGCGACAGCTTCTCAAAACACCGGATTAGCTTTAGGCCACGTGTCAGACACGTGGCAGACCTACACCGTGACACGGCAGCCTTAGCCGTAGCTAGGGTGGCCCTCGCGGGCCGCGTAGGTTGTTCTTCGAAGTTTACGCGGGCCGCGTAAAACCCAAATTTCAGCTATAAAAGGGACGTTGCATGGCATTGTTTCTGTGTTCGAAAAATCAGTTCAAAAACGAAACATTCTGCTCAATTTCGTAGTTTTAAGTATCGAAACGCTGCTACGATTACAGGGTAATAACTCGATCACTGCTACGATACAATGTCCGATCGATTGAAACCGATCCGATGGATGTTTAATTGCTGCCCGAAGTCGGGCAACACTTTGTCATTCGTCGTGAGGATCTTGATTTCGTGAGCTTATCGCAAATGTTGTATTAAGTTACTAACTTAGTTTCGTGTGCATTGTTATTTAACTAGGTTACGAGGCTAAATCAGTAGGCAAAACTCTGTCCAACTAAACTTGCAATGTGAGTCATTTTCTTTTTATCAAATTGCTTTGCAAACCCTTACTAATGATTTATCACTTAGGTGGGCGTGCCTAATTTGTGATATATCCACAGTCATAAATCCGGTCGAGTGACAACTGAACCAGCTAATTAATAGATAGGGGCAAATGTGAAAACTCTTAATGCTGTAAATTGTAACAATGTGTCGTTTTATACAAATTGAATGACTCGCCAGTATTTCCCAGCTGATAAAATCTTTTTAAACATGTTTCAGGTGATTTACTGTGAACCAGGAAAAGTGCCGCGTAGTACTACAGCTTGAAGGAAGTGGCTCAGTAAATAAATAAACATGTTTTTTGTAAATAGGGAATTTCCCTGTGAAATTCCTTTATTGTAAATTACGAGTCTGTCCCGAAATTTGAAATGAAATAAATGGGTTTTTCAGTTTAAACGATCATGTTAAAATTTCCGCTGCCTAATTAAACACCAATACCACGGGTTTTCTGTCCCACGGCATCCGAATCGGGAAATTGGGTCGGGGGCCGTGACATTCCCCTACCTCAAAATTATGATTTTACCCTCGGTTCAAAATTATGATTTTACCCTCGGTTCAAGTTATGATTTTCCCCCAGTTCAAAATAAAAATATGACTTTACACCCAGCTAAACCGAAAATACGATTTCGTCATCGGTAAAAAAATTACACTTTTACCCTCAGGGAAAATTACGTTTTCGCGCCAGTTCAAAATAAAATTTTCTTTTTCCCCCGGCTCAAAATTACAATTTACACCAGTTTATTATTTTATACCCACTTTAAAATTACAGTTTCTCCCCCAGTTTAAAATTACGTCTTTGCCCCCAGTTCAAAATAAAATTATGCTTTTGCCCCTAGCTAAAATTTACGATTTTCCACTCGGTTCAAAATTACGATATCACCCTCAATTCAAAATTATGTTTTTTTTGCCCCCAGTGCAAAATAAAAATACAGTTTTCCCCTAGCTAAAAATTAGGATTTTACCCTCTGGAAAAAAAATTGATTTTTCCCCTAAGTAAAAAAAAAAAATATGACTTTGCCTCTAGCTAAAAATCGTGTCAAGGAGCTGACTAACACTCTTTTTACTTTTTCTTTTTAGCAAAACTATGGTACTGTTTTTTTAATTGGTTAAGAATTATTCGGCCATCGCCCCGCAACGCGGGCAGGGCAACACCTAGTTATCTATATTCGTTAGATTAGCTATTATATTTATATTATATATAAATAGTGTTATACAACATCTAATGCATGTTTTACAAGTTCATCATTTTTTTTGTTTTTTATTTTATTTCGTCATTTAGTGTAAACTTTTTCGTTTACAACCTATTTAGTTTAATTATTGTTTTTTTAGTTTAACCAAATTACTTTTCTACCATTAAATAGTTTTTTAACGATCACGTTAATACCGTTTTGGACATGTTTTTTTATATTTCTTTTTCTTTGCTATAACGAGTGTGGCAAAGGTTTTTTTAATTTAATATTTTTTAACGAACACACCAATACTCTTTTGAACATAATTTTTAACTTTTTTTCTTTGCTATAACGAGCACGCCAAAACCGACCAGATTTCTATCATTTTCTTTTTCGTTTACCTTAATTTTATCTTTGTTATTTACTATATCGTTTTACCTTTTGTTATTATTTCCTTAATTTTATCTTTGTTATTTACTATATATCGTTTTACCTTTTGTTATTATTTATAATTATAATGCACCAGCAACTAGACTCTAGTTGTCTATATTGATATATCGTTAGAGAAAAGGCGTTAAAGAAAAGCAAAATACGGGCCAAAATTCCTGTATGTAAGCCACAAGCAGCTACCTCAGATAGAGTCACTCAACCAATGGCTACGGCGGCGTTTTCTCCCGCCACCGCATCCCTCCGCCTCAAACCCTTCTCCACCGTCCGCCTCCTCTCCTTCTACAACCACCACCACCACCACTTAAACCCTAACAAACTCAAACACCAAATCATCCTCACTCCTCATCACCCACCCAAACTCTTCAACTTCAACCACTCAAACCGTTACATAACTAATTGTCAACGCTTTTCCACCGTCGTATCCGCCACCGTATCTTCCGGCGAGACCGTAGAGAAGTTGAAAACTGAATCTACTGAGGGACTGGTTGGGGAATTTCGTAAGCGGCTGAGGATTGCTGACATTAAAGGAGGGGAGAGTGAGGGTTTGGATAAATTAGGGCAAACCCTAACGGTTAGGGGCTGGGTTAGAACACTTCGTGTTCAGAGCAGTGTCACGTTCATTGAGGTAATTGATGACGTTGATATGTTTTGATTGGTTTATGAATTCATGATTTGTTTGGTAACTGCTCACATTTTGGATATGAATTGCAACAAAATCTGTAGCAAGCTTTAGGTAACTTAATATTGAACTATTACGCTATGTAGGCATAGGGCAATAACTAAACTATCCATTAACCAGGTGTTGTGGGTTAACTAATAAATTAACTAAAACAAAATAGATAAATAAATAAATAAAATATGTATGTGGTTGTGATCGGTGGAAATGTGGAAAATGGTGGACCCTATGAGTTTAGTGCACGTTAACCCAACGGCTAGAATGTGAACGGCGTCCCCCAATAACTAGGCGGCGTGGTGTTTGGTGTCCCCCCCCAAATGGTGAGTTTGGTTTTAAAAAGCGAGAGGCGTACAAAAGCGACGAGGTCTAAAACCGAAGCGCAAAAGCGGCAGGCTTTTTGTACCCGAGGCGCAAGCTAGTTATATATATTTTTTATATATCCTATAGGTTTTAAGCTTTCCCTACCCAAAATGTAGCTATAAGTAAGGTTTTTGTATGATTTTAGCTGCATGTACAAGCCAATAAATCCAAGGTACAACATTTAGATGCATAAAAACACCTCGGGTACGAGAGGCGCACGCCTCAGGCCAAAAAAGCACGCCTTTTTGGCGCTTCTTGTAATTACGCTAGGCGCTGAGCGGAAAAGCCCTAAGGTGTGCGCCTTGCACTTAAGCGCGCCTGGGCTGCACTTTTTAAAACCAAGATGGTGAGTTGGCATGACGCCCCAACCCACAACACATAGTCTTATTATTGTTCTGAAGACAGGATGTATGTGTAGTTTGGAGACTAGAACTTTAGTTTCTTGTAGAATTGAATTATTGTTGTGTTTTATTTTGGAAATTCAAAGAGCATTCACATCCCATTTGGTACAGTTCTCTTTATCTTAAGGGAAATTTAATAAAAAAGTCAAACTCACTTCTCCATCCCATTCTTTAAGGTAATCCTTATCTTAAGGTAATTTCGTATAGTAGTTTTTAAATTTAACAACTTATGTAGACTTCATTGAAGGCCCGAGATCGATTAATAACTTGGATCAATTGGTTTACGCTTGGATGAAGAATAGGAGTATGCACAAGATTTGTGCAAGGACTCAAGGAATGACAACCAGAGACTCGACACACACAAAATACACACACACACACACTATATTCACACAAATGTCGGTACATATCAACCTATTTGTAGGTTGTGTTTGACGGTAACAAATAACTGTTTTTTAACTACCTAACTACTAATGGGTCGGATCCCAAATATGTTTTCTAAAACTCAATTTGACTTTCTAATTACACTAAATTGCATAAGATTTCTTGATTATAATCTTCCAACATTCATATCCTTATCTTTATAGTTAAGGAATGGGATGGGTGAGGTTTTTGGAAAATGAGATTTAAATATAACGGATGATAATTTTTAGTTAATAAATATGACGAATTTAAGGAATGGGATGTGTGAGTTTCTTTGGTATTTGACATGATTTCCGTTCCAACAATGGGGGAGCCTGAGAGGGGGCGCTATAGTAGTTGTATTACATGGTCAATCAGTTGTACATATTTCTTGTGCGTTGAGTTTGTTTCATTTTAAGCAGTAGTTGATATTATATGTGTTCATTTTTGTATTGTTAAGTCCTCTATTTAAAGGAATAAGCTAAAATATGTTATGATCCTAAACCTATTACTCTTAGAATGCAAACTTGCTTCATTTGGTGCAAATTATAACACACTTGTAGTAACCTATGTGTGCTACATTTGGTTAAAGGTCAAAGAAAATGATGCCTTTTGCTCAAATAAGTTCAAAGTTCAAACCATGTGAAATTAATTACATATATATGTTTTGGGTGGATAGTTAATTGGTGATGCATTCAGTGCAGGTGAATGATGGTTCATGCGTTTCAAACATGCAGTGTGTGATTGACTCAGATGCTGAAGGTTATGATCAGGTAGCAGATTAAAATCATATTTGGAAAAGAAAATGGCACTTGATTTTCGAAATCTCATTCTTGTAATGTTTAACTTTTTCCCTTGTTTTGCAGTTCAGAAAATCTGGTCGCTTTTTCCTCCACATATATATAGTATATATAGTATTATTAAATATTACTATTCACTTGGAATCACCAATAGTCTTATCAAGTTTTTGCTGCAACCAGCAGCAAGACATTTAAATTTTTAACTGATCCTTTGTTCATCAAACCATCATTTTTTCTACAATTCTTCTTTACATGATATTATTTCCATTTGGCTGATATCATCGGAAAGTATAAATTAGTCATCAATTCGTCGTTCGATTTCTCTTTTTTACATAAATAATGTTCTTTATGTTGCGGGTTTTTGATAGGTTGAGAGTTGTTTAATAACAACGGGGGCATCAGTCTGTGTACAAGGAGTTGTGGTACCTAGTCAAGGAAAGAAACAAAAAATAGAGTTGAAAATTAGCAAACTTGTTACGGTATAAATTTGACATATCAATATATCTGAAACTTATTTGAGGATATTTGTACAACTTTTTAAAAACTGATTTGAAAATTAGCAAACCTATTTGTGTTTTATAAAATTTTATAATCTGATTTTTTGATACACCTATAGGTTGGTACAAGTGATCCATCATTTCCCATCCAGAAGAAAAAGGTCACCCGAGAATTTTTAAGAAGCAAGGCACATCTTCGTCCTAGAACGAACACATTCGGTGCGGTATGATTTGGGTTACTAACAAGCTCTCTCTCTCTCTCTCACTCTCTCTCTCTCTCTCTCTCTCACACACACACACACGCATAAACACGCATAACTGTGCTAACTTAGTCAGATTGTTGTATTACACATTTACACTATATAATTAACTAGTAAATTTCTCCCGCGCATTGCGGCGGCGTCGAAACGTAAAGTAACTCGAATTGATACCGTCTAATGAAAACGTATTATATTTGACCTCACTCGTTTCCAAACAAAATTTACACCAAAACATACACCAACGGAAAACGTACCTAAAAATAAGCACGAAAACGTATTATAGTTGACCTGACAAAATTTACGTCGAAACATAAACCAACTTGAGTTTATACCACTTAAAACTCGAGAGGGTCAAAATGAAATTTCTTAAAGTTTTTAGAAAGTTAAGGGGGTCTAAGTGTAACAACTGAAAGTGAAAGAGCTAAAGTAAAAAAGACAAAAAAAGAGTTACTGTAGCGCAATGTGATGGACACTACAGTAACTTCGAGTTGTTTTTTTAATAATATTTATAATGAGATTAAGTTTTATTATGGAGGTTTTCTATCATTTTTAACATATTTTTATATGTAGTGGTAATTGGTTTAATGGAATATGTGAGAACCTCTATTGTTGGGTTCTTTCTGTTATGCTGATTTTAACTCATTTGATATTTATTATAACTTTAGGTAGCAAGGGTCAGAAATGCTTTGGCCTATGCTACGCACAAATTCTTTCAAGAAAACGGGTTTGTTTGGGTCGCAAGTCCTATTATTACTGCTGCAGATTGTGAAGGTGCTGGCGAGCAGTTTTGTGTAACCACATTGGTATGTACCATATGTATTTTTCAATTTTATTACTTTTATTTTATTATTGAAATAGTTTTTTTTTATGCTAAATTTGTCGTGTTGTCAGATACCAAGCTCCAAAGAAGCCATTGATTCTCCAGTTGATGCCATTCCAAGAACAAAGAATGGTTTAATTGATTGGTCACAAGTGAGGCTCTCGTTTTATTTTTTATGTTTTAGCTATAATATAATTGGCTTACATAATATTGCAGATTTTATAAATTAGTTGCTTTCTAATTTCACAGGATTTTTTTGAAAAACCAGCATTCTTGACAGTTTCTGGCCAACTTAACGGTGAAACATATGCAACTGCTCTTTCTGATGTACATTTTCTTTCACATATCAATTACATTTTTAAATGAATTCGATGCATGCATATATTTTATTACTTTTGGAAAATTTTTACTTTCAGGTGTATACGTTTGGTCCTACATTCAGGGCAGAAAATTCTAACACATCTAGACATTTAGCTGAATTCTGGGTATTCTTTCGGTGTTCTTACATTACAGAACTAAAGAATAAGCTTTTTGGTTTTTAATTTTGGTTTTATATTGTGAAGATGATTGAACCTGAGCTTGCATTTGCGGACCTGAATGATGACATGGCATGTGCCACTGCCTATCTCCAGTATGTCGTATGTTACTTCATTGACCCTTGATTATTGGTAGATTATCTTATAGCCCCTCTGTTCTAATAAAAGGTTCCGTTTTATATGAATTTGTTCAAAAAGATATTATAAAAATCAGGTCTTTGATATCCAGATACATTGACTGATTATCAGATAGAGAAAGTCATAGTTTGAAGCTATTTTTGGCGAGCTTTGATATCAAGTTATAAATTTAATATGGAAATTTTCAAATTTTAGGTGAAACATGTTCTTGAAAATTGCAAGGAAGATATGGATTTCTTCAACAATTGGATTGAGAAAGGGATCATCGATCGTTTGAGTGTATGATTTTTCTGTGCAACTTATAATCATGCATCTTTAAATTTGTTTTCCTGTTATATATGTGTAACTTGTGATTTTGCTCAACAGGATGTTGTTGAGAAAAGCTTTGTGCGAATGACGTACACAGATGCAGTTGAACTGCTTCTAAAATCAAAGAAGAAATTTGAATTTCCGGTACTGTTTTTACACATTTTAAAGTTGCCAAATACTTTTGACTTTTGAGAGTCAACCAGTTAGTCTTTTAAAATTGTAGGAATGCGCCTTTAATTGTATGCTGAATATATTATTATAGGTGAAATGGGGATGTGATTTGCAAAGTGAGCATGAACGTTATATAACTGAGGAGGCTTTTAATGGATGTCCTGTTATTATAACAGACTACCCTAAGGCATGATTTCTCATCTCTTTCACCTACTGTGTGAATATTAAAACTGTTACCGAGTTTAATCAGTGGTAGTTTTTTAAAAATATCCAGGATATTAAGGCATTCTACATGCGACTAAATGATGATGGAAAAACTGTTGCAGCAATGGATATGCTGGTTCCACGGGTATTATTTGCATTCAGTTTTTATTTCTGTTAATAGTCTTTTGAATACCATGTACCTAATAATATCGATCTCAATCAAATGGCGAGTTTAATTTCCCAATAAGTTAATGTACAACTTCATTTGTCCCAAAATAACCGCACCTCTCTCTCTTGCTATTTATATACGCACACATATGAGGGATACATATTAACACACGTGAGTACCGTGGATGAATTTAAAGCTATTTGACTCATTTTCCTTTGGGAAATTGGATTTTAATAATCCCACCTAGAGGTGGTTGGCCAATAATGATCCCACTTTCAAATATTGTCACTGGCAGTTCCACCTTTTAAATATTTTTTTCTCATTGGATTTTAATAATCCACTTTCAAATTGGATTCTAATAATCCCACCTAGAGGTGGGACTGCCAGTGACAATATTTGATAGTGGGATATTAAAATTTCCCTTTTCTTTTTAGCTGAACTTTTTAGTTTTACTCATATTACCTGTTACCTATGAGATAGAATATAAACTTAACTATTATATTTTTGTCTGCTAGGTTGGTGAGCTTATTGGTGGAAGTCAAAGGGAAGAACGTCTCGATTACTTGGAAACCCGCCTAGATGAACTCAAGCTCAATAAGGAGAGCTTTTGGTGGTACCTGGATCTTCGGCGTTATGGAACAGGTTAGCATCTTTCTTCTTCTAAACTCATATGTTAGTTTCTTGAAAACAGCCTGTTATATGCTCATAATAAAAATATATAATTGAGTTAACTGCCAATTTCGTTCCTGTGGTTTGTCCAATTATGCCAGTTCAGACCAAATTTCAAATTTGTACCATTTCCGTCCGTCCCTGACATTCTTGAAACATGCCAGTTCCGTCCAAAAAACTAACGTCGGTTAAAACCTGCTGTTTAAAGAAGCGTAAAAACATCATTTTCCATTTTTTGTATATTATCCTTTTTTTAAACTTATTAAATCCCACCCCTTTTAAGAAAAAAGGAAAATAAAAAAAGAAAATGATTTTTTTACCATTCATTAAACAGCAGGTTAGTTCTTTGGGCGGAACTGGTACAAAATTGAAATTTGACCTAGACTGACATAATTAGACAAACCACATGGACGAGAATGGCAGTTAACTCTATATCAATTGATCATACAGTTTGCATGGCAATGGGTATATCAGTAATTTTGTAGCTATTGGCATATTTGAAGTTATAGAAGGAAATGTTGCAACTAATAAGAATTAAGAAATGGAAATTTATACATTCTGAAAAGATACATGAATCCAAATTCCATTGTTAAGTGAATAAAACATAAACTCAGCAACTTGTACTAATTGTTTTGTCCTCTGCAGTTCCACACGCGGGGTTTGGATTAGGTTTTGAAAGGCTTGTGCAATTTGCAACTGGAATCGATAACATTCGAGACACAATTCCATTCCCCCGAGCACCTGGTTCAGCCGAGTTTTGACATTGAACAAGTCTGAACAGGTTCTTTTTTTAATCCGTGAACGTGTTTTTCTGGTTGTAACATTTCCATCTACAAGTTTAGACGTACAAAAGGTAAGATTCTTTTTTGATAAACTTATTCGATTTTTTGTCACAATGTATTTTCGAATATTTATTACAAAATAGTTGTACACATGCATGATTACAGCTTAACCACATACTTTTGCTGCTAGATTTATGTTAGTTACATCTTTTGACTAATTATCAACATCTTGAAGGGTTGTATATATCATTGATAAACAAAATAGTGGTTATGCTATATTGAACCGAAAAACCATCTTAAACTTGTATTCTAAAGTTCAACCTCATCAAGATCATCATCAAAACCATCACCATTAGGGACAAATGACCTTGAAGCCATACCTAAAACTGGCCCATTTGGTTTCATTTCTTTACTATTAACAGCAAATCGTTCATCTGTACTTCCATCCTTCTTTAGGTGAACCCGATGTACTTGCGAATGTGGGAATGATGCCCCCTCTTGAGATATCATTCATGCTTGCAAATCTTTGCATAGAAGATTGGTATGGAGGAGGTTGGAATGGATTGTGTAATGAAGTTGGTCGACGATTTTCATCTACGGTTGTAAATTGTTGCGTGTTTTTTCGAACTGGGTCAACGGGTTGGTCAACTGAGGGTCACCTTGGGAACAAAATTCATCTTGCATGAGATATGTATCCAACTAGGTGTTGACCCGCCGCGTTGCGGGACGATGGCCGAATAATGAGCGAGTGTTAGTTAGCTTATTGACACGAAAAACAATTAAATCGAGTCAACCAATTAAAACAAAACAGTTTTGATAAAAAAAAAGCTAAAACAATGGCAATATTGTAATTTTTAACTGAGGGAAAGTTGTATTTTTTTACTGGGGTAAAATCGTAATTTGCCAAAAGCTAAAGCAATGGCAGTATTGTAAATTTGACCCAGGGGCAAAATTGTAAATTTTCACAGGGGCAAATTCGTAATTTTGAACTTGGGGTAACAACATAATATAAATTTGAACTAAGGGCACAGACGTAATTTTAAGCTAGAGACAAAATCACAATTTTATTTTGAACCGAAGGCAAAATCGTAATTTTGAATTGGGGGCAAAAGCATAATTTTATTTTGAACTGGGAAAAAATCGTAATTTTGAAATGAGGGTGAAATCACAATTTTTTAAACGGGGAAAAATCACATTTTTGAACAGAGGGCAAAATCGTAATTTTTAGCTGTGGGCAAAAACAAAATTTTATTTTGAACTAGGGGCGAAAAGGTAATTCTGAGCTGAGGGCAAAAGCACAATTTTATTTTGAATGGAGGGAAAAATCGTAATTTTGAGCTGGGGACAAAAGCGTAATTTTATTTTGAGCTGGGGACAAAACCGTAATTTTAAAGAGGGACAAAAACGTGATTTTAGAATGGATATAAAATAATAAACTGGGTTGGTCCAATGGGAGAGTGCCAGTCAAAGTCGTAATTTTGAATTGAGGGCAAGATCGTAATTTTGAGATGGGGACAAAAAGCGTAATTTTATTTTGAGCTGGGGGCTAAAACATAATTTTAAAATAGATATAAAACAATAAACGTGTTGGTCCAATGGAGGAGTGCCAAGCAGGTGCCTGGCACTATTCCCCCCAACTTGTAAATGTATATGTAGTATAATATAATTGTATGGTCAAGATTCACCCACATCAATCAATCTATACATAAAAAATATATTTATATGATCAAGAGATATATTTACGACGACTTTAAATATCTGAGACTTTGGAGATTACAATTACCGATTGCCACTTGTTAAACCTACTGTATATCGACTGGTAAAAGAAATAAAAAGATGTACACTAACAAATGTAAATATTGTGTTACAACTTACAACAAACACCCTGTTATAAGTTAATAAGGCTCTCCGTTTCGTAACTAAATAAAACGATATATATGAAATATGATTGTTTTGATTAGTGTCCAAGGATATCCTTGAAAGAGTGGCAAGCTGACAATTTCAATATTAGAAGCTAGGTTAATTGTCACTCACTGTCAACAATTTATGAGGAAATTTCGATCTTTAGACAAATTACAATGCCAAAATTTAAAATAAAACGTGTAGCAAAACAATATAACATGACATACGCACACGTGTACGTATATAGAACGTCCAACATATTGTTAAATAAAAGAATACATTATTTATTTCGTGATCAAGATTTGAATTCGAGATTTAATGACATACATACTTTGTATATTTTGCAATGAATATATTGTTTGCTTGTCGTGTTGATTGTATTTCGTTTGAAATAACTAAAATAGTAAAAAATATCCTTATCCGAAAGATCATTCACGTCATCCCCTTACACAGAAACATGGGACTTTTTTCGGTTATATGAATTCGATACGTAAAAAATTACATTACTTAGAACACAAGCAAAGGCTTGTTGTTGATGTAATAAAGTCTTTTAAAATAATTAGATGAATTAAATAAAAAAACTTGGAGAAAATGACACTTAGGAGTTGGCTTAGGTGGAAGCGTAAGTGGATGTAAAGTGAAACTAACTTTTTTTTAACGGTAAATTTGGATCACTGACGGACACCAATAGAATCACCTGATCACATCCATCTCCACATACACCACCAGTTCAGGAGGAAATCCATTAAATCTGGGAAAAACTCTCATATATGGGAATCGAACCCAGAACCTAATGGTCCTAAGGCTTATCTAACTCCGTGATTTAACCATTTATTTTTAGTTTTATATATAGATATGATTCTGGATAAAGGTTAATTTTTACTTGTGAACTCCATTGATTAAACAGTCATTGCTAAATCTTATTGATTTTTAGTTGTTATATAAATCGGGTGCTTACATTCTTATAATTATAGTACCTCCACTATAATCGAATCTCAATTTGCAAGACTTCTTTTCGTAACTTTTCATGTTTAAAAACATCGTTGTCTCTCAATTAAAAAAAAAAAAAAATCCGGGATCAAGCCCATGGACCCCGCCAAGGGGGCACTGCCATGTTGGAATCCGGTAGTACATCGATGTCCGAAAGGTAGAAAGTCTCAAACTTTCTAACTTGTGTCGATATATATTCACATTTCTTTTCGCCTTAAGGGTGTGTGTGCAACGGTTTTTACCTTCAACTACTTTGAAATACCTTAATCACTGACGTCACTCCTTTTAAGTATCCTAAACTATTTTTCTTTTTTTTAATTAAAATTAGATAATACATTTAAAAACACAAAGAAAACTAAACTTTCATTTTTATTAAAATATTATTTAGGAGTAAAATGTCCGGATAGTCCCTGTGGTTTGTCAAAATTTCACCTTTAGTCCACAACTTTATTAAATTACACTCATGATTCATGTGGTTTGCTCGGTCGTTACTCGGATAGTCCCTGAAGTGAATGGGGGTTAGTTTTCACAGTTAAGTCTATACGAAATTACTAAACTACCCTTAATTTCCAAATTGTATTCGGTGAGTGGTTGCCCGTAGACGGTACCCGAATTAACTACCTGAAAGGGTGGCGGCAATGTACCCACACAGGTTTTGATACTAGGCACAGGGGTTTCAAGGGTACCTCGTCCACACTAAGGGGGGAGGGGGTGGTGATCACTCATCACTCACAACATCCAATCAAGCTCCGCCATGTCATCAACCATTATTCCATCACTCACATCCTTTTTTAGTGGAAATGCCCATCACTCACAACACCCAACAATAAACCATCACACCCCCTTACATCCTTTCCTCCATCACGCGTTGATTTTATCACGGAAACAATCATTCACGCGTTGAAGTATGTTGGTGGCGGTGATATGTTTGTTTGTTTCACGCGTTGAAGACTTTTATCACGCACAAAACCTTCCCCACCCCGGGTCCCCTAAGTAAATCCTTTTAAATCAAATTACTTAAACACTAAAATCTCCCACTCTCAACTACCCATTCTTAACCTTCAATGACATCCATTGAAATCCACCTTTAACCCTCTTTGTTAATTTCAAAGATAAATTCCTTTTTTCTTAACATGATGTTGAACTAATTTTGGAACATTTCAACACACTTTTTTTCTTAATTATAAGAATGTTTACACTTTTTATTTTTTAAAGAAAGACTTGCATAAACCTTAAAAGAACCGTTTGTTAATTGATGAGTAGAAGTAACCCATTGCTACCTCACCCTACTTCTAATCAAAGCCTTTCTTTCTCTCTCTCTCTCTCTCTCTCTAAACACACACATATTACATATCTATACATGCATAGGGCCCTACATGCATATATATATATATATATATATATATATATAGGTAAGGATATATAGAAAACCACTTTTAGCCAGAAAACCCAGGAAACTGTACCCCGCAGTGTGCCGTCGGCGACGAAATTTTTTTTACAGCTAGATCCGTATATTTTAACACCGGGGGTAAAAGTTGGGTTCAAACGGCGCGCCCGAGGGGGTAGTTTTTTACGCCCAAAGTTTGGGTTTTTTTAATTTTTTTAATTTTTCTTTTTTTTTTTACCAAACTTTGGGCGTAAAAAACTACCCCCTCGGGCGCGCCGTTTGAACCCAACTTTTACCCCCGGTGTTAAAATATACGGATCTAGCTGTAAAAAAAATTTCGTCGCCGACGGCACACTGCGGGGTAGAGTTTCCTGGGTTTTCTGGCTAAAAGTGGTTTTCTATATATATAGGCAAAAGATAAATAGAAAACCACTTTTAGCCAGAAAACCCAGGAAACTCTACCCCGCAGTGTGCCGTCGGCGACGAAATTTTTTTTACAGCTAGATCCGTATATTTTAACACCGGGGGTAAAAGTTGGGTTGAAACGGCGCGCCCGAGGGGGTAGTTTTTTACGCCCAAAGTTTGGTAAAAAAAAAAAGAAAAATTAAAAAAATTAAAAAAACCCAAACTTTGGGCGTAAAAAACTACCCCCTCGGGCGCGCCGTTTGAACCCAACTTTTACCCCCGGTGTTAAAATATACGGATCTAGCTGTAAAAAAAATTTCGTCGCCGACGGCACACTGCGGGGTACAGTTTCCTGGGTTTTCTGGCTAAAAGTGGTTTTCTATATATCCTTACCCTATATATATATATATATACACACATCTACGTATACATGTATCCACTCATACACAACCACTATAAATCTCACATACAACTTCCTTAACCTCACAAACCAAAACATCACAAAAATGGCCACAACCATCAAAAACAAGACACTTTCCGGCGTCGGAAACCTCATAAAACTCCTTCCAACCGGCACAGTCTTCACTTTCCAGTTCCTAAACCCGGTCCTAACCAACAACGGCCATTGCACCACCATCAACAAATACTTAACCTCGATTCTCATCGCTCTTTGCGGCCTCTCTTGCATCTTCTCCTCCTTCACCGACAGCTACGAAGACGAAGAGGGATCTACCCGCTACATAATAGCCACTCCCAAAGGTATCTGGCCATCTCCAGAACAATCTTCTAGTGTTGACGTCTCAAAGTACAAGCTACGAGTTGGAGACTTTGTGCATGCGGCTTTCGCGGCTGTGGTTTTCGCGGTTGTGGCTTTGTTGGATGATAATACTGTTCAGTGTTTGTACCCTGAGTTTGAGACGAATGAGAAGATGTTGATGATGGTGGTGCCTCCGTTGATTGGGACGGTTTCGGGGTCGGTTTTTATGTTGTTTCCTAATACTCGTCATGGGATTGGGTACCCACCTTCACCTACAAGCCAGAGCCAAGGGGATACTAAGTGAGATATACATATTACATATGTGTGAGATTTTATGCTCAAAGGAGCATGCATGCATGTTGTTTTATACTATGTGTTTGTTATCATGTTTGGGTTTCAAGTGTGACATGAATTGTTTTTTTAAGTTTGAAATTTGAGGAATGTGTTTGATGAATATAGCGACTGTGTTAAGTTGTTAGGTTAGAGGGTATGGTGATGGTCCTCCAAGGGAGGATGATCCGCCACGTAGGCACCACGTCATAGTCCTCCCAAGGATGGTCCATCCCACAAAAATAGAGGGTCTGGGAGGATGGTCCATCTCTATCCACTATGTACAAGTAGTAATGCCTAATGTACAAATCAAACACAAACAAAGATGGGCCCACCATATTGGATCGTCGCCAACGTCGTGATCTTGCCGGTGAGGATGGGGACGTGGGGGGGCGGCATGGTGTTCCACCCGGCGCCGGAGCTCGACGGTATGGGGACGGAGCCCATACCGCATAGCCTTAGTTAATTATTCATGGCTTTATAGCCTAATGGCATCTTGGGGGTGGAATAAGAGACTTTAGGATCAATAGTTTTGGGTTCGATTCTCACAAAGGGGTTTTCCAATATTTATTAGTTTTCCTTCTGAATTGGTGTATAGATATTATGTCTAGTGGAGATGGATAGCTGGATATGATCGATCGGATGGTTCTGCTGGTAACACAATGATACTCCAATGGTCCGTAAGTGATCCAGATTTACCGTTAAAAAAAAGTTGTTGGTTAATTGGTTTCACAAATGATTTTTTAAGAGCCTTGTGTATTTTGTCAAGAAAAAACATGAATTTGATACCCACGTCCCCTTGCATACATCCCATGTCTCTCATGTAATTCTTTTGTTTAGTATTTCCTATTTGCAGTTAATTTAGTAGTGTAGTAAGTGGGTTATTGGTGTAGTTATTTTTTAGAATTGTTAATTTCTAAGGCTATATTTTGGTTAATTTATTTATGAATGAAATGAATTGTCGAAGGGGCTGTTTGGAAACATCTGAATGGTTAAGTGCTAAACCAGTAAGAGGTCTGAACCATTAGGTGTTGAACCAGTAAGAGGTCTGAACCACTAAGAGCCTGTATAATGCTTAACCGTTCGGAGGCAAATGTATGACCAATTCAGATTAGAGATCTTAACCATTCAGACTTTGTATAATACTTAACAATTCAGAAGCAAATGTCTGAACCATTCAGACATCTGCTCGCGAAACAAACAGTCTGAACCATTAAGTGCTGAACCAGTAAAAAGTCTAAACCATTAAAAGTCTTATTAAGAGGTAAACAAACAACCCCTAAGTTTTTTTCTTTTTTTAAATATTCTTATGGTCCTTTTGAATCACCATTACCGGAGGATTTTAATTGTCCTCCCCCTATTTTTTTCGTTTCGAAGTGTAAATATTCTTATGGTCTTTTTGAATTACCATTCTGTTTATCTCAATCCAATTGATACACATCAGAATTCAGTCACTGACGCTTAGTTCCCGAGTTTCATTAAATGAGAGAAAAGAAAAGATTTAAAAGGAAATCATTTTTAGTTATGTTCCAGAGTTTCATTAAAGGAGAGAAAATGAGAGTTTTTTTTGCCTAAAATTAATCTTTCCAATTTGGAAAGAAACAGAGAGAGAAAAGAAAATGAAAGAATCATTTCTTTTCTCTCCTTAACTTAACTCGGGAACACAGTGTAAGTGTTAATTAGCGGTGTTGTGCATCTTTTACTTATCGATAAATAAGGGAGGCTCTTAGTTGGGGCCTGACGCTCTTTTTTTTTTTTTTCGCTTCAAAATATAAATTTTATCGAAAATTTTATATATATTGAGACCCCCGCCCCGTATTTTTTTCTTCGGCCCCTATATTCAAAAGTTTAAGATCCGTCAATGTTGGTAAAAGTTGCAATAATCCTATAAGATGAATAGATGATCATTAAAATCAATACCCATTACAAATGTAAATAATCATTAAGTAAATTCAAATATAAGTAAATATAAATATATAATATATTAAAAGTAATAAAAGTGTATGTCAACAGTGAACAATTTACCTGTGTTTTGTCTCTCTAATAAATGTTATACCAATATTCATTTGTTGTTGTAGTTCTCATGCTCTTATTTTTCTCGAATTTTTGCTAGGTCTATATCGTGTATGAGTTGTTTTGGTAGCCTACACTCCTTGTCTTTAACACATTTTTTTCCAAGAGAGTTGGAGAGGATATCATCAATATATCACTTTAGTATAAGCTTACACATTGTCAAAATAATTTGTTATAAACACCTAGCAATAGGGTTGTAAACGAACCGAACGAACTTAAACAAGTCCTTGTTTGTGTTCATTTGTTAAGGATATAATATGTTCACGAACAATTCATGAACACTTATCAAACGAGATTTTATGTTCGTGTTCGTTCATTAAGGAAATGAATGTGTTCACGAACACAATATAAAATCAACGAAGACGATGGTGGCTAGAGGTGGATGGTGAGAGGGAGCGACGCTAGACCTTGAAGCCCTAATGGTTGAACGAAAGTCGATAGTATTTTTCTATGTAAATAATGAGAAGGAAGTGGAGTGATGCATAAACAAGGCGAAGATAGAGTTTCATATTTTATTTGTTTGGATAAGAAGATAAATAAGAATTAAACAATATAAAAAGTTTGGATAAAATAAATAAATGCTAGAAAATATTTAATGAACATAGACAAACGAATGTTTACGAACACATTGCCGAATGTTCACGAACTCAATTGAACAAACGGGACATTTGTTTGTGTTTCTTCATTTAACTAACCAAACAGAATTTCTTGTTCATATCCGCTCATTAATTAAACAAATAAACGTAAACGTACTTCCCGTTGAACGTTCGATTCATTTACGACTCTAGGAAAGCACCTATTTCAAAGTATTTTCTTTAACAATACCTTTTTCTCTTAGTAAAATACACAATAAATTCAACCACTTATGTTCCTGAGCAAGGGCCTTATGAACACGAAATCATATCTATCAAATCACAAACATTATTCACAACACATTTTCTTGCAAAAACACTGCATCACCAGCAGTAACGTTACCCAATCAAACCCCTTTAATTCTTATTCTAAACACACTTCAAATCTCCACGAAAATGTCTACCACAGTGAAATTACTAATAATGCATATGATCTGGTTCACAAGATCCGAGAATGCACACATTCGGGTCTTCTTCATAACCATGGCCAACAGCTTCATTGCTACGTTTTGAGATCTGGGTTCATTTCCGATGTATATGTTTCATCTGCACTCATCAACTTCTATGTTAAACTGGACCTAGTAAAAGATGCACATAAAGTGTTTGATGAAATTCCTGAACCAGGTTTAGTTGCTTGGAACTCCTTGATCTCCGGGTATGTTCGATCAGGGAAGTTCCGTCAAGCTTTGAGTTTGTTTCTTGAGCTGGAAAGGTCAAGTATTTGTTCGGATTCATACTCGTATACTGCGGTTTTAGCTGTTTGTGGACAGCTAAGGTTTATACAATTAGGCGGAACTGTTCACTCCATTATTGTTAAATCTGGTGTAGAATGTAGTAGTTTTGTGTCCAATTGTTTGATTGATATGTACGGAAAATGCGAGCTTGTTGAAGACGCGATCAAGATTTTTGACAAAATGTGGTTCAGGGACGCTGTTTCTTGGAACTCGGTGATTGCTGCGTGTACTCGAAACCGAAGAATCGAGCAAGCGGTTGGTTTTCTGAACCAAATGCCAAACCCGGATACAATATCATACAATGAGATAATCACTGTGATTGCACAGTTTGGGAACATGGAAAAAGCCGTTGAGATTCTGTCAACAATGCCAAACCCGAACTCATCTTCATGGAACTCGATTATAACAGGGTATGTGAACCGTAACAATCCAAGAAGCGCACTTAAGGTGTTCGATCAAATGCATTTGAATGGCATACGGATGGACGGGTTCACATTTTCAAGCATTTTAAGTGGCGTAGCGCGTGTCGGAGCGCATAGATGGGGGACGTTAATCCATTGTTGTGTGGTGAAGCTCGGTTTCGATGAATGTGTAGTCGTTGGCAGTGCTTTGATCGATATGTACTCTAAATGCGGGCAGGTAAACGCAGCCGAGTTCATTTTTGAATCATTACCCGATAAAAATCTAGTAACTTGGAATGCTATGATATCGGGATTTGCTCATAATGAGAATTCAACGAAAGTGATTGAACTATTCGAGCAGTTGAAACACACGAAAGATTTACAACCAGATGGGATCACGTTTCTGAACGTGTTATCGGCTTGTTGGCATAACAAGACGCCATTAGAAGTTGCAACCCGATACTTTGAATCAATGATACACGATTACCAAATCGATCCAACGGTTGAGCATTGTTCTTGCATGATCAGGCTTATGGGTCATGAAGGAGAAGTTTGGAGAGCCGAAGGGATGATAAAGCGGCTCGGGTTTGAGTCGTGTGGGGGTGTTTGGAGGGCGTTGCTTGCGGCTTGTGGGGTTTGTGGGGATTTAAAGGTGGCTGAAACTGCAGCTAGAAAGGTGGTTGATCTTGAAGGTGATGGTGATGGTGAGTTTGTTTATGTTATGATGTCGAATATTTATGCGCGCTTTGGTAAGTGGGAAGATGCGGGTGCGATGAGGAAGATGATGAGAGACAAAAATGTGTCGAAAGAGGCTGGTTATAGCCGGATTGAATGATACCTTGCTCTTCGTTTAATATATATAGGTCTTATTTGTATGTTGATTTTTGTAATTTTCTTTATAACACATTTGTTCATTTTCGTTCTTTTAACCCTAACCAAAAAAATGCAAAAAAACAAACAGTTATACGAAATCTTGTTTGTGTATATGCAACAGAAAGCTAGCTGTAATCCTGCATTTCACCCGGTCTTGGTGAAGTCGTACGTTTACTAATAGCAGTTCTTTAGGTGAAGGCGCGTATTGCACTATTGTCTAAAACTTCTAGCAATTTTGATGTGAAACATAAGCAAAACAAAAGTAAAAGAAAGCAATTTTGATGAAACATTAAGCAAAACAAAAGTAAAAGAAAAGGTGAAAACAGAAGACAGCAATGTCTACACAAGAAACATCTTAAAGTTGTATGTAATAAACATCTTAATGCATGACTTCTTGTAGTTCAGCCATCTTTTATGAACTGCAAAAATAATTGGGATGAATTACAGAACCTGCCTTCTTGTTCAATGATTTCAGTCTGCTAACGGGTCACCTTGGAACCGATAAACCCAGCTCTAGTTCAAACAAAAAGAACCCATATCAGAGACGGATACCACCTTCTATGTAGTCATTTTACAACCAAAATGTCATGCAAAAAGGTAAAAAACATGAAATAAGATATTCTTGTGAATCTATCTAATTGTTTTACTTCCTAAGAATTGTGAACGTCGATAATAATTAAATATATATAATCCAAGTAGAGTTCCGTCTTATTAGCACGATGAAGCAAGCCCGCCTCTAGAAACAGCATAACGTATCACGTTCCATCAAATTCATCTGAGGAAAACGAGAATCTCGTGTTACTACAAATACTCTACTCTCAGCTATACGGATATCACACCATGATGCAAATACTTGTAGATTTAGATTGTTTCAACGATTATGTTGTTATCAAATAACAAGGACCCTACTTTCAAACAAATCACTGGGTTCAACAAACAGTTCAAACTTCAAGATCAAGATAATTAACAATTTTGCAAATTATTAAATGAGTATAAAGTTCCTCGCTATTAGCATAACGACTTGAGCCCACCTCTACATACAGCAAAACGTATCACGATCCATCAAATGCATCTGGGAAAACGAGAACTCTTGTTACTATATACTCTAGTTTCAGCTAATTGAGCACCATACATTGCTTACGGAAAAATTATGTAGCATTCAAAAACACAATGAATAACATACTAAAATACAATGGACAACAGACTAAAACACAATGGACAACAGACTAAAAACACAATGAACAGACTAAAACACATAAAATATGCATCCAATAGGTAAACCACCACAACACTACTATGAAAGTCAATGTATTAAATATCAATAAAATAAAGTTAAGTAACCGATAGAAGAACCCTAATAGCTTCTAGCCAAATAAATAACAAATCTTTGTCCGTTTGCATATAATAGCAAATAAATCATATAACTAAACACTCAAAGAGTTTTCCTCGTTGACTTGCGCCCAGAGTCTATTATTAATCTTAAAACTTTTAATTTTGTAAATACTCGTACTTGACACGAAGACAGGTCTTGTAAATCCCAGTTCATTTCTTTCATGCATTGAGAAAATTATGTGCCTGCAGGAACCAAACTCCAGTCAGATACCTGATCAATGCATCCTCTCACACTCTAGATACTAATTCAACTAGGAAACGTGTTTCTAAAATCTCTCACGCACAAGAATTTTAACTATACTCATTTTCATAATATAAGCAAGTGTTGTTTATGTTCTCGTTGAGTATGAACATGTATCATGTTCTGGCGTTTTTTATACCAAATCAACCGCGAAAGCAATGGGGCTTTGTTTGGTACGCCGTATACAATTATTATTATCTATTCCACGCTGATTCTCATTACGTCACCTTTGAAAAAAAGATACAAACTTATTTAGTACTTACATGTATAAACTGTTAAAACAGTACTAAAGCACTAATCTTTGCACAGTAGAAATCGAATCGATACATACTACACCCATAATGCACATTTAATATTAAGAATGACAGAAAAAAATGACGATCATGCCATTGACTCATAATATATAGCCTTAGGTTGAGAAACATGCAACACTCCTGTTTCATATTACAAGCGCACACAAAAAGCACCTTCAAAGTTAAAAAGCAACGAATAAACATTTTCACGTATCAAAGAATCACTTCCACCGCCATGTAATATTGTAATACAAATTCAGCAAAAGTAACACAATGGGGAAAACATATTATCGTGCAAGCAACGTATAGAGCACACATATCGCACGGGAGAAGTTGTGACTCACTGTAAAATAACACAAAACATATTAGAGGCCAGGAGAGGTACGGCAGAGTGTACCCTGTGAAAGAGATCTGCAACTCCTTGAAGTAGTGCTCAAGCAGGATGTCAATCTCGCTGCAGCAACCGCATTATGTAGAGGTAATAGTGACTGCACACATCCAAGCTCTGATGGACACCTATTAGATACATTATCACAAACTCTTTAATATTGTATATTTGCAATGACTACAATATCAACAACATCAAATTAATAGCAAAAAAATACACAACCACATGAATATAACATGAGATATATGAGGGTTAGTTATCTAGTTATAAACACACAAATATAAACTTACTATATGAACCAGTACCTCATGTTTAAGATCAAATACGCCTAATTTCTGAACTCATAAACCACTTCAAAACATGGTTGTAAAAATCCCGACTAGTCTCCGATTAGTCGCCGATTAATCACTAATCGGAGGTTCACCGATTAATGGCCGATTAATAGCTAGGCAGTCAAGGGCGGTCCTATTCTGGCCAAATTTTGGCTAGATGCTGGCCAAATTTCGACCAAACCATATAAATTCCTTCGAATTACTTAAAAAATGGGTTAACGAGGGGTTAAAACATGTCTACTTTAAAAAACTACATATAAAAATGTGTGTGTATATGTAACTAAAAATTACATATAAAAATCTCAATCCGATTAATTACGATTAATCCCTATCAATCCCGATTAATCGCTAGTCGGTACCCCACCGCCCGACTAGCACCTAGCGATTCTTACAACACTGCTTCAAAATATAATTGATTAATACAACTCACAAACCTATTCTTATTCAAACTCCCATTAAAAAAAAAAAACACTTCTTTAACTAATTTGCAACTTCAACCCTTTAATTCCCCCAACGTATCAAGATTAACCCTTCATATCCACACACATGAAGAGTAAAACTGAAATTGACAAGCAAATGGATGGTGTTTTTATACCTTGAAATTGAAAAGCGAGGGGCGGGTGAGGCGGTTGGAAGGGGAAACTTTGGGGATGAAGGGGCAGATTTGGGAACAGAGGCGGACCGAAAAGCGGATTTGAGATTTGAAATTGAAGCTTTGTTAATGAATCTGTTGCATCTTGAAGCCATATTGCGAGATTGGAGGAGATCTGATGATGAAATAATTTTCAATACAATTTAGGGTTTTGATTGATTTTAGGGTTCAGGGGGTTTGAAGGTTAGTGGATATTAAGATGTCGCATTTCGGGTACTGATGAAATCCGACCCGATATGGGTGGCCTGTCTGACTCCGTGAGCCCAACAAACAATCAAAACTTTTTTGAACGATTTTAAAAAAAAGAGTTAAATGTCATTTTCGTTTCTGTCATTTTGTCAGTTTAATCTAAAGGTTTCATTTCTTGTATGTGAGTCCAAAAAGGTTTCACCTTTGCCATTTTAATCCATTGGGTTAACTTCATCCATTTTTATGTTAACGAGAAGGGCAATTCGGTCATTTTATATGTAATTTTGTGAGCTAAAATGGCAATTCGGCCATATAAAATGACCAAATTGCCTTTCTCGTTAACAGAAATAATAGATGAAGTTAACCCAGTGGACTAAAATGACAACGGTGAAATCTTTTTGGACCCACATGCGAAAAATGAAACCTTTAGACTAAACTGACAAAATGGGTCAAACCACAGGGACTAAAATGACATTTAACTCTTAAAAAAAGGAGATTGTGTTAAACGTATCCTAATCTTTTGTACTTTTTTTAACATGTCATATTAGTAATTTTCATCTCTTTTCATTCTAAAACACAACGCAAACCTACTTTTTTAACGGCGAAATTTTTTTATTTCATAAGAGCTAGCTAGGGACTAGGAAAATAACGGTAAAATAAATTATTTCATAAGAGCTAGCAGGGACTAGCAAGAAGAATACAGACACCAAGATACAGAGTGGGTACACGATATAGAGCTAGACAATATTATCAAAATCAAAACCTCGCCATTTTCCTTGTCGAGAGAAGCTAACTTGGATCTACTCGTTACTCAAAGAAAGCTGAGTGTTTTAATGTCATCTAAGATCTTGGACGGGGAGGTAGACTAGTTGAAATGCTTGTCATTACGAGCCCTCCAAATGCATCAACATGTCGTTATTATGACCGTGTTGACAACTTTCTTTTTCACTATATTGACCCAAAGACTATCATGTAGCCGAAATAGGTCTCGAACCTTAAAGGCAAAAATAGCCAAGATTTTACATCATGAACTCAACCTCATCCAAATACAAGTTGCAAATCTAGTAAACGAACCTACTTGACTTGATGTTTTCAAAGGTGAGATACAATGGCAACTTAGGGGTTGAAATATGTTTAGCTAGCCCCTCTACACAAATCGTCTATATGTTTTATTTATTGTGAAATTGGTTTATATAACAAATCAAATTTGTCTACACAATATGTTTTATAATTTTTGTTTATGATGTTTCAATGTATATATTGTCTTTTTATATTTTTACCATTTAAAGACAAAATTGAATAAAGCAACCTTTATGTAAGGTGACGTAACCAAGAAATTTAACAGTATTAGTCTAAAAGGTTGATCCGTATAATAAAATATTAAGTTAAAGGTTGATCTGGTCGATTTTTAAACCGAAATATTGTTTTATCAAATTTTGTTTCGGTTCAATCAACCGTGACATTTATTCTACGAGGTCAAACACGTGAAATAAAAAAAACGGCTAAAATGCTATAGTCAACTCAACCAATCAAGCTCGTATTAACCGACATAATAACACTTGATTTTTATTTTTATTTTTTTTTGAACGGCAATAACACTTGATTTTATCTGACCCATTTCACCACACCATTTCTTGCTCTATAATCATTATTAGATCCTTATTATGTTATTAATAAAAAGAATAAATCAAATGTCACCAAAATGATAAACCCACAAGTAAACCAAACAAAGTCATCAATTTAAACCATCTATTTCTCCCGGGCCGATACCCGGGAGAAATATCCGACTCCATAGACGGACTATACCTAAAATTCGGGTTCGACCCATATAAATTCTGTACCCCCATAATATCATCAATCTTTAGATCCACTTTTCTAGTCCTCGGACCCAAACTCGGGTACATGACCGCTTCCTTAACCGAAGAATGGGCCAACCCGAGTATATGCCCGATCTCATGAGTCGCAACCGACTCCAAATCAACGGCCACAACCGATTTACTTGCTTCCAAATCAACGGCCCACGTTTCCGCTTCATCTAAATGTAGCCTACCGTTTTCCGGTGAAAATGCATGAGCCAACACCCCTAAAACACCATCAAACGGCACTCCATCGCCGTGATCCCCTCCGTAAAACGCGATTTTTATATCCGCTTTTCGATAATCGTATACCTCGGTGAAAGTAACCGGGATCGTAGACGCCCACCGGGCGAAAGACCGTTGGAATGCACCTTGTATTTCGGAGTAACTAAGGTAGTTAATCATATGATTCTCCGAAAAGGCGTACGTTAGCGTCATGGTATCCGTTTTTTCGCCTTTTCCCCCTTTTTGCCACCTCGGCTCGCCGCTAAAATACGCATAGTGTTTACTCACGTGGAATTTAAATTTAAATTTAAATTTATTTTTATGTTTATGTGGGACATCATCGGAGACGCCGCACCGCGGCGACATGATCAGGCCGACGGTGCCGGAATCGAGTTTTCCGGTGACCGGTAACCCGAGTTTTTTTTGGTAGGTTAAGACGGCGGCTTCGAGGTTGTCGTCGAAGATGTCGGAAAAGTCGTCGTTGTCGAGGTAACCGAATCGGTGGAAGTATCGCTTTAGCTCGGACATGCCGGAGAAGTGATCACCTTTGCCGGCGTCGGTGAATTTTGAAAATTGTTGCCACTTGTTGATATGTGATAGGTCGTTGACGGTCAACTCCGGTGGGGTTGCCGGAGGAATGGTTCTGGCGGGAAAAACTGTTTGGAGGAGAGAGAGAATGAGAAGTATGCCATAACAGAAAAACCTGTGCATGGCGGTTAAGTTAGTTTGTTTTAGGATATCGTACGTTTATATATTATACCTTGAGTATAATAGGAAGTAAACTTGTAACTTTTCTTAGGGGTTGTTTAAAACTGAATGATTAACTGTTGAACCAGTAAGATGTCTAAACCATTAAGTGTTGAACCAGTAAGATGTCTGAACCATTAAGAGCTAGTATAATGTTTAACCGTTCAGAGGCAAGTGTCTGACCAATTCAGATTAAAGGCTTTAACCATTCGGACTCGGTAAAATGCTTAACTATTTAGAGGCAAATGTCTAAACCATTCAGATATCTGCTCGCAATACAAATAGTCTGAACCATTAAGTGCTGAACTAGTAAGAGGTTTGAACCATTAAGAGGTAAACAAACAACCACTTATATTGTATAGAAAGATATATTATTATAATACCTTTGATTATGTATTATTAATACGATGATATATTTACTTTGTTTTTGTCATAAACTTTGTGAAGTGACCCAATATTGGTGACAACGTCCCAAGTTACAAAAATGCATTGAGAGGGTTGGTTGGCGTTGGACAAATTGAATGCAACAAGAAAATGGGTGGAGAAAGTTAGGAAGATTCTTTGGCTTACATGGGAGAACCACTTGGGTGGGATTCTATATATGTTTTCTTTAGTTTTTTTTTTTTTTTTGAAAATTAACTTTTATTCACAACGGCCCACCCTCGACACAAGGGCAGCCAAACAACAAGAAAAAACCGATTACATGCCAGAAAAAGAGACCCAATTCGCCCAAGAAACCTCTATATATGTTTTCTTTAGTAGTATTTTATATATTACGTGATATTATTAATGTTCGATGATACGATATGAAATTACGCATGTTATAAAACTCAAAACCCTAATTACATATGAATAGAAAATCATAATCACGCATGGTTATGATTTTTGTTCATGTGTGATTTATGGTTTTGTTCATGCGTGATTAGGGTTTTGAGTTTTATAACATGCATAATTTCATATCGTACCATTGTACGCTAAGAAATATTCTACGTTAAACTTGCCATGTATATTATATAAGATTAAAAACTCATTACGGGGTTTAAGTATTAATTACTTTGGCTAAATATAATTTAAATAAAATCCCTTTTGTTTTAAATTCTTTTTAAAACCAACGGTTTTTTATAGTAACTTTTAGTGCTTTTCTATAAACTCAAGTGCTGTTTATATGGTAAACATTAATTTACCTAAATACAAAATAGTCCCTCTAGTTATTGCAGGGCATTTTGATTATTTAACGGAAGCTGACGTTAATACCTAAAAGTGTTACAAAATTGAAACCACAAGCCCTGAACATGTTACAAAAAAAAAAGTTAGTACCTAAAGTTGTTACTTTTGGTAAACCACAAGGACTATCTTTGTAATTAACGCTTTGAAGTTTTTTAGAAAATGGGAAAAGTATTGTACACAAATAACTATACATAACTATTATTTATACAATTATATTGAATAATGGATTTATGATTTTGTGGATGAGAATTTCCCAAAGTAGATAACAAATGTTGTAAAATAGAGCTAGCACAACGAGAGATTAATACTAAAAATTGTGTTTTCAAAAGTGTTGCGGTGAGATCATTTCCTATATGGAGGAATGAATAAACTTTGAATAAGTAAGGAACCAACATGTTTGGCAAGCATTTTGTTTTACTTGAATTCTTGCCACGTAATGGGTTGCAAATTTGGTTAGGATGGCATAAAATTTGTGCATAAGCATCCATGTCCGGCAATACGTATTTAGGAGTTATTTTAGGCGACCCGTGTTTATCACGAAAGTGTTGTAATACGTGTCTAGACTAGTTTGTTTTATTTAGGGGTGCCTTATTCCCACATACCCTATATCTTATTTTCACATCCCCTATTGTATACGGGCCGTATACAATTATACGGCTCGTATAGAATGTTTTTTAATAGGAAAATGCGCAGAGAATGTTTTTTTTTTTGTTTTATTATATACGGCCCGTATACAGTTATACGAGTCATATACATGTGTCTACGATTTGTAAAACGTATACGGCTCAATTGATTTATTTGTGTGGGTTTTTGATGTTAGCACATGTATACGGGCCGTATAACTATATACGGGCCGTATATATTGGCGTTTTTTCAAGTATCACGTTTTATTCCCGTAAAAACACAATCATTCTAGGGTTTCTAAACTCTTCATCACCTTTAACAATGTCGATAAACGTTGATCGGAACATGCCGCTTAAATCGGAGCACAGGTAGAGTAACGTTACCGATCAGTCCGTTGATGAAAACCTTAGCGATCGCAGAGATCTTCGTGTTGGTTATTTATCGATTCCGAGTAACTAGCAGAAGATCCTGCCACAAACAAGTTCTCCACAGTTTGTTATTCAGATCTCTGTTCGGTCATCTTTCCAAACTACAACACACGATACTTTTAATAAGTTGTCATAGTTGTCAAATTCGATTTCAACAAATCTTTTCATTTTCCTTCAATTTCTAAAACATTCTCTGTTACATGAAGACGTGTCGGGTTCTTCTACTAGTGGTATTTTACTGAAGTATTGAAGATTGAGGCGGGCATTGTTTAAATCTGAATATAACTAGATGTTACGTGTATCAGCGTTGTTTATCACCCTGTGTGAGCATTGGAAACCCGACAAACAGTCTTGACAACTGTGACATTTTATCTATCTATGTGTGTCACATCCATCCTGTTATTGCAATCGATATGATTAATTTTTTCAGATTTTTTTTCTAATTAGCGTTGTTAACTACCAAAAGAATGCATACACAAATAGTTCTAGTGGACGAAGCAAAGAGACCGTTGTGTATCTGAATCAGGTTCTCAAACAAACACTACCAAAGATGGGTTGGTGAAAAATACCGGAGCTGTTATCTCGGTTGTTCAGTACTCTCCTATATCAACTTGAACGGTTGATGGTTACAAGGATCGTTCTAATAGATTAAAGAGAATAAACCATTTTTTACCAATTTTCACTCCAGTAGTTGAAACTTGAGCGCAGGAATCAATTCAAAACCCTCACCCTCAAAAATCAACCAGAAACCAAAGGAAAAAATGGCTGATAATGGCTGATGGTTCTTCGTTGAGGAAACCAAACGTAGACGGAGATGATAGGCCTGGTAACCGGAAGAGAAATCAATTGTATTTTTTTAGTTGCTTCTCTTGTTAAGTTTCTGAACCAACCGAAATCCACAAATTCCAACAGTTTCTTCATAGATTTCGTCCGGTTTCCAAACTCTTTCACACAAAGTTAATATTCACTGTGGTGGATGCAAGCATAAAGTTAGAAAAAATACTCAAGCTGAACGGACGATATGTATCAACAAATTGTGAGTGGGAATATGGCTATGAAGAATAGTATGGATAAACAATTACCGGTACGGGTTTTTCTGCTAGTTATTCGGAATGTTTCGAATCATCACTGAAGACGTGTCGGGTTCTACTGCTAGTAGTATGAGTCTGAGTCCATTGTGGTTCGTGAATGTTTCGAATCATCACGACAAGGATCGTTCTAATAGATTAAAGAGAATAACCCTTTTTTTACCATTTTTTACCCATAGTATACGAGCCGTATAATAATATACGGCCCGTATACAACCATCGTATACATTGTATACGATCGGTAAAAATATTTTTTACCAATGGTATACGGCCGTATAAACCGTATACGACTCGTATACATATGGTAAAAAATGGTAAAAACCTCTTTAATCTATTAGAACGATCCAATAAACGAAGAAACCAAACGTAGACGGAGATGATAGGCCTGGTAACCGCAAGAGAAATCAATTGTCTCAAACACTACTAAACATCTGCTTTCTGAATCTGAATCTGAATGTTAACTTTTTAGTTGCTTATCTTGTTAAGTTGTGTATTTACGAAGCTGACAAACACATTGGTATTTTCTCAAAATGTGCAAACTTGAAGAATCTCACATTAAAGGAGTTTGCAACAACGGGATCAGATGGTTTGAGTATCTTTCATCCTCGTTTGGCTAATCTCATACTTGAAAATGACCACATTGGTATTTTCTCAAAATGTGCAAACTTGAAGAATCTCACATTAAAGATCTCTACACAAACTCTTCTACATCTTTTAACCAGTTGTCCATCACTTAAGACCTTGAAAGATTTGTTGAAATCGAAGCATTCACGAACCACAATGGACTCAGACTCATGTTCAAGTAAGTGTCTAAAAATCTAAAAATTCAGATTTACCTTGTAAATTTCTCAAAACAAACTCTCGTTTCTTCATCTTCATCTTCATTTGTTGAGAAACCATTATCAGGTTCTCAATACAAGGATCGTTCTAAGAGATTAAAGAGAATACACCATTTTTTTACCATTTTTTACCATAGTATACGAGCCGTATAATAATATACGGCCCGTATACAATCATCGTATACATTGTATACGATCGGTAAATTTGTTTTTTACCGAGCGTATACGGCCGTATAAACGGTATACGGCCCGTATACATATGGTAAAAATGGTAAAATAAGGTCTTTATTTCCTTTTTTTAGTTGCTTCTCTTGTTAAGTTTCTGAACCAACCGAAATCCACAAATTCCAACAGTTTCTTCGTGGATTCCGTCCGTTTTCCAAACTCGGTCATTCCTTGTGATACATGAACGTTGTATTCTTGTCTTTCAGAAGAGTGCTGTAATAGAGAAATCATCCTATGTCTTTTATCAACCGAAGAGGCAGCAAGGACAGATAATACTTCATTTGTCGAGAAACCATACTGTCAAGAAACTAACATCTTTTAATACTTCATTGCGTATGTGTTTGTGCTGTAGAAACCGGTGATGAATTTGTGTATCTAAATCAGGTTCTCTGCCTTAGATCGGTCATTCCTTGTGATACATGAACGTTGTATTCTTGTCTTTCAAGACAAGGATCGTTGGAAGGATTGTAGTAGCAGGACATTGGTACCACTGTGAAAATTGCATCAGGAGGGGAGAGAGTCTGATACAATAAGGATGTTGGGAATTAAACGCATGTACGTGACAAAATAAGGATGTTCGCATAAACATATATTCGTTTCATAACCTCCTCCTATAAATCAACCACAACTGCCAAAGAGCCTGTATTAAAAGCCATCCTATGTCTTTTACCAACCGAAGAGGCAGCAGAAGACGTGTCGGGTTCTTCCAACATTCACGAACCACAATGGACTCAGACTCATACTACTCACCCTCCCCTGAGGAAAAGTTTTCCCGACGACAGTATAATTGAAAGTAATGGTGATGAAAAGTTTCAACCAAAGGGAAATCCATGAAACGAAAGGGATTTCGAGCAGTTGGTATTGAACCAACAAAATCCGAATACTGAAAAACCGACATTCCTTCAAACATTCTAAACCCTACCTGGAAACAAACCAACAAAAGTCTGCTGGCAAGAATCTTTTTTCACATGGTATTGAACCAAGAATATGATACCTTCGAGATACTTCGTGTTAGTTTGCTTTTAATTTTGAAAGTTGGATGTCCGTTATCTCAACCGAACGTTAATTGCTATTGTTTTAAATAACAACAGATAATGAACGGATTGTTGGTGGATAACGCAAACAAGTTCTCCACAGTTTGTTATTCAGATCTCTATTCGGTCATCTTTCCAAACTACAACACACGATAAGTTTAAACTTTATAGTGTGTGATTTGACCAGGAAATGATTGGAGATGAAGGTTCAGTGCACGAAAAGTTTCTTACGAAATGTACGTGACAAAACAAATATGTTGGGAATTAAACGCATGTCCGTAATCCCGCGTTGATAGCTTCCGTTTTATTCAGACTCCTTACAACTCTCATCAAATGCCTCACCCTTCCTTTTATTCTATAAATATTAAATAAAGAATAACACCATGCCCGTAATCCCGCGTTGATAGCTTCCGTTTTATTACAGTCATACGACACGTTTTCTTGTTCTTCAATCTTTATTACTTGTTAATGTTTTATTTTGAGCACCTCACCACTCTAAAATATTTTAAAAATCAAAATTTCGTTCCATACGGGCCGTATAACAGTATACGGCCCGTATACACGTTCGTATACATTGTATACGACTAGGCAAACTTATTTACACATGGTGTATACGGGCCGTATACGGTTATACGGCCCGTATAGAATAAAAACAACTTGACAAAGTCTGTGCCAGCAGACTTTGTCAGTTGTTTTTATTCTATACGGGCCGTATAACAGTATACGGCCCGTATACACCATGTGTAAATAAGTTTTCCCATGTGTTAATATTAGGACCCTTTATTTATTTGCTTTTGTATATGTATTTCTTTACTACAAGTAGCATTTTCCTAAGCTTTTTAGGAAATTCAACACATGCATACACCGCTATAATCACTACGATGAGGGGTGAAGATCTCACAGTTACCAAACTTCGACGTGAAATATGAGTTCTGGGAGATATCTAATAGGGTATGTGTTAAATACAATTGAATGCACTTTCATATACCTTGAGAACTTGAGAAGGGTTTTTATAGGGTAAGACCACTTTTGGACTATTGTGCCATAAATGTTGTATGATGTTTGATATTGTTGCAGCACCAAACATGACTCTCTCTTGGGGTATGCCCTAGGGTTTGAGGTATTACCCGGTGGGTGTTGAATTGTTGATTGTTGGTCGATGTGTTGGTGGTTACTTTTTATCAGTGAGCCAAGTCAGGGTCTTTAGTGTTATTCGTAGATCACTTAATGCTTATCGTACGTACTTCATAGGCTTAAAGCTTTACAGAAAGTAAACCATAAGTAAAGGAGACTAAACTATGTGTTTATTGGCTTCAATCAACAAACCACAAAACTAATTCGTTAAACCATTGGCCAGGCCACAGTGCTACACCCTGCGCAATGGGCTCAATCCAGCTTAAGAAATAAGCAGGCCTTATATTGGCCCACTTAAAAAGATACGTTCTCTCTTTATAGTAAACTAATAAAATTTTGAAGTTGAAAACCTTTTGTTCAATATTGTAAGCACTTGAGTCTCTCTGGCCTACTTAAGAAACAAACGGGCCTTAATCCAGCTTAAGAAATAAGCAGGCCTTTATTCAGCCCACTTAAAAGAATTTGTACCCTCTTTATCATAAACTAAAAAAATTGTAAAGGTTAAAATTGGGTACCCGTATCGAACATCGGTATGGTACTGATGCCGGTACAGGACCAGTATTTGAAGGTAAAAATCGGTAATTATCAGTATCGGTATAAAAAATGCCAAAAAGTTGGTACTGGTATCGGTACAGAAAATACGGTACTGGTACCCAGCACTAAATGCTCATCCCTAGATAAAAGTTTTTGTTCAATATATAAATTTGATTTCTAAATGCTCTAATGGGTGGTAGTGGTAAACGTCTGAGTCAGAGCCGTCTCCGAAAATCACAAAAAAATAAATAAATAAATAAAAATTGGCCCTGTGCGAGATAAAAAAATTTGGGCCGTATTCGAAAATCTCCATTTTATATAAACTTATCAATTACTAAAATTATTTGACTGTAATTTAAATAGTTATTTTTAGATAAGTTTATGAAGTGATTTATTAATTAAAGGGATTGATGCACTTGACAAAATTAAGCATTAAATGTCACTAACAAAAAAAAAACCAAAAAATAAGCTAAAATAAAGAATTTGGAGACGCCAGGATTAGAACTCACATCTCCTTGTTGTTTAAGCAAGACAGTAACCACTAGTACAAAAACCGATTTATGTTATCTCTTGATTCGGTGTATATATATATTATCTTATACAACGTAAATTGTATACAAAATTAAAAAGATTTGGGCCCTCAGAGGGTTTGGGCCTTGTGTCGTCGTCTATCCCGCACCCCCTACGAGCCAGCACTGGTCTGAGTTTCTTTACCAGAGATCATAGATATAGATCCAGTTTTTATTGGCTTTTATTGCCTTTATTCACTTTTGAAGGCAACACTTCCAATTCAATTTGCAATTTACATGAATTTATTGGCAAGTAGAACATGGGTAGTGTGTTATAAATCACATTCTTTGGTATTAGTGTGGTCCTGTAATTTTCAAATACAGGTTCTAAATATTGTACCCAACCATTTTATCTATTTATAGCCTGTGTTAAAAAATCACCTACCCTTTTTTAAGAGTAATTAAGGTTTTTTATTGGGGTCTCACTATCACGTGCAAGAATTTGTTTGAGACTGTCCCATGTGCATCGTAATAAAATGTCGATTAAGACACTCAAGCACACATAACACTCATTCTATTATATTCCATACAGTTATACAAAAAAAATACATAATTATTAACTAAGTAAAATATGATTTCACCAATTTAATTAACCTTTTGGATATAAAGTCAAAACACATAATGTGCTTTACGAAGAAGTTGCTTTAAGATCCAAACAAAATCATGACTATGATACTTTATTATTTTTTATTGAATTATATAACACTTTTCACAGTATATGCTTGGGATATAGTTTTTATCATGGGTGTAAAAATTCTGACTAACCTTTGATTAGTTGTCAATTAATTGCTAGTCGGAGGTTTATCGAGTAATTTTTAACAGTGGTGAAAGCCAGTCTTAATTGGACAAAAATCGGTGGCAGTCTAGCGATTCCGACCAAATTATTGGCCCAAACCTGTAAATTACGACAATGTGTGTATGGGTCGAAGAAAGTGTCAAAACATATCTACATTAAAAGAAATACATATCAAATGTGTGTATATACTAGTGTTGTAAGAATCTGTAGGCGCTAGTCGGTCGGTAAGGTACCGACTAGCGGTTAATCGGGATTAATGGGATTGAGATTTTTCTATGTAATTTTAACCGTGTCCAAAAATTGACAATATTAAATTAGGATTAAGATATTTTTTCATAAAAATAATTTATTTTAAAAAAGGAAAAAAAAGCTTTGTCTAGAATCATGGAGGATTTGGATGGGCAAAAAATGGTGAGATAAAATATGATGGTAACAGATGTCTAACTTTGTATTCATTTATTAGTTAGGCAATAGAACTAAATGCATAATAACAAATAAAAACTATATGCATGTATTGGTAAAGATTAAAAAAAAGGTAATTATATAATTCAAATACAAATATTATCGAATTGGAAACTCAAATTAGAAGATTATTTTGTCAATGTGAAGCATTGTTGATTTATTTTACACTTTCACTTTAGTTTAATTTTTGTTTACACTTCTATACATTTTAGTTGGTTTATTATTTTCTATTTTTTTCTTTAATCATTCACATTACAGTCTTTAAACTTTAATAAAGCTATTATTTTGATTTCTTAACGAATTCTCTATTAAGTGAATTATCTAACGATTTCGTTTTTTTATATCAACGCTCCATGTGAGTTATTCTTATCTACGTTTCAATATGAACTTCCGTAACGTTGTATTAAAACCGATCGGTTATTCTAAAAGTAGTTTTAAACCATTCGACGCTCAACTCTAAATATACCATTGCAACGTATTTTTTATTTACATTTAAACTGACATGTTGTGATGCGTGGTCGTCGTACTTATCATGATATACGTTTTAATGTCAAATTTATTCAAATAACTTGGCTTACGTATGCGACGTAAATTTTCCATTACTTTCAATTATACTGTCGCGACATGGTCTTTATCGGTATATAAAATGTCCTTTCGCAATTTGCTTATTTTTATCTACGTTTTAAACCCATCACGAAGCATAGATAATATCCCACTACTTCAATATAGAAACCGACTCTGAAATTCATTCAAAACAAAAAAATTGAATCGTATTTAAATAAGAGTAAATTTCAAAGTTCGTCCTTTATGTATGTCTAATATATCAAAGTATGTCCTTTGTCTTTAATAACCTCAGAAAACATCCTTAATGTTTGAAAAACCAATCAAGTTATGTCCTTTACCCTAAACCTTGTTTGTTTTCCCAGTTAAGTCAGGTCACATGTGAAGCACATGAGGGCATTAATGTCATTCTACCTACCATCCTGTTATAAAAACCCTAAAACCCCACAGAGAGAGCCACATCCACCTCCCACCACCTCCCACCACCGCTACCATCGGACCTCACTCCCACTACCACCGCCGCCGCCGCCTCCACCACAACCCACCCGCCACCACCACCGATTCAACCCTAACCAATTCAACCCTAACCTCATACCTTCTTCCCATTCCTTATTAAATTCAACAAATCGGACACAATATTCATCCGATTCCTTCATCAAAATCAACAAATCCGATCAAAAACTTCAAAATTCAACCGTTTTTGTACCCATTTTCATTACAAAAATGTCAGAAACCGAATCTGAACCTGAAAACGTCTTCTCATACCTCTCAGATGATGTAGTTCTCAACATCTTCCTCAAGCTCGTTGATGATCCGCGTAGTTCTCAACACCGGATTTGCTGGAAGAACAAATGTCACCAAATGATTCCGGCGGTTGTTTCCGATCTGCTTCCGCCGACCGCCTCCGTGTCGTCACAGTTCTCTCCGCCAGGCGGCTGGTCGTCGCTGCACAAGCTCGCCGTGTGCTGCCCTGGCCTCGCTCACTCCGGTGTGCTGTTGGTACGTATCAATTTGAGCATTGATACGTCTGATTACTTGACGAAATACCGGCCGATTTGATGTTTGAATGGTACTGATTCGTTGGGAAAGTTGAGATTGGAGCGAGTTAAGATAGTTGTTCGGGTTTGGTTAAGTTGAGATTGTTTCCGATCTGCTTCCACCGATTCAACCCGTTTGAGTTTGGTAGGTTTTCGGTTTGTTCGGGTACCGGCCGATTTGTGTCATCGCCACCACCACCGCTGCGGTGTTGATTTGGTTATTCCGATTTGGTTACTGTTGAAGGATTGGAGGCTTGTTTCAGTTTGTTTGAGATCTGTTGAACATGATTAATGGTCGTGGTTGTGAAGACGATTTGCTGGTGATGATGTCGGCGGTGCTGGTTTTGGCAGTGATGGTGATGGTAGCGGCTGAGAGGTTATGGTGGTTGTGGTGATGTTTTTTCTAAGGAGAGAAAGAGAGAGAGAGAGTGTAAAGAGAGAAAGGAAGAGAGTAGACAGAAAGATTCTTTTTAATTCTTTTTTTTAGGTATTAGGGTAAAATGACCAATATACCCTCATGTGCTTCACATGTGACCTGACTTAACTGGGAAAACAAACAAGGTTTAGGGTAAAGGACATAACTTGATTGGTTTTTCAAACATTAAGGATGTTTTCTGAGGTTATTAAAGACAAAGGACATACTTTGATATATTAGACATACATAAAGAACGAACTTTGAAATTTACTCTTTAAATAAAGAAAGCAAAGGTTGCCTCGAATTGGCGTCTTTTATTTACATTCTTGGAAATGAATGCTTTTAATTTAGTAATCCTTGAATTCAGTATAAGAAAATTACTAGATTATTGACAGGGGGTGGCACGTTATTTTAGCGTGATCCACTCCCTTCACGCGTTATAAAAGAGAGCACACCGCCGCCTCCATTCCCTTCACGCGTTATAGGAATAACTCGTTGAATGTATAACGCGTTAAACTTGATCAAATGAATGTGTATGAGTTGTACATTGGGTATTAATACTTGTACATTGGAATCTCATCACTAGTGATACCACCCCCACTACAATTCTATCACTAGTGATAGAATATTGAGTGATGACATGGCATGATTTGATTGGATATTGGGAGTGATAGAAATCTATCACTAGTGACCACCCCCCTCCCCCCTTAGGGGAGGGGGGGTGGTCACTAGTGACCATTTTTCCATCACTCACAATATCCAATCATGTTCCGTCATGCCAGCAACCATTTTTCCATCACTCACAACCTTTTTTAGTGGGGGTGGTCATCACTCACCACCACACCCAACAATTTCCCCCCAACCAACAATTACACTCACAAAAAAAACCATCACGCGTTGAAAATATCACGAAATCGGATTTTCGTTAATATATAACGCGTTATACGATGAGGTTGGGGTGGGATTTTGAATGTTCCACGCGTTATAATCCATCCACCCCGCCTGGCCTTATAATTGAAGTTATACGTTATCCCATATACTTTTTTTAACGGTAAACGGGACAATTTTATTCGACCAAAACAACAATACAAAAGCTTTCCGTAGCAAGATGCTACACAAATACAAGGAAATACTAATACATCTAATAAAACAAGAGTTAACTATCATTTCCGTCCCTATAGTTTGTTTACTTTTGACACTTCAGGCCAAATTTCAAATTTTTACCATTTTCGTCCCTGACATTCTTGAAACATGCTAGTTCCGTCCAAAAAACTAATGTGGAATCGAATAATTGGACAAACCACATGGACGAAAATGGCAACTAAGTCATGTTTTTTTAGACGCAATTGGCATGTTTCAAGAATTTCAAAGGCGGAAATGATACAAATTTGAAATTTGGCCTGAACTGACATATTTAGACAAACTACAGGGACAAAAATGACAGTTAACTCATAAAACAATTAGGTCATGCGTAATGGGCATTACAGGAGCATAAAAGAGTTTGATAACGCCCCCAGCACTATCCCCTAAATCTTATAGAGACATTAAGAGTGAGAGATATTTCTAGAATAATGCCCAAAAGAAAAAAAATGGAAAATATTGAATGAAATGAGCATTAACACATATTTTTATATCAACCCGTTGCATAAAAAACTACCTACAATAGTTAATACAGTTATTTATTTATTTATTTTCTCATGTGAGATAACTTATCAATGTTATACCATTTTTTATACTTTTACAAATATTTATTTAATGTAGAGTCAGAATGATATTTAAATACATATTTATATCTACGAATAATAACAGTTTTTTTTTCTTTTAATAATAGTTAATACTATTTAATAAATACTGAGTTCTTTTCATTATTGTTTTTTTTTTTTCATAGTCCATCACGTATATTATTAACATATATAACCGCCAACTTGGTTAAAACTTAAGAGAATAATTAGTTAATTACCGTAAGGCGTAAGTATTTCTAGGACTTATTGCGTACGTTAGTGATCACCAACAATGATCTTTGATAAATTATAATACTACATAAAATAATTAAAAAAATTGCACCGAGGCCGTATTACTACATTAGCTGTATTTGTGTTTGAACTTTTGATGTGCAACATTTGACTTTTATCCATGATCCTTATATTAAACCTTAATATTTATTTTGTATATTTAATATAACCAATTTGATGTTGTTTGAAAACTTACAGGATTAAAATAGTTGCCCCAAATTTATAATATAGCAAACACCTAGTGTTTTGAATACCTTACGACTACGAGTATAACAAGGCGAGCCGCTCATGAGCTACTCGAGATTGAAAGTCTTATAATTAGGGCTGTAAACGAACCAAACGAACCGAACGAACACGAGCAAGGCCATGTTCGTGTTCGTTCGTTAAGGAAATTAACATGTTCGCGAACTGTTCACGAACATATACCGAACATAAGTTTATGTTCTTGTTCGTTCGTTAAGGAAATTCAGTTGTTCACGAACAGTTCGTGAACATTGGTCTCGAACACAAACAAACTCAAGCGAACACAAACGAACGCAAGCGAACACAAACAAATAAAAAAGAATGCAAACGAACATTTAACTTGAAAATAAAAAAATTGTTATCCTTAAACATTGGATATAAGTACTTAAATACAACCATCAAATGATAAATCAAAATACAAGAAGTCTAATACACCACCAAACGATGAATCAACTTTAACTAACTTAGACATAAGCATGTCCAAATTTTAGCTAACTTAGAAAAAAATAGGGTTTCAAGTTTTCAATGTGTTTAGATAAAAGTTTTATTATTTATTATTTTTAATATAATCAAACGAACACGGACGAATGTAACCAAATATGTTACCGAACGTTCACGAACGCAGTCAAACAAACGAGACCCATGTTCGTGTTCGTTCGCTAAGCTAACCGAACGAAATTTTTTGTTCGTGTTCGTTCGTTAAGCTAAAACACAAATGAACTTCCCGCCGAACGGTTCACGAACTGTTCGCTGAACGTTCGGTTCGTTTACAACCCTACTTATAATTTACAAATGGTCTGGCTATCTCAAAAACTTTATATGGATCACTGTTTGATTGAATATATGGTACTCTCTAAAACTGAATCGGATAATTCAATCCGATGACCATTTACTACTGATGGACCAAGTTGCTACGGGTTATTATTATTAACTTACTACTAATTATTACAATTGATAATCAGTTACGACGACTAACACTCGGTTTCCATCTAACTTTCTACCACTCAAGTGAATTTCGAAACAACTTTCATTAATTTTGTCATTTAGACCCCTCATGGGGCGTTCCATTAGCTTTGCCCCTTGGCCCCCTTGGATCCTCGGGTTCGTTGCTTCATCAAGTTACAATAGTATCGAACAAGTGTGCAGTACATTCATATTAACTTGTGTCGATGTTACTATACTTTTCTTTAGGTCTTAAGTAAATCCAATTAAACAAAAATGATTTTGATGATACTAAAATCACCAATAGAGATCGTCTCGCTTAAACTTCGAAACTAACTAATTAGCTCAAATGAGCTCGAGCTTAAATTAGATTGTCTCGCCTATACATTTTTAGGGCTACTTCGATTACTAGTTGATTTTAGAGTAGAAGCCGATTGCATTATATGTTCGGCTTGATGAGGTGAAGGCTAGAAAAAATCTTGACGACTGGTATTAGATGCATAATTTAACCCAGTTATAATATGAACGGTCATCCTTAGTTTTACAGACCCTATTATAACAATAAGTTGCTTATGTTTCCTTATGCAATGGTGAAGCTTGAGATTTCCGACCGGGCGGGGGGGACGTATATACCTAAAAAAAATTATAAAACCGGGAGGTCGAAAACGTATATACCTAAAAAATTCTATACGAAAACTACATAACCCCCCCCCCCCCCCGCGGGGCCCTTCTATCCTGCGCCCCTGTCCTTATGTCGAACATCTTTTAGACGTGTCTCACTTAAAGTCTTGATAATGAAATCAAGTATGCAAGATGATTAGATATGCCGATCATCATTGAAGTGGAGCAGAGCCGTCCCCGAAAGCTCTTGAAAAAATTTAGGCCTCGGGCAACGAAAAGAATTGGGCCCAAAATTATGGTTAAGGGTAAATGAATTACAAAAATAAAAACTTAGTGATGGAGCAAAGACTCAAACTTGAGACCTTTACATTATTCTGAGATGGTTTTTGCCACTGGGCCACCAATATTTTTTTGCATAATAAACGGATGAATATACTAAATATATAATTTAATAAATATATATATACAAGCTTATAAAGACTTTTTGGGCCCTTTGAAATTTTGGGCCTCGCCGTCGGCACGGGTTTGCCGGGCCCAGAGCCGGTCCTGAAGTGGAGCATTAATTTTGTAGTTTCCCTGTCGATTGGGGGATTGTTAATTAAACTCAACCTACATCGAAAACACATAATCTCAAAGCTAACATCAAAAACCGAATAGCTACATAATATAGGAATATTGGATTTTAATAATCCCAACTATTCACCATTGGCCGCCAACAGTCCCAACTTTAAAAATAATCCATGTCAGTCCTAACTTTTAACATATTGGCCTCCAATGGACCTTGACTAACAGAACTCTAACGCCGTTAGTCTCCGGTCACCGGAAAAACGTTTTTTGGCCGGAAAACTCATTTTTGGCCAGAAAACTCAACATTTTTGTCCCGAAGCTCTTTGTAATCTTATTATGGACCTTTGGGAACCTTTTTCTAGTAAAAGCCCCAATTATTAAAGTCGTCGAAAAACTCATTTTTCGCCGGAAAACTCAACGTTTTGGCCAGAAAACTCAACATTTTTGTCCCAAACCTCTTTGTAACCTTAGATCGGACCTTTAGAAACTTTTTTTGTGGACAAAAACGGTTTTTCAGCAACCCGAGAGTAAAGACGTTAGGGTTCTGTTAGTCAGGGTCCATTGGTGGCCAATATGTCAATAGTTGGGACTGCCAATGATTATTTTTGAAGTTGAGACTGTTGACGACCAACGACGAATAATTAAAATTATTAAAATCCAATACTCTCATAATATTATCAAATAGTTTTAGAATGAAATTGCATGTGGAGTTTTGTATTGGGCTTAGGGTGTACGGTGTGGGACTCGGCAACGTGCGGCAAACGAGTTTGCCGATCGGCAAACACCGGCGCCGATCTTTTGCGACGCGGCAAAGCAAAGCAATCGGTGACAGGTTACCGAGTCGGGAAAGAATGATTTTGAAAGGTGGGCCAGGTTTAACGGTAATATTACCGTTCAAATAAAAAAAAATTCTTTAAAATATTAAACTATAAATATCAAACCAAACTCTAACCAAATACCTTCAAATATACACCCAACAAAACCAAAAAATACCACAAATTCTTCCCAAACATTTACAAAACAAAATGGCGGATGAACTCCCGTTATGGTTCCCACCCATGAGTAGCGACGATTCATCCGATAGTAGCATTCTTTTTTTTCAAAATCTCATCGAAGAAGCCGAACTTCAAGACACGGGCACATCTAACCGAAGGAGATATATTGAACGTCAACGTGAGGAGGGGCATGAGACACTCCTGGCGGATTATTTTGTCGAAGACCCGAAGTACAACGAAGATATCTTTCGGCATAGGTTCCGTATGTCGAAACGTTTGTTTCTAAAAATTGTGGCCGACGTGGAAGAGAACGACCCGTGGTTTGAAGAGGCCCCCGATGCGCGAGGTAAGAAGGGCTTTACGCCGTTGCAAAAGGTGACATCGGCTATTAAACAGCTCGCAACTGGTAACAATCCAGACGAGAACGACGAGTACTTACATATGGCCGAAAGAACTTCCCGCGAGTGCCTAGAATATTTTTGCGAGACGGTTTGCAAAATATACGGTCCAGAGTTCTTACGTAGACCGACAAGCCACGACATGGCACTTTTATACCAAGCTCATGAGGAAAAACATCACATTCCAGGTATGTTCGGTAGCCTTGATTGCACCCATTTCGTTTGGCGATTTTGTCCGACAGAGTATCGAGGCCAATATATGCGAGGAGATCATCGATACCCGACTGTTATGCTCGAAGCGGTTGCTTCTCAAGACTTATGGTTTTGGCATGCTTTTGCCGGTCCACCGGGTTCTCAAAACGATATCAATGTTCTACAACAATCTCCGTTATTTTTAACGGAACGAAATGGAACCGCGCCAAAATGTCCATTTTACGTTAACAACCATTTATACAAACGTGGTTATTTGCTCGTGGATGGAATCTACCCTTCGTGGTCCGTGTTTGTGAAGTCGATCCCTTACCCTCACGAAGTAGACCAAAAGAAATTCAAGAGGCAACATGAGGTGGCAAGAAAAGACGTCGAACGGGCTTTTGGTGTTTTGAAGGCGAAATGGGGTGTATTGAGTCGACCGATGCGAGTAAAATACGTTAAAAAAATTAGAAGTGTCGTGTACACGTGTATTATTTTACACAATATGATTTTGAAAGATGAAGGAAATGCGATAGCACCGGTGCACATTCGGGATCCTCCGGTCGAGCCCGCTCTAGACGATACGGTGTTGGGCGAGTTGATGGATGAAGACACGCATTGGAGACTAAAAAACGATCTCATAGATCATCTCGCAAGTCAAGATTTACCCCACCTTTTGGTCGATTCCGACGAAGACTAGTTTAAATTGTTTCAAGTTAATGTAATTTTATTGTTTTTTAATTTAGTGTAATTTTGATGTTTTTAATTTAATTTATGAAAGTTTATTGTTTTTTAATTTAATGTATTTATTCTACATTTATTAATATTAAATAAAATAGTGCACAAAAAAAATAATAATAAAAGTTTACCACTTCAGCAAGTGTTTAAACCATTGCCAACACTTTTCAGCAAAGTTTAAACACTTTTGACTGATTGACATGGCGCGCTCTGATTTGTCGGTTTTTTGGTTTGCCACTCCAAAGTGTTTAACCACTCCCTACACCCTTATGACGTTCTATTTTAAAAAAATAAATACCATTTAAATAGTAAAACTAACACTCATAATTGATAATTAGATGTGAAATTACAATATATCGTCAAAAAAATTATTCAGTTTTTTTAAAGAATAACAATACAAATTCACCACAGTACTCTTAAATTACATCTTGCTTAAGATTAGAACTTTCGTCTTCTCCAAAGAAGATTCGCTTTTTACTACTGGGTTACGACCCAAGTGTTTTAAAAAAAATCAATTATTGGTTTACCCTTTGCTAGCTTTAACGAGGCAATAACATAGTGGTGCGGTTCTATAGACTAGCTTACCAAACCACAACAAAAGTGGTTAAAAAACCATAATGATGAATAAAGAAATAGGACCACTTTTAAGGACTAGAAAGACCTTTGTGGTCAAGGTCCCCCCCATTCCGAATACGTACCCTCCCAAATATATAGACTTATTTGTTCTATTTTGTTGTCTTAATCTTTGTTTTATTTTCTTGTCTTCATCGTACCGGTTTTGTCAACTATTTATTCTATTTTGTTGTCTTAATCTTTGTTTTATTTTCTTGTCTTCATCGTACCGGTTTTGTCAAAGGTTGTCGTCAGTGGCGGATCTAGGATTCACGCCAAGCCGTAACGTTTTATAAATAAGCCGTAACGAAATCGAAAAAACATCAAATTTTTCCAAAATTTACACTAAAAACGTCAAATTTTTCCGAGCCAAGCCGTAGCGGAGGCTACCCCCCGGTATACACTAGGTCCGCCCCTGGTTGTCGTTATCTTTTTGGGGTAAGAACAACCCTAACTCAAGCTTTCTTTTTGATAATTTTGGGCTCAAGTGAAGACGATGCGCGGCTATTGTGAATTAGAGAGGGAGGAGAAACGTTTTGCTAAAAACGCCCAAAATTTGATTATATAGGAAGGGGAGGAAAGAGGAACGTGGGCGTTTTTGAAGCTGTTTTTGTTATAAACTATACATTTTAGGCACAACCCATTACTTATGGGCTTTAGGGTTTACAGTTAGGTTTATCTATATATTGTAATGTTGAATAGAATGAAGATATGAATTCAGTTTTATCTCTATTTCTCTTTGGTTTTTATCATGTTATCAGCACGATTGCTCCACCCCCTTAATTTGTTATGTTTTCGATAACATATATATTCAAACATGTCAACCTCTTTATCCATCTATTGGTACGAGTAAGATGAGGATATCAAGGGATATTCAGAAAATTACCAAGCATGTTATTGAAAAACTAGATCTGTGTTGCATTTGCCTTTTGATTTTGCCTCTACTCAACAAGCAGAGGTCGGCCGTATCCATCAATTGAGTTAACAATTCGAACCTTCTTCCGTGATTAAATGCGTAGTATGTATATCCTATATATATGGATATACATGATATAAATTTACGTTAAGATTCTGCGAGTTAATTTTTGGTTTCCGGCCACGAAGAGTATGTAAATTAGAAACTAAAAGTCAAGAAGATAGAATCATAGAATACAAATCTAAGATATCCAGAAATCAAATCTATGAAATACCCACATGAATTTTTTTTAGAGGTTGAACATACATGTAAAACTATAGTGATATGATTAAGAAAAAAAAAAGATTTTGGAACGAGTCGGTTTTGACGGAATCGTCGGCAAAACCATTGGTGACGTTACCATGAAATTCTATTTTCCAGGATATAACTTTGACCTAGTCTTGCATGATATATTTTACTTTATTGTGAAATTAATTATTAAATGCTCCATCAGTTATTATTTCTTTTAAAACATTCTACATGGTGTGTGTGTAAGGTAGACAAAATGATAAGATATAACTACGATTTCTGTGTCTGTTACAAGTTTATGCTTAGCAAATTAATAGCACTCATCATATTTAAAAAAAAAAATATATCTAGCATTGAATAGAATAATTGTCCATAAACCTTGGGTTGATTTATTCATAAAGTATATCAGATTTGTTTTGAAAAAAAAATCATCGTTCAAATACTTATATAAAACATACATACTTAATGATTTCACGGAAATCTGCTAAATTCAGGGACATATATCACATATAATATTGCATGTTATTTATATTATAATATACACATTGACATTCTTACTTTTAATCCATAAGTTTATTTATCGAGACCCCGAAGTTCTCCTTAATCTATTAAAAGGCATAATTTATAATTATAATGATTTTTTCATTACAAGATACAATTTTAAGTCCTTTCAAACACAACTATATCTTATTTTATTTTAGTAAATTTCATATATAGTGTTACGTATATATTCCACAATTATGATATTGACTTATCATCAGTAACTAAAACTTTGGATTATTATAATCATATTTTTTTAAGGAAAATACATATATTATGATGTGTTACTTTTATAACATATAAAAGATATTTTGATTGGACTAGAGAAGTATATGGAGTTTTAAATAGATGGTACGATCATATTAGATTACTAGTAAAAGTTGATTATTAGTTTATATATACATATTATATCTACACATTCAAACACACACTAGAATTTTGCCTAGATACACGCTTTGAATTTAGAGATTGTGATGTTTTAGTTTTAATTTAGAAAACTAAGTGAGTTACAAGTAAATTCGTATTCTAATATCCAGGAGTTTTGCTTTTAGTTGGTCGATTATAGTACTCACAACCTTTGATTGTAAAGTTCTTAATCGTTTGGTTAAACTAATTAATATGGTGTCATTTTTTTTGTTTGATAAAACGTTGGAAACTTTACAATCACCATAAATATGAGATTTGATTGGCATCAACATGATTTGTTAAGTTAGTTAAGTTTCTACTATGAATTTCATATATGTAGATATATAACTTAATTTCATATGATCTTATCATAAATCAATTTTGTATGATTTCATGGTGCCTTTCATCATATATTAGTTTTTTTTTAATGAAGTGACAATGCTTTGAAAGTCACTATTGCAAGTGTATATGATTTGTTCCATTATCATTCTTAAAAAAAGTAGAGATATGGTTAGATGTGATGTCGCAACCCCCGATCCCTTATCTGTCCCGGGAACGGGCGGACGCGAGCTCAGATTTTCGGTGGTATCAGTTATTTAATCTTGCAGCGGAAATTACATCAGGACCTTAGTTAGGAAATGTTTATCAGAGTAAAACCACCATATTTCATATTAATAATCACATGGGCAAAACCCAAGTTTCTTATTACAATACATTTATAGGGATAAACCCTATCTTATTGAATTTAAAACATCGTCTTTTAGGTAACTTTTATAGCCACATTTTTACTAAGCCTTCAGTGCTTCCCAGCTGGCTTTTTACTAATTGGCTGTCACATTGGGTTACCTGAAACGCGTTTTAAAAACATTTGTCAGTCGGAAATACTGGTGAGTGAATCCCAGTTTAATCAAAAAACATTTTATCAATTAAAACAGTATTGAGAGCGATCACATTGTTTATTTCTACACAATTACTCATTCAGTACTTGCCACTCGACCGGATCTATGGCTATGGTCAAATTACCCATTGGCTAACTCGTTGTCCAATGGTAATGAACTGTCGTTCCCGACTTACTACTACACGTAGTAATAAATTTTGTATACAAAACCCCATAATACCGGCAGTAATTGAAGAACTACAAAGACTCAATCACTGCTTAATTACATTATTAAGCATTTAAGGTTTTGTAAAACATTCCAAAAAGGTTATAAAAAAGAGGATAAACTCACTTTGTGTCACACCCCGAATTTCCACGTGTCACCGGTGGGCCCGGTGGGGAGTATCGTGACGTCATGGTTGGCAACATAATAGTCAAACAACACAATATTATTAAGCACAGCGGAAGCAATTGAAAATATAATACAACCGAATTTATTATTGTAATATCAATTGTCACAATATTCGGAAGTTTATCCACAGAAGGATCGAACATAAAATGGAAACAATAGTTCAACAGACTTTTAGGCATCTTAAGCTTGCGAGACTTCTATTGATGCTAAGGAGACATATCCAGCCAATTTCGTATAGTACCTGCATTTAGCCTTTTTGGAAAATACGTCAGTTTACACTGGTAAATACATTCAACTGACTCATTTTGGAAAAAGAGTTTGTAAATTGTTTTGAATGCACGTGGCACAAAATATCTTGACACATTGATTAAAATGCACAGAGGCAAAATTAATCTTTTTAACTTGGGAGAATTATTTAATATTATAATCTTGTGAACGATTTACATGTTACTTATGCGTTCAGTAGCCCGGAACGTATCCGGGTTAAAGATCAATAGACACACCACTTTAAGTGAGTTATACACGGGAGTACGCCTACACCCCGTGCTCAGGTCGTGGCCATCTCGTAAGATGATGCCAGGGATATCCGGGACATGGTCATTAACCCCCCAAAGGCTGTAAAGTAAACACATCTGTTTAAAACGAGCCGATCAAATTATTCAACTACCCACTAAGAGTGGAGATTTGATGCCCGATCAAGCGGTACGCTATGTACCGTAACCCAAGCCCGTGTAGGGAAAATAAGTTAAAAGTATTTACCTGAGCTAAATATAAATTCAATCCCAGCCGTATATCAAATCAGCAAGTACAGATAGCTTTTACTGGGCTCCTAATCTGGAACGAAGGTTTTTAATAACCTATTAGAATCCTAACGGGTCTTTAATTAAGCTTGAGCTTAGACCGGCTAGTTTCAAAGATACGGTTCGTACGCACGATTAAGCGAAGACCGGATAGAATGTGATTCTGACCCGACAAGTTTGAAGACTTGTTTAATATAGGTTTATTATTCACATTCTGGATTTTGAGATAAAACCGATAAGGTTTGACCCGTTTCGGCTAGTTTATGTAAACTTGTTACATAAACCGAACCGAACGCGAAATAAGCGTAACGGGTATCCGTAAGAGCCATATACAGGTTTCCTAAGTTAATATGCTTCAAATATGTTGTGACATCAGTAGGATATCTTTCGTTATGCCCCGAACTAATTTAAACACAAACTATGCCCCGTAGGGGTAGTTTGGTCATTTTAAAGTTTGTAAAAGCGTTTAGATGTTTAACTGAGTTACAGGTCTGATGTAAACAGCAAACATACTCAATTTGATGATTTATAACAGTAGACTAAAGCATATATGTGAAATTTATCACCTTTAACCAAACTATGCCCCGTAGGGGTATTTTGGTAATTTCACATAAGCCGAAAAGCTCAAAAACGAAGTCTGAGTTAATCAACCTTTGCTTACTGCTAAAATATCATAATTTGCCTCATATATCAGTAGGTATCAACCCGGGTATGTTCAATATGATTTTAAAACATACTATGCGTTAAAAACGCTAATTAAGGCGATTAAAGGCCATTTCCGGGTTTGATACTTAAATCTGATATTTTTATATTTCCAGAGGGCTTAATATAATTTATTTATCATATGTGATCAGTAGCAAAAGGTTTGGAGTCGTTTAGATATGTAAAACTCATTTTATGGCCCGTAAGGGCAAAACCGACAATTACCGGATTAAGCCTACGACTACTAGTTATGCTCAGCCTAAAATTAATTAAAAATCTTTAAAAATCCCAAAATAATATATTACATCAGTGGGTAAAAGATTTGATATCAAAAAGTATGTTTAACTAGGCTATACGCTAATTACGCCATTTTGTTAACATAAAGCTTTAATTTAGCGACAATGAGCATAACTCTTAATCTACAAGTCAAACTGACGTCAAACTTTGCATACAAGTTTATATATCAGTACTTAAGGTTTCTACACTTTTATATTTTCATAAATCTCGTTTTAAGGTAATAAGGGCATAACGGTCAACGTATGAGCAATTAACGGAAATATGCATATTAATTGGATAACTAGTGAACCAAGGTGTATGATCACAGAGGGTTGTTCTAACATGTATCCTAATCCAATTTAAGCTCTGAGGCATTTTTAAAACATACCTAAATGGGTCAGAACTGAAAGTCAAAGCGAAAGTCAAACTATGTGACTTTCGGTTCCGAACCGGGTCAAAACAGGAAATAGTCAGGTTGAACATGTTTAGACATGTTCTTACACTAATTACTAAGTTATAACAATGATCAAACAGGTTGTATATGTTCTAGATAGCTAATTATGCATAAATGACATTTTAAGCATTATGTTGACTTTTTAATTAAAAGTTTGACCCGACATTTGACCTGGTTAGGATGGTGATCAGGGGAAACCCTTTTGGGGTTTTATTACCCACATAAATACCAACCTATAACTACTTTTAATTCGAGATATGACTGAGTCATTAGTGACTAATCTCGAAGTCAAACCGTAATTACGACGGTTTGACTTTTAGCTAATTAAACAAGCTAAACTCAATTAAAGAAAGACTAGCAGACTTACAAGAGTCCTATGCATGACTTATGATCAGTTGGACCTCCTTGAGAGCTCCAGAATTGATCCAAGAATGCAGGAAATGGTGTGTGAATGAATGTTGCACTTGAAGGCCTTATATAGTGGTTCCACACACCATAAATCTTTGACAACAAGGTCTAGTACCCACCACAAGCTCCCAACATGTGTCCTACATGCTTAGGGGATGTTTTAGGGGCCAGGAGAAGTGGAAAAACGGGTAAAGGTCGTGCATATAAGCTTTAGGAGACAAACAGCCATTTTTCACGGAACTGGGCACCCCTCGCGTGACGCGAGGGTCCCCTCGCGTGGCGCGAGCCACATGCAGATCAGCATTTGGATTTTGTTTGCGATTCAGTCCTTGGCTCTTCAGAACTCGAATAGGTACTGATTTATTGCACTTTAAACCCCCACAATCGATCTACTAAGGCCTTAAAACATATACCCACTTTGCCAAGTCCCCGGGTAACTTTATTTTCACCCGAAAAGTCCTAACTTTCGACGTTTACGCTTTAACGCTTCGCACACGAATTTGATCATATCTTTCTCATACGTTAACGAAACTTCATGAAATTTTTATGGTGCATTCTCGTGAGCATAATTAATATTTACAAAGCTTCGGGTTTGTCAAAAGGTCACTCAGAGGTATAAATTAAACATGTTGACACATTTGGCCCCTGTAGTTTGAAATCACTCACTCTTAGCTTCGTATGATCCATGATTTATTCGTTTGAAGGTATGAGCATCTTGTAGGGTTAAAATACAATATATTTATTCACAGTTGACACTTAGAATACGTATATTTACATACTTTCCACGTTTATCAACTTTAGTCCTTCCATAGTATTTCTTTCACGCGTTTAAACTTTATGACACGTGTCTACACATTATAGGACGTGAATTTTCGAGGTGTTACATCCTCACCCCCTTAAAATAAATCTCGACCCGAGATTTACTGAAATAAGTAAGGGTACTTTTCTTTCATCGTGGATTCAACCTCCCACGTGTATTCGGGACTTCTACGAGCATCCCATTTGACCTTTACAATAGGTACATGCTTCCTTCGAAGCTTCTTTACCTGTCGATCTTCAATCGACAAAGGTTTTTTTTTTCCACAAATTTCAAGCTCTTGTCTATATGCACATCTGTATGTGGTATAACCAGTGATTCCTCAGCGAAGCACTTCTTCAGATTGCAGATGTGGAACACATTGCGAATTCCACTGAGCTCTCCTGGTAAGTTTAACTTATAGGCAACTGACCCGACACGTTTGATAACCTCGAAAGGTCCTATGTATCTCGGGCTTAGCTTGCCTTCCTTACCAACCCGCATCACTCCCTTCCAGGGTGACACTTTCAGTAGGACTTTGTCACTTACTTCGAAGTGAAAATCCTTACGCTTTGGATCAGCGTATCTCTTCTGCCTATCCCGGGCAGCTTTGAGACGGTCACGAATCTGGACAATCTTGTCCGTCGTCTCGAACACTATCTCTGGTCCTGATAACTGGACATCTCCAACTTCTGCCCAACAAATTGGCGTTCTACACTTTTTACCGTATAGTGCCTCAAAAGGCGCAGCCTTAATGCTGGTATGGTAGCTATTGTTGTAGGAGAATTCGATTAATGGCAGGTTCTTAACCCAACTACCACCCAAATCGATCGCACATGTACGTAGCATGTCTTCCAATGTTTGAATAGTACGCTCACTCTGACCGTCTGTCTGAGGATGGTAAGCCGTACTAAAGTTCAAACGTGTGCCCAAAGATTGTTGGAAACTCTTCCAAAAATGTGACGTGTACCTATTATCTCTGTTAGAGATAATAGCTACAGGTATGTCATGTAGGGCTACAATCTTATAAACGTATAACTGGGCTAACATATCGGAGCTATAAGTCTCCTTGATGGGTAGGAAATGTGCTGACTTAGTCAGTCTGTCAACTATAACTCATATTGTATCATTTCCTTTCCTTGTCCTGGGTAATTTGGTAATAATATCCATAGTTACCATTTCCCACTTCCACGTAGGAAGTTCAGGTTGTTGTAGCAAACCTGACGGTTTTTGATGCTCGGCTTTGACTTGCGCACATGTCAAGCACTTAGCTACATAGGTGGCTACAGACTTTTTCAAGCCTATCCACCAATAGTTCGCCCTTAGATCCTGGTAGCTGATGGCAAATTCTTAATCGTTGCCTAATTAGGGTTGCGGCATTTATGCATAAGCAATATGAACCGTCCTTCTTATTTAACAATATCAAACCCTCATAAGATTTAGTCAGGCTTTAAGTGCCTATGTTTTAAAACCTACTAAATCAAGGTTTCGATTTTTCCATAATCAATATGGAGTTTTCATAATACTCCAGCCCACAGCGGGATGTTAATCTTAGTTCTACCTGTCTTCCAGGAGGTAACCAGGGGAAACTTTTGAGAAGATAATTAAGATACAAGGAGGCTATAGAGATTTTCCATATCTCAGGCTCTAGTTCATCCATCATTGTTCGTGTCAAATGAGTGACACCTTTATGTTATAAGTTCACGAATTCCTTAATCGGGAACATTTACTTGGAAAAATAATTCCATTTTTGGATATCTTCTTTGAATACTACTAGTCGACTTTAGTACAATATGATCATTGGGATATCTTAGGGGTTCTATGTATTAAACCTCCATGCTGATCAGACATGGAAATAATCCATGGAACACACTAGGATACGCCAATCCTCATACGACACTTTTATCAAACATAGTTTGGCATTCGCAGGCGATAGAAAAAAAAACAAAGAGAAAATAATTAAAATAACATATGTCGTCGTACTCTATGCGAAGAAAGAGTACTCTTAGATTTTCGGAAGGATTCCTTGCCGATACTAGAAGAATCGGTTACTATGGTTTCCTTGGTAAGTTATGCCTTGTGGATGATAATAAAAATTTTGCTAAGTTTATGGTTTATGAAGATTTATTATTGCCTGTATTAAAAACAGGACACTTAGCAGAAATTATCATTGATAAATGATAAGGAAGTTTATTGCACAAGTGCTTATATTTAATCAATAATGGAAGTTTCACAAACTAGGCACCTAGCTCAGTTGGCTAGGCGCGCGAAAGGGTGCGGCCGGCCTAGACCCAGGTTCGATTCCGGGGACGGCCAGTTCCACCATTTTTTTATGTTTAATATTAATTAATCGTACGGATACGTGTAATTATGAGAGTTGTCTCATAAGGAGTCTTGATAATTAATTGCTTCTTATTACCCACAATATGGGCTTGATTTTTATCACTATATTGAGTCCTTGTATTTAACGGAACTAGGACATCAAAAATGATTCCTAATGGATATAAACATCCATCTATTAATGCTGAAGCAGTCTCAGAGGTATACAGGCTTCTTACTGAACTTTCGTTGCTTTTTATTAAGCCTGTACTCGCTCTCTTTCCCAGATTTCTTGGAGTTATCCTCCTTCTTTGGTTCATCCTTCATATACGAAGTGTGAACAAAATCTCCTCATGAATAATTTAACATGGTTTTGAATGAGATTTAGAGCGAGAAGTATTCAGCTCTTTGTATTGTCTCATGACCTTTTCCATGGTACTTCCCACTGCGGCGTCAACCACAGTCCGAAGATTAACTCCATTAATATTGAGGTTTACGTTTGTAGTTTTATTAACTTTCGTCGCCTCAATAGCGTTGCGACTGTCGTCTACCTCATCCGAGTTTTCCATACTCGAAACTTGGTACCAATCACCAAGATTTAACAATTATTAGTCATCATCCTGATGACCTGATTTAAATTAGCCATGGCATTCACAAACCGTATGGGCTATTTTGTTCCGAACATTCATAGTGAATGTTATTTTGAACGTATTTCCATTATATTTAGCCTAGGTCACAACAGGACCATCAATGGCATTCCAAGTTTGGAGCGAGTCCAATACTTGCTTGACAGGGGACCATAATGTCACAACTGTCTTTGTCACAAGGACGATTATAAATAGCTCAAAGGCTTTTATTATATATATACATATATGGCATAGAAGCCTGCCGCGAGGGACGTAGAAAGTATGGCATAAAGCACAGTCATGAAGGACATAACTGATTATACGGCACGAAGGCCTTGTCACAAAGGACATTTAGATATGGCACAAACGGCCTCGTTATAAGGACATTCATCAAATCTGGTACAAAGGCATGTCACCAGGAATGTTAACATTTAATGTGTTAACTTGTCACGAATGACCAATTATAGCACATAGGCTTGTCATGAATGACTTTAAAACATAACTTGATGGTCTATCACCAAGGACCTTAATTTATAAGCCGCAACCTCATTAGAGTAGGGCTTCAAGGTTTGAACGTGGTTCTTCACCTTTGGACAGGGAGTCATAGACTACAACTGTCGTCGTCTTTGAAAGACGATTCTTTTGGCAGAAAAATAAGCCAATCAACATCACTAATGGATGTTTATATATAACCATCGTGTCTAATGATATTAGTCATGATCACATCGATCATATTGACTATTAGGTTGGGGTATAATCACACCATTTTGAACAGGGGATCATAAAGATCACTACTATCTTTGTCTTACCGACACTAGAATAAAGTATAGCCCGTAGGCATTTCATCACGAGGGATGTTAATATTATGATCATCTTATAGGATGATATAAGCCATGATTCCTAGTTCACTAGGTTAGATATGGGAATTGGAAGAATCCAATATAAGGATGACTGTTGTGATTTTCTCGAATCACATTTGTCAAGAGTGCTAACACATTCCTAGGTGTTAACAAGGATCTGAATCCCTTGAGTAGGTTTCACCATCTTGGCCGCGTAGGCTAGGTTTCACCTTTAAGATTCCCTTTTAAAATGCATACTGCCAGGGAGGGAAGGATATTTATTTTTATTCAGGATTTTTATCACAAATCCTAATTCATAAGTTAATAATAGCACCAATGGCCTAGTCACGTAGACAAGTTAAATTTATAAGCCATGATTTCAGAGAATCGTGGCATTAAGGTTTGAATCAAAGTTCATTACCTTTTCCTGACAGGGAGCTGTAGGCTACCACCGTCTTTAGTCTCAGAGGACATTAACTATAGCCCGTAGGCACTTCCCTTATAAGAGATGTTTATTACGGAATTGCCCCTTAGGGAAATTCATTAACCATGGTAAACAGAGACCATATTTGGTTAATTTATTAATCATATTTATTTAGGATTTCTATTATAATTTATCCTAATTATAAAACATTAACAGTTTTATTAGTGGCACCCAATGGCCTGGTCACATGGACATTTATAAATTATAAGCTTATGATTTCAGAGAATCAAAGCAACAATAATAGTTTTATTCAATAGCACAAAAGGCCTAGTCACAAGGACAATTTTTAAACTATAAGCCATGATTTCAGAGAATCAAGGTCTTTAAGTATATTAGCACAACTGGCTTAGTCACAAGGACATATATAATTTATAAGCTATGATTTCAGAGAATCAAAGCATGAATGTATATTGGCACAATAGGCCTAGTCACAAGGACAATTTTAAATTATATGCTAGGATTTTAGAGAATCAAAGCATTTGAGGTTTGAACCTAGTTCATTACCTTTATCTGACAGGGAGTCATAGCTACCACTGTATTTTGGCTCATGTAGAAATGAGCAAGGCCCGTAGGCACTATATTACCACGTATGGTTAAAATATGATCATCTTAATTGATGACGTAAACCCAGGATTCAGGGATCATTAAACTGGGTTAGGAATCTTTTGAAGAATCCTATATAAAAATGACGTGTGTGATTTTAATTGAATCACATCTGCCAGGAGTGTTAACATGTTTTAAGATGTTAACAGGGAATTGAATCTTTTAAACAGGTCTTACCATCTTGGCCCGGTCTTATAATTGACCCGAGGCTAGGTTTCACACTTAAGATTCTTAATTAATGATTTGAATCTTTTTAACAGGTCTTACCATCTTGGCCCGGTCTTATAATTGACCCGAAGCTAGGTCTTGCCCTTTTAGATTTTGCCATTTCATTATAATGGTAGATCTTGCGAAAAGGAAATATTATTTTTCCATTTATTTAATATTTCTTATTTAGAATGAAAGTTTAAACTTCATCTTCCATTATATAAAAATAAAAGTATAAAGTTGCCCTAAGCGGGACTTGAAAGGAACAATGTTATCCTCGTAGGGACTGAAATATAAACACGTCCTTAGAAGGACTATTAAGGAAACGATCTTCAGCAAAAGGAGTTTCTTCTTCATTCAATTCCTGAATGCTTTCTCCGAGGTTGCATGTTTCATCCTGGTCGCGGTACGAAGCTCAGCATTTCAAAGCTCCAGATGTGGAGAATTCTTATTACAGCTTCTTCACTTGGCGACGTATCCAATAAAAATTTGGAAGTAAAATTTCAAGATTAGGATTGAGAATATTCCTAAGTTAAGTCTAGACTCAGAAGTTTAGATATGTGCAATTGTGTAACTGAGATTAAACACTAAGGTTAGTGTTTAATTCACTCAGTGTTGGCTCTGATACCAACCTGTCACACCCCGATTTCCACGTGTCACCGGTGGGCCCGGTGGGGGAGTATCGTGACGTGGTTGGCAACGTAATAGTCAAACAACACAATATAATAACGCACAGCGGAAGCAATTTAAAAATAAGATACAACCGAATTTATTATTGTAATATCAATTGTCACAATATTCAGAAGTTTATCCACAGAAGGATCGAACATAAAATGGAAACAATAGTTCAACAGACTTTTAGGCATCTTAAGCTTGCGAGACTTCTATTGATGCTAAGGAGACATATCCAGCCAATTTCGTATAGTACCTGCATTTAGCCTTTTTGGAAAATACGTCAGTTTACACTGGTAAATACATTCAACTGACTCATTTTGGAAAAAGAGTTTGTAAATTGTTTTGAATGCACGTGGCACAAAATATCTTGACACATTGATTAAAATGCACAGAGGCAAAATTAATCTTTTTAATTTGGGAGAATTATTTAATATTATAATCTTGTGAACGATTTACATGTTACTTATGCGTTCAGTAGCCCGGAACGTATCCGGGTTAAAGATCAATAGACACACCACTTTAAGTGAGTTATACACGGGAGTACGCCTACACCCCGTGCTCAGGTCGTGGCCATCTCGTAAGATGATGCCAGGGATATCCGGGACATGGTCATTAACCCCCCAAAGGCTGTAAAGTAAACACATCTGTTTAAAACGAGCCGATCAAATTATTCAACTACCCACTAAGCGTGGAGATTTGATGCCCGATCAAGCGGTACGCTATGTACCGTAACCCAAGCCCGTATAGGGAAAATAAGTTAAAAGTATTTACCTGAGCTAAATATAAATTCAATCCCAGCCGTATATCAAATCAGCAAGTACAGATAGCTTTTACTGGGCTCCTAATCTGGAACGAAGGTTTTTAATAACCTATTAGAATCCTAACGGGTCTTTAATTAAGCTTGAGCTTAGACCGGCTAGTTTCAAAGATACGGTTCGTACGCACGATTAAGCGAAGACCGGATAGAATGTGATTCTGACCCGACAAGTTTGAAGACTTGTTTAATATGGGTTTATTATTCACATTCTGGATTTTGAGATAAAACCGATAAGGTTTGACCCGTTTCGGCTAGTTTATGTAAACTTGTTACATAAACCGAACCGAACGCGAAATAAGCGTAACGGGTATCCGTAAGAGCCATATACAGGTTTCCTAAGTTAATATGCTTCAAATATGTTGTGACATCAGTAGGATATCTTTCGTTATGCCCCGAACTAATTTAAACACAAACTATGCCCCGTAGGGGTAGTTTGGTCATTTTAAAGTTTGTAAAAGCGTTTAGATGTTTAACTGAGTTACAGGTCTGATGTAAACAGCAAACATACTCAATTTGATGAGTTATAACAGTAGACTAAAGCATATATGTGAAATTTATCACCTTTAACCAAACTATGCCCCGTAGGGGTATTTTGGTAATTTCACATAAGCCGAAAAGCTCAAAAACGAAGTCTGAGTTAATCAACCTTTGCTTACTGCTAAAATATCATAATTTGCCTCATATATCAGTAGGTATCAACCCGGGTATGTTCAATATGATTTTAAAACATACTATGCGTTAAAAACGCTAATTAAGGCGATTAAAGGCCATTTCCGGGTTTGATACTTAAATCTGATATTTTTATATTTCCAGAGGGCTTAATATAATTTATTTATCATATGTGATCAGTAGCAAAAGGTTTGGAGTCGTTTAGATATGTAAAACTCATTTTATGGCCCGTAAGGGCAAAACCGACAATTACCGGATTAAGCCTACGACTACTAGTTATGCTCAGCCTAAAATTAATTAAAAATCTTTAAAAATCCCAAAATAATATATTACATCAGTGGGTAAAATATTTGATATCAAAAAGTATGTTTAACTAGGCTATACGCTAATTACGCCATTTTGTTAACATAAAGCTTTAATTTAGCGACAACGAGCATAACTCTTAATCTACAAGTCAAACTGACGTCAAACTTTGCATACAAGTTTATATATCAGTACTTAAGGTTTCTACACTTTTACATTTTCATAAATCTCGTTTTAAGGTAATAAGGGCATAACGGTCAACGTATGAGCAATTAACGGAAATATGCATATTAATTGGATAACTAGTGAACCAAGGTGTATGATCACAGAGGGTTGTTCTAACATGTATCCTAATCCAATTTAAGCTCTGAGGCATTTTTAAAACATACCTAAATGGGTCAGAACTGAAAGTCAAAGCGAAAGTCAAACTATGTGACTTTCGGTTCCGAACCGGGTCAAAACAGGAAATAGTCGGGTTGAACATGTTTAGACATGTTCTTACACTAATTACTAAGTTATAACAATGATCAAACAGGTTGTATATGTTCTAGATAGCTAATTATGCATAAATGACATTTTAAGCATTATGTTGACTTTTTAATTAAAAGTTTGACCCGACATTTGACCTGGTTAGGATGGTGATCAGGGGAAACCCTTTTGGGGTTTTATTACCCACATAAATACCAACCTATAACTACTTTTAATTCGAGATATGACTGAGTCATTAGTGACTAATCTCGAAGTCAAACCGTAATTACGACGGTTTGACTTTTAGCTAATTAAACAAGCTAAACTCAATTAAAGAAAGACTAGCAGACTTACAAGAGTCCTATGCATGACTTATGATCAGTTGGACCTCCTTGAGAGCTCCAGAATTGATCCAAGAATGCAGGAAATGGTGTGTGAATGAATGTTGCACTTGAAGGCCTTATATAGTGGTTCCACACACCATAAATCTTTGACAACAAGGTCTAGTACCCACCACAAGCTCCCAACATGTGTCCTACATGCTTAGGGGATGTTTTAGGGGCCAGGAGAAGTGGAAAAACGGGTAAAGGTCGCGCATATAAGCTTTAGGAGACAAACAGCCATTTTTCACGGAACTGGGCACCCCTCGCGTGACGCGAGGGTCCCCTCGCGTGGCGCGAGCCACATGCAGATCAGCATTTGGATTTTGTTTGCGATTCAGTCCTTGGCTCTTCAAAACTCGAATAGGTACTGATTTATTGCACTTTAAACCCCCACAATCGATCTACTAAGGCCTTAAAACATATACCCACTTTGCCAAGTCCCCGGGTAACTTTATTTTCACCCGAAAAGTCCTAACTTTCGACGTTTACGCTTTAACGCTTCGCACACGAATTTGATCATATCTTTCTCATACGTTAACGAAACTTCATGAAATTTTTATGGTGCATTCTCGTGAGCATAATTAATATTTACAAAGCTTCGGGTTTGTCAAAAGGTCACTCAGAGGTATAAATTAAACATGTTGACACATTTGGCCCCTGTAGTTTGAAATCACTCACTCTTAGCTTCGTATGATCCATGATTTATTCGTTTGAAGGTATGAGCATCTTGTAGGGTTAAAATACAATATATTTATTCACAGTTGACACTTAGAATACGTATATTTACATACTTTCCACGTTTGTCAACTTTAGTCCTTCCATAGTATTTCTTTCACGCGTTTAAACTTTATGACACGTGTCTACACATTATAGGACGTGAATTTTCGAGGTGTTACACTTTGCTATCTTAGATTTCACTTGAGGGTTTCCTGGATATAATCTATAATTTATACAAATGTACATTGGTTAGTATCATAACCATTTGAAAATATTAATGATACCCTCCCCGAGACGGCATTCCAACAACTACGTCGGGCAGAACCACGACAGTTGTTACGGAACCCTAAATCAATCGGACAGCGTAACTATTACGAAACTGGGGTTATAATACTTACAACGGAGCAGAACCTCGCTAATTAGGGGGATATAATACCCGTCTATAATGCCTCTAATTCAGAAAGTGAGATTGAGAATTGAGAAATGAACGAACTGAAATGAGATCCGAGGCCTCCTTTATATAGTTGCTGATATTAGCGGCCCGCGTAAGGTAAGGCGAAGCCTTACGCGGCCCGCGTCAACATCCGGTCAACTCGTAGCTTATCCAGCTCACCAAGTAGACCCGCCACGATGTCGACACGTGTCAGCTCAGGGCTGCGCCACCCTTCAGATCTCACGCGGCCCGCGTTAACTTAAACGGGGTCTTACGCGGCCCGCTTGAACTAAAGAAACCAACGATATCAGGTTTCAACCCTGATACCGCCCGCGTAAGTTTGAGGTGGGGTCCTACGCGGCCCGCCTCATCTTAATATTTATTGTTTTTAATTTATTTTATATGTAATAACCTATTTCGGGCTCGGTTTTCACATACGAGGTGTATATAAAGACATATTGGGACATTTTAAGATATACTAGGGCGTCGGAAATATTATGAGGGTGTTGGTTTTACCGAGGGTTGTTACATTCTCCCCACCTTGTTTTAGAGCTCGTCCGCGAGATCTATTGTAACAAGTGCGGATATTTCCTTTGCATTTCAGATTCAAGCTCCCATGTGTATTCAGGTCCTCTTTTGGAGTCCCATTTCACTTTGACCAGAACTAATCTCTTATGCTTAAGATTCTTGACTTTCCTGTCCTCAATCTGTAGAGGCCTTTCTACAAACTTGAGTTGTTCATTTACCTCTATATCCTTGAGAGGTACTATCAATGATTCATCAGCTAAACACTTTTTGAGATTTGATACATGAAATACATCATGTATTCCTGCCATTTCCGCTGGCAGTTGTAACTGATAAGCTACGGGTCCTATTCTTTTAATAATCTCAAAAGTTCCAACATACCTGGGACTTAACTTTCCCCTTTTTATGAATCTTACTACTCCTTTCCAAAGAGACTTTCAACAATACTTTATCTCCTACTTTAAACTCCAATGGCTTGCGTCGGTTATCAGCATAACTCTTCTGTCGATCACGTGCTGTTTTCAGTCGTTCCTTGACTTGAATAATCTTATCAGTTGTTTCTTGTACTATCTCAGGTCCAGATAGTTGCTTCTCCCCAATTTCTGCCCAACAGACTGGGGTTCGACACTTACGTCCATAAAGTGCTTCGAATGGTGCAGCATTGATACTTGTGTGATAACTATTATTGTAAGAAAATTCTATTAAAGGTAAGTGATCATCCCAATTACCTCCAAAATCAATTACACAAGCTCTAAGCATGTCTTCCATCGTTTTAATTGTCCTTTCGCTTTGTCCATCCGTTTGAGGATGATAAGTTGTGCTTAGTTTTAACTTGGTTCCCATTGCCTTTTGAAAACTTGACCAAAAATGAGAGGTAAATCGACTATCTCTATCAGAAACAATTGATAAAGGAATGCCATGTAAAGAAACAATTTCATTTACATATAATTTAGCTAATTGTTCCATACTAAAATTTTCCTTCATTGGTAAGAAATGAACTGACTTGGTTAACCTATCTACAATCACCCAGATTGTATCATTTCCTTTCTTTGTTTTGGGTAATTTAGTAACAAAATCCATTGTTATCAATTCGCATTTCCATACTGGCATTTCTAATTGCTGTAACAAACCTGAGGGTTTCTGGTGTTCAGCTTTAACCTGTGAACAAGTTAAACATTTAGAAACATAGGCTGCTATGTCCTTTTTCATTCCTATCCACCAGAAATTTTTCCTTAAATCCTGGTACATTTTATCACTACCTGGATGCATCGTATACTTAGACTTATGGGATTCTTCTAAAATACGATGACGTAGGTTTCCTAATTTAGGTATCCACATTCTCTTTTTATGGAACCTCCAAATTCCATCTATTCCTTGTTCCAATTCTTTTAGCATACCTTTTAATTTTTCAGAATCATCCTTGATTACTGATTCTTGTGCTTCTCTTATTTGATCATTTAAATCTACTTGCAGATTTAATTTAAGAGAACGTACCCTTTTTGGCTTTTCATGATACTTTCGACTTAAAGCATCTGCTACTACATTTGCTCTTCCTTCATGATATTGGATATCACAATCATAATCACTAAGCATCTCCATCCAGCGTCTTTGTCTCATATTCAACTCCTTTTGCTTGAAAATATACCTTAAACTCTTATGATCAGTGAATATGGTAAACTTACTACCGTAAAGGTAATGTCTCCAAATCTTAAGAGTAAAAATTATAGCTCCTAATTCTAAATCATGGGTTGAATAATTCTCTTCATGATTCTTAAGTTGTCTCGATACATAAGCTATAACCTTTTGTTGTTGCATTAACACACATCCATAACCTAATTTAGAAGCATCACAGTAGACTACAAAGTCTTCAGTTCCTTCTGGTAATGCTAATATGGGTGTATGGGTTAATCTTTGCTTAAGAATTCTAAAAGCTTCTTCTTGTTTTAATCCCCATTCAAACTTAACAGATTTACAGGTTAGCTTAGTTAAGGGAATGGCTGTTCTAGAAAAATCTTGAATAAATCTTCTATAGTAACCGGCCAAACCTAAGAAACTTCTAATCTCAGTTGGTGATTCAGGGGTTTTCCATTTAGTAATTGCTTCAATCTTTGTTGGATCTACATGAATTCCTTCATGGTTTACTAAATGTCCAAGAAATTGTACTTGTTCTAACCAAAATTCGCACTTAGAAAATTTAGCATAAAGCTTTTCTTTTCTTAATAAACTTAAAAGTGCGTGCAAATGCTTTGCATGATCTTCCTTATTCTTAGAGTAAATTAGAATATCATCTATGAAAACAATTATGAATTTGTCCAAATATGGCTTACATATTCGATTCATCATGTCCATAAATGCGGCTGGGGCATTGGTTAAACCAAATGGCATGACAGTAAATTCATAATGTCCATACCTTGTTCTGAATGCGGTTTTAGGAATATCCTCTTCCTGTACCTTTAATTGATGATATCCTGACCTTAAATCGATTTTTGAGAAAAATCGAGCTCCTTGCAGTTGATCAAACAGATCATCGATTCTCGGTAATGGGTACCGATTCTTAATCGTGACCTTGTTTAATTCACGGTAGTCAATGCACATACGCATTGATCCGTCCTTCTTTTTAACAAACAGTATCGGCGCTCCCCATGACGACGAACTTGGTTGTATAAATCCTTTCTCTAACAATTCATCTAATTGTTTCTTTAATTCTTGCATTTCTACAGGCGCTAACCGGTAAGGTGCTTTAGCAATCGGTGCTGTTCCTGGTATTAGATGAATTCTGAATTCAACTTCTCTATCTGGAGGTTGCCCTGGCAATTCTTCTGGAAATACATCTGAAAACTGATATACTACGGGAATATCTTTTAGTTCTTTTCCTTTAGTGTTAGTGATTATGGAAATCATATACACTATAGAACCTTTTCTTATATAACTTGCAGTTTTCATCACAGAGATGAATTTTGTGGATCTAGAGGGTTTATCTCCTTTAATTGTGATCGTTTTACCTTTTGGTGAATTTACTTGAATTGACTTTTGATCACATAAAATACTGGCTTTATTGGCTATTAACCAATCCATTCCTAAAACAACATCAAATCCTGCCAAATTCATGGGATAGAGATTTGCAATAAATTTCTGATCTAATATTTCTATTCTTGCTCCCTGCAAGATTTCAGAAATCCTAACAGTTTCTCCATTTGCTGTTTCTACTAAGCATTCTTGTGGTAGTTTAGTTAATGATTGATTTAGAAATTTTATGTATTAATAAAACTTTGGTTTGCACCAGAGTCAAATAATACTTTAGCAAAAATATCATTAACTAAAAACGTACCAGCTATGACATCTGGAATCATCTTGGCTTCATCTGCAGTCAGAACAAATGCTCTAGCATTTTGGGTATTCTTGTTGTTTGTAGTTGGAGCTAATTTCGGGCAATTAAGCTTGATATGTCCTTGTTCTCCGCAGTTGTAACATATCCTGTTGTTAGCTTTCTTCCTGTAATTTTCTTCCTTGTGTCCCGATATTTTGCAAAAGTTACAGTATATGGAGCATCTTCCTGAATGCTTTCTTTTGCAATTCCTACAATAGGGTGCAGAGGTAGAACCTATATTTTTCCCACGATTAGAATTTCCAGAACGAAATTCTTGTGTGAGTTTCTGGGTTAGGTTCCTTCTTTGATCCTCTTCTCGGGTACGAACTAATTCATCTGTCAAGGTATTTGCTAGTTCTACAGCTTCTTCTATGGTTTGAGGTCTAGCTGCCTTGACTACGTGTCTAATCTCCCCAATTAATCCCCAAATATAACGGGAAATTAACACTGGTTCTGGTGAAGCAAGAGTTGGCACTATTCTAGCATATTCGAAGAATGTTTTAGTATATCCCTTACTATCCACACCAGTCATCCTAAGATTTAAGAATTTGTTTGCTATCTGTTCCTTCTCATTGGGTGGGCAGAATTTCCTTTCTACCTTGTTCTTAAATTCTTCCCATTCCATATTGTAAGTTCTATCACTTCCTCTTGTTTGAAGGATAATGTTCCACCATTCTAGTGCTGAATTCTTAAACAGATTAGAAGCAAACAGTATCTTATCTTCTTCAGCACACTTACTTATTCTTAAGACTACCTCAGTCTTCTCTATCCAGCGTAAGGTTGCAATGGCCCCTTCGTTGCCTGAGAATTCCATTGGTTTACAAGACCAGAATTCTTTATATGAACAACCGTAAGACACGGTCCTTCTTCTTTTGGGAATAGGCATTTGAAGTACAGGTCCATTGTTCACGCTGTTTTCAGGTTCGATGGGTCGCTTACTGCTATGTTTACTTTTATTATTCGCTTCTTGAATATTTTGAATAATAAATGGCATGGCATCTATGATTCCTTGTGCCACTATGTGTTGGATAGCACTATTATCCATTTGATTTCCATTGTTATTGATGCTTGGATTCTCATTAACCACGTTAATGTTACTCTGGTTATCATTATTCAGATTTCCTTGATTCCCTTCATCGGCCATCTGAATTTTAAACATTTATCCCATATTAATATCACAAATAATCTCTTAATATAGTTAATCACATGACACTCAATCTAACAAAAAACGTAGATCATTGCTACTTTTACTCTATTCATATACTATTATGCATCTATTACACACTAGTACTGAAATAAAAATTACAATACTGACAGAAATAGAATCACACTAATAGTAATATGCATCCGTACACACATATTTTATTTTAGAGTAAATTTCCATTTTAGTCCCTGAGTTTTGTCCAAATTTGCCATTTTAGTCCAAATAGTTTTTTTTTCGCCTGTGGGTCCCTGACTTTTCCATTTTGTTGCCATTTTGATCATTTTGTCTAACTCCATCCAAAAACCCAGTTTGTACATAATCACTAATGTTTTCAGTTGCCATTTTGACCCAATTCCAAAAAATCAAAAAAATTCCAAAAAATCTAAAAATCAAAAAGAGTTAAATGCCATTTTAGTCCCTATGGTTTAGACCATTTTGCCAGTTTAGTCCAAAGGTTTCATTTTTAACCTGTGAGTCCAAAAAGGTTTCACAGTTGCCATTTTAGTCCACTTGGTTAACTTCATCCAATTTTTCTGTTAACGAAAAGGCCAATTCGGTCATTTTGTATGTAATTCTATTAACTAAAAGGGCAATTCAGCCATATAAAATGACCGAATTGGCTTTCTCGTTAACAGAAAAAATGGATGAAGTTAACCCAGTGGACTAAAATGGCAACTGTGAAACCTTTTTGGACCCACAGGTTAAAAATGAAACCTTTGGACTAAACTGGCAAAATGGCCCAAACCACAGGGACTAAAATGGCATTTAACTCAATCAAAAAAATTCTAAAAAATCATAAAAATTCTAAAAAATTCAAAAAAATCTAAAAATCAAAAAAATTCTAAAAAATCATAAAAATTCTAAAAAATCCAAAAATCATTAAATGTTTCGGCACGAACCGTTTCGACCCGTACCGTATCGAACCGAACCGTTTCGAAGCGAACCGTTTCGAACCCGTAGCGTATCGAACCGTACCGTTTCGAACCCGAACCGTTTCGATACGGTTCGGTTCGATACGGTACGGTTCGAAACGGTTCGCGTCGAAACGGTACGGTTCGAAACGGTACGGGTCGAAACGGTTCGGTTCGAAACGGTTCGCGTCGAAACGGTTCGGTTCGATACGGTACGCGTCGAAACGGTTCGGTTCGATACGGTACGGGTCGAAACGGTTCGGTTCGATACGGTACGGGTCGAAACGGTACGGGTCGAAACGGTACGGTTCGATACGGTACGGGTTGAAACGGTACGGGTCGAAACGCTTCACGTCGAAACGGTTCGGCTCGAAACGGTTCGGGTTCGAAACAGTACGGGTCGAAACGGTTCGCGTCGAAACGGTTCGGCTCAAAACGGTTCGCGTCGAAACGGTTCGGTTCGATACGGTACGCGTCGAAACGGTTCGGTTCGATACGGTACGGGTCGAAACGGTTCGGTTCGATACGGTACGGGTCGAAACGGTACGGGTCGAAACGGTACGGTTCGATACGGTACGGGTTGAAACGGTACGGGTCGAAACGCTTCACGTCGAAACGGTTCGGCTCGAAACGGTTCGGGTTCGAAACGGTACGGGTCGAAACGGTTCGGGTTCGAAACGGTACGGGTCGAAACGGTTCGCGTCGAAACGGTTCGGCTCGAAACGGTTCGCGTCGAAACGGTTCGGTTCGAAACGGTACGGGTCGAAACGGTACGGGTCGAAACGCTTCGCGTCGAAACGGTTCGGCTCGAAACGGTTCGGGTTCGAAACGGTACGGGTCGAAACGGTTCGCGTCGAAACGGTTCGGTTCGATACGGTACGGGTCGAAACGGTTCGGTTCGAAACGGTACGGGTCGAAACGGTTTCGGTTAGAATTTTTTTGATTTTTAGATTTTTTTGAATTTTTTAGAATTTTTATGATTTTTTGGAATTTTTTTGATTTTTTGGAATTGGATCAAAATGGCAACTGAAAACATTTTTTAAGGAAATCCCCAAAATACCCCTGTTACAAACTGGGTTTTTGGATGAAGTTAGACAAAATGATCAAAATGGCAACAAAATGGAAAAGTCAGGGACCCACAGGCGAAAAAAAACTATTTGGACTAAAATGGCAAATTTGGACAAAACTCAGGGACTAAAATGGCAATTTACTCTTTATTTTATTTTATCTTATTATATTATGATTATTATTACTACCATTTCCTCCCTTCTCACATTCACGGATATGGATTCATTCAAAAATCCATATTGCGTTCATCGTATTTCCATACGAGACGCTCTCCCACCTGACGCTTTCTCTCACTGCTTTCTAAAATTTTCTCCCCAAAAGTCCTAAGTTCTTGAACGTTTTTTGCACTCATTGGGGGTGCAGGTTCTAGGACTGGGTTTGGAATCTGGGGTGATGGTTCCTGATATGGGGGTGAAAGTTCCTGAAATTGGTAAGGATCCTCTAAGATCTCCCTAATATAATCATCTTGGTAATAGGGATCTAAAGGGTCCATACCTGGGTAGGCTTCTATGGTTGTGTCTTCATGGATAGGGTAACGTTGCACAAAGTCCCTATTATCGTCCCACCAGGGGTCGTAATTTGGATCTAGAGGGTTAGGTGCTGGTACCCTAGGGATTTCTTCTGGGTCGAAATCATGCATCTCCACTTGGTTTTCAGGGTTTTCTATTTCCATAGGTTGTTTTGGGATTTGCAATTGTGGTTGTGGGGCTACTAGTTGTTCCAGACTTGGGTCAGCAGCAGTTGTAGCTAGGATATGGAAATTAGCTAAGCTTCTATTTAGCATATCCTGTGTATGGGCATCTGTCTCTCTCTTAATAGCTGCTAAGGCTCTTTGCTGTTGCAACTTTCGCATTCTCTTCCTACGAACAAAAGCTTCTTTACTGAACCATCCTCGTTTCTTATGAGGGAATGGCTCTCCTGACTGAGCTTTAAAAGCAAACATCCCGTCTTCCTGATCAGCAGTATACCCAGAAAGGGCAGGCTGTGATGAAGTACCTTCATTCCTAGGTGAATCAGACAACTGACGATTCATGTCTGAGGGTCCTTGATCACTCATACTGTAAACTAACAAATAGTCAAATAACACATAACAAATAATTGCAGTTATGCACGTATTTCCTTAATTTATTTCCTAACACAAAATTTAAATTTTAAGTGTCAGCGGAACACTTCTTTGGCTCAGACCAGTGGCTAGGCTCTGATACCACCTTCTGTCGCAACCCCCGATCCCTTATCTGTCCCGGGAACGGGCGGACGCGAGCTCAGATTTTCGGTGGTATCAGTTATTTAATCTTGCAGCGGAAATTACATCAGGACCGTAGTTAGGAAATGTTTATCAGAGTAAAACCACCATATTTCATATTAATAATCACATGGGCAAAACCCAAGTTTCTTATTACAATAAATTTATAGGGATAAACCCTATCTTATTGAATTTAAAACATCGTCTTTTAGGTAACTTTTATAGCCACATTTTTACTAAGCCTTCAGTGCTTCCCAGCTGGCTTTTTACTAATTGGCTGTCACATTGGGTTACCTGAAACGCGTTTTAAAAACATTTGTCAGTCGGAAATACTGGTGAGTGAATCCCAGTTTAATCAAAAAACATTTTATCAATTAAAACAGTATTGAGAGCGATCACATTGTTTATTTCTACACAATTACTCATTCAGTACTTGCCACTCGACCGGATCTATGGCTATGGTCAAATTACCCATTGGCTAACTCGTTGTCCAATGGTAATGAACTGTCGTTCCCGACTTACTACTACTCGTAGTAATAAATTTTGTATACAAAACCCCATAATACCGGCAGTAATTGAAGAACTACAAAGACTCAATCACTGCTTAATTACATTATTAAGCATTTAAGGTTTTGTAAAACATTCCAAAAAGGTTATCAAAAAGAGGATAAACTCATTTTGCTATCTTAGATTTCACTTAAGGGTTTCCTGGATATAATCTATAATTTATACAAATGTACATTGGTTAGTATCATAACCCTTTGAAAATATTAATGATACCCTCCCCGAGACGGCATTCCAACAACTACGTCGGGAATAACCACGACAGTTGTTACGGAACCCTAAATCAATCGGGCAGCGTAACTATTACGAAACTGGGGTTATAATACTTACAACGGAGCAGAACCTTGCTAATTAGGGGGATATAATACCCGTCTATAATGCCTCTAATTCAGAAAGTGAGATTGAGAATTGAGAAATGAACGAACTGAAATGAGATCCGAGGCCTCCTTTATATAGTTGCTGATATTGATTCTCAGGCGGCCCGCGTAAGGTAAGGCGAAGCCTTACGCGGCCCGCGTCAACATCCGGTCAACTCGTAGCTTATCCGGCTCACCAAGTAGACCCGCCACGATGTCGACACGTGTCAGCTCAGGGCTGCGCCACCCTTCAGATCTCACGCGGCCCGCGTTAACTTAAACGGGGTCTTACGCGGCCCGCTTGAACTAAAGAAACCAACGATATCAAGTTTCAACCCTGATACCGCCCGCGTAAGTTTGAGGTGGGGTCCTACGCGGCCCGCCTCAGCTTAATATTTATTGTTTTTAATTTATTTTATATGTTATAACCTATTTCGGGCTCGGTTTTCACATACGGGGTGTATATAAAGACATATTGGGACATTTTAAGATATACTAGGGCGTCGGAAATATTATGAGGGTGTTGGTTTTGCCGAGGGTTGTTACATGTGACACCTAAGTCGTCGACCTTGCGACATTTATATATTTTTATAATATTATGCATCAGTACAAGCCACGTATTTGCAGATATTTTATTTTAATGATATTTATATTATTATACATTATTTTATTATTATTATTATTATTATATTTTTTATTCACATATTAATATTATACAAAAACTTTTTAACCACAGTTAACTGGCTTCTTAGAAACGACACTCCCTCTCGTCGTACTTCCACGTGATGTTTTCACCCACTTCCCAAATCCAATTTCCCGCATCCACCAGTTCCTCGCCGTAGCGGCGCAATTCGGCAACGTTCTCCGGGTTCATGGGTGGAAAAGGTGCAGGTTCAGGATCAAACTGGGGAAAGTAAACATTGGGGTTATTCATGAAGTTGTGATTGGGCAGGGAAATTGAAAAGGTTTTCGTCGGCAGGTCCGATGAGGTCACAATTCGCCAGTTTCCTATCAAGTTCTTCCCAAGGTGGCATCTCCTGGGCTTGACCGGAACTTTCCCCTACTTCCTTTCCTTTTCCTTTTCCTTTGTCTTTTGGATCCTATGTCTTTTTCACCTTTTGGGCAGCTGGCTTCTTCCTTCGTTCGCGTTTCCAGTCCAGGATTCTTCTCCTCTTTTTAGGCTTGGGTTTCTCCTGGGGCTGGGCCTAAAATACCAGTGGCTCCTCAGTATCTGCCTGATATCCGGATTGGGTTCCTGTTGTATCCATATAGGTGGTATGGATTGTAAAGTTTCGGAGTGCTTCCGACAGTTCATTCATGTTGTTAGCGCACATGAAGAAACATACAAAATTCAAATTAAAATTTTATTTGTTGTGAATTCAAATTTTCACAGAATCACAGAATGGCAATCTGAAAAAGTAAGTATTTCTAAATACTTAATTGGCTTAAATCATGGCTCTGATACCACCTTTTTCTGTCACGTCCCCCGACCCGGTTTTACCCGGTTCAGAAGCCGAGGGACAGAAAACCCGTGGTATTGGTGTTTATTTAGGTAGCGGAAATTTCAACTGGATCGTTTAACTGAAAACACCCATTTATTTTATTCCAAATTTCGGGACAAGACCCGTAATTTACAATAAAGGAATTTCACTGGGAAACCCTTTGGTTACAAAACATGTTTATTTATTTACTGAGCCACTTTATTCAAGCTGGAGTGCTACGCGGCACTTTTCCTTTGTTCACAGTAAATCCCCTGAAACAAGTTTAAAAAGATTTTATCAGCGAGGAAATACTGGCGAGTCACTCATTTTGCATAAAACGACACATTGTTATAGATTACAGTCCCTATCTTATAATTAGCTGGTTCAGTTGTCACTCGACCGGATCTATGACTGTGGTCATACCACTATTGGGTCCGTTCACCCAATAGTGACGAGTATCACTATTTAGGTCCTTTCACCTAAAAGTGATAAAACAGTAGTAATTGTGCACAATACCCCACTTACTGCCAGTAATTTAAGATAACAACGACTTAATCCCTGTAAAATATAAGTGGAAAACATTTAGGTATTGTAAAACAGTTTTGATAAAAAGAGAATGACTCACATTGCAAGTTTAGTTGGACAGCGTCTTGCCTACTGATTAAGCCTGGTAACCTAGTTAAATAATGCAAACGAAACTAGGTTAGTAACTTAATACAACATTTACGATAAATTCACGAAATCAAAACCCTCACGACGAATGACAAAGTATAGCCCGAATTCGGGCAGCAAACATCCATCGGATCGGTTTCAATCGATCGGACATTGTATCGTAGCAGTGATCGAGTTATTACCCTGTTATCGTAGCGGCGTTTTGACTTTTTGAATGTGATTTTAAAGCAGAAAGATAGTGATTTTGAGAAATTTTTCGAGCACAGAAGGCTGGCCATGCAACGTCCTATTTATAGCAAATTTTTGAGTTCTACGCGGCCCGCGTAAGCCTGAAGGCAATCCTTCGCGGCCCGAGAGGGCCACCCTAGCTATGGCTAGGGCTGCCGTGTCATGGCGTAGGTCTGCCACGTGTTTGACACGTGGCCCTGATTATTATCCGAAGAATTTCAAGGCTGTCGCGCCCCGCGTAAGCCTTGCTTAATTCTTACGCGGCCCGCGACAGACTAATAAAATTTGATTTTCTTGATTTTTCATAAGGATTAGGGTTTTAGGGGTCCGGGTTTCTACTTACGGAGTGTTTTAGGACAATTTTCGTTTAGGTCCTTACATCCTCCCCACCTTATTTAAAATCTCGTCCTCGAGATTTACTGAAATAAGTAAGGATATTTTCGCTTCATTTCCGATTCCAGTTCCCATGTGTACTCAGGTCCTCTTTTTGAATCCCACTTGACTTTGACCAGTACCAATTCTCTTGTGTTTGAGGAATTTGACCTTTCTGTCCTCTATTTGGAGAGGTTTCTCAACAAATTTCAACTTTTCATTTATCTATATCTCTTGAAGAGGTACTACTAGTGATTCGTCAGATAAACATTTCTTGAGATTAGATACATGAAACACATCGTGTACCCCGGCTAATTCTTCTGGTAGTTGTGAGCGATAGGCAACTGGTCCTATCCGTTGGGTAACTGTGAATGGTCCTATGTAACTTAGACTTAGCTTTCCCTTCTCACCGAACCGAACTACCCCTTTCCAAGGAGAAACTTTCAAGAGTATCTTGTCTCCAACTTGAAATTCTAATGGCTTACGACGATTATCTGCATAACTCTTCTGGCGATCTCGAGCTGTTTTCAGTCTTTACTTGATTTGAGTTATCTTGTCGGTGGTTTTCTGTACAATCTCGGGACCTGATAATTGACTTTCTCCTATTTCTGCCCAGCATACTGGAGTTCTACACTTTCGTCCATATAGTGCTTCGAATGGGGCAGCACTGATACTTGTATGGTAACTATTATTATAGGAGAATTCAATTAATGGTAAATGGTCATCCCAATTTCCACCGAATTCGATCACACATGCTCTGAGCATGTCTTCAAGGGTCTGGATCGTCCTTTCACTTTGTCCATCTGTTTGGGGATGGTATGCAGTACTTAGATTCAAGCGCGTCCCCATAGCTTCTTGGAAACTCGTCCAGAAATGCGAAGTGAAACGACTATCCCTATCTGACACAATGGAGAGTGGGACTCCATGTAAGGATACTACCTTATCTATTTACAACTTTGCTAATCTTTCTATGCCAAAGGTCTCTTTCATTGACAGGAAATGAGCTGATTTGGTTAATCGATCTACAATCACCCAGATTGCATCGTTGCATTTCCTGGTTTTGGGTAACTTAGTAACAAAGTCAATTGTTATTAGTTCCCATTTCCATACAGGCATTTCTAATTGTTGAAGTAACCCTGAAGGTTTCTGCTGCTCTGCCTTAACTTGTGAACAAGTTAGACACTTAGAAACGTATCTAGCTATGTCCTTTTTCATTCCTATCCACCAGAAGTTATTTCTTAAATCTTGGTACATCTTATTATTACCAGGGTGCATTGTATACCTAGATTTATGGGCTTCCTCTAAAATTTTATCTCTTAAATTTCCTTGCCTAGGTACCCAAATCCTTTTCTTATGGAATCTCCAAATTCCATCAGTCCCTTGCTCTAATTCCTTTATCCGTCCTTTCATTCCTTCAGCATCATCCTTGATTGTCGTTTCTTGAACATTCTTCAGTTGTTCTAATAAATCTAATTGGAGATTTAATCTAAGAGCACGAACTCGCCTTTGTTTTTCATGATACTTACGACTCAAGGCATCTGCTACTACATTCGCCTTCCCTTCGTGATATTGAATATCACAGTCGTAGTTGCTTAGAATTTCCATCCATCTTCTTTGCCTCATGTTTAATTCTGTTTGCCTCATGTTTAATTCTGTTTGCCCAAATATGTACCTTAAACTTTTATGATCTGTGTAGACAGTAAACTTACTTCCATACAGATTGATGTGTGCAAAATGCAACATATAAATTACATCAATTGTGGCATAAAACTAACCCTTTTTTAGTACTAATGTTGGAAAAAGTGTGCTTTTGTCTTCCTTTTGTATTTTCAGAATTAAATGAGCTCAAATTAACAAAAGAAGCAAAAAGACATCAAAATATAACATAAATACAAGAAAAGGAACAAGACGTGACATGCCCGACCCCACGACAGCATCTTCCCAAGCAAAACAAGAGGTCAGAAGACTGAACACGCCCCGTGTTCAGCCAGCACGGGGGCGTGCCCAAGTGTCAGCAGAAAAGACAAAGTGGTAGAAGCTTCTATTGCCCACCACGGGGCCGTGCTTAGCGGACACGGGCCGTGGTCAACTATAAGATTCGCACAATCTAGACAAATCTTCATAGTACAAAGATTCTTCTACACACGGGGTCGTGCTCAGCGGACACGGGGGCGTGGTTAACTAATAAGACAAGCTGCATTAAATGAAGAAAGAGAAGGATGTGGACACGGGGCCGTGCCCACTGGACACGGGGCCGTGCCCGAGCTTCTGTTCAGCCTATAAATAGGAGTGCTTGGCTCAAGCTCAAACCATCCCTTGGCACACCACCTCTCTCACACTTCACCCACCACCCACCACCACCATAACACCATCATCCACCACCATCATCCATTGTCCATCATAGAGTGTGTGAGTCGTCTCGGGATCCAAGATTGATCGTAAGAGTTCTTGACAATCAAGGCCATGTTTGCCTAAGTCTCTTACATCACTTGGTGAAGACAAGTGTCTAGTGTAATACTTTTTATTTCTAATCTTTTCGCACTTTTTACTTGGTTTTGTATTAATGACTTTAATAAATAGTTTCTTATGTTGAAGGTGATTCTTCCTTATCGTTTGTCCGTGGTGTCTTGGCATTATTTTACTGTCTATATAAAATAAAAGATTTTCACCATTCATATCTCCACGGTCTATATGGAGATATGTTGGCTACCTGGTCGGGGGTTAAGGGAACGGTTTGGTAAGAGTCTTGCCATTGTTCAGCGTTTAGAGGTCCTGCAATGGACCTGGGTCAAATTTAGTAGGACCTCCTTCAATACTTCACGGTATTGGATGGCGGGGGTCCAAACTCTTTGATCCCCTCATAAGTTAACTACTATTAATACTATAACCCGGCTATTTAGGACTGTATCCCTGCTGACTCAGACTACTTAGTCGAGGGTAACGTCACCTCCAAAAGAGGGGCCTACCATAATTTGCATTAATAACTTAATTAATTATCTTTCAATAATCCGACCCTTTAGGATTGTATCCTTGCTGACTCAAACTACTGGGTTGAGGGTAACGTCACCTTCAAAAGAGGGGCCTACTACAATAACTAAGATAATCTCTTAAATAAGTGCAAAAGTGCGGAAATAATCAAAGGTTACACTATACACGAGTCGGAACCAAGTGATTCATCTTGTCTATCTGTTTTTTCTTTTATTTTTATTTTCAGCATTTTAGTTAGTTTTTATTTTTCTTAGTTTAAAACATTTTTCTTAACTTTTTGATTTGATTAGACGTTGAGGATAAACCGGTACTAAATGCTCTTGTGTCCTTGGACGTCCTCGGTATCTTACCAACACTATACTACGCTCACGATGGGTGCACTTGCCCATATGTGTGTTTAGTGTTAGTAAATATCGTGTTTTATAAATTTAAAACTTGGCTAAAAAAGTGTTAAAGGGGCTTAAAATATACACCTAATATATATAACACTTCACACGCATCACAGATAATATCTCCAAATCTTAAGGGCAAAAATTATTGCTCCTAATTCTAAGTCATGAGTCGTATAATTTTCCTCGTGCTTCTTCAACTGCCTTGATGCATACGCAAATACCTTTTTACGCTGCATTAGCACACATCCTAATCCCAGCTTAGAAGCGTCGTAGAAGACTTCAAAATCTTCGGTCCCGTCTGGTAAGGCCAGAATTGGGGCATTTGTTAATCTTTGCTTTAAGATCCTAAAGGCCTCTTCTTGCTTAGGTCCCCATTCAAACTTAACAGTTTTACAGGTTAGCTTAGTTAATGGAACAGTTATCTTAGAGAAATCTCTTATGAAGCGCCTATAATATCCAGCTAATCCTTGGAAAGTTCTAACTTCCGTAGCTGATTGTGGGACCTTCCAATTTATGATTGCTTCTATCTTTGAGGGATCTATGTGAATACCTTCGTGATTCACCATGTGTCCTAAAAATTGCACCTCTTGTAGCCAAAATTCACATTTTGAGAATTTGGCGTAAAGCTTTTCTTTTCTCAACAAAGTTAAGAGTGCATGCAGGTGTTCACAATGCTCATCTTGGCTCTTGGAGTAAATAAGTATATCGTCGATGAAGACAATTACAAATTTATCCAAATATGGTTTACAGATCCTATTCATCATGTCCATAAATGCTGCAGGAGCATTTGTTAATCCAAATGGCATGACTGTAAACTCGTAGTGACCATACCTAGTCCTGAAAGCAGTTTTAGGTATGTCTTCTTCCTGTACCTTTAGCTGATGATATTCGAAGCGCAAGTCTATCTTAGAGAAATATCTAGCTCCCTGAAGTTGATCAAAAAGATCATCAGTCCTAGGTAATGGGTATCGATTCTTAATTGTAACCTTATTCAATTCCCTATAATCGATACACATTCGCATCGACCCATCCTTCTTTTTCACAAACAATACCGGTGCTCCCCAAGGGGATGAACTAGGTTGTATAAATCCTTTGCTTAGCAATTCATTTAACTGCTTCTTCAGTTCTAAGATTTCTGTGGGTGCTAATCGATAAGGTGCCTTAGCTATTGGTGTAGTTCCAGGAATCAGATGAATTCTAAACTCTACTTCTCTATTGGGCGGTAATCCTGGTAACTCTTCTGGGAATACATCCGGGTATTCTGACACTACTGGGATTTCCTTAAGTTCCTTACCTTTAGTGTTAATGATTACCGAAATCATATACGCTATTCCTTGTTTTCGTTCATAACTAGCAACTTTCATTACCGAAATGAACTTCATTGGTTTACGTGGCTTATCTCCTGAAATCAAAATTACTTCTCCTGTTGGCGTATGAATTTCTATAGAATTCTTATCACAGAGGATTCGAGCATGGTTGGCTACTAACCAATCCATTCCTAACCGACATCGAATCCAGCTAAATTCATAGGCAGCAGGTTTGTAGAAAATTTATGTCCGGAGAATTCTATCTTTCCTTCTTGCAAAACCTTATCTATTTTAACAGAATTTCCATCTGCCGTTTCTACCGTATAAATCTGCCTAAGTTTGGTTAAAGGTTGCTTAAGAGCTTGGCAAAATGAAGTATTTATAAAACTTTGGTTTGCACCAGAGTCAAATAATACTTTTGCGTAAACGTCATGCACAAGAAACGTACCAGCTATCACATCTAGAATCAGATCTGCTTCCTGTGTGGTCACCTGGAAGGCTCTTGCATTCTTCTTGTTAGTTCCTTCAGTAGGTTTGGCCTTGTTGTCAGCTACCTTGACCAATTTTGGGCAGTCGGGCCTGAACTGCCCTGTTTCTCCGCAGTTGAAGCAGATCATGGATTTCTTCCTGCAATTCTCCTCTTGGTGCCCCGGGATTTTGCAGAAATTGCAGTACCCCTTACATTTTCCAAAATGCTTTCTTTTACAGGTACTGCAGAATGGAGCAGTGGAGGATTGCCCGGCTCCCTTTTTCTTGAAGTTACTGGCATTATTACCCCCACGAAAACCTTGGGTAATCTTTTGGGCCAATTCCTTTTTCCTGTTCTCTTCTCTAGTGCTTACTAGCCCGTCGGTTAAGGTGTTAGCCAATTCAACTGCATCGTCAATCGTGCGGGGTCTCGCAGCTTTGACTATGTCGCGAATCTCGCTAATTTATCCCCAGATATAGCGAGAAATAAGTACCGGTTCTGGCGAGGCCAGAGTTGGTACAATTCTAGCATACTCGAAAAATTTCGAAGTATACCCCCGACAATCCACGTCCACCATCTGGTGATTCAGGAACTTATTTGTCATTTGTTCCTTTTCGTAAGCAGGACAAAATTTCCTTTCCACCAGTTCCTTAAATTCCTATGGATCAATACTCAGGAGGTTACAACTACACTTATGGTCCACCATCTCGAGACTTGGTTGTGGTCTGCTGAGTGATTCTTATGGATCAATACTCAGGAGGTTACAATTACACTTATGAGGAGGATGATTATAGGAGTAATTATTGCACTAATTGTCGTAACCCACACTCGGTTCAATATAATCACTCATATCAACCATCCAATTCATACACCTACTATGAGGAGCCCAGGTACGAACCATCAACTTCATACACATCCTATGAAGACCAAAGGTATGAACCTCCTCCCTCATACTCATATTTTGATGAACCAAGGTATGAGCCTTCATACTCATACTTTGAGGAACCAAGATATGAGCCACCACCTTCGTATGCTTATTATGAGGAACCATGGCGTGAATAACCCACCTCATATGAGTATTATGAAGAACAAAATAACGACCCTTATCCATCATATGCTTACAATGAAGAACAATGGTGTGAACCATCTACTTCATATGGGTATTATGAGGAGCAAAGGATCGAACAACCGGATTCAAACTTTGAAAATCCCGATTCTTTTTCTATAACCGAAGTGACCGATAGGATATTAGAACACCTTAGAGTTATCGATCGCTATATAAAAGAATCTCGCGCAAGGGAAAAGGAGTCCCGCGCAAGAGAAGAATTAAAAAAGGAAGAGATAACTGAAAGTGTAAAAATGGAAGAACAAGTAAGTGAAAAACCGACACATGAGTTAAACAACGAAAAAGATGAGTCCGATAACGTCAAAATTCAAGAAGAGTCTAATTTTGAAGAAATTAATCTCTTGTCACCTTCTTGTGAAAATCATTGTTTAGTACCCACTCATGTTAAGTTTTTAAAAGAGTTAAACACTAACACTAAAATTGACGAAACGGTGAGTGTTAAGTTAACTAATGATCAAACGTCACTAATAAAAGAAGACCCATTTGAAATTAACATTACACCGGTTCCATGTTTCTTTCAAAATTCGTTTATTAGTAATGTCACAATCGATAAAGATCTTTGTGTTAACATAATGCCTAACTACATTTTCGAAAAATTAAGTATTAGTGATTTTTCTCCACTTCAAATACCCATTTTCTATCCAATCGGAAAGTAATAAAATCAATCGGTGTAGTTGAGGATGTATTGGTTCAAACAAATCAAATGGTAATCCCGACCGACTTTGTCATCCTCGATGACGCTCCTCTAGTGTTGGGACGACCATTTGTCAAAACTCACGAAGCTTTGAAAAACCGGAAGTTCAACAATCTACCTCTTCAATTAGGGGCATTTAAAAGAAGTGTCGATCTCGAACGGTCAATGAAATATCCATTCGGCAATAATGACCCCCTAATTGAAGATGAAGATGAACCACCCGATACAAGTGAAGAGATTGACCACTTTGTTGAAGAAGAGGTCGCCATAGAACAAACTTTTAAAGTTCTTGATCGAAATGAGCAACCAAATAAGGAGTCTCCTAAAGACCCACCAATTGAGCTCAAAGAACTTCCAAAAGGTTTGGAATATGCTTTTCTAGACAAAGATGATAATTTACCTGTAATTATTTCGTCAAAATTAGATAGCTTAGAAAAAGAAAAATTAATTAGTCTTTTGAAAAAACATAAAAACGCAATAGCTTGGAAACTTGTAGACATAAAAGGAATTAGTCCTTCCATGTGCACACACAAAATTTTAATGAATGATGACTACAAATCGGTAATACAACCACAACGTCGAGTAAATCCAAATGTTCAAGAAGTGGTTAAAAACGAGGTCATCAAATTACTTGACGCCGGACTTATCTATCCTATCTCCGATAGTCCTTGGGTGAGTCCCGTTCAAGTAGTTGCAAAGAAAGGAGGTATGACGGTGATAACTAACGAAAAAAATGAATTAATACCCACGAGAACCGTCACAGGATGGAGAGTATGTATAGATTATAGAAGATTAAATGAAGCTACAAGAAAAGATCACTTTCCTTTACCCTTCATTGATCAAATGTTAGAAAGATTATCCGGTCATAAATTTTATTGTTTCTTGGATGGTTTTTCAGGTTACTTTCAAATCCCGATAGCACCCGAAGACCAAGAAAAGACAACTTTCACATGTCCCTATGGAACTTTGGCTTATCGACGCATGCCATTCGGTCTATGTAATGCCCCCGCAACATTCCAACGTTGCATGGTGGCCATTTTCCACGACATGATAGAAAAAACAATGGAAGTCTTCATGGACGACTTTTCTATCTTCGGGGATTCATACGAGCAATGCCTCGATAACCTTGAACGAATGCTATCCCGATGTGAGGAAACTAACCTCGCCCTTAATTGGGAAAAATGTCATTTCATGGTAACAGATGGAATAGTACTCGGTCACAAGATCTCAAGCGAAGGAATGGAAGTGGATCGAGCGAAAATAGATACCATTTCTAGATTACCACCCCCATCCTCCGTACGAGCTATCAGAAGTTTCCTAGGGCATGCCGGATTTTATAGACGGTTTATCAAAGACTTTTCAAAAATTTCTAGGCCTCTAACAAAATTACTTGAAAAAGATGCTCCTTTCATCTTTGACAAGGATTGCAATCAAGCATTTCTAACCTTAAAGGAAATGTTAGTCAATGCACCTATCATGATGGCGCCTGATTGGAAATTTCCTTTCGAAATCATGTGTGATGCTAGTGACTTTGCAGTTGGAGCTGTCTTGGGACAAAGAAAAGAAAAGCATTTCCACCCAATTTATTATGCTAGTAAAACACTAAATGATGCACAAGAAAATTACACAACAACTGAAAAAGAATTACTAGCTGTGGTATTTGCTTTTGATAAATTTCGTTCTTATCTTGTTCTTTCTAAAACTATAGTCTATACAGATCATGCAGCCATTCGATATCTCTTCAAAAACCAGGACGCAAAACCACGTTTGATTCGGTGGATTCTACTCCTCCAAGAATTTGACATTGAAATCAAAGAAAAAAGAGGAGCAGAAAACACCGCAGCAGATCATCTTTCACGCTTAGAAGACCCAGCTTCGGAGGCAACCAGGGACGAGCAAATCAACGAAAAATTTCCAACTGAGTCCCTGGAAATGGTGGAATATAAGGAAGAACCATGGTACGCCGACTATGCTAACTACCTAGCTAGCGGTATAGTCGCAAAAGGTTGGCCACATCATCAAAGAAAAAAATTCTTTGCCAATGTGAAACACTATTTTTGGGAAGATCCATATCTTTTCAAAATGTGTGCCGACCAACTCGTCCGACGATGCGTACATGGTAGCGAAGCACGAAGAATTCTTCGCCATTGTCATGAAGGTCCATACGGAGGGCATCATGGTGCCGCTAGTACCGCACGAAAGGTATTTGATTCAGGATTTTATTGGCCGACCATTTACAAAGACGCCCAAAGTCTTGTCAAGACATGTGATGCTTGCCAAAGAACAGGTAATATTTCTTCCAAAAACGAAATGCCACAAAATGGCATTCTTGTTTGTGAAATTTTTGATGTGTGGGGACTCGACTTTATGGGACCTTTCCCACCATCGAAAGGAAACAAATATATACTTGTGGCAGTAGACTACTTGTCTAAATGGGCCGAGGCCGAGGCACTTCCAACGAATGATGGAAGAGTCGTGGTAAGATTTCTGAAAAAGTTATTCTCTCGTTTTGGCACACCTAAAGCATTAATAAGTGATAGAGGTACCCATTTTTGCAACCATCAACTTGAAATTTTTTTAACAAGATATGGGGTCTATCACCGGGTCTCAACAGCATATCACCCTCAAACAAACGGACAAGCCGAAGTGACTAATAGAGGTTTAAAACGAATACTCGAAAAAACCGTAGGGTTAAATAAAAAGGAATGGGCAGATAAATTAGATGATGCTTTATGGGCTTTTCGAACTGCTTATAAAACAACAATTGGTACAACCCCATATAAGCTAGTCTACGGAAAAAGTTGTCACTTGCCAGTAGAAATTGCACACAAAGCCTACTGGGCAATTAAAAATGTAAACTTAGATTTAGAATTTGCTGGTAAGAATCGATTTTGTCAGTTAAATGAATTAGACGAGCTTAGGAATTATGCATACTCAGACTCCGAAATTTATAAGGAAAGAATGAAAAATTTGCATGACAAACATATTAAACCTAATGAATTTCGAGTAGGAGATCTAGTTCTTTTGTTTAATTCACGACTTCGATTGTTTCCTGGTAAATTAAAGTCTAGGTGGTCAGGACCTTTTTCCATCACCCATATTTTCCCACACGGTGCAGTAGAAATTAAATCTCGAAATGGGCCTCCATTTAAAGTCAATGGCCAACGGCTGAAACTCTATCAAGGATTCATTGAGGATGAAGAGGAAGAAATCTCGCTTCAAACGGTGGAAGAATGAAACCAACATCATACCTGGTAAGTTACGAACGATTGGGACGACATCTAAGGCGGTAAGTTGTCACGGCCCCCGACTCGGTTTGACCCGTTTCAGGAGCCGCGGGACAGAAATCCTGCGGTATTTAATTAATTGAGTTTTACAGCGGAAGTTTTCATCAGGATCTTTTAAAATGTAAATATTTCCCGATTATTTTATTTCACAACGCGGGATAAAACCCGGTAATTTACAATCATTTGATTTCACAAAGAAATCTTTTATTTTATACTGAGCCACTTCCTTGAGCTTGTAGTGCTATATGGCACTGTTCCTAGATCATAACAGATCACCTGAAACATTTTTGAAAAAGGTTTTGTCAGCGGGAAATACTGAGTGAATCATTCTATTTTGCATAATGATGCATAGTTATTAATTACAGCATAAGAGCGATTACAATGGCTTCTATCTTATCTTTATCTGGCATTCTGTCACAATGGTGACATGTCACAATGGTGACGATGGTCATACCACTATTTAGATCAATGAACCTAAATAGTGACGATTATCCCTGTAGGTCAATGAACCTACTGGGAGAAAATTAGTAATGTGCACAATACCCCACTAACCAATAATTCAAGATATCCATGACTTAGTCCCTGTAATTATAACCTTGAAAATAATTTGAGGTATTGTAAAATAGTTGATAAAAAGAGAATGACTCACAAACTGTGAGAAAAAGAGAATGACTCACATTACAAATTTATACGGGCAGAGTTGGCCTACTGATTTAGCCTTTTATCCTAAATTTAATAACAGGCACACAATTCGAGGTTAGTAATCAATCCAGCATTTACGATAACTCACGAGATCAACCCTCACAACGAATGACAAAGTGCTATGCTTAAACATCCATCGAATTAACGACTAATGACAAAGCATTACCCTAATGTGGGCAGCACTTAAACATCCATTGAGTACATTGATTGATCGGAAAATGAATCGTAGCAGCGATTGTGCTAATACCCTGATTGCGGCATCGATTATTAAACCGTGTGTGTTAATTGGAGTATACAGATCATAACTAAGCGTATTTTTCGAATTTCTTCGTCGTTCTGAAGCCAGAATTCAAGTCCCAATCTCCTGTATTTATAGGTGAATTTTGATCCTCAGGCGGCCCGCGTGAGATCTAAGCTTATCCTTACGCGGCCCGCGTAAGAACTATTTTCATGTATAGGGTTGCCACGTGTGGGACTAGCTCAGCTGAGTCGACGGTTTCTGAAAATTCAACTTGGACAGCACGTAATTTAGATAATCGTTAACTAGGGTTTACCCCCCTTGAGTTTTAGGGGCCCTGATCCTGATTCTGATTGTTCTGAAAATTTTAGAGTTTGTGCAGAATCACTTGGGTGTCTCAATTAGGGTTTCCTATTGGTCAAATTAATTTAATAATTATGACTTTTGATGAGAGTCGTTACATTCTCCCCAACTTAATAAAAATCTCGTCCTCGAGATTTACTGGAATAAATGAGAATACTTTCTCTTCATTTCTGATTCCAGCTCCCAAGTGTATTCAGCTCCTCTTTTTGAATCCTATCTAATTTTGACTAAAACGAGTCGTTTATGTTTGAGAAACTTGATCTTTCTATCCTCAACATTGAAGTAGTTTTTCAACAAATTTCAGCTTTTCGTTACCTTTATTTCTTGAAGAGGTACTACCAGTGATTCATCTGATAAGCATTTCTTGAGATTGGATACATGAAATACATCATGTACTCCAGCTAACTTTCTTGGTAGTTGTAAATGATAAGTAACTGATCCTATACGTTGGATCACTGAAAATGGTCCTACGTACCTTAGATTTAGCTTTCCTTTCTTACAGAATCTAACAACTCCTTTCCAAGGAGATACTTTTAATAGTATTTTGTCTTCAACTCGAACTCCAACGGCTTTCGTTTATTATCTGTATAATTCTTCTGGCGATCTATATTTTGTCTTCAACCTTTTCTTCGTGATACTGAATATCACAGTTGTAATCACTTAGGATTTTCATCCATCTCCTTTGCCTCATGTTTAATTCTTTTTGCCCAAAAATATATATCTTAAATTCTTATAATCCGTATAGATAGTACCCTTACTTCCATACAGATAATGTCTCTAAATCTTAAGGGTAAAAATTATAACTCCTAATTCTAATTTATGTGTTATATAGTTCTCTTCGTGCTTTTTCAACTGTCTTGATGCATACGCAATTTCCTTTTTGCGTTGCATTAACACACATTCAGATCCTAACTTTGAAACATTATAATATACTTCAAAATCTTCAGTTCCTTCTGATAAAGCTATTTTGGAAAAATCCTTAATTAACTACTTGTAGTATACGGCTAAATCTACAAAACTCCTAATTTCCATTGCTGATTGAGGAATCTTTCATTTGGTAATTACTGCTATCTTAGCAGGATCTACGTGAATACCTTCATGATTTACCATATGACTTAAAATTATACTTTTGATAGCCAAAATTCATACTTCGAAAATTTGGCGTAAAGCTTTTCTTTTCTTAACAGAGTTAAGAGTATATGCAAATACTGACCATGTTCGTCCTGACTTTTTGAATAATAAGTATATCATCTATGAAGATTATTACTAATTTATCCAAATATGGTTTACAGATCCTATCTATCATGTCCATGAATGCTGCAGATGCATTCTTTTATTCGAAGGACAGAACTGTAAATTTGTAATGATCGTACCTAGTCATGAAAATAGTCTTAGGTATGTCTTCCTCTTGTATTTTCAATTGATAATATCCGGAATATAAGTCGATCTTAGAAAATTATCTATTTCCTTAGAATTGATCGAAATAGATCATCAAGTAATGGGTATTGATTCTTAATTGTAACCTTATTCAATTCCCTATAATCAATACACATTCTCATTAAATCATCCTTTTTCTTCACAAACAACACTGGCGCTCCTCAAGGGATGAGCTAGGTTGTATGAATCTTTTACTTAGTAATTCATCTAATTGCTTTTTCAATTCTAACATTTCTGTGGGTGCTAACCGATAAGGTTCCCTGGCTTATCGGTAAAATTCCTGGAATTTAGATGAATTCTAAATTCTATCTCCCTATCTGGTGGTAATCCAGGTAAATCTTCTGGAAATACATCTGGGTATTCTGAAATTACAGAAATTTCCTTAATTTCTTTATCTTTAGTATTAATGATTACTGAAATCATATATACTATTCCTTGCTTTCGTTCATAACTAACAACTTTCATTAGATATGAACTTTATGGGTTTACATGGCTTATCTCCTGTAATCATTATTATTTCTCCGGTAGGTGCCTGAATTTCTATAAAATTCTGATCACAGATAATTCGAGCATGATTGTTTACTAACCAATCCTAACATCAAATTTAACTAATTTCATAAATAATATGGTTGCAGAAAATTTATGACTTAAAATTTCTATTTCTGAATTCCCATCTACCATTTCTACTGTAGAAATTTGCCTAATGCTGGTTAAAGATAAGTTAAGAGTTTGACGAAATGAAGTATTTATAAAACTTTGGTTTTCACCAGAGTCAAATAATACTTTTGTGTAAACGTTGTGAACTAAGAACGTACCGGCTATCACATCTGGAATCATCTCTGCTTCCTTAGCAGTCAGTTGGAAGGCTCTTACATTCCTTTTTGCTCCTTCTGCAGGTTTAACTTTATTGTCAGATGGTTTGTTCAGGTTTGGACAATCTGGCCTAAGATGTCCAGCTTCTCCACAGTTGTAGCAGACTGAAAATTTCTTCCTCCGGCAGTCTTCTTCTTGATGCCCCAGAATTTTGCAAAAATTGCAATATCCTTTGCATCTTCCAAAATGCTTCCTTTTGCAAAAATTGCAAAATAGACTAGTGGTAGATTGCCCATTCTCTTTTTTCTTGAAATTGTTATGGTTACCCGAACGGAATTCTTGGGTAATCTTTTGGGCTACTTCCTTCCTTCTATTTTCTTCTCTTGTCCGTACTAGTTCGTCAGTCAGAGTATTGGCTAATTCCACCGCATCATCAATCGTACGAGGTTTCGCAGCCTTGACGATATTACGGATTTCGGAAATTAATCCCCAAATATAACGAGAAATAAGTACCGGCTCTGGCGAAGCCAGGGTTGGTACCACTCGAGCATATTCAAAGAATGTCGTAGTATACCCTCGACAATCTACATCCACCATCCGGTGGGTTAGAAACTTATTTGTCATTTGTTCCTTTTCATACTCGGGACAAAATTTTCTTTCTACAAGATTCTTAAATTCTTCCCAGTTCATAGCATACGCCATCCTTCTTCCTTTTGCCTGTAACACCGTGTTCCACCATTCTAGCGCCACTTCTTTGAAAAGGTTTGATGCATACATGACCTGATCATCTTGAGCACATTTACTTATGGTAATTACTGCCTCGGTTTTCTCTAACCAACGCAGTGCCGCAGTCGCTCCTTCATTGCCTGCAAACTCAGTGGGTTTACAAGCAAGAAATTCTTTGTAAGTGCAACCAGGCGTTGCAGTTTTCCTTTTCTTAGGGAGCGGGGCTTGCCGTGGTTCATTATCATGATTAACATGATTATTGCCTCCGTTTACGCTATTACTGAAGTTATCTTCAGAAATACGTTTACTAGGAACAATTTGTTGCGGTTCGATTGGATTTTTAATAGCAGCAACAATTGCTGGAATAGCATTGGCTATCCCTTGAGCAACGATTCCTGGAATAGCGTTGGCTATCCCTTGAGCAACGATATTTTCTATATCCTGCCTAGTCATAAATTGATCCCCCGGTTGTTGCTCAGGTTGATTAACCTCATTAACTGGTTCATTATTAGCATTTTTCATCTGATAACTAATTTATAGATAAATAATTAGTATAAAAGAAATAATCCAAGGTCACAATTAATTGCACATAATCACATAAACGAATATATAACCAAAATTGTAAATTTTCTAATATTTTGTTTGTTGTATAGATTATATCATGCTTCTATATACAATCGTTTTATTATTTATTTTACATAAACTAATTTTACTATTACTATTACACAATCACAGTTTCATAATCCCCTATCCTTTGTCAGATGATGTTCTAGTAACGACGTTCCTTCTCATTATATTTCCAGGAGATCTGCCCCAAAATCTCTTGGATCTTATTCCCAGCATCCATTAGTTCTTCACCAAAGTGGCGTTGTTCAACCATATTCTCGTTACTCATTGGTGGATTTGGTAAAGGTTCTGGTTTGAACTTAGGAAAAAGCTTATAGGGATGGTTTTGTAACAGTATTTCATTAGTCACCCATTCGTCTATTTGCGAGTGGATTGAAAGATTTGGAATAGCTGGTTCTAAGTTCATTGGTAGTTGTGTTTCAAGAGAATGAATAAAATCATTTTCATTAATAGGCTCAATAGTATCATCGTTTGCCATTATAAAATCTAGTTCTTCTTGAGATGGTAACCCCTCAATTTGCCTAGAGCTTTCCCCAATTTCCATTTTCTTAAGCTTGGGTTCCTTGAGAGGTGAAGCGTTGAATTCTATAGGTTCTTCTATGTCTGGTATATACCTATTGAAATCTCTGGAAACTTCTATTCTTACTGGATAGAGATTTAATTTCTGGAGGACGTCAGACAAGTCACTCATGCTGTTATGCAAAATACACACAATTACTAAGTTAAAAATCATATAGAAAACCTTTTAATATTATTTCATACTGGTTAACTACCAAAATAACTGAAAATTAAAACACACTAGGTTTTATTTGTAAATTTATTTACTGAATATGGTTTATAGACTGTAGATAATAGAGGTGCTAAAACTTTGAATCAGAATATTTAAAAATTTATATTTACTACTACAGTAGCTAACATATAAATATCTGCCCACACTGTTCAAAATTAGTCAGATAATAAAACATATTAATCACAAAATAGCAATTAATAAAAATTAAGTATTTTCTAAATACTTAATTGGCTTAAATCAGTGGCTCGATAAGTGGCTCTGATACCACCTTTTTCTGTCACGGCCCCCGACCCGGTTTGACCCGTTTCAGGAGCCGCGGGACAGAAATCCTGCGGTATTTAATTAATTGAGTTTTACAGCAGAAGTTTTCATCAGGATCTTTTAAAATGTAAATATTTCCCGATTATTTTATTTCACAACGCGGGATAAAACCCGGTAATTTACAATCATTTGATTTCACAAAGAAATCTTTTATTTTACAAAACATGTTTCTTTATTTTATACTGAGCCACTTCCTTGAGCTTGTAGTGCTATATGGCACTTTTCCTAGATCATAACAGATCACCTGAAACATGTTTGAAAAAGGTTTTGTCAACGGGAAATACTGAGTGAATCATTCTATTTTGCATAATGATGCATAGTTATTAATTACAGCATAAGAGCGATTACAATGGCTTCTATCTTATCTTTATCTGGCATTCTGTCACAATGGTGACATGTCACAATGGTGACATGTCACAATGGTGACGATGGTCATACCACTATTTAGATCAATGAACCTAAATAGTGACGATTATCCCTGTAGGTCAATGAACCTACTGGGAGAAAATTAGTAATGTGCACAATACCCCACTAACCAATAATTCAAGATATCCATGACTTAGTCCCTGTAATTATAACCTTGAAAATAATTTGAGGTATTGTAAAATAGTTGATAAAAAGAGAATGACTCACAAACTGTGAGAAAAAGAGAATGACTCACATTACAAATTTATACGGGCAGAGTTGGCCTACTGATTTAGCCTTTTATCCTAAATTTAATAACAGGCACACAATTCGAGGTTAGTAATCAATCCAGCATTTACGATAACTCACGAGATCAACCCTCACAACGAATGACAAAGTGCTATGCTTAAACATCCATCGAATTAACGACTAATGACAAAGCATTACCCTAATGTGGGCAGCACTTAAACATCCATTGAGTACATTGATCGATCGGAAAATGAATCGTAGCAGCGATTGTGCTAATACCCTGATTGCGGCGTCGATTATTAAACCGTGTGTGTTAATTGGAGTATACAGATCATAACTCAGCGTATTTTTCGAATTTCTTCGTCGTTCTGAAGCCAGAATTCAAGTCCCAATCTCCTGTATTTATAGGTGAATTTTGATCCTCAGGCGGCCTGCGTGAGATCTAAGCTTATCCTTACGCGGCCCGCGTAAGAACTATTTTCATGTATAGGGTTGCCACGTGTGGGACTAGCTCAGCTGAGTCGACGGTTTCTGAAAATTCAACTTGGACAGCACGTAATTTAGATAATCGTTAACTAGGGTTTACCCCCCTTGAGTTTTAGGGGCCCTGATCCTGATTCTGATTGTTCTGAAAATTTTAGAGTTTGTGCAGAATCACTTGGGTGTCTCAATTAGGGTTTCCTATTGGTCAAATTAATTTAATAATTATGACTTTTGATGAGAGTCGTTACATAAGTTTTCTAGCCAAAGCTTATGGGAAACAAGGGCACTCACACGAGCACTAAAAAAAAATATATATATATATATAATAATTTTTCAAAAACTGTGCTCGGCACGGGGCCGTGTCCGCTGGACACGGGGTCGTGTTCGCGCTGCAGTCGGGATATATCCCCTTTTTTCACAACAATTACAACATTCCACACGCCCCGTTTCCCCGAAAAAGCTCTAGTTCCAGGCGATTTTTCGCAGATTTTCAACGTCTCCTATCACTCTAACAACATCAAGGTATGATTCTATCACTTTTAGTAGTTAGATTAGTTACTTGCATGTAGTTAAAACACCAAAAATTTGGGGAAAAATCTAGGGTTCTTGAAGTTCATCCGGATCGAACGTCAAATTTTTGTTTAGATCTGTTTGCATTTAGTTAGATTAGTGTTAAGGGAAGTAAATACACTTGTATTGTTCGTAGATTCGCCCGATTTCGCACAAAAACCCCAAACCCTTGTTCTTGAACCGAAAAAGATAAAATTGAATGGGTAAAAGGGTTATTTTGGGTAAAACGGCACTTAGGGTTTTGTTTTTGGGGGAAACCGCATCTATTGGACCAAAAATTTTCAAGTTTTCAAAACCGGGTCGAAAAATGGAATTTTTGTGTAACAGACGCCTGGACACGGGGTCGTGTCCAGACCACTGTTTGCAGTTTTGTCCGAAAATACTTCTGTTTCGTGCTAACTTTTGGTGTATTCTTTCAGAGGGCCAGGAAGTTCACAAGATTTAACGCCAATGAGCTCGATGCTAGGGCAAGATACGAGATACTTCAAACAAGGCCGGAGGAATACCCGAGGCAAGCATGCACGGAACTGTTAACTATGGTGAATCAAATCGACCGTTTCAACAACCTTGTCACAGGACCACTAAGAGTCGCTTTAACAACTCGACTCCGTTCCGTCCACGAATGCACGTTGGAATTCTATAGCACCTTCACATTCAACTCAAGGTGCGACCCATTCGACAATGATGGGGTAGCGTTCCGATGTGGCGGAACTAGGTATTCGATCTCTATGGCACAATTTGGATCGATTGTCGGGTTGTATGCGGAAGAAGATGCTGGAAACGAAGAAAATACTGGAGGGATGCGAGAGATAGGTGAAAACGATCGCCAAGCTGCGTGGGCTCAGATTGGTGAAGGGTATTACAATCTGAGCAGTACTAAGAGTACGAAGTTGAGGGATCCGCTCTACAGATACATCCATAGGCTCCTCGGCTACTCTCTTAGTCAAAGACATGATAGCGGTGGCGTCGTTGGGTTAAGAGATTTGGTTGTCCTCCACTGCATCCATAACCGCAGGCCGCTCGATGTTCCGTTCCTCATGCTCCGAAATATGCATCATAACCGCCTTGCAAGTGCACCGACCCCTATCTTCTTTGGGGGATGGGTGTACCGTCTCTTCAGGCACTTCACCCGTATACCTAGGTCATTTGACAGGAGCCCATGGTCGGGTAGGGTTGATATACACATCTGCCGCTCAATGCACCTAGTTTATGAAGCTGAAGACAGGACGATCAGTTTTCAAAGGATGCAAGGTCATGCATGGAACCCGCAAGAAGCACTTGTCCTTCACGCTCCACAACATCATCAGTATCAGTACCAACCCCAAGGTGATCCGGGCCAGTCCTCCTCAGGAGGCGGTTTTCCTAATTTCCAAAGTTTGCATGATTTGTTGCAGGAAAACCTTATGTGCACCAGGAACACTTACAACATGGCGAGCAACACGTACCACTGGGTTGGAGCTATCAAGAGAAACATATCCGATATCCAAGATGATATTGGATATATTCGGGACCACGTTGCGGGCCATGGAGGGGATGATGATGATGATGATGAGGACATGGATTAGGCGGGAGGAGCGGAGGAAGAAGCGGTTGGTTGATGATTCCCCAGGTTAACCCTTTTCCATCTTGAACAATTTGAGGCCTGCGTGCCAAGTGTTGAACAATTTACTTTCCCTAACTTCTTTTATTTTCTGCATTTATTTTTCTTTTAACTTTGACATGGATGTTAAACTTGGTAAAATTAGGATGTTTGCTATGGTATGGTATGGTGTTTATTGATTAAGCAAGTACATACAAGGCTTAGAGTACTAAACGTTAGTACTACGAAAGCCGGGACAGGAAAAGCGAAGAAAGAAACCTGTTTTTCAACCTTGCAGATTGTCTGCACGGGGCCGTGTCCAGCCGACACGCCTCCGTGCCCACACCCCGGAACCTGCTGTTTGTTTTAATTCTGCAGACCTTGACAGGCACGGGGTCGTGTCCACTCAACACGCCCCCGTGTTCACCTTCTGTAAGTTTTTCGTTACTGGCACCTGAGCACGGGGTCGTGTCCACTCAACACGGGGTCGTGCCCAGGTAACCAGTAACATAAAAATTTTGTTTTTTTTTTCACACCTTTTGCACATTCAATCAACCTAAAAACTTATTTTTGGGACACATTGAGGACAATGTGTAATTTAAGTGTGGGGGGATGCTAAAACCTTGAATCTTGCAAGTCCTAAATACAAGCCTTACACAAAACTCTATTGGAACCGCTAATCACCCCAATTTTTTTTCAAAAATTCTCATTTTTTTTACTTGTCTAGGTTTAACTCGGGAATTTCAAGTTCTAAAAAGGTTATATTTTTACGAATTTACAACCGATAGCGTCGTGATAAAAAGAACCAACATAAGAAAATTATGAAAAGGCATGACAAGCTTAATTAAAATTTGATTATATATACTTGATCACATAAAAACCCATTCCCACAAAAGTGAGTTTTGAGCCTTTATTGAGCATACAATTACATATCATTAGACTAAATGCTCATTTTTCGTTTCTTGTGTGAATAGCCGCCTGGTTCTTACGACTCTAGAACTTGCCATGACGATACATTCCCGGTCCTTACCAACTTAAACCCAAATAAGTAAATGATGGAGGCATTAGGACTAACCCTTTTTTTTATTTCTACACCATTATTTTTCTTTCTTTTGTTTTACCACCTACCCAAAATCCCCCTAGTTAGCCCCTTTGAGCCTAAACCTTTTCATTTCATAACCCAAACCAAACACCCTTTCACCCACCAAAACCTTTTTCATTTTTAACCCTTTGTTTTAGTAACAAGTTTGGTTTTCGTATGACTTTAAAAAAAAAAAAAAACAAATTGTGTTGATGATGAAGCAAAAGAAAATAAACAAACAAGTTCATCAAAAATAACTTTGTTTGAATAATAGCTTCATCAAAATAAAAGTTACAAAAATAAAAAGTCTTACGAAAACCGACGCTTGTTACGCTTTTCGCCCTTTTCTACTAACCACTAACCCAACCACCTACCTTTAACCCAAGCCTAACCCTTCACCCGCAAAGTCCTCTTGATATTTACAAATGTATATAAGTTAAAAAGGAGGAGGATTGATTGCTTGGCAAGCCTATGGTAGGAGTAAGTTCCACGCCGCTCTCGAGTGATCCACAAAAATACATTTTCGGCCGAGTGTTGAGTGATCCCCGTGAGGTATGTGAACTTGTATATAAATAAGATTTTAAAGAGGCATGTTATGCCCTAATAAGTAATTTATCTTATGAAAAGTTTTAAATAAATCATGACGAATAGGATTGTAAATAAATAAAAATAAAACTAAATAAAGAATCTTGGAAATCCCGACACTCTATGATAAGCCCAAAAACCTTCTTCTCTACCCATTCCATTTGGGAGTGTAATAGCCACATATTAAAGAGTTTTGCTTGAGGACAAACAAAGATTCAAGTGTGGGGGTATTTGATGTGTGCAAAATGCAACATATAAATTACATCAATTGTGGCATAAAACTAACCCTTTTTTAGTACTAATGTTGGAAAAAGTGTGCTTTTGTCTTCCTTTTGTATTTTCAGGATTAAATGAGCTCAAATTAACAAAAGAAGCAAAAAGACATCAAAATCTAACATAAATACAAGAAAAGGAACAAGACGTGTAACAACCTTCATTAAAAGTCCTATTTATTTTATTATTTTATTCAATAGGAAACCCTAATTAAGACACCCAAGTGATTCTACACAAACCCTACAAATTTCAGAACAATCAGAATCAGGATCAGGGCCCCTAAAACTCAGGGGAGGTATTCCCTACTCAACGATTATCCTTATAAATTATTATAAAAATCGAATTTAATCATTTCGTCGACTCACCTGCACTCCAAACACACGCGGCAAGTATATGGCCACTTTAAGTCCCTTGCGCACCGTAAGGGATTTGGGCTTACGGTGCGTAAGCAATGCAAAATTTCGGGTATAAATAGTAGCGTCTGGGACTTGATTCTGGGCATAAAAACGATGAAGAAACTCAAAATACACGCTGAGATATCATCCAAATACTCTCAAAACACACACGAAACACTAATTAGTATAGCGGGGTGCTGCTACAAACAGGGTATTAACTCAATCGCTGCTACGATTCAATGTCCGATCGATTGAAACTATCCGATGGATGTTTTAGTACTATCCTTTGTCATTCGTTGTGAATCCGATGGATGTTTAAGTAATTATAATTTGTCATTCGTTGTGATTCCGATGGCTGTTTAAGTGATTGCACTTTGTCATTCGTTGTGAGGGTTTTTATCTCGTGAGTTATCGTAAATGTTGTATTAGTTACTTACCTAGTTTGTATGCACTAGGTTACAAGGCTAATCAGTAGGCTAGGCTCTGCTCAAATTAAATTTGCAATATATCAAGACTTATCTGTAAACTAGACTTTGGCCGTAGAAATCTGCAATGTGAGTCCATTCTCTTTTCTCATCATTTTATCACCTTTTTGTGATACAATTATATTTACAAATGCTTTTCCAGAATCCTAAAAGTTTACCAGTTATACTTACAGTGATTAAATTTTTATATTCTATAATAACTGCCGGTATGGGAGGTTTTTATTATTTGATCTTCATTACTATTTGCCAGAAGGTTAGCCAATAATAGCATGACCACAATCACAGTGAGAATTATGCCCCAGTAGCCATAGCCTATAACTAATATTATTTTAACATTAAATCGTTAATAAATTTAATGTATGTTTGAAATAAATCTAAATGGTGTATACCATAATAAAATAGTCAAGTATAATATATTCTACTAAGATTATATTTTTAGTCTTAGTCACGTTAATATATTAAATAATGATATTATAATTATTTAATTAACATATTATATTTGATAAGTTATAGTAGTTTGACATAAAATGATATATGTCATTTTCTGGGTTAAATGGTTTTGTGCCATAAGTAATATATTTGACAAAGTAATGTCACGGGACACAACTAAGTCTAGGGTCACTAGTTGAGAGAATGATCAACAGTGACATGTCCAAAGGCACTAGTTGAGAGAATGATCAACAGTGTTATGACTAGAATCACTAGTTGAAAGAATGATCAACAGTGATATGATCACCGTCACAGGAATCGCCTAGTGACAGATAAATTGAATAATAGTAAAATAGAATTATTTGATAAATTCACTATTGGACGAAAGTGAGCCAATGAGTAATATGACTACTGTCACATCGGAACTGCCACCATGTGACAAATACTGATTGAGTTGGGTAAATATAAATAAATATAAAGACCTTAATGTTGTAAGGTATAACAATATATTTTATAAAAATGGAATGAACTCACTCAGTATTTCCGCTGACAAAACCTTTTTCAAACATATTTCAGGTAATTACAGTAGATTGGAGTAAGAGTTTGATACGGCACTGAAAGGCTTCAAGAAGTGGCTTATTTTATTAATTAAATCGAATTAAGAAATATTATTTTATGTAATCAAATTTTATCTTTATTAAAGCTACCATTGTAAAACATGGGTTATCCCATCTATTTAATAAATAAAAATCCGGTGTTTTCTAAACTTTGATATTTTTCCTAACTCACGGTCCTGATGAAAATTCCGCTGCAATATTTTATAAAAATAACCACCGGTACAACTGGGCTGTTCGCGGCTTCCGATTCCGTCCAGGGTGGGTCGGGGGTCGTGACAAGACGTGACATGCCCGACCCCACGACAGCATCTTCCCAAGCAAAACAAGAGGTCAGAAGACTAAACACGCCCCGTGCTTAGCCAGCACGGGGGCGTGCCCAAGTGTCAGCAGAAAAGACAAAGTGGTAGAAGCTTCTATTGCCCACCACGGGGCCGTGGTCAACTATAAGATTCGCACAATCCAGGCAAATCTTCATAGTACAAAGATTCTTCTGCACACGGGGTCGTGCTCAGCGGACACGGGGGCGTGGTCAACTAATAAGACAAGCTGCATTAAATGAAGAAAGAGAAGGATGTGGACACGGGGCCGTGCCCGAGCTTCTGTTCAGCCTATAAATAGGAGTGCTTGGCTCAAGCTCAAACCATCCCTTGGCACACCACCTCTCTCACACTTCACCCACCACCCACCACCACCATAACACCATCATCCACCACCATCATCCATTGTCCATCATAGAGTGTGTGAGTCGTCTCGGGATCCAAGATTGATCGTAAGAGTTCTTGACAATCAAGGCCATGTTTGCCTAAGTCTCTTACATCACTTGGTGAAGACAAGTGTCTAGTGTAATACTTTTTATTTCTAATCTTTTCGCACTTTTTACTTGGTTTTGTATTAATGACTTTAATAACTAGTTTCTTATGTTGAAGGTGATTCTTCCTTATCGTTTGTCCGTGGTGTCTTGGCATTATTTTACTGTCTATATAAAATAAAAGATTTTCACCATTCATATCTCCACGGTCTATATGGAGATATGTTGGCTACCTGGTCGGGGGTTAAGGGAACGGTTTGGTAAGAGTCTTTCCATTGTTCAGCGTTTAGAGGTCCTGCAATGGACCTGGGTCAAATTTAGTAGGACCTCCTTCAATACTTCACGGTATTGGATGGCGGGGGTCCAAACTCTTTGATCCCCTCATAAGTTAACTACTATTAATACTATAACCCGGCTATTTAGGACTGTATCCCTGCTGACTCAGACTACTTAGTCGAGGGTAACGTCACCTCCAAAAGAGGGGCCTACCATAATTTGCATTAATAACTTAATTAATTATCTTTCAATAATCCGACCCTTTAGGATTGTATCCTTGCTGACTCAAACTACTGGGTTGAGGGTAACGTCACCTTCAAAAGAGGGGCCTACTACAATAACTAAGATAATCTCTTAAATAAGTGCAAAAGTGCGGAAATAATCAAAGGTTACACTATACACGAGTCGGAACCAAGTGATTCATCTTGTCTATCTGTTTTTTCTTTTATTTTTATTTTCAGCATTTTAGTTAGTTTTTATTTTTCTTAGTTTAAAACATTTTTCTAAACTTTTTGATTTGATTAGACGTTGAGGATAAACCGGTACTAAAAGCTCTTGTGTCCTTGGACGACCTCGGTATCTTACCAACACTATACTACGCTCACGATGGGTGCACTTGCCCATATGTGTGTTTAGTGTTAGTAAATATCGTGTTTTATAAATTTAAAACTTGGCTAAAAAAGTGTTAAAGGGGCTTAAAATATACACCTAATATATATAACACTTCACACGCATCACAGATAATATCTCCAAATCTTAAGGGCAAAAATTATTGCTCCTAATTCTAAGTCATGAGTCGTATAATTTTCCTCGTGCTTCTTCAACTGCCTTGATGCATACGCAAATACCTTTTTACGCTGCATTAGCACACATCCTAATCCCAGCTTAGAAGCGTCGTAGAAGACTTCAAAATCTTCGGTTCCGTCTGGTAAGGCCAGAATTGGGGCATTTGTTAATCTTTGCTTTAAGATCCTAAAGGCCTCTTCTTGCTTAGGTCCCATTCAAACTTAACAGTTTTACAGGTTAGCTTAGTTAATGGAACAGTTATCTTAGAGAAATCTCTTATGAAGCGCCTATAATATCCGGCTAATCCTAGGAAAGTTCTAACTTCCGTAGCTGATTGTGGGACCTTCCAATCTATGATTGCTTCTATCTTTGAGGGATCTACGTGAATACCTTCGTGATTCACCATGTGTCCTAAAAATTGCACCTCTTGTAGCCAAAATTCACATTTTGAGAATTTGGCGTAAAGCTTTTCTTTTCTCAACAAAGTTAAGAGTGCATGCAGGTGTTCACAATGCTCATCTTGGCTCTTGAAGTAAATAAGTATATCGTCGATGAAGACAATTACAAATTTATCCAAATATGGTTTACAGATCCTATTCATCATGTCCATAAATGCTGCAGGAGCATTTGTTAATCCAAATGGCATGACTGTAAACTCGTAGTGACCATACCTAGTCCTGAAAGCAGTTTTAGGTATGTCTTCTTCATGTACCTTTAGCTGATGATATTCGAAGCGCAAGTCTATCTTAGAGAAATATCTAGCTCCCTGAAGTTGATCAAAAAGATCATCAGTCCTAGGTAATGGGTATCGATTCTTAATTGTAACCTTATTCAATTCCCTATAATCGATACACATTCGCATCGACCCATCCTTCTTTTTCACAAACAATACCGGTGCTCCCCAAGGGGATGAACTAGGTTGTATAAATCCTTTGCTTAGCAATTCATTTAACTGCTTCTTCAGTTCTAAGATTTCTGTGGGTGCTAATCGATAAGGTGCCTTAGCTATTGGTGTAGTTCCAGGAATCAGATGAATTCTAAACTCTACTTCTCTATTGGGCGGTAATCCTGGTAACTCTTCTGGGAATACATCCGGGTATTCTGACACTACTGGGATTTCCTTAAGTTCCTTACCTTTAGTGTTAATGATTACCGAAATCATATACGCTATTCCTTGTTTTCGTTCATAACTAGCAACTTTCATTACCGAAATGAACTTCATTGGTTTACGTGGCTTATCTCCTGAAATCAAAATTACTTCTCCTGTTGGCGTATGAATTTCTATAGAATTCTTATCACAGAGGATTCGAGCATGGTTGGCTACTAACCAATCCATTCCTAACCGACATCGAATCCAGCTAAATTCATAGGCAGCAGGTTTGTAGAAAATTTATGTCCGGAGAATTCTATCTTTCCTTCTTGCAAAACCTTATCTATTTTAACAGAATTTCCATCTGCCGTTTCTACCGTATAAATCTGCCTAAGTTTGGTTAAAGGTTGCTTAAGAGCTTGGCAAAATGAAGTATTTATAAAACTTTGGTTTGCACCAGAGTCAAATAATACTTTTGCGTAAACGTCATGCACAAGAAACGTACCAGCTATCACATCTAGAATCAGATCCGCTTCCTGTGTGGTCAGCTGGAAGGCTCTTGCATTCTTCTTGTTAGTTCCTTCAGTAGGTTTGGCCTTGTTGTCAGCTACCTTGACCAATTTTGGGCAGTCGGGCCTGAAGTGCCCTGTTTCTCCGCAGTTGAAGCAGATCATGGATTTCTTCCTGCAATTCTCCTCTTGGTGCCCCGGGATTTTGCAGAAATTGCAGTACCCCTTACATTTTCCAAAATGCTTTCTTTTACAAGTACTGCAGAATGGAGCAGTGGAGGATTGCCCGGCTCCCTTTTTCTTGAAGTTACTGGCATTATTACCCCCACGAAAACCTTGGGTAATCTTTTGGGCCAATTCCTTTTTCCTGTTCTCTTCTCTAGTGCTTACTAGCCCGTCGGTTAAGGTGTTAGCCAATTCAACCGCATCGTCAATCGTGCGGGGTCTCGCAGCTTTGACTATGTCGCGAATCTCGCTAATTTATCCCCAGATATAGCGAGAAATAAGTACCGGTTCTGGCGAGGCCAGAGTTGGTACAATTCTAGCATACTCGAAAAATTTCGAAGTATACCCCCGACAATCCACGTCCACCATCTGGTGATTCAGGAACTTATTTGTCATTTGTTCCTTTTCGTAAGCAGGATAAAATTTCCTTTCCACCAGTTCCTTAAATTCCTCCCAGCTCATGGCATAAGCCACGTCACTTCCCTTGGCTTGCAGCACCGTGTTCCACCATTCTAACGCTTCTTCCTTGAAAAGGTGGGATGCATACATAACCTTGTCTTCCTCTGCACATTTACTGATTTTAATTACTGCTTCGGTCTTTTCTAACCAACGCAGTGCGGCAGTCTCCCCTTCATTGCCTGCAAATTCGACTGGTTTACAGGCAATGAATTCTTTGTAAGTGCAACCAGGTGTTGCAACTTTCATTTTCTTAAGGAATGGGGCTTGAACCACATTATTATTATTGCCGCCACCGTTTACACTGTTACTAAAATTATCATCACAAGTGCATTTACTATGGTTGGCTTGAGAAGGTTCAGCAGGATTTTTAACAGCAGCGACGATTGCCGGGATAGCATTGGCTATTCCCTGAGCAACAATATTTTCTATATCTTTCCTACTAAGAAAATGGTCTTCATTATTTTGTTTGGAATGGTTAACTTCATTTGTCGGTTGATTTTCTGCGTTTTCCATCTGAACCATTAATAATATATATATTATTGTCACAAAATGGATAGCAATCAAACACAATAAAGCAATCACACATAATCACGTCAACACATATAGCCAAAATAGTCGACCTTGCGACATTTATATATTTTTATAATATTATGCATCAGTACAAGCCACGTATTTATAGATATTTTAATGATATTTATATTATTATACATTACTAGCGGTAAGACCCGTGTGCAAACACGGGTCGTTTCTTAGAAAACCATGCATAACATATATGGACAGAACATATAGATATGTGTATAGATATTGTACCAAAACGTGTTATCTATTATAGCTAAAAGACAACTATAAGTAAATATAAAAGATATTTAACAAAGTTAATAAAAGATGTCTAAAAGATGTCTAACAAACTTAAAGTTTAGATTGTGCAAACACGGGTCGTTTCTTAGAAAACCATGCATAACAAATATAAACGATGAGTATAGTTATATTTATATAGACTTATAAATAAAATAAATAAATAATCAGTCAGTAAATACTTAAAGTTTAGAGTATAAAAACTTAAAGTTTAGATTGTGCCGAGTCTTGTTTTTCTTCCGTAAATGTCTGAAGAACCATTTTGATGATGTAATCTTCTTGAGCCTTGTCTTCTTTTGTTAATTCATCCATCTGCTTTTCTTTCCTTCTTTGATAAAGGATGCTAGCATGTGGAGCAGTGGGTCTCCTGATTGGCAATTTTTGTTGTTTGACTGGAACCACTGCTTCCGGATAATCAGGCTTTTTAGGAGCAGTGGGATCTCTCTTCCTTAACTCTTCCAACTTTTTGTAGGTAGCAAACACCTTTTCTTCTCTCCACCTTGTAACCTGGTTCCTTGACCCATAATCAGCAGTTATCAGCTCTTCTTTCATTCTTTTCAGTTTCAAGATCCTTTCTGGTACATTTTTCTTGTAATTGGCCCAAACTGGAGGAGTTTGCTTTACCTTGTCTTGAATCATCTTTTGAATTCTGGCTGTCTCCTCTTGCAGTTCACTGATGGTCCATTCTTTGTATTGATACTTTTTTGCCCTGTACTTCTTGTATACCATTATGTATTCAAGATAGTCATTTCTCATGCTTTCATCATCTTTTTCTGATAATTTCTGACAAAGTACTTTTGAGAACTGCTCTAAAGTTCTAACTTTGGTGAGCAGGTATTGATAATTTCTTTGAATCTCTTTGTCAGACTTTCCCTCTGTATCTCTTTTAGATATATCCTCTGCTTGTTGGGCCTTTATTTTGAGATATTCTTCTATATTTCTTGGCAAAGGATAACCTTGAACAGATGGGAGTTTCCTCTTTTCAGGATCATCTTCAGAGTAGAAGGATTTGATTTCCTCCCTGACTGCTGGAAGATCTAGATGATATTGTACTCCCGCAGAGTCAATGGCAGTGTTTTGATTGAAGGGTTGAACTGAAGATAATGGAACAGGGTTTGGAATGGTGACAAGGGACAGTGGTTGTGTAGATGTTAGAGTTGGGGAAGTGTCATCTTCCAGTACAATGTTTGTTATCTTTCTCCTTTTGTGCTTTGGAGAAGTTGGTGGTGTATTTGTGGGTTGAGTGGCAGTGATTGAAGTAGTTGGTATCTGACTAACAGCTGTTGAAACAACTGGTGTTTCAACCACTGTGGTTACTACAACAGTTGATGTGTCAACTGTTGTTTTATGCTTTTTGGCAGCTGGTTTTTGTGGTGGTGATATTGTTTTTGGTATGGCAGTGGATTGAGTGTAGGTTGATGTAGTAGTGATGGCAGTTGTTGAGATAACATCTGTTGAAACAACTGAAGTACCAACAACTGTTGATACAACATGAGTTTTAACATCTGTTGGTTTGGAGGTTTGATGAGAGGAACTTTTGGGAATTTGAGGAGTTTGTTTGGTGGTTTTGGAAGGTGTGGTTTTGGGTTGGCTTACTTTTCTGGTAGGCTGTCTTCTTTTAGGTTTAGAAGTACCCTGCTCTTCTTTTTCCATCAAAACTTTCTTCTCCTTCTCAAACCTTTTAGACCCTTTCATGTTTGCCTTTAATGCAGCAAATGCATTTTGAGTCTCATCAACCTTTTTGGAACCATCTGGCCTTAGGATTTCTACCACAAGTTTGGACATTCAATCTGGTGGCATGTATAAACCATCTTCTTTTCCCTTCTTCCCTTAAGTTTTCTCCCCCCTTTTTGACATCATCAGGATTTTCAACATAGATGATTGAAGGAGGAGCAGTGCCAGTAGTTTGAAGCAGATGAGCTTTAATGGCTTTGATATCTGCTTGAGTATCTTTGTACCTAGCTTCCATGAGATTTCTGACCATTTGAAGTTGAACTTCATGCTGTTGATCTGCATATTGTCTTTGTTTGTGAAACAGAGGTTGAAACAGATGCCATAGCTCAGCAGCGGATGGAGCAGACGTTGCGGATGGTGCAGCAGTGGGTGTAGCCTTTTGAGCTTGTAACAACTGTTGCAGCATAGTTTTGATTTCTGCAACAGATGTGTCAAGTTTATCAACCCTCTCCGTCAATTCTTTGTAGTTTAAACCATCACCCAAGTTAATGGGATCATCTGATTTCCCACCAGTGGTCGTTGTATCAGTGGTTGACTTAGGAAAAGTTTCCCAAAAATCATCCACTGATGCCCCTTGTTCTTGGTACTGGGGACTTCTTTCTTCAGCAGAGCTTACCATTTTAAGGTCACCGGTGTATAATGGAAACACACCAGTGGACACTATGGTTCCCAAAGAAGAAATTGCCTTCAAGGGAGTCTCACTAATGAAACTACTGTCCAGGTGTAAACCAGTGGGTTCAACACCTGTAGTAGCTGCTCCACTTGAACTACTGACAGGAATTACTTGTAATTCCTGCAGTGTAGCCTCCTCAACTGTTGGTGGGTTAACAGAGATAGAGACACCAGACTCAGTCACTTGTTGTGGTATATTCTCATTGACAGGTGATTGAGAAGAACTGATTTTTATCTGAGCTATATCAAGTGCTTCCAACAGAGGTATCATTGATTGTGGTGTCCCTGTTGATACAACCTGATCATTTTGAGAGGATGCATGAGGATTTTTAGGCTCAGGTTAAGATCTTTCTTCCATCTGCTGTGAGGAAGTAGCAGCAGTGGTTTCAGGTGACTTTTGTGTTATCACAGGTGTTACCTCTGGGATCTCGTCTTCCAGAGTCACCTTTTTGGTGGGTTTGGGGGATTTTGGGTAGTTTTCTTTTTGGTCTTTTTGGTGATTTTTGGTGTGGGTTTCACAGATGGGGTTGTGCTTCTGTGATCACCAGGAGTAGTGGGCTCAACAGTAGGGGCCTGAGGAGCAGTTGTTGCTGCTAAATTCTGCTCAGGTACCTCTGTTTGGGTTTTTGAAGGTTTTGACAGCCTTGTGAATGTTTCAGAAGTTAGACTGTTTATTTGAATAGGATTTCCTTGGATAAGCACATGTGCATTATCCTTTGAAAATTTCTTTTGAAGATAAAAACTTAAAAACCTTGGAAACAATAAAAATGTTTTTTTATTAACATTCTTAAAGATATCATTGAAATTTTCCTGAGAGTAGTTAAAAAAAATTTCAGCCATGATAGCATAGCCCAGGTATTGAATTTTCAATGGTATTTCATTAAAAGCTGTTGTTTTATTTGACACACACATCAGGAGGGTATAGAATAAAAACCTCGGAGCAGGTGGAAAACTACCCTTTTCTAAAGTATCCTTTTTCATTTCTTCTTCATACCCTCTCTCAATGAAATCAGTTTGGTACTCTGTTTTTGGGAAAGAGTTTTTACCTGTAAGATCATTGATTTCAAAAACCTCTGAAATGGTTTGAGGTGTGATGACCACTGGAATTCCCCTTATTGATGAAGTAATAGATAAGGTCTTTTTGTCCTTAGTTTCAAGCTTTGCATTTTTCCAGAACTCTCGTTGGGTATCCAGGTAGATGGTTTCATTGCAGGTCAACAAAGTTTTGTACTTTTAAGATGAAAGTGCATCAATCACGGAATGAAAACCTGTGTTTTTACTTGTTTTTGCAAGTGTACACACGTAGTTATGACGGGGTTTGAATGGAAGATCCATGATAAATCAAAGGTAGTTAAGAACGAAGGAAGAAGATGAGTGATTTGAGAGAATTTGGTGAAAACTGCTTTTGAAAGGAATTTTGAATTCGACTCGACAGTCAAAACCCTGTTTGGGGTTTTGATCAGGGTTTTATAGGTGGAAAAAGTGAATGCTGACGTGGCAGCGGTTACAAAAGATCTGACGGCTAAATACTGTCCACGTGACAACCTCTGATGAATAATGGATGACAGTTGTTAGGAAACCACTGATGAATCAATATCAGTAGTTTACAGTGATGAAAATGAAAACAGTAGCTGACTATAACTATCAGTGGATAGCCTATCAGTGGATTAAAACACTGAGCTTTAACAACAGTCATTATATAAACAGTAGTTCAAGCATGTTCCTTCTCCAAAAAAAACTATATTTTAACCCAACAGTCGTTTCAATCCCATTCAACCTCCACAAAGCACTATTTTAACCCAACAGTGGTTTTAAACCACCATTTTAACCAAACAGCGGTTTCAGCCACAGTTTTCTTAACAGTAGTTCCAAACATCTGTTTTCATCCATCTGTTGACCCAAGTCAACATATGTATCAACCACTGTTTTATTTTCAAACATCTGTTCCTAATAACAGAGCTTTGATCATTTAAACATACATTTGCCAATATTACAAGCTTTTACACTCTCAAACCTAAATATTTATTTACTTAATTTAAATAACAAACATGGTTAAAAATTTTAACACAACTAATTATATAAAAACTACAAGTGTCAAACAGAGGTAACTATATAATAAACAAAGTTCAAAACAGCAAACAACAATCAATAGAATACAACATACTAATTCCAAATCAATGGGCGAAACAGCATACAAAGTTCATCCATCTGTTGACCCAAGTCAACAGATGTATCAACCACTGTTTTATTTTGAAACATCTGTTCCCAATAACAGAGCTTTGATCATTTAAACAGACCTTTGCCAATACTACAAGCTTTTACACTCTCAAACAAATATTCATTTACTTAATTTAAATAACAAACATGATTAATAATTTTAACACAACTAATTATATAAAAAATACAATTGTCAAAACAGCAAATAGCATTCAATAAAATACAGGATCCTAATTCCTAATCAATTGGTGAAACAGTAGTCTCGATAAGTAAAGCTCCTTTCGGACCATTGTAGTTGTCAACATGTTGGAGGTATTTCAGAAGTTCGTTGCTCAGATCAACTTCAATCATATCCCCCCAGATGCTTGTTATCAGCCACTTGTTGTCTTCAATTATATTAGTCCTTCGGCGCCTATCTACATAATAAACTACACGAGGATTATTGAAAACAAACACCTTCATCCAGCCTTCTTCTTCATATCTGAGCAAATCAGCAGTTAGCTCAGCAGTCTTTCCAATAACAATCAAATGCAGCCTCTTTGCGATGGTCAAAAATGCCCTTGGCAAGGATTGACTACAATATTATCTAGAAAATGAAGCATTCCGAAAGTCTCACTCAGAACATCAAAAGCAACGATGTTCCTCTCACCTAGTGGATACCAATAATTTGAAACCATAAAATATATGGTTTTATCAGCATAAACTCCTGTAGACCATGAATAACCACTTGAACTATAATTGTTTACGCTACCGAAATTTATTGTTCTCCATGACTCACAACGTCGTGAGTAAACACGAGCAGCAGTTACATTACGGTAACATCTGATGTTCAGCACTTTCAGATCATTGAACTGATCAAAATAAATTCCACCAGTATCAGAGTTTCGATCATGATTGTAATTGAAGTAGTCATCACACAAAACCTTATAGCGCCTGGTAGTTGGATTCCAAAGAATCAGCTGACAGCAAATCCCTTCATTGCAAACTAACAACAAACCATTAAATGACGATAGAATACGTAAGAAGCTAGGGTGGACATTGTTAGGAAAACTTAAGGTTTTGCTTCTAACAACATCCAAATTACCAGCAACTACGTCGTCAACGACAATTGACGTGTCTTTAAAGGAGAGTAGGTTCTTTTGTACTGAATCTCCACTTCGGAGAGCATGCATCATCTGAAATCCATGACTTGACAACTCCCTATAAAAATTCTTGGAAAGACATTTGAAACGACCACTATCTTCTGCAGAGAGCCTTGTGAAAATCTCGTAAACAATCACTTGAAACCCAGATTTTTCCATTTTGCAGTGAACCAATGCGTCTTTGAAAGTAAAAGAAATTGTAATGATATTGATAAACAAAAAACTTTTGAAGATGATTGAGTAGATGGATGAAAACGGTAATGATCAAAACATCTGCCCAATGTATTTTATATACCCAATGAAGGCGGTTATGACTAAATACATCGTCAGACGAAAGAATATGATACGACCGTCGTTAGGCTTTTAATACATTTCCATGGGAAAAATATAAAATTAAACACGTTATTATAATTACAATTAACCTCTTCATTTACCTATAAGACGCCTTTACCATAAGACAGGACTGACTGAGTGACGTGCATTAATTGCAAAGTACATATCCCCAGGCATTTTGAATTTTAAATTACCGGCAATTTCAAAACCACTGCTATGGTATATGTTTGCCAAATGAAACATCTGCTAAGTTATACTTTCTTGGCTATGGGCAGTAGTTTGCACTCTTGAATGTGGGCCAGACCTTTGACCTCTAAATATAGAGCAGTAGTTTGAAATTAAATGTATTTTAACTCAGATAAAAAATCTCAAATAAAAAATTGACACATTAGCAATCATCATTTAGTCATAACTCATATAAAAAATCTATTCATTTGGAATACAAAGATATTGTGAACATCTGTTAAAGCCTCTCCTGTTCGCAACAGTAGCAAGTCAAACAGATGTTGGCAACAACAGATGTTTAACAATTAAGATGAGGAAATTCTTCGAAAAGCTCTATTAGGCAACAACAGATGTTGGCACCAGTAGCAAGTCAAACAGCCGTTAGATCAGCAGAGGATGATTTAGAGCAGATATTCTCTTTTGGCAAACTTTAACTTTGACAGATCTATACACTAACAGAAATTGATACAACATCAACATAATCTAATTAAACTCAGAGACAATTTCACTTCTACATCAAAAGTACCGATCTGCAATAATCAGATGATATTAAAAATTACATAATAATACTTATTCAGCTTAAACTTACAACGAAACTTTAAAATTTAACAACACCACCAAGAAATTTACGAACCTAACAGTTCAAATTTAGTGCTTTTAGCTTAAAATTTAGTGCTTTTAGCTTTAAAGTCCATCAATGTATATCTTCGACAATCGCCATGAACTCAATGCATCCAAATCAGGTTTCTAGAAACCTGATCTCTCGTGAACAGACCAAGATGCAGTACATGAAAACACTTCTTCAGCTGTTGAAGAGTAGCCCTGTCCTCACATACTCAATCCTTAACTTTGTTCATAAAGAGCTGCTTTAAACCAAACTTTATGCTTCTTTTAAAACAAAAAAAGGCAGGAAAGACCATTACTCTAGTAAGATAAAATCTTATCTTACAGCAGTAGCAGATCCTTTCTTGCGTTTAGTAGGAACTACTGCGGGTTCTACATCATCATCATCTGCCCAAAATCATATATAATCATCATTTAGTCATAAGTAAAATTATTTTAAATGTATATTTAATAATCTTTCGTTGTGTTTAATTTAAATTTATGCTTCTTTTAATACAAACCTATAATAACCCGCAGCAGATTGTATGAATTTCAAACAACTGTGATTAGACTGAAATATAAAGCGAGAATTAGAGTATATCACTTCAAAATTAAAAATTCAAAATTTCAAAACTGGAGTAGCAAAAAACACATACTTTAAACGATGTTGAAACAATGACACTGGAAACAACCGTAGAACAATCATCATCATCATCATCTGCAACAGATCATTCACAATCATCATTTAGTCATAACTCAGATAACAAAACTTTAGTAAAAATCAAAATCAAAAACAAAAACAAACATAATCATATATATCACATTACCATGATCAAGGCAAACCACATATCCCCAAAATTTTTTCTGAAAGTGGGACAAAGAGAGCTTCAGTTTTATGTTATCCTTTATGAACAAATGCCGAGTATTGAGAAGAAGGGATTTGAGGGAGAGATACATTAGAAATGTGGTTTGAAAAATACAAAAGTAGAGAACACGTTTATATAAGAAGATAATTGACAGAAGTGAGTGAGTGACATGCATTAATTGAAAATTACATATCCCCATGCATTTTGAATTTCAAATTACCCGCAATTTGAAAACAGCTTCTGCTAGGTATACGTTTGCCAAAGGAAGCATCTGCTACTTTCTTATAGAAGAGCAGTGGTTTACCCTTTGGAATGTGAGTCAGACCTTTAACATTTGAAAACACAAGGCAGTGGTTTGAAATCAAATTAAATCTATTTTAAAGTGATTTATATATTAGACTTTATGATGTAATAATGACATAAGAAAAACATTGTTGGACAGCCTCTCCTGCTGACACATCAGCTTTTCTTATGTCATTGGGATTTCCCCTTTTATAGAAAGTATAGATTATTATTATTATTATTATTATTATTATATTTTATTATTTTTTTTTCACATATTAATATTGTACAAAAACTTTTTAACCACAGTTAACTGGCTTCTCAGAAACGACGCTCCCTCTCGTCGTACTTCCACGTGATGTTTTCCCCCACTTCTCGAATCCGATTTCCCGCATCCACCAGTTCCTCGCCGTAGCGGCGCAATTCGGCAACGTTCTCCGGGTTCATGGGTTGAAAAGGTTCAGGTTCAGGATCAAACTGGGGAAAGTAAACATTGGGGTTATTCATGAAGTTCTGAAAATGCCAGTCGCTTGTCCACCATTCTTCCAATTGCCCTGAAAAAGGTTGAGGGTTGACAATAGGGTCCGGAATAGCAGGTTCCAAATTAATTGGAAGTTGTGATTGGGCAGGTAAATTGAAAAGGTTTTCATCGACAGGTCCGATGAGGTCACAATTCGCCAGTTTCCTATCAAGTTCTTCCCAATGTGGCATCTCCTGGGCTTGACCGGAACTTTCCCCTACTTCCTTTCCTTTTCCTTTGTCTTTTGGATCATCTGTCTTTTTCACCTTTTGGGTAGCTGGCTTCTTCCTTCGTCCGCGTTTCCAGTCCAGGATTCTTCTCCTCTTTTTAGGCTTGGGTTTCTCCTGGGGCTGGGCCTGAAATACCAGTGGCTCCTCAGGATCCGCCTGATATCCGGATTGGGTTCCTGTTGTATCCATATCGATGGTATGGATTGTAAAGTTTCGGAGTGCTTCCGACAGTTCATTCATGCTTTTAGAGCACATGAAGAAACATACAAAATTCAAATTAAAATTTTATTTGTTGTGAATTTAAATTTTCACAGAATCACAGAATGGCAATCTGAAAAATTAAGTATTTCTAAATACTTAATTGGCTTAAATCAGTGGCTCTGATACCATCTTTTTCTGTCATGGCCCCCGACCCGGTTTTACCCGGTTCAGAAGTCGCGGGATAGAAAACCCGTGGTATTGGTGTTTATTTAGGCAGCGGAAATTTCAACAGGATCGTTTAACTGAAAACACCCATTTATTTTATTCCAAATTTCGGGACAAGCCCCGTAATTTACAATAAAGGAATTTCACTGGGAAACCCTTTGGTTACAAAACATGTTTATTTATTTACTGAGCCACTTTATTCAAGCTGGAATGCTACGCGGCACTTTTCCTTTGTTCACAGTAAATCACCTTAAACATGTTTAAAAAGATTTTATCAGCGGGGAAATACTGGCGAGTCACTCATTTTGTATAAAACGACACATTGTTATAGATTACTGTATTAAGAGCGATTACAATTGCCCCTATCTTATAATTAGCTGGTTCAGTTGTCACTCGACCGGGTCTATGACTGTGGTCATACCACTATTGGGTCCCTTCACCCAATAGTGACGAGTATCACTATTTAGGTCCTTTCACCTAAAAGTGATAAAACAGTAGTAATTGTGCACAATACCCCACTTACTGCCAGTAATTTAAGATAACAACGACTTAATCCCTGTAAAATATAATTGGAAAACATTTAGGTATTGTAAAACAGTTTTGATAAAAAGAGAATGACTCACATTGCAAGTTTAGTTGGACAGAGTCTTGCCTACTGATTAAGCCTGGTAACCTAGTTAAATAATGCAAACGAAACTAGGTTAGTAACTTAATACAACATTTACGATAAATTCACGAAATCAAAACCCTCACGACGAATGACAAAGTATAGCCCGAATTCGGGCAGCACTTAAACATCCATCGGATCGGTTTCAATCGATCGGACATTGTATCGTAGTAGTGATCGAGTTATTACCCTGTTATCGTAACGGCGTTTCGACTTTTTGAACGTGATTTTAAAGCAGAAAGATAGTGATTTTGAGAAATTTTTCGAGCACAGAAGGCTGGCCATGCAACGTCCTATTTATAGCAAATTTTTGAGTTCTACGCGGCCCGCGTAAGCCTGAAGGCAATCCTTTGCGGCCCGCGAGGGCCACCCTATCTACGGCTAGGGCTGCCGTGTCATGGCGTAGGTCTGCCACGTGTCTGAGACATGGCCCTGATCGTTATCCGAAGAATTTCAAGGCTGTCGCGCCCCGCGTAAGCCTTGCTTAATTCTTACGCGGCCCGTGACAGACTAATAAAATTTGATTTTCTTGATTTTTCATAAGGATTAGGGTTTTAGGGCTCCAGGTTTCTACTTACGGAGTGTTTTAGGACAATTTTCGTGCAGGTCCTTACAGAAGCAGTTTCGAGCAGCTATCACACAAGATCGGTCTTCATAGATTGAAAGATGTTTATTAAATTCAGGGGGAGAATTATACACGCTGTACTCTTTTTCCCTTAACTAAGTTTTGTCCCACTGGGTTTTCTTAGTAAGGTTTTTAATGAGGCAGCATAGCTGATCCAGTAGTATCAGTTTATTTATTCAGGTCCTGAAGTACCTATTTAACATCATCCTGAAGTATGTTGTTAAACTGTGTATAATTCTAAATGTCTGAGGGGGAGTGCTATAAACAAGACATTTTAGGCCCAACCCATTACTTATGGGCTTTAGGGTTTACAGTTAGGTTTATCTATATATTGTAATGTTGAATAGAATGATGATATGAATTCAGTTTTATCTCTATTTCTCTTTGGTTTTTTTTTTTTTTTTTTTTTGAGACGCAAATCCCGAACAGAATGGACATGGGGTGATGTGAATGAACTTTTATAGTTTCTCGTTGTGGATGTTGTGAGTAAAAAATACACACAAACAAACATGATAAGTATGATATTTTTTTTGAACGGCAACTTTTATTAAAAGGCTAACACGGAGTTAGCGCAACAAAACAACAATTAGAGAGAGAAGTTACACAAATTGTTTCATGAGATAGACTTAAACGGAGACCTATTTTTATCAAAAGGTACCCAAGTGATTTGATTTCCTCCATAGTTTTAGAAACGCTTGTCGTTTTATTATACTTGTGGTTAAAACATGAAATATAAAATCAATAAAAGATAATAAACCTAAGAGGAAATCAATTTAGTTCGATTAGATATAGGTTTTATTACCGTTTAGCCTAATTCTTCTCTAAAAGAGAACTTTATATATAAGATAGATTAGGTTACTATAGCATAATTAAGTACAACAAGCTAAATACGAAATTGTATTGCGATTTGAATTTTTTGAAAATGGGATACTGTTCAAAGTTGTTATCACAAACTATGCTAATTATCGTAGTACATCGGTGTTGTAGCAAACTGATCCGATGCCGACTAAACCAAATTCCTGCCACATGTAAATTATAAAATTCTAGATGTAATTTTAAGAAAATAAATGTTTTAAAATTTAAGAAAGTAAATGTTTTCTTTCTAAAGAAATCAACCAACTGTGCAACAATTCTTTGTTCGTGTGGGTGTCTTTAAAGCGAGTGTGTGTAATATACTTTACAACTCCCATGCAATCCTTTTTGTGAACAAATCACGAGCTTCTCGGTGCAAAATCACAGCCGTATAAACCAAAATAATCCACCCTTTTGACAATAAAGATTGGTTAAACGACCATCATTCGTTTATTTCCTTTTATGAGAATATTAATTCAGTTTTTCTTTATTGTGAATCAATTAAGAAATTGGGAGTTTTTGACAAAAAGAAGAGTGGATCCAACATTGGAAATTGAGATGTCCTAACCACATTCACCTAGGGCTCACATATTATTTAATAATGGGTAATGAAGGGATATTATTTATCTTTAAAAATTCAGGACATCTTTTCAAGTACAAAACTAGTTATTTACTCTAGTGCATTGCGGCGACGTTAAAACGTACAGTGCTCGAATTTATACCGTCTAATGAAAACGTATTATATTTGACTCAATTCGTTACACTAATGACATTAACATGTTGTACACTCACACAACACAACACGTTTGTGACTTCGTTACATTCATTAAGATTTGAAATTAATGTGGTTAGACACATATAAGAAAGAGTATTATGTGTCATACGCCTCGGTTTGAACTTGTAAACGTAATTTAAAAAAAGAATTAAGGAAAGGGAAATAAAAGGAAAAACCAAAAGACAAAAAAAAGAAAAAGAAAAAAAAGGAACAAAATAATGCAAAAAAAAAAAAGAAAGAATTCGTTACATTCATCAAGATCATGGCATTAGTACGGTTAGACATAGATAAGAAAGAGTTTTATGTGTCGTATGTTGCGGTGTGAAGTCGTAAACGTAATTTACAGAGCCGTCCTTGAGAACTCTCATAAAAAATTTAGACCATGGACGCCAAAAAGAATTGGGCCTAAAATTGTGGTTAAGGGGAAATGAAATAAAAACATAAAACCTTGGTGGTGGAGCCAATAATTGAACTTAAGAGCTCTACATTATCTTTAGATGGTTTTTTCCACTCCACCAACAACATTTTTTGCATAATAATTGGATATATATATATATATATATATATATACACACACTTTCGGTCCCTTTGGAAATTTGAGCATCGGGCGACGGCACGGATTGACAGACTCAAGAGCCGGCCCTGGTAATTTAAAAAAGAAAAAATAGGAGAAAACATTTTTTTGCATAATATTGGATATATATATACACACACACTTTCGGGCCCTTTGAAAATTTGAGCATCGGGCGACAGCACGGATTGACAGACTTAAGAGCCGGCCCTGGTAATTTAAAAAAGAAAAATCAAAAGAAAAAATAGGGAAAAAAATGCCAAAAGAAATCAATAAAGTACAAAACAGCGGTCGAACCCGAGTCACTTGGCTTCAATATGAAGAACTTAGCCACTTAATCACAGAACTTTTCTGTTAGTATATCTGATAAAAATATACATATATAAACACACTTTTGTTTGTAACACACAGAAGGAAAAAAAAATTATAAGGTGTCTCGATAAGAACATATAATAAACTAACTAATACACATTTCAATAAAATATAACCAACAAAAACAAATAATTATCTAATTTTATCTAAGTTTAAATATTAGCTATAACTTCACCGGATTTTTTAACCAACAAAAACAAATAATTATCTAATTTTATCTAAGTTTAAATATTAGCTATAACTTCACCGGATTTTTAAATTTTGCTCTTATGATATATCAGGAAGCTTATTAGTATGGGTGGTTCAAAGATGATTTTAAAAACATTTGGTTGCTTTCCCTTCAAAGATAACAAAAGAATAAGCAAGTATTTTCATCTTTAGAACAACATCAACAATAGGTTGCCTTACCAACATCGTCACATCAGACTCTATAGGATTGTCCTTACCTTTCTCGTCCACCTTCTTTCACAACCCATTCATGTGTTATTTCACAAGAATAACTCTTTTCCCTCTTTCATCCAAACCGGTGGCCACAGAGTCGTCTCCGATAACTCTTGAAAACATTTAAGCTTCGGGCGACGAAAAGAATTGGGCCCAAAATTATGGTTAAGGGTAAATGAATTACAAAAATAAAAACTTAGTGATGAAGCAAAGACTTGAACTTGAGACCTTTACATTATTTTGAGATGGTTTTTGCCACTACACCACCAATATTTTTTTTGCATTATAAGCGGATAAATATATAATTTAATAAATATATACAAGCTTATAAATATTTTTCGGACTCTTTGAAATTTTGGGCCTCAGGCGTCGGCACGGGTTTGCCGGACCCAGAGCCGGCCCTGGGTTGCCATCCCCTGCTCTCTACTTCACGTGGGCTCTGTTGGTGATTTAGTGTCTTTAATGTTATTTAGTGTAATTGCATTACCTATATATTAGAAATCGAATGAAATGAATAGTAACAAAATAGAATTGAATGAATGGTATCGGGTACCAGTGCCGGTATCAAATTTACTAAAACGGGTGTATTTTCGGTACCGGTCTACTACCGGTATTCATCGGTTTTTACCCTCAAATACCGGTGTCGTACCAGTACCGACCGATACCGTACCAGGTTATTCGGTACCGGTACCCACTTTTGGGGATTTCGGTAACGATATTTTCGGTACCGGTTAGTACCGAGCTCATCAACTCCTGTAGCAACGTAGCAATGCAAGTAATTGCACCGTTTAGATTACTTTTCATACACAAAGTAAGTAAAATGTATTTCGTTTGAATGAGGTTTTATATACACAACATATTTTGCTTTATTTTTTGTTTTTTTCTGTAATGAATGAATTGTAACATGTAAAATTAACTTGGATATTTGGATTATTGATGAGCAAATCGTATCAAATCCTGTAATCAAACCGGTATCGTATCGGTACCAAATTTACTATACCAAATCATTTTCGGTACTAATTTGGTACCCACCTTTTGGCGTTTTCAGAATCATTACTTTCGGTTCGACACCGGTCTAGCACCATACCTGTATTTATTGATTTTTACCTTCAAATACCATACCGTATTGTACCGAGCATTTTCGGTGTCGGTACCTAATTTCGTTGATTTTCTGGATCGGTACTCTCAGTGTCGTTATCGGTACCGAACTCATCCATATTTTAACGTGTTAGCACTGTAATAACTGAACTGAAAACAACCGAATTTCCAATGTGTAGGACGTGTGGGTCCTATTATTATATATTAGGTTATTTAGGGGGTGTTTGGTGTTGCGTTTTCAAAATAGATTATGCGTTTTCAAAATAGATTTTGCGTTTTCAAAAAGCATGTAGGTACATGCTTCTCCAAAACTGCGTTTTGGAGGGCAGGTAATCATTTTTCATTCAAACATTTTTTTAGATTATTTAAGTTTTACAAACGCAATAATCAAATAATCACTTCAAAACGTAATTCCAAAGACCCTCTTAAAATCGTTTTTTTTTTGGATTGAGTGACTATCCTTTTCACGACATTTTTATTTATGTTTTGATATTTGGTATCTGCTTGCCGTTATCGACACGCGTTTTGCAGTCATTAGTTTTGCAGTCATTAGGTCCCCGCCGCAACGCGCGGGTGGAAAATCAACTAGTTTTTATAAACCAACATGTAGTTTCCAAATTTAATTTATTTTAGAGAATGAAATAAACATTAACACACGATTACCAATGGGGTGGTGGTTCATTGGCAAAAGCGAAACCTTTAAACACCTTAGGAGAGGGAGGTCTTGGGTTCAAGTCCTACAAACGACATGAATAAAAGAAATTTACTGTTAAAAAAAACATTAACACACGATTAGGTTGATGTCAAGCACGAATCCTAGTATTTCTATATTATAATTATACTATACATACTATACACAACAATAATAAAAAATCATAGAAGCCATCGTCATCTACAATCTATCTTGTGAGCTTGTGCCACTACCCATCTACCACTTGATGTATTAAAGATCTAAAGGTAAAGCAAGGACTTTGACCTTCTTTTCATGGAGATCGCATGACTACACCCACTAAAGACTTTTCTAATAGTTCTCGTCATCAAATATTTTCTATATTTACATTCATCGTGAGGGGAATAGTTCCCTTTTGTTATTGGCTTATATGGACGGCTAGCAATAATGGCCCATTAGTACAGTCAAATTACGATTTTGTCCCGTTTAAATTTACAGTTTTATTATTGGTTTTGTTTTTTTCTTCTCCTAGCCAAATTATGATTTTGCACTCAGCTATTGGCTTATATAGACGGCTAGCAATAATGCCCCATTAGTCCAGTTAAATTACGATTTTTTCCTGTTTAAATTTACAGTTTTACCATTGGTTTTGTTTTTTTCTTTTCCTAGCCAAATTACGATTTTGCACTCAGCTCAACTGCCTTGCACTTCCCTACTGGTCCTGCCAAATTACGATTTTACCCCGTTTAAATTTACTGTTTTGCTATTGGTTTGTTTTTTTTCTTCTCCTAGCCAAATTTCAAATTTGCCCTCTGCTCAAATTTATAGTTTTGCCATTGTTTTTTTTTTCCAGTCAAATTACGATTTTGCCCCAATGTAAAATTCGTTTTAGTAATTTTTTACAAGACTATGATAGTGTTTTGTTTTAATTGATTGACTCGATGTAATTTTTATTCGTGCCAAGCGGTAGTTTTTCCATCGTGTTAGTTTTTTCTAGCAAAAGTATGGTAGTGTTTTGTTTTAATTAGTTGACTCGATGTAATTTTTTGTGATCGTGTTATGAGTAGCATGTACAAGTAACCGAAACACAGACATACATGCTATGAGAGTGAAATATCCGACTTAGTGCCCCGCAACGCGGGCGAGGCAAAAACTAGTTTACTTTAAATAAAATGAGATACTAAAATAAACATTGGTTCAAGTTAGAATATGTTAAGTACACACAAATCAAAACCCCTAGACCATGAGGGGCTCCAAGGGGTTACCACCTCGATGGAGTCCAAGGGGCAAAGTCCTTGGCGGGTATTGCGTAAAAATTGCTTAATTATAAATACTTCAAATTTGTGTGGATGATTAAAAGTTGCATAAAAACTTAGAACAATTGGAACAAAAGTCAGCGACAACTAACCATAATAACGTTTTCAACCCCCAGTTCTATAGAAATTTTTTAGTACATACGTTTTCGACCCCACATCAGAAATCTCAAGGTTCGCCATTTACACGAACATCATGAAATAGGAAAGCTACAACTCCAAAACTGTGCCAAAACTGCCCCTCGGTGGATGCTTTGAGAACAAATACGGATGGATTGTGGTGTCTCCCAATAGCTTATCACAACCACACTTTTTTTTACCTTTAAACACCACATTGCACGTGATTCCACTCCGTTAGGTCAGTGATAAGAGGATGTGACCTCACATAGGAGAGAGAAAATCTTCTCATCCATCTTTTCTCAAAACTAGTTATTTTCCGCCCGCGCGTTGCGGCGGGAGCCAATGACTACAAAAGGTGTGTCAGCAATGGCAAACAGATACCGAATATCAAAACATAAATAAAATGATGTGGTAAGGATAGTCACTTCGTCATAAAAAAATGATTTTAAATAACCTAATATATAATAATAGGACCCACACGTCCTACACGTTGGAAATTCGGTTGTTTTCAGTTCAGTTATTACGGTGCTAACACGTTAAAATATGGATGAGATCGGTACCGGTAACGGCAGCGAAAGTACCGATTCGGAAAATCATCGAAATTAGGTACCGGCACCGAAAATGCTCGGTACAATACGGTATGGTATTTGAAGGTAAAAATCAATAAATACAGGTATGGTGCTAGACCGGTGTCGAACCGAAAGTAACGATTCTGAAAACGCCAAAAGGTGGGTACCAAATTGGTACCGAAAATGATTTGGTATAGTAAATTTGGTACCGATACGATACCGGTTCGTTTACAGGATTTGATACGATTTGCTCATCAATATTTTAAATATCCAAGTTAATTTTACATGCTACAATTCATTCATTACAGAAAAAGACAAAAAAGAAAGCAAAATAAGTTGTTGTGTATATAAAACCTCATTCAAACGAAATACAGTTTACTTACTGTGTGTATGAAAAGTAATCTAAACGGTGCAATTACTTGCATTGATGCGTTGCTACAGGATTTGATGAGCTCGGTACCAACCGGTACCGAAAATACCGTTACCGAAATCCCCAAAAGTGGGTACCGGTACCGAATATACCTAGTATGGTACGGTTCGGTACCGGTCGGTACTAGAGCTGGCAATAGGTAACCTGTAGGTAACCTGCTAACTGCTAAGACACGATAACAGAAAAGTACACCATGTGACTTTTTACGTTTTAAAAAATAATCAAAATTTGAAAGTTAGGATCCATTATTTCTCCTTCTAGGTGCATAAAATATACATCTGTCTTATAGACATTGGATATAAAGTAGTTAAACAAGTCGTATTCATGTTTAAAATTTTTGTTCTTCGCGTTATCAGATACCTGTTAAACCTGCTAAGACACGATTTGCCAGCCCTAGTCGGTACTGGTACGACACCGGTATTTAAGGGTAAAAACCGGTGAATACCTGTGCAGAACCGGTACCGAAAATACACCGGTTTGGTAAATTTGAGACCGGTACCTATACCCGATATCATTTGCTCATCTCTTAATTATGTTACTATTCATTCCATTCTAATTTTAAATAATTCTAATTCTAATTTTAATTTAATAATAAACTATAAGCTACTGTTCATTTAGTTTAAATTTTATCATATATAAATACATTTTGGTTATTAATTTTTTTTCATTGTTCTTAAAACTTTTACGGGCTATTTGTTTACCTTTTAAGGGTGAAGGGAGTGGTTACCTATTTGCAATGTTGCAGAAATCGGTCTAGGCGGCTGATTAACCGGCGCCTAGGCGCTACTCGGTGGGTTACTGTCTAAATTTAAGCTAGTCGGTCAAAAAAATCGGTTATGGTCAAAGTCGGTGAAAATCGGACTAATCGGGCTCATGTTTTTTGACCCAATAAACCCGAATTTTAAATCCTGGCCCATGGTTTAAAGCCCAAAATTTAGTTATAACCTATTTTATCTTAACATTTGCAGCCGACACATGTTTTGTGCACCACCAGCTCCTAAAATGGACTAATCGGGCTCACTGTACTACCTCCGCACACCACCAGGCAGCTCCGACTTCATCCAAAGCACCACCGCACACTACCGCACACCACCAGGCAGATCCGACTTCATCCTAAACTTTTAAAATTATATATAAAAAGTATAAAATTAACTACATATTTATAAAAATTACACCTGTAGTCCCCAACTTTTTCAATTTCGTTCCCAGATAGTCCCTGGCGCGTAACTGGGTTAGTTTTTGGTGTTAGGTGCGTGTGAAATAACTATAACGCCCTTATTATTTCTTTAAATATAAAATCTTAACCCCCACCCCCACCCTCTACCCCATTTCTTCTTCATATCTGATCAAACCACCAGCACCACCGTCACTTCTGCCCAGATTCCGGCGAACCCATAACTTCCGGCGCCTCATAAAACCACCACCATACACCTTTCCGGCGAACCCCACAATTCCGGCGAGCAAGTTCGGCCGGTGCCCGGTCATCGTCTTCACATGGTTTCCAGCACCACCATTATCATCATCATCATCTCAGCTGCCACAGGTTACCGGAGTGAGTAGTGACCACAGGTTACCGGCCAAAGATGTCGGAATTGTACGGATGCTGGAAGGTGATGGGCTGACAGAGAGATGGGAAGCTTCACAGGGGATTGAGTCCGCCGGAAAGTACAGAACGTCGGAGCTATCGTCGTCGGAATGATACTCCGATCTCACTGATGACTCTTCGTTATTGAGCCAAGCCATAGAACTCTCCGGCCTAAGATGAAATTTCAAGTGTATTTAGTTTTGTTTCTATGATTTAATGATTTTGTTTATTGGTTTTGAAATGATTTAATTGTACATAACTTCTTCCAAGAAAAGCAAGAACTGAAAAAGAGAAAAGGTGGGGAGTGGTGCTGGGTGGAAGAAAAACGGAGAAGAAGCACATAGTATATTTAACTTGGCTATTTTTGAAAATTTGGGCTCCACTTTTTGATTCGTGAAATGGCATTTTATGGGGTGTCAACTAGTTATTTTTGAAAAATTGACCAAATGGTGGCTATTTTCGTGATTACCCCTTTAAATAGATTATAAGGTGGGCTCTACTTTTTGATATTTAAATGGATAATTAATAATATTTTTTATTAGCAAGGGTATTTTGGTCATTTTATACCCACGTAACTGGACAAACTAACCCTCATCTACGTTAGGGACTATCCGGGAACGAAATTGCAAAAGTTGGGGACTATAGCTGTAATTTTAGAAAGTTGGGGACTAAAGATGAAAAATAGTCAAACCACAGGGGCTATCCGAGCATTTTTATCGTAAAATTATATATAAAAGTCCAATCTGATTAATCTCTATTAATCCTGATTAATCCCTAGGCGGTACCCCACCGCCCGACTAGCGCCTAGCGCCTTCTACAACATTGCCTATTTGGATTAGGTGAACTCCTCATTCACCCAATCAAACAATGTCACGTCAATTTACCTATTTTGTTTACCTAAGACCGTGGGGTATGGTGGGGCGGGGGTTTGGGGCGTGGCCCGACACGTGGCTTGGGTGAGCTTCGCTGGGCTGTCCCACATTGAAGACGGTATGGTGGGGCAGGGGTTTGGGGCGTGGCGTGGCTAGCCCAAACTGCTATTTAAATTATTTTTAAAACAAAAAATTTAAATTTTTTAATAACGTTTTTTAAATAAAGAAAAATACATAAAAAATTCCTAGTGCTTGTAATATTTTTTCTTTATCTCTTCTCTCATCTCAAACATTAGTTCCAACTCTTCACCTGAAAGGTGATCGATGGATGGGCTGGGTTAGAAATTTCATATCATCTCGTCTTTGTTTCAGGGCATCCCGAGCTTCTTTGTTCTTCCGAATTTCGGCCCTTTGTTGTTGGAATACGTTGAATGTATCTAACTTGCTTGTAATGTCATCCAACTGATCGCTGTATACTCCCCTACGCGAGCCCGAACTCCCAACTGAAGGCGATGCCGTACCCGATCTTGATTTTAGAGCGCGCCTTTTTGCGGCTTCTCTTCCGTATTCAGTCTGGTTTGGCGAATCATCCAGAAAGTCCTCTAACTCTTGATCTCGTGCATCCGATTGGGCTTGGGATGAGGGTGTCCTTGACCTTTTGGAAGACGTGTTAGTTTCGCTACCACTGGGGATATTCGCCCACTTGGGATGGAACTTACAAATCTCCCAACAATGCATGAAACGGAAGTCGCTCCACACATTCGTTTTGTATGTAACCAATGCATTGTCACAAAGTCGGCTTCGGTTTCACCACTTTTTGGGTTTTGCTTTGCTTTATTTAAAAACCCACTAAATTTGGTGAGTTGCCCGCTTATCTCGGTCCACTTCGAGGATAAGCTATCGTTTTCACGATAAACCTCCCTTTCCATTTCTTCATGGAATGCTTTACTAATCGCTTCCCACAAATGGCTTCTATGTTGAAAATTTGCTATTTTAATCAAAACAAAATTTAATATATTACAAAGTTATATAAAAAAACATAAATATTAAAATAAGGGCTACAAAATATTTAAAAATACCTAAAGTTGGATGTTGAGATTGTTGAAGCCAAGCCCTCGCCAATGCAAGTTCTTCATTAACGACCCATCTTTGTTGTTTTCGTTTGGCGCTTTCAAGTGCTTTCTCGGCCTTGGATTTTTTCTTGTGACTTCTCTTTTTGATGGGTTTGGATGCGGAAGGACCATCGATGGGGGGTTGAGTTTCGGGGACGGTTTCGGTTTGGGAAAGGTTGATGGAGGTTGGTGAAAGGTTGATGGGCGTTTGTGAAAACGGGCTAGGTATAGAATCGTCGGTGTGAGGGAAGTTAGCATACACACGATTCGAGAGATACGATGCGTAACCCGCCACATCGGGCATAGTGGAGTGTATTAAAATTGGAGGAGGCATTGGACGATTGGGTGGTGGGCTAGGATTTTCTTGGAATGCGCACGGGTTGTTCGGGTCAAAACCACGATTATGAGGATTCATTTTTTGTATAGTAGAATGAGAATATAGATGATTATAGAATATGTGGAGTGTATTGTGGTTGGATGAGGTAAAAAAAGAATAGAAGTGTGAGTTTTATAGTGAATTTTTTTTTTTTTACACATAGCCGTTGGCTAACGGCTAGCCCAACGGCTAGTTTGGTTTGGCCATTGAGAGCCCGCCATGTCATGTTGATAGACCCGCCTCACGCCCGGCCTTAAACTCCCGCCCCTTGGGCCACGCCCAAACCTAAGCCCACCCGGTGTGGTGGCTTGGGCGTTTTCAGCCAACCCCCGCCCCATACCCCATAGTCTAATGTTTAAAAACGTTGGCGGTGGTTTACCTAATGGGGTTTAGGTAAACTATTTAAAAAAAAATGTGTAATTAGTTGAGAATGAATGGATCTCAGTCCCCACCACACACCCAACTCTCTCCCCCTTCCCTCCCTCTCACCGACTCGGTAAACCTTCACCGAAAATGCCCCCCATTTCGGTAACATTTGATTGGTAAAATTATTGGCGGTGTATGAGGGGTCGGTACCGAGTGGGTTTACCGCCCCACTCCGCTCACCATAATGAGGCTCTTAATGGTTCAGACTTCTTACTGGTTCAGCACTTAATGGTTCAAATTGTTTGTTTCACGAGCAGATGTCTGAATGATTCAGACATTTGCCTCTGAATGGTTAAGATTTATACAGAGTATGAATGGTTAAGACCTCTAATCTGAATTGGTCAGACATTTGCCTCTGAAAGGTTAAGCATTATACAGGCGCTTAGTGGTTCAGACCTCTTACTAGTTCAGCACTTAATGATTTAGACCTCTTACTAGCTTAGCACTTAACCATTCAGATGTTGCCAAACAGTCGCTTAGTTCAGAATTTGCATAAACCCACAATTTATAGTTTTTGTTTTATATTATTTTGTCAAATTCTTATAAACTATGATTATTTAATATCTTAGGCAAAATTCATATCGTTATGCACCACATAAATAGTTTTTGTTTTATATTACTTTATCAAATTCTTATAAACTATGATTATTTAATATCTTAGGAAAAATTCATATCGTTACGCACCACATAAATAGTTTTTGTTTTATATTACTTTAACAAATTCTTATAAACTATGATTATTTAGTATCTTAGGCAAAATTCATATCGTTATGCACCACATAAAAGATAACAAATACTTGACAATAAGGAATGACCACCTCAAATATCATAAACGCGTTTTGAACATAATTGTTGTCGATGAAAGGAGAACTTCACAATTAAACGTGGTTACCTAACTTGGTGGACTAGTGGTATCTCCACAAAAGTGGTGTAAGTTTAAATCCTAGTAAATATATGATTTTGTGGTATTCAGGTGTAATAAGTTGTTGTTCCAATAAAGAATTCAGTGCTATGATGGTACAATTATGAAAAAATAAATTCGTAAGCAAAACGGCTAATAATGAAGGTACGAGATGTCCCCCCATTTGTGGTCTAGTGGTAGGAGACTTGGGTAGTCTAATGGAGACTCAAGTTCGATTCTCACTTGTGTCATTTGGGGTGCATATAGGTAATGAAAGATTTGAACTAGGCCTTGTGCAAGGTTGTCAGTTCGATTCCCGAACCCACCCGGGATTTCGTTCCATTGTGTGTTATGCCAGAGAGTTCTGCTCTTGTGGTGGCACAATGACTATCAAGTGGCAGCCTACGGTATGGTTTTCTGGGTAACGCCCAAAAAAAGCCAAACTCTGAAGCCAATGTGGGCCCGATTAAGACAACATAGTTGACCGGAGTAGGACAATATAGAGTTCTTCGATTTAGGGAGTGTGGTAACCTATACATGCAGTTCACCGTTTCAAAAAAAAAATGATGGTACGAGATGTTTGATTTTACGTATCATATGTATATGAAATAAAGCTAAAAAAACTTAATAGATCCTTTTGTACGTATATGGGTCATGGTCAAAAAGCAACAGATTTCCTTGTTGCAATGTTTGTCGCAATCTTCCAAATTGCTTATAAAGACCTCATCATTATCAATCTTTAATAATGGGTAGTATTTATCCAAATGTAAAGCTAAACGTTCAAACATATACTTTATTAGGGGAAAAAAGCTATTAACTCATGCAAATATGTTTTTAAAAACTTACAATTATGGGAGACAAAAATGAGAAATGACAACTAAGAAATCAATTAATCTAACTTATAAATTAATTATTATCAAGATTTTTGTGAACATTTTTATTTTTTAGTGCGCTTTGATTCTTGATAGGTGTATTCACTACTCGATATTTGATGTCTTTGGTTGATTTATTTCACTTGCGTTTGAGTTTGATTCTTCGTTTTGAATGCATGCACGTTGTGGTTATTATTTGTTTTGAAATTATCATTGTATGGTCCTTAGTATAATTGAATATGATTCGCATGCTCATATGATACCATTGTTAGACACTTGTGATAGAGCGCATCTAAATATGCTATATTTTGCAGAGGTTACTTTAGATGACAAGAAACTTGTGATATAGCGCATCTAAATATGCTATATTTTGTAGATGTTACTTTATGGACACTTATGATATAGCGCTACTTTATGGACATTTATGATATAGCGCATCTAAATATGCTATATTTTGCAGAGGTTACTTTAGATGACAAGAAGAGGATATTTAATCCACTCTAACCAACTAACTAATAATTTACTATCTTTGTTAGCAAGGGCGTAGCTTAGTGGGGGGCCGGGGGGCGCCCGAGCCCCCGAACTTTTTGCTCAGTAGTGCCTGGTATGTAGTTTTCGTATAGAATTTTTTTAGGTATATATGTTTTCGACCCCCCGATTTTATAATTTCTAAGGTATAATTTTAGGTCCGGTGACTTCCGACCCCTCGGTCGGAAATCTCAAGCTTCGCTACTGTTTGTTAGTTAACCACCAATATGGGTAGCTAAGTATAGAGTCAAAAATAAAATCTTTTCTTCTTCTTTCATGCGGAAAAAACATCATTCCGAAACCTCCAAATCATCCACCAATTCGCATTCCAAAACCTTATCCTTTTTAATAAGTATAATTACTAGTACTTATTAAAAAGGATAAGGAATGTATTTATTGTTAAGTTTCAGTTTTACCCTATATATTTAAAAAAAAAAATATACATTTTTAACCTATTTATTTTTCAGTTAATTTGATTGTTTTATAATAACTTACGTAGGTTAACTTAGATAAAAAATTGAATTCGTAGTTGTATATTGAAATAAAATTAATTAAAAACTTCGTTGTACTTAAATTTGATTTCTTAAACATACCAAATATCGATTCCGTAACCAATCAAACTATTACCGACCGAAACCAAGTTCGTCGAAATAAGTATCTGAATCCAAAAACCCACTACTATAATCTTATAAAACAGCCCATGATCTCTAGATCAAGTGGTGGAAGGTTTGCATTTCTCTTGAGAGATGCAGATTCAACTCCCACTTGGTGCACAAAAACCCACTACTATAATCTTACAAAACAGCCTATGATCTCTAGATCAAGTGGTAGAAGGCTTGCATTTCTCTTGAGAGATGCAGGTTCAACTCCCACTTGGTGCACAAAAACCCACTACTATAATCTTATAAAACAGCCTATGATCTCTAGATCAAGTGGTGGAAGACTTGCATTTCTCTTGAGAGATGCAGATTCAACTCTCACATGGTGCAGAGTGAGACAATGATGGGCAATGATAGGAGACTCAGGGAAACATGGGTTGGATCCTTGAGACAAAACGAGTTTTACCGGTAATTTCACCGTCGTGCCTACGGGTAAGGCTGGCAATAGGTAACATGTAGGTAACCTGCTAAGACACGATAACAGAAAAGTACAACATGTGATTTTTTACGTTTTTAAAAATAATCAAAATTTGAAACTTAGGATCCATTATTTCTCCTTCTATGTGCATAGAATATACATCTGTCTTATAAACATTGGATATAAAGTAGTTAAACAAGTCATATTCATGTTTAAAATTTTTGTTGTTCGCGTTATCAGATACCTGTTAAACCAGCTAAGACACGATTTACCAGCCCTACCTGCGGGTGGGTTACCAGGTTTTCCCCGAAATTGGTGGTGAACTCAGGTTACTCTCAGAGTACTTCGCTTGTACAGTGAATACCCAAGAGTGCTCGGGATTAATTCTTTTAACGGTTAAAAAAATCTTTTAAAACTTCATAAAAGGAAACACGTGTCGCAGTCGACACTCACAATCCACTAGCCCATAACCCACTATTAAATTCCTGAAATAAATCCAAAAAATAAGTTCCCAAATTAATTTACGTAATCATTTAAATCACAAAATCCAAGACACCTTCTTTCTCTCACTCCACATTCCCCTATTTTCTCTCTCTACATATCTTGAATTCTTCTTCTTTGCAATTTGCAATAAAAAATCACCCTTTGACCCGCGATCACAGCTTCAAATTTCGGCCCAATATATACACCATTCCCACAAACATCCATTTCTGATATACTATGTAACATGTAAATATGTAATATGAAACACTTTATTATTATTAATATATTAATATATTAATATTATTGTTATTATTAGTGTTGCATTTACTTTTGATAAATGGGTGTTGCTAAATCTTGGATATACACCGGAAAAGTGTATGTTGTGGCTAAACAAGGCAGTTTAAAGCAGCAGAATTTGTTGCCGGAGTTTCATCAATGTGTGTTATGGGAGACGGCGGCGGTGGTGGGCGGAGGACCACAGCGGCGGAGGATATCGTGGACGGTGGTTTGTGGGGTGATGTTGTTTGTGTTGGGGTTGATATCTTTTTTTACTGGTCATGTGGCTTCTGATCTTGAGTGGTGTTCACAAAGAGTTGTTGTTAAACGAAGATTGTTGAAGAAAAAAGTGGTAAACTTTCTCTCTCTCTTGTTCTTTCTCTCTCACATACATACATGTATACGTACATGATACATGGACACGTGTCGTGAAATGTATGAAAGATAAAAGATGAAAGATCTGGGTTGTTGTTTATCTGAAACTGTTTTCATGTTGTTTGGTGTTTTTCAACTTTTTTATGTCTAATTTTAGCAATGTTTTGGTGTGTAAATGATCTCTAGATCAAGTGGTGGAACGCAGGAAAAAGTGAGGCAAATGATAGGATATCCAGGAAAACGTAGGTTCGATCCTTGAGCCAAATGGGTTTTACCCAGGTGGGTTACCGGGTTTTCTCCGGAATTAGTGGTGGATTCGGGTTAGTCTCTGAGTACTCCGTTAGGTCCGGTGGGTGCACTGAGAGTGCTCGGGATTGATTCTGTTGATCGTTCAGGAAAAAAAAAAAAAAAAAGACGAAAAATCTGGGTTGTTATCTGAAACTATTTTCATGTTTGTTGTTTTTGAACTTTTTTTATGTCTAATTTTAGTAATGTTGTTTTGGTGTGTAAAATGATCTCTGGATCGAGTGGTGGAACGCTTGCATCTCTCTTGAGATATGCAGGATCAATTCCCATTTGATGCTTAGTGAGGCAATGATAGGATACCTAGGAAAACGTAGGTTTGATCCTTGAGCCAAATGGGTTTTACCGGTAATTTCCCTGTCGTGACTACTGACAGGTGGGTTGGTTTTTCTCCGGAATTGGTGGTGGACTCGGGTTACTTGGGTGCCCCGAGAGTGCTCGGAATTGATTATGTTGACCGTTCAGAAAGAAAAAAAAAAAGATGAAACTTTTTTCATGTTTGTTGTTTTTGAACTTTTTAATGTCTAATTTTAGTAATGTTGTTTTGGGTCTGTGTTTTTGTGTTTGGATCTGAAGTTTGTTGAATGATGTGATTGGTATCTTTGAGTTTGGATTACTATTATTACTATTACTATTGTTGTTGTTGTATATTGCAAGATATTGAAGAATTTGTTATTGTTTTTTTTTTTTTTTTTGTTTTTTGTTAAATGTAGGAGAGGTTAAATGATGTACAACAAGTTGATATATGGGAAACTAAATTCTCAAAATCATACTATGGATGCAGTGAGAGAAGCCCTTATTATGCAAGTAAGCCTCTTAAAGTTTTTTTTTTTTATGATAATTACAGCATTGATCTTTAATTTGTCCTTGATGATCTTTGAATGTGAAATCTCTAACTTGACCCTAATGATTACTCTTTCTTTTTAAATTGTCTAGCAAAAAGTTGTTTGTCTGTTTGTTTTTGTTTTGTTTTTTTTTTATTTTTTTTTTTATTTTTTGTGTGTGTGTGTGTTTTTCCATAGATCCTTGAACTCTCAAAATTATGACATATGCAGCTCATACTCAGCAAGTGATGTCAAATGGTTATCTGCTAATTGCTGCAAGTGGTGGGCTGAACCAACAAAGAACAGGGGTAAACATTCCTACTCTTGGTCTTTCTTTGATCATTGTTGCATCACTCAATTATGAGATGTTTGGGTCTTTGATAATTTGTCATAGGAAGAAATACCTTAAAGGAAACATGTCAAATGGGTCGAACAGACTGAAAGTTACTTGAAGTGTATTTAAAACGCACACGACCTCCAAAGTCATTTTATTTAAAGATTTTGATTATTATTATTATTATTATTATTGTTGTTGTTTTTGTAATCATATTTCATGTATCAATTATTATTTTTTTGGGAAAATTTCACAGAATAGTAACCAAGTTTTAAAAGTGTTCTAATTAGGTCACTGGTGTCATTTTTGTCACAATTAGATAACTTAACACTCAAATCGAGCCATGTCTTTTTTTCCACGTGTCAAGAAAAAATGGAGCATAAGATGCTAGGGTCGAACTATATTAATACATGAAATTATATTTATTAAAAATAAAAACCTTTTAATTGCATTAAAAATTAAAAAAAAAAACAAGTTCCAATCTACGTCATCACTCGACGTTAGCATCAAATAAAAGAGAAAAAAGAAACAAAAATGCACATCACCGCGGTTACCTATGAAATGGATGAAAAAACCCTTAATTTTAATGAAGAATGAATGTTGAGTGAACTGATTGGAACACTTTTGAAACTTAAGTGACCTAATTGGAACACTTTTGAAACTTGGTTACTATTCTACAAAGTTACCCCTTTTTTTTATAAAAAAATCCATAAAGACTAAAAATGACATGTTTCAATCCAACCTTGTTTTATTTGTTATGCATCACACTCATATTGCACCTCTAGCATGGAAGTTTATTTTGAAATATTAAGTTGTCTTTTTTATTACAAGTTTCTTTGATGCAGATTACTGATGCTGTAGTCGTGGCGCGGATTCTAAATGCTACTTTAGTGATTCCCGAGTTGGATCATCACTCGTACTGGAAGGACGATAGGTGAGGGAGTAAAGATATTATTTTTTTTAACTTATGTTGATTGTAGAACTTACCATAACTTATAATCAATTTGCAGTGATTTTGCCAACATATTTGATGTCGACTGGTTCATATCTTATCTCGCAAAGGATGTGCCTGTTGTCAAAAGAGTCCCAGAAAAAGTCATGAGATCACTTGAAAAACCACCGTACACGATGCGGGTCCCACGGAAATCAGAACCTCAATTTTACCTTGATGAAGTACTGCCGATACTTACGAAGAGACAGGTAAGATATATAGTCCATACAAACTATAGGTGGTAAATTGGGCAGGTCGTATGGGTTGGGTAACGGACTAAAAGGGTCGGGCTGACCCTAACACTTTATGGTCCATATATATATTTTTAAAAATATATAATAGCGTGTGACGAATATGACAACAAATTTTAATCATTACAATAATAATCTTATTATTTTGAAAATACAGGCTGATAAATACACTTAGGGAGATTTTTCTTACCTGTTTGACCCGTTTGACCTGTTTCCATTTTATCCAATTTTTAGATTTAATCCATTTGACCCGTTAGAGATACTTTGTTGTGCTATACATGCATATATGGTCGTATTTTCTGTTTATGATTTTTATTAATTTTTATTATTCCTTTTGTTGTGATGTCTATAATCGTGCAGGTTCTTCAGTTAACGAAGTTCGATTATAGGCTTGCTAATGATCTTGATGAAGAGCTACAAAGAATGCGTTGTCGGGTCAATTATCATGCTTTACGGTTCACCAAACCAATACAAAATCTAGGTCAGAAAATCGTTATGCGTATGAGAAAAATGGCCCCTCGCTTCATTGCAGTTCACTTGAGGTTTGTTACTTCAATACCACATATATTCATGGTCCTGCATTTTACTGTAGAGTGAAATTATTGACCACTCACCACAGATACAAAATGTTCATACTAAAAAACTTAACGGGTTGACCCGTAAAATAATGTAAAGGTGGCAGAATAGGCGGGTCGGGTGGGATGGGTAATGGGTTGCACCGGGTAATTTTTAATGCGGGTCTAAATGGGCAGGTAGGGTTGCCCCACAACTTTTACTTGTTCAGTATTTGTGTTAAATGATTACTGAATGTAGTAACATGGTCATAAAAACATCACATCAATACAATATGTGGTAACAGTTGCGTGACTTTTAACCTGTTTGACCCGTTAAAGATAAAATGTAACCCGTTTAAAATTGAATGGGTTAAAATTGCCAACTCTAAATAAATAGAACGATGGAAATCCGTAACTGATTGTCTTTTGATTTACAGGTTTGAGCCCGATATGCTTGCATTTTCTGGCTGCTACTATGGTGGTGGCGATAAAGAAAGAAACGACCTCGGTGAAATCAGGAAAAGATGGACGACGTTACCTGTAAGATTGTTATAAACATTTTTATATAAAAAAGTTGCTTTTTTGCACGACGATTTTAAGTTATAATCTTTCTTGATTAGGAAACAAGTCCTGATGGAGAGCGGAAGCGAGGAAAATGTCCTCTGACACCTCATGAAGTAGGTTTAATGCTTCGGGCACTCGGTTTTGAGAATAACACGTATCTTTATGTTGCATCGGGTGAAATATATGGCGGGGAAGAAACTTTAAAGCCTCTTAGGGAATTGTTTCCAAATTTATACACCAAAGAGATGCTTGCAAATGAAGAACTTGAACCTTTTCTTCCGTATTCTTCTCGGCTTGCGGCCATTGACTACATTGTTTGTGACGAAAGCGATGTTTTTGTCACCAACAATAACGGAAATATGGCGAAAATTCTTGCGGGCCGAAGGTATGAATGTAGATGATCAATCATGCATTTGTTCGCCTCTTTAATTCATGTAAAATGACTAAAATACCCTCGTGTATTTTAACTATTTTGTATGTTCCCTATTCTTGAATATTGATTTGGTTATTATTAAAGGACCATCTAACTCTTTGTTGCATTCAATAGGAGGTACATGGGCCATAAAAGAACCATTCGTCCAAACGCAAAAAAGCTTAATGCTTTGTTTCTTAAACGCGAGAAAATATCATGGGAATCATTCGCTAAAAAGGTGAAAGCGGCCCAACAAGGATTTTTAGGCGAACCAGACGAGGCGAAAACGGGCCGTGCTGAATTCCATGAATACCCTTCTACTTGTATTTGCAAAAAGCCCTTCGAGTTTTCCGGTCTTGAAAGAATTCATCACAAAAACCAAACAATTTCAAGAACGCTCGAAGCAGAATCCGAGTACGGGCATAATGAAGAAGATCAAGGGGTGCATAATGTGCAATAAATAGAAAATGCAGGTTTAATTGAAATTCAAGGGGGTCATGATCATTAGTAGAACAGACAGAACTGAAGGATGGTGTTGACTTTTTGGTTGACTAATTGCAACAAGAAACTTGGTGGTTTTAGGTTTGAGTTTTGTTTTTCTTTGATTTAGATCTTGAGCTAAAGTTGGCTCAGTGTTGTATTTATTTTTTCTGGATGTCCATTTTACCCTAGTGTCATTAGGGTGTGAAAAGAATTGTGTATAAGAAAGTGTTGACTTTTTGATGGACCAGTTGAATCGGTTCAAGCCAATCTATAATGCAGAACCGGATAGAACCATTGCTAGTTTTTTATTTTATAAATTTATTTATATTTATATTATTAATGTTTATTATGTTATCTATAATATATTAATATTTATAATTAAATGATTCAAATCTAGCATCTATATCATATCCACTGCCAGGCACACCATCAGAATGTCAACACCACACATCCCACAACTCACATGCATACATACATATTATGATATACACATATTGCATTAACTCCTCACATCTACTACACACCCCACAGGCTCACATGCATACATATGTATATATACACCATTTAATTCAACCACACCTACACCCATCACATGATACAAGCTGATAAGCACATACATATTTTGCTGCAAGTATGCAACATACAAACATCATTAATTTAATATATTTCTGAAAATTTTGTTTCCTATAAACTACATAGATAACACTGTTATATTTATGTATCCAGCTAAAGATTTGAGGTTACAAATTGGTCCAGTGTGGTAACAGAGACTTTAATAAGTTTAGAATTTTAACAAAATCAGGGGACTCGGAACTGTTTTTTTAAAAAGATGCAACTATGTTGAACAAATAGAAGCTCACAGCAATCACATAAATCAATAACTCGATACGGATACGGATATGGCAATGATCTTTAGAACTATAACACAATCATGATATTGTAACCTCAGAAACAACGATATACAGCGCAGTTTGGTAAGAAATTTATGAACATCTTCTACAAGCTACGTTATTAAAGCTTATTTTAACCAGAGCCATTCCTAGTTCTAAAACCTCTGCTTAATTTACACACAACATTGGACTTGGACCGCTTCCCATCTGGTCTAATTGCTACTCCCTGTTAAAAGCCATGTAAAGTATCGTTAAGAAAAAAAATGCATAGATAAAAAAGAATCTGAAGACATCAGCGTCGGGGCTAACTCAAACTCGACTTGATATTAGGGGTATCACGGTTTGATTTAAAACCCTGAAACGGTCCAAACCAGTCTGTGGTTTTTTTCAATTTTCCGTTTGTCAGCTTCAAATTTTCAACCTGTAGCAAACGGTTTGGTGTGCAGTTTATACTAAAGTCCAACCATATAAAACCGAACCGGACCGTAAGATTGAGATATATATCATTTTTTTAATCCTTCACACACACACACACACACACATATTATATTTGAGTAAAATGCCATTTTCGTCCTTGAGGTTTGGCAAGTTTTGTGACTTTCGTCCAAAGGTTTGTTTTCTCCGCATCTGGATCCCAAAGGGTTTGAAATCTAGCCACTTTCATCCGACTCGCTAACTCCATCCATTTTTCTCCATTTAAGTCAGGGGTATTTTCATTTTTTTTGTTAACTTAAAGGGCAATTCGGCCTTTTTCACTTAATGACTTGCTTGTACATTAAAGTGAAAAAGGCTGAATTGCTCTTTAAGTTGACAAAAAAGACGAAAATACCCGACTTAACGGAAAAAAATGGATGGAGTTAACGAGCCGGATGAAAATGGCAAGATTTCAAACCTTTTGGATCCAGATGCGGAAAAACAAACCTTTGGACGAAAGTCGCAAAACAGGCCAATCCTCAGGGACGAAAATGGCATTTTACTTTATTATATTTATATTGGGCTTAATTCAAATTGGGCCAGGCGTCTTTACCTTTTGATGTAACCTTGTTGTGGCTTCTTGGACTTGGATGTGAAACAGTCAACGAACTTTGCAAGCCTTCTAATAACTGCAAGAAACAAAGCTCAAACCCTCAGTTTAGAACAAAACTTCAAAATCATAAGTAACAATCACCAGTTTACCCTTGAAGTTGGTTGGATTCTGCGAACTGATCTACGCGGTTCTATTTCCGAAGTTGACTTATCTTCAACCTCAACTTTAGTTGCCTTTGATGTTGAAGTTTCCTTTGCGTCCTCGGTATTAGAAGAGTCAACATCCATCCTGTTAGGTTGACCCGACAAATTCTCATCACTTGTAAAAGCATCATGTGAAGTGGGTTTAGAACCTTTCGACTTATCCTTTTGGGTCAACGTTTTGACCGAAGGAACCGGTGGTTTTCTAGTCTTGATAACTTTGGGTTTGACTTCAGCAACTTGCTTTTCTTTGGCTTCGGTTTTAGAATTGTTTTTCGACCCACGGGCCCCGGATGCTTGAGGCATCAAATAATTTACAAGCTTGACTGAATCACTTGGTGTATTACTTTTATTGTTTCTATCATCAACACGATGCGTGCTCACATCCATGAACTTCTGTGTCTTCCCGGGTTTAGGAACACCAAAAACCACCCTTGATTGTTTCTTCTGCGTACCGCTATTTATGGTTTTAAGAGTGTCGAACTTGTTCTCACTTCTAGCGCTTTTACCTAGGTCAATTGATATTCCTATGGAAGATATAGGAATATTCCTCGATTCTTGATGTCTCCCTGACTCAACAAGATTAGCGTTATTTGACGGTTTAGCCGTATCTTTCCCTTCTATAACAGGGCTACTACCAATCTTATGTCGCTTTTCACGTGGTGTATCACCCTGTAACGGTGTAACCATATAATTCATAAAAAAATAATGTGAAACCCAAATAATCCATCAACAAATTATAAAGCAATGGGGTGTTTGGATGTGTGATTTGAAAATGATTACGTGATATTGAATTATCAAATTTCAGTTGTAACTTGAAATAATATGTGTAGCATGGAGATGGTGTTTAGATCAGCTTCTGTTGTATGAACTATGAAGTTGTAATAATCAAAAAAACATCGAATGTAATGCAAATCTGGTTATTATGAATAAGATAAAAATATCAAAACAAATATCTGTATATGTTTTAGAAGTTTCCATTTAAAATGACAAATCTACTTTAATTACTTGTATATTATTGTACAAATTCCAAGAATTATGTATTTTAATAGCATCACTATTCACTGGCAATGAAAATGTGGTAAATAGAAAATATTAATATTCCTTAAATAATCAAATAAACATAATTTTCAAACACTAGAACCTGATTATTAATTCTTTTTGCAATAATCAGAAAATCGATTTTAGAATCCACATCCAACCCTAGGCCTGTAAATGAATGGAACGGACGCGAACACGGGTATGTTCGTGTTTGTTCATTTAACTTTAACCGAACACGAACATATGATCGAACACATTTTTTGTTCATGTTCATTCTTTAAGAAAATGAGCATGTTCATGTTCATTTATATCCGTTCGTTTAAAACAAAAACAAACTTATACGAACATAATGAACATAAATGACCAAACATAAATGAACATAAGATAGTTTTTTTATATAAATTAGTGATTAACTACGTTAGCTTCAATTCAAAAGCCCACTTTTTATTACTAGGAAGCCCAATTACTAATTAGCTATTTTTATATAAGTAAGAAATCACGTTTAATGTTTATCTTTATACAACTATAACTATTTATGAATTTATTAATAATTAAACAAAATAAAGGAACGTAAATAAACGAACTTTCACAAACATAAATAAACGAACAAAACGTGTGTTCATGTTATTCGTTGGTTTATTAAAAGAAACGAACTTCCCACCGAACAGTTCATGAACGTTCAGTTCATTTACCCTATCCAACCCACCAAACACAAAAATAATAATAAATAATAATAATACACAGATTGCCTTACCTCTGAAGAGTGGGACCCCTTCAGACTAGACCACTCGATCCACTTGCCATCTTTCCAGATAAGCGTTGGCCTGACATGCCATGACCGAACAACGGACGTCTCTCCTTGGGCTGCAAGCCAAGGTGGGGTACAATCAGATTTCAGCACATGTCATTAAAAAGATTGAAGGCCGTTTTATATAACCATACATACCAGGAAACTGAACAGTTAGAGAAGTTAAATCAGTCTTATTTGTCTCCACAACAACTGCTTCGCACCAGCTACAAAAAGAAACAACATTTATTGAAGAGCTTCTTCTCAGTTTAAATATAACGGGAATTGGTTATTTAAAATCCAATATTAAGAACAATAGAGATGTGAAATGGTTACCAATCTTGGACCCACACATCAACACGGTCCCCACTACACCAACCATAATCTGTAAGGGTTGTTCTGCCTCTCTTTCTCGTGCCTTCAGACCGCATGGTAGTCATAGGATGAGCAATGCGTATCCTAGGTGGCTCAGTGCCTTCACCTTCAAGTGCGATCCATTCCGTTAATTTACCTGACCCTGTAAGGATGAATATAGAATCAGTACCAAAGGTCCAAAACTAAGGTTTTGTTACTTTGTAGTTTGTAGGACGATGCTCCAATAAATAGAAAAGATGCCAGCTACATATTTATAAAATATCGAATCTTCATAGAAAAGATTATTTTTTAACATCTTACCATCATTTGATTGAAGCTCAGTGTAGCAGACAAATGCTTTTCCATCTTTCAGAGTTGATACATTTGCGGCAAACCAGGCACTTTTCTTCTTGTCATCGTCTTTACGTACCTAAAAAATAATGAAAATACTTCAGACGGTATCATTTTGCTAAAAAAAAATTATAATAATAAAATAAGCATAGCGCTTTAAAATAAACTGCCAAACATCAGTACATCACAAGTGTGACTAAGCAAGTGAGATCGATCGCATATCACTATTGATTTGGGTTGTGTTTTTATCTCAAAACAGGTCATACAAAATATTAATAAATACAAGAGAAATGGGATAATTAGGTCAAACAGGTTGAAAATCGCCTGGAGACTAGTTTTAATGCATACAACCTCCTAAATCACTTATTAAAAAATCTAGATATTGTTGTAATTATATTGTTTTGTAATAAAACGTAGCTCATTTCGATGGATACAATTCCCTTACCTCAACAAGACAACCTTCTTTAATGATGTTATCTTTCCACGTGCTTGAAGTACTCAGAAGTATGTTTGGGTCAACATCAGAAGTATGAACTGATCCAGCAGTTTTGGATAAGTTAGGACCGTTACGACCCTTTTCATTGCTTGCAACAATCATTTGATCCTTGACCAAATCTTCTTTATCATTAAGAGCAGTTTCAACATTCTGTTTATCAGAACGACCCTTCTGAACGGATGACTCCGGAAACTTCCAGTAACCCTCAGGACCAGCTTCCACCAATTCTCTTATAGACAAAGGATTACCAATTGCAACAATCTTCCCAGCTTGTGATACCGCTTCTGCTGCCAGCTCAGCAGCTTTTACAATAGCATCTAAATTTTCAGCATGTTTTGAAGCAGCAGAAGCAGCTTCAATTCTCCTACGAGCAGCTTCTTTAGCAGCAGAAATGATTGAAGTAGTGCCACTTTGATTATAACTATCAGTTTTGTTTGATAAAAAAACTTCGTCAGCCATCAATCTTGCTTGTTCTGCAACGTCTGATGCGATTTTAGCAGCAGCTGCAGCCACTTTAGCAACAGAAGAAGCAGCTGCTATTGAGACAGCCGAAGACGCTAGCTTCGCTTCATCATCGGAAACCAGACCGGAATTCTTTCGACTTTCCAGTTGTTTCCAGACGTTTTCGCAATGATTGACGGCAGCAGCAGCATGCACTGCTGCGTCTGCTGCCTGAACCTTTGACTCCTCAATTTTGCTCACAGTGTTCTCTCTTGTTACAATCTTCTCCATGTTTTGGTCAACATGAGTCACATTGCTAGGTTGACCATGAGTAGATGCAAAAGATATAGGTGGAACAAAATTACCGACAGGTGTCGATAAGGCAGCTGGTGTTGTAATATTACTATTGACAACCTTCTTCCTCTTTCTGCTTTTTGGATCACTTGAAGTTTGACCAGATGACAGCATAGGAGAAACGGTTGGAGAAGCACTAGGGCCCACAGAAATCACCGGCATACTTACAGCACCTGATTCTTTCACTGTAGTTAGTTTTACAGACTCGGTTATAGGCAATGCAGAAAGACGAGCATTAAACGAAGCAACCGGTGAAGACGCAACCCATTGACCAGGAAACACGCCTTGCGATGGCCACATAGGGTTATGTCCAGCAAAATTCTGCACCACCGGGTTTTGAAACGGGCCAAAAAGATCACTTTTGGGCATAGCGTTAGACTGTGAGCCATCACTAGGGGTAGGAATATTCCAAAGAGGAGATGAAATGGGAATAATGGGATTAACGATCGGTGAAGAAATACCGGAGAGAATTTTGCTTTGGGCGGAACCTATTTTAACTGCTTGATTAGGGGTACTTGGGCCAGGGTTATTGGGTTGGGCTTTGGGCCCACGAACCCTTTCTTGATAAGCATGCCAAGTAGCCTCCCAGGCTCTCCTTCCACCGTCTGTAAACACGTGATGAAACTAATATGAGTCATCCGGTTTTTTAAACATAAATAATGCTAAATAAAAAACTGTAAAATAGACTAACCAGATTGGCCAAACGCAGCAATCATATGAGGCTCTTCAGGTGGTACTCCAGACCTGAAATATTCAGTCATGCGTATAGAAAATTAAAAACTGAATGAAAACATACATGAGTATATGCATATGTATGAAAAGTGTAAGTACTAAGTACGTACAATATTGAACCATATACTAAAATTTGTGCCCGCAATTGCACTTGCTGATTGTCGGTAAAAGAGTGATGGAATACAGAGGTTGAGTTATTCAGAATGGGTAGAGTTGATGTGGAAATAGGAGTCATGCCACCAGGCTTAGGATTGCTGACTGGAGTAACATGTCCAGTTGTAAGGGGTGTTTGCAATGGAGGAGATTTTTCTGTTTTACGTGAACGTCTAGCGGGAGTCTTTTCCTTCAAGTTGTTACTTTGCTTAGCGGTTTCGGTCCCAACAGATTTTTTCCTCGGTTTACGTTCAGAAGTTCCTTTGGCTCTTGTTGCAGCAGAGGTAGTGATAGGTGATTGAGTAACTGGAGAATCCTCATGCAATTTGTTAGGATCTAACTGGCTACCATGAGAACTAACAGATGACACCGTATTCTAAGCAAAAGTTAATAAAAAAGCCTTGTTAAAGAGGGTTATGACGCAATGAAAAACAAAATACGCAAAGCACAAAACTAGAAATAAAAAAATGATTACCGTTGAGAAATTAATATTTTGACTTGAACTAGCATTGACCTCGAAAGTAAAATTCTTGTCTTCTTTTGTACCCTTGGTGACATCATGTTTATCTTTTGCAGTTTGAGAAAGTTCAACGCTTTTTGTGTCTGACAAAGAAGTTTGAGGTTTATCCAAAGAAGAAGGATTAGTGTCGCATCCAGATGGACTATCTATATCAACAGACGCCTGCTGCTGATCTGGCATATTAACTGCAAAAGCCAGACCAGTAATCAGAATCGTATTTGCAAAAAAAATGTATCTGAACATTTTTTATCTGGCATAAATCCATAATAGCCTTGTATGTATATATAAATAATGATCACCTGCTAAATTTAGAGGTTCCGCTCCATCTCCTGTCATTGATTCCTTAGGATCCGGTAAACTTCCTGCTTCATCATCTCCGGTTTGTTCACTTTGGCCCGCATTGACGTGTACAATCTTTTCAGCACCGTCAGAAACCGTGCCCTTTTCAACTTCTGGGGACTGCTTCTGGAAAGCTCCTTCACTGGTAGATCCTACTTCCACTTTTTCTTTATTATCATCCGACAATAAACTGACCCCAAGTATAGGTGATCTTGGTTGGTCATCTGTAACAACATCAGATGTAGCAACGGTTCCAGATGGTAGCTGTACACCGTCAGTTGTGTCAGGAGATGATAATTTACTTGATTCCACAGCCACAACTGATTTACATAAAATTACTAAGAATTAGTCCAAATATTATCGTGAGTATCTACATTAATACTTATAATCATACGTTAATGAGTAAAATGCTATTTTCGTCCCTGAGTTTTGGCCAGTTTTGCGACTTTCGTCCAAAGGTTTGTTTTTTCGCATCTGGATCCAAAAGGTTTGAAAGCTTGCCATTTTCATCCGGCTTGTTAACTCCATCCATTTTTCTCAACTTTCGTCTTTTTTGTTAACTTAAAGGGCAATTCGGTCTTTTTCACTTTATGTACATTATGCTAAATGCTTGTACATAAAGTGAATAAGACTGAATTGCCCTTTAAGTTATCCAAAAAAACGAAAATACCCCTGACTTAACCGAGAAAAACGGATGTAGTTAACAAGCCGGATGAAAATGGCAAGATTTCAAACCTTTTGGATCCAAATGCGAAAAAGAAAACCTTTGGACGAAAGTCGCAAAACTGGCCAAACCTCAAGGACGAAAATGGCATTTTACTCTGAGTAGTTAATATACCAGCATCTGTTAGAACATCCATATTAGATTCAGCATGAGCTATTGCATTAACTCCTTTATCATTCTTTGGGCTATCAGCAGCTCCAACAACATTTACGTCCGTATTTCCAGATGTACCATCCTTGTTTAAGATGTCTTCAGACGGAATTTCAGCTGAAGTAACATGTTGGGCATCACTAGGGACGCCATTTTCTGTTACCTCGTTAACAGAAACACCACTTTCAACTAACGGTTTGCCCACCGATACCACGTTTAAAACACCGCCTTCAGCAACGGTGTCACTGTTGGTTGAATTATCCACACTATTCTCTTTGCTCTTATCAATATAATCAGAGTCATTATTACCGCTAGCATTTTCAACATTCTGTGAGGAACCTGCATTTCCACATTCTACCTTAGACACAGAAGAATCTACTTGTAATTCGTCAACAACAGATTCGGTTGCTATTTTACTGTCACCTAAAACTACTGATTCTAATTCCCCCTTGGGATCCATAACATTAGTTAAGCTACTGTGTCTATTACTTTCTTCTAGAACCTTCTCTTCTTGTCCAACGGATTTTAGAAGCATTTCAACAGATTCTGAAGATGTTGCTTCAGACCATACATTTTTCCGTGTTGATTTCGAAGCAGTTGAATATTCCTCAATCCAGTGATTATCTTCCTGAAGGAAAACCTCGTTGTTAACAAGATTATCAAACCTTAGATGCCCCTGTAAGCTATCATCAAACTCGAATTTGGGAAGAGAAAATGATTGCAATACAGGAGAAACTTTCGAGCTCTCTTCCCCAACTATGTGAAGATTTTGGTCTTGAGCATCGTTGTCATCAGTATCCATTGAGTATCACTAGATTTGAAATAAAGTAGTAAGAAAGATATATTTATACACAAAAACAGTTATGTGTACATTTGGTAGATAATCACAACGTATGAGAACAAAATGCTCCAGCTTTAGATGGCTAATTATGTTGATTGATAAAGAAAAACCAACAAAACTCAAGAATAACATAATACTACAGTTTCATCTATGCTTCCATAAAGAGCCTTTTGACATTTTTTATCTTATTCACTTAATTAACCATTTTTTAATCATTTTAATTTTGCCTCTTTCATATAACGAGATCTAGCAAGCATTATCCTCACTACACATCTATTCAAACTAAAACTTCTAGATCTGACCACGCCTCAAAATCAAGCATTTACTACCTTAAAATAAAAAATAACTTTGAAGCTGTGAAATTTATTCTCCTTTGACCGGGTTATCAATTCATCACCGTATACTACGTTAGGATCACTACCACATTACATCTTAAAATATATCTGGTTATTCATGTTGTCTGTGTCAAACCTCTAATTCATAGAGCAGTCACTTGCACTCCAAGTTCATCCTCAGACCTCATGAGAAAATATTTTGGTATTTCTTGTGATCTTAAAACGTACATTACTGGCCTTATAAAACTTAGATAGTGATACCCAATACAAGACAATCTTTCCATGTGAGGAAGCTTTCAACTGTGAAAAAGAATGTAAGAGGTAACTTAAACTTGTAGTTTAATCTCCTTGCTCCAATTTGAGGGGAATATATTTATAACTGAATGAACCATTGCGTTAACAGAAAACATTTACTGTAATTACAGCGTCATGAATCATTTTGTTCAACCATAAAACAAGACATAAGATAGAATCTTTAGCTCAAGTTCAAAAAAATGTATTTCAAACACACAGCCCCAATACGATCGTGGAATAAAAGCAACCAAAAGGTCAACAACTAATTCAAGTTTAACCTTAAGCCTCACAATATTCAACAACTCCAAACCCTAACCCTTTGCCCCTAATAACTCCATGCAGAAAACAAAGTCTATCCATGAGCTTCAAAGCAAGAAAAGAGATCCATCTGATAGCAAAAAAAAAAATTCAAAAAACCAACCATCATAAGGTCAACAAATACCAGTCAAATGATTCTTATTTACACCCAAACATACAAGATAACAAATTCTATGCTGATATTGCCAGCTTCACACACAAACAATAACACATGCAGGATAACAAACACAAAATCCCCAACATAAAATTCAATTTTCATTTCAGAATAGAAAACCCTAATCTACTAAAAACATCAAAAATCACTTGAAACAAAATCAAATTTAACAAACACTCTACCATTTACCCAAATTTTCACATCACCATATCCAAAATCAATCAAAATCTTACACACACACACAGAGAGAAACCAAATCATATTCTCACAACAATTTAACAACAATAAGTCAATAACACATATGAATAAAGTAAAATAAGTACAGCTATTACCAGAAGAAGTAAGTGAAGAAGATGAAGAATAGGTACAACTACCTCCCTCCATTCGGTGACTGAATCTGACCGTTTGATCAACGTTGCAGCTGCTTATTCACAGAAATTTTGATTCTAGGGCTCGAAAAACTCGCAAACCTTTTTTTTTTCAATCAAACAAGCCCTAATTTAGACATAAACACAAGTTGTCAGCAATTAGCATGTGATTCGATCGAGTACCGGTTGTTGAAATCGAATTGATTATCTTCGATGAACTGACAGACGAACTGAAACCTAGAGAGAGAGAGAGATGGTACTACACACTGTTTATGGCGTTTGTGAGATGACGGAATATGGAATATGGTGAGAGGGTATTTTGGTAAATGGGTATTTAAACGTGGAGGGGTTTGATTTGGTGGTAATTAAACGGCTTTTTTTTTCTAATTTTAATTATGATGTTTGAGTAATTAGTTTTAGCCAACAAAATGAAAAAAATTATGGTTGGTTGATTTTATGGTAAGGTGGATTGGTGGAATGAGATTTTTCTATGAAATGTCTATTTTACCTTGTTAAAATACAAAAATATATATATATATATATATATATAAAAGATATACAAATAATTATATTATTAAAATTAATAAACTTTAAGTGAGCCTCATTTTCTGTTTACACTTAATTTATAATTACCCTTTACACACACATACACATACACACCATCTCCACCTCCACCTCCACCTTCACAAACAACCACCTCCCCCCTCTACCACACAACCATTATTATCCACAGTGTTGCAGAAAGAGTAAACGGTCATCGGAGGTCTGCCGCCAGGATTTTGTCAAATCAGTCAAACTAGGCGGCAGTGGTCAAAATCAAAGAAAATAGGTCAAAAATCGGACCTAATCGTTCAAAATTGGACCGAATCGATCTAATGGAATGAGTTCTTACCTCGTTTGGAACCAAATTGGAAACAAAATTCGGGCTGCGGCTTCTTTCTTGTGCGCCGTGTAATGAAACAGATGAATAAAAGAGATGGTTGGTTAGGTTAATTTAAGTTTGGGTATTTTAACTTTTAAACCCCTCTATCTTTCACAACTTTACATATGGTTCCCAAACTTGTAAATTTGTATATAAAAAATATAAAGTTAACTATATATTTATATAATTTTGTAAAAATATACATAAAAATTCCAATCCGATTAATCCCTAGGCGTTACCTCACCGCCCGACTAGCGCCTAGCGCCTTCTACAACATTGGTCATCTACCATCCCCTGTCGTCGCTCGAAACCTTAGAACATAACCCACTCAACGTTGCACCACCAACTGTCACGGCCCCCGACCCACCCTGGACGGAATCGAGAGCCGCGAACAGCCCAGTGGTACCGGTGATTATTTTGAAAACGTTGCAGCGGAAATTTCATCAGGACCGTGAGTTAGGAAAAATATCAGAGTTTAGAAAACACCGGATTTTATTAAATAGATGGGATAAACCCATGTTTTACAATGGTAGCTTTAATAAAGATAAATTTGATTACATAAAACAATATTTCTTAATTTGATTTAATTAATAAAATAAGCCACTTCTTGAAGCCTTTCAGTGCCATATCCATCTCTTACTCCAATCTACTGTAATTACCTGAAACGCGTTTTAAAAATGTTTTGTCAGCAGGAAATACTGGTGAGTTCATTCATTTTATGAAAACGACACGTTTGTTATAATTTACAGCATTAAGAGTTTTTACATTTGCTTCTTAAAGATTGGTAAAGACTTAATCACTGCAAAGTATAACTAGAAAACAATTGTTATAATTTACAGTATTAAGGGAGATTACAATGTTTCAGATATCAACCAACTACCCACAGTATTTGTCACTCGACCGGATCTGTGACTATGGTCATATCACCATTGGCCACCCGTTTGTCCAATGGCAAAGATTATCAAGTAATGTATACAAAACCCCACATACTGGCTGTAATTTGGTGATTACATAAACTTAATCCCTGTAATTATAACCTTGAAAATAAACATGCTTTTTGAAAGTAATTTGATAAAAAGAGAATGACTCACATTATAATCGTGCAGATTCATACGGCCAAAGTTTAGTCTACAGATAAGCCTTGATAGATTGCAGATTTATACAGGCAGAGCTTAGCCTATTGATTTAGCCTTGTAACCTAGTGTATACCAACTAGGTAAGTAACTTAATACAGCAATTACGATAACTCGCGAGATTAAAACCCTCACAACGAATGACAAAGTGCAATCACTAAAACATCCATCGGATTCTCAACGAATGACAGAGTATTCCCCGAGTTCGGGTGGTACTCAAACATCCTGTCGGAATCACGATTAATGACAGAGGATAGCGCTTAAACATCCATCGGATAGTTTCAATCGATCGGACATTGAATCGTAGCAGCGATCGAGTTAATACCCTGTATCATAGCAGCACCCCGCTATACTAATTAGTGATTTTGAGACTATTTCGACAATATCTCTGCGTACAATTTGAATTTGATCGTCGAACGAACGCCAGGAATCAAGTGCCAATGCCTGCTATTTATATACGAAATTTGACACGCTTGCGCACCGTAAGCCTTATCCCTTACGGTGCGCAAGGGACACGAAATCACTATAGGCTTGCCACGGTTGTGTGTAGGCTTGCTGAGTCGACGGAATCGAGAAATTCAATTTGGACAGAGTTTTATAAGGATAATCGTTAAGTAGGGAATACCCCCCCCCCCTGAGTTTTAGGGGCCCTGATCCTGATTCTGATTGTTCTGAAAATTTTAGGGTTTGTGCATAATTACTTGGGTGTCTCAATTAGGGTTTCCTATTGGATAAAATAATAAAATAAATAGGACTTTTAATGAGGGTTGTTACATTCTCCCCACCTTAATAAAAATCTCGTCCTCGAGATTTGGGTTATGATATTTCTTTTAGACTTATGTCATATTTTAGTTAATAAAAACAATATTAAGATAGATGATACAGAATTTAAAATATCAAATTTTGTGAATACGAGTTGTACCATAAGTAGGATTCAATGGTTCAACTGAATTAGTTCAAGAAATCGATGACAAACGGATGAGATGAAATGATATAATTTCCCAGGTGACTAGGTTCAAGCCAAAAGATATATGATCAATAGATATTTAGAATGAATGTGAAGGACTTTTTAGAATCAATAAAATTCTTTGTCAAAAGAAAGCTTACTTTAATTGGCAACTGAGGAAGACTTAGAATTGACAGGTTCTAAATGAAATAAAAGCATGAAAAATAATTTGTCAAATATTAAATTATGATATGAGAAAATCAATGTGCTGAGATGAGTGAATTGCAAAGATACACCAAAAGACAATAGAGTTAGTGTATCATTGTTTAGAGTTCCAAATTGTTTTAATTGTGAAATAATGTAATAGTACACTATTAGTAACCATATTTTTCATACTATATCCTAGAGATCGAAATATAATAAGAACAAGTTGTTTTAGCATGACCAACCATTATATTATATTTGTAAAACAAATGTAATATATATTATTTGTTACACATTTTACTATATGTAAATGGTCACTACTAAATAAATGTTATTTTAGTATTTTACTATACTATGTATAATAACTTATATTTACTATGTAATATATATTACAAAACACCGCAATGAAGTTATTACATTACAAAATATTTTATTATTTTGTAAAAGAAATCACTATTATTTATAATGTTGTAAAATAGAGGTGTAAAAATATTTATTGTACAAAAGTATTTGTAAAATATTTTGAAAATATAATACTTAATGGGTCGATTCTATGTGATTACTTATTTTCATTTTGAAACCATATAACGTTGTGAATGTATTTACAAATGTTGTAAATAAGTGAAAACGGATACTATTCTTATATATTATAATGTTCACCTAACCCAATGTAGTTGACGACTACCATATTATTCTTATATGGTCATTTTCTTACCAAAGCGTTATGGTACATAGTTACCACAAAACATGTAATATATAATTATTTATATAAAATTTTTATTCGTCCCTCTAATTCTTGTATTGTTTTATGAAAATATGTATTCTCCTTATAGTACAAAGTATATATAAAAGAAATATTTATATATATATATATTTAAAATTTGCTAAATAAGTATGATGACTTAATTTATATATATTAACTAGTCATTATCATGGTGGATATTGGTTAGTGCTGCCTTGTTTAAGCATAGGTGGCCAGTCTATGCCTAATTAAGGCTAGGCTATTCAATATCTGCCCTTGACAATAACCCTAGTATTTTTAAAATAATACTAACACTACAAATAATAAAATTAATATTAATTACCAATAATAAATAAATACACATAAATTTAAATGAGAGTATACCTTAACATAATTTTATAAAAATATAAATTTTTCACCTCAATGGTTTAACAAGAATATTAATACTATTTAAGTAAATTAGGTAATCACTTATGTAAGTTTCCATATATAATTAATTTTATATAATGTTTTTCGATTGAAGATTGTTAAAGCAATAATTATCATGAAAGGCTCGATTGATGTTGTAAGAATTATTAAGAGATACACTGAAATATGACAAGAATTTGTGTATTATTATCTTAGCACACGATTTGTGTTAAGATGGCTTTTATCAACAAAGCAATTTAATATAGGCAAATTGGATTTAAATAATCTCAACTCACTGTTATTGGCCAATAATAATCCCAACTCATTTAATCACCAATAATAATCCGAACTATTCACTTTTGTTTGTAAAATACTCCCAGTTAAAAAAACACTAACTAGGTTAAAAATTTGCTGATGTGGCTTGCCACGTCACCTGCCACATCAGTTGCCATGTAATCGAAAAATGCCACGCAGACTGCCACATCAGCTGCCACGTCATCAAAAATGCCACACAGACTGCCACATCAGCTGCCACGTCATCAAAAAATGCCACATCAACTGCCACGTCATATGACACATCAGCTAAAAGGGCCACATCAGATGCCACATCAGCAAATTTTTAACCTAGTTAGTGTTTTTTTAACTGGGAGTATTTTACAAACAAAAGTGAATAGTTCGGATTATTATTGGTGATTAAATGAGTTGGGATTATTATTGGCCAATAACAGTGAGTTGGGATTATTTAAATCCAATTTGCCTTTAATATATAATTAAATAAATAATTAAATCCGTATATGATATATATAAACGAGATTAGTGCAAGCTTTAAATTTTGTGAAAATGTCAGCACAAAGTGATCATGATCAAAGAAATGATTCAATGGAGTCGAAGATTTAAACAAGCCTATTATGGTTCAAAACAAATGAAGTGCTTGTTGGGACTATTTTGAATATGATAGCTTCTGTCACACCCTGGCTTTGCGGAAGCGTGGTTAATTTTGGTGTGACTTCTTAATACCATAGCTTAACCATAACAAAGCTATATGAAATAAAATCATGCAAGATCATCCATTTAATTAAGTTTTAAAAACCAGAGTAACATACCATTGTCTTAGAAACTTACAACATCGTAACGTAAAACATTGTCTTTACAAACATAACCATTAACATGAAATAAACGCAGTTTAAGATTTGTGACTTGTCCAGGAAAGAGTCACATTTCCTAAACTGGGATGACCTTGGAACCCTTATGCAGCGGGAAAACATAACATACCGTGCCAGATCTTTAATTTCCTGAAATACATGTAAGTTGAAAAATCAACAATAATGTTGAGCGAGTTCATGTGTAAGTGAGTATGTAAAAACACTTGTAAGTATAAAAGTTCCCTGGTATGTAGCAGTGTAAGGAAAAAGAGATCACCAATGGTTTGCAAGGCCATTAGCATGTGTGAAGTGCAAGTAGGAAGACTCAACCTAGCAGATTTTGCGTCGGGTACAAAGTCACTCAAGGTCCGTTCTGCTGGGCCTCTTAGAGGTCCGTTCTGTTGGGCCTAGAGTTGGGCTCGCTACACCCAGATAGATCTACCGCTTACGTCCCTCGGTGTTTCTGCCTACCCACTCACATGATCTAGGTAGTAAACCTCCTTACGCTAATCATACCATGTATAAAGTACTTGTAATCAAAGTAACATGTATTTCACCCCCGCAGTTAAGAAAACTGAAAACAGTTAGAGAAAAGGGGGACATGAACTCACAGTTAAGCGTCTCTACCAAGTATCTCCTGCTCACGCAGCTGTGCGACGACCTACAGGTGCTAATTTCTATTAGACGGACGGCCGTGCCTTAGCTTTATGGTTTATGTTTTTGGGAAATAGTTAGACAACTATTTCGTGTTTACATTTTGTAAATACTTGGTAGTTAATCTCCTTCCCAAGGATGGGGGATTCAATACATGTGCGTTCATAAATATTTCCGTAAGTGCGTAAGTTACGTTTTAACAATCGAGTGGTAATATAATTACCGATGTAACTTATATATTTATGGTGAAAGCGTTCGTATTATTTTGGATTCGTTAACGTTTGTAAATATTATTTTTACTCTAGAAATAATATTTATGCATTTTCACAAAATAATCATAAACAGTGTGTGAAAATATATATTATCACGTTAAATTTTGTGAAAATCCCACCTCCGAATATTTAGTAAATAAAGTCATGGCGAAATTTATATTTTGAAAACATGTCCAAAAATAATTCTAACACTTGTAGTGTAAATAGTTCTAAGTGTTAGGTTGTTAGAAAAATTTCGCCAGAGTTTCCTCTGTAACTGGAGGCGGCCACGCTTTCAAGCGTATCATTTTCTTTTACAAATCAAACCAACAATCTTCTCAACGTCATCAAACAATATTTCAACATTTTAACTAGTCAAAATATACAAATTTCATATATTACATGAACTTGTAGCTTTTCTGAAAATATGAGGTAAATCTCATGACCTTTAGTGTATCTTTATATAAATAAATCCGGTTTCGTAAAGGTCTTGTTTTTAGAGAAGTTCCGTCTTTACAACTTCTTGTCCATTTTTACAAAGATAGTTATTTTGTTGAAACTTGTGTTACACAAGTGTTTACACACTTGTGTGTTCTAAATATCATTCTTGTTATTGTGAGATCCGTCTTTTAGAAAACATGATTTCTTTAACGCTTGGTCCTTTGAAAATACCACTTGCAGATACGTAGATCTGCTAGTTTTAAACACTATTTTGCAAGTAAAAATACTTTTACACAAGTTCATGTCTCATGCGTGGTAGAGTTTCACCTTTTAACCCTTGTATCTTCTAACATAACCTTATGTCATGATCCAAGAACATGACTACATCGGGTTAAATGGTGATCTGAGCTACCACAATCGTAGATCGGGTCTAAATAATCATACATTTCGAATACTACAACATTTACACAACTTATGTGCTATTAACCACCATTTTTAGTGTTTTAAGTAAACTTTAAAGCATCATCTTGCATGTTAACGAGTTTTATCCGATAAAAATCCTTTTAACCACTTTAGATTAGTTCAAATATGAGTTTTAAGCATTATACCTCTAGCTCGAGGCTAGGGAAGAATCTATGCGCAAAAGAGGTGGATAAAAGCTAAGTAGAGAGGTCCTTCGCGTTCCGCTTGCCCCAAGACTCCTTGTATACGACCCTTGATGCTTGTATGATGATGGAACTTGAAGATCAAAATCGAAAATGATGGATAGGGGAGGGGGTGTTCGGCCGAGAGCTCTAGAGAGCAAGAGAGAGAGTTTGGAGTGTGTTTGTGATTTAGGAAAGTGATTATGATCATGTGTGTAACTCTTGCATCTTATAGACAAACCAAGTGTGTTTTACCCAATGGTTAAGGTGTAACCAAGATATTAAACATGATTAGATTATGGCAATCTATCAAGTACAAAGTATGTCCCCTTGGGGACGGTTTTGGTTAAGGGGAGGGGGGTAGTTTGGTTCCAATTCAACTAATCATTAGGCATTAGTTATGTAGTTAGGTTAAGTTAAGTAATTAACCCGGTTACTAACGTGTAGTATGTTACAATGGGTGTTAGGGCATACGGGGACCCTAACTGGCTCAGAAAAAGATAAATAACGTAAACGACAATATTTTCATGTTTCGGGCAATGCCCGGTTGTTCGGTTGGATAGTAATCCGTTAAAGTGCTTAACAAAGCTTAAAGTGTCGTTATAAATACATTTAGTGACACAATTTATTTCCGACACTTTAGAAAGTGTCTAGTAATATTTTTCTCATGTACTGGCACTTTACTAGTCAGCTAGAAGCTGGATTATTTATTAAAGTGCTGTGTTTTGTGCTTAGAGTACGTTTTAGGCACATCCAGTCATTGTAACTTATTCCTAGAGACGCAGTTCCACAACCCTTGTATCCCTACACTCACCACTAGTGTAGCAAAATATCTCAGGCTCTTACAGGCCTTAGAGGCAGTGTTTGCCTGATGCTGGCTTTATCAGCATGTTCAATAGGTTATCCGTGTATCGTGCTACTGTGCTTTTTGTGCATCATGTTTGTCACTAAGGTTCAGTATGTAAATAATGTAGTGACAGCAAGCAAGTATGATGCAAGTAAGTACATGTATCAGATATCAAGTAGCAGTTTATCAGCTAGTTCAGACAAGCACAGTAATTAAGCAGTAATTAATCATTAGTTAAGTCGTACGGATACCTGGTTTAGTGCGGGTTGTCACAGCTTCCATCCACCATATGGGATCTTGAAATGAATATGTAATGTGAGCAAGTCAAATAATTTGAACTTAAACAAAACAAGTTTTAATAAAAAAATTCGGACATGGTCCTAACAAAACCCATGTATACCAAAGGAATTTGAGTTTTTCAAGAAATTTATCGACTCGATATTTAAAGAGTTACCGTTTTGCAATAATGTGGTTCACAGTGCAAAAAGCGGAATAATATTTGAGTTTAGATAAGATAACAAATCGGAATGAAGTCCTCCAGTGGTCTTCATAAATCAAAAGAACCACATGCGCAACAAACAGTGTATGTGTAACGTGTGAATTTACCAGGAAATGAAATTGATCAATATTCGCTACTATGAAAGAAATCCTCATGGTATGATGACCATTAGGGGAAGTAGAAACACGAAAGTCAACTTTATTATATGCAGAAGTCAGAATTTTAACGAAAGAAATATAAGAACTTCTATCTGGAATTTCGTGTGATAACTGTTGTTAAGTGACATTACCAGGGAATGTCGAAAAAAAAAAATGAAATAGGGAATTTGCAAAGGTATGTGACTCCTTTTGCAGTGATAATAATTATGATTCTGATTAGACTGTGTACTGATGGTTGTGAAATCTTGTTCTAGCGTACCTTAGCGATATTCATATCGCTTATAGGATCGCGTGGCAAAGTGCTTCTTTTTTATTAGTAGTTCTTATACTGACGGAATTAACATTGGTGTCATCGTGCCCAATTTATATTTTCCAAAGGTCTTGCCTTGGAAGTCGTGTGTGATATACTTCAACGTCTGTGGATTTATAATTAAGTTTTCATGTGTTTTCTTGTGCACTAGCACAACTTTTACATGTTTCTTACTTGCGTTAATAGTTTATGGTAACGCGTTAGAAATTCTTTACATTTTTGATGGTATCCCAACTTAATGGGTTTCTATTGTTATTATTGTCGCTCGAGTTACTAGGCAGATAATCAAACGAAATAATGTTTGATATCGGAAAAGAGATTCCTAATAAAGAAATCTAGACACATATGCTTGTGCTTTATTCCTATTTGACTTTTGGAATTCCTTATAGATATATATATCTATATAATCATATATTTCACATGCTGAAATAAACATACCATCTATCAGGTCAATGTATTTAACAGATTCATATTTCCAAAAACCAGTCAAATATCTGGTCATAATACTATTTAGGGAAATCTTGTCACTCGTTTGACATATTACATACCCTGTCTTATCCGGTTCGCGCCGGAAAGGTAACCTCAGTATATCCGGACAAACTGGAGAGTCTGCTACACCATACCCAGTCTTGCCGGAGAAAATTTTCATTTCCCATAAATAGTATCTTTTCAAGATTTTAAAAGTGCCTCTTTTATTAGGGCTTTTATCCAGAATCAAGGAAATTTGTATTCCCGTAACATAACTTATTCTAGACCAAGTAATATCAATAAGCTATAATTACTATTAATTCTTGCTTATTTTTCATATCTTGCAATATTCTAATTACCATTCTTATGGTATATCAAAACCCATCATACTTTATCTACACAAGTACTTAGCTTATCTCGAAGCTGATACTAAGACATCTTTTCTTAAGTTCAAGTCTAAATGTTATCATGTGTGCTACCAATTAATAGCAATCTCCTAACTCTTTTATATAAACTTAGATATTATTATCACAACACTTAAATGCTTAAAGCAGTGGCTCTGATACCACCTTCTGTCACGGCCCCCGACCCACCCTGGACGGAATCGAGAGCCGCGAACAGCCCAGTGGTACCGGTGATTATTTTGAAAACGTTGCAGCGGAAATTTCATCAGGACCGTGAGTTAGGAAAAATATCAGAGTTTAGAAAAAACCGGATTTTATTAAACAGATGGGATAAACCCATGTTTTACAATGGTAGCTTTAATAAAGATAAATTTGATTACATAAAACAATATTTCTTAATTTGATTTAATTAATAAAATAAGCCACTTCTTGAAGCCTTTCAGTGCCATATCCATCTCTTACTCCAATCTACTGTAATTACCTGAAACGCGTTTTAAAAATGTTTTGTCAGCAGGAAATACTGGTGAGTTCATTCATTTTATGAAAACGACACGTTTGTTATAATTTACAGCATTAAGAGTTTTTACATTTGCTTCTTAAAGATTGGCAAAGACTTAATCACTGCAAAGTATAACTAGAAAACATTTGTTATAATTTACAGTATTAAGGGAGATTACAATGTTTCAGATATCAACCAACTACCCACAGTATTTGTCACTCGACCGGATCTGTGACTATGGTCATATCACCATTGGCCACCCGTTTGTCCAATGGCAAAGATTATCAAGTAATGTATACAAAACCCCACATACTGGCTGTAATTTGGTGATTACATAAACTTAATCCCTGTAATTATAACCTTGAAAATAAACATGCTTTTTGAAAGTAATTTGATAAAAAGAGAATGACTCACATTATAATCGTGCAGATTCATACGGCCAAAGTTTAGTCTACAGATAAGCCTTGATAGATTGCAGATTTATACAGGCAGAGCTTAGCCTATTGATTTAGCCTTGTAACCTAGTGTATACGAACTAGGTAAGTAACTTAATACAGCAATTACGATAACTCACAAGATTAAAACCCTCACAACGAATGACAAAGTGCAATCACTAAAACATCCATCGGATTCTCAACGAATGACAGAGTATTCCCCGAGTTCGGGTGGTACTCAAACATCCTGTCGGAATCATGATTAATGACAAAGGATAGCGCTTAAACATCCATCGGATAGTTTCAATCGATCGGACATTGAATCGTAGCAGCGATCGAGTTAATACCCTGTATCATAGCAGCACCCCGCTATACTAATTAGTGATTTTGAGACTATTTCGACAATATCTCTGTGAACAATTTGAATTTGATCGTCGAACGAACGCCAGGAATCAAGTGCCAATGCGTGCTATTTATATACGAAATTTGACACGCTTGCGCACCGTAAGCCTTATCCCTTACGGTGCGCAAGGGACACGAAATCACTATAGGCTTGCCACGGTTGTGTGTAGGCTTGCTGAGTCAACGGAATCGAGAAATTCAATTTGGACAGAGTTTTATAAGGATAATCGTTAAGTAGGGAATACCCCCCCCCCCCTGAGTTTTAGGGGCCCTGATCCTGATTCTGATTGTTCTGAAAATTTTAGGGTTTGTGCAGAATTACTTGGGTGTCTCAATTAGGGTTTCCTATTGGATAAAATAATAAAATAAATAGGACTTTTAATGAGGGTTGTTACACCAACCGAGCCAACTCCCACACTATCATTGTTCTCCATTCTCAACATTACCACATCTCCATCGCCGATTGGGTTCACCGTCCACCTTCACAACCACCGCTCACTCACACATGCAACAAATCGCTTCAATTGATCCTACACTTGCAACAACTTCGCCGCTCACCTGTAACAAACTCTCTGGTCCCATAACCTGCAACAACCTTTAGTTTTCCCAACAAAACTTTTCCGCTCACCCACATTTGCATGTTATAACAGAGATAAAGAAGAAAGACGAGATAGGTAATGGTGATGGTGATGGAGTCAGTGGTGAACCGTTGGGTGTGGTGGTGGATGCAAAATATGATGTAGAAAGAGGGATATATGGGTGAGGGTGTGCTAGGATTAGGGGTTTCAGGAAGAGGTTGAAGAAAATGTGAGGATAGGTGTGATATTGTTATATTATATAAAAAATGTGGGGCACCTTAACTCTTATATTTATCTAACTTGTAGTTTGGTAGTCCCACATGGATTTAATTGAAAATTTTAACGACGTTAGCTGGTAAAGGACCATCAATGTTATGAAAATACAACCGTCGGGCCATTTGTGAACATTTTCCAACCATTATGATCAATTGTGCAATTATACTAGCCGTTGCTAGTTTCTGATTGGCCAGTCAACCCCCATCGAAGCGTGATTCAAAAAACGCCAAATCCAATGTTGCCCAAAATAACGCCGAAACACGCCGGGGTGTAGCGGCATGTGGGCGTTTTCCGGCGTTTTGTTCGAATTTTTTTTATAAATCACGCCCCATTACGGGCAGTCTTAGGGTGGAGGGTATGATTAATCACTCTAGGGTGATTGAGTGAAATCCTACCCAATAATATTATGCCATGTCAACTCCCCATTCCACTCCTCATTTTGCACTCAATCAGGGGGTATGGTTAATCACCCAAGGGTGTTTGAGTTATATATTTTTTATTTTCTAGAAATTATAAACTATGCATAAATAAATAAAACATATTTTAAACTAAATAAAAGTACTTTTAATTAAAAAAAAACACAATACATTTAAAACTAAAAAATTAAACCATTAAATAAACCTAATATTTTAAACTAATATTTAGAAACTGCATGGCCAATTATATTTTTTTTGCGATATCTCGTTTCCTCGCGAGAATAAACGGCAACATCTCGGGTGGAGCATGGTCGTGTGGCTCAGTAAATGTCTTCAAATCCCGATCATACATAAGTTGTTTCACCGCCTCGCGTTGTTCCGCCACTAACGCTATGGTGTCTTCCTCGCGTTTCTTTCGTATACTCGTCAACTCTATCGCCTGTGCTTTTTTTTCTTCTTTCATAAGAGTGTATTGCGCGAGCTTCTCGGTGAGGGCCTCTTGGCTATCGTTTGATGATGTTGCGGGCCTCTTTTCTTTCCTTTTTTGTCTTGTTGGTGACGGGTCTACGTTTATGTCCGGTATATCGATCGGTGACTCAGTTCCCGGTGTACCCATATTGTAGTTGCCCGAATCGGACGACTTTCTTTTTTGTCCCGAACTTCCACTATCTTCACCCAACAATGGTACCGGTGCCCATTTGTCATGTTTACGAACGACCTCCCATGCCTCAATATGTTGAAAACCACTCGGATATTTGGGTTTAAAATCACTTAAAGCCTTATTCATGACGTCGAGGTCGCTAACCCCACTACCACGAATACAATCCTACATAGATAACAAATATAAAGTAAAAAAAATAAACATAAACAATGTTATGGAAAATATTTTTTAAATGTTCAAATAAAATATTACCGCTTGTTGCCAAAGACCATTGAAGTGGTTTATCTTAGTCAACATAGGCATCCATTTTGAACGTACTTGATGAACTGTTCGAGTACTTCCGCCGACCGTTTCGTTGTAATGGGCGAGAACGTTTTTCCAAAAACTGTCCCATTTTTGTGCATTTCCTTGTTTCTTGTTTAAAGAACAATGAACCCATGCCTTGGCTAAGGCCTCTTCATGTGTTTTCGTCAAACTTTGACGCTCCGCCTTGACTCCCTTTTGTTTCGGGTCACTTGCTTCACCAATATCATCGTCTTCATCCTCATATTCTTCTTCGTCCTCGCCACTATCTACATCCAAATGTTGTGTTTCGGGGACAACCTCTAAATCTTGGTGTTTATCGTAGATAGGAAGTGGGCGCTCGACATTCTCTCTTGGTGATTGAATTGGCGGGGTCCTAAATCCAAATGGATCGAACTCGGTTGTGAAGTTTGGGTGTGAAAATATTTGTGGTGGAAAAGTAGGTTGGGTGCTAAAAAAAGATGGTTGTGAAGTTTGGGGGTAAAAAAATTGAGGTTGAGTGGTTGGTGAATATCCGTAGAAGGTTTGAACCGGTGCACTTGGACCTCTAAAATCACCTTGTCTCGTTTTCAAAACCTTTTTTCTTGAATCCGATCCTCGGCTAGCGGAACCTTTTTTCTTGGGTTCACCTTTGTTTTGTTTATCCATGGTGTTTGTGGGTGTAGAAAGAGAGATTTTTGAAAGAGTTGTGTGTTTAAATTGATTGAAAATATGGGCTTTTTATATAAAAAATCTGGAACGGTCAAAAAATAATGTTCAAAAAAAAAAAAAAAAAGGCAACGGTCAAAAATAAGGGGAAACGGTCAAAAAATTACATCACTCTCTCTCAATCAATTCGGTGAACTATCATCGATTTTCATACCCTCTCTCCAACTCACCGATCAACTTCATCAACCGGGTATAGTCACCGATCGGTGACTCCCACTCCCCACACCACTCACCGCACATTATACCCTCCACCCTTAGGAAACTACTTAATGTTAGTTGAAATCACAAATATATGTTCAAGAACATAATATAATTTTCAACTCTGATTGTATGGTTCTTTGTAGCATCTGGTGTTAACAATTACTTGTATACATTAACTCTATTACATTTTCCAAATGGGATGAACTTAGTTTTATTCTTTTTTTATTTTTGCTTTTTGACTTCCTTTTTCGGCCAAACTAATTTACGGTTTTGTTCCGTTTTAAAATTACGCTATTGTCATCAGTTTAAATTTACGATTTTACATACAGTTCAAAATAAAATTATGCTTTTGCCCCTGGTGAAAAATTACAATTTTGCCCTCGGTTCAAAATTACGATTTTTCACCGTTTAAATTTTGAGTTTCGCCATTAGTTTTGTTTTCTTCCTCCCAGGTAAATTACGATTTTGCACTCAATTTAAGTTTACATTTTTGTCATCGTTTTTCATTGCTTTCCCAGTCAGATTACGATTTTGCCCCCAGTGTATAACTACAGACACAAGATGGAGGAGTAGTGCCAGGCGGCTGCCTGGAACTCCCCCATTGGCCCAACCAATTTACAATTTTATCACCGCTTTAAAATTACGATTTTGTCATCAGTTCAAAATTACGTTTTTACCCCAATTCAAAATAAAATGATGCTTTTGCCCACAACTAAAAATGACAATTTTGCCCTTGGTTAAAAATTACGATTTTACCTCTTTAAATTTACGTTTTTTTTCTTTTTCTGCTTTATGTATATATTATAGTTATTAATGCGCGAAACTATTAAGAAAAAATTTGGCAATTAAGTTGATTGTATGAACATTCAAATATAGTGAGTGTCTCGGGTTCGAAGCCTTTCATGGGAAAGAAAATTTTTTTTATTACCTGTTGCCAAATTTTTTAAAACAAAAACCTTTTTAACATACATTCATCTTCCTACAGTATATCGCAGATTAGAGATGAACATTTGGTTCCAGGTATCGAACTGTACCGGGTATATCTGGTATCGGTACCGGTTCCCGTTTTCCCCTTTTTCGGTACCGGTACGGTACCGATATTTACAAGTAAAACACCGGTAAGTACCTATATCGTATCAGTACCGGTACCGAACCGGTGTATTCGGTACCGGTACCACTTTTCCCCCTTTTTCGGTACCGGTACTTTCGGTACCGGTACTTTCGGTACCGAACAGGTACCGTGCTCATCCCGTTACATAAGAAACGAATTGATAACGTCCGAATTCCCCGCCGCGTAGTGCGGGGAATTAATTTTTATAACCAACCGGTACGGTACCAATATTTACGGGTAAAACACCGGTAAGTACCGATACCAAACTGGTGTATTCGCTACCGGTACCACTTTTCCTCGTTTTCCGATACCGTTACTTTCGGTACCGATTCGGTACCAAACGGGCGTTACAAAACGAAACAAATCGATAACGTTCGAATTCCCCGCCGCGTAGCGCGGGAAATATCACTAGTTTACAATATATCAAAACATAAATAAAAAAATAAACATAATCTTTTTAATCATTTATTACAACTAGTATTAACTAGGGGTGTTCATGAGCCGAACCGAACCGAACGGAGGTCTGCTCGTGCTCGGTTCGGTTTGAAACCGAGCCGCTCGGTTCGGTTCGGATTTAGGAAATCGAGCGGAAATCTTATGCTCGTGCTCGGTTCGGTTTAGAACCGAGCCGCTCGGTTCGGTTCGCTTTTGCTCAGTTTTATTTAGCATTCCTACACAGCCATTCATTCACCAAAATTCACCAACTTATATGTTTCACACACACTTTAACAATTTAACAAAATAAAAACATAAAAAGTCCCACAAAAATAAACACAAAATGTCATCCAAATGTTTAATGTTTAAGAACATCTAAAATGCAAAATAACTTCCAAAACACGCGTTGAAGTCATTCCAGACATCTTCAATAAAAAACTGAATTCAAAACATAAAGTTTGATAGAGTAACATCAATTCAAACCCATAAAATAACCCAACAACGCGGACGGTGAATGGCCGACAGACGAGCGATGTGGCAGGTGGAACTGGATGGCCGGCGGACGGTGATACTTGCGAATAAGGGATCTGGATGGATGTCGGCGGCTGGTGACTTGGGAGTTGAGGGAGATAAGATATTAGGGTTTTTTTTAACTTTAGATATGAAGACGTGATGATTTTAGGGGTTGGATATGCTACATGTTTATTATAATTAATATATATAATATATATACTTAATAAATATAATATATATATAATAATAATAATAAATTCGATCGAAACCGAACGAGCGACGAGCGAGCGTACCTATGCTCGTGCTCGGTTCGTTTTTAAACCGAACCGAGCTGCTCGGCTCGGTTTTAACCGAGCAAGGAATCGAACGAGCAAATTTCCGAGCTTTTTCGAACGATCATCGAACGATCTTCGAGCGCCGAGCAGTTTGGACACCCCTAGTATTAACAGTGGCGGAGCTAGCCCATTAATTTAGGGGTAGTCCGGATTTTTTTATTTTGGGTCTTGGGCTAACTTTATCAATTATATTTTGGGCCTCATTTCAATTCTATTATTGTTAATTCGAGCTTATTTTATCATTCGGGCTTAATTATTATACAAGTTTTCGGGTTGTAAAATGTTTGGGCTTATAAAAAAAATTGGATTTTACTAAAATCAAGTATCCTATTTTCTGGTTAGGGGTATAGTCGTATTTTTTAAGGGTATCCTTTGTATAAAACCGAAAAAATAACACCACGAATACGGGGTTGAGCCGTAGCCCGTGCTACGGCTACTAATACTATAGTTCCGCCCATGAGTATCAAGCCCCCTTGCGTTGCGGTGGGGGTGTAAAACCGTGCCATATAGCATCAACGTCACACAACCGCCAGCGACCACCAACACTGAAGTTGTGGCGTGTTAATGCAAAGAAATTAGACCGAAACGTAAAACATAGAAATGATTATTAAATCGATTTAGGACCCGCGCGTTGTGACAGACGTGTCAAACGGAAAAAAATAGGCGACGTAAAAACGTTAACCCACACATGCACGTTGCGCCGTGTTAACTCGCAAAAGTTATGGGCTGTTTGGCAACATCTGAACCAATAAGTGCTGAATGAATAAGAGGTCTGAATGGGTAAGAGGGTCTGAATGGGTAAGTGCTGAACCAGTAAAGTGCTGTTTGGTTCCATATCTGAATGACAGTGTAAAATGACATTTTTACCCCTCCCCACAAAATAAACCCGTTATAGATTTTTTTCTATAAAACCCAATATCATCATCATCATCATTCATCAGTATTCAGACATCACCCCCCCTTCTTCCCCTTTCTCTCCCTGACCAATCATCGTCGCCTTCAACCACTACCTTATCCGACATCAACTACCAATCAACCACCGTAGACCACCGTCAACAACCTCCGCCGTGCCAACACCACCATCACCGTCTTGAACACCATCAATCATCATCTTGTACACCACTACCTTCAAACTACCCAGGTTACATCCACCGGAAATCACCCAGCACGAACCTGAGCACGTCACCACAACAGAACCATCTTCTCCAAAAATAAAAAAAATAGGAAAAGAGTAGAAATCAGATCAATTGTTTTTGTCTGTTACATCGTAGAAGAAGACTTGTTTTAGTTGTGTTGTCGGTTTGTAGAGGGTAGAAAGAAGGAGGCGGCGCTGTGGAGGAGGGGCGGCGACAGAGGTGAGGAGAGGGAGGAGGATGGCGGCGGGAGGCGTTCGGTGGTGAGGAGAGGGAGGAGGAAGGCGGCAGGAGGCGGGAGGTGGTGAGGAGAGGGAGGAGGAGGGCGGCGGGAGGCGTTCGGTGGTGAGGAGAGGGGTGGGGGCGGAGGTCTGATGAGAGGTTAGGGTTTCTTGGCTGATGAGAGGTGAAAGGGGGTAACAATTGTCTTTTTTTTTCATTCAGCAACACAACATATCTGAATGATTCAGCACTGAATCATTAAGAGGTTTGCCATTAAGAGGCACAACCAAACACTATCACCTCTGTCCGAATAAGAGGTCCACCTCTTAATGAATCATTAAGAGGTTTGCCAAACAGCCCCTTAGAACGGAACCTAAAAACATTGAACGACACAAACATGTGTTAACTCGCAAGATCTAGAACGAATCATAAAACAAAAAAAAGTGCGAAATATGAAAAGTACACAGGACAAAAGTTGAAAGTAAAAAAGTTGTGAGGTTTAAACCGTAAAAGATGAAAACTTTTGGGTAAAACGTAAAAAAAATCAAATAATTGTGGGTTAAAAGTGTAATATCAGTTTTTTTTAAACCTCCTTAAGCATTTGGTACAACTCCTCTATCCAAAAAATGTTGTAAATTTATAGTTTGTAATGTATTTAAAGATTAAAAAAAATACAATCATATATATAATTAAGGGTACATTTGGATTTAAGACGAAGCAAATTTCAAGGTATATGCTAAGAAATTTAAGCAGGTTAATTTTCTCCAATCAAATACTAGTACTTATGAGCCACAAAATAACAATGAAGGTTACGCCTAGGTTGCAAGGTATTTTTTTTGCTTGTACACACACGATAATGAGGAATGGTTATCTACCAAAGGTAGTGTAGATACATGATTTGATAAGTATATAAACCTTGTTTTCATAGTTTCTAGCTTTTGGATCATAGAGGAAATCATTAATGAAAAAGAGCAAAAAGCAATATAAATAAATTTATTAATTAAGAAAATATTTAAATATGCTCAATTGAAAAGTATAGAGTAAATGTAATTTTAATCCATGTGATTTGGGAAATTTTGTCAGTTTAGTCCAAAGGTTTCATTTACCGTTTGTGGGTCCAAATAGTTTTCAACATTAGTCCAACTGACTTAACCTCATCCATTGTACTCAGTTACTCGGGGGCATTTTTGTCATTTCGTTTATTATTTTAATCAAAGGAGGAATAAAATGAGGTGAAGACATAAATCTTTAATTAGATGAATAGATGAAATAACAAAAATGCCCGTAAGTAACTAAGGACCATGGATGGGGTTAAGCCAGTTGGACTAAAATGACAATGTTAAAAACTTTTTGAACCCACAGGTGATAAATGAAACCTATAAATATGCAGCACATTTTATACATAATTTTTTTTTTGAACGACAAATTTGGATCACTGACGGACCACTGGAGTATCATCGTGCCACCAGCGGAACCATCCGATCATAGCCATCTCCACTAGGCATAATGTCTATCCACCAATTCAGGAGGAAACCCAATAAATGTGGGAAAACCCCCCTTGTAGGAATCGAAACCAGGACCTATTGGTCCAAAAGCCTTATCCCAACCCCAAGATGCCACTAGGCTATAAAGCCATGGGCTTTTATACAGAATTACATACCGTGTTTGTAATTGTATCCTCAAAATAACACACACCCACATCAAGAAATAACATAGAAGTTAAGCCTATTTATCCAACACATTTTCTTGCATGCAGCACACACAATGTAATGAGGCATGGCTTTCCTCCTTGGCCTCTATTTAAGAAGTTGTATCATCAGATCATAAGTAACATTGCAATCAATACACAACAACAAGCTTTGAGACTAAACAAACATATCCAACGCCTCGACTATAATGGGTGATAACCGGCAGCAGAACTACCAGGCGAATATGACCGGAGGAGAGACATCGAAGAAAAAAGGGGCATCTGTGATCCCCGTGCCCAGGAAGCAAGTGTCAACCATGATTGCTGAGAAAACAGCAAAGTTCGTTATGGGAGCGGCCAAAAATGTTAAGAATAAGAATAAAATCAATCCAGGTGGTGATTAGATTACTAATGATTTTCATACTTATGAGTTCCTGATTGTTTCTGGTTTTGTTCAATCTTTTGTATTTTTCTGTTGTCATATGTAAAGTAGTTGCTAAAATCTATATGTGTAATAATGTTATTAAGTGTCTTTTATATTGTTTTTATGTAATAAACACTATGACTTTGTTTAATGTACTAATAATACTAATTTATTAAGTGTCTTTTGTACTGTTTTTATGTAATAAATACTATAACTTTGTTTAATGTACTAATGTTTTTCTTTCATAAATTTGCCACGAACAGAAAGTTGTTTGTTTATAAAGAAACTAGTTTTAAGCCCCCCGCGTTGCGGGGCGGAGGCCTAAAACCGTGCTACTAACGCCGTGTGCGGGGTAGAACGATGCTAAAAAGCAAGCCTACAACGACCAAAATCGGGTAAAAGCGAAAGAAACATACGAATTTATAGCACCTAGTAATTCACGTGACGTAAAATGTAGACGGACTCACATTTAAACCAACGTATTAGAAAATCGAGAAGGTTAAAAAGATTTTTTTTAAATGAGGAGAAAAATGACAACCTGTAACTGAAAGAAAAACAAAAGGAAAATAGAAAAATCCTTGAGGAACCAATGACCACTTTGGGGGTCAAGTTATTCTACAAAGGCTTCTAATTGTAAGACCACCCGTAGTGGGGCGTGGTTTTGTAAAAAAAATTAAAAAAAACGCTTGATAACGCCCCCCCCCCCCCCCATTACGCTAGGCGTTTTGGGGCTTTTTTTCGAAAAAAAATGGATCCGGCGTT